>CM060390.1:141193515-142627308 GCA_030545235.1 Helianthus tuberosus
GGTAGGGTAATCGGCCCAAGGTTCCATGTTTGTTCCATGTTTTAATTGTACCATCATAACATAAATACCAAAATGTATTGTTAACCTATACACATATAATGCACACCATACATAAACACAAAAGCAACACTTGCATTGCACATCAAGTAATTATAAAAACACACTTGCAAATAAGTAATAAGTTAAGTCGAATAGAGACCTTGAAACTCGGGGTGTCACATTGGCAAACATGACAGGCGAAAGACCAATCATTTTGTTCCCCGGACTCTCTAATTTCCGAATACAAACCAACATTCTGGTTGTTTCTTAACTGATTAGGTGTTTGCACACCACTTTGGACATCTCCTATAATATTCTGTTAAGGGTGGGTATTATGAATTCGAGTTTCAGGAACATCAGGTACACGAGCATTGATACCCAAATTGTTGATATTCAGATCAACGACCAAATCGATGCCTAGAGTCGCCGTAGACATGGATGCATTGCCTTTAGCAGTGCCTTGATCTTGCACATGAGAAGTTGCTTTAGAAACACCTTGAACATGAGTTGAAGTTGCTTCATTAGCATCATGGAACTCCTCATATTCTTAGCAAACATTGTAATCAGCTACATCTTCAAACTCCTCATTTTGAGCAACATTATTGACCGAAGTAGACTCTTGTTGGTTAACAATAATCGGTCGCACTAATGATGAGTCAACTGCAGTATCACTTTCAAGTAACATTTGAGCTGCTGTAGACGCATCATCAAAGGTTGGCATATTGAAGGATTCAAACAGTCCATCAAAATCAAACATCTAAGGAGCACCCGAGAGCTCTCACAGATTCAGTATACCTTTGAACCTTAACTTCACCCCATTCTTCAATCCTTTTACTTGTTAAATTCCACACTCTGAAATTTGGAGTAGCAAATCGAAGAAAGAACCCGTCGATAGCCCTTAGACTAAACTTACCATGTGGATCAATCATAGTGCATGGAGCTCCAAAAGGTTCAGTAAGACACATCCGGTTTCCTTTTGTGCAACAATTCGAAACATGTGTTCCCATGCCTTTTAACAGTAAGAACTATGTTCAAAGTATAACAAGCAGTAGCCATAACCTCCCCCTAAAACTGAACTGGAAGAGCTGACTCTACTAACATAGTTCTTGCAGTCTTGATAAGCATTCTATTCTTCCTCTCAGTGACACCATTTTGTTATGGAGTGTAATGAGAACTATATTCATGCAGAATTCCCTTAGAAGTATAGAACTCATCCATCACTTGATTCTTAAATTCAGTGTTGTTATCACTTCTGATTCTCTTTACTTTCAAACTATACAAGTTTTTCAAGTAAAGTGAGAAGATTCTTGAGAATTTCAGGAGTCTCACTCTTGTGTGCCATCACAGCTACCCATGAAAATCTTGAATAGTCATCAGTAACAACCAAACAATAAGCATCTTCAAACGTAGTCTTGTGCTTCATAGGTCCAAAAAGGTCCATATGAAGACATTCAAGAGGCATGTTGACGGTGTTGACTTTCTTGATCGGATGAGACTTCTTTGCTTGCTTTCCCTTTCGGCACGATACACAGATGTCTTGTAAATGAAAACTCTTGACTGGCACACCATTCACAAGATTATTTTTCACCAAGTGGTTCATTTTTCTCAAGTGAATGTGTCCCATACGTCTATGCCAAAAGATAGACTCATTTTCAATGGCTTTTGAGACAAAACATGTAACTTGTGTAGACGTAGGAATAGCTTGGCTCATGTCAAGAATATACAAATCATTAATTCTTGGAGCAGTTAACAAATCCATTCTTTGGGAATTTTGAAACCAGGTTTCAGCACATAACAACCGGTATCATCAAAATGAACCGTGAACTTCTTGTCACAGATTTGCGAAACACTAAGAAGATTGTGATCAATTTGACGAACATAGTTGAACTTGTCAAAACTAACAACACCACTTGAAATCATTCCTTCTATAGTGATGTAACCCCCTTTATCTCTAGCAAAGGCAACATAACCTCCCCTAATGCTTTTCACATCATACATGAGCCTTAAGTCGCCTGTTATGTACCGGGATGCCCCACAATCAACAATCCAAAGACTACTGATAGTTCCTCCTGGAACACCCTGCACAATACACTACACGATCAATTTGAGATGGGGACCCATGCTTTGGTGGTCTTGGGTTGACCCTTATCATCAAGAAATGAGATTTCTATTTCTTGATGATTTGGAAATGGTGTGCCTCCCCCTGAAATTGTACCGGTTTTAGGTTTCCAAGATTGTTGTCGTTTACCAGATTAAACATTATTTACAGATTTAGAAATTTCTGGTTTTAACGAGTTTGATGAACTTGGTTCCTTTTCTACAATATCCGGTTTTAACGCTTTCTCGATTACCTTGACATTTTTACGTCTTTGTTTTACTTCTTGTTCCTTAACCGTACGTTTGTCTTGTTTAGGTGACATAGAACGATGTTGGTAATCCTTTTCAGGAGGAGCATTTTCAACAAACTTTGGTTTTGGTGGGTTTGTGCAATTTTTGATTATATGACCAAACTCCCCACATTTAAAACATGATCTCCTTTCAATGGATTTAGGAGATTCCGTTTGATGTCCCGATGTTGAACTTGTAGGCCTTGAGGTACTTGTTACATTATCACACCCATTTGTATGTTGAGTGTAACTGTTATCACTGTTACGTTTATAAAACTTGACTTTTTGGACAAAATCAGTATTTGATTTGTTTTCAAAAGTCTCAACTTTACCTGTACCGCTTGAGGCCACAAATTTAACATTATTCCCCTTTTTCTAGTTTCGAGCTCCTTTTGACTCAAACTTAGGTTTTTGAGCTCGTTTTTCCTATTGTGTCCTTTTAGAGGCGATTGGTTGTTCCTCGGTTGGTAGTTTTTGATTCCCGTATTGTTTTCTAACTTCAGATTTTGGAATACGATCACACTGAGTTACTGTAACTCTCGGGATCGACTTACCCAAAAACTTATTAGTGGAATCTTCCAAAACTCTATCAATCATGGATGGATTGAAGTTTTTAATTGGGAAATCCTTGTTTGAGTAAATTTTATCATCACTAATCAAGGTATACAACACATTATCGCCTTTAAACATAGACACAGATTCCTTAACATATTAGTTCGAATCAATCTCTTGTTTTGCAACTGATTGCACAACAGGAGCAACTTGAGTAGGAGGATCACATAAGATATGATTCGCAACTGGAATTTCTACTCCTTTCTTCTTGTCTAGAGATTGATCTTGATTACTCACATCTGATTCATCATTTGACGAAACATAATCCTCAATTATTGGAGGACTTTGTTCCGCAACACAATACATATTTTTTGTCTTTTCAGATTCCTTTGAGGAATTGTCCAATTTGAACCCTAATCCTGCTGCAAACTGTGACAACTGTGTTCTGTAATCGATGTATAATATAAAACAATGTTGATTATTAATAAAACAATGTGCTTTGGTGTTATTATATGTGTTTTGGTGTTATATGTGTATATTTGTGTTTGATGATTTTACGATTTGATTCGATTCCGATTTCAAGCTTTAAATCGCTTTCTGGAAGGTTATACGCAAACTGGTGCGTAAATGCAGTCAGTTTAACGCGAAAAACACTCCGGAATAGTGACATAGGCTTAACATACCTTAAATAACCTTTACATATGTTAGGATCTGAGTTTGGATTGATAGCGTTTTACATTTGAATTAAGATGAAAGATGAACAAGTAGTGCAGCGGAATATAAATGGAAATAAACTTTGGACACAATCAAACAGGAGAATTTCTTTGGACACACATTTTCAACATAGAATCGAAAGAGTGAATTTATTTCAACAACGATTATAATGCACGCATGTAACAAACTCCCCCTCAGCCTGAGGTCATAGTGTTTGTTCGTACATGAAGAAGATTGGTGAAGAGCTAATAGAACAGTACAGGCTACTGTTCTATTTATAGGCACGGACAAACCACTGTGGCATCTTTGCTGACGTCACCATGAAAGTGACATCTAACCTCCTAACAAACTCTAACAACTGATCTATACAAACACTGCTATTCTAACAACTGTTTACAATACATAACATAGGGAAAACTAAACTGCTGCTCTATCCTTCCACTGTTGTGACTCCAGCAGTACTTGATATGTCTCAGCAGTGCTTGACCCATAGCAGTAGATTGATCAACAGAGCTTTAGTTCTTCAACAGTCTTTAACATGATCAGCAGTTGTAGGTCAGCAGTTGATGTAAAGCATTAGTGGATAGAGGTCATCAGATGTTGAAACCACTTTCAAGGGGAGAGAATGTAAACACAACATCTGCTTATTTATGGATCCATTGCTCTGATCCGGTTTTGGCTTTAATCAACTGTTCCTCTGATAGGGTTTAATCCCAACAATCCCCCCCTTGAACAGATGATGCCAAAACCCTTCATTATTGTAAATCTTTATTGCCTCATCAGCAGTTCCCTTATCTGACCTTTAAGTTGTAGCTCAAAGTCTAGGGCATCTGTATCATCTTCATCCCTGCAAAGTGGAAGATCAAGGAGATCCTGTAGATCTTCAATACTTATGCTAAGTGTTTGTTCCCTTGTTATTTTCTTCACTTCTCCACTGGACTTTATCACTGTCAGTACATGGATCTGTTTATCAGTTTTCCATTTTAGTACTTTTTAGTCCATTGGGTTTTTGGGAGAATTTTATTGGATGAGGAATTTTGAGATTATGGCCTAGTGATGACTGGCTGAGCAGTGCTTTGAGCTTGAGCAAGTTCAGCATTTTCAGCCATCATCTGCTTAATGACAGATTTTATAATATCATCACTAGCAGCTATATCTTCTGGTGTTTCTTTTTCCATCTCCTTTTGTCTTCTTCTTTGATAAATGAAAGCACCAAGTGGAGCAGTAGATTTCCTGACTGGCAGCTTTGGTGGTCTTGTTGAAACCTCTGCTTCAGGATAGTCAGGTTTTTGTGGAACCCTTGGATCTTTCTTCCTTAGTTCCTCCAACCTTTTGTAGGCGGTCCTGACTTTGTCTTCTTTCCATCTCATTACTTGATTTTTAGACCCATAGTCAGCTGTGATTAATTCCTCTTTCATTCTCCTCAGCTCCAATGCCTTATCTGGTACATTTTTCTTGTATTTTGCCCAATCAGGAGGAGTATGTTTAACCTTGTTTTTGATCATGTCTTGGATCCTGGCTGCTTCACTTTCAAGCTCAGGAATTGTCCAATCTTTGTACATGTATTTTTCTCCTTTGTATTTCTTATGGGCCATGATATTTTCAATATAGTCTTTTCTCAAGGATTCATCTGCTCTTTCTGAAATTTGTCGACATACATTCTTTGCAAACTGCTCCAAAGATCTGACTTGTGTAAGCAAGAATTGATAATGCCTTTGAATTTCTTTGTTAGATTTTCCTTGTGAATCTCTTTTAGAGATATCCTCTGCTTGTTGAGCCTTAACTTCCAAATATTCTTCAATATTCTTTGGCCTAGGATATCCTTCAACTGATGGCAAACTCCTTTTAGCAGGGTCATCCTCAAAGTAGAAGGATTTGATCTCTTCTCTGACTGCTGCAAGTTCTAGAGGATATTGGACACCTGCAGGAGTGATGGCAGTGGTTGGTTGTTGAACTTGAGCTGAAGAGAGAGGAACAGGGTTTGGAATATTGATAAGTGAAAGAGATTGTGAAGATGTTGGTGGTGGTGATGAAGAATCATCATCAGGTAAAATTATCCTTCTCCTTTTTAGTTTAGGAGAGGCTGCTGGTGTGTTGGATGGTTGTGAAATGATGGAAGGTGGCTGACTAACAGTTGTTGAAACAACTGGTGTTTCAACCACTGTTGTCATTACAACAGATGTTGTAACATCTGATGTCTTCTGCTTTTTAGCAGGAGGTGATGGTGGTGATGATGATGTTTTTGGTGGTGAGGTGATCTTTGGTGGTGGTGGTAAGGCAGTGGTTGTGGTGTGTGTTGAAGTGGTGTGTGTTGAGATGGTGGCAGTTGTTTGGCTAGCAGTTGTTGAAACCACTACAGTATCAATAGTTGTTAATACAGCAGGAGTCTTAACAACTGCTGGTTTGGGAGATTGATGTTTGGAGCCTTTTGTAGGTTTAGAAGAATGTTTTGTTTTTCTGGAAGGTGTGGTTTTGGGTTGCCTCACATTTCTTGTGGGCTGATTTCTTTTTGGCTTAGAATTTTCTTCATCCTTTGGCTCAGAAACACCCTGCTCATTAATCTCCATACAAACTCTTTTCTCTTGCTCCCACCTGGCTTTATCCTTTGCCTCCCTATCCTTTTTAACCCTTGATTTTGCATCAGCAATGACATTTGTAGTCACATCAGTTTTCTTAGAACCATCTGGCAAGGGTATGTCTGCAAGCATGCTAGAACTGTCTGAAGCAATGTATAAGCCATCCTCATAACCCTTTTTCTTCCACTGCTTTATGTTCTCCCCCTTTTTGGCATCAGCTGGTGGTGGTTCATCCACAAATATAATAGAAGAAGGAGTAGTGCCAGTGGTTGTCAACAAGTGAGCCTTGATAGCTTTAATGTCTGCTTGAGTATCCATAAACCTTGCATCCATGGCATGTCTGATCTTTTGAATCTGAATCTCATGTTGCTGATCAGCTAACTGCCTTTGATGGATAAGCAGTGGTTGAAACAAATTCCAGAGCTCATTTGCAGCAGGTGCAGGTTGTGGTGCAGGTGCTTGAGCTAGCTGGAGCAGCAGTGGTTGGAACCTTTTGAGCTTTCAAAAACTGTTGCATCATATCTTTAATTTCTGTAATAGTTGTATCAAGTTTTTCAATTCTACCCGTCAATTCTTGGTACATTAAACCATCACCCAATTTAATGGGATCATCTGATTTCCCACTAGCAGTGGTTGTAACAGTGGTTGACTCAGGAAGTGTAGTCCAGAAATCATCCACTGATGCCCCTTTGTCTTGGTACTAGGGACTTCTTCCTTCAAATTGAGAGACACTTTTTAGTGAACCAGTAAAAACCGGATACACAAAGGTTCCCAGAGAAGAAATTGCCTTCAAGGAAGTCTTATTGATAAAACCACTGTCCAAATGCAAACCAGTGGGTTCAACACTTGTAGTGGCTGCTTCACTTGAACTACCATCAAGAGTTACATGTAACTCAAGGGGTGTAACCTCCTCGGGTCTTGTTGGTGGGTTAGCAATGATTGATACATCAGACACATTCATTTGTTGAGGCATATTCTCATGTACAGGTGATTGAGAAGGACTGGTGTGTGTCTGGTTCAAATCAAGAGCATCCAACAATAATTTCGTTTGTGGGGGAATTGTGGAGGTGAGGTTGGGTGTTGAAAGCGTATTTGCCTCGGGAAGTGGGCTGTGGATGATAGAATCAAGTGATTCTAGAGCATCATATTGTGGTGTCCCAATGTGTACAACCTGTTCTTTTTGTGAAGAAGCATGAGGAGTTTGAGGCATGGGTTGAGATATTTCTACCATCTGCTGTGAGGAAGTAGCAGCAGTGGTTTCTTGTGACTTTTGTGCTGTCACTGGTAGTTGCTCTGGTATCTCATCTTCCAGAGTTGCCTTTTTTTAGGTTTGGGGGGCTTTTGTGTTTTCTTTTGTTTTGGCTTTTTGGTGATTTTAGGTGTGGGTTTCACAGCAGTTGTTTTGCTGCTATGATCACCTAGAGCAGTGGGCTCAGCAGCAGATACCTGAGGAGTAGTGGTAGCTTCTAAATTCTGCTCAGGGAGCTCTGCTTTTGTTTTGCAAGGTGCTGATAATCTTGTAAAAGTTTCAGCCGTCAATCTGTTTTTTTGAAAAGAGTCACCTTGTTTGAACACATGAGCATCATCCTTACCAAATTTATTTTGAAAATAGTAACTTAGAAATCTTGGAAATAGTAAGAATGGCTTTTTATCAACATATTTCACCAAATCATTAAATATTTCCTGAGAGTAATTGAAATTTTCATTTTGCAAAATAGCATATCCCAGGTGTTGTATCTTTAATGGTATCTCATTGAAAGCAGTTGTTTTGTTTGAAACACACATCAAAAGGGTATGGAACAAAAATCTTGTTGCAGGTGGAAAACTACCTTTTTGTAAGGTATCCTTTTTCATTGAGTCTGCATACCCCCTTTCAAGGAAGTCAGTTTTAAGCTAGTTTTTGGGAAAAGAATTTTTACCTTGCTGATCATCGAGTTCAAAGACTTCTGAAATGGATTGTGGTGTGATTTTAACTGGTTTACCCATGAGGGAGGAATTTATGGCTATGACTTCTTCACCTTGCTTTTCAAGAGTAACATTTTTCCAAATTTCTCTGGGTTTTTAGGTTAATCGGAGCATCTGCTGTCAACAAAGTTTTGTACTTTGACGACGACATAGTGTCAATGATGGAATTGTAGATATCGATGGTGTCAGGTTTTGTGAGGATACCCAGGTACTTGTGAGGAGCTTTGTATGGAATTTCAATGGGTGTGATAGCCATTTGAGTGGCCTTTTTAGAAGATGAAGTCTTTGATTTTGTCATTTTGATGAAGACGAAGATGAATTTTGAGAAGAAGAAGGTGGAAACTGCTTTGAGAAAGGAATTTTGGAATTCAATTCGACAGTGTAAAACCCTGTTTGGGGGTTAGATCAGGGTTTTATAAGGGAAAAAGTGAATACTGACGTGGCAGCGGTTACAAAGATCTGACCGCTATGTACTGTCCACGTGCCAACCTATGATGAGAAGATGAATAATGGAAGACAGTTGTTTTGAAAACCACTGATTTAGCAAATATTAGTGGTTGCAACGGTCATAATGAAGGCAGTGGGAGACTTTACCTATCAGTGGATAGCCTTATCAGTGGATAAAACACTGATTTTGAACAACAGTGATTACCAAGAAAATGAGAGAACAGGGGTGGACTTTCAGCAGTGGACAGCCTTTAGCGAACAGATGTTTGACCAAAACAGTGGTTATGGCAGACTTTTAAGGATTTAATGAAAAATTCATTTTTAGCTATTTTGAAGGATGGATTTTTTATTTTCTGAAAACATTTTAATGCTTTTATTCATAGAAAACAAGATTTTGCCTGTTATTCCATGTTTAGCATGCCAATCCTAGAGATCAAGCTTTCAAAGGTGGATGTGTCTAATGCTTTTGTTAGTACATCTGCCAGCTGATCTATAGTTGGTACATGGTGCAGAGAAATCAAACCTTTTTCATAGCAATCCCTCACAAAGTGATGTCTGATATCAATGTGCTTGGTGGTGGAATGGGAGACTGGATTTTTGATGATATTTTCTACTGCCTGACTGTCCAACATGAGAGGTGTCTTTAGGGCAGTGATACCAAAATCCAGCAATTGATTTTGAAGCCAAAGCAGTTGGGTTGTACAGCTTGCAGCAGCTATATACTCTGCCTCAGCAGTGGATGTGGAAACAACTGCTTGCTTTTTGCTCTACCAAGATACTAAGCAATTGCCTAGGAATTGGCACCCTCCTAAAGTGGACTTCCTTGTCTTGTCACATCCAGCAAAGTCACTATCTGAGAAACCTGAAAGCTCAATTTTACCATCAGCTGGATACCAGATACCAAGTGTGGGAGCACCTTTTAGGTATCTGAATATCCTTTATACAGCAATAAGGTTTGACTTTCTAGGGGCTGATTGGGATCTTGCACAAACTCATGTTGCAAACATGATGTCTGGCCTAGATGCAGTTAGGTACAATAAAGACCCAATCATGCTTCTAAATAAAGTTTGATCAATCAAATCATCCTTTTCATCAGACATGACAATTTTATTGGTTGCAGTAGGTGTACTGCATGGCTTACAATCATCCATCTCAAATTTCTTTAAAATTTCTTTGGCATATTTACCTTGATGGATAAAAGTGCCATTTTGTAATTGCCTTACTTGGAGACCAAGAAAGCACTGGACTTCACCCATTGGACTCACATCAAACTCAGCTGTCATGAGTTGCCTAAACTCTTCACACATTTTGTTACATGTGCTTCCAGAGATGATGTCATCCACATAAATCTGGACAATCATTAAATCCTTTCCTTTCCATTTTAAAAACAATGTTTTATCTATTTTACCTCTGGTGAAACCAATGGATAGTAGGAAAGTGGAAAGAGTTTCATACCAGGCTCTTGGTGCTTGTTTCAGGCCGTACAAAGCTTTATTTAGCTTGTAGACATGATTTGGATTAAATGGATCCTCAAAACCTGGAGGTTGACAGACATACGCCTCTTCTTGAATCAGACTATAGAGGAATGCACATTTGATATCCATTTGATACACCTTGATGTTGTGGTTGACAACAAAGGCTAGGAATAATCTGATAGCTTCAAGTCTTGCTACAGGGGTAAATGTTTCATCATAGTCAATGCCCTCTTCTTGTCTGAACCCTTGAACCACAAGCCTAGCTTTATTCTTGACAACAATGCCCCTTTCATCAGTTTTGTTTTTGAAGACCCACATTGTGCCAATAGGACTTACACCCTCTGGCAGTGGTACAAGCTCCCATACTTGTTGTCTTTTGAACTGTTGGAGCTCCTCTTGCATGGCTTCTACCCAGCTGTTGTCTTTCAGTTCCTCTTGGTACTTGACTGGCTGATGGAGAGATAGGAAACCAGCAAAAAGACAAATGTTTTGGGATTGACTTCTTATGAGCACCACTTCATTGATGTTGCCAATGATTTGGTCAGATGGATGAGATTTCAAGTAGATTAGATCTCCTTCATATGGAACAATGGAATTTAATGGTGAAGGCTGCAGATGTGAATCATCTAAGCTAACCACTACTGGTAACTTTGATGATCCAGCAGTGGCTTCAAATGGAGGTGGAGGAATAGGTGGAACTGGTGTGAAAACATGCTGACTTTTATCCACTGATGGAGGACTATCAACAGTGTTTGATGATGTGGAAGCAGGGGTTAAAGGGCTACTTTGGTCAACAACTGTTGAGGTAGCAGTGGTTGAGCTTTGACAATTGTTTTGAACATCTGCTGCTCTTCCCATTGAGACAAACTTTTGTTGAGGAATGATAACTTCATACCCATAGTCTGATGATAAATCCTTTGATGGACCTGCACTGTCAGTCTTGACAGCAGTATTTTCAAAAGTAAACTTATCAAGATCAAACAATTCTGCAGGGTTTGCTGGGATTTTCATTGATGAAAGTCCATTGAACTTTACATTCAAAGTCTCTTCCACTGTTTTGGTCCTTATGTTAAACACTTTGTAGGCCTTAGCAGTGGTTGAGTATCCCAGATGATAACCACAATCAATTTTGGCTGCAAACTTAGAGATAGAATCTTTTAAGTTTAAAATGAAGCATGGGCAGCCAAAAACTTTGAAATATGAAATCAATGGCTTTATTTTATAAAGCAGTTCATAGGCAGTCTTTTGATGGCTGGGGTTGAATAAAACTCTGTTTTGGACATAGCATGCAGTGTTTATTGCCTCTGCCCAAAAAGTTAATGGCAAACCTAAATCTATAAGCATGGTTCTGGCAGCTTCAATCAAAGTCCTGTTCTTTCTTTCAACAACCCCATTTTGTTCTGGTGTCCTTGGAATGCTGTATTGCCTCACAATTCCTTTTGACACACAGAAATCATCTAACTCCTTGTTCATGAACTCTGTGCCATTATCACTTCTGAAGATTTTTACTGGAAGGTCAAACTGCTTTTCAACCTGTTTCACAAAGTCTTGCAGAATGCCTGCAGTCTCATCTTTTGAGTGTAAAAAGTAAGTCCATGTAAACCTAGAAAAGTCATCAACAATAACTAGACAATATCTTTTCTTCCTAAGACTCATGACTTTAACTGGGCCAAACAAATCCATATGAAGCATTTGCAAACATTTGGTTGTTTTGGACTCTTCAATTGATTTGTATGAGCTTTTAGGTTGTTTTCCTTTTAAGCAGGAAACACAATGCTCAGAATAGGTAAACAGTTTTTGAGGTAAACCTCTTACTAACCCCTGTTTTGAAATGGAAGAGATTGTCTTGAGATTTGTGTGCCCCAATCTCCTATGCCATAATTCTGTCTCTTTGTTTGACGCAGCTGAGAACAGACATGCATCAGTCCTGGGGCTCTCTTTTGACATATCTACCGCATAAACATTGCCACTTCTTTGAGCAACAAGTTGGGTTTTTCCAGTTTTTATTATTGCTTCAATCTTTTCAACCATTTCTGGTCCAACAATTCTACAACAATCCTTTGTGAAGAAAGAGCCATAGCCCTTATCACTCATCTGATAGACACTTAGGAGGTTGAATTTTAGATTGTCTATTAGATTGACATTTTCAAACTTAACTTTACCAGACTGCACAGTACCAGACCCCAGAACCTTTCCTTTACTATTATTCCCAAAGGATATATCACCCCCTCCATGTGTTTTGAAATCTTTGAGAAGGGCTCTACATCATGTCATGTGCCTGGAGCCTCCACAATCTACATACCAAAGATTATCTAAGCATGCAGAAGCTCCCTGCACATGTAGTAAAGAATTAGTTCATTAGGGTCTCTAAAGCCAATATGGCTTTGGATAGGGTCTCAGCAGTGTCTAGGTTAAGTTCAGATGGATGGGCAGTGGTTAGGTCAGGGTTTGGACAGTTTTGGGACTTTTTTTCTCTAACCACTGTTGGGGGTCTTGCCCAATGATCTGCTGAAAACCAAAAGGATGCCTGTTCACTCTTGGTTTAGAAGGCCTTTTGTAAGCCTCATAAACATGTGGGATCCTTTGGTATGGTAGTTGTCCCTTGCCTCTTCTGTATTGATTGGCAGGGGGTGCATCAGTCACCTGAACATCTCTTTTGACAGATGTTTGGTTCAGCTGTTTTGTAACAGCTATTTGGACTGGCACAAACAGTGGTTGATTCTTGGTGAACTTGACAGATGATGTTGATGAACTCAAGGATGATTTTGCAGTGTACTCATTCTTTTTTACATCAAAGTTTTTGAGATACACACATTCTTGAGTTTTGTGGTTTGTTTTACCACAGATGGTGCAGCTTTCAGCAGGTACAATGACACTTGTTTTGTTTAGATCATATGCTTTTAGATAAAAACAGTCTTTTGTTAGATGATTCTTCTTTTCACAAAAATCACAAAATAGGTTTTTGATCTTCTCTCTTTTCTTCCTTTTCTAAGATTCTTTAGCAACAGAGTTTTGAACTACTGTTGGGATGTCTTTGAGAGGAATGACCTTTGCTTTTGGAGCTGCGACACCATCAGTGGTTGTGAAATCCATGGGCTTGAAGTTTTCAAGAATGTCACACTCATCAGACCATGTAGGTTTAAATTGGTATTTCTCAATTTCCTCAAAGGTTGTGGACCCCACAGATCTTTCCAGAGTGATTTTGTTACCGAGTTTGTCAGTTATCTTAACTTCTTGGCCATTCTTGTTGGTTGGTTTTATTTCAGTTGAACAAGCTTGTTTTACAGCAGTGTTTTCAAGTTCATCATATTTTCTATATCCTATTCTAAACTTGACATTGCTTTCAAGCATGACCTCATAGCCTTTGCAAGATTCCACCCATCTTTCACAAGTGATTTGGGTGGACTCCAACTCCTTTTTACAAACTTGGTATTTTTCTACCATAGTTCGGAGTTGGTTCTTGGTTATGCTTTGCTCTTCTTTGAGACTGCAGATTTCTTTATCCTTTTCAGCCAATTTGTTTTTAAGTTCTTTTAATGACTTTTCAAATTTGACTTCATCAGTTAAGATTTTATCCCTAAGGTTTTCATTCACCTCTTTAATGCTATCAAATGCAATAATGCATTTGTCTGAACACAGATTTTCAAGAACCTGAGGTGATACCTTGGCAGCAGCCATCATAGCACAATCACATTGATGATCATTTTCTTCATCAGCTCTCTCTCTTCTTTCTCACCTTCTTCCTTCTCTTCTTTTTCTTCTTTGGACCAGGGGTCAAACAGTGGTTCAATCAGGGTTTCTGAATTTTCTCCCAGCAGTAGTTCACCAGCAACTACAGTAACCACTGCTTCAGCCACTTCATCCACTGTTTCAGCACTTAGCTGTTCTCCTTCAACTTTTACCCCTTCTGGTATTGCCTCTAATGCCATCAGACAAAATTCATCATTAGAAGCATAGAGTGCAAAATTTTAGTCTCTAAGTTCATCAGGCATACTGCTCCAGTCAACAAAGCCTTGGGTGAAAAAACTTTGCTGATCTGGTTGAACAACTGCTGGAGCAGTTTGTTGAGGTGCAACAAGTTGTACTTGTGCCTGAGGGACAGGGGTTTGAACATACTGAATTTATGGAACAGTGGTTTGAACATAATGCACAAGCACAGGGGTTGCAGCATAGTGAGCAGTGTTAACATAGGTTGCAGGGGTATATTGGGCATAATGCACAGTGCTTTGGTGTTGTGGTCTAGGGTTTGAGCTGGGATGAGTTATAATTGGACCCGTGGTTTGACTCCTGCATTCCCTAGCAAAATGACCTAGCCTATTGGATTTATAACACTTGATTTTTGACTTATCCAACCCCACTTTTAAATTCCCATGTAACCCTGGGAATTTTCTCCCTGTTCTTTTATAGAATTTGCTTGTTTTCACACTAAGCAATGCCAATTGATGCAAGATGTCCATTTCTTCTAAGTCAGTGGGATCAAAGTGTTGCAAATCATTGAGTTCAAAGCACAAATTATCAGAGTTCTGGCTTTCTCCATTTGCTGTGAAAGCAAAGTTGGATGAGTGAGGATCAGAGTTGAAATTACGTCCAGCAGTTATGTTAATAAAATGATCATAACCTTGATCCTTACTGCTGCCAGACTCTTCTTGACCCAGAAGAGCTGTGTTACCAAATGAATAGTCATCTGTAACTTTGCCAGACTCTTGCAACTTCTTATTCTGGTTTAACTCCCTTTCATAGGTCAGGAGTCTACTATGAAGTTGGGTCAGTGTTAGGTCTTTGAACTCAATAGAGTTTCTAGTCACAAAGGCAATTGTATCCCATTTTTCTGGTAGTGATCTAAGAAACCTGCTATTTTGGGTAGATTTAGGAAATTCAACCTTAACAAGTCTTAGCTCACTAATGAGACAGCTGAATCTCTCAAAGTGTTGAGTCAATGACTCACCCTCAATGTGACAAAAGGTTTCATACTGTTGATTCAGAATTTCCCTATTGTTTTCAATAACTTCTTCTGTTCCCCCGAATTGTTCCTTAAGTGCATCCCATAGCTCTTTGGCACTGTTACAATGTAACAGTCCAGCATAGATTTCATTGGGTAATGCAGATGCTATGATGCTAAATGCTTTGGCATCCAATTCGAACTTTTGAAAATCAGTTTCAGTATAGTTTTCATATTTTTTAGGTTCGAATTTCTTTGAATCCTCAGCACTTGGCACCATAGGAACATGGGGCCCAAAAAAATGATCTCCAACATCAAGTGTTCTGTTGAGCAGGGATGTGACCCATCCTTCTCTCCCAGATGTTGTATTCATTTCGTTTCAGCATGGGTGGTTTGAAAAGTGAGCCGATGTTATTCTTATCATCTTGAGATTGTGATGTCATCCTGGTTGTCTCACAGGTACTGATTAATCAACTTTGATGGTGATTAAGCCTTACTCTGTTTTTCAACAATACGAACAACTATCAGTATCAACGATTGTGAGCTGAACTATTTATGTCAAAATGATTCTTAAATCAAATTTGACTGTCCGAGCTCTGATACCAATTGTTAGGATCTGAGTTTGGATTGATTGTGTTTTACGTTTGAATTAAGATGAAAGATGAACAAGTAGTGCAGCGGAATATAAATGGAAATAACTTTGGACACAATTAAATAGGAGAATTGCTTTGGATACACATTTTCAACATAGAATCGAAAGATTGAATTTATTTCAACAACTATTACAATGCATGCATGTAACAAACTCCCCCTCAGCCTAAGCTCACAGTGTTTGTTCGTACAGGTAGAAGATTGGTGAAGAGCTAATAGAACAGTACAGGGTACTGTTCTATTTATAGGCACGGACAAACCACTGTGGCATATTTGCTGACGTCACCATGAAAGTGACATCTAACTTCCTAACAAACTCTAACAACTTATCTATACAAACACTGCTATTCTAACAACTGTTTATAATACATAACATAGGGAAAACTAAACTGCTGCTCTATCCTTCCACTGTTGTGACTCCAGCAGTACTTGATATGTCTCAGCAGTGCTTGACCCATAGCAGTAGATTGATCAACAGAGCTTTAGTTCTTCAACAGTCTTTAACATGATCAGCAGTTGTAGGTCAGCAGTTGATGTAAAGGATCAGTGGATGGAGGTCATTAGATGTTGAAACCACTTTCAAGGGGAGGGAATGTAAACACAACATCTGCTTATTTATGGATCCACTGCTCTGATCTGGTTTTGGCTTTAATCAACTATTCCTCTGATAGGGTTTAATCCCAATAACATAACTTAGAAATAAGTTTTGGATGGTTTGGTGTGTTGAAAACAAGTCTATTCGATCACAGGGTCTAATTGTGTTAAACTATGAAAGTATGCCGAGTTGTGTGATATCGGATATTTCGGAACTTGATCATAAGTTAAACATGCCCTAAATATCCTTCACATAGCTTAGATATAAGCTTTGAGGTGTTTGGTGCACAAAAACAAACTTTATTGATCAGTAAGGACTAAAAGCGTAAAATAGTGCATAAGTTTGCATTTTCGCGCATATCTTACGTTCTGAATATATCCGGACATCCAAAAATTTATGTAATCAATAAAATATTTTATTTTAGTGATTTTCATGATAAAACTCCATTCGTCGCTTAATTTAGATCGTTTTGCGTCCGTTACGACTTCCGTCGTAATTACCCGAATAACGCAATCGTACGACCAAACGAGCCGACATCTGAAATGTTTTTGAGCATATTTTAAGTTCCCTATACTTTAACTTCATTTTAGAGCTTTGAAATGAGGTTAACGGGGCTTAAACGTATAAAAAATGCATCAAAACACAAGTTTCTCAAGTCCAGGGACCTGTAGGTGGGCCGCGTAAGGTGAGGCCTATCCTTATGTGGGGCGTGACACGAGATCAGACAGAAAGTTCAAATTCAGCATTCTGGTCAAAATTCAGGGTTGTTTATGCAATTTTTGCAATAACTGGAGCTGGTTTTCGACTCCCATTGTATTCTAATACCATGTTCCCACATGTATGGCCAAGATTACACCCTCCTAACACTTGGAATTATCCAATTGATCCTAACTTCCTATAAATAGCAAGGTTTCTCATTTGGGTTCTTCACACTTTGATTCAATTTCTGCTCTAAGTTGAGGTTTAACACCTCATACCTGAGTAATTTTGAATAAAAACATCCTTACTTGGACCCTTTGTAAGTCTCTTTCATGCTTGTTCATGTATTTCAAGCATGAAAGTCAAACAGTGTTTGACTTTCAGCTTTGACCAATCAATGGTCAACACAAAGTTCGTTTGAACTTTGCAACGTGAGCGTAATCACGATTGTTATAGTCCCTAATGACTATACCTACTGATTACCACGTTGATTAGGCGTAGTGACGAGTCGAAGTTTCGGTCAAAATGCGTATTAATGCGTATTTTTTAATCAAACTACTCTTGGGTATCAAAACACTTTGTTTTGATATCAAAACCTGTTTTCTAACTTAACTAAACATATTTTAACATGTTTAGCTCGTCACTTTTAGTTTAGTGCTTGTGTAGTGTCGTAAGTCAAGCGGTCTAAACAACCGCTTAGACTTCCGAACTCAACCCGTTTGGTCGATCATTAGGATCCGACCAAGCATGTTTAGTGACCATAGTTGTATAGGGAATAACCTTCCGAGGTTATACCTTATGGTCACTTAGTTTATTAAGTTTTATGATAGGTAGTTTATATGCCTTAGGTAAATGACCAAAATACCCTTTTCATGCATAATTGGTAATTAAGCATATGTAACTTAACTTTTGCCACTTAAACTAATTATGTAACATGTTTAGGCATATAATACTTGTCATAGGACTAGTTAGACGTCTCGAACACGCTTTTGTGCGCACTACGCGTTAAAGTGGCATAAGCTACCTTAGCCGGTCGTAACGGGTCGAAAGCACTTAAGTTAGGTTCCGTTTTAGAATGTAGGCTTTGTTAAACCATATCACATGAGTTCTAATACTCATTTGGTTTACAAGACCTCATTCTATCCGATCTTTCTATTTAGGTGTCGATTTATTAATTAGGGGATCCTATTAATAGGTGCTACTTGATTTCCTTGGTTTGCCTGAGCTTCGTTGAGTTCTTTAGGTCAAGGATACTTGCAGTTCAAAGTGAGTACATAGTTCCCCTATTTTACTGTTTTCAATTGTTTTGGGGTGATTCATATGTGTTAAATGTTTTCGAGGTTTTTAACGATTGTTTCAAAAACGATTGATATGGTTTATACAAAATTAATAACGATTTTGATAATGTGAACAAACTTGTTGGATGTATTTACATAACGAATGACATTCATTAACATTGATCAAGCCGACCAGTATTAGGTTATGGTACCATAGGATCTGACAAATCCCGTTATCAGACTACACCCATGGTTATGTGTGGGGGTTTTGTGGGTAACGACTGAATCTATGATTGTTAACTTACCCTTTGGTGGTTTGTTAATGCGAGAAGCGAGATAGTCGAGTCACGAAGGTTTGGATGTTATTAGCAAGACGGCCAAAAGTAGTTTCACAATTAAAACAAGGATGATTTAAACAACTAAAACGAGTTAAACGATTTTGGAACAATTTAAACGAGTTAAACGATCTAGAAACGATTTGAACAAGTTAAACGAGTTGGATAAACGATTGGTTTTTAGTTAGTGTTTAGATAACGGGACGGGTGTAATGTGATGAAAACATGGTTGATACGCCGCTGGTGCTTCTTATATATAAGTGTTTTCATCATATTACATACCGTGGCGTTATTTAGTTCACTTGGGTAAACGAGGTTAAAACGATGTCACATAACGATGTTTTCTAAATGATATAAACCATACAAGTTTTATTAACAAGTTTTTACGAGATGTTTTACAATTTGGTTTACTAAAACAAATGTTTTGGGGTTAAGAATCATGGGTACGAGATTTTACAAGTTATAACCATCTTGATTTGAGATGGTTAAATTATGCCGCAATACTATGCCCTTTTCAAAACAAGGTTTTTAATAAGGTATTGCAACATATAAACTAGCCATGAATCTGACACTCTTATAAAAGCTATGTGCTCGCCAACATTTCTTTGCTGACTTTGTTTTTACATATGTTTCAGGTGTTGTTGCATAATGTTGATTGCTAGGATGCATGTTCACATAGGATCTGGACGAGGCCTTAGTGACATAATAACAATGATAGTCGATATGTAATTTGTTTGTTTAACTTTAAGACAATGTTAATGTTTAATATTATTAATAAAATGAAACTTTTGTATCCATGGTTGTGAACCAATAATTCTGTTGCAACACTCCCCGACGTTTCCGTCGCGGTTTCGTTGTTTTAAAGCGGGCGGGGTGTGACAGAAGAGTTGGTATCAGAGCCAAAGGTTATAGGGAATTAGGTTATTAGTAATGCTTTGACCTAGACTATAACTTTCTAGGACCCTAACGCAAGAAGATTTGCGTTTAGATTTTTAAAACAAAACCGTCGCCTATCCTTAGGTGATAACCACAACGAGAACACAAATTTCGAATCCGCTTCGAAAATTGATCATCTGTTCTAGGATGATTGATTACTAGGTTTTGAACCCTCTACGTTTTCAAAATCTCATCAAAGTTTGGGCATTATAATGTGAACACGTGCAAACTAGAAGAGTGAATGCTTGTACCCTGAGTTTTCTGTCTAAGGCAAGAGTGTTCGTACAAATCCACATAATCGGACCGGTCACTCTTACCTGGAAACTCTTGGGGTGAGTATTCACTTATAGGCGAGCATGTCTTCGGCGATGCATTATATTGACCCATTTACTTTGATTAGTCATTGCGTGTCATTTGTTTGTTTGAGGTAACAAACGAATGATCGCCCTCCTTTTGTTTAGTCGATGTTTTTCAATGCCTCTTTTGTTTATCCAATTGTCCACCTCACTCGTTTCTCATGTTTCATTGTTCTTTTTAGACAATGCCTCCTCGACGTGATGCACAACCTTTAAATAACGAAGAAGTCGCAGCCCTTGTCTCTCAACAAATGGCTGTTGTGCTTCCAGGCGTAGTAACCCAGATCCACCAATTATAAAACAACAATAATAACAATAATACTCAGTGTAATTTCAAGAATTTCAATTCTGCTAAGCCGTTAAAGTTTTCTGGGTCTCAAGGAGCAACCGCGCTCCTGCAATGGTTCGAGAGTATCGAGAGCACATTCAGACATGTGCAGTGTCCGAATGAGCGTAAGGTTGAGTTTGCATCAAGTGTGTTTGAGAAGCGTGCTCTTACGTGGTGGAACGGAGTGATGTGTGATAGGGGTGCCGAAGTGGCATTGGCACAAACATGGGAAGAGCTTCGAGCTCTCATGATGAAAGAGTTTTGTCCCCGTCACAAGATTCGAGCGTTGGAACGAGAGTTTGACGATCTAAAGCAAGATGGGTAAAACACCGTGCGTACACGGATCGTTATGAGGAGCTCATTCTTTTGTGTCCTACTATGGTTACCCCGCTGGAGAAGGCAATTGAGAGGTATATTGACGGTTTACCCGATTCCGTGCAAGACATTGTAACTAGCAGTAATCATACTACTGTTTGTCAAGCGATCGAGTTGTCTGCTACTCTGACCGAGTCTCAGGTCAGAAAAGGGAAATTGACCCGTAAGGGTGATAAGAAATCAGCAGATGCCACAAAAGACAAGGGTAAGGGTAAGAAGAAGGGAGAGTCTTCCAAAAAGTCGAGGAAGCGCAAGGCTTCCCAGAATTTTGCCGTCACTGCTCAGAACCCTCAGAACCCACCGGCTCAACCTCTTGCGAAGAAAGTGTATGCTGGTACCGCACCTCACAGTGCTCGCTGCAACGGTCATCATGTTGCACAACAAGCTTGCAAGCAATGCACTACGTGTGGTAAACTTGGGCATCTGGCCAACATTTTTCGTTTGGGTCAAAATCAAGCCGCTCAGAATCCAGCACAAGTTCAGGGGAATGCTGCTAGATTCCCACCGGGTTCGTGTTACAATTGCGGAGAGTTTGGTCACTTCCGCAACAACTGTCCGAGGTTATTGACTATGAACGCAAACCCAAATGCCATTGCAAACGCAAATCCCACCCGTGGACGAGCGTACAATCTGAATACAAACGAGGCGAGAGCTGACAACGAGGTTGTCAATGGTACGTTTCCTGTTAACCATCAACCCGCATCTATTCTTTTTTATTCTGGTGCCGATAGAAGTTTTGTTTCGTTATCTTTTGAGCCTTTACTTGCGATACCTAGAACTAAACTGAGGAAACCCTTATCTATCGAAGTTGCTACTGGTAAACCTCTTGTTCTCAATTCTGTTATTCGCAATTGTCAGTTGAACCTTGATAACCATCTTTTTCCTATTGATCTCATACCGATGCAACTTGGGAGTTTCGACGTTATCGTAGGGATGGATTGGTTAGCTAATTTTCATGCTGGGTGGTTTGTTTCGATAAGATTGTTCGTATTCCTCTATCATCTAGCGATATTCTAGAGATTCGTGGCGAGAAACCATCTGGTGGTTTGAAACTCATGTCTTGTACGAAACCCCAAAGTTATTTACGAAAAGGATATGTTGCTTTTCTGGCACATGTCACCGAGGAGAAGAGCAAGAGCAAGCGTATTCAAGATATTCCGATTGTTCGAGATTAACCAAAGGTGTTTCCTGATGAACTGGTTGGTTTGCCTCCAGTTCGTCAAGTCGAGTTTCATATTGACCTTGTACCCAATGCCAACCCGATTGCGAAAGCACCTTATCGTCTTGCACCTTCGGAGATGCAAGAATTATCAAAACAGCTTCAAGAGTTATCTGATAAAGGATTCACCCGACCAAGTTATTCACCTTGGGGTGCTCCTGTCCTCTTTGTGAAGAAGAAAGATGGATCTTTTCAAATGTGTATCGATTATCGTGAGCTTAACAAGCTTACCATCAAGAATCAATATCCCCTACCACGAATTGATGATCTCTTCGACCAGCTGCAAGGTGCTTCATACTTTTCCAAAATCGATATGCGTTCTGGGTATCATCAACTTCGTGTTCTCGAAGAACATATTCCCAAAAAGATATGGGCACTACGAGTTCACTGTCATGCCTTTTGGTTTGACGAATGCCCCAGCTATCTTCATGGACTTAATGAATAGGGTCTGTAAACCTTATTTAGACAAGTTCATCATTGTGTTCATAGATGATATTCTCATTTATTCAAAGTCGCGAGCTGATCACGAGCAACACCTTCGTTTGACATTGGAACTCCTGAAGAAGGAACAACTTTTCGCCAAATTCTCCAAGTGTGAATTCTGGCTTAAGGAAGTTCAGTTCCTAGGTCATATTGTCAACGAGCAGGGTATTCATGTGGATCCATCCAAGATTGTTGCAATTAAGGATTGGAATACACCAACGATATCCACAGAAGTTCGTTATTTTCTTAGCCTCGCTGGATATTATCGACGTTTCATTTCAAATTTCTCGAAGATCGCGGTTCCACTCACTGCTTTGACTCAGAAGAATAAGCCTTTTGAGTGGGGACCCAAATAAGAAGAAGCGTTCCAAACGCTGAAACAGAAGCTATGCGATGCTCCTATTCTATCTTTGCCCGAAGGAAACGATGATTTCGTTGTCTACTGTGACGCATCTAATTTAGGCCTTGGTTGTGTTCTTATGCAACGAGGTAAAGTTATAGCTTATGCGTCTAGACAGTTGAAAGTTCATGAGAAGAACTATACGACTCATGATCTTGAGTTAGGAGCTGTGGTTTTCTCGCTTAAAATCTAGAGACACTATCTTTATGGCACAAAGTGTGTGGTATTCACAGACCACAAAAGTCTCCAGCATATTCTTAATCAGAAATAGCTGAACATGAGGCAACGAAGTTGGGTTGAACTCTTGAGCGACTATGATTGCGAAATTCGCTACCATCCTGGTAAGACGAATGTCGTAGCCGATGCGCTTAGTCGAAAGGAGCGAGTCAAGCTTCATTCTGTCTGAGCTCTATCCGATATTCAATCTGGTGTTCTTCAAGCTCAACGGTCTTGTGTGATCAAGGGCTTATTGAAATATGAGCTACCACTTCAACTTGAGCTTAAACTCGAAAGGAAAGACGATGGTTTGCTTTATTTCAAGGATCGTTTGTGGATTCCGAAACAAGACGATCTTCGCACTTTGGTAATGGACGAATCTCACAAGTCTCGATATTCTATCCATCCTGGTGCTGATAAAATGTACAAGGATCTCCGTACTCAGTATTGGTGGCCTGGTATGAAAAAGGATGTTGCCTTGTATCTATCGAAATGCCTAACTTGTCTCAAAGTCAAGGCTGAACATCAACGACCATCTGGTTTTCTTGTACAGCCAGAGATACCGGTATGGAAGTGGGAGAACATCGCAATGGATCTTATCACTAACTTACCGCATACATCTAGAGGTCATGATGTTATTTGGGTTGTTATCGATCGATTGACGAAGTCAGCTCATTTTTTCCGATTCGCGAGGATCTATCTATTGATAAACTTGCTAAGATTTATGTTGATGAGATTGTATCTCGACATGGTGTTCCCTTGGATATCACATCTGATCGTGATGCTCGATTTTCATCTCATTTTTGGAAGACCATGCAATCTGCTTTGGGAACCCAACTAAATCTAAGCACTGCCTATAATCCCCAAATAGATGGACAAACCGAGAGGACAATTCAAACTTTGGAGGATATGCTTAGAGCATGCGTGATAGACTTTGGTGGTAATTGGGATTCTCATCTTCCATTGATCGAATTCTTTTACAACAACAGTTATCATGCTAGCATTAATATGGTACCGTTTGAAGCTCTTTACGGTCGAAAATGTTGTTCACCCGTATGTTGGAATGAGATCAGTGAAGCTCAGCTTACTGGACCTGAGCTCATTCTGGAAACAACAGACAAAATCAAGAAAATCCACGATAATCATGTGACAGCTAGAAGCCGTCAAAAGAGTTATGCGGATATGCGACGCAAGCCCTTAGAATTTCAAGTTGGAGACCATGTCCTACTCAAGGTGTCACCTTGGAAGGGAGTGGTGAGATTTGGAAAGAAAGGAAAACTTGCACCTCGATATGTTGGACCATTTGAGATTGTTGAAAGAATTGGAAAGGTTGCCTATCGACTAAAGCTACCTCCAGAGCTTGGAAATATTCGTCCGACTTTTCACGTGTCCAATTTGAGAAAGTGTTTAGCTGATGCTGATCTTCACATTCCACTCGACGAGATCCAAATCGATGAAACGATGTATTTTGTCGAGAAACCCGTGGAGATAATGGACCGTGCAATCAAACAGTTGAAGAACAAACGGATTTGATTGGTCAAAGTTCGTTGGGAATCTAAACGTGGCCCAGAGTTTACTTGGGAACATGAGGACCAAATGAATGCGAAATATCCGAATTTGTTTTCACAAGTTTCCTCTAGTTAAAATTTCGGGACGAAATTTCCTAAAGTAGGGGAGACTATGACAACTGTGTGCTGTAATCGATGTATAATATAAAACAATGTTGATTATTAATAAAACAATGTGCTTTGGTGTTATTATATGTGTTTTGGTGTTATTATGTGTATATTTGTTTTTGATGATTTTACGATTTGATTCGATTCCGATTTCAAGATTTAAATCGCTTTCTGGAAGGTTATACGCAAACGGGTGCGTAAATGCAGTTAGTTTAACGTGACAAACACTCCGGAATAGTGACATAGTCTTAACATACCTTAAATAACCTTTACATAACTTAGAAATAAGTTTTGGATGGTTTGGTGTGTTGAAAACAAGTCTATTCGATCGCAGGGACTAATTGTGTCAAACTGTGAAAGTATGCCGATTCGTGTGATATCGAACATTCCGGAACTTGATCATAAGTTAAACATTCCCTAAATATCCTTCACATAGCTTAGATATAAGCTTTGAGGTGTTTGGTGCGCAAAAACAAACTTTATTGATCAATAAGGACTAAAAGCGTCAAAAAGTGCATAAGTTTGCATTTGCGCGCATATCTTACGTTCTGAATATATCCGGACATCCAAAAATTTATGTAATCATTAAAATATTTTATTTTAGTGATTGGCATGATAAAATTCCATTCATCGCTTAATTTGGATCGTTTTTGCGTCTGTTACGACTTCCGTCGTAATTACCCGAACAACGCAACCGTACGACCAAACGAGCCGACATCCGAAATATTTTTTAGAATATTTCAAGTTCCCTATACTTTAACTTCATTTTAGAACTTTGAAATGAGGTTAACGGGGCTTAAACATGTCTGGAAAGTGTGCTAGGCGGGCCGCGTAAGGTGAGGCCTATCCTTACGCGGGGCGCGACACCAGATCAGACAGAAAGTTCAAATTCAGCATTCTGGTTGAAATTCAGGGTTTTTTATGCAATTTTTGCAATACCTGGAGCAGGTTTTCGACTCCCATTGTATTCTAATACCATGTTCCCACATGTATGGCCAAGATTACACCCTCCTAACAATTGGAATGATCCAATTGATCCTAACTTCCTATAAATAGCAAGGTTTCTCATTTGGGTTCTTCACACTTTGTTTCAATTTATGCTCTAAGTTGAGGTTTAACACCTCATACCTGAGTAATTTTGAATCAAAACATCCTTTCTTGGACCCTTTGTAAGTCTCCTTCATGCTTGTTCATGTATTTCAAGCATAAAAGTCAAACAGTGTTTGACTTTCAGCTTTGACCAGTCAATCGTCAACACAAAGTTCGTTTTAAATTTGCAACGTGAGCATAATCACGATGGTTATAATACCTAGTGACTATACCTACTGATTACCACGTTGATTAGGCGTAGTGACGAGTCGTAGTTTCGATCAAAATGCGTATTCATGCGTATTTTGTAACCAAACTACTCTTGGGTATCAAAACACTTTGTTTTGATTGTTTTGATATCAAAACTTGTTTCCTAACTTAACTAAACATGTTTTAACATGTTTAGCTCGTCACTTTTAGTTTTGTGCTTGTGTAGAGTCGTAAGTCAAGCGGTCTAAACAACCGCTTAGACTTCCGAACTCGACCCGTTTGGTCGATCATTAGGATCTGACCAAGCATGTTTAGTGACCATAGTTGTATAGGGAATAACCTTACGAGTTTATACCTTATGGTCACTTAGTTTAGTTAGTTGTATGATAGTTAGTTTATATGCCTTAGGTAAATGACCAAAATACCCTTTTCATGCATAATCGGTAATTAAGCATATGTAACTTAACTTTTGCCACTTAAACTAATTATGTAACATGTTTAGGCATATAATACTTGTCATAGGACTAGTTAGACGTCTCGAACGCGCTTTTGCGCGCACGACGCGTTAAAGTGGCATAAGCTACCTTAACGGGTCGTAACGGGTCGAAAGCACTTAAGTTAAGTTCCGTTTTAGAATGTAGGCTTTGTTAAACCATATCACATGAGTTCGAATACTCATTTGGTTTACAATACCTCATTCTATCCGATCTTCCGATTTAGGTGTCGATTCATTAATTAGGCGATCCTATTAATAGGTGCTACTTGATTTCCTTGTTTGCCTGAGCTTCGTTGAGTTCTTTAGGTCAAGGATACTTGCAGTTCAAAGTGAGTACATAGTCCCCCTATTTTATTGTTTTCAATTGTTTTGGGGTGATTCATATGTGTTAAATGTTTTGGAGGTTTTTAACGATGGTTTCAAAAACGATTGATATGGTTTATACAAAATTAATAACGATTTCGATAATGTGAAGAAACTTGTTGGACGTATTTACATAATGAATGACACTCATTAACATTGATCAAGCCGACCAGTATTAGGTTATGGTACCATAGGATCTGACAAATCCCGTTATCAGACTACACCCATGGTTATGTGTGGGGGGTTTTGTGGGTAACGACTGAATCTGTGATTGTTAACTTACCCTTTGGTGGTTTGTTAATGCGAGAAGCGAGATAGTCGAGTCACGAAGGTTTAGATGTTATTAGCGAGACGACCAAAAGTAGTTTCACAATTAAAATAAGGATGATTTAAACAATTTAAACGAGTTAAACGATTTTGGAACAATTTAAACGAGTTAAACGATCTGGAAACGATTTGAACAAGTTAAACGAGTTGGTTAAACGATTGGTTTTTAGTTAGTGTTTAGATAATGGGACAGGTGTAATGTGATGAAAACATGGTAGATACGCCGCTGGTACTTCTTATATATAAGTGTTTTCATCATATTACATACCGTGGCGTTATTTAGTTCACTTGGGTAAACAAGTTTAAAACGATGTCACATAACGATGTTTTCTAAATGATATAAACCATACGAGTTTTATTTACTTGTTTTTACGAGATGTTTTACAATTTGTTTACTAAAACAAATGTTTTGGGGTTAAGAATCATGGCTACGAGATTTTACAAGTTATAACCATCTTGATTTGAGATGGTTAAATTATGCTGCAATACTATGCCCTTTTCAGAACAAGGTTTTTAATAAGGTATTGCAACATATAAACTAGCCATGAATCCGACACTCTTATAAAACCTATGTGTTCGCCAGCATTTCTTTGCTGACTTTGTTTTTACAAATGTTTCAGGTGTTGTTGCATGATGTTGATTGCTAGGATGCATGTTCACATAGGATCTGGACGAGGCCTTAGTGACATAATAACAATGATAGTCGATATGTAATTTGTTTGTTTAACTTTAATACAATGTTAATGTTTAATATTATCAATAAAACGAAACTTTTGTATCCATGGTTGTTAAACAATAATTCTGTTGCAACACTCTCCGATGTTTCCGCCGCGGTTTTGTTATTTTAACGCGGCCGGGGTGTGACACAAACTCTTTGGGATCAAGAGGTATAGATGGTTCAAAGTGTGGCATTTCCTCCTCGTCAGACATCTTGGTATAATTGTGTCTCAACGGAGGTAGACATGATTTATAACCAATGCACTTAACATCCGCTTTCAGCTTTTGAACTTCGATGATGTGATCAAGCACATATTGGGAGTTAGAATAACTCTCCAATTTGAGCTTGTTTGCATCATGCTCGCATTTGGCAATAGCTAACTCCTTCTTTGTTTCCTCAATGATATTAATGTAGTTATTAATACCCGTTTGTTTGTTCAAAACTGTTTTTGTTAACTCGGACGCACTTTTCTTAAGCGTTTCAATTACAGATTTGAATTCTTTTTCATTATGAGTTAAAGCCATATTTGCCTCTTTGCATTTGGAAAGATCAACCACTAACTCTTGATTATGTCTAGTAACTACCTTAAGCTTATGTTTCAATTCTACACAATCATTGCATACACTAGGAGTTTCGGTGTGTAGTCGAAGCTGCAACATTTGCCATAAAGGCAGTTTGATAAGAAAATGATCCATCCTCGGTGAAGAACTTTTCCATTTCCTTTGATGCAACTTCAGCTTCTTTATCAACACAGATTTCTGGCTTTTCAGCTCCTCAGCTTCTTTCAGTAAACTGTCAACTTCAGCATCAAGGTTTTCTTTTACATCCGAATCTGAACCATAACCACCCGCACTTGAGCTTTCCTCATCTGAACTACCGCTATACCTAGAACTGTCATCCTCCTCGGAAAACTCTTCTCTGTGGACATGCTTGATATACTTGATGATCTTAGCATAACACGCAGTTCCTCCATTACCTTCATTTCCCTCATTCCCCAATTGGACTAACCAATCACATCCTTTCATTGTTTACTTAATTTGTGTTAGATGAGCTTGACTGGTCTCAGAAAGGATTTTGATTTCCTTGTTTGCTGGGCCGAGTGCATTCTTGTTTGAAGTGACCTTTCTCACCACAATTGAAGCACGTTACTGCATCCTTATCAAAACCATACTTAGTATCCCGTTTGCTCTCCAAGCTTGTTCTTCCCATTCTTCTCATGTAATCCTTAGCATTTCTCACCGCTCTTGCAAACGCCCATTTTATATCCATCAGTTCCATCTCCTCCCTGTCTATTTGTTGATAGTCTTCATCTTTCAAATTAATTTCCCAATTGGATCGGCGACTAATCCACAATAGGCACTCACCATTGTATTTAGAAGCTCTATATGTTCCCGAGCACCTTCCACACTGACGTTGGTGAAGTTTGAGGTATTAAATCTGGCGGTGTTGGGGTTTGATTGTTGAGAGTTGTTGTTACCATAGAAGGCTTGCTGAGCGGCTGGTTGAGAAGGTTGTTGCTGGGTTTGTTGTGGAGCAGCTTGTGGGGAAGGAAGATAGGCTTTTAAACCAAATGGTTCGCCATACGGGTTTGTTAGAGAACCAAATGATTGAGCTGGCTTGAGTGGTGGTAGATAGGCTTTTTGATCGAATGGTTATCCATAAGGGTTTGTATTCGACAAAAATGCGGTTTGAAGCTTCTGTTGCTGATTGGTACTAACAGTGGTGTTAATACCTCCAAAATACATCTCGGGGTTTTGTGGAATTGGAATTCGTTTTGCCTTTCGTATTTCTTCTTCATTCTTGTTCTCAAGATTTTGAACGAATTCATAGATACTGATCGTATCTAAAACACCGGTATGCTTTAGCAAGTCAATGAATATACTCCATTTGGGTGGTAAAGCATCAGCAAAATGCTAGATCATCTCTTGTTGTGTAGCATTAACCCGGTATGACTGCATCTCACTAAGCAGATGATAGTACCAAGTAGACATGTCGCTTAGTGTTTCATTTTCCATAAACCAAAATCCTTCAAACTCCTTCATCAAAAGATCATGACGATTTTTTCTTGTTGCTGCATTCCCTTCTCCTCTTGCTACCAAGACATCTCACAAATTCTTTGTAGTGGTACAATAGGCGAATCGATGATAAATATCTCTATGAAGCGCTTGAGTAAGAATTGCAAAAGCTTTCTTCTCAAGATCATAAGCCTTCTTATCACTGGCGCTCATTCCCACCAAGGTAAGTGGATTGGAAACTGCTTCTTTGAGAGCTTCATTGTACGGTGTAGTAAAACATGTCCACAACTCGGTGTTTTGCCCTAAAACGTACGTATGAAAACGACTTTTCCATGATGGATAATCGTTCATGTGATTCAATTTCGGTGGACGATTATTGCTTCCCGTTTCACTCTTGCTTAAGAGAAGATTTTGAATGCTCTGATTTTGATTTGCAACACATGCCCATTGATTTGCGGTAATCTCTTGTTTGGGCATTAATCCCTTGATCCATTGTGAAGGATCTTGGCTTGTACTTGAGCTATCACTCCAATCCCATGGATTTGTACCCATTTTTTTATTGTTGTTTTAAAACAGTTACTTGAAAAAATCAAAAAGACAACTATGGTAAAAAATAAAAGGCTTCTGTGAAAACTACAAACTATTGGAACCACGAAGAATGCACCCACGAAGAACTGGTTTTTCACGAAGAACTGGTCTGCGAAGAATGGTCCACGAATAACCTATTTCAATGAAAAACTGGGATTCTTCATTGACAAAGGTTTTTCGCAGGGATGGGTTCTTCGCAGGTCTGATTCAACGAAGAATACAGGTTCTCCATCTATCAGATTCCCTGGTTAGTTCTTCGTTGGTTGGTAGGTGAAATATTACCTTAAAAAAGCATAATCTTATCCCTAAAACTTAGAAAGTTGTTTGGTGAATGACCTAAATTAGTAAACAGACAAACATTAGACAAATTCAATTTTTGAAAAAGTACAAGAATATCCTCCAACAAAAGGAATATTCCGGTGACTTCTCCGGTCAAACCCTTCACCGAAAAAGTTGTCGAGCCAAAGATTTGCAAGAAATTTCAAGAAAAAACGTATTTTAGCATGTTTCCAAGTATTTTAACAAGGTTTTTGTAAAAATTTTCAGCAAAACAACATGATTTCTTAAGTTTTTAAGCCATTTTCTTACAAAAACTCAAATATCTTGTTTTAAGCTCAAGAACACTTCCAAGATGCTTCACAACTTGCTAAAACAACTCACAATGCTTGGTTTTCAACAAGAAAGAGAGCCAAAGCTCTGATACCACTTGTAGGTCCACTTGGAGGATCAAGAAACCTCCTTCCTTGTTGTTAGAACACACTTACAAGTGCGGAATCCTTGTAAGAATGCAACCAAAGCAAAGTATAAAGCACAAAAGTAACCAAAGATTCACTATCTTGATTAAAAGGAAGAGAACAATTACAAACACATACACACAATGTTTACAGACTAAAAACCAAAGCTCTCTTGACTGTTCTGAGAAGAATGTGCTGTTATATATAGGCCCAAGCCCAATAACATCACGAAGAATGTTACTGTGCCCATGACAAACCTCAACCCATGAAGAACTATATATAGTTCTTTGTTGATCAGTTCCACGAAAAACCCTATGTAGGAGGACGAAGGTTCTTCATGATGATCATGCCCCACAAAGAATGGTTCTTCTTGGGAGGCTGCAAACAGCAAACAATCACTATATCATATTGAAAAACAGATAAGAAACAAACATAACTTGCAGACTGCAAACATTCACAGCTGCATTACATACCAAAACTATGTAAATGTCGTACCATGTCAAGATAGGAGGATATCCTAACTTGGTCGACTCGACCAAAACAAACAGACTTGATAGACCAACAGACCGTACATTACATTACATTACATCACATTACAAGCGTAATAAGAACAAGCGACAGACACAAAAACTGCACCAACAAGCGTGGGTGATGGATGCAATGTGGCGCTTTGATAGCGCAGTTAGCAACGCCACAAGTCGCCTTTGTATTTTTTACCTCGTACGCGTGGTTCAGTACACCAAGTGCAGTGACCATGTGACATTGCGTGCATGGGTGGCATGAGTGCATGGTGCATGACTAGGTAGTGTCCTATTCTGTGCGTGGGACTTTCAGAGAGCGCCAAGGTGGGCCAATATGGCGCGACTATGTGGCGTGTTCCAATAGGCTCGCAGATGACATGACATGTGCGCACCTATGTGACGCGGTTTCACGGGTTCACTCACGCACGTGGATTAAACGGCGTGTGCGCACTTGAGTCCAAATAATGTGCGCGCGTGTCTCGCGGCTGCTTCTAGATTTCAGCACTAGATCACTTTCTGAGTCTGTGAGTTGTAACAGACCAGTCAAACAGTTACGATTCTGAAATTAAAACAAAATTAAAAGGTATTGAAGATATTCAATGCTCATTAATTTTTCGTTTTTAATTCTAAGATTTGTTTTGACTCAACCTGCAGAATACATCAAAAACCAACAGCTAATGCAAAATTCCCTCTGCTCCTATCTGATCTTTTTGCTTCTCCTTTCAAGGTACTCTTCGGGTGCTCGTGCCAACTCCGACAGTACTACTGCTCTGACTGTTGTACTCTGTGAGACAAAACGAGTTTTCAGTGAAGACTTGGAATTTGTTTTGAGGGCCCTGTCAACCAAAGTCTTTTGTGTTCATCTTTTTTCTCTTGCATTTCTTTTATTTTAGTCCGTAGTTGTAGTTAGGGCTGACAATTTGACACGAATACACGACACAAACCTACACGAAGTTAACAGGTATCCTGTATGGCCTTAACAAGTATCGTGTACCAAACAGGTAGACACAAGATTACCTGTTAATTTTCGTGTATAAACAGGTTAAATAACTGTTTACCTGTTAATACCCGTTAGTACACGATAAGAAATTAAATTAAATAATACTCATCAGCCATGTGCGTGTGGATTCCTTAATTCTTCCTTTCTATTTTCATTCCTCATTCAATTCAAAAATTAAAAAATAAAACCTTAAACTCCCTCTGTAACTCTCAGATAGCATCTTAACATAAGAAATTATAATCTATACATAATTATTGTATATATATAAAGGTATTTTGATAGTTTGCCTTTTAAAAAGCAAAAGCCCAAGATATTATAAGTTATTTATCTTATTTAAAAAAAAAACGAAATTTTCAATTTTAATTCAGCAGTTCGAACACTACAAGAACATGGTACCTTTAGCGGCGACAGGTGTCGCCGGTATTGGTCACTTTTGTCGCCGCTATTGACCTTTAGCGGCGACATGTCGCCGGTATTGCGTCGCCGGTATTGCTCGGCCGCTATTGACCAGTTGTCGCCGGTATTGACTACTGTCGCCGGTATTGATCGTCCTCTTTTAGCGACGACAGATGTCGCCGGTAAAAGTGTCGCCGGTATTGAGCATTCGTCGGTAAAGGTGGAAAGGCAATAGCGGCGACACCTGTCGCCGCTAAAAGTCTGTTTTTTTTTTTAATACAGCAGCTGTATATACAGCTGCCCAGCCAGTTTTACGGCCGAAAAAACAAAACCTGCCTATTTTCAAACAACGCAAGCAAACGCCATGAACATAATCAACATATACTAAAGGTAATATAATTAAAAACTACGTTTAAGTCGTACATACGTTTAAAGTAATATAATTAAAAACAAACGCAAGCAAACACCATTGACGCAAGCTTCACTCATCGTTATCGTTGGGTTCATCGTCGGATTCATTATCGAATAAGTTGTCACAATCGTAGTCTTTTGACTTTCCTTTTCCTTTTCCTTTTCCTTGTGAAGCAAGATAGTTGTTAAGTTGGTTCAAAAATGACGGGGTTTGAAACAAGTTGTTAACAAAATCCTACAATAATAGATTGCAAAACGTATATTAGCATATTAATTAACGCTACCAACATATATTTAACAAGGAAACATGCGTTCGTTTGTCATTTTATAAATTGCGTAGTTTACCTCGGAAAAGGGTTCTTGCGTCCGACCTTGCGAAGACGACATGTTAGATGACGAGTGCGAGGACGTGTTGGAAGAAGGTTTAGGCCCCATCCCGCGGTACCATCCTCGCCGCTCACCCAACGCTTCCTGATACGGGGCAATTGGCGGACCCTCACCGCTCCATTCACTTGTGGCCTGTTGTATGTTCCGCTGTATTTTACGAAGATGATTAAATATATATGTGTATATATATATATATATATATATTTGTTATAGAAAATAATACTTAAAAGAAATACTTACGTAATTTTGTTCAGCAACCGGATCAACCCAATTCCCTTGATTGTCCGTGTGGGTTTTAGCATACGTAGGTACCCAATCCATATCCTGTTTAACATTAAACTTAGATTAGACAATAAATAAACAAAAGCTTACACACACGCACACATACATAAAACATTACATTTTTATAGGCAGTGCTACCGTACGACGATGTCCCCCCACGGTATGGGAATTGTTGTTTCTCACGTACTCGTGTGTTGGCCTCGCTTTTTTTCATATACTTTTGTTCCCGGAAACCTTCGATGGCTCTCAACCAGTTATCATAGGGCATATCCGGGGGATGGAATGCCCTTGCACTCTCAAGATCGTTGTAACCTCCCTTGCTCTTAAATAATTTTTTAGCATCGTGCTTGCGGTCAGAGTACCGCTTCATAAGCACAGCCCTAATGCCACCCGTCAAGTTTTTGGCCTCTATATCACGTTCCACTTCATCAAAATTGAAATTTTCCTACAAATTAAATAAAAAAGTTAAAATATCATATATAAATTAGATTTGCATGTGCTTTAAATATTTGATAAAATTTTATGCATATAACTTATTTACCCGTAAGTGGTTCATGAGGGCATCCTTGTAATGTTGTTCAACGTTATCCCATCCAATTTTATCGAACGGGATGGACCGCCACATATACAGGCCAGCCTCTCGTGAAAACATATCTCTTGTTTTACCAACAGGGGTATACGTGACATGCCTGTCAAACGTAAGCGATACAGGCCCCCCTGCTTTTACCAGACGCCTTAGTTTCTCGTTTTTTGCTTTCCCCCGAACCCTCTTTGGGGGAACCGCTGCAAATAAAACAAAAATAATTAGTAACAACATTTATAATATAAAAAATATAAGGACTACAAAATAATTTAGTAAAAGACTTACCGTCTGTCTCGTGTGTGCCACGAAACCCACCAGGAGGAATCGGTGGATCACCAGCGCCGTCACCCCCATGTCCCCAGGGGGCCACATCAGCCATGAGATAAGCGAATATCAACAATATCGAAAACATAATCCCTATAAAGTTACAAATGTTACAGCATGTGTATCTAATACAAATTAAGCGAAAGTACAACAACGGTAACTCAAATTCAAATAAATATTTCAAACAAGTGTTTATCAATTACAAATCAATATAAATTACAATAACTTTTCTTCTAGTCAGACTCCACATAATCGGGATCATCCTCATCATAATCAGCCTCGACCTCATCAGAATCAGTCTCGACTTCAAACACTTCATCGACGGTGGCCGTTGGGGGATCAACTTCAATTGAAGGCTCACCCGCAGTAACATGAGAAGATCCAATTTGAAAGTATTGGGTCAAGTCAATGACAAGTGGACAGTCAGATGAAGAGTTGTTGTCAACAACGTCACTATCTTCTAAGCGTTTGCCAACATTTTGAACCTTATTGACGCGGTCATCACTTAATGGCCGATCCCAAATTCTTCGATGATTAACATTTTCGACTACCCACCTATGTTTATTTTTTTGGTTTCGAGACGTTTCTTGGATGAAGAACACTTGTTTGGCTTGCGAAGCAAATATGAGTTGATCGTCTTTGTCCCATTCATGTTCAGTGCTTATACTGGTGATATTATTGTCATGGTTTACACCCCTTTGAGTATCAAACCACTTGCACCGAAATAGGACAGTGGAATAATCATTTGTATAACGCAACTCAATAATTTCTTCTAATTGGCCATAAAATTTCACACCGTTCTTTCCAACCACTTCCACCCCAGAGTTTTGCGTTGCGCATTTTGCATCACGTTCAAGTGTCTTAAACCTAACACCGTTGACTATGCAAGCAGTGTAAGTGTAAGCAGTCATTTTCGCACAAATTGAAAGAGCATACAACTCCGGGTGGAATTCTGGAGAATTTTGTGTTTTCATCGAATGGACCTAACAAATATAGAGTAATACTGTTTGTTATATATGTATTACCTAGCAAGTATAGAGTAATGAATGTTATATATGTATTATACCTTATGGAGAAACCATCCCGGAAATTTGGTTTTAAGATCATCATAGGGATGTGTATGTTTGAATTCACTACATTGATGACAAATATAAGAAAGGAATGAGAAATACCAATGAACAGATTATGAAATGTTAAAGATAGAAGCACTCACTTCATGTACTCCCTAACTTCTGCGCAGTTTTCGAGGACAAACCATTCCATCTTGCTTTTTTCGATGAATGATAGATATTTCTCCTTTCTTGCGCCAACATAACGACATTTGGACTCAAACACCCATAACTTTCTTTTTTCAACAACGACATCATCGTTTCTATCTGGGCGATTGAACTTAGTCTGAACATCTTTAAGGTACATTGAACAAAATGTTAGAGCTTCTTCAAACACATAACATTCAGCTATACAACCTTCAGGCCATGCCGGGTTTTTGACATAGTTCTTTAGTTTTTTCATGTACCTTTCAAATGGATACATCCATCTAAAAGCTACTGGACCTCCCGCAATCGCTTCATCAGGTAAATGCACAAGTAAATGGACCATAATGTCAAAAAACGCAGGTGGATAGATCATCTCTAACTTGCATAAGATGGTAACAATGTCATCCTTTGCTTTCTTCATATCATCCACCGATAGTGTTCTAGAGCAAAGTTGCTTAAAGAACATACAAAGGTCTACTATTGGTGTAGATGTATCTTTAGTCAAAAGCCCTCTAACCCCAATCGGTATCAAACGTTGCATGAGGATATGACAGTTATGAGATTTCAACCCGGTAATGTTAGCATTGTTATCTGTCACCCTCTTACTGATATTAGATCCAAACCCATCTGGTAATTTAACATTTTTTATAAACTGACAAAAAAGTTTTTGATCATCGGACTTGAATGAGTACTTTGGGTGGGGACTTAAGAACTTGCCACCCGATTGTTTCAGCCATTGTGACGGCCGAATGTTTAGTTTTTCCAAGTCGGACCGCGCATTTGGCGTGTCTTTGCTCTTATCGTTCATTAGAAGAGTACCGAGCAAGCTGTCGCACACATTTTTCTCTATATGCATTACATCTAAGTTATGTTTCAGCTGCAGAGAAGACCAATACTCAAGGTCAAAAAATATGCTTCTTTTGGACCAGTTCAACTCGAAATCTAACCGGGTGTACCTCCCACCTCCAAAATCTGGATGCTTGCCTGGTAGACGATTAATTAAACGACCGAGTTGAGCTTCTATGTCAGCTGGGCTAAACTGTCTCGGAGGGTCTCGTGTCTCGGGTCTCCCGTTAAAGTCGAGACTTTTTCTCCAAGGATGGTTGGCATCTAAGAACCGGCGATGACCAACATAAGCACATTTACCAGTTACACGTATTGAAGGAGTGTCTTGGTTACAAGTTGGGCATGCCATGTAGCCTTGTCCGCTCCAACCTGATAGACTACTACGGGCTGGAAAGTCATTTATGGTCCATAACAACGCCGCCTTCATTGTGAAGTATGTGTTTGTTGCTGCGTCTTTAGTACGTACACCTGTCTGCCACAATTGCTTAAGCTCATCCACTAACGGTCTAAGGAAAACGTCCATGTCTTTCCCCGGTGATTTAGGGCCAGGAATCAACAAGGTCAACATGAATGTGGACTCTCGCATGCATAGCCAGGGAGGCAGATTATATGTGGTGAGTATAACCGGCCACGTGCTATGAGTCGGGGATCCACTACCGTTGCTAAAGGGATTAAAACCGTCAGCTGCAAGCCCTAAGCGAACATTTCGTGGCTCCATCGCGAAGTTTGGGTACTTTTTATCAAAGTCTTGCCATGCAGATCCATCAACTGGATGACGCATAATCCCATCTTCCGATCGTCCGGTACTATGCCATATCATATCTTTCGCTGTGTGCCTTGAACAATACAAACGTCGTAGTCTAGGCGTCAAAGGAAAGTATCGTAACACCTTACGAGCCACCTTCGTGCCTTTTGTGTCTTTATCGACCCATCGACTCTCATTACAAACGGGACAATTTTGCAAGGACTCGTTTTCTTTCCAAAAGAGAGCACAATCATTTGTGCACACATCTATCATCTCATATGCCAAACCAATCTTCTTAAATGTCTTCTTAGCTACATAATACGAAGGGGGAATCTTGTTGCCTTCTGGCATTGACTCTCGCAACAACGAGAGGAGTCGATCTACTCCTTCATTTTGAAAATGGTACGTATCCTTTATATTCAAAAGCTTTGCTAAAAAGTCGATAGAAGAAAACTTGGTACAACCAGGATATAATTTTGTTTCAGCTTCCTTTACCAGGTCTTCAAAATCATCAACAACACCGCTACTATCTCCATTCGAGTTCTCTTGGTTAAGGTATGTATCTTCTTCCATACGCTCCCCCCTAATGTCTTCAATAACGTTTACCATACCGTCTTGTGGCGCAACATCGTTTACTTCTGCAATTGGAGTCGTGGCCCTGTGATAGGTCCACTTCGTGTATTCCTTCCAAAAACTGTTAATACGCAAATGGTATTTCATTTCTGCCATAGTTTTTAAGCCAGAATTTTTACATTTGGTACACGGACATCTAACTTCATCGTGGTTTTTTATCACTCTTTCACACATCTCGATAAATGACTCGAGTCCTTGCTTGTATTGAGGTGAATGACGTGGGGAATCAATCCAACTTTTATCGATAGGCATTATGCAACTGAAAGAAAATCTAATTTAAGATTAACAAGACAAGGGTAGGCTGCTAAACCCACTTTTTGAACACTTTATCTCATATGTGAATGTGTATTACATGATTGTTTGTTTAAGAAAAATTCGGCAGCATTTCCTCTTAGCTCCCAAGTATATATGTAATGATATATATACCCGAGGAGCAAAGAGAAAATGCTAACCGAATCCTTCTTAAACAAACAATCATGTAATACACATCCACATCCTAAATGAGATAAAGTATTCAAAAAGCAGTCCCAAGATAAACGGGGACAACCCGAAATTAATTTCTAAATCAATTTCGGGCGGGTATTTCTAAGCTCGCTATGTTTAAAATGATTAATTCAAACACGGGCACAATTTTTTAAGCTTGTTATGTTCTTAATGATTGTTTTAAATTTTGGGCGGAACGTTATGTTTTAAATCATGATTTCAATTTCGATTGGGTGTTTTCTTAGCTCGTTATGTTTGAAATGATGAATTCAATATCAGACACGATTTTTAAGCTCGTAATGTTCTTCATAATGGTTTATATTTCGGGCGGGTATTTTCATAGCTCCTTATGTTTTAAATGATGATTTTAATATAAAGAGGGTATTTCCTAACTAATATATATTTGTCAAATTTAAATATAAATGTTTTAAAACCTAAACACAAATATACAAATTATCAAACTTTGACATTTTTTTCAAACCTACACATTTGCATCCTTACACACACATTTGCATACTTTATACAAACATACATACTAACATGCACATTTTTCACCAACATACAAACATACAACAATTATACAAACATACTAACAATTTACAATTTACATACTAACATTGTACAATTTACATACTAACATTGTACAATTTACATACTAACAATTATACAAACATACATACATTCATTCATACACTTACATACCCACATACAACTTAAACTAAAAATTATACAATTTACATACTAACAATTATACAAACATACATACTAACATACACAATTTACATACCTAAACTAAAAATTATACAATTTCTAAACTTTAAAAAAAAAAAAAAACTAACCATTATACAATTTACATACACATTTTTCAAATACACCTACATTATACAATTAACATACTAACAATTATACAAACATACATACATTCATTCATACACTTACATACCCACATACAACTTAAACTAAAAATTATACTATTTACATACTAAAAATTATACAAACATACATACTAACATACACAATTTACATACCTAAACTAAAAATTATACAATTTCTAAACTTAAAAAAAAAAAAAAAAACTAACCGTATTTTTCAAGTTTCAAGGAGATGAAGACCGAGGAGACGAAGTGGTGCCGGATTCGAGATGGTGGTGACCGGATTCGAGATGGTGGTGATCCGATATTTCTTCCACAAACACAAAAATACACAAAAAAGAGCAAAAATTAAAGCCTATAACATCTATATAACAAATGTAGAGAAGAAATCTAACAAAAACAAAGTGAAACTAACCGATTTTGACGATTTTCGCGAATGAGCAGCTGTGTTCGGAGGTATTTTTGGGGAAAAATGAAAGAGGAGGGAGAAATTGGCGCTGTATAGGGTGTTTGGCTCGTTCAACCATTAGCGGCGACAAGATGTCGCCGGTATTGCCAATCGTCGCCGGTAATGAGTTTAATGAAGTTGACCAGAGATAAGATTTGTGTGGCTAGGAATTAAAGTTCTGACATTCACTTTTAGCGGAGACTAGCTGTCGCCGCTATTGACCTATACTTGTCGCCGGTAATGATATATAAATCCCCAACCGTCAGATCATGATTTTGATCAACGGATGGGGTTTGGTTTGAGAGCCTGTGACGCGGATCGACCAATAGCGGCGACATATGACCTGTCGCCGCTAAAGGTGTCGCCGGTAATAGTGTATTATTCTTGTAGTGGAACTTTAAAATTTTTACCAAACACATATAAAGGTTGGATGAAGAAAATTGTGGTCAAATGAGAAAATCCAAAAGCTTGGATGAAGTGAAAGCTTTGCAGCAAAACTTGTACAATAAAGAAAATATTGGTGGCAAAAATAAAATGGCAAAAAGTCAACTGGCGTCAACACTTTGTTATTTTAAATAGATAATAATATGTATATTACGCTGGGCATAGAAGACTTATGTCAACGGGAAGACATATGTTGCATACATCACAATTCAAAAAGTTAGACAGATAAGCAAGACTTATTACATATTATCTTTCCTGAATCTAGAGACACCAAAGATACAACTCTCTACCCTTACGTACCATTAGCAGTTGGTAATATGGTATGCTGGCTCATGCTATCAAAAGTAGATGAGGTTGTGTTGCCCCCATGTGTGTATTCATAGTCATCCTTTGGTTCTGTAAGCAAAACCTCTTTTTCTTCTTCATTTGAAGTACTTTGCTCCCATGGATGCTTGTGTATCATCGATGCCAATATCCCTCTAGCTCTATTGCTACTTCCTTCATTGTAGGCCTTTCTTCTCTTGTAACATGTAAGCATCTTTCCGCAAGTCTTGAAACTTGAATGATCGCATTAGGAACTTCTTTTAGCTGCAATTGCTCATGAAGGATCTGAAAGAGTCTCCCCTCTTTCAAAGAAGAGAGAAAATAAATAGCTAGGTTCCTCTCTTCCCCTGGCCTAGCAAAGCTGAGAGCCTTCTTTCCGGTAAACAGTTCTACTAGAACTACCCCGAAACTATAAACATCGCTCTTATCAGTTAGCTGGCTTGTGTGCAAGTATTCAGGATCCAACTAACCTAATGTTCCTTGCACAATGGTGGCCAACTCAATTTGATCCATAGGTATAAGCCTAGATGCTCCAAAATCAGCTACTTTTGCTACATAATTGTCATCCAAAAGTATATTCATTGGCTTGATATCTCGATGGATGATTGGAATAGAGGCTGCTGAGTGTAGATATGAAAGTGCCCCAGCTGTCTCAGTTGCTATTCTGAGTCGCATGTCCCAAGTAACAGCTAATGACTTACTTTCATTGTGGATATGATCAGAGAGGGTGCCATTTGGAATGAACTCGTACACCAATAAAGGGATTTCTGTTTCCAGGCAACACCCAATCAGCTTCACCACATTTCTATGATTAATTTGGGAAAGGATAACAACTTCATTGATAAATTGTTCTATCTGGGTTTCTGTTTGATCTGGTAATTTGGACTTCTTTATAGCAACTATTCTGTTATCAGAAAGAACTCCCTTATAAACAGTGCCAAAGCCACCCTTCCCGATAATCCTGCTTTCATCATAGTTATTGGTTGCTTTCTTTAACTCATTAATCGTGAAAACTCTTGCTTGATCACGAGAACCCCCATCCCCAGAGATTCTTTGCTGCAACATTATTCCACCATTTTGCCTAAAGAATTTTTCTCTAAGAATCATAAGCCTACGCTTCTTTAGTCTGAAGTATGACCAGGTGACAAATATAAGCAGAAATGTGGCAGCAGCTGAGGTACCTGAAATAGAAAACATGTATTTTACAACACCATGATTTGACTTCTAGTATCAGATTTATTAATAAAGTGAAAATGATTGCGACTTTACTTATAGCAATCTTTATAACAAGTGATTGATCTGCCCTACAACCTGATCCATCTATCTTACCATCTCCTGTGTAACCCTTCGGACAAGAACACTCATAGTATCCTTCTTTGTCATTACACTTGTGTACACAACCATGATTTTTATTTTCACACTGATTAATATCTGTCAAATTGGAAAGGTCAAGAATTCTATTAGGGGAATAATCTGGAACAACAAGGTAGAGATTTCAGAAACAAAAAAAAAGATCACCCAAATATGTAAACTACACATACTCTTGCAGCCAATTTCAGTGTAAGGGTTGCCTTCATAGCCTTCCAAGCAACGACAACGATATCCAGGACCAGCATAACTTTGATCGCATACGCTATTTCTCTTCCATAAGAAACTATGCGCTTCCTTATTTAACATGTCACAAGTATCATTTCCAATTGCCCAGTCTAGTACCATAAGCATCTTCTGATCGCTTCGAAAATCAAGCAGATCATTGGAAGAAATGTTGGACTTCTCTTCTTCAACAAGAAAAGCGTAGCTGCAAGGGTTAAAGTCCGTTATATTTGTATGGTTTCTATAGCTATCTATTCACATAGTAAAAGAGCTCATTCCATTTGGAATTGCAATTTCACAGCACCCAACTCCGGTGCAAGATCCATTGGTGATATGCGTTTTGCTAGCCGGTGGAGGTATCCACACATCCCCCCAAAAGTGTTTACAAATCCCCTAACCTAAATGACCCTCATTGCCCAATACGCCTCAAACTGGCCCACCCATACGCCCCTCATTGCCCAATACGTTTGAAAATGGTCTATACCATCTAATTAATGTCAATCATTAGGTGTCAGCCAATGATTACCAATGATTGGGGTGTAAGGAACTTTATTTTGATATGGTATTTGTATGGGAAAGTTGTGAAATATTAATATAAGAAAATTAAAAAAAAAATTATAAAATGTTGTTATAAAAAATTGTGTTAGTATTATAAAAACTTCATATTTTTATGAAATGAATTGTGTATATTATAAAATGCCAATTTTTTATAAGTATTATAAAATGTCAATTTTTTTTATAAAACGAATTGTATATGTTATAACATAGTTTTTATTTATGAATTATTATTATGTGTTTAATTGTCAAATTTTTTAACTGTCAAATTTTTTAACTGTCAAATTTTTATTAAACGACTTTTATTTAATATTACTAAATGAGTATTATAAAATGTTGTTATAAAAAATTGTGTTAGCATTATAAAAACTTCATATTTTATGAAATGAATTGTGTATATTATAAAATGCTAATTTTTTATAAGTATTATTAAATGTCAATTTTTTTATAAAACGAATTGTATATATTATAACATAGTTTTTTATTTATGAATTATTATTATGTGTTTAATTGTCAAAATTTTTAACTGTCAAATTTTTATTAAACGACTTTTATTTAATATTACTAAATGAGTATTATTACGTCTTTAATTGTCAAACTTTTAAATGTCAAATTTTATTAAATGGGTATATTATAACGTTTTATAATATACAGCCGACCCACCACCACCCCAGCCGACCCACCACCACCACCCCAGCCGACCCACCACCACCACAGCCTACCCACCACCACCACCAACATAGCCGACCCACCACCACAGCCGACCCACCACCACAACCACAACCACAACCCAACACCACCACAAACCGCCAAAATAAAACCACAAAAAAACAAGGGTAAACAAACCTTGAATATTCCGAACGTATACACCGATACGAGAGCGAAAACTATACGAGAGACGCGTGTGGCCCCCTTCCTGATTGTCATCGTGTGGTCCAGAAATCTCGTCCAAAAAATACCTTTTGGATATGTATTTGTTCTCGGTTAAACTACAAAAAGAAATGAAACTGAACTTCAATGAGACCCCGTATGTGTCGATGAGAGTCGTATGCAAGTGGGGTGTCATAAATGTCCTGTCAACTTTTCAGAAAAAGTAGGTGGATATGGGTCTCATCGGGATATACGAGGCACATGGGCTGAAAAGTTCTCAGCCTCCGTACCCACAATACGCTCGTATGGGCCTATGAGCGGCATATTGGTTTGTTTGTTTTTTTAAAGCGTGTATATGTTGGTTGCAAAAGTCGGGTATTTTTGTCATCCTTACTTGTCACAGAAATATACACCATCTTCACAATCACAAATTCACAATGGTTGTTTGCAAATGTGGTAGGACGGCTGCACTAAGAACATCTTGGACTGAAGCAAATCCCAGACGTCAATTTTACACTTGTCACAGTATGGTATGTTTTTAATCACAATGGTTGTTTTACCCGAATTTTTAATGTATTTTTTTTTCCATTAACCCTTGTATATTAGTGATTTTTTTTCGTGTCAGCGTTCTAAGTGCAACTTCTTTGTGTGGGTCGATCCTCCCATGTGTCGTCGGGCATATGTGGTCATCAAAGAACTGATGGATACGAAGGATGTGCTTCAAAACGAAGTCAAGTATTTGAGAGAGGAGGTTCGAATTTATAAATTGCAAGAAGCGGAATTTGAAGATATTCATTCAAGGGTTGTTCGTAAGAGGGAACGTTGTTTGAAATTAGTTGGATTTTTTTTGTGTTGCTTGTCTTGTTATTTTTCATTGTTAGTATGTAAGTTTATGCAAGACATGTAATCGAATATTAGTTATAAATGTCATTTTTAATATTATTATATATATATTAAAATTTAAAAAAAATGTTGTTGTTTATAATAAGTCGACTAAGCATAAATAACTAAGCATAAATAACAAAACGAACAAACATTCATCAAGTTACAAATGTTTAAAACATACCAAAATGAAATAAATACTTGTCCATAGATGCCCAAAACAACCAAAATAAACAAAAAGAAATAAATATTTGTTCATACATGCTCACAAATGTTTAACAAAATAAAGTTCACCCAACAAATACAAATACTAATCCTCCATGTCCTCATCGCTGTCGTCAGAATCATCCCCACCACCTGCCTGCGTCCCGGACGGACCTGCCTCCATGTCGAAACCCGGATACACTCGTGGATGTGGTGGGGGTCGAACCAGCAACCCCCCCTGGGTACGTCTCTCGGCCTCACTAGCCATCACCCACTCCATCAAATCCTCCATCTGGTCCATCCGCCTGTCCATCCGCTGAGACTGTTGTGTCCAGCTCGCCATCATACCATCTTGACCCGCCACCAGCCTCTCAAGGAGACGTTGGGTGGACTGAGGCAACCGCACTGCATGATAAACGTGTTGTGGAATCTATGGAGGCTCCTACGGATGCCCTGGTCAACCTGAGGCTCCATGTCTCCATCCATAACAGGCACGTCAGCAATATGCGGCATCTCCACCTCCCCAGCCTCAAGCAGTGCCTGGTGGACTATCGGTTGGGGTTCAAAAATCTGTTGGTGATCGTCAACAAACCGATGCCCGAGATCCGGAAAGTTCACCGCAATCTTCATCCCTCTCATCGTCCTAAGATCTAAGGGCTCGTGTGGTGCTGGGCCGGCATATCCTCAGGGAATGGGTAATACAGACCGCAATGCTGGGCAATACGCATGATAAACGCCCCTCCAATCAAACGGCTACGCCTCTGCCGTTTGCCGTAACAGGCGAAATACTCCGCCAGACAGCGATGGAGGGCGCATGGTGTGCCCGTATATAAAACAGATCCACCTTCGTGACCCACTCGTTTCTTTTGCCACGCGCAGAGATCGACGTGGCAATGCAGCGGTGTATGTAGCGAACGAGTGGGTCAGGAATCGCAGAAACTCGGGCCTTCTTTTCGAAGGGTTCAGGACATAGGGTGGGCCACTAAGCAAACAACTGATCATCAGGCATAGCCCAAATCGCGGTGGTATAGATGTCCTGAACCAACTCATCATCGGTATAGAACCCGGTGTCAATAGCAAACTGACGCAGCGACATATTTTGTCACTGCCCGAACAAACAGAAAGATACCTAGGGAGGCGGTGGTTCCACGTTCGGATCGTCCATATCTGAATTGGGTCGGTCAGCCGGCCGTGGACGAAACACGAATGTGGACAGAAACTCCACCATCATGGTCCTATAAGATGGCCCAGCCGCCACCGAAAACATGCGAACCCACAGGGAATTCTCCCTGATCAAACCCCGAGCTCTCTCCTCCTCCCCGACCTCCCGTAAAGCCTCCCATGACAACGACCTCTGCCGCCCCACCTTCATTTGTCGCAACCTGTTAAAACGTTTATACTCTATAGAATTGTTCGGGTAGTCCATATAGGGAATACCCAAACAATTACCCCCGGCCATCTCATCGAATCCAGGCACCTGTCCCGCACCAAACTCCTCCTCGTCTGACGACATATCTGCAAAAATTAATATATAATACGTGTCATATTATAAACTTTTTTACAATTTTTATAAACTTGTAATCATTTTAGTAACGAATTGTATAGCCGACCCACCACCACCACCACATCCGACCCACCTTAACGAAATTAACGCCTAAATAATCGACAAGGTTTCTAACAAATTAACATCTAAATAATCGACAAACAATACCAAATAACACCCGAATAATCAACACTTCATGCCAAATAAGACAGAACTAAATAACTAATCGTTTATTTTATTTGTAACACATTATTCTTCAATAAACCTTTCGAGTTAATTTTTTTTATAACTTAAATTTAATTTTTACAGAACTTTTTATAAAAATAAGAGTAAATTACAAGTTTTGTCCTTTATGTTTGTCCCAAATTGCAGGCGCTGTCCTTTGTCTTTAAAATTGATGAGTTTTGTCCTTAATGTTTGCAAATCTTGCACGTTATGTCCTTTAGGCCAAACCCAGTTAGATTTTTTGGTTAAATCTGATCACCCAGGGGTATTTTTGTCTTTTTACCATGTTAACTTGGTATTATTAAAAAATAAAACAAAATAATTTAAAAAATATTATTATTATTATTATCATTATTATTATCTCTCTCCTAACTCCATCTCTCTCTACCATCTCTCTTACAAGTTCTGCTACACCACACCAACACCACCGCCACCACCACTGCCACCCCCACCCCTAGTCGATTACACCCACCTGCCACCACCACGACCCCTCTATTATTACCCACCACCTGATTATCCATCTACGAATTGCTCCACCACTACCACCAAAATTGTTCACCTTCCACCACTAAAAACCTAGCCCGATTACCTATCTGCAAACCCTAACCCGCCACACCATCACCGCCCATTTCGGCGACCATCTCCAAAACCCAACCGCTGACCAAACCTGGTCATGAACAGGACGACGATGGTGGAGACGGTGACAGTCGCAAGTCTAGAGACTGTCACGGCTAGAATGGTGGCAGTGTGTTGTTGTAGCGGCGGCTGCAAAAGTTGAAGATGAAGGTAAGACGACCGGAGATCGAAGAAAGATCGAAAGATTCTTGCGACCCATCTAGGGTTCCGATGAAGTTCCGACAAGAACCCATCTAGGGTTCCGATGAAGTTCCGACAGGATTCCGGTAACCTTGTTTTGACCTGCAAATTCTATTTTCGTATAGATTGGATTTTGAAGGTAAGCCTAGTGAGTTGTTTTCGAATTGTATATCTCGTTTTTTTGCTAAATCGGTGGAATCAAGAGGCCTTGAATAGAGAATCATTTTTTGTTAAGTTGGTTTTTTGGGGATTTTTTATTTTGGGGGTGTTTGAGTTGATTTGGAGATTGTGGTAAAGGGTGGTGGTTGTAGATGATTAAGGGTGGCGGTGGTGGCGGCGGTTGTTGATTTAGAGATGATGGTTTCGGTGGCTGTGGTTGTTGATTTGGTGGAGGTGGTTGTGGGGGTCGAAAGGATTATTAAATTTGAGCGGCGATGGGGGTTTGGGTGGTGTCTAACAGGTGGTGGTGGGTGTTTCTGGTGGCGGATAGTGGTGGTTAGGTGTTTCCGAGTTGGGGGTTCAGTTTTGTGAGGTGGTGGTGATGGTGATGGCGGAAGATGATGGTGGTGGAACTAGGACAGGTAAAGAGAGATGGTAGAGATGGAGTAGAGAGGGAAAATGGAGCTTTTTAGAGAGAGAGAAAGACATGGACTGAGTTATATCTATATATATATTTATTTATTTTTAGATTTTTTTTTTAAATAATAGAGATAAAAAGACTATTATACCCTCATGTGCCTTGCACATGATCAGTTTTAACCAAAAAATTTAACTGGGTTTGGTCTAAAGGACATAACGTGCAAGATTTGCAAACATTAAGGACAAAACTCATCAATTTTAATGTTTAAATTTAAGATTTGTACTAAATAAAGTTTAAAAAAGTGAAGGACCAGAAGGACTGTTATTATCAAGTTGAAAAATATTAGACACCACATTGTCAAGTCCCTAAAACTTTCAAAACTGCTTTACTGGCGAGATTCCGACAGGAGTCCGGCAGGTTTCCGACAACCCTGGAACCGCTAATCGGGTTTGTTTTCATCTATTTCTTTTGCGTCAACCTTTATCTACATCCTAAACTAATCTATAACCCAAACCATATCCCCCGTCGCTTATCCGGTCACCATCCCCAACTACTCCGGTGGCAGTCCCCAACTATTCCGGTGACACCTTTATCACCATCCCCAACTATTCCGGTGACAGCCCCAACTATTCCGGGGACAGTCCCCAACTTATCCGGTCAACCTTTACCACCCACCACCGGCCAAAATTTAAAAAAAAAACAAAAATAGACAAAGGAAAGATTGTTGATGCACTTTGTGTGGACGCGACTCGGCTCGGTTCGACTCGGCCTTGAAGACTTGAAGACACGAAGATCGAGACAAAGATACAGCCAAGGGGGAGTTTGTTGGTGCACTTGTGTCTGTACTTTGTCTGTATTTCGTCATGATACAAAACGATGTCTTTAATGTAAGGTTGATGTAAGTTTGACCAAGTCAACCATCCTCCTGGTTTGACTTGACCAAACAGTAAACAAATGTTTGTAAGGTGTTTGGGTCGAAAGATGTGTGATCAAAGGATTGTTTATATCCTTCGATCATAATCTCGAAACATAAACCCTCGAAAGATAGACCTCGAAGGATATCATCCTTCGAGGTGTATGCAGATCTTTCGATGGGCTTTCTGGTCGACAGATGATCTGTCGATCAATCTGTCTGATCCTTCGACCAGACACGCTGTGTCGGGTATAAATACCCATGTGTTGTGTTCTCTTAACTGTGAGACACGAAAGAGTGGACACAAGAGAAACAGAGAGAGCATTCTGTTGAGAGCACACACACACTTTGAGAGTTTATAGAATACTTCTGTAAACATTGAGCTTGTAACCGGACCCTTCATTCGTATTAATACATGTGGTGTTAATCGGTGAATCTTGTGTGTTGTGTTTGTGCTTGTTCTCGTATACATTCTCGGTTGCATGCTAGCTTGGATTCCGCACTCGCTAGTGTGTTTGATATAACAAGGATAAGGTTTTATCTCATCCTCGAGAGGGACCTACAACTGGTATCAGAGCTTTGGCTCTTCTCCTTGTTAAAACCGAGAGTTTTCGGACTGTTTTTCGGGTTTAAAAGGTTCACTTTTTTTCTGGAAAAACTTGTTGTTTTTGCTTGGTGTTTTGTTAAAAACCTTGTTATTCTTCATGTTTACATGTTAGTTGTTGGTTTTTGTTAAACTTTTTAGCAAAATCGTGTGTTTGGAGTTTTTCGGTTCACCGAAATTCTTATTTTTCTGGTTGGTGTTCTTGAAGTCTTCTTAGTGTTCTTCATAAAAATACACATTTGATCTTAAAATTTGAATATTGGAACTTGTTTGTGCTTTGGAAGTTGTGAACTGATTAAAATATTGGGATCATTACCCGGTTGGTGAAAGACCTGCATATTCAGACCTGCAAGATATGGTCTGAACATACTTTCTGACGAAAGTTCTCACCAATCCGTCAACTTTTTCACCAACCCGTCACTCTTTGTCAACTGTGTCAGACAAGATCGAAAGATATCCTTCGAAGTTGAAAGTTCATCTTTCGATCAAAGGAGGCTCGATAGATAATCATCCTTCGAACCAAGGAATCTTTTCGAAACATACATCTTTCGGTCTTCTGCTCTTTTTCGAAAGATTAGGATCCTTCGATTGGGAAGTCTTTCGAAGTCATCTTTCGTGTTCATCTTTCGGTCTTTCGGTCTACAGTACGTTTTCGAAGGATAAGGATCCTTCGTTGGAGAATCTTTCGAAAACATTGTTCGAAACTCAACAGTGATCTTTCGAACCCTGTTGATCTTTCGAACAGGTGTTGATCTTTCGATCCTTGTCTGTTTAAGTTTAACAGTTTGTGCTTTTCAGGTCTTTCGATCAAAGGATCTTTCGGCTGGTTGTTATCATTTGAAATTAACATACTTTGTGAAAATTAAATTTTTAGACAGAAAACTTGTTTTCTTTTTTAAATCAATTTTCACTTAATATATTAATCTTTATAAAATGGGAACAAACGGTCAGTGGGATCCAACCGCGTGGACTCTAACATCTTCACAATCATCAGCTACGCAATCATCAGCCACGCAATCTGCGTCAGATTTCAACAAAGCATGGATGCAGGCTATTGCCCCACCTCAAGCAGCAATGATAACTGCAAATCAATGGGCATTGGTCACAAATCAAAGCAACAACATTCAATCTATGATGCAGAACGACAGTGAAACTGGTACAAGCACGAAACCGCCAAAGCTAAATCATATCAATGATTGGGGATGGTGGAAAGAAAGGCTGAGAACTTATGTTCAGGGGCAAGGTCAAGATCTATGGATGTGCTTCTTCACCGCATTTGACAGTGATTTGGAAGTTGCAGGATCTAATCCAGAAACTTACAGCACTATGTCTGATGATGATAAGAAGAAATTTGAGTTAGAAAAGAAGGCATTCATGATTCTCACACAAGCTCTTCACAAAGACATTTACCACCAGTTTGTTTACTGCACGACTACCAAAAGCTTGTGGGACATGCTCACGTTACGATGCGAAGGAAATGCTCAATCTAGAAAGATCAAGCAAGAGCTACTGAAGAAAGAGTTTGAAGGTTTCACGTGTATGGAGAATGAGACTTTGGCAGAGTTATCTACAAGGTTCCATCACTTGTTGAGCGAGATGTTTGGTTTTAGAGTCACTGCCACTCCACAAGAAATGGTGAAGAGATTCGCTGATAGCTTACCAGCAAAATGGAGCAGTTATCTTGAGATTCTCAAAGAAAATGGTGTTCTAGACACAATCAACGTTTATGAGTTGATTCAAAAACTGGAGAACAAGGATGTAGAAGAAAAGCTTAAGGCAAAAAGAACACTAACTCCTCAAAATCCAGAGATGTACTTTGGGATTGCAGGAGGTATCAGTGGAGAAAGACCAGCTTCTCAACACGCGAAGCTTCAAACAGCTTTCGTCTCTAACACCGGACCTTCAACAACAGATCAGTTTGATCCTTCAGCTTACACGATGTTTTCAAGACCGAATGTGCAACCGACAGCTCAGCAGCAACAACCACAACAGCAAGGGTTTTATGGAGCCTCTTCAAACTTTCAAGCCACTTCCAATCCGAACACAGTCAGACTAGACACTTCCAACTTTTCCAAAGTCAGTGTCGAAGTAGCCAAGGAGCATATGGAGATGTTGAACACCTTGGTTAGTGCTTATTGTGGATTAGTCGCAGGTCAGATTGGGAATATCAATCTAACCAATGAAGATTATCAGCAAGTGGATAAAGAAGAGTTTGAAATGATGGATATCAAATGGGCTCTTGCTAGTGCAATTCGAAGAGCAAAGGAGTTTATGGAAAGGACGGGAAGAACCAACTTGGAAAGCAAGAAAGACACCAAGTATGGGTTCGACAAGCAAGCTGTAACGTGCTTTAACTGTGGTGAACGGGGTCATTTTAAAAGGGAATGCACAAGACCAGCCCAGCATGGAAACCAAAACCCCTTCAGAAATCAAGGAAACCAGCAGAACCAGAACAGGAACAATGTTCGTACGATGGTACCTGTCAACAACCAAGGTCAAGCAGGGTCATCAAATGCCAACCGGGGGCTGGTGGTTCAAATAGATGAGGGTTGTGATTGGTCGCTTCAGCTTGGAGAAGGAGGAAATGGTGGAACAGCATGTTTTGCTGAAGTCGTAAGGGATTTAAAGCACGCCAGTGCCGGAGAATCTTCCGCCAATGGTGGTGACTCGTCTGAGGATGAAGACTCTTCTGGTTATAGTGGAAGCTCAGATGAAGAATCCTCCACTTCAGGGAATGATTATGTGGATCAAGCTGCTTACTCTTCGTCTTCTCTCCATTCAGCCTTTATGGCTAATGTCGACAGTTCACCAGGTCAGGTATGTGTCGATGAACCCACTGTAGCTAGTTGTGATAACTGTGATAGTTTGCGTGTTAAAAATGCTGATTTAGAAGCAAACATGTCTGAGTTGCAAGGCAAACATGATGCTTTACAAGCTAGTTTGTTTGACTTGCAAGACAAACATGTTTCATTGAATGATGAGTGGTGTGAATTGCAAAGCAAACACGAGGCTTTGCAAGAGAAAGTTGAAATCACATCCAAACACAATCAAGAATTGATTGTAGATTCTGCTAAAGCGACTGAAGCTAACGTGTTTTTAACCAGAAATGAAAAGGAATTTAAAGCAACAATTGCGTCATTAAGACATGATGTTTCAGAATTACAAAAGGCTGTTTTGCGAAAACAACATGCTAACAACAATCTTATTGACACAATTGAAAAGCAAATGGTAGAGTTAGCAACAGCTCGATGTGAATGTGAGACAATCAAGCAGAAATTGGAAAGTTATTCCAATTCCCGCTATGTATTGGATCACATTATTGATGTTCAAAAGAAAAAGGGGGATAAGAAGTGTATGGGATTCAAATCATGTCCTCCCCCAATGAATCACAATTACTCCAAGTTGCCTGATGACGAGGATATGCCCCGTTTTGAACCCACTGTGCCACTCGATCTAGATGACTTTGCAGCAGGCCTCGGGTTCACAACTGGTACATCATCCTCGGGTCAATCTGAAACTGAATCTGAATCTGAGACTGTGACAGATTCATCATGTGTTAAGGAACAGAGTCCTCCCATTGTTGAGGATGCTGATTCTTCGGATGATGAATCTGAAGTAATTGTGAACCAACAGTCTAACTCGGTTACAACAGATATTCCAATCGAGAATCACATCCTGTGTGATCCACCAGTGAAACCGAGTAAGACTGATATGTCGAAACCAATGGAGTCCCTTGTGTCTAGCAGTGAAGAGAATAACTTGTTGTACACGCTCAAAGGAGATAGCAAAATCTACTCTAACAAAGATTTTCCAATTAAAAATGTAAATCAAGATTTAATTGAGCAAATTTTTGAAGGATGCACTGATAAGTTTTTGGGGAACAAAAGTGGCAAAGTTACTGTCACTCAATGTGATCCAATTCCGGGTGAACAAATTAGAAAACAATACGGAAACCAAAAACCACAAGTTGAGCGAGAACAACAAGTCAATTCCGGAAAAGGTAAGATACAAGGAAAGAAGGCTCAGAACAAGAATGTTCAAGCACCTAAGGTTCAACAACAATGGGTGCAAAACAAAAGAGCTTCTGTTAAGAAAAGAGAACCGAAAGTGAACTTTGTTGGATCCACGGGTTCAGATAAACTTGAAACATTTCAGGATAAATCTAACATTGATTTTGTAAAACAAGTTAGAATTTTAAAACGAAATGATCAGAATAACTATACCCAACACACCAACGGAGGTGATTTAGGTCCAAGCACGTCTAGATCACAAAGTTCATTTTCTGGTTCTTCGTCTGATCATCAACATGTTTCTCCGAGGTTTGTAGAGCGGAGAATGTGTTTTGAGTGTGGCACAATTGGGCACATTGTAAGATACTGCCCATACCTGCAAAAGTTGAAGGCAAAAACAAGTGCTCCCCAAGAAACCAATTACCAAAAACGATCATTTTCCCCGAAACAAGACCCACGTGTCTTGAAAGAAAGGGAAAAGAAGTTAAAACAAAAGAATCAAAAGGTAATTGAAAAGGCCTTAAAATCAGAGGTCAAGGAAGAAAAACCTGTTCAAGCAAAACCTAAAACTGTAAAACCAGTAAATGCTAAATCAATTAATACAAATACTGGTAAAGAACAAACAGCTTGGAAACAAAAACAGGTAATTCAGTCAGGGGGAGCACCACAGGTTCTTTCGATAGTCGTAAGATTGTTGATGATCAAGGACGACCCAAGTCCACAAAGGCTTGGGTCCCACTCTCCAACTAATCTCTGAATGAGTGTGTAGGATATTCCAGGAGGAACTTTCGATAGTCGTAAGATTGTTGATAGTGGAGCATCCTTGCACAAAATAGGCGACAGAAGAAATTGTTGCCTTTGATGGAGAGAAAAAGCAAGGGAAAAAGAAATGTCTGATGAAAGACATTGGAAGCTTCGACAAAATGAAAATCATACCATCATTTGTTTGTTAAAGGCTTTGATCGGGTCCCCTGGATAGATTCAAATCAAAGTGTACGCACCTGCAGCACGTCTGAAGTTCAAAATCAACAAGATGAACGTGCAGTGTACATTTCTTCGCGGTGTGATTGAAGAAAATGTGTTTGTTGAACAAACCAACCGGGTGTGCGGATGCCTTGGCATGGATTGAACAACCGCACACTACTTCTCAAGAGAAAGATAAAGACCTTCGCTGGTGCAATGTGGAAGACCAGCCGGACCCAAAGGTTTTTGATCTTGTTGCTGTGAAAAGATTTCAGTAGCTGCAAAAATCGATTTTAAAATCCACACCGTGTGGATATTCAGTTTGGGAGAGCACTCAAATTTCTTGCAATGCACGATGCAGTTGCAGGATACGGTTTAAAATTTCTAATCTCTCCTATACTTGTCGATATTTAAGCTGCTTTGTGAATTGTTATCTCGTTCAGCACTCTTTGACCAGACAATGCTGTCATGGTCCGCACTGCTTACCGACATGCCAACTGATTTTTCCAAAATTCGCTAAATCATTTCTGATTAAAACTTAATTTTGGTAAACGGCTTTGAGGTAAAACATGAGTTAACCAACATCGGAAAATCATTTTTGTAAATATCCTTTGTGTTTTTAAATTTTATCTTAGTTTGTTGATTTTAGGGGGAGTAAATCCGAACTTTGAAAATCCAAAAACATTGAAAATTTTCAAAAGCACAAAAACAATAGAAAAACAAAAATGAGTTTCCTGGCGAGCAAAAGAGAAAATGATAGTACATCAGTGGTCTGTCTAAACCTCTTTAAACCTTAAATGCAAAATGATAAGCAGCTCTATATAAGATGTATCGGTAGGCTCACAATCATTTTAAAGTGTGCAGGGTGATATAAACTTAAATCGACTGAAGACCAGGTGGGAACCATTCGTTGGCATATGGTCTTAGTACCGAAATTTCGTTTGAGAGATTGCCGAGGTTCTGAGATATTCGGTCTTTATGCTGCTTATCATCTGGGTATCATGGTTGTATCTTTTACCGAAAAATAACGGGGACGCAAGTCTAGATCTTCCATGATACCATACATACGTGTACATATTGCATACGACCTCAATAAGTGATCAACAATCACATGTCCCCAAATAAGTGATAATATATCACATTTATCCGGGAGTCAAGTTCGTATCTCTGCTGTACGAAAGTACTGACCTGTTCACGGACTTGCTCCTGTGCCCTCATGCATATGAAAATCAAGTTCCTCATCAATAAGTGATTTTATCACATAGGGCTTGTTTTCATTCAAAATAAGTGAGAATCTCACATCATATACGGTCAAACAGATGATAATCGGTATACTCACCGGTAAGATGAACCCTCGTGCATACCTTGATACGGGAATGTGTCGTGATGTGGATGAACACCGGTCGGTAAGTATAAATTATACCTTAACGTATCCCCTAGCCATGATTACAAATGATAAGTTGAGCTTATGTGGACAACAATACCGATAATTGTTATAGGATGCTTATCTAAATGTTAACTAACTGAACAACAAGAGCGTTTTGGCATGACCGTACACTGATATGATTCTCTTACTCTCAAAACTCGCAAAAAGAATGTTTGTAAATATTTATTTAATGTTTACTGCTTATGCATTGTTGTATATATTTATTTATTGTTTTCCGTCTTTACATTTGAAAAATGAAAATGTCAAAAAAGATTTTAGGTGTGTTTTAATTTAAACTTTATAAAATCCAAAAAGATTTTTCTTCTAGTTTATTTTTGATTGACTGATGTTGGAACTCGAGTCTATCCTACCCAAAATCCTGATCGTAAGCTGGAAAACAATTGCATCTTCATAAACAGTCGAAGTTAACGAGTTTTGAAAGTTAAAGGATTAAAATGAATATTTTTCTAAACTTTCAAACTGCTGTCAGTTGGTGTTTAATTGAGATTTGATCTCATATGTGTCGTTAGTTTAAATGTTAACTATATTCCAAGCGGTTGTTCTCATTATGCGTTTAGCTTTCTTGCATGTGCAGATGCTAAAGGCGAGGAGAACATGTTCGAGGAAAAGCTTTGGAATGAAGACACGAAGTGGAGGCACTCAAAGGATAAAGTGATCGAGTTGCCGCTTCATCAACACCACAAGGATCTGAAGAATTGACAAGTCAAAAGATTCACGAGCATGACTCAATGGAGAGTTCAATCTAAGGGGGAGTTTGTCAACACACTTTCTACATGAATCGGGGAGTTTGTTGATACACTTTCTGCTTACGATGCGTGAAAACTTTGAAGATCCTTCGACATGAAAGACATAGAAGATGAACCTCGCGAGTAGCGTCCAAGGGGGAGTTTGTTGATGCACTTTGTGTGGACGCGACTCGGCTCGGTTCGACTCGGCCTTGAAGACTTGAAGACACGAAGATCGAGACAAAGATACAGCCAAGGGGGAGTTTGTTGGTGCACTTGTGTCTGTACTTTGTCTGTATTTCGTCATGATACAAAACGATGTCTTTAATGTAAGGTTGATGTAAGTTTGACCAAGTCAACCATCCTCCTGGTTTGACTTGACCAAACAGTAAACAAATGTTTGTAAGGTGTTTGGGTCGAAAGATGTGTGATCGAAGGATTGTTTATATCCTTCGATCATAATCTCGAAACATAAACCCTCGAAAGATAGACCTCGAAGGATATCATCCTTCGAGGTGTATGCAGATCTTTCGATGGGCTTTCTGGTCGACAGATGATCTATCGATCAATCTGTCTGATCCTTCGACCAGACACGCTGTGTCGGGTATAAATACCCATGTGTTGTGTTCTCTTAACTGTGAGACACGAAAGAGTGGACACAAGAGAAACAGAGAGAGCATTCTGTTGAGAGCACACACACACTTTGAGAGTTTATAGAATACTTCTGTAAACATTGAGCTTGTAACCGGACCCTTCATTCGTATTAATACATGTGGTGTTAATCGGTGAATCTTGTGTGTTGTGTTTGTGCTTGTTCTCGTATACATTCTCGGTTGCATGCTAGCTTGGATTCCGCACTCGCTAGTGTGTTTGATATAACAAGGATAAGGTTTTATCTCATCCTCGAGAGGGACCTACAAAGATGAAATAATGCACTAACCTTTTATAAAAATATGGACAGTTTGTGTTCTTTTGGTGTTTTAGTGTGTGGGGTTAAGAACTTTTAGATCTATTCTCTATTTGGTGAAACTTGAAAAGTAGTTTTTCAATCAATGAGAGGCGTATAGGGCAATAAGGGGCGGATAGATTTTTTTCTTTTTTATTCTCTGGAACTAAGCATAAGAAAATTAATAATCGAGATGATTAATGGGTGACAACCATGTCCCAGTGGAACTGACGGGTGCATTTAAGGGAAAGGTCACGAGTTCGATCCGGGTTTAGGGCGGGTTTTTTGCATTTTTTGGGTTTTTTTCTTTTTTAATCTTAATTAAATCAGAAAATTTATTAAATTGATTATAACAGAAAATTTATTAAATTAATTAAAACCGAAAAATTTATTAAATTAATTATAATAGAAAATTTATTAAATTAATAATAACAGAAAAATTTATTAAATTAATTATAACAGAAAATTAATAATAACAATAATAATAATAAATGATAATAATAATAAATAATAATTACAACAATAAATAATAACAATCCCAATAATAATAATAATAATAATAATAAATAATAATAACAATAAATAATAGTAATAATAATTACAACAATAATAACAACAACAATAGTAATAATAATAATAATAAATAATAAATAATAATAATAAATAATAATAATAATAAATAATAACAATAATAATAATAACAAATAATAATAACAACAATAAATAATAACAATAACAATAATAATAATAAATAATAAATAATAATAATAACAATAATAACAATAATAATAAGTAATAATAACAACAATAAATAATAACAATAACAATAATAATAATAATAATAATAATAATAATAAATAATAATAATAATAATAACAACAATAATAACAATAATAATAATAATAATAATAAATAATAATAATTATAATAATAACAACAATAAAGAATTTCACGAAAAAGAATTTGTTAACTTGGCAAAGGTGTTAGTAGATGTATCGTATTACACATGGTAGGGCGTTAGTAGATAGTAATAGAACTTCACGAAAAAGAATTTGTTAACTTGGCAAAGGTGTAACATCCGTGAAATATAGTGTATGCAAGAAATTTTTTTAAAAAAAAAATATTAATTAGGGTGTTTTATAACATAAAAACCCTTAACTACTACATAAAATTTTTAAAAAAATTAATTTCATATGAGTCGTATAGGGCAATGAGACCCATATACAACTCCTATAAGGTGCTCATTGACCAATAAGCCTCCCCTAGTGAACACCTTATGAGTGTCTCATTGACCAATAAGCCTCCCCTGCACCCCAGTGGAAAGTCTTTATCTATAATCGGAAGTGTATTTTTTTCTTCTTTGCTTTTCTTTGAATGACTACGTCGCACATTTGGCTTTTGAGTGTAGTCGTTCCTCTGTGATTCGGGTTGTTTATCTTTACGTCTCGCAAGGTCTTCATTCTTTTGTTGTTTTGCTTTTGTAGTTGGGCGGCCCCGGTTATCTTGTTGTACCTTAGGCGGTTGATGGTCAGTCATACTTGGATTCAACACCGCTTTCATCTTCGACAACATACTTTTTAACACTAGAGGTGGCTGCGTCTGTAGTTGCTGTGTGAGTCTATCCATTTCCGCCTGAATATTACACTCGTCTTGGTTAAGTTTTTCTGTCGAAAAATCAAGTTTTGTCCAGAATTTGTCTATCGCGGCAAGTGGAATTTTGCAACCTGTTTTTCAAGAATCATTGTTAAAACATGAAGTATAATGATGATTATATTCTATGGATCAAAGCATATGTTATAGTTGTTATGTTACCTGTATTTTCCCACCACTCCATCGGACAAGCACATGGCAACCCACAACCCGTAGAAAGCTGGTGGCCACAAGTCCCCCTCCTACCCTCAACGCATGTAGCTTATTCCTCTCGACAACCAATAACTCTAAGGCTTTTTGGGAAACATTACCGCGTCGGTTGTCAAAAAATGGAAATCTGTGGTCCCCCATTTGCACGGACCTGCTCTCCTGAAAACTAAGTTTTATTTGTATCTTTTGTGACTCTACAACTTTGCCAACAAGACACACAAGTCTATGGAGCGAGTTGTTTGGCCCTTTAATGTATCTCTTAAACTTAGAATGCTGGCTTTCAACTCTGTTGGTTGTATGTTGACCAAAATTGGGGACTATGTTAGTCCAAGCTGAAACAAACTTTTCTTTATAATCTTTCAGCCACACATCATACAAATAATCCAGAACATCTGAAAAAAATTGAATACAATGATTTGTAATGTTTGTATGTATATATGTATGGATGAATGTATGTAAACTAATATAATATGTACCTGATCGTCCGTCGTTAATCAGTGACGTGAAAAGCCGCTCAAAGTTATAATTGTATAGCGTCGGAGTGGGAGAACTACACAGTCGAGACCAAGAAAGCTTGAATATTTTCCAGTCTTCATCCGTAAATTTTGCCCGACACTGTTTTAGAATATTCTGTGAGATGTGCCACCTATATAGCAATTTGGAAGCTTTTGAGAATACTTTATCGCAAGCATTCATCAAAGCTTGATCCCTATGTGTTACAATTACACATGGCTCCATGCAATCTACCAACAATTCTTTGAACTTCTCCAGGACCTATAAGAAGTTATCTTTTTTTTCTTTAGAGACAAATGCATGAGCCACACAAAAAGACTTATGTGTCGATGTCGCACCCACAACTTGAATAAACGGAAGCTTATACTCATTCGTCTTGTATGTAGCATCAATCATCAACACATGTGGGAATGCACGCCAAATGTTGTACGAGTCCGGATGAACGAAAAAAACCTCCCCGACCGCGTTTGTGGAGGAATTCACTCTGGTGAAATAAACGTACCTTTCTTCTTGCAACATGCTCTCCAATATCTGCATTGTAGATCGATCGCCGTACATTTTGAGTTTAATCTTTTTAATCATGTTTTGCACGTCTTGTAGAATGCACATGCTATGTGGGTACTTTTTCTTATGGTTAAATGTATATTTGTAGGCTCCATGTTTTGCAGATAAAGTCTCTCCACCAGTGATTCTTTGTCCGGGGTTAGCCTTCTAGCAAACGCGTGGCCCTCGAGAAATTCAGCAGGCTCATGGTTGTGAATGTTTTTCTTCTCCACAAGGCTCCAATTACCACTAATTGAGTCTATTTTCCCAATCAGACTAAAAGGACAGCCAACCTTTTTGCTACCAGAACGCCGAACTGTTGCTTTACTTTTGGGTTCGCCGCCACGATCGCATTGCAATAATATCTTCACTGTCCTTGCTGACGAACCTTCTCCTTTTGTTATCGTTCGTTGGGTCACAATGACCTAACCTTTCCCAACTTCTCTTTTGTATACCCAATTCTTCAATTCTTCAGGTGACCCAAATACCTAAATAAAAAAGGTTCATTAGAAATCCACATAAATGAAATTAATATATTAATTTGTCGAAAACACAATAAAAAAACTCGGGTTCAACATCGGGTTCGGGTTAATATGTATGACACATTTTTGGGTTTGTATGAAATTTCGTGTCATACATTTTCTACTTTTAATCAGTATACATGCCTCGTTCGTGTTCGTTCGGTTCATTCACAAGCCTAAGTAATCTATTTTTAACAAAATATTTCACCAGAACATATATAATATTTCACCAAAATGATAACGAAATCGGGTTAATATGTATGACACAATTTTCGGGTCAGGTTTGGGTTAAGGTCGGGACGGGTCAAACATTTTCTAGATTTCTCCTACCTAATAAAAATTATATATAACTATAATATTTCACCAAAATGATAACGAAATCGGGTTAATATGTATAACACAATTTTCGGGTCGGGTTCGAGTTAAGGTCGGGACGGGTCAAACATTTTCTAGATTTCTCCTACCTAATAAAAATTAACGAATAACACGTATACAAAATCATTTTTTCACTCTAAAATTATATCAACATTATATAACATGAAAAACACATAATTGACGGTTATGTCATACCTTTTTTTGTTTTTTTCTCGTCATTAGCACCTTCCTCGTTAGCACGTTCCTCGTTAGAACGTTCATCATCGTGAACACATTCCTCGTTAGCAGGTTCGTCGTCGTCAACACCCTCCTCAAAGTGCATTACACCTTCCTCGATTTCGTTATCATTTTCCTCAAATTCCTTAGCACATTCCTCGACTTCGTTATCATCTTTCTCAAAGTCGTTAGCACCTTCTTCGACTTCGTTATCATTTTCCTCATACTCCTTAGCACCTTCCTCATAGTCTAACTTGTGTTGGTTTTCTGTATACGAATGGTAAGTCCTGTATTCGTGTCGCGGATAACTTTGGGCAATGTAAGATGGTTCCCCATCATCTACAAACACCTGGTTCAAGTCAGGTAACACGGGTCGCACACCCCCGTCATCACAACGAGGCACGGACACAACCTCCTCCTCACCTCGATCAATGCCGGATAACCAAACGCTTTCAGAGATGTACGACTGGTTCGAATCTTCGCCAAAAATATTACCAATGCCCCAAAACGACATCTTTATGCTTCACGGTCTCAACCAATGTTTTTATTTGAGAATTTCTTCAGTTTTGTCGGTATTTTGTGAGTTTGAAAAGTTTTGAATCAAATAAATCCCGTAAGCTTAGGTAAATAAACATATTTGGTCGATAAGGGTCGTATAGGTCGATAAGGGTCATATGGGTCACTTTCACGCTTTTTCACACTGAACTCCCTTTCATGTCAGTAATTATACCTTAAATTCATCGAAAGTCGTGCCGATAAGCCTCTCATTGCTCAATGAGAGGCGTATAGGGTTTAATGCTCCAACTACCACAACCTTATACGCCTCTCATAGGGCAATGAGAGGCTTATCAAAACCCTTTTTCTGACACATTAATTGCTTTCGCACTATATACTCCCCTTATTGCCCTATACGCCACCTCTGGGGGGATGTGCACTTAAAAAATAGGGATGTGTCAATACCCTCACCCTTTGCTAGCACATGAAGAAATGCATCCAGTACTAATGGTATCATTACCCAGTACTCCATTAATAAAGGCATGTGTGTCACACCCAATGGCAATAAACCTGTTCTTGGTTGAGACCCGAAAATCATTGATCCTCAAATATACAAACTGATCTCTGGTTGGACCAGATCTATTGTAACAATCACTGGCTATAAACATCTGAATCTCCATCTCACTCTTGCTCGGCGACATACTTGTAATGACTACATTTCTACTAATATTTTGGAAGAAAGGTACCGGTTCCCCAGTGGATGATTGGCCGCAAGTTACCAGGAAATCAGGACTGTAGTAGCATCCCTCACGTGAACTAAATGGGTATGCAATAGTCACATTACCACGTGAACTTTCACAACCCAGCCCGTTTTGAGAACTTGCTAGCCATAAATATGACATAGCTACTACTGATAGCAGCAATAGTAAACACATGCTTGCTTTCTCTGTGTGTGTGTGTGTGTATGTGTGTGTTTCTGTATATTTGCTGATTTTGGGGTTCGGCTGTGATTAACTGGGGACAAATATGCAATAGCCAATGGTACATATCTTACAATAAGAACATTGCTATAAGTTTACTATATATAACTATATAAGCCCGGGTTCTCTCTTCGGAGAAACTACTATGGTGGCTAGGAAAGCTGCAACTTTGTCAGTTATATGATTTTTGACGAAGACTGATTTTTGGCTTATTCTCATAAAAGAATATGTGGGCGATCAAATCTTCATGGTATTTGAAAATCTTTTATGGTATTTGAAAATCTTCAGAGAAACTACTACGGTGGCTAAGAAAGATGTAACTTTGTCAGTCATATGATTGTTGACGAAGTCATGATTTTTGGCTTATTCTGATAAAAGAATATGTGGAGTGGACGATGAAAATCTTCTATGGTATATATTTGAGTTACTCCAATCATCCCTATTGATTCCGCAAATTGCACCAACGTCTTTAACTTACTTAAATCCTCTTGGTGGTATGATTTTTGTAACTATAATGGTCTCACTAGGGATGGTATACAAATTTTACATTAAGTGTAAAATGACGAAACTACCACTCAATATCAACAAAACAAAAATACATAAATAAGTTAAATACGGGGAAGTTTGTCACCCCCTCAAATTCCACATGCGGAATATTACCGCGAGGCGTGTGACTGACCAGGATCCAGCCACCAATTGTATTGAACATTCATAGTAATTGAAACAGTTTCATCAAAATATGATTAGTGTAAAATAAAGTCCCTAAAAAGTATTAAGTTTAAAAGCAACGTTAAGAAACATTCAGTCAAAAGTTTAAAGTTTTGAAATTATTAAAAACCCAACACGGGTTAATGCAACCACTACACTTCCCAAGCTGCAAGCTCCTGCCATCACTGTGTACCTACAAGCATGCAGTAGGGTATCAACATAAAGTTGGCGAGTACATGAGTTGTCCAGTTTTAATCCCATAAAACTTGTTTAAGTTGTTAATTTACTCGTTTATATCATGCCATGGGGAGCTACCCCATATGTAAGCTACTAAACTGCATAATACTGAACACTTAGCGACCTCATGTTTCTTTGTGCCCCGTTTGTCAATGTCTATCATCATCGACGGTTTGCCAGAGTCTATTAGTTCATGACCGATCCTATCCAGGCATGGTGTGAGGTTGGTGAGACCTAATAGCGTTATCAACTAATAACCCGTTCACCAGGCCAGGCGACTAATCGGTATAGTAAGTGGGGACTTCCGTGATAGAGTTTCGTTTAGTTCGCGTGTTGCATCTAATATAAATAGTAATTAACTGAGCGTCCCACACAAGGGGAGAATGTACCCGTATCCCATACAAGGAGACAATAATACCTGTATCCCGCACAAGGAGATAATGTTTTCCGTTCCGTTTCCCATCCACCGGGAACGCTGCTTTTCGAAAAAGGTTGTGAACTCACGTTAGGTTGCTCGGCAGATGGTTTACTTGTTTTAGTTTTTGGTCAATCGCGTCCTATTATTATTACCATATTTAATTAGGTCCGTATTCAAATAATGTCAAGTATACACGTATTGAGCACATAGCACATAAGTAGTATGCATTCCATAACACAAGGCTAATCACGAGAATACACTTAATTTCTGTGAACAACAACTCATAGAACATCATACCTAATACAAGCCCATTTCGTTAACAGTGACATGATTCGAATTAAGTAGTATGCATTCCATTACATCATAGTGTGTGGCCTACTATTTAATTAACCCACATATGGTGTGCAGCCCAAATAATTAAGGGCCCAAATACGAGTGTGTGTTGTGAGTGGGACCGGATAAGAAGACCTCAGTCGAAACCAAGGGATCTCGACTCGAAATCTAGTCGCCTCGAGTCAGAACCAAAAGGTCTCGAATTATAGTCGAAACCTCAAGGTTTCGGACAAGATTTGAGTCGAAATCAAAGAGGTCTCGACTCGCAACCGGATAGGTTTCGAGTCCTTTGGTGTGTGTGTGGAGTTACGTTTTGGGTTGTAACCAGAATGATCTCGAGTCGCAACCAGACAGGTTTCGACCCGCAATCTTAGTCGGAACCTTTAAGACCTCTATCGGATTCAGCATAAACCTCAAAATCCACTAACACTTATTTTATCTATACAAACCCTAAATTAGATCAAAGGCACCAAATTTCAAATATTTTTAGACTATTTAAACAGCTCATCAGGGTTTCATCATCCTACCGTTCATCCAACGGATCTAACTTATAATAACTCATCATCATCAAACACTATTTTAATAGCACAATAACAACATTCATTGTAACATCTAAACACAATCAATATCAACATGCAGGATTTCTCATCAAATCACAATAAATCCCAAATCATTCTATTAACTTCACAAGCATTTAAATTTGCAGGAAAGTTATAACCATGGGCATCAAAATACCCATTAATCATACATCATCATCACACAACAGCAAGACACAAACAGGTTATGCTATCCATGCCATTTAATACTCAAATCATTCATCAAGTTAGCATCTTTAGCACATATCACCATCATATAAAAGAATGTACACTAACCGGTTTGAACCGAGAGTGAAAATGTGTAGAATAGGGGAAGATGAAGCTTCTAATCAACAACTACTAGTTGCCCTTGGATGTTGTGTTTGCTGTCGTCGGACCCGAAGAAGAAGGGCGAGAATGAATGTGTTTTTAGGGTTTTTAGAGAGAGAAAGTGGATGAGGAGAGAGAGGGAATGAGAGAATATTTTTGGGAATGGTGAGCAAATGATTGATATTCAGAATGTCGGCTACCCTGGGACTTTTATAATGCTCCAAAGTGCCGCATACTAGGGTTTCGAGTGGGCTCGAGGTGTTGGGCCAGGTCATGTATACCTGGTCCATTTGTCCAGGAAGGAGGGGTGTTCGGAACCAAAGAAATCCTGACTCGAAACTGAGAGTTCTTAAGTCAGAACCGAAAGATTTCGATTCACATACATACACACACATTTTCACATAATTACCATATAATCAATCCATTAATTATTAATTTAATTCTCGTTAATTAAATCCCCAAAGTTACAACATAAAAGAAATATGTAGGAAAACCCGAAGTGTCACATTACCCCCATGTTTCAAGAAATTTCGTCCCAAAATTTAGAGCACAGCCACTGAGAAGCTAGCGTGATAAAAATGTTTTTCGCGGGTGTCATATCATCCCGTAGTTAGTTTGGAATTTCGTCCCGAAACTCAGCTGTAGCCTCAGTGCTGGGAGTTTTATTTGCAAACAAGTAGGGATACTTGCACATCATCTGGTCTTCCCGTTCCTAGGTAAACTCTGGGCCACGGCGCGAGTTCCAACGAACTCAAACGATAGGTATCTTGCTACGCTTGAGGGCCTTGATTTCTCGATCCATGATCTTAACTGGTTCCTCAATGAAGCGTAGCTGGTCGTCAATTGTGAGTTCCTTGAAAGGAAACATGAGTGTTTCATCTGACAGACACTTCTTCAGATTAGATACGTGAAAAATTTTATGCACCGCACTCATCTCTTCAGGCAGGTTCAGTCAATATGCTACCTTACTGATAATCTCGTTAATTTCGAAAGGTCCATCGTATCACAGATTAAGCTTGGCCCTTTTGCCAAAACGTACCACACCTTTCCAAGGTGAAACTTTTAGTAGAACCCGGTTTCACATCCCGACCGCGTAAAACAACAAACCGCAGCAGAAACGTCAGGGAGTGGAGCGACAGAATTATTGTTTCACAACACATGGTGTTTAAAGTTTGGTTTTAATTATTAAATCGTTTACATTGTCTTGGAAATTAAGAAAACATAACATATAATTAAACTGTTCTTGCTTCATTTTAAGTCACTAAGGCACGAGTCCGCCTAAGTGTGTTACGGTCATCATCATACATTAGCTCCTGAAACACATGTGAAAACAGGTACGTCAGAATAAAAATGTCTGTGAGATACAAAGGTTTTGTAGATGAAGGATTCATGACTTGTAGTTAAAAGAAAGGTTTAACAAAAGTTGTCATGAATCTCGTAAGGTATTTTCTTTTATAAAATCAAGTGAAAATCAATATGAAAATCAGATGATATAAAAGAATAATGCATGGTTAAATAAATAACCAAGTGAAAATGAATTTGTATAAAATATGTCATTTGTAAAACAATGTCTTGTGAAAATATGTCATTTGTATAAAAATGTGTCATGTCTTTGTCTTTGTCGAAGTGGTTTAAATAACGCTACGATATGTAATATCATAAAAGCACTTATATATAGGAAGTACCAGCTGCGTATCCACCATGCTTTTTTCATATTACACACGTTTCGTAATTTAAATCACTTATAAATAAACCATCAAAAATTTGTCATGTTTAAACCAATGTCAAAATGTTATGTGTAAACAATGTCCAATGTCAAGTGTAAACCATGTCTTGTATAATCAAATGTTATGTATGGCAAGTAAAAAGTATTTACTCAAACCATATGTATAATGTCAATGTGTAACCAAATGTCATGTATGGTGAATAAAGAGTATTTACTCAAACCACATGTAAAATGAACAAAACAATGTCTTTGAATAAACCTAAGTTTAAATCAAAAGTTATGTTTTGCAAAAACCAATGCTTTATGGATACGAACATTTATGCAGTAATGTTTATCGCATACATTCAAGCCTTGACACTGTCGGATAAACCCTTAACAAGTTAAAGGTTTATCAAAAATGTTTTCGGATTCTATCATTCCCTACTTCCAAACAAACCTAGGAAGCCGGGAATGGGATTTGTCAAATCCTATGGTACCATTACATACTACCGAGCGGTGTGATCAATGTTAATGAATGTATTTTTGTCCCATTAAACATACCAAATGTCATAACCAATGTAAGCATGTCATGTAAAAACCATGTACTAAGTATGCTAACTAAACATATGAAGTAGAAATGTCCATGAAATCAATGTGCCCATATGCTGAGTAAACATATGCAGCAGAAATGTAATGTAAATCAATGTGCCCATAAGCTGAGTAAACATATGCAGCAAAAGTGTTTATAAAATCAATGTGCTAGCATGCTCAGTTAACATACATTGCAAAACATAATTGAAATCATGTACTATATATGTACTAAGTGAACATAGCAAGCATATGTCATAAAAAGCATGAAAACATGAAAGTAACAAGTAGGCACATGTGTATCACCCCAAAATATTTAAAAGCGCTAAAAGAGGGGACTATGTACTCACTTGAGATTGCTTAATAGTCTTGGAATAAAGACCAATTAAAGCTCGAAGGATCACGGAATCAAACGGCACCTAGTATAGATAAGTATGTTAATAATCGGATCCTAAACCAGAGGATAGGATAGAATGTAGTTCTATAAATCAAATGAGCATTGGAACTCATATGGCATGATTTAATAGACTTAACATTCTGATTAGAAAGTTATCCTAAGTGTTTTGATCTGTTTCGACTCGTTAAGTTAGTTTAAGCTACTTTAACGTGTCGTTTGTGTAAATATAAGGTCGGATGGTTATTTATGTCATATGTTAAGTCTTACATGCCCAATTATGTTTAAAAATATTATTAAATCAGTTTAGATGTCAAAAACTTGATTACATATATTAAAAATGATTTTATGCTCAAAAAGGGGATTTTGGTCATTTTTAATGGGCATATAAACGACTTAACGAATAACTAACCAACCTAAGTGACCATAAGGTATAACCTTAGTAGGTTATTCCCTATACAACTATGGTCAAAAAATATGTTTGGTCAGACCCTAATGATCAACCAAACGGGTCGGGTTCGAAATTCAAAGCGGTTGTTAAGACCGCTTAACTTACGACCCTAAATAAGCACTAAATTAGTAGTGACGAATTCAACATGTTAAAACATGATTAACTAAGTTAGAAAACTGATTTGTTATCAAAACAAAGTGTTTTGATACCCAAAAATAGTTCCATCGTAAAATGCACATAAACGCGCATTTTGACCAAAACTTTGACTCATCACTACGACTAGTCAACGTGGTAATCAGTAGGTATAATTGTTGGGGATTATAACCGTCGTGATTACGATCACGTTGCAAAGTTCAATTGAACTTTGATTTGACCAATTCATTGTCTAAACCTAAAGTCAAACGGCAGTCAAACTGTTTGACTTTCAGCTTTTAATTGCTGAAAATAAATAACTAGCCATGAAAGAATACTTACAAAATGTTCGAAGGCTGGAAAGATGAACTAGAATCTCAGTTGGGAGGCATCCAATAATGGTAGCAACTCCACTTTGAGTTATAGAGAGAAGAAATGAAGAATGAGCAAGTTAGTGAAGTGAATGGAAGGGGGTATTTATAGTGTTTGATATGTTCCAAGATCTTGCCAAGTGTATTATGTATTGCACAAGGATTGATTTTTTACCATACATGTGTTCAGGATCTGAATTTATGCTTGGAAAACACAATACTTAATCACCAAGGTTGAAGAAACTAATATAAAATTCATTTGCTGCAAGCTGGTAGCAACAAGGAACATTTTGTTCAGATATAGGCATCGCCGGACACAACGGCAAACACCCTCAATCGTCGTCGGACGCGACGGCATGAGCCCAGGTTTAAGAAGTTGACAGCTTTAGTCCCTACAACTCAAAACTTGGTTTTTAACACGTTTAACCCCCGTTAAGCCAATTTAAAAGTTCTAAAAGGATGTTAAAGCATAGGGGACTTGAAATATGCTTGGAAATATCACGGATGTCGGTTCGTTTGGTCGTGCGGTCGCGTTTTTCGGTTAATTACAACGAAACTCGAACGGACGCGAAAACGATTCAAATTAAGCGACGAATGGTAGTTTTGCATTCCTATCACTAAAATATAATATTTTAGTGATTACAAAAATTTTTGGATGTCCGGATATGGTCAGAACGTAAGATATGAGCGTAATTGCAAACTTACCCAGTTTTTTACGCTTTTAGTCCCTGTGATCAATAAGCGTATTTTCGCATACCGAACCCATCAAAACTTATTTCTAAGCTATGTTAAGGGTATTTAGGGTATGTTTAGCTTATGATCATGTTCCGGAGTGTACGTTGCCATACGAATCGGCAGACTTTTGCAGTTTGTCGCAAATAGTCCCTGTGAACGAATAAACTTATTTTTGCCATACCAAACCCTTCAAAACTTATTTCTAAGTTATGTAAAGGTTATTTAGGGTGTGTAAATATTATGTCACTGTTTTGGAGTGTTTGTCGTGTTAAACTGATTACATTTACGCATTAGTTTGCGTATAACTTTCCAGAAAGCAATTACGAGTTTGAAATCGAACAAAAAATCAAAACGTGCAAAACATCAAACATAAATAAATAATTATTGGGATCCAAACACATAGTTTTATTGATATTTGAATTGTTCAGAGTTGTATAATGATCACACAAGCACAGATTTCACAGTCTCCCCTACTTTAGGAAATTTCGTCCCGAAATTTATTTAGAGGAAACTTGTGAGAATAGTTGTGGATATTTCGCCTTCATTTGATCTTCATGTTCCCAAGTAAATTCTGGGCCATGTTTAGATTTCCACCGAACTTTAACAATTGGTATGCGCTTGTTTTTGAGATTTTTGACTTCACGGTCCAATATTTCCACAGGCTTCTCGACAAAGTGCATCGTGTCATCAACAAGAATTTCATCAAGTGGTATGTAGAGGTTTTCATCAGCTAAACACTTTTTAAGATTGGACACGTGGAAGGTTGGATGAACATTTCCAAGTTCAAGAGGTAACTCAAGTCTGTAGGCCACTTTTCCGATTCTTTCAACAATCTTGAATGGTCCAACATATCTAGGTGCAAGTTTTCCTTTCTTTCCAAATCTAATCACACCTTTCCAAGGGGATACCTTGAGTAGGACGTGATCACCAACTTGAAATTCTAAGGGCTTGCGTCGTCTATCCGCGTAACTCTTCTGACGGCTTCTAGCTGTCTGAAGGTTATCGCAAATTTTCTTGACTTTGTCTGTAGTCTCTAGAATGAGTTCAGGTTCAGTAAGCTGAGCTTCACCTATCTCATTCCAGCAGACCGGTGAACGATATTTTCGACCTTATAAAGCCTCGAAAGGAGCCATGTTGATGCTAGAGTGATAACTATTGTTGTAGGAGAATTCGATCAACGGTAGATACGAATCCCAACTACCACCAAAATCGATCACACAAGCTCTAAGAATATCCTCCAGTGTCTGGATTGTTCTTTCAGATTGACCATCCATTTGAGGATGATACGATGTGCTTAAATTAAGTTGGGTTCCCATGGCAGATTGCATGGTTCTCCAAAAGTGAGACGAGAATCGAGCATCTCTGTCAGATATAATGCTCAAAGGAACACTATGTCGGGATACAATCTCATCCACATGGATTTAGCAAGTTTGTTAGCAGATAGATCCTCACGGATCGACAAGAAATGTGCTGACTTTGTAAGACGATCAACAACTACCCAAATGGTGTCGTGACCTCTTTTAGTGCGTGGCAATTTGGTAATGAGATCCATAGAAATGTTTTCCCATTTCCAAACTGGTATCTCTGGTTGCTCCAATAATCCAGAGGGATGTTGATGTTCTGCCTTAACCTTGAGACAAGTAAGGCATTTTGATACATTGAAGGCGATGTCTTTCTTCATACCCGACCACCAGTACTGGGTTCGAAGATCCTTATACATTTTATATGGACCAGGATGAATTGAATATCGAGACTTATGAGCTTCATCCATTAACAAGGTGTGAAGATTGTCTTGACTCGGGACCCATAAACGGTCCATGAAATAATATAACCCGTTGTCTTTCAGTTCTAGATCAGGCTTAATATGATATGCTAATTCCTTACCCATCAAGTCTTGTGTAACACAAGTATGTTGAGCCTGAGAAATGCGGGTTTGAATATCATATCGTACTTGAACACAATGAAGCTTGACACATTCTTTACGACTTAATGCGTCAGCCACAACATTCGCCTTACCAGGATGGTAGCGAATTTTGCAATCGTAGTCTTTTATAAGTTCAACCCATCGTCGTTGCCTCATGTTTAGTTCTTTCTGATTGCGAATATGCTAGAGACTTTTATGGTCAATGAACACTACACATTTTGTACCATACAGGTAGTGTCTCCAGATTTTGAGAGCAAAAAACACAGCGCCTAATTCAAGATCATGAGTCATGTAGTTCTTCTCGTGTACCTTTAACTGTCTTGATGAATAGGCTATGACTTTGTTTCTTTGCATGAGAACACAGCCAAGACCCAAGTTAGACGCATCACAGTATACGATAAAATTGCCGTTGCCCTCAGGTAAAGATAAGATAGGTGCATCATAGAGTTTCTGTTTCAAGGTTTGAAAAGCTTCTTTCTGTTTGGGTCCCCACTCAAAAGGTTTATTCTTTTAAGTTAAAGCAGTGAGAGGAACCACAATCTTGGAGAAGTTTGCAATAAAACGGCGGTAATAACCCGCGAGACCAACAAATGAACGAACCTCGGTAGGAGTAGTAGGTGTATCCCAATCCTTAATCGCGCTGATTTTGGCGGGATATACATGTATACCTTGTTCGTTGACAATGTGTCCCAAAAATTGAACTTCTTTAAGCCAGAATTCACACTTGGAGAACTTGGCAAAAAGCTGTTCTTTCTTTAGGAGTTCCATTGTAAGACGGAGATGTTGTTCATGATCAGCCCGTGTCTTAGAATAGATTAAAATGTCATCATGAAAACAATGATGAACTTGTCCAAATAAGGCTTACAAACCCTATTCATAAAGTCCATGAAAACAGCAGGAGTATTAGTCAAAGCAAAGGGTATAACAGTAAACTCATAGTGACCATATCTTGTGCAGAAAGCTGTCTTGGGAATATCTTCTTCAAGTACACGAAGTTGATGATACCCAGAATGTAGATCAATCTTTGAAAAGCAAGTAGCACCCTATAACTGATCAAAGAGATCATCAATGCGAGGTAGGGGATATCGATTTTTGATGGTGAGCTTGTTGAGCTCACGATAATCGATACACATCCTGAAAGATCCATCTTTCTTTTTCACAAATAGAACAGGAGCACCCCAAGGTGAAAAACTTGGACGAATGAATCCTTTATCAGAAAGTTCCCGAAGCTGTTTGGATAATTCTTGCATCTCAAATGGTGCAAGACGATATGGAGATTTAGCAACAGGATTTGCACCAGGTACAAGATCAATACGGAACTCAACTTGTCGTGCGGGGGGTAAACCGGGTAATTCTTCAGGAAATACCTCAGGATAATCCCGAACAACAGGGATATCTAGAATAGTCTTACCTTTGCCTTTCTCCTCTACGACATGTGCTAAGAAAGCCACATAGTTCTTTCGTAGGTATCTTTGGGCTTGGGTACATGTCATGAGTTTAAGACTACTAACGGGTTTCTCCCCACGAACCTCTAAGATCTCACCAGTCGAAAGCGGTACCCGAACAATCTTTTCAAAACAAACCAGCTCTGCGTGGTATTTGGCTAACCAATCCATCCCTACTATAACATCGAAGCTCCCAAGTTGCATTGGCGTGAGGTCAATAGGAAAAAGATGGTTATTAAGGTTCAACTTGCAACTTCGAAGGACAGAATCAAGTACAACGGGTTCACCACTAGCTACTTCTACTGTCAAGGGCTTTCCTAGTTTTGTTCTAGTCATGGAAAGCAAAGGCTCAAAAGCTAATGATACAAAACTTTTATCAGCACCCGAATAAAAAAACAGAAGCAGGTTGGTTATTAACAAAGAACGTACCGTTCACCACCTTGTTGTCTGCACGTGCCTTATTGGCATTCATGTTAAAGACTCGTCCACGAGCCTGAGCCTGATTTGCATTTGCCAACTTCGGACATTGGTTCCGATAGTGGGTCAGATCCCCACAGTTATAGCAAGATCCAGGCGGATAGTGAGGTCGTGCAGGCTGTTGAGGAGGGTTTTGAACTGCTTGATTCTGGGTAGGAGTAAATCGACAAGTGTTGGCAAGATGACAAGATTTCCCACATTAGTACAATTGCGGCACTGTATGTGTGGTTGATGTTGGCTGTTACACCTATTGCACAAAGGTGCATTGCCAGCGTACTGCTTTTTGGCAGGTGGTTGTGCAGGCAGATTGGGAGCTGCCTGTTGTGCCACGCGGCAAAGTTCTTGGAAGCCTTTCGCTTCCTTGACTTCTTTGAAGACCCATCAGCCTTTTTACCCTTCTGTTTCTCATTCTTGTCGGACGGTTTCTTGTCACCCTTTCTGTGGAGATTACCTTTCTTGACTTGAGAGTCAGTCAAGGTTGCAGCTAGCTCAATGGCCTGTCGGACGGTAGTAGGGTTGCTACCAGTAACAATATCCTGAAAAGGATTTGGTAGACCGTCAATGTATTTCTCAATCGCCTTGTCCAAAGGCGTGACCATTGTCGGACAGAGCAAGCTTAACTCCTCATATCTATCAGTGTAAGCCCGGTGTTCACCACTATCTTGCTTTAGGTCATGGAACTCATCTTCCAGTGCCCTCTGCTCATGACGAGGGCAGAACTCTCTCATCATTAGAGCTCTAAGTTCCGCCCAAGTTTGACCCATACCAACATCAGCCCCTCGATCTCTCATCAATCCGTTCCACCACATGAGTGCCCTCTTTTGAAACACACTAGAAGCAAACTCGACTTTACCGTTATCAGGACACTGAACATGGCGAAAAGTACTCTCAAGACTCTCAAAACTCTCAAACCACTGTAGGAGTCCAGTTGCTCCTTCAGAACCACTAAACTTGAGTGGTTTAGTCGAGTTAAATTGTTTAAATTTGCACGGAGCAGGTGCATTAACATTATTATTGTTGGCTTGGTTGATTTGAGTAATGAGATTTGGTAGCATAGCAGCCATCTACTATGCTATAATAGTTGCCATTTTGGCATCGGGTTGTTGTACGTTGCGTCGAGGAGGCATTCTAGAAAGAGGAAAACATGAGAGAAAATGAGTGAGATGATATGGTGAAAAATGAGATGTTATAAATATCAAAAAAATGCAAGGATGGTGGTCATTTGTTTGTTACCTCATAACAAACAGACGACACACAGTGACTAATCAAAGTAAATGGGTCATAATAATGTATCGCGAAGACATACTTTAGCCTATGAGTGGACACTCACCCCAAGAGTTCCCAGGTAAGAGTGACTGGTCTGATTATGTGGATTTGTACGAACACTCTAGCCTTAGACAGAAAACTCAGGGTACAGGCACCCACCCTTCCAGATTGCACGTGTTCACATTATTTAGACCCAAACTTTGACGAGATTTTTGAAAACTTGGAAGGCACAAGACCACAAGAATCATCCAAGGATAGATGATTGATTTTCAAAATTGTTTTACAAATTTATGTTCATGTTTTGGTAATCACCTAAGGATAGGTGATGTATTGTTTTAAGTTCTAAACACAAGATAACTTATGTTAGGGTCCTAGAAAGGTTATAGTCTAGGTCAAAGCATTACTAATAACTTAATTCCCTATAACCATGAGCTCTGATACCAACTCTTCTGTCACACCCCGACCACGTAAAACAACAAATCGCGGCGGAAACGTCGGGGAGTGGAGTGACAGAATTATTGTGTCACAACACATGGTGTTTAAAGTTTGGTTTTAATTATTAAATCGTTTACATTGTCTTGGAAATTAAGAAAACATAACATATAATTAAACTGTTCTTGCTTCATTTTAAGTCACTAAGGCACGAGTCCGCCTAAGTGTGTTACGGTCATCATCATACATTAGCTCCTGAAACACATGTGAAAACAGGTACGTCAGCATAAAAATGTCTGTGAGATACATAGGTTTTGTAGATGAAGGATTCATGACTTGTAGTTAAAAGAAAGGTTTAACAAAAGTTGTCATGAATCTCGTAAGGTATTTTCTTTTATAAAATCAAGTGAAAATCAATATGAAAATCAGATGATATAAAAGAATAATGCATGGTTAAATAAATAACCAAGTGAAAATGAATTTGTATAAAATATGTCATTTGTAAAACAATGTCTTGTGAAAATATGTCATTTGTATAAAAATGTGTCATGTCTTTGTCTTTGTCGAAGTGGTTTAAATAACGCTACGATATGTAATATCATAAAAGCACTTATATATAGGAAGTACCAGCTGCGTATCCACCATGCTTTTTTCATACTACACACGTTTCGTAATTTAAATCACTTATAAATAAACCATCAAAAATTTGTCATGTTTAAACCAATGTCAAAATGTTATGTGTAAACAATGTCCAATGTCAAGTGTAAACCATGTCTTGTATAATCAAATGTTATGTATGGCAAGTAAAAAGCATTTACTCAAACCATATGTATAATGTCAATGTGTAACCAAATCTCATGTATGGTGAATAAAGTGTATTTACTCAAACCATATGTAAAATGTACAAAACAATGTCTTTGAATAAACCTAAGTTTAAATCAAAAGTTATGTTTTGCAAAAACCAATGCTTTATGGATACGAACATTTATGCAGTAATGTTTATCGTATACATTGAAGCCTTGAGACTGTCGGATAAACCCTTAACAAGTTAAAGGTTTATCAAAAATGTTTTCGGATTCGGTCATTCCCTACTTCCAAACAAACCTCGGAAGCCGGGAACGGGATTTGTCAAGTCCTATGGTACCATTACATACTACCGAGCGGCGTGATCAATGTTAATGAATGTATTTTTGTCCCGTTAAACATACCAAATGTCATAACCAATGTAAGCATGTCATGTAAAAACCATGTACTAAGTATGCTAAGTAAACATACGAAGTAGAAATGTCCATGAAATCAATGTGCCCATATGCTGAGTAAACATATGCAGCAGAAATGTAATGTAAATCAATATGCCCATATGCTAAGTAAACATATGCAGCAAAAGTGTTTATGAAATCAATGTGCTAGCATGCTCAGTTAACATACATAGCAAAACATAATTGAAATCATGTACTATATATGTACTAATTGAACATAGCAAGCATATGTCATAAAAAGCATGAAAACATGAAATTAACAAGTAGGCACATGTGTATCACCCCAAAATATTTGAAAGCGGTAAAAGAGGGGACTATGTACTCACTTGAGATTGCTTAATAGTCTTGGAATAAAGACCAATTAAAGCTAGAAGGATCACGGAATCAAACGGCACCTAGTGTAGATAACTATGTTAATAATCGGATCCTAAACCGGAGGATAGGATAGAATGTGGTTCTATAAATCAAATGAGCATTGGAACTCATATGGCATGATTTAATAGACCTAACATTATGATTAGAAAGTTATCCTAAGTGCTTTTAACCCGTTTCGACTCGTTAAGGTAGTTTAAGCTACTTTAACATGTCGTTTGCGTAAATATAAGGTCGGATGGTTATTTATGTCATATGTTAAGTCTTACATGCCGAATTATGTTTATAAATATTACTAAATCAGTTTAGATGTCAAAAACTTGATTACATATGTTAAAAATGAATTTATGCTCAAAAAGGGCATTTTGGTCATTTTAATGGGCATATAAACGACTTAAGCAATAACTAACCAACCTAAGTGACCATAAGGTATAACCTCAGTAGGTTATTCCCTATACAACTATGATAACAAAATATGTTTGGTCGGATCCTAATGATCGACCAAACGGTTCGGGTTCGAAAGTCTAAGCGGTTGTTAAGACTGCTTGACTTACAACCCTAAATAAGCACTAAACTAGTAGTGACAAGTTAAACATGTTTAACTAAGTTAGAAAACTGATTTGGTATCAAAACAAAGTGTTTTGATACCCGAAAATAGTTCTGTCATAAAATGCACATAAACGCGCATTTCGACCGAAACTTTGACTCGTCACTACGACTAGTCAACGTGGTAGTCAGTAGATATAATCGTTGGGGATTATAACCATCGTGATTACGATCACGTTGCAAAGTTCAATTGAACTTTGATTTGACCAATGTTGTCAGACTGTTTGACTTTCATCTTTTAATTGCTAAAAATAAATAACTAGCCATGAAAGAACACTTACAAAATGTTCTAAGGCTGGAAAGATGAACTAGAATCTCAGTTGGGAAGCATCCAATAATGGTAGCAACTCCACTTTGAGTTATAGGGAGAAGAAATGAAGAATGAGCAAGTTGGTGAAGTGAATGGAAGGGGGTATTTATAGTGTTTGAGAGGTTCCAAGATCTTGCCAAGTGTATTATGTATTGCCCAAGGATTGATTTTTGATCATACATGTGTTCAAGATCTAAATTTATGCTCGGAAAACACTATACTTGATCACCAAGGATTGAAGAAACTAATATAAAATTCATTGCTGCAAGCTGGTAGCAACAAGGAACATTCTGTTCAGATATAGGCTTCACCGGACACAACGACAAACACCCTCAAGCATCGCCGGACGCGACGGCATGAGCCTGGGTTTCAGAAGTTGACAGCCTTAGTCCCTGCAGCTCAAAACTTGGTTTTTAACGCGTTTATTCCCCATTAAGCCAATTTTAAGGTTCTACAAGGATGTTAAAGCATAGGGGACTTGACATATGCTTGGAAATATCATGGATGTCGGTTCGTTTGGTCGTGCGATCGCGTTTTTCGGTTAATTACGACGAAACTCGAACGGACACGAAAACGATCTAAATTAAACGACGAATGGTATTTTTGCATTCCTATCACTAAAATATAATATTTTAGTGATTAAAAAATTTTGGATGTCCAGATATGGTCAGAACGTAAGATATGCGCGTAAATGCAAACTTACGCAGCTTTTGACGCTTTTAGTCCCTATGATCAAATAAGCGTATTTTCGCATACCGAACCCCTCAAAACTTATTTATAAGCTATGTTGTGAGTTCAGGATCGGATCGTAAACAATCACTAGATCTGCGGTGGATTCGATTTAACGTGCGGAATCCGTTAAATCGAACCGTAATCGTGCGCGAAGACGTAATTAAACAACGTTTTATTACGTAACAACTACAACCGAACAGAGTTTCGACATGTAATACAAGAAATTGCTCTAACTGATAAACGTGACGTAATCCAGCAGCAGTTCGGTACGGTATACAAGGTCTTACTACTGATTTCGCTTATGTGAACCCCTATATATATAAGCAGTGATTTCGCTCTTAAGGACATGACAAATGAGCGAAATCACTCACATGCCATATATATAGGGGTTCACATAAGCGAAATCAGTAGTAAGACCTTGTATACCGTACCGAACTGCTGCTGGATTACGTCACGTTTATCAGTTAGAGCAAGTTCTTGTATTACATGTCGAAACTCTGTTCGGTTGTAGTTGTTACGTAATAAAACGTTGTTTAATTACGTCTTCGCGCACGATTACGGTTCGATTTAACGGATTCCGCACGTTAAATCGAATCCACCGCAGATCTAGTGATCGTTTACGATCCGATCCTGAACTCACAAGTGGTATCAGAGCTACGGATGCTCTGCGTGTAATCGTGATCGAAATCGGACGAGTTTCGCTCAGTTTCAGTGAAATCGAATGATTTTCGGTTGATGTTTGATGTGTTTTTAATCTGTTTCAGTGAATTTCGAATCGAAAGTTATATCATTACGGATTGTTGTCAAGCATACAACTAACTTCAGATTCAATCGCATTAAGAAACATCACGTTTTTTTGTTGCAGATCTAAAAATTGATAATGTTGTTTTAGTGTTCTTGTTGAAATCTGAATAACATTCGTAGATTGAACTTGAAATTTCAGATCTGAATTTGATTATCCATGTTGTTTCTGATCTGAGATCTACGTGTTAAAGAAGATTGTAGTTACAAATTGCTTGTTGTTATCATTTTCGAATAGAAAAAGTAGAGTATAACTTGCAGGTTTGTTGTTGAATTGTTACATCAAGTGTAGTTTGTGGTTATGAAGTAAGTTGTTAAATCATAAACTGTTCAATCATTTCTGTTAAATCTGTTGACAAGTTTGTGGTTGTGATCATTTTCGAACTGATTTCGCACTATTTCGATCAAGTTTCGGTGTTTCGTATGTGTATATCGGACTGATTAGATGATGTTTGGTTGAATTTTATACAGTTTCGGATTGATTCGATTAAGTTTCAAACTGATTTGGATCAATTTAAAACTGTTTTGATTGATTTTCGGATTATTTCGATGATTTCTGATGAATTTTAATCGGTTATCAATGCTGATATGATGATTTGATTACGTATATCATCTGCATTCTTGATTCATTTACATTTCTTTACATCTGGTCTTGATCGAATTATTGTTGCTGATTGTTCTTTGTGTTGTGATTGAAGAAGATTGGTTGTGACGATGAGTTGGTTTATTACCCAGGTCATTAGCGACAGCTTGTGAGTGTTGGTAAAAAGATTTAGATTTGTTTGGTGTTGTGACATCGAAGAAAGCTGATAGAAAATTTTAAAATTTGAAAAAATAAAAAATAATTGATTAGACATTATAGTAAGGTTTTAAAAAAATTAATATATAAAAGAGAAAGTAGTTCATTGGTTCAACTAAATTGATTTACATCAAAGTCATTTGTTAATCTCCAAACAAAGAGGACCAATCAGATTAAATCAGTTTGTCGGCTCAAATTGTAATCAGTTTGCATGTGAGACTTTGATTGATATTGATCCATGTGATTTTATTAGAATATCGGTCCAATCATTAAATTGATTGTCATGTGATCATTTAGTGGTGTTGGCTATTGTTTTCAAATACCAATAAAGTGTAAGAGAACAGGTTGCATGTGAAATTGAATAAGATTTGTAGTTTGAAAGGTTTGATATCACATTCAGCCACAATCCGATTCTAGAGATTTTATTCGTTCAAAGTTTTATAGTGCATCAAATTGAGTGGCAATCCGAACCAGTGGTCACCCGATCCTAATCAGTTCTACTTGTTTGTGTTTCAGGTGATTTGTCAAGCATCGGATACTCGCACGAGCGAATTTTCACCTGATCCGTTGTTGTCGGATTGTTGTCACTCAATCGGATATTCATCTGATTCAGTGGTTTGATAAACTGATTAAATTGATCTTAGATTGTGTGTATTTTTGTATTGTTTGAAAATCTGTCTTTGAAAATCTTTCAATAACGAAACATGGATTGTGAGTCGTATCGTGTTCAGAGTCCAGCAGATATTGCACAGAAGAAATTTGATAGTTTTACGAGTATCATGGGAGAGTCTACAAAAGAATTGTTTGATCGATATTGCACTCTAGTTCTGGAGATGGGGAGATTGGGGATAACCAAGACTAATGAGGAATGGGTTGACAAGTTGGCAAATGTTTTACTAGGTGATATGTGGAGAACGTATTTGTTAGATTTGAGGAAGATATATTTAAACGTGAATTTGAGCTTGTTTATCGAGAAGATTGAAGCTCAAGAACTTGAACTCCAAAAGATTAGAAAAATGAAGTTTGTTGATGAAAAATTCGAACCTGAGAAAAATGTTCAAGTGGTAGAGGAGCAGGTTGAAGAAATTTCAGCTATTAAAGTTGAGAAGAAAGCCGAACCTGAAAAGATGTCCGAGAAGTGCTTAAACTGTGAAAAATCTGAATCAGACAATGCCAAACTCTTGAAGAATGTAGAGAGTTTGACATTGGAAATCAAGAATTTGAGTGATGAGAAGAAATCTGATGATAAACAGATTCTTGAACTGCAAGAAAATTTTGAAAGATTGAAATCTGACAATGTCAAACTGTTAATTGATTTGGACAGTTTGACATTGGAAAACAAAATTTTGAAAGAAAAGGAAAAAGATTTTGAAAATGAAAAAATGAAAATTGAAAAAGATTTTCAAAATCAAATAAAGATTTTAGAAGATGAGAAAGATATTTTTGGTAAAAGTAATCTTGAAAAACAAATTGCAATAAATTCTCATCTTGCTAAAATCATTCAGCTTGAAAAAGAAGCTGAAAGTGATCGGAATAAAATTGCTGATTTAGAAAATAAGTTGAAAGGTTTTGTGACTTCTGCATCATATGTGTGTCCAGAACCGATCAATTCTGTTTCAATAAGTGACAATGTCACAGATTTTGACAAAGTCAAAATTGAAGATTGCGATGACAAAGCTGATGAAATAGAAAAAGAAAAGAAAAGAAAAATATTTTTAGAATTACAAGAAAAATTTCAAAATACTGTTTTACATTCTACTGAGAAAGGTGAATGCTCAACGCAAAAACCTGTAAATAAAAATGTGGAACAGAAACAAAACGATAAAAAATCGAAAAATTTTCAAAAAGAAAATAAAAGCTCATCGGTTCAGTCATCCAATCATTATAAAAAACCACAAAAATTGAAAAACCAAAACTCACAAAAAGTTGGTAATAAGTGGTGTAGGTTTGACCACAGTATTCAAAAGTCAAATCCAGCTTACAAGAAGAATGATGACTACCACAAAGCCAAACAATGCTATGATCTGAGCGTTTGGTGTGAAGATGGTACATGGTATGATAACAGGGTGTGTTACAACTGTGGTTTTCAAGGACACATTGCTGTTAACTGCCAGAGACAGAGATTTGAGACAAGAAGATGTTATGAATGCCAAATCAAAGGTCACATTGCCAGAGATTGCCCAATGAGATCAATTGAAAGATCGAGGGCTGTATCTCAGAAAAGGGTGATGAAGTCAGTCAAAGTCAAAGAAAAGCCCAAGGAACTGAAAGTTTCAGAACAGAAAGTCAAAGAACCTAAAGTTCAAGAAAAGAAAGTGAAGCTTTCACAAGGGCAGAAAGACCGACTGAGAAAGAAAAGAAAGAAAGCTCGAGAGTATCTTGAAAGGATTTTGTCCTCGGGTACAACAAATAAGAGTACTGATAAATCGCTTCACTCGACAACAAAGTCAAGTAAACCGAATTCTTCAGTTGCAAGTCTGAAGACAAAAAAGGAGATAAAGAAAGAAAAAGTGGTTAATCAAACGATTAACAAATCAAAGAAAGTGAGATTTTCACTTCCTGGTGATGAATTTGTTTCTTTGGAAACAAAGGAGCCACATGTCGGCGATGAATCTGGCTCATCAAAGTCAGACAAGCCACATTCAGGCAATGATTCTGGTTCCTTAAAGCCAGAAGAGCCGGTAGTTGAGGTAAAATCTGAGAATTCAGGTTTAACAATGGATGATACAAATTTTCCACCATTGTTGAACAAGAATTCAAAATCATCCAAGGACAGTCAGGCTTGGGTGAAACTATTCAAATAGAAAAACCTGACTTGCCGGAGTTCCCAGGTTGGTAAGCGTGGAACATGAATCGGCACATTTCTTGAGAAATTTCACTCTGGTGATTTTTCGTCTTACATGTGGTAAATCAGGGACATTAATTTGTACTTGATTTTCTACAAGTGATATTTGAGATCTAAAACTGAAATTGTAAAATTTGTCATGTGTACGAAGAAAACAATGTGATGAAGTGACCCCGAATCTACAAATGATTAGTAAACAAACTAATTTTTCCGGAAAAACCATTTTGATTAAAACAAACTTAAGTGTTATGAAATCATAATGGGAAAATAGTTTGTTGTGAGGGGGAGTTCTGATTGTTTATGCCAGGTGGATGGAGAACTGAAGTGATTCTCATCAAGTTGTCAACTTTGTACAGTTTATTGTTTTCAAATTTTCCCAGAAAATCAAAATTGAAACATATTTTGATTTTAGGGGGAGAAAAATTTTAAAAAAAATAGAAAATTTGAAAATGCCAAAAACATTGAAAAGCAAATATGAGTTTTTGTTGAGATAAGAGGAAATGATAGTAAATCAGTGGACTATCACAGCATGCTAAAGAAATGAAAAGTAAAATGTAATAAACGGTCTCACTAAAGATGTGACGGTAGGCTCAGCTAGACTAGTAGATTTGCGAAAACGATACAAACTTAAATGAAAAAGCCTAGTTCTAGTGGTAAACATGGTCGAAAGCATAGTACTTAGTTTTGTCCTTCTTGACTGTGTGCCTACTCAGTAATCGCTGATTGTCTAAAGACATAAAACTGGTTAAGTTTGTGAACTTTCACAACTTTGCTGAAAAGTCGCTGTGATTGTGCATTTTATTTTGCAAAGATTTAAACTTGTCTTATTTCTTTATTTTGTTTAAGCATTGGACATCCTATGCGTATACGTGAGTATCGACCTGGATGTTATTGCCTAAACGTTCTGCTTTATTTTCTTTGGTGTTTCGTTTAAGCTTTGGATCACCTCTGCGTATACGGGAGTATCGACCTGGTGGTTAAAGCCTAAACAACTTCAACTTGTTTTATTTTCTTATTTTGTTTAAACATTGGACTTTCTCTGCGTATACGGAAGTATCGACCTGATTGTTAATGTTTAAACGTTCTGCGTTGTTTTCGCACATATCACAGTTGATGAAAGTTTAAAGGCATTACTTGAGTCAGTGTATTGCATGATGAGGGGATATGCTGAGATCGTGGGGTCCATAAGAATTTAGTGCAAAATTAATATACCTAAACGTATCGGTAAGCATTTCGAAAGTTTTTAGATTGAGCTTAAGAGGACAATTATATCGTCAATCAACGTGAATCGTTTAGAACTTAAAACGATTAAAAGCTTAACGGTGCTTGTGATGTGTCTCAAAAACTGATATGATCCTCTTTCGCAAACACACAAAAATATGTTTGTACATATTTCATTTCTGCATTACATTTCTCTTATTACAAAATCCAAAAGGATTTTAGTGTGTTTTAGCCTAATTTTTTGAAAAATCCAAAAAGATTTTCGACAACTGATGTTGAAAAGTTGTTATTCAAAATCTCAAAGGCTAAACAAGATGAACAATTGGTTTGGTTAAGATGATGAGAAATTGGAAGATAATCCTCAAATGTTTAGATGATTCATTAATTTGAATCACAATATTGTGTGTTATATGTTTGAGAATTTTGAGTGAATTCTTTTAGAGTCAAAATTATTTTGTCTTACGAGAGGTTGAGATGTGTAGGTTTCTGATTCTGTTCGAGCAAGGGGGAGTATGTTGATGCTGATTGAAAGAGTGAAGCACAAAGACTGATTAAGACTGAAGATGCAAAGACTCGACACTTAAGACTCGTCAACATCTGAGGGGGAGTCTGTTGGTACATTCATCTGTCGTCTTCGTCTTATGTCGAGTCTCGGGTTCGTTGTGAAGTTGATCAAGCATGATGTCATCATGTGTAAAGATGACATCATCAAAGTGACATCATCCCTTACATCATGGAAACAATATCATGTGAAGACAACATGCAAACATGAAATCAGAATTGTATATTCACTAGAAGACAAAATGCATGAGAAATAGAATTGTATTTTAGGATCGTGATTTTGCTTATTTGGTCAGGCTGATTTCGCTTTTGTGTACAGAGGGATTTCGCTTATTTGAACATTGCTGATTTCGCTCATGTGGACATGTGGTCCTTGGAGCGAAATCACAGCTAGTATGTATAGGGGTTCACATAAGCGAAATCAGGAGTAAGACCTTGTATACCGTACCGAACTGCTGCTGGATTACGTCACGTTTATCAGTTAGAGCAAGTTCTTGTATTACATGTCGAAACTATGTTCGGTTGCAGTCATTTCGTAATAAAACGTTGTTTAATTACGTCTTCGCGCATGATTACGGTTCGATTTAATGGATTCCGCACGTTAAATCGAATCCACCGCAGATCTAGTGATCGTTTACGATCCGATCCTGTACTCACAAGTGGTATCAGAGCCTATGAATCATGTTATACGCAAACTAATGCATAAACGTAATCAGTTTAAAGGTATTTAGGGTATTTTTAGCTTATGATCATGTTTCGGAGTGTACGTTGCCATACGAATCGGCAGACTTTTGCAGTTTGTCGCAAATAGTCCTTGTGAACGAATAAACTTGTTTTTTCCATACCAAACCCTTCAAAACTTATTTCTAAGTTATGTAAAGGTTATTTAAGGTATGTTAAGATTATGTCATTGTTCCAGAGTGTTTATCGCATTAAACTGATTACGTTTATGCATTAGTTTGCGTATAACTTTCCAGAGAGCGATTAAGAGTTTGAAATCGAACAAAAAATCAAAACGTGCAAAATGTCAAACATAAATAAATAAATATGGGGATCAAAACACATAGTTTTATTGATATTTGAATTGTTGAGAGTTGTATAATGTTCACACAAGCACAGATGTCACACCCGGTCTCCGACCTGGAATTCTAGAGGTTTCCTACGATTGTCAACGTAGCTTTTCTGACGGTCTCGAGATGCCGCCATGTGTTGTCTAATCTGGGCAATCTTATATGTAGTGTCAAGTACCAGTTCCGGGTCGGTAATTAGGCTTTCGCCAACTTCCGCCCAACACAAAGGTGACCGGAATTTACGACCGTACGATGCCTCGAATGGGTCTGCCTGAATACTAGTGTGGTAGCTGTTGTTATAAGAAAACTCTACCAGAGGTATTTGTCATTCCCACTCGTTTCCAAAGTCGATGACACATGCTCTCAGCATATCTTCAAGTGTTTGGATGGTACGTTCAGTCTGACCATCCGTCTTCGGGTGATAAGCGGTGCACATGTCTAACTGTGAGCCAAAAGATTTGTGCATAGCCTGCCATAATTCGGATGTAAAATGTGGGTCACGATCGGAGATGATGGAAGTTAGAACTCCGTGCCTAGCAACTACTTCCTTCATGTAAATAGTTGCAAGTTTCAAAAATTTGTCAGTTTCTTTTATTGCTAGAAAGTGAGTAGACTTTGTTAAACGGTCTACGATAACCCAAATGGTATCGTTTCCGCTTTGTGACCTTGGTAAGATGGTTACGAAGTCCATGGAAATATGTTCCCATTTCCATGTCGGCAACTCTGGTTGCTGCAGTAGTCCTGACAGCTTTTGGTATTCGATCTTGACTCTAGCACAAGTCAAGCATTTGCTAACGTACTTAGCTATAATAGCCTTCATGTTAGGCCAACAATACAGGGTCTTAAGGTCGTGATACGTCACAAGTTCTCGGATATTTCCATAAGACGGAACCCAAATACGTTCCATGAAATAGCGTATGCCGTCCCCCTTGAGTTCAAGCTGCTTTTCCATGCCCCTCATGGATTCGGCTAGAAGGTTTTCCACTTTCAGTGCTTCGACTTGAGCATTTCGAATCTGGTTAGGGATGTTCGAATGAATAGTAAGCTGTAAAGCACGAACACGCTTAGGTTTGGTTTCTTTCCTACTAAGGGCATCGACCACAACGTTTACCTTGCCCGAATGATACTTAATCACGTACTCATAGTCGTTTAGGAGTTCAACCCACCGGCGTTGCCGCATGTTCAACTCCTTCTGGTCCAATATGTGCTGGAGACTCTTGTGATCGGTGTAAATCGTGCACTTGGTACCGTACAAGTAATGTCTCCATATCTTGAGTGCGAATACCACAGCTCCTAGTTCCAAATCGTGTGTTGTGTAACTCCATTCGTGGATCTTGAGTTGTCAGGAAGCATATGTAATAAATTTCTCGCGTTGCATCAACACACAACCGAGTCCTTGAATAGACGCATCGCAGTAGACGACAAAATCATCAGTACCTTTAGGTAACGAAAGAATAGGTGCACTACAGAGTTTCTTCTCCAGCTTCTGAAACGTGGACTCCTAACCATCGTTCCACTTGTAAGCGATAACCTTTTGGGTTAGAGTTGTGATGGGTTGAGCGATTTTCAAAAATCCCTCGATGAATCTACGATAGTATCCGCCAATCCCAAGAACTGACGGATTTCGGTCAGAGTCTTAGGTGTAGGCAAGTTCTTGATGGAGTTAATCTTTGCTGGATCGACGTGAATCCCAGCCTCATTGGCAACATGTCCAAGGAAATGGACTTCTCGAAGCCAGAAGTCACATTTCAAGAATTTAGTGTAGAGTTATTCGTTGCGTAAGAGTTCCAGAATAAGACGTAGGTGTTGCTCGTGTTCTTCTTAATTCCTCGAGTAGATCAGGATGTCGTCGATGAATACGATCATGAACTTGTCGAGATATGGTTTGCACACTCGGTTCATGAGATCCATGAAAACTGCAGGTGCGTTTGTCATTCCAAAAGGCATGACAAGAAATTGGTAGTGACCCTAACGAGTTCGGAAGGTTGTTTTAGAGACGTCCTCATCTCGGACTCTCAACTGATGATAGCCTGATCGCAGGTCAATCTTAGAATAATCTCGACCCTTGCAGTTGTTTGAACAGATCGTCAATGCGCGGGAGTGGGTATCGGTTCTTGATGGTAGCTTTGTTCAGCTCGCGATAATCGATGCACATACGGAAAGTGTCGTCTTTCTTCTTAACAAACAGTACAGGAGCTCCCCAAGGTGACGAGATTAAACGGATAAAACCTTTATCCAACAGCTCCTGCAATTGCCTAGACAATTCCTCCAATTCGGCTAGGGCTAGTCGATAAGGTGCACGAGGTATGGGTGCTGCTCTGGGAGTTAGCTCGATTTGAAATTCTACTTGACGATGAGGCGGAAGGCCAGGAAATTCCTCATGGACTACCTCGGGAAAGTCGCACACGATGGGAAAGTCTTCAATCTTCCTTTCTTTCTACTGGGTGTTAGTAACGAGTGCTAGAATAGCGTTCTCCACGGCTTAATCAGTGAGACAGTGAGCTAGAAGAATAACCTGCTGGATAGTGACGAGGTTAGCTGAAGTCACCAGACTTTCAATTTCAGGAACCAGACCCTTGAGGTAAAGCTCAATTCTTCGGCAAGCAGGTTGAAACATGTTGGGGCAAAGAGCAGCATAGTCGTTGGATCGCTTAGTGTAGTCCTCGATCTCTGATCCAACCATTTTAAGCTCGTAGTACTCATTCTCGAGCTTGTGAATGTCATCCCTGTGACAGTACTCTTCCTTGATCAGATTCTTGAAGTCATCCCAAGAAGTAGCATTGGTCATCGCCAATCCAAGCATTTGGACTTGTGTTTTCCACCAAGAAAACGCATTTCCTTCCAAGGTGCCAGTAGCAAACTTTACCCAGTTAGCAGTAGGACATTCGCACACAGCAAACACATATTCGACCTTCTCGATCCAGAGTAGAAGGCCTATGGCTCCTTCAGTGCCATTGAAAGGGAGAGGTTTGCAATCCATGAAAGTTTTGAAAGTGCAAATACGTGGTTGAGGATGTACAGGTTGACCTCCAGGATGGGCTGCCAAAGCCGCAGCCATGGTGTTAATCAAGTTCGTTAGCTGATCCTGAGTCATGTTAACGTTGCCTCTTCCACGTCCGCTCAATGTCTTCATATCCAGAAAGCACATGGTGAGAATGACACCGTAGTGTCGTAAGAATAAGTAGAAGGAGGATTGACCATTGTACATAAGTACACACATACATATACATATACATATACATATACATATACATATACATATACATACATATATATAACTAAGCACACTAGTACATATAGCATTACGTATACACCAAACAAACAGCAAGTAAACACATACCCTGGCCATGAGGTCTATTACGTTGAGCCTTGCACTTGGAGTGTAGTGTCGTTGCAAGTTGCTTGATACATAACAGTTATAGTCTGGTTTTTCTCAAAAAAGACTTTTCCTTTTTAAAACCGAGTTCACTATAACCAATGGCTCTGATACCAATCTGTCACACCCTCAAATTCCACATGCGGAGTAGTACCGCAAGGCGTGTGACTGAAAAGGATCCAGCCACCAATTATATTGAACATTCAAAGTAATTAAAACAGTTTCATCAAAATATGATTAGTTTCTTATGAAGTCCATATAAAGTCTTAAGTTTAAAAGCAACGTTAAGAAAGAATACCGGAAGCATAAGTCAAACAATTAGTCAAAATTTTAAAGTTTTGAAATTATTAAAAACCCAACACGGGTTAATGCAAGCACTACACTTCCCAAGCTGCAAGCTCCTGCCATCACTGTGTACCTGCAAGCATGCAGTAGGGTATCAACATAAAGTTGGCGAGTTCACGAGTTGTCCAGTTTTAGTCCCATAAAACTTGTTTAAGTTGTTAATTTACTCGTTTATATCATGCCATGGGGAGCCACCCCATATATAAGCTACTAAACTGTGTAATACCGAACACTTAGCGACCTCATGTTTCTTTGTGTCCTGTTTGTCAATGTCTATCATCATTGACGGCTTGCCAGAGTCTATTAGTTCAAGCCCGATCCTATCCAGACACGGTGTGAGGTTGGTGAGACCTAATAGCGCTATCAACTAATAACCCGTTCGCCAGGCTAGGCGACTAATCGGTATAGTAAGTGGGGACTTCCGTGATAGAGTTTCCTTTAGTTCGCTTTTGCATCTAATATAAATAGTAATTAACTGAGCGTCCCACACAAGGGGAGAATGTACCCGTATCCCACACAAGGAGACAGTAATACCCGTATCCCGCACAAGGAGATAATGTTTTCTGTTCCGTTTCCCATCCACCGGGAACGCATGCTTTTAGAAAAAGGTTGTGAACCCACCTTAGGTTGCTCGGCAGATGATTTACTTGTTTTAATTGTTGGTCAATTGTGTCCTACTATTATTACCATATTTAATTAGGTTCGTATTCAAATAATGTCATCTATACACGTATTCAGCACATAGCACATAAGTAGTATGCATTCCATAACTTAAGGCTAATCACGAGAATACACTTAATTTCTATGAACAGCAACTCATAGAATAACATACATAATACAAGCCCATTTCGTGAACAGTGACATGATTCGAATTAAGTAGTGTGCAGTCCATTACATCATAGTGTGTGTCCTACTGTTTAATTAACCCACATATGGTGTGCGGCCCAAATAATTAAGGGCCCAAATACGAGTGTGTGTTGTGAGTGGGACCAAATAAGAAGACCTAGTCGAAACTAAGGGATCTCGACTCGAAATCTAGTGGACACGAGTCGGAACCAAGAGGTCTCGACTTATAGTCGAAACCTCAAGGTTTCGATTCAAGCTTTGAGTCGAAAACAAAGAGGTCTTAACTCGCAATCAGACAGGTTTCGAGTCCTTTGGTGTGTGTGGAGTCACGTTTCGAGTTGTAACCAGAATGATCTCGAGTCGCAACCAGACAGGTTTCGACTCGCAATCTCAGTCGGAACCTTTAAGACCTCTATCGGATTCAGCATAAACCATTCAAAATCCACTAACACTTATTTTATTCGTACAAACCCTAAATCAGATCAAAGGCACCAAATTTCAAATATTTTTAGACTATTCAAACATCTCATCAGGGTTTCATCATCCTACCATTCATCCAACGGGTCTAACTTATAATAACTAATCATCATCAAACACTGTTTCATTAGCACAATAATAGCATTCGTTGTAACATCTAAACACAATCATTATCAACATGCAGGATTTCTCATCAAATCACGATAAATCCCAAATCATTTTATTAACTTCACAAGCATTCAGATTTGCAAGAAAGTTATTACTATGGACATCAAAAGACCCATTAATCATACATTTATCATCACACAACAACAAGACACAAACAGGTTATGCTATCCGTACCATTTAATACTCAAATCATTCATCATATAAAAGATTGTACACTAACTGGTTTGAACCGGGAGTGAAAATGTGTAGAATATGGGAAGATGAAGCTTCTAATCAACAACTGCTAGCTGCCCTTGGATGATGTGTTTGTTGTCGTCAGACCCGAAGAAGAAGGGTTAGATTAAGTGTGTTTTTAGGGTTTTTAGAGAGAGAAAGTGGATGAGGAGAGAGAGGGAATGAGAGAATGTTTTTGGGAATGGTGAGCAAATGATTGCTACCAAAATATTTAGAATGTTGGCTGCCCTAGGACTTTTATAATGCTCCAAATTGCCGCACACTAGGATTTCGAGTGGGCTCGAGGTGTTGGGCCAGGTCATGTATACGTGGTCCATTTGTCCAGCAAGGAGGGGTGTTCGGAACCAAGGAAATCCCGACTCGAAACCGAGAGTTTTCTAGTCAGAACAGAAGGATTCGATTCACATACATACATACATACACATTTTCACATAATTACCATATAATCAATCCGTTAATTATCAATTTAATTCTCGTTTATTAAATCCCCAAAGTTACAACATAAAAGAAATGTGCAGGAAAACCCGAAGTGTCACATTATTCCCAAGTTTTAAGAAATTTCGTCCTGAAATTTAGAGTGCAGCAACTGACAAGCTAACATGATAAAAATGTTTTTCACGGGTGTCACAAGGTTAACGTTAAAAATTTCTTAACGTGCGAGCGATATAAAATTACGCACGTTATAAAACTTTACAATAAGCAAGCACGCATGATCTTTTAACCATTCAAACACTTAATAGAGAATGAAATATAGGGGGCAAGGGGGCGAGCGAAATGGGTCATTGGGAAGGGGGATGGGTGATAAAGTATTAATATTAAATCAAAAGATGATCCCTAACCATTACATGTTAGTTTGGTTACATAGTTAGGGTGTTTTATGTCTAGTTTTTTTTTTTCAGTTACTAACAAATTAAGGCAATTATACTAGACAACACAAATTCATACTCACAAACACATAGTTTGGTGAAATTTGCAAGTGTAAATGTTAAAATGTGACCAAAGTAATATATACGTGATAAAACACAATACTTCTATTTATCATGGCAAACACCTAATAAGGTCACTTTTTTAATATCCCAAGCATATTGGAACAATTTCAGGTTCAACAGTTTATTAGATAATCACTAACGCTCGTTTTGGACACTTTTACCATTACGCGATAAAGCTATATATAACGGTTATCAAATGTATTCCCATGCATTTACCCAGACCATGCAAGAATTTATGGACTCGATGAACATTAGTTAAGTCTAATTTCACATAATTAACACATAAACAATTGATAATGATGTACGGATTAACCTGGAAATTTGCCGAATGTCACATGTTATTGTTTTAATTGTTTTCTATAGTTATTACATTATTGAGCATAAGCTAGTGTTCATCTTTTTTTTCAGTATTGTTTAAATCTTCAAGAGATTTTGGATGATAACAGAAGCATCAATCCAATGTATAATTTATATCAAACGAAGGGATATAATTGTAATTCAGTAGGGTACCGGTGCTAGAATGATAGCAGGAAATATCAAGGTCGAGATTTACAACAACTTTATGGTAGAAATAACATGTATGCTCGATGAAGTAGTGTTTACTTGAACATTTTTCCATACAATGAGATTCTTAGTAGAGATATATCATTGATTCTTTTTGTTATATTAGATTGCACAAAGATATTTGTTATGGTTAAAGGAAAAAATTATCCCCAATTTAAAATATTTGTATGGTAGAAATAACGTGTATGCTAGATGAAGCAGTCCTTACTTGAACATTTGTCATACAAAGAGATTGTTAGTAGACATGTATATCATTGACTCTTTATGTTATATTAAATTATGCCAGAAGACAATATAATTGCACAAGTATTTAAATCTTTAAGAGATTTCGAACGATAACAGAAACAACAATTTAGTGTATAGCTTATATAAATTGAAAATAATTCAGTATGGTACAGGTGCTAGAATCACTACTAGAAAATTGCCAAGTTTGTGACAACCAAATTTGTAGCAAATTTGTCTGAAATTGGCCTTACCTACAAATTTCCTACAAAAAAATTCATAGGAAATAAACTTGTGGGTAACCGGATTAGCTACAAAAATACGACAAAATCTCCTACAAAATTCCTACAAAATCTCTCGTCGCAAAATTTGCTACAAAATACTGACAAATCGCTCTTTTTGCAAAATTCCGACAATTCTTCCACGTTTTTGTCTTTTTTATATTATTTTATGATATTTTATTTTTAAAATTAATAACATTATTAAAAAAAATATTCATAATTTTTTATTTTCCCGACAACATTCCTACAAATTATAAAACGTTCTTGAGACAAAATTCCAACAAATTATAAAACTTTTCTGCGACAAAATTCCTACAAATTATAAAACTTTCTTGCAACAAAATTTCCTACAAATCATAAAACTTTCCACAAGTTTCCTGCAAATTTATAAATTTTCTCTAAACAATTTGCTACGAATTATCTACAAAACTAACGGTTTCCAACAAATTTCCTACAAAGTTATCAACACAGTTTGCGACAAATTTCCTACAACTAAAAAATATATTTTTTAATCTAGCTACAAATTTCCTACAAACAGTTAAAAACGTTCTTGCGACAAAATTCCTACAAATTATAAAACTCTTCTGCGACAGATTTGTGACAAAGATCTGGGACAAAATTACAATTCTGAATTTTAAAAAACCATTTTTTATATAAAAATGCAGCTAAATATAAAATATTCCAAAAAAATAGCAGCAATCAAAATTATAAAACATTCCAAAACATTTGCAACAAGTAAGATTCTAAAACATTCCAGAAGTTCGAAAACACACAAAAAAAAATCCTAATTAATAGCAAGTTTTTTGATTCAAAACTAATCCAACATTCCAATACTTAACAAAATGAGAGCTTTGTTTACTTCTTTCCGATGTTTTTCACCATTTCTTCTATATTTTTTCGCCATGCGTCTTGGTCGGCCCGCTCTTTTTCACGCTCTTGTTGAAATATTTCGAAACGGGCTTCTATGTTTTGTCGAGCCTCACACTCTCTTTCTAGTTCCGCCTGAACTTTTTGAAGCTGAAAATTATAAAACCGTAATCATCACATATCAACCCGAAAACAACCCTACAAAAATCTAACGAACAACGTAAAAATCCCTTATAACAAAATACAAACACACATACATATTAAAAAAATGAAATATCATATTAAAATGTTGTTATTTATTTGTAGTTAATTATTTTAATAAATTATTAAAAAGTATTATAAGTACGCAATTCCTTATGTTTATTGCAATTTTACTTTTATTAAACATATTTATACATGAGTGGTCTTTAATTAATTTTTGGTGTAAAATTAAACAAGGGAGGAAGGGATTTGCCGCTTGGTAAGGTTGTGTTTGGCTCCCTTAAATCATCAAAGAACGGGTGGGGACATGCTTCCAACTAAAACACATGATAATCATCAAGATCCCAGTTTATTATCTGATTATAGGATGCTTAAAAAATGTAGTAACATCCCCCAATTAATAAATGATTGTTATTTAGAGAAATGAGAAACACATAACAAGATTCACTTACAGCGCTACATCGCAGTCTTGGTGAATACTGGAGTAAGCGTGAGACAAGATCAACTGCTTTAGGTGGCATTCGCTTCTGAAAAATCTGCAAATAAAGAAAGTACAAAAGTAATAATTGAATCAATTTAATCCAAAACGTAATCTATATGGTAATTCAAAAGTTATATAAATGTGCATAGTAAGTTTTTAAAAGGTATACTACTGTAAACCAGCAATTAACTGGTTACTAGTACAACAAAGATGTTTTTCAAACACATTAATTTTTATTGTTAACGAACCTTATGCAAAGGATGAGCCTTGATCTGCGGGAACTTAAATTCTGTGTAATGAGGATTCATACATTTGATTTCCTCTCTTGTTGGTGTTCCCAGAATCTATATTAGAACAAAGAAAAATTAACACTGTAAAAAAGAAAACTAAAATACGAATTTAAAGCAGCAAAAATTGTAAAAGAGCATACCTTGATAATCTCTACCAGCTGATCTACACCACTTTCACCAGGAAAAAGAGGCTGTAAATGTTTATAAATCATGCCAATCAGCAAGAGCATATTATTATTATTTTTTTTTGTCATAATCAAATAATACACAAAACAGATGTAAATTTAAGGGTGCAAACGAGCCGAGCAGCTCGCAATCTGCTCGAGAAAAAGCTCGAAACGAGCCGAGCTTTATCGAGTCTGAGCCTCAGCCCGAGCTTGAGCCTAAAATAAAGCTCGTTTATTTAATGAGCCCGAGCTCAAGCCTGTCATGTGACGCTCGTCAAGACTTGGTGCAACATTAGATTTTATTAATACTTAACAACATTTACCCCTTCTTTTAAGTTGTCTAATAAGTGAGCCGAGCCAGCTTATTTAAACTTGTTTACAAGCCGAGCCCGAACCTAAAAATAGACTTTTTTAGTAAACGATGCCAAGCCCGAGCCTCACTTATCAAGCTCGTGATCCTAAATGAGTGTATTATTTATATTACTTTTATTTAATATATTAATTAATAGATAATAAACGAGCTAAGCCAAGCATGACCGGCCCTGGGGGTGGGCAGGGAGGACTACCGGCCAGGGCCCGATATTTCGAAGGACACATTATTTTATGAAAAAACTCGATATGTATATGTAAAATATTTTTTTAATAGGGTATACCCGTACAAACACCAACACAGGCCCACTAACAAAACTATTCTTATGGTTTAGATTAGTTATTAGCCCATTTGCATTAGTTTTAGACTTTTAGTGAGCTCGATACCCAATTTCGTTACGGCCTAAGGGCACGTTTTTTCGAGCTCAAACAGGGTAAACAAATAAATTATCGACAAACTTATCATTTTATTTTTTTAAATTATCTATTTTTCTAAAATTGATAAATAACAAATAAAATAACTTTTTTTGTAGGAAATATGTAGCAACTGGTGTAAATATGCTACAAATTTCCGACAAATTTAATATTTTATATTTTTTAAATTATTTATTTTGTTGTTGTTACAAATAATATAAAATTTTATAATTTTTGTCGGAATTTTGTCGAAAAGGTTAGAAATTTTGTGACGAAATTGCTACAAATGCTTATTGTGTGGCAGTTTTGTAGGAAATTTGTGGAAACGTTTTAGTTTTTTTTTTTTTTCTTTTTGGTCAAAAAATTGTAGGAAAATTGAAAAAGAATTCAGTTGTGGGAAATTTGTAGGAAAAAATTTAGTTTTCTAGTAGTGAATGATAGCAGGAAATATCATCATCATCATCATCATACTCAGTATATCCCACCAATAGCAAAGCTAAGGTAGGGTCTGAGAAGGGTGAGATGTAGACAGCCTTACCTCTACCCCATAGGAATAGAGAGGCTGCTTCCAATGAGACCCCCGGCTCGATTGTAGTTTTGCATCAAGCCTTGGACATAAGTCACATAACACTCAGCAATTGAGACAAACGCCGATTAGTGCATGTACCCTTGTCTTTCGGCTATCAACGCCACCACATGATGCATGATTAACCATCCCCCTCTTTTAACGTTATTTTCACGAAATTAGTAAAATAACGTTAAAATTAGTGCACTTTCACTTTTGCCCCCCGACGCCCACACATATATACATTTTATGAGCATACCGCAAGCGGGGCGTGATAGAAGGAAATATCAAGGCCGAAATTTACACAATTGTTTGGTAGAAATAACTTTTATACTAGATGATGCAGTGTTTACATGAACATTTGTCCCTACAAAGAGATTGTTGAAGACATATATATCATTGATTCTTTATGTTATATTAGATTGCAGAAGGATATTTGTTATGGTAAAAGAAAAAAAATCATCCCCAATTTAAAATATTTGTATGGTAGAAATAACATGTATGCTAGATGAAGTGGTCCTTACTTGAACATTTGTCAAACAAAGAGATTGTTAGTTGACATGTATATCATTGACTCTTTATGTTATATTAGATTATGCCAGAAGAAAAAAAATTGCACAATAGAAAGAGATTGTTAGTTGACATGTATATCATTGACTCTTTATGTTATATTAGATTATGCCAGAAGAAAAAAAATTGCACAAGTATTTAAATCTTTAAGAGATTTCAAAGGATAACAGAAGCAGCAAATTAGTGTATAGCTTATATAAATGGAAAATAATTTAGTATGCAGGTGCTAGAACCATAGCAAGAAATATCAAGGTCGAAATTTACAACAATTGTATGGTAGAAATAACTTGTATGGTAGATGAAGCAGTGTTTACTTTAACATTTGTCCACACAAAGAGATTGTTGTTGGACATATATATCATTGATTCTTTATGCTGTATTAGATTGCATAAGGATATTTGTTATGCAAAAAGAAGAAAAATATATCATCCCCATTTACAATATTTGTATGGTAGAAATAACATGTATGCCATACATAGAGATTGTTAATTAGTAGACATTAATTCTTTATGTTATATTAGATTACACAAGGATATTTGTTATGCCAAAACAAAAAAATGTCATCCCCTCCCCTCCCCTCCCCCCTCTTCAAATGGTGCACTACGAGGTAGAATTTTCATCATAACAAAATTTCACTATTGAATTGGTTATGTGAAATCACTCTACTAAATTTGTAGCAACAAGTTCCTCAGCTGTCACCATCCATATGTCTCATGTAGAAACAAGAAATCTTGGAAGGCCAACCTTATGACCTGAGGCTTTAACATCTTTTTGAATTTGGCTTCGATACTCTCCAAATGTGAATCTTTTGTAAATCGAATTTTCTTCATCGTAACAACCGATAAACGCTTCATAAGAAGGGCACAAGAAGTAAGCTATAGAGTGTCTTTCCACTTCCTGATTTACCAGTACTTTGTGCTCCACACTCTTGTAAACATCATTGCTCCATGCCTACAAATTTCATATATTTTACAAATTTATGTCAATATTATACACTGAACCCATATAGCTTTTATTATATGATCTATATGGTATGTATTCTATCATGAATTCAACTTGACTAATGATTAATGTCTGATGAACAACTACGCTTTTTGGTCGAATATAAAAATCACATATTCCTCTAAAAGTTTTATTTTGAACAACTATCCTTTCTCTCACCAAGATTATCATACCTGCCACTAGTTGACTTGCGTTGCATGCTAAGAGAATCTACAACTCTAAAAGCTTATTTTGGATCATATATGATACGTGGTATTTCTATAATACACAATAAAAAAATTTACTCTTAAGGGAATAAACTTTATCATCATATATGCCGAAGTGATACACGCGAGTATATTCCTAAACACATACGCGTTAAAAATGACGACATATATGCTCAATTTTTTTACATGTACATATCTCTAAGAGTGAACTATACTAAAAAGAAACAAATGATTCCCATCAAAGGAATCTGTCGAAAGTAAAGTTTTATGAAGTTTAAAATAAAGAAATTAAACTTTCATAAATATAGATATAAATATAAACTTAGTACTTAAAAATAAAGAAAAAATCTTTATTAACAAATGTTAATAGATCTTTTAGATATTGATTGTCTTTTTTATATTAGATGTGATTTTTTTGGTATCTTTTTATTATCATTTATTTATACCATGAACATGGGCGAAGCTTTTAAGGGGCGGCCGACCCCCGAACTTTTCGATCAGTAGTGGAGAACATGTAGTTTTCGTATATAAATTTTTGGGTGTGTATGTTTTCGAGCCCCCAGTTTTACAGAAATTTTTAGGTCCGATGACTCTCCTCCCCCCCCCCCCCCCCCTCCCTTCGGTCGGAAATCTCAAGTTTCGCCACTAACCATGAAGGGATTAGATAAATTTCATCTTGATCATAGGACATGTTAAATTATAAAATACTAGTAGTCGGACCCGTGTAAAACACGGTAGTTTTAGTAACGTTTTATTATATTAATTAGTAAGTAATTATCGGTTCATTTAGATTGTCGGGGATTTGATTGTCGGGGACATGTTAAATTATAAAATATGTCTTTTCTATATATGCATTTATGAATGTGAATCTTTTTTGCTTTATTTGTACACATTTGTATGAACGGTGAAGAAATCAAATATAATTGTAGTCTAATCTCATGATTCGACAACCTTTTCTTTTGCAATATATTTCCTCCGTCTATCGACTTTAGTACGAACTTGAGGAATATATTGCATCAAGCAAAATAAAATGCTGAAAATTGTATCTCCATGCAATGCGTTTAGATTTTATTCCCTATCCCAATATAACTTTATTAGTATATGAGGAGTAGGGAACAAACACATTCGGAACTACTATCTTTATATCATGCCCATTAGTATGAAAAGTTTTAGATGCTTTTATGGGAATAAAACTTCTTGTTTCCATAATTTAGGGCCAAAAAAAGGGGTTCACCACATGCAAAAGGTAAAGGAAATATACCTGAAAAAGGTCACCAATGTTAACAACAAGGGCATCCGGGTTAGGTTTAACGGCCACCCATTTGGAATCTTTCATGAGCTGAAGCCCACCAACGTGTTCATCTTGGTGCAAAATTGTGAGGAAATCGCTATCCGTGTGGGGCACAAGTCCGAAAAGCTCTGGAGAGATGGGGCATGGCGGGTATCGATTCAGCCTCATGAAACACGTGCTTGCGTTACAGTTATCTTCCCATCCCCCTCGTTGCGCGCCCATATTCGCCACCAGCACTCCCGCTATTGACTTTGCAAGTTCTTGCATTGCATTTGCGTATTCTTGCATTACTTCCCTAGAAAATAAAATACAGAATACTTTTTAGTTGCATATTTTGTACGTACCTAATAATTACTAGCACTTTATTTGTGAAGAATAAAAGGGAAATAATGATATTCAATTAAAGGGAAATAATTATATTCCTTTGTCTCGTTATAGGAAAAAATCTTACCTAGTGGTTTATCTTAATATCGCAGTATAGTTGTGAACATTTGCGTTTGTATGTAGGAGAATAATATATTCTTTTATTACATTATTCTTAGCCGTTTATAATACCACATATATTTTCTTTTGTTAAATTCCCTACTTTATAAATTCTCTTTATATTAAATATGCGTATAATATTGAACTTATTATAGGAATAAAATAGATAATGCCATGAAACAGACCAAAAGTTGTCCTTAACTTATATTATACATCTCAAAACTAGAAAGAAAAAAAAAAATTAAGCCCGACAGAGAATAATTTTTACCTTTTTGGTTAATAAAGGACAATATGGTTATCTAATTCTGGAATAGAATTTATAATTAGTGCTTCAGATTCTTCTTTATAGATATATAAACTGAAAGTGGTAGTGGCTTAGATAGAACGTTTTCTGTTGAATATATTAACCTTCCAACAACGTGCATTAATTTATTTATGCTGACTTTTAAACAATGTCTTTCTGCCATTAACTTATATGTTTAACTTTAAACAATATATTGTCGTTAAGCTAAACCATATACATGATCATGAGTGTAACCATAACTCTAAGAAACCACAACCATATGTTTGAACTCGGTTTCTTTGCTACATTTGTGCTGATCCTATATCATGTTTATACAAGAAAAAAAATTTGATCTAAAGTAGAGGAGGTTATATATGGGTTCTAAGTGTGTAAGAGGGGGGGAAATATAGGGTGTGTTAGAACATATTAATAAAAACTGAAATGAAAAATTGATGCTACCTCAAAGAGTTGAATTCTCCATAGCAAGTGTGATCAGATATCTTGGAAAGAGGAACATGGAAAGCTTCACACCATGATAACTGTTTGGGACATGTTGCGGTTCGGTTTCCCCACCTATACGAGTTATCAAGAAGCCCGGACGATGTTTTCTGTTCAAACGGCGCCTTAAACAGCTTCACTTGCTCCTTTCTCATGTTCTTAAGAAGATCTGGACTTATTCCATGGTTAACAATCTGAAAGAATCCCCATTCAGATGAAGCTTTACATATCTCAGAAGCACAGGACACCCTTTCTTCCTCATTCTCGCTTGACAACCCGCAAAGATCCACAAGCGGAAGCTCCCATTCTTCCAACCCCGGCTCATGGTTCATGAGCCGTTTTATATCAACCGGGTCGCGAGACTGGTTCAGAAGTTGAGCCAAGTCTTGGAAGAGGGGTGGGTTCTGGTTGCACTCAATCATTTTCACACAAAATCTCTAGTGCACGAGGGGTTTGTAAGTTTAATATACAAACTTGAATGATACAAATATAAGAACAAACAGAAAGAGGAGTTTTATATATAGTGATATGTGTAGAGAAACTACAAGGAGAAAACAACAAAAGGTGTGTGTGAAATGGTATTCTAATAGTTTATATAGGAAGGTTGAAAAACGAACATTGAGGAAAGAGGAAAGCTTGAAATCGTGACAAATGTCAAACTTTTGCAGTCTAGAAATTCTATTGGGCCAAAAAAGACAAAGTATATATACACAGATGATCAAATATTTGGCACCGAATAATGATAAAGAATATAAATTCTGGGAAATGGCAGAAAGGAAAGGGGTCCTCACATGGTGAAACCTTCGTACTAAAAGTTAAGGTATGGCCAAAAGTAAGATACTTAAGAGCATGCCACATGACAAATTGTGCAATCTTATTTGACTATTGAGATTTATATATTGGTTAATTTCACTTTGTCGGTAATTAATAAATATGCATTTAGTTATTTATTTTGGGTTGTTCTATTTCCACACCACTATAATCTTATTTTCACATCCCTATTGGTATACGGGCCGTATAGACTGATACGGGCCGTATAGAATATTTATGCGCAGAATTTAATACGGTGGAATGTTTTTTTTTGTTTTTATATGTATACAGGACGTATAGTTATATACGGGCCGTATACATATTTGCATAATTTTGTTTCGAAGGTTGGTTTGACAAGGGTTTTTAGTTTTGAAATCTGTATACGGGCCGTATAATGTTATACGGCCCGTATAGCCCGTATAGACAAGTTTATTTTTTTGTTGCAATCGGAAACCGTTTAATAAATTTTGTAAATTTTAAAATAGTGTTGTATATATCGGATTATGTTACGAGTTTGTAGTTAAACGTATTTATTATGTTTAATAAGTTTCTACTTTGTAAAACGATAAATATGTATAGAAAAGTTAATTTTTTGTTGCAATCGGGAAACCGTTTAATAAGTTTTGTAAATTTTAAAATAGTGTTGTATATATCGGATTATGTTATGAGTTTGTAGTTAAAAGTATTTATTATTTTTAATAAGTTTCCACTTTGTAGCCATGGAAGATAATTAAGTGATGAGAAGATTCAACACTGAAATAACAAATAAAATGAATATATTAGAAGAAAAAGATACTGTTAAAAACAGTATTGAGTAAGAATATGATATTCCTTATAATTTAGATTTACTAAACAAATGGACAATTCCAAAAATTGATTATAAACAAGTTTATAAACTTGGAACCTTTGAAAAAATTGGTTTAAAACAAGTAGTAAAAACTATTGAAGAAACAATTGCTCTTAATAAAGAAGAAATGGTTTTGAAACTCTTAAATAATAATGAGTTGTTTAGGTATAAAAAAGATAAATATAAATTTATTCATATTGGTGTTGTGCAAATTGCATTTAAACCTTTAACTTTAGAAGGTCTACCAGAATACTTTATAGCAGCTTTAAGAGATGGTAGAAATCGAGATTATAAACAATCCCTAATAGGGATAGTTCAGTCTAGTCTGGCACATGGTCCAGTCTATTTTAATGTTTATCCAAATTTACAATTATCTTTGACTGATGTTAATATAACAGATGCCCTAACATTAAATATTAAAACTCATGAATATAATTATATTCCAGGATCAGAGGTTATATGTATCTGTTATAGAATATATTATAAACCTTTGTTTACACTAAATCCTCAGTGTAAAATGGTAAATAAACCATTAAATGAAACAATAGTCATAGAAACCAATTTTGGGAAATCAAATATTACGACTAGAAGAAAAATAAAGTGGGAAGAAATAGAATTTCCAGAAAATTGGGTACTAAATAACTGTACTCCGAAACAACAATATATAGATAATAATCCCATAAATATTACACAAACATCTGAAGGATCTGTTCAGATACAATTTGATCAATATAAACCTAGAATATCTAGATCTGTGTCTTATAGATCTTCAAATTATCACATATCCCCCATAGGATATACTGTTAGAAGTCCTTCTCGAGCTTCTACTTCTCAATTAAGAGAGGAATTACCTGAAAACAGGGTTGAAGAATTAAGAATTAATTCTGATAATATTGTAAGAGGTATATATAAGCCTAATGAACCGGAATTAACCGAGTCAGAAATGAATTTTTCAATTTAATGGATCAAAAAGAAAAAATTGATTTTAGTCCAGGTTCCCTGACAAGAAAAATTATTAGTGAAGAATTTAAACAAGAAAAATGGAAATTGTTTAGAGATTGGTTTTTCAAAAATTTTGATAGCCAAGATACTAAAATGTTTCAAGAAGTTTTTTATAAAGAACTTTCAGAAGAAAATAAAGTTATACTTTTTGTTCCATGGTTTATAAACAAATATACTAATAGCATGATTTCTGTTATACAGAGAGAATATAATGTTAATGGAAAAATTATAAAAACAAGTTTTCCTCCACATCAACCATTTAAAATAGAAAAGGATAATGAAATTCGGTATTACCAGGCTTTCCAAAAATTGTTGGAACAAGATACTTTACCAATAACTATCTCACATATAAACAATATTTTTAAACAACAAAATTACACAAATATTTATTTGATTTGTTTAGGCGAACAATTGAGTTCAATAAATGGTAGAATAAATGAATTAACTAATCGTATAAAAAAATCTAAGAAACTCTCCTTTGAGACGAGGAGAAAAAAGAAGTTGTTGCTGCTCCAGCCATACAACCTCCTCCTGATATAAAAGATTTTAAGTTAAAATCTAACACTGAAATATCAGATTTATTAGATAAAAAATTACAAGTTTTAAATGAAATATTTTCAAATTTAATAGTAAATACTTTAACAAAAGAATTTGTAAATTCCCTAGATAAAGATAATTATCAAGAAAGAATTAATGAAGAAATAAGAAAACTGGATAAGTTTGCTAATAAACCAACTCAACGGGTGTATTATTATCCTAGACCAACTCCACAAGATGTTCTAATAGAAGAGCAAGAGTATGTTATTAATAATTCTTATCATGGTAAACACATCTATGAATGGAACATAGATGGACTGTCTGAAGGACAAATATACAATACTATACACAGAATGATGATGTATAGTACGATTTACAAGAGTAATGAGAATTCGGATGAAAATATTGCTAAAATGATTATAGCAGGTTTTACTGGTCAATTAAAAGGCTGGTGGGATAATTATTTATCGGAAACTGATAGAAATAAAATTTTAACTACTATCAAAGAAGAAGATGGTAGACAAACTCCTAATGCAGTTTATACACTGGTAGTTAATATTGTTGATCATTTTACCGGCAGATGGTCTGATAATTCTGAAAATACTAGAACTTTTTTACAAAATTTAAGATGTAAAACTCTTACATCTTTTAGATGGTATAAAGACACATTTTTAAGTAGAGTAATGGAACTTCCTGAGTCTAATAGTACTCACTGGAAATCAAAATTTATTGATGGATTACCTCCTTTATTTGCTGAAAGGGTTAGAAAAAACCTTAGAAAAGGAGAAGTAAGTATTAATTATGAAAATTATACTTATGGTAAGCTAATAGGAACTTGTGTCCAAGAAGGTTTCGCCTTATGTAATGAGATAAAACTTAATCAACAAATTAAAAGGCACTCTCTTAATGAAAAGAGACAATTAGGTCAATTTTGCGGTCAATTTGGTATTGATGATTTTATAGAAAATCATTCCAAGAAAAAGAAGAGAATGTTATCTCCTCATAAATATAAAAAATTTCAAAAAAGAAAACAGAAAAGAGAAGATAGAAAAAGAAAAAGAAAACAAGAATATAAATCTTTTAAACCTTACATTATATGTAAAAAATGTGGCCGTCAAGGTCATAAAGCAAAAACTTGTTGGGTAAAAAAGAAACTCAATAATATTGAGGATGAACAATTAAAAGATACATTATCTAAAATACTAATAAATTCTGAGTCTGATTCAGAATCAGAAAATTCTTATAATGAGGATATAAATATATTAGAAAATGAAGAAATCATATCTTCTGATGAAGAATGTTTCGCTTGTAAAGAAGAAAAATGTTGTCAACATGATTTTAATACAGAAAATGAAGATGATATTTATCAAATAATTGCTCAATTTGAGAATATGGAAATAAATACTATTTCCAATGACCTTTTAGAATTACTAAAAGTTGTGGAAGACGATAAAATTATAAAGGAAATCATCTCTAAAATAATTAAATAGGAAAAAGCTTCTACCTCAATGGGTCATCAAGAATTTAAACCTTACACTATAAGTGAAGTTAAAAAAACAATTAAATCAACGGAATTTAAAGGAAAAAACCGTTAATATTGAAGAATTAAAATTGGAGGTTGATAACCTAAAAATAGAAATAAAAAATCTAAAAGGAAAGAATAAAACTTTAGAGGAAAGAATAAGAAATTTAGAAAAAAGAAAAATCAATTCGGAAAACCCTAGCACATCTGGAAATGATAATCCAGAGACTGATATTTTTTTATCAATATTGAAAGATGAAAATTTTCTATCAATATATGAGATTGTAACTTCTTATAAATGGTACATTAAAATTAAGTTGTTAATAGACAATAAATTCTCAATGGAATTAATTGCTTTAATTGATAGTGGAGCAGACCTAAATTGCATCCAAGAAGGAATTATTCCCACAAAATATTTTCATAAAACTACTCATAGAGTTAGTTCTGCTAGTGGAGAACCACTAGAGATAAGTTATAAATTACCACAAGCTTACATTTGTAAAGAAAAAGTCTGTATTCCAAATAGTTTTATGTTACTAAAAAATCTAACTAGCCAAATTATACTTGGCTCACCATTTTGGAAAAAGATTTTCCCAATAACACATATTGATGAAAATTTTATTACAGGAACTTATAAAGGAAAAGAAATAACCTTTCCTTTTGTTCATAAACCAATTACTAGATTTATAAATGACATTGAAGAATCTTTAATACAAGCCAAAGAAAATCAAATAAATTTTCTTAAAGAAGAAAATAATATTTTTACAATAGAAGAAAGACTAAAAAATCCTAAATTACAGGATAAAATAAAACTAGGATAAATTACACTTTTCGTCCTTTATGTTTGTAGGTAGTTGCAATGGATGACCTTTATCTTTAATAATTACAGCCACAGTCCTTTGTTTGGAAAACTCGTTACATCTTTCGTCCTTTAGCACTAACTAGGTTAAAAATTTTAGTTAAGTCTATTTATATAAGGGCACTTTGGTCTTTTTACCAATCTAATTAAAATATATTATAAATAAAACAAAAAAAAATTAAAAACTTATAGATTATACCATCACCAACCCTAGCTGTATCTTCATCATATTCACCTGCAGAAACATTAGTTTCTTCCTCCTCACAACCACCGTCCGTAAAGATCATGAATGCCACCACTCCGGCCACTGACGACCACCCTACGCCGCCGTATTCTCGCGATTGCTCCTCCTCCTCCTCCACATCATCATCATCGTCCGTGACAATCGAGGGGCTTTGTTGAAACGAAGTTCAAAAATTGGGGGTTTTCGTTATCTTGGATGGAGAATAAGTTGGGAATGAAAGAAAACCGGTTGACGATGGCCTAGGGTTTCCAAGAAGCCGGTGATTGTGAAGCAGATTCCGACGATGGCGGGTCAAGGTTTTCCGATGAAGGGGTTGTGCTTGGTTAAAGAATTGCCAGAATCAAGAACCCTAATGGCACCAGGATGAGATCCAGGTGTTCTTCCATCCATTGCCACCCCATTTTTGTTTAATCTTTTTATTGTTTTCAACTGTGTATTTTTCTTGGTGTGGATGGAGAGTGGGAAGTAGGTTTAATGTAGCTTGATTAAGGTCTTTAAACGGGGCTAGTAAATTAAAGTGGTTCTGACTTATTCAATGGATGAGTGGTGGTAGAGTCAGGTGGTGGTGGTGGTGGTGGCGGCGGCGGCGGCAGTCGGAGAGGTTGTTGACAGTGGTTAGGTTGATACCGGCGTTACTTCCCGGGGAGAAAAGGTGGGGGTTTCTTGATGCACTGGAAGTTGAGCAGATCGGAGGTTAACGTCTACAATAGTTTCAGATCTATGGGTTTGGGTGGTGGTGGTGCTCGTGGTTGTCGGAGGGTTGGGGTGGTGGTAATGGTAATGGAGATGGGATATGGTTGTGCTTTGAATCTGCAGGTTTATGTTGTGCACCACAACAACAACAAAAACCCCCAATTTCTATGCGATAATCTTAATACTCAATATCCAGATCCTCCTTTTTGATTTTTCATCTTCTAATTTTGGTGCTTTTTCGCGTTTATCATCAAATGCGATCCTGGATCATCTGCCTTTTTTGTGAATTTTGATCCAAGGTTTTCCTTAGGGTTCTTTGATGTAAATTTATGAGAGAGATGGCTTTGTGTTTTTTATATATACTGTATATTTTTTTTTAAAATCTGATTTCTTTTATTTTTTAAATTTATTTTAGATAAATAAATGAATAAAATTACCAGTTTACCCTCATGTGCAACGCACATGCCAACTTAACTGAATTTTTTTAACAAGGTTAGGGCTAAAGGACGTAAAGTGTACGAGTTTTCCAAACAAAGGACTGTGGCTGTAATTATTAAAGGTAAAGGCCATCCATTGCAACTACCTACAAACATAAAGGACGAAAAGTGTAATTTTTCCATAAAACTAATACAAAATCAATTTTCTTTACAAATATGTAATGATCATCCTAATGCTTTCTGGGATAGAAAGAAACATATTGTTTCTCTTCCTTATGAAGACGACTTTAATGAAAGTCAAATACCTACAAAAGCAAGACCGTGTTAAATGAATTCTGAATATTTAGAATTATACAAAAAGGAAATAAAAACTTTAATAGATAAAGGTTTAATAAGATCTTCAAAGTCTCCATGGTCATGTACTGCATTCTATGTCAATAAACATTCAGAGCAAGAAAGGGGAGCTCCCAGGTTAGTAATAAACTACAAACCTTTAAATAAAGTTTTGAAATGGATTAGGTATCCTATACCTAACAAAAAAGATTTGTTAGATAGACTAAATAATGCTATCATATTTTCAAAATTTGATTAAAATCTGGATATTGGCAGATTCAAATAAATGAAAAAGATAGATATAAAACTGCCTTTAGAGTACCTTTTGGTCATTATGAATGGAATGTAATGCCATTTGGGTTAAAAAATGCCCCAAATGAATTTCAAAATATAATGAATGATATTTTCATTCCTTTCAGTGATTTCATAATAGTTTACATTGATGATATCTTAGTATTTTCTAAAGATATTGAAACTCATTTCAAACATCTAGAGATTTTCAAAAGTATAATTATAAAACATGGTTTAGTAATATCTAGACCAAAGATGTTAATTTTTCAAACAAATGTTAGATTTTTGGGTCATAATATTGAGAAAGGAAATATTATTCCTATAAATAGAAGCATTGAATTTGCTTCCAAATTCCCTGATGAAATAACTGATAAAACTCAGCTACAAAGATTTCTAGGAAGTTTGAATTATATTTCACCTTATTATAAAAATTTAGCAGAAGATACAGCTGTTTTATATGACAGATTAAAGAAAAATCCTCCGCCATGGTCTGATATTCATACCAAGGCAATTCAAAAAATTAAACAAAATGTTAAAAATCTTCCTTGTTTAATGCTGGCAAAACCAGACTGGCAAAAGATTATTGAAACAGATGCCAGTAATATTGGATATGGAGGGATATTAAAACAAATATCTCCCATCAATAAACAAGAATTTTTGGTAAGATTTCATTCAGGTAAGTGGAATAATAGTCAAAAGAACTATGCTACTGTTGCAAAAGAAATTTTAGCAATAGTCAAATGTGTTTTAAAATTTCAAGATGATTTATATAATCAAAAGTTTTTAATAAAAACTGATTGCCAAGCAGCAAAATATATGTTTAATAAAGATTTTAAATATGATGTTTCTAAGCAAATGTTTGCTAATCTCATCTTGCCCCATTTGATTTTGAAAAAATTTACAAAAAGGGAACTGATAATAGTTTACCTGATTTTTTAACAAGAGAATATTTAAATGAGTAATGGACCAATAATTCTTAGTTATAATAAATTAAGGAGAATGATAAATGAATATGAATTATATTCATTATTTTATAAAAACAGACTTAGAGAAATATTAAATGATCATTATATGAACCATCAACAATGGCTTGAAGAAATCTCGCAAATTTATGATTATATTAATGAATTTAAGTATCGAATAAAGATACTTAAAGAAAAAAGAATTATAATTTCTTGTGGATAATTGTAGGTCCAATGAAGAAGATTAAAGGTCCTTTAAAAATAGTTTTCGAAATAATTCAAAGAGACATTGATGATTTAGAAGCCATAATAAGGGCTAGACAATATCAAATTCATGATCTGATGCAAGATTTTGATATGCATCCAGTAGATAGAGCAAATAGGCTCTCAGAAAATTTTACAATTTTACATTATTATAAGAATCAATTAAAGGTTCTTAAAGAAAATGAGAAAATAATCTCTTCTGCCTGATTTTATACTTTCAGGGATGTATCCCCGAGATAGAGGGAAGCAACCCCTTTCTAATACAGGAAGAGGAAGAGGCCGGGGCTAATTAAGACCCTATGGTGATGAAAGAGTTCTTGGGCAAATTGCTCATCAAAGGCTAATAGCCGCCAACATTGCAAATAATGCATCAACCTCCAGTAATAGTTGAGGAAATAATACTGATGACAAATTATTCCAAGAATTTTTGGCTTATAAAGCTAAAACTGAAGGAAATGATAATTCATCCTATGTCAATATTATGACAGAAGATTCTGATAATGGATTATATGAGCAAAATCCAAATAAGGAGATAATATTGCTCCTGGAATTTAAAGATCTTAAATGGAAAGATCAACCATGGACCTTAATTACAAGGTACCTAGATAACGGATCATATCCGGCTGTTTCATATAAACAGAGACATTATTATGAAAACATTCTTAAAGTCACAGAATCTTGTGATATTCACCATTATATGGCTGGAAATACCCAGGAATTTAGTTTTAGTAAAATAATTATAAAACAGATAATATCTATTGAAGAATGGGGAACATCTCCTTTAAAAGATAAAGAGATGTATCACCCTGATACCAGGGTCCCTATTAAATTTAATTACTGGGATTATATCGAGGCATTTAATAAAGCCATCTTATATGAAAATACAAAGAAGAAGCATCCATGGTTCTTTAAAATATGTCCAGAAGTTTATAAACGGGACATCCCAAATTGGGTTTATAAATGGTGGCTATCATATGGCCCTTCGGTAAAAATTTTACCAGAAAAATTAAGAGAAAATTATAATAAATGGGTAGAAATATCTCCCACATTAATTGAATTACAACATCAAAGAGTCCTAATTGAAGGATTATCTTTATGTCACTTTTTTATTCAATTTGGAATTCCATGGATCTGGAAATGGTTTCCAGAAGTGGGTTATACCCAACAACAAATTCCTTGTCTAAGAAGAGTTTTTTATACAAAATTCTGGAAGAAAATGATGAAGCTTGACAAAGATGGTGTTCCAGAAGGTCAAGAAACATTACAAAAAAATCATGAAACTATAGAATTATATTCTAAGCAAATCCAATTACAAGCCTAGAGAGAATCTCCAAGTCCATTCCAGGAAATAACCCGAAAACTCAAAATGCAAGGAGAAAGCAGTATTTCTAAAAAAGAAATATTGGCTACATATTTTAAAGAAATGAAGAAAGATTTGATGAAGAATCTTAAAGGGAAAATTATTCAAACTGATCATACATCAGACGTGTCCTTATCAAATTTCTCAGAAGAAAATGAAAATATTCTTACAGGAGAATCTCAAGATCCATATGGCTCAGATGCAGAAATTCTTCAAGAAGAATTAGAGATAATGTTGGAAGATCTCAAAGAAGATCTCAAGAAATCGGTATCCAATGAAGAGGCAGAAGAAGACAAAGAAATAAAGTGAAGGCTGTCCACCGTGTGGGACAGAGTGAATTATTAAAACTCAATCATGCCAGACACAATAATGTCTGCTTTTGAAAATTTCAAAAGAATAATTGATGTATAATTATTGCAGTTTACTGTTTATGTTTTGTTTGTACCTTGAGGCTCTCATTATAAAAGAAGCTCAGGACTTTAGTTTTTGGTGTGCCTGATCTTAGGATCAAACTTCTCTTCTCTCTCTTGTAAAATATTCTAAATAATAAAATAATTTGTGCCGACTGAAGGCTTTCAAGAAATCTTGGTGTTCTTGGTGTGTTCCCTTGGAGGTATAAATTTATTTACTTTTAATTATTTATTTTCTTTAAATTTCTCTGATATTCATTAGCCTAATGACAGGCTAAGAATTATCTCAGTGTTGAATCTTATCATGATGGAGTTATAATCCATGACTAAAAAACAAAAAAAGTCTGGAAATTAAAAATTTTCAACTTGAGTCGGGATAGTTCCGGACTGGTTATATACTAAACAGGCAGATTATTAGCATAGTGGTCGAATTATGGCAACCCATTTGTTAGCCAAGGAAGGAGTTTTTAGGGTACAGGCCTGTACTGATCTTGTGCTGATTAAGCCTGCCAGTTGATGTATATGTAAAATTTGTCCAATGTCTGGAAATCTAGATTTAGGATAAAAAGTTTTTAAAACATGTATATCTCTAAATAATTCTAGGCTCTTTTTCTTTTCTTTAATTTTAGGTTTTAATCTTTTCCCATAAGGTCCTTATGCATTTAGTTATTTATTTAGGGTTGTTCTATTTCCACACCCCTATAATCTTATTTTCACATCCCTGTTGGTATACGGGCCGTATAGACTGATACGGGCCGTATAGCCTGATACGGGTCGTATAGAATATTTATGCGCAGAATTTAATACGGTGGAATGTTTTTTTTTTGTTTTTATATGTATATGGGACGTATAGTTATATACTGGTCGTATACATATTTGCATAGTTTTGTTTCGAAGGTTTGACAAGGGTTTTTAGTTTTGAAATCTGTATACGGGTCGTATAATGTTATACGGCCCGTATAGCTTGTATAGACAAGTTTATTTTTTTGTTGCAATCGGAAACCGTTTAATAAATTTTGTAAATTTTAAAATAGTGTTGTATATATCGGATTATGTTACGAGTTTGTAGTTAAACGTATTTATTATGTTTAATAAGTTTCTACTTTGTAAAACGATACATATGTATAGAAAAGTTAATTTTTTGTTACAATCGGGAAACCGTTTAATAAGTTTTGTAAATTTTAAAATAGTGTTGTATATATCGGATTATGTTATGAGTTTGTAGTTAAAAGTATTTATTATTTTTAATAAGTTTCCACTTTGTAATACAATAAATATGTATGCATAGAAAAGTTAATTTTTTATTGCAATCGGGAAACCGTTTAATAAGTGTTGTATATATCGGATTATGTTACGAGTTTGTAGTTAAACGTATTTATTATTTTTAACAAGTTTCCACTTTGTGAAACGATAAATATGTATCTATAGAAAAGTTAATTTTTTGTTGCAATCGGGAAACCGTTTAATAAGTTTTGTAAATTTTAAAATAGTGTTGTATATATCGGATTATGTTACGAGTTTGTAGTTAAACATATTTATAATGTTTAATAAGTTTCCACTTTGTAAAATGATAAATAAGTGATATGATTATGATAAACTACGACAACAATTATTAAACAAACAACTTAACATCTAAACATAAGATTAATATTTAGAATGTTTTACATCTAAAACAAACAAAAAGATAAATTTTTACAATGTTTCAAACGTAAAATAACAAAAAAAAATACAATAGGCAGCTACAGCGGTAGTGGTGGTAGTGGTGCAGCGCCAGCTCGTGGAGGTAGGGGCGCACCAGAATGCATATCCAAAATCGCCTCGACCATCCACTGTACATCCTCTCTGACTGCAGCTAAATCCCCTCTGACTGCAGCTACATCCGACTCGACCTGAATGAGTCTCTCCTCCACCCGAACGACTCTCTCCTCCACCCCCGGTGGAGGCATAACACACTGTCTCACGCTCCGTCGAACGTACGGGCGATGACCCTGTAAATCCTCCACAGCTACCTGTGATCGATCGACAGTATGATCATCCCCCTCATGTACCCCGCCTCCCTCTCCGTCGCCTCCCTCTCCCTTGCGCTCGCCTCCCTCTCCATCATCTCCCTCGCCATCGCCTCCCTCCCCATCACCTCTCTATCCACGGGGTCCCTCACCCACACCATACGCCCAAACCAGCCGCCCTCCCTCGACCTCGCGAGCCAAACCCATCGATTGGGTTGTGTCCCTCCCAACCCTGTCAAGCTGGAATGTCAGGGTCATACCACTTGCCACCTGCGGGGACAAGAGGCGAAAGAAATGCTTCGCCAGACGGGTGACGAAGGCCCCACAACTGATGTGGGTAGAGGTACGCTTAAAAGCGTACTCGGCGAGATATGCGGCCAACCTGTACGCCAAGTTGGCCCCCCCGTCGATAAGTAAGTCGTGCAAGTAGAATAGGTCATTTTGTGTGACCCATTCCCTGCTATCATGACGACCGGCGATCGTCACGGCGATACACCGATGTAGGTATCGGTGTAACAGGTCGTAAAGATCAGTCTCCCGTGCCTTCGGGGATTGCTGATTCGGTTTCGCGAACTCCCCGAACCCAATATTGCGCCACCAAGGCCACAACACGTCACTGGACGTGGTGATGTGCGCATCAAAAAATGCCTGGGACATTGCGTACTCCTGTGAGTACAGACCCAAGGCAACGGCGAACTGAGGAAGTGTCATCCTCTGAGGCTTGCCGCAAATAGTAAAAGCTACCATGTCTGTCGTCAAAAAATGCTGTAAACCCCCACCCCGGGTGTCCGTAAATGTAAAAGTAGATAAAAACTCTAAACTAATCTCCCTGTGGGCCCGCTCTGCGGCGGCATCAAATAAGCGGTCCCACGGGGAGTTAGCTGGCATGAGCTCCCGGACCCGACCGATCGCTCCAATATCGGTCAAAAACTGAATATCAATGGTCCGAGGCGCATCCAGCACCATCTCTCGTAATCTGCCCAAAACCCTATAGAGAGTCGTACCTCGAGAGATATCTCTAATAAACTGCCCCGTCTCAGTAAAATCGGGCACAATCTCCTCCTCCTGTCCACGTCCGCGTCCACGTCCACGGGGCCGACCCTGACCTCGACCTCTACGGGCCGCACCAGCTGCTGATGACTCAGCCATATCGTCTGTAAAAATAACAATTACAACTTAGCAATCACTATACGATTAGCATTAACGTATTATACGACTACTGTTTTTGTATACGAACGTATTGTACATATCATATACGCTCTGTACACATCAAGTATAGGTTTCATATACTCATGTGTTATACATCTCGTACACAATCTGTAAACATGAAGTATACGACCGTACGCGCAAGTATTATACGCACGTATACGCTACGTACACCTCAGATATACGTTTCCTATACACACGTATTATACTTCGCGGATACGCAAAAAATATAACAAATTGGGAATAAAATATAAGTTCATACGATCGTATACAACGTTTACGATCGTATACAGCTTGAACATTCAACTAGTATACGACCGTATATATCGTATATAGTGTATACGATCGTATACAGTTTGAATATTCAACTGCTATACGAGCGTATATAGTGTATACAATCGTATAAATTGTATACGACCGTATACACTTGAATAATCAGTTACAATTTTCAGTTTCAATTTTTTTTTTCAAATTCAATTATACAATCTTAATCGTTACGCCTATCTACGTTATTCGATCCTTTACTATACAAGACCATAATCTAACATGTTTCGGAATTTTAAAGTTTACTATACGAAAACGTACCGTATAGGAAGAACGAGAAGAAAACGCCACAAACGCCAAAGAACGCTATCCAAGAACGATCCGAGAGAAAACCGAGAGAATTTTTGGTGGAATGTTGAGGCCGTATGGTGGAAATCAGGTCGTATAAATCTTATACGATCTTTTTTTCTATGTATACGGGCCGTATAAGTGTATACGACCCGTATACAATAATTTAATGTTTTTTAATCCAGTCGTATACTTCATATACGATTATGGTATACGAGGCGTATACATGTATACGGCCCGTATACAATTGAGTATTTTTCATTTTTCTTAAATTACTATATGAGGAAGTGACGAAGATACGGTCGGTATGTGTTAACGTTGATTTGTTTAAACGTTTTTTCAAGTTCAATTTCAACAAGTTGCCAAAACATTTATATAACGTGTATGTTCATCATTACAAATTGTCAAAACATGCAAATTGATTCGTTTAAACGTTTTTTCAAGTTCAATTTCAACAAGTTGCCAAAACATTTATATAACGTGTATGTTCATCATTACAAATTGTTAAAACATGCAAATTGATTCGTTTAAACGTTTGTTTCAAGTTCAATTTCAACAAGTTGCCAAAACATTTATATAACGTGTATGTTCATCATTACAAATTGTCAAAACATGCAAATTGATTCGTTTAAACGTTTTATCAAGTTCAATTTCAACAAGTTGCCAAAACATTTATATAACGTGTATGTTCATCATTACAAATTGTCAAAACATGCAAATAACATTTTATATTCATAGGCCACCTAAATCCACGTAATCCCTGGTCCTGTATTCATCAACGATCCTATTATATTGGTCAATACGTTCTTTGTAATAGTGATACCAACTTTCTGCTGGCGTATTCCGTGTCGGTTGTCGCAAGTATCCAGATGGGGTTGGCATTGGATATTCCCCTTCTAATCTGACGTGGATAAAATGGTTCCTCTGTACATGTACAAGGGTGACTGTTCGATGCGGAATACTTTCTTCGGCTGTTCTGAACATGGGAAAAAATGAAGCATAAACAATGTCACTTAATAAGACACAAACGACATTCCACCGGTTTGCTATCAGAAGCCCCGTGAAAGGCATTTGTAGCCACTTATGTTCAGGTGCTTCGTTTATACCAGTCCAAACTAATGACTCCAGAACATTTTGATACTCAGGTTCATTTATCTTTTTTCTATAATTCGTGGAACCGGTTGCACTCAGCATGAAGCTCATCCCGTATGAACGGCCAGTCCCACTCTTTAAGCAATAAGCCGACCGCTATAGATCGAAACCCACAATTACCATCATCCTGCACATTTTGTATGTGACTGAGGTGTGGATAGAAGCAAGGTGGAATGAACTTTTGGAAGTGCATGAACATATTAACTAGTCCGACAGGCAGCAAAGGTAAGTCTGGTTGCTCTTCCTTTGATTTTGCGACCTTCTTTTTCGTTTTCAAATTCTTAGCGCCTTTCGCAATCTCGCCGAAGAACATAGGTGTTTCAGCATAATAACTTTGTGACTCGACAAACGAGGTGTGCCTGGTAGGTTCGATCATTGACTCTTGTGTGCCAAACCCAACGGGTGAATCACTATACTCGTCCTGCGTTGTAAAAAAGCTATGTCTTGAAGGCTCCGTAAACGAATCATCCTTCCTTTGTTGCTGAGCTTTTAAAGTTAGACGACCCCGTGTGTTTTTTTGCACAACTGGTTGTTTGAGCTTCGTCTTATTGAGTTGTACCAACCCCTTCATCTTTTGAAGCAGGTTTTTCTTGACTTCTCTTGGCTGGGCACTTAAATGTTGTTTGAGAAGAGCAAGTTCGCCGTCTAAGTCGAAACTGTCCACCTCGCTCGGTTTCAGTATGGAGTCCAAATTTAACTTTCTCCAAAAAGGGTCTATCAACTCCAACGGGATCATTTGACCTAAGAAACATATCAACAAACAACATAAAACGTCAATAAGATTTTGCGTGACGAAATGCTATGATTATAAAATGTGGTTGGTCGAATAATGTATTACCATTCGTTGTATATGGTTCCAACCGACACGCGCACGGCAACCCACAACTTGTATACAAACGGAACGCGCATGTACCGTTAGATAACTTTAATTTTTCTATTTCATTTACTTCGGCAGATATCAAGTATAGGCAGGCATGTGAAACCTTCTTTCATAGGAGATTAAATATTGGTTTGTTATGTGGACCCAATGTTAGGCTCCTGCTTGTTTCAATGTTGCCTTTGATTTCTGTCACCTGGTTTCTTATGAGCTTATCAATAAGTGGTACCACTTTCTCCAGGGTGTAATTAGAGTCGCCTAGGTACTGCTTCAAAAGGGCATGTTGACCCTCTGCCCTGTTCGTTGTACGTTGACCGAAGTTCAGATGATGGTCGCTCCAGAACGAAACAAACTGGTCTATATATGGTTGTAACCAGTTTGAATCAAAATAGTCCATAATCTCTGTAATCAAAGTCAAGTGCGGTTAAGAAAAGTCAAATAAATACGATTATTAAACAAAAATAATATAAAACTCATCGTCGGTTTTTTTGCTTGGCAACTTTGATCGTATTCGCTGGTACCAGTAGTTGTAGTCAAGATCGGTCGTTGAGTTAATTAGCTTGCGCCACTTGTAAAGAAACCTTTCCCAGCTTTCTTCTGTTTTAAAGCTTTGCCTGCAATGTTTGAATATGTTTTGCTGCATATGCCACATACACAATGAATGTCTAGACCTGGGAAACACGCTTGCACATGCGTTCATTAGGGCGTGATCTCTATCCGTTACTATTACACGGGGTTCCATAACACTGTTTAATGAGTGTTTCAACCTCTATAGAACCCATGTGAAGTTTTCCTGTTTCTCGTTGTTTACGAACGCATGAGTAATGCAAAACGACATCAACGTGGATGTAACACCGATAATCTGGACTAGCGGCATTTTGTACCGATTCGTCTTGTAGGTGGAGTCTATAAGCAACACATGCGGGAAGGCGCGCCACAACATGTTCGACTCCGGGTGGATGAAGAAAACATCCTCGATCCGTTCGCCGTTTTGAGATGTTCTATGGTAAAAAACAAACCCAACCTTCTCCAACCGGTCGAAAAGTATCTGCATTGGAGTCTCGCCGACTTGTTCCATTCGACCCAATTTTGCCCGAGCGTTGTATATGGTGTTTCTTGTTGAGACATTATGGGGGTTCTGTTCTTTAATGGCAACAAGAATGTCTCGTGGTTTTATGTTCTGATGCGTCATTTGCTCCACCGTCCTCTCTTCCGATGGAGTCAGCCTCATTAGGGACGGATGACCCTCTAGATACAGAAATGGTTCGTGGTTATGTTTAGCGTCCTCAACCCTTAGATCCCAATAACCTAACCTCTTTATGTATGTCCCGATCAGTTGGAACTTGCAACCGATTTTCCTGGTCCCGCTGCGTCTGACCGTGGCTGTTGATTTGTACTCGCCGGCACAATCGCACGTAAGCCAAATTTTTAACGGCTGACCGCTTGGGGGTTTATCGTAGATGGTGCGTTTGGTGACGAGGGCGTAGCCATTTTCGCGTCCGACGTCTCTACACCACTCTACCAATTCATCCATGCTAGCGAATTTCTAACAAAAACACTTATATGTGTCAATTAATGATTAACTCAAATGATTAACCCATCGGTTTAGATTTAGTATAAACGAGTTCGGGTCAGTTTCAGATTGAACATGCGAACCCGTTTGGGTTAACGGGTCGGGTTCGGATCAACATGGTCGGGTTGACGGGTTGACCCGTTACACATTTATACTATATTATATTTTTTTACAATATATTTTACGTCATAAATTAAATGGGGTGCGTATTTTTATGTCATGATTATAAGTTAAAAAGAGAAATTAACATATATTTTATGATTTAAATATGATATTATATATATATATATATATATATATATATATAGGAATAAGTTAAAATGAGAACCACCTCGAGTTGTAAGAACCAGCGAGAACCACCCCCGCGGGGGGCCGTTGACCACGATTTTTTTTTTACAACTAGATGTGTATATTTTAACACCCTACGTAAAGTTTGGGTTTAAACGGCGCGCCCGAGGGGGTAGTTTTTTACGCCCAAAGTTTGGTTAAAAAAAAAAGAAAAATAAAAAAAAAATAAAAAAACCCAAACTTTGGGCGTAAAAAACTACCCCCTCGGGCGCGCCGTTTAAACCCAAACTTTACGTAGGGTGTTAAAATATACACATCTAGTTGTAAAAAAAAATCGTGGTCAACGGCCCCCCGCGGGGGTGGTTCTCGCTGGTTCTTACAACTCGAGGTGGTTCTCATTTTAACCTTCCCTATATATATATATATATATATATATATATATATATATATTTGTGTTTTTAAGTAAATTTTAACTTTAATATATTAATTTCAGAAAAAAAAATAAAAAAAAATCGGGTTTAATGGGTCGTGTTCGGGTCAACCCATGAAACTTCGGGTCGTGTTCGGGTTCTTATGTATGATACGATTTTCGGGTTCGGGTCGGGTTCGGGTTTGTGTAAAATTTTCAGGTTCAGGTCGGGTTGAACCTACCAACCCGCGAACACGACCCGTTGAGCAACCCTAATCTAAGATTTTAATAAAAACAACATCAAACGTAAAAACACTAAAATAGTTAACGTACAACAAATAAACGTATAATTAAATGTTATACCTACTTGTTTTGAAACTCACTAGGTTCCTGATCAGCATTTGGACCCTCGGGCGGTCCACCACTTATGGGAGGAGAATGAGAACTATCAGTCGGCGGTCCAACACTAACAGGAGGGGCTTCAAAATTAATCGGGTGTTGCGATGGATAATAACCAGCATAATTAGGCTGAAAGACATCCAACCCCCAAGTATCCTGACCTGCATCAGACGCAAGAATGGGATCGAACGGAGCATTCAGATCAAACATGCCTGCTTTGTTATCTTCATTGTTATCATAACTCCCCTGATTCGCCTCGTTATCAAACACATTAAAAAAGTCACCCCAACCCGACATTATAGCGTAAATAATTTGAATACAGAGAAAAATAGAAGAAACGAATAGAAGTTGAATGAAAATGAATGAAATTAGTGTCTTTTATATAGAGAATTTTACGGAATATTACATCGTTTCAAATGATTAACATGCGAATCGAGGAATCTAACGTCGAATCAAATAACTCGCACGAATATCGAGGAATCTAACGTCTAATCACATAACTCGCACGAGAATCGAGGAATATAACATCGAATCAGAGAATCTTACGTCTACTCGCACGTGAATCAAGGAATAATACGTCGCGTCAAATAGTAATAAAACAATAAAATAAACGAAATCCGTTGTATACGGGTCGTATAGGTATATACGACCCGTATAACGTCGGCGTATAATATATATACGAGCACACTATAATCTTATTCTAACATGGTTGATACGAGCCGTATAAGGTTATACGGCCCGTATAGAATAAAGTGAACTGACAAAGGCTGCTGGCACAGCCTTTGTCGGTTCACTTTATTCTATACGGGCCGTATAACCTTATACGGCCCGTATCAACCATGTTAGAATAAGATGATACCATGTAGATTTATTAGGACCCTTTATTTATTTTACTTAATATTTTCTTTAGTTTGTTATGTGTCTTTATCTTAATTCTTATAATCTTATACATATAATTTCTGTAGGTATATATTTTAAGCCTAGCTAAATCATTTATATTTCAAATGTGTGCAATGGTTATTTTATATCGTAATTGACGTTGTATTTATCGGGAATAACCTTTTCAAGAATCACCCTAGTTGGAATAATCTTTTAGAAATGGTGGGTTGAAACATGACGAAAAATATTAAATGTTAGAACAAATTACATTTAAAGAAGATGTAGAGTAGCATATCAGTAAAGAAAGGTAAGATCTAGGCTTGTCTCATTGTCTAAAAAAAGGTAAAGCCAATTTAAAATTATATCACCGAACTCATTGTCAACGTTTTAAGATCTAGGCTTCCTTCGGGGGATTCATCTTAACACCAAGAGTTATATTGTGCACCTATGACATCCATATATAATATGTGTTGATCATCAACAAAGTATCATACGTTAAGGATGTGTTTTTTACATCCCCAGATGACATTTATATTATATATATATATGAAAAGTGTATTGTACAAAATAGCTTAACGTACGCTACGTACGCGATGTGAAATCGCATGTGATAATTTTGATAAAATCGCATGTTGGTTTTTTGTAACAATTTTGCATGTGATAATTTTGATGAAATCGCATGTTGGTTTTTTGTAACAATTTCGCATGTGGTAATTTTTATGAAATCGCATGTTAAAAAACCAACATGCGAAATTGTTACAAAAAACCAACATGCGATTTCAATGTGGGATGAAGATCTGACGGCTAAAATGATCGCATACGTAATGTAGGATAAGGGTTCTTGTACGTTAACCTAACTCTATATATATATATATATATATATATATATAGGGAGGGGCTCATGCGAGAACCACCCTTATTGTGAGAACCTTGAGAACCAATGTGAACACAACCTAAAATAGCTAAAAAAACCTAAAAAAACCCTAAAAAAACCTAACCCCCACCCCCCCCACCCAAAAACCTAAACCCCCCACCCCCCCCCCCCCCCAAAAAAAACCTAACCCCCCCCCCCCAAAAAAACCTAACCCCCCCCCCCCCCCCAAGCTAAAAAAACCTAAAAAAAACCTAACCCCACCCCCCCCCCCCAAAAAAAACCTAAACCCCCCTCCCCCACCCCCCACCCCCGAAAAACCTAAACCCCCCCCCCCAAGCTAAAATGCTAAAAACTAAACCCCCCAAAAACCTAAAAAAATCTAAAAAAAATCTAAAAAAATCAAAAAAAAATCCAAAAAATTTTTTTTGATTTTTTTAATATTTTTTAGGTTAAAATCGCTACTTTTCGCACCAAAAAAAAATTTTTTTTTTTTTTAAAAAAAAATATTTTTTGTTTTTGTTTTTGGTGCGAAAAGTAGCGATTTTAACCTAAAAAATATTAAAAAAATCAAAAAAAAATTTTTTGTGTGATTTTTAGCTATTTTTAGGCATTTTTGGTGTGTTCACATTGGTTCTCGCGGTTCTCGCAATAAGAGGTGGTTCTCGCATGATCTTCTCCCTATATATATATATATATATATATATAGGGAGCCGCTAGAATGAGAACCACCACGAGTTATGAGAACCGCCCGAGGGGGTAGTTTTTTACGCCCAAAGTTTGGGTTTTTTTATTTTTTTTTATTTTTCTTTTTTTTAACCAAACTTTGGGCGTAAAAAACTACCCCCTCGGGCGCGCCGTTTGAACCCAAACTTTACACCCGGTGTTAAAATATACGGATCTAGGTGTAAAAAAAATTTCGTGGTCAACGGCCACCCGCGGGTCGCGGTTCTCGCGGTTCTCATAACTCGTGGTGGTTCTCATTCTAGCGGCTCCCTATATATATATATATATATGTACGGGATCAGGAGAAAACGCCCAAAAGTGTGAGAACGGTGAGAACGCATCCTGCCCCAACACGTGGCACGGGATATGATCATGGCGTGAGGGGTTCTTTGTCTTTTCAATATTCTTTTATATTCCCAATTTATGTTGCTGCATTTTTTGCGTCTAAGATTTTTTTGGCGTTAATTGTATTTATTAACTAATTGACAATCAATTAATTGTTTTTGTGTCACGTAGATAATTTTTTGGCGTTATAGCGTTTCTTTGGTCAATTTTTTTGGCGTTTTGTGGCGTTGTATAATAATTTACTACGAGTCATTAATATTTTCATCAGATTACAATAAGACCAAATGTTTTTTATGGCGTTTAGTCAATTTTTTTGGCGTTTAATACATTGACAAAGTGCTTTGCCAGCACATGTTCTCACAGTTTTCATACTACTAGCGTTTTTGTGTTTGTAGTTTTTTTGCGTTTTATATAATAATGTATTTTATTTGTAGAGAATTAGATAACAAAAAACATATAATTTGATTACAAAACAATATAAAATGAAAAAGAAAAAAAATTAAAAATGGTAATCTAGTTTCTCATCCGAATCTTCACTGTCATCAGCCTCTTCTTCTTGAATTTTGTTTTGACGTTTTGAACCTTTGAATACCTTAGCTAGATGCCAACTTTCCAACATAAACCCCGTCTTTTTTAGACGAAGTTTCTTAGTGGCATCATGTTTTTTGGTGTGATATTCTTGCTTGGTGGCATGTCATTGAAGATCAACTCTTGCTTGAATGTTATTTATAATAATAGAGTCCAAAATAGCATTTTACACTTGTGTTGATCCATTTATGTCATGCATATAGTCATCAAGAACAAAGCTCACATGATGATCACTGTCATCAGTCTTTTTTTCTTGAATATTTGTCCATCTCATTCAGCAAAAGATTAAAGAGATAACCCCCTCAGAGAAGAATACATTCAGTGATTTTGCCATCTGTGGTTTTTTTAACTAACTTTTTGGCGTTTTTAAGTAAGTGGTTTCTAGGGAACATGGCGTTTGTTTTTCTAGGTGTGATCAATTCATTGTGTAGAGACCCCTCTCTTATAGGAGATTTTTGGCACGTAGTTTAGGCGGGATTTTTTATTATAATAAATGATAGTAATAAAGTAATCGTCTTTTCAGTTACTGTGTGTATTTACTGTTTTGTTCAGCTTTATCAGTTTCTAGGGTGATAGACGTCCTATCTTCCAAGTTTGGCTTTTTTTTAAATGGCGTTATGCAGACCAAGATGACAAAATACAATAACGGAGAAATATTAAGTAGGAAAAATATTTTTTATTATTTTTGGCGTTTTGTAAGCAATAAATTTTTGTAGTATTTTTTTTTTTTTTTTGTGTTTTGCAAATAAATAGAGAAATATATCATTTAAATATCTTAAGAAAAAAAAAAGATTACACAGAAGTAAAGTAACAAAAAAAAATAAAACTCTTCGTCAGAAAGTACTTTATCCGAGTAGTATGCATCACTTGCGTCATCTTCTTCCTCGGAATCTTCATCTAGACCATCCATGTCATCACCTTCACTTTCATCGGCTTTTTGTTCCTGAAGATTCTGAAGCCTCCATTTGAACATGTCTTGCATTAACGCCATTTATGTGTTCAAACAAGTGGCGTTATGCAATTCTTCCATGAACCCAAGCCCCTGCTTTGTCATGATGTTTTCAAGCAGGTAGTCTTTCTGCTCTCCGTTGTCGTATATAACGGTCACCATGTCTGTTTCATCATCAAAACGCCATGATGTCATGACAGGGTCCGGCTTTCCTTCTGCTTTGATTGGTCCAAATTTCCTTGTTAATGCTTTCATAAGCATATCTGTTTCACGTCATTCCTTATCCAGAGCGATGCCAAGAGATAGGATACCCCTCTTTACCTCTTCTTCCATATTCAAAATTGCCTTGATCGTCCTAACATACACCCTCCTTCTGTTGTCAAAACGCAGGACGAATCGCCTAATTGCCAGAGTGTATCTCCACCAAACGATGGTTGCCATTTTTGGCGTTTTGGTTAAATTGGCATTTTTGGTAAAAGTTGTTTTTGCAGAAATGATAGATTGAAGTGATTATGGAAGCGATGTTTTACGTCGTTTATATAATGATGTTTTTGGGGCGTAATTTATGAGCGAATTTCTTCTAATAAATGTTAATAACTGAATTTCAGTTACTGTGTTGTTTCCTCTTCCTGTAATCTCCAATGCGTTTTATCACTAATTTTTGGCGTTTTGTATTTAATGGCGTTTTATTTTTTTGAATGGCGTGTTATTTTTTTGTTGGCGTTTTGAATTTGAGCGGTAAAAGACCCTTTTACCCTTAATGAAGCGCGTCCCACATAATAAAATTGATGTTATTTACGAAAACGCCACCGCGCAATCTAGTCCATGGATTGTTTTGATCTGACGATCCATAACCATTCTCACCGTTCTCACACTTTTTTCCGTTTTCTCTAAATCCTACCCCTGTATATATATAGGGTCGGGATTTAGAGAAAACGGTGGAAAGTGTGAGAACGCTGAGAACAGTTATGGATCGTCAAATCAAAACAATCTATGGACTAGATTGGTGCGGTGGCGTTTTCGTAAATAACATCAATTTTATTACGTGGACGCGCTTCATTAAGGCTAAACGGGTGTTTTGACTTCTCCACGCAAAACGCCATCTCATGAAAATAAAACGCCAAACAAAAAGCACACACCATTCTAACTAAAAACGTCATTAGATATAAAACGCCAAACTTAATTATAATAAAATCCGGCCTAAAAAACCGCCAAAAATCCTACATATACAACATCTCAGACCTTCAATTAAAAACACACACAAAACCCCAAACGCCATATTTAATATATATCATTCGTCTTAGAAACGCCAAAAAACCCAAACATCAAATATCTTCTAAACCAAAACGTTTTTTGAAATTCAGTTTGGTTGTCTGTAAGCTTTCGCTCAATGTAATGGACACAATCCTTAAGTGAGGATATTGTCCATTTCATTGAGTAAAATCTTATTGACTTATCCTCAACTTCCATCCAATTTATAACGCCAAAACATACAAAAACATTATTGAGGTTTGTTGTCAATAAAGTTTAGCTGTATAGGGTGGACAACATTGTCAGTTATCTTTCTTAACCGAGGATTAACAATGTTGTCCATCTCATACAGCAAAACATTATTGATTTTAGCATGATCAAATTTTGAGGGTTGAAGGTGCTTTTATTTGGTGGCGTTCTTTTTATCGCTAAAACACTAAAATTAAAAAATCAAACATCGTTCATTGGAAAATTCAAGATTGTTGGCTGAAGGGTCTAAACTCAATAACATTTTGCTGCATGAGATGGACAATCTCCAAGAAAAAGATGCTGATGTCAGACTTTGTGCTTCTAAACAGCCACAAAAAATCTACTTGAAAAACAAAAAAAAAACAAAATGAATCATACGAAAGTCAAACCAGCCAGTTAAGATGATTCAAAAAAGAAGAAAGAGACTGGTGACAGTGAAGATTTGGAAGATCAATTGTTTATATATTCTTTTTTTTTTAATTTTCTTTTTCAGTTGATTGTTATATAATAAAACGTCATATATAATAAAAAGCCAGACAGACAAAAAGCTTGTTAAAACGCTATCATGCCGTAAAACGCCCCCAAAAACTCTCAAACTATAATAAAATTACTTTGGAAAAGTATTATAAAAAACCCAAAAAATAAAAATCAAACTTCAAAATGTAACTAGAAACAGTAACTACAAAACAGTTAAAATAAAGAGACGAAAAATTTATCATATTAGAATCTAAAACGCCAAACTTGAAAGACGGGACGTGTTACAGACTTCAGAGAAAAAAGCTTATCAAAAACAATAATTACAAACAGTAACTGAAACGACGAATACTTTATTATAATAATGCACCGCCTAACCTACGCCACCAAAAAAATCCTATAAAATAATAACTCTCAGCAACTTCCATTTAATCAAACCAAAAAAACAAACGCCAAATACTACTAAATACCACTCACTTTAAAACGCCAAAAAATAAAAAAAATCAAAGATGGCTAATATGCTATCTTGGATATTCAGTATTGTTCTTCGGGAAGTTTCACTGAATGGATTGTTAGCTGAGAGGAGTAACTCAGAAAGATTTTGTTGCATGAGATGGACAAATCTTCAATAAAAAGATACTGTTGACAATCGAATGTCATTTGTTGTTCTTTGTTCTTTAATAAGGCTTGGATGAGGAAAAGAGATCAATGACACTGAAGAGTCGGATGATTATAAAGATGAAGATCAAGATGAAGAAAAAGCGAAAAACACACCCACACGTCATAGATCTATGTACCCAAACATCCACAAAAAGCCACTTCAACAGACGAGCAGGCAAAATAATCAAACCGATGGGTTTCTTAAGTTTTACATAAAACGCCATATATTTGGTGACAGTTCTTGTACTATTAAAGAAGAGAGAGGTTGATGACAGTGAAAATTGGTAAGAGAGATCCGATTATGATTTTTAATTTATTTTCTTCGCTTCTATTTTTTTCCCTAGGGTTGTAATATAATTTTACAATTGAAAAACGCCAAGATACCACAAACGCCAAAATGTATATAAAAAATAATAGAACAATGGGCCATCTTGTTTAAAATGCCTTGAAAAACGCCATTCAGATATATTTCCTGACACCCCTGGGTTCCAATGGCATACGATTTGAAAAACGCCATAAATGCCATAAACGCCAAAATGTTAATACAATGAAATCATTAAACGCCATTAATTATTGAATTTGGTTAACGCCAAAAATCTTAAACCCCAAACAATAAAACAATATTGGGAAAAACGGAACTAGAAAAGCAGAAGATAAAAGGACAAAAAAGCTCCTCCGCCCTTCTCTATGCCGCATGACACGTGTTGAGCCAGGATGCGTTTTCTCCTGATCCCGTCTCTCTCTCTATATATATATATATGTATATCCTAGATATCTTGTTAGTTTACTAATTGCTTGGGGTAGCTAGAAGCAACAAATGATCATAATGGTTCCTGAAAAATCACAAGAGTTGATTTTAGAAAAGCTATTTCAAGTGCACCAGGTGACTACATTCTGATTGTATTATTCACTATGGATACAAAATACATACAAAGGAAATCCTAACAATCTAGGCAATCATTAGAGCTTAACTAGATAAATAATTAGTTTAGTGTTCATATTGTGAATTGTTATAATTTAATGTATGCCATTAAAATAAATGAAGTAATTGATAAAATAAATGAGATATGTATGAAAATATAATATAATTTTACAATTGAAGTAACTGTAAAATGTTATAATTTAATGTAAATTGTGTGTTTTAGTGTTTGAATAAATGAAGTAACTGATAAAATAAATGAGATATGTATGAAAATAAACGGACGAATTGCAGCGGAATTAAATGAACACACCAGATTGTAAAGTTTATCAAACTGTTTTCTATTGATAATCAAAAGATTACAATTAAAGAAATGATTATACAATTCCCCCTCAGCTTGATCACTCACAAAAGGAATGTGTGTGATGTGATGTGATGAAATAGATCTCTAACATGTAATATCTATTTATACAAGGTACAAACATTTGTTGGCTATCAGGGCTGACATCACCCTGATAGCGACGTCCAACATTCCTAACAGAAAAGATTCTAGAGATGTTAGAAATATCTGATGGAATATAACAATTCTTCTAATACAACTAACATTTGTTTGAACATACACTGTTACATTAAAAGGATTGTTCTTTAAACCTCTGTTAGCTTGATCCAAACATCTATTATGGCCAAAACAGATGTTTGGCCTTCTTCATCAATGCTTTGTCCTCAACAGGGCTTTGGCCATTAACAAACTGTTCATTTTCTTCAACAATGGTTTAATGTCTTCAAAAAGTCTTTAAAGTCTTCAAACAAATGCTATGTTAGAGTTCAAGATTTACTATCTTTGGGAGGAGATGCATATCATAACTAGTTTATTTCTTGACCAATGTAGCATGTTTTGGCTTTTGCAATCATTTGTCTTTTGTAGGTCCATCAACTGAAGATTCTATCTTGGTGAATCTCTCCTTTAATTTTTGGTAATCCATCACCTAAATTAATAGGATCATCTGAATTCCTACCAGAGGCGAGTTGTATTTGGTATTGAACTAAATGCCCCTTGTTTTTGGTACTGGGACTTCCAATTGTTTTAGAGTGTACTACTGTAGACTCAATAGTTGTTTCCTTCAAGGAAGTCTTAGCTATGTAACCATTGTCCAACTGTGAAATTGTGGTCACAGTTATAGTGGCTGCTTCACTTAAAAACCTGCAGGTGTCACGTGTGAAACAAGATGTGTACCCTCTTCTGCTTGTAGAATAGCAAAGAGCTCCGAACTTGCACTAGTCACTTGTTGGAGTGTACTCTTAGTGATGAGTGGTTGAGAGGAACTAGTTTTAGGCAAGTCAGATGCTGCAATTGCATCAAGCAATGGTTTAACGGATAGAAATATATTTGTGGGTGGTGGTGTGGAAAGAGAATCAGCCCTAGGAGAAGAGCTTGAGTATAGATGTTCAAGTGAAGCATGTAACATGTTGGTTGGTTCCCCTGTGTTTTCAACACTATCCTTTTGTGAGAATATGTGAGGAGTTTGGATGGTGGATATGTTTACATCTGTTGTGAGGAAGTAACAACAAATGATATTTGCGACATTTGTTGTTACAGCATGTATCTTTGGCATCTCAACCTCCAGAGATACCAACTGGTTCTTTTGGATTTGGGAATGAGAGTGGATGTGGTATGTGTGGGAATGGTTGATATGTGTTTCGGAGAGAGTACTGGGTTGTACAATATGGTCACCAAGAGAAGTGGGCTCAACAACAGATGCTTGACCAACAGATGTTTTTTCATTTTCTAAAACATTTTGCTCATCAGCAATTTCTTGACTTTTATTAGTCATCATGCGTGTGAATGTTCATTTGAAAGGCTTTTCATTTGCAGGGCTTCACCCTGTTCAAATATGTTTTATGCCAAAATCTTTTGAAGATAGTAGCTCAAAAGTCTTGGATATACATGAGAAAGGCTTTGTCAAAGCCTTTCTTCTTGGTTTTCACATTCCCAACCATATCCATAAACAAAGATTAGGATAGCTTGTAAGTTGCATTTGTAAAAAAAGCATACTCCAGATATGAGTTTTTAAAGCTATTTCATTAAAAGATGTGGTTTTTGCTGACAGACATACTAGGAGTGTATTGAAGAAAATTTTCATTTCTGTTGGGAAATTTGGTTTAAAAATAGTTGATCCACCAATTGAGCATCATACCTTCTCTCTATGAATTCAGTGTGAAGCTCAGTTTTAGAAAAAGATTATGTACCTACTCATCATTGAGATTAAACGTGGTGGATAGCATGTGAGGGGTGATTTGAACATCTACTCCGTTGACTTTTGATATAATGGTAAAGGGCTTTTTATCCCAAAGTAAGAAGTCAGAATTGTTCCAAAACTCACGAAGAGTATCAAGATAGATGGGTGCATCGGCGGTTAGTATGGTGTGATATTTGGATGATGTGAGTATATCAATGGTTGAATAGAAGTCGGTGTTGGTGTCAAGTTTGGTGAGTTATGGGAGATAGCTGTGTGATGATTTTAGATTGAGAGACATGATCGATGATTGTGGATTATGATTTTGAGAGTAAAAATGCCTTTGTGAATTTTTGAATTTTAATTATAAAAGCATGAGTGAAAACGCTGATGGATAAGGGTTTTTATAGGGTTTTGAAAAAGTGATGCTGACGTGGCCAAAAGTCTGTTTTTTAATAACTGATGTGGCAAGCACATGTTTACCCTTTTAAAAGGTTTGTTCTCAAAAGTTTAATCCACCTAGTAAACCTTTGTTTTTAAGTATTAAAACCTATGTTTGATGTAAACAGAGGTTAGACTTTAAAAATAGTGAATGTAACATTTGTCGACTTTGGTCAACAGATGGATGAAACATATGTTTAGATCCATTGTTGGATGTAAACAAAGGTTTTTGAAATAACAAAGGTTACTTGTGAAAGGTGGTTGACGTTAGTTAATCAGACTTTAGCACTACTAAAACAGTAGTTTTGACTCTTTTACACAGAGTTTTTGTTTTTGATGATTTTTTTAACAATCTTTTCAATGATTTAAACAAGATTTTGGTTTTTTTAAACAACATATTAATGTTTTTATTAAAGAGGAAAAAAAATTAATTGGTATTTTTGCATTTTTTGTGTTTTCTCTTTTGCGAGGAGTTATCCTATGTTTGCATATTTTAAACTAGCAATAGATGTTGAAGCTACCTGTAACACAAAAATGGGTTAGTTTGAAACATAATCCAAATCCACAGTGGCTTTGCTTTTTAATGTTCTTCCACAAAATCAATTATTTAAGAATGGTGTTTTGTGATACTCAGCTTTTGAACCATTTCCAACACTTGTTGTTGACTTTTGCAAGTTCTAGAATGTTAGCACTAAAGTCAACAGATGTTTGGCCAATTCCAATGAACTGGTTATATCCTTGAGGGTTCTTGTTGAACCTAGGTTTTTTAGGCACTTTAACATGTTCTTCATACCTATAGGACATTCTGTGACAAGGTGGCTGTCCATACCCTCTTGGATATTTGTTTGATGTTATGGCATCAGTGACTTGAACTTCCTTATGGATAGTGTTTTGGTTCAATGCACTTGTGATCTGAGTTTTAACTTGTGTGCTTTAGTGTATAAATAAATGAAGTAACTATTGAAATAAGTCAGATATATATGAAAATGGAAAGTTGAATTTCATTGGAATATAATGAAGACACAAGAATGGAAAGTTTATCAGAACTGCTTTCTATTGATAATCAAAAGATTATAATTACAAAAATGATTATGCAACTCCCCCTCAGCCAGATCACATACATGGACTGTTTATACAAAAAGGAATTTGTGTGATGTGATGAAATAGATCTCTAATAGGTGACATATATTTTAATAAGATACAAACATCTGTGGCAATCAGGGCTGACATCACCCTGATAGCGACATCTAACATTCCTAACAGGAAAGATTTCACATATGTTAGAAACATCTGATGGAATGTAACAACCATTCTAATACAGCTAACATTTGTGTGGATATACACTATTACAATAAAAGGACTGTTCTTTAAACCTCTGTTGGCTTGATCCAAACATATGCTCCGGCCAAAACAGATGTTTGGTTTTCATCATCGGTGTTTTGTCTTCGACAAGGCTTAGGCCATGAACAGAGTTTTCTTTTTTTTCAACAATGCTTTCATGTCTTCAACAGATCTTTGAAGTCTTCAAACAGATGCTCTGTTAGTGTTCAAGATTCACTATCTTTGGGAGGTGATGCATATCATAATTGGTTTATTTCTTGATCAAGGTAGCAAGTTCTGGCTTTTGCAATCATCTTTCTTTTGTAGGTCAAACACCTAAATGTAAGACTGGATGGTATGGAGCGGCATAAAGAGAAGGCATGAAGCAGGGGTGGTATTAAAAGAACGGGTGGAAGGAGCTTGAAAGGGGGTGTTCAAGAAAACAACAACCAAGCACAATCAACCTAAACAACAACAACCAATACCATCCATCACTCCATGTCACACCTGCACTCCACTCCACTCCACCCGGTGGAATTCTCCTGCCCTCCCCTCTATGCCACAACCACACCATGGTACGGGACAGTGTGTCGGCGTGGTTGAGGTCTCCACACTAAAAACAATTAATGCTCACACCAACTTGTTTAAGCATGGAAAGGGTGGTCATCACATTCCATCACCCATCACACTATCACACCCAATAATCATTTGACACCACATTCCATCACATTTCACTCATCACACTTGCAATGGTCATCGGATTCCATCACTAAACTTTTTTTTATATTTAAGTAATAATGGATTTTAATAATCCTAACTATTAGCCGTTGTCCGGCAATGGTCCCCACTTAAAAAATAACCAGTGGTGGTCCCATCTTTTCATATATTATAAACCAATGGATCTTTACTAAACCGAAAAGGATAAGGGGACAAAACGAAATTAAGGTTCTGTTAGTAAAGGCCCATTAGTTTACAATATATGAAAAGATGGGACCACCACTAGTTATTTTTGAAGTTGGGACCGTTTCTGGCCAACGGCTAATAGTTTAGATTATTAAAATCCACTATTTCCTATATTTTATTATTTAACTAAAATAAAAATATGAAAGACAAATAAATAAAAATTACATTAAAATTAAAATTAAAAAAGTACAGTAAAAATAAAACTTCATAACCTAAAAAAACAAGGGGAAATGGATTTTATCACCCCAAACTAATCACTTTTGGCCGCTATCTATGACAACCCTCGAAAATCACCCCTAAACCCTCCTAAATACACCCCGTATGCGATAAACGAACTCGAATAACCTTTATTTTAATAAAAATCAAATAAAACAAATAAAATGGGTGCTCGCGGGTCGCGACCCAGTTCGCCCAAGGAGTCGCGGGGCGCGACCGAGTTACACCTGGCGACACCACAAGCCGCCACGATCCCTGTGCATGTGAAGTCTACGGCGATGATTCACCAATCCTAGGCCCTAGCCTAGATGGCTCGCGGGCTACGAAGGAGAAAGAGTTGGGGGTCGCGGGGTGCGAGCCGCCCCTGATCCAGCCTATAAAAGGCAGCGAAGGCCTCATTTGTTCATCGTTCAAAATCTCTTTTCTCTATCAAAGATATAGACGAAAATTAACGGGTATAATACCCCTAAAACGCGAAGCTTTGCCTCGTTGTAAGTATTTTAACCCCCGATCACGTATTTGTTACTGTATCCGATTGATCTAGGGCTCCGTAACGCATGTCAAGGCTCTGCCTGACTCAGTTCGTTGGAGTTCTGTCTCGTGTTGTATGGCTAATGTGATTTGGGTTAATTTACTAACACGTGTGCATTGTTTATTTTTAATAGATAACAATCAGGAACACCAACAGGAAGCTATAGTATTATCTAAGTTTACAATGTGAGTCATTCTCTTTTTATACTAAACTGTTTTACAAAACCTCAAATGTTTTCAATTATACTTAACAGTGATTGAGTCTATGTATTCTGCAATTGTTGTTGGTATGTGGGGTTTTGTATACACTACTTGTAATCCGTTACTATTGGACGACGAGTTAGCCAATGAGTAACATGACCAAAGTCATGAAACTGTGAACATGACAAATACTGAATGAGTATATTGGTAGATATAAACATTGTAATCGCTCTCAATACTGTAAAGTTATAAAAGCTGTTTTGATTAAACTGGGATGCACTCGCCAGTATTTCTTGCTGATAAAATCTTTTTAAAACACGTTTCAGGTAACTTAATGTGAAGCTAATAGAAGCTAGCAGGGAAGCACTGAAAGCTTAAAGAAGTGGCTATAAAAGTTACCTAAATAAAAGGAGATTTTATTTTCAATAATTAGGATTTATCCCTATCAATGTATTATGAATGAAACTTGGGTTTTATCCCATTTATTTATTATAAAAGTTTGGTGTTTTGAAACTCTAATAATATTTTCTAACTACGGTCCTGATGTTAAATTCCGCTGCCAAATTAATAAACACCGATACCACCCGCTCTGTGTATCTCGCGGTTCCCGCTCCCGAGGTAAGGGTCGGGGCTACGACAGAAGGTGGTATCAAAGCCAATGCCACTGGTTTAAGCCACTTAGGTGTTCTGCTAATACCTAAATTTTAGCCAATTGTGTTAGGAAATAATTTATGTGATTCTGTGTAAATATGTATATTATTATTTTGTGTTATTTGACAATTTGTTAGTTTACAGTATGAGAACAAGGTCATCTGACGCTTACCGTCAGTTGCCTAATTCCCCGAAGGATGAAGGAACCTCATCCCAGCCTACCTCAGGCTACTCAGCTAATACTGAGGAAAGAATGTTTATCTTTAATGCCCAATCTGAGGAACCGTTCCCTCCTAAAAAGATGTAACACCCCGAAAACGGGTTTGGTAATCAAACCCCGTTAATACAAATACACGGGTAAAATACTATTAGCGGTAAAGGTAACCCGGTAAATATTAGGATTTAAAATAAATAAACCTAATATTTAATAAAACGTGAATAAATGGTCTTAAGGAAATAAGTTTTTAAGAGGCCCGAGTTAACGGGACTTAAAATAAACCCAGTCATAAATTCCCCGAACCCACTAAGTTAACTAGGAATATTTAACCTAGTTAATTAGTGGGAATATTGTTAAAAATAATTAGGTTATGACCTAATTAATAACAAACCAAACACGAGGGACCAAAATAGGGTAACTTGAAAATGATTTTATAAAACTAAATAAAACAACACAACACAACACACACACAAGAGTGTGTGTGGTGCGTGTTCTGGAATCGACCAGGAAGGGCTCCAAGGAGCCAAAACCCTAACTCAACCAAATTCAACAAATTGAAGGTCGATTCTAGCCTCAAATCAATGCATGAACGCGAATTAACAATCACCCAAGCTAAGGGATCGTAAGGTATGTCGAATTTTTGATATTGGTGAAGTTATGAAAATTTATTAACATCACAAGGTGCGAATTCGGTATGAATCATAGAAGTTATGGCTGAATTTGAGATGTATGATTGCTTAGGAACAAGCCCTAAGTGAAGATTTAGAATAAATTGCTATGATTTAGGTGTTAGGTTGAATTACCACACCTACCTATGTGGGTTTTGATAATATGATGAAGTTAAGGTTAAATTTGTGTTTAGAATCATCATATTGAATAATGAAATCAAGATACTCGAACAAATTGTAAGTTTGAGTAATTGTTCATACATGGTTGAAATGGGGTTTTAAACATTATGAAGAAATTTGGTAGTTATGTTCATGAAACTAGGTGTATGAGATCATGTTATCTACTAATTGATAGATAGAACTTGATTATATTAGGTGTTCGGGTGAACACTAGTGATATGATAAAACGGGTTTCACTCGTATATGAGAAACCCTTAGTTCTTGCGAAACGAATGAATAAATTAGTCTTTATAATCGCTTGAACAAGATAAGGTATTGGAAATGTAATACTTCGGTTAAAAAACTAGTTAAAAACGATGGCTTAAAAGAATGCCTACAGGGTCATTGAAAATGCCTAAACTAGTTGATGAACTTAAATGTGCAATTCATGTACTAATGGGCATTTGACTTTTAAAAAGTCAAACTGGCCTACAATGCGATAAATGATAATTTTTGGATATAAAATGCGTGAGGTGGAATAATCGTATTAAGTTATGATTAAACTAACCACCTTGTGAATGATGAATGATAGTCGGCGCTTAACAAGCTAGGTGAAGCATGGGGAGAAAGCAGGTCAAACGAAGCAAGTGTGAAGGAAAAGCGTGTTTCGGATGCAAGGTAAGTAAAGCTTACACTCTAATTATTTAATACCTAATGATTTTATAGGTTATGAATGATAAGTCTTATTTAAATTATGATGTTCCGACACGACAAGTGCGGTCCGGAACAAAAGACAATGGTCATAAACATGTTGAATGGATAAAAAGGAGCTAACATGGTTAAATAGTCATGAAATGACTAAAAGATAACGAGTTTTTAATAATTACCTTGTATGGTAAACCAATGTAAATAATAAGGGTAAAATGGTACTTTAGTCACTTGTTGACAATAACCATTAGTTTGGGGAAAGATACGTCATAGCGTGGGATATAATGGGTCAAGGAAATCAATTGACGATTCACAAGTAAAACGACTATACGGTGTAAACCGGAGTTAGTCGTATGGATAAGATGGTAATAAATATCAACTCATAGAGTTTCATGTCCTTTAGACCAAACGGGTCAAAAGGTGAAATTATCACCCTTTGACAATATCGACTAATGGTTTGTTGAGCTATATGATTATAGGAATAAATATCAGATGGATATATACACTGCTATTGCTTAGCAGCTACTAAGGCAAGGAATCGAAACGGGACAATATATTGATCCGAGTCAGGTATGTGTGTTTAGAATTGAAGTTAAGTGAGTGGATTGGTTAAAGGTTCAATAAAGTCCTTGTTGTAAAGGATGGAGCGAAGTTGACAAAAATGTCCTTGATATGTATATCGGGCCAACGACCCTTAAGGGTTGTTTAGAAATGAGTTTTGTGATCAAATAGATACTTGGAATAAATATAAAAAGTGAAATATGTGAATCTTTGAGTCAAATGAATTTATATGGGTCTTTGCCGTAAAATGATAGTCCGAGGGATAAAACTCGGAATATATAGATCTCCATATTAAATCCACCACAAATTTAGTTGTGGTGGAAGATTACTTGGTAAGAAATGTGGAAATATAAGGCTAGATACAAATAAAAGCGAATCATGTTTAAAATATACTTAAATACCCTTAACGGGTCAAAATAAGCATACGAGCGAAAACGGGTTTAAATTGTGTAAGAAACCTGTGATTAGAACCTAACATGGTAGATAACATTAAATTGAAGAGGTGCATGTGAAATGAGAATCAAACAAATATGTTTGTTTGATAAAATGCATAAACGGGTTAAAATTCGGTAAAAAGGCAATGAGTCGAAGGCTTAGAAGTCTCAAAATTTATTATGTCAGATGTTGGATTTTAACTCCATAAGATGGAGAATTAAATTACGGACGCGTAGGAAAAAGAATCGGGTAAAACGGATCAATAACGAAGAAGTTATAGCCGTTTCCGTAAAAACTGGATGTGCTGGGAATATGCAGGTCCCAGAAACGAATCTGCTGGAAAATGGTCTCCCTCGCGCCAAGCGAGGGAGCATGTTGATTCTTTCACGTGGCATGACGGAGTCAGTTTTTGAAAATTTGTTTTTTTTCAATTATTTTGCCTCGCGAACTCGTTTAAACACGTTCTAAACTACGTATGACTAATTCAATTCATGTTTTATGAATTGTAGGTATAACATACAATACCGGAGGACGATCAAGCTCAACGAAGAACCGAACACGAAAAAGTTACAAGCTTCCGCACATTGTTAATCGTTATTTTTAAACGACGAATTTAGTCACATTAGGTGGTGTACTTGGAAATTGTAAAAGTTTTAATAAATCAGTATTTTCCAAAGTACTTGTAATTATAATTACATGATTATGTTCGTAATTCTATACGAAATCCGCCTAAAAATAGAAGGGTGTTACAAGTTGGTATCAGAGCCAGGTTAAAGAATAAAGTGTGTTCGGTTCGAGGCTTGATCGTAAATCCGGTAAGCACATGTATATCAATGGTTTAGTATGATTAAAGTGTTGAGAACAAACGACATGTGAAGCGGAGACAAACGACAACACCAGTTAGAGTTGTGGAAACTCTTACTGTGGAGGGGAAGAGAGGAAGAGGCAGACCCAAACTGACATGGGAAGAGCAGATTAGGCATGATTTACTCGAGTTGCATCTTTCTGAGGACATGGTCCAAGATAGGACTTCGTGGAGGCGTAGGATTAAGGTTAAGGACTTCTAGAGGATACTGCAGTAAGGTCTTAGGTGTATTTTAGGGAAGTAGGTTTTCTTATTCTTTTAAGTGACTTTACCAACGATTGACTTCTTGTGTATATGCCCAAATGATGTTATATGCTATTATACATGATTTACATTATACTGTGCCACTCTGATCACTTGCTTCGTATAGGTGACTTATTTTTTCTCTAGTCTTTTTTTCTATTTTTCTATATTCTTGGACTTGATGTGTTGGTTTGCTGTTCGTTTTGGAGCCGATGGTCTCTTCTGGAAGCAGCCTCTCTCTATCCCTAGGGATAGAGGCAAGGCCTGTCTACATCCCACCCTCCCCAGACCCTATGAGTAGCTTTGCTATTTGTGGGATTTACTGGGTATGGTTGTTATTGTTGTTGTAAAGTGTTGAGAACAACACATATGATTATCGTGTAATACACGTTACACCAATAAAATCGATATAGAGTAGATATAGTCAACGAAATTACACGCGTTGATGCATATAGTAGAAAAGCCTTGTATTAAAATACGGGCATCCATTAATGTCGAAATTACTAACTATTGTAAATGTTTTAGTTGAAGGACACTCGTATATGAAGATAGCGAGAGTTTAACAAATCGTGGATTTGACAGAGGAACGGTCCAAAGTACGACAAATAGAGCATGCTCACCAAGGACCTAAATCGCGCAACGATCGCGAATAAGTTAATGGCAAGGAGAGCCTGTTAGAGCAAGCATTATCAGGTGCACATTTTAAATTATTGCATGAATAGTAATATGCAACAAATAAGTAGAGATTGAAAGTTGCATATGTAGATTGGAAACTTGGAAAAACCTGAATAGAAAACCTATTTGGGATACTGTTTCCAAGAGAAACAAATAGAGGCATTACTTACATGGGGTGTAATGTGAAAATTATAAAAAGGTCATGTATACCAGGTGTTGATCGCTTACTCTGGTCAAGTAAGTAGTGAACACGTGGTATCATGAACTTTTTATGATGGACATGCTTACATCCAATGTAGTAAGGACGGGGTGAGTGGGACAAATTAAAAAGTATCCAAATGAATCAGATAAGCAAAATATTTGATAATAATGTAAACGCACAGCCGAGTGACGGAAGCGTATTATATTAGGATAATGAGCCCGAGTGAAGGGACAAAGAAACATGTAAAATAATTAAAGTATGCACTGGGAGGGAGTGTACTTACACTCGAACCCGGAAAACGCAAATATGCCTCTTAACGGACTTTTTTTGTAAAAACGTCAAACTTGAGGACAAAGTCGGAATATAAATGTGAAGCGAAGTCTTAATGCATACCGGAAGGGTTGCAATAATAAAGACTTCGGTAAAACACCTGGCTGATGGGTAAGGATTAAACACATGCGTAGACCGAGAAACGGGAAACCGGATGGAAAGTTAAAAGACTCGGGTTTTGAGTCATGACTAAAAGATGACAAGATGATGAAAATAGAAATTTTGATAAATTTTGTTCAACTATTTTAAAGTTGAACGGGTCAAAACAAAGAATAAAGCTGACATCCATAAATGATAAAATTTCACATGAATAAGTCAAACGGGTCGAATATAATATAATGTCGGATGGCATGAGTAAACGCAAGCGGTATAACGGTAGCATTAAAAGCAAAAGAATAATGAGCCCGGTAATGGGACATAATCGAATACGAATATATGTAAACTGGAGAATGGCAAGCATAGAATAAACCGACGTATTAATGATGTAAGAAGCCATAAAGTCGGAAAATTAGTCCAAAAGTAAACAATTGAAGCCTTAGACTACGGTCAAGGTCAACTAAAGTTCAACAGTGAAAATAAACGATTCCAAACATAACAAGAAATGCTTTGAAGCTATATATGTATATATACATTTGAATATAGACACAAATAAAAGATGAATCCGCGGGATCATCGTAACCTTCGGGAATGCGAGCAGTGTTAAGGTCTACGGGACTAGAATGATCCTCGGGTCACGAATAAAAAGGAAAATAAACCTTAGGGTCCCCGTTAAAAAGGGGTGAAGACCTAAGGAAATAGCCTACGAGGCTAAGTGAAAGAACCTACGGGTCAATAAGGGAAAACGAGGGAACTTGCTACGATTCCTTGCGTAAAACGAGAACGGAAAAGAATAAATTATGGGTTGTCAATTTCCTTGATATGAGTAATTGACTTAGTTAAAAGAAAAAACGTTAAACAAAAAAAATCAGTTTTAGTAAGAAACAACGTTTTAACAAATATGAATATTATGAGACGAATTCGGAAAATGATTAATATCAAAGAATATAGATCGTAACACCGATAGGTGCAAGGCAATGCATTCGAAAGAAAGAATTTCGATAATAAAAGTCGACATAAACTTAAATAAGACGTGATGTGGTCACAGTCATAAAGGTGATATAGAGTATAACCATGTCGTAACGTGAGTTACGACATATGAAATCAGAAACCACGTAAAAGGGCGGGTTGGCAATAAGATACACTCGAATGACGGGGTATGAAGTGACGGCGACTAATCGGTCTAGCCGGTAAATCTTTCTAGAGTCAGAATAGTGTTATGACTTATGCGAAGCGCTTGTCGATATAAGATTAGCTTGAAGTAAACATGCTAAAAATAAATATAATCGAGTGATCAGATAACAACTCGGTCAAATAAGTGACAGGAATAAGAAACACAAGATGAAGGTATCGGCCTACGAGGCCATACACGTAAAAGGTGCATACGCTTTAAAACCAAAAACACATTACCATAATTTTTGGTAAGATTATTATATGCGATTAGTGCTCCAGTGATCACCGAAACTATGGTTCAGATAATCTAAACTAATAAAGTACGTGAGAAAGGTTTCGGGGACGAAACCTCTTTTAGGGGGGTAGACTTGTAACACCCCAAAAACGGGTTTGGTAATCAAACCCCGTTAATACAAATACACGGGTAAAATACTATTAGCGGTAAAGGTAACCCGGTAAATATTAGGATTTAAAATAAATAAACCTAATATTTAATAAAACGTGAATAAATGGTCTTAAGGAAATAAGTTTTTAAGAGGCCCGAGTTAACGGGACTTAAAATAAACCCAGTCATAAATTCCCCGAACCCACTAAGTTAACTAGGAATATTTAACCTAGTTAATTAGTGGGAATATTGTTAAAAATAATTAGGTTGTGACCTAATTAATAACAAACCAAACATGAGGGACCAAAATAGGGTAACTTGAAAATGATTTTATAAAACTAAATAAAACAACACAACACACACACACAAGAGTATGATTGCTTAGGAACAAGCCCTAAGTGAAGATTTAGAATAAATTGCTATGATTTAGGTGTTAGGTTGAATTACCACACCTACCTATGTGGGTTTTGATAATATGATGAAGTTAAGGTTAAATTTGTGTTTAGAATCATCATATTGAATAATGAAATCAAGATACTCGAACAAATTGTAAGTTTGAGTAATTGTTCATACATGGTTGAAATGGGGTTTTAAACATTATGAAGAAATTTGGTAGTTATGTTCATGAAACTAGGTGTATGAGATCATGTTATCTACTAATTGATAGATAGAACTTGATTATATTAGGTGTTCGGGTGAACACTAGTGATATGATAAAACGGATTTCACTCGTATATGAGAAACCCTTAGTTCTTGCGAAACGAATGAATAAATTAGTCTTGATAATCGCTTGAACAAGATAAGGTATTGGAAATGTAATAATTCGGTTAAAAAAATTCGTTAAAAACGATGGCTTAAAAGAATGCCTACCGGGTCATTGAAAATGCCTAAACAAGTTGATGAACTTAAATGTGCAATTCATGTACTAATGGGCATTTGACTTTTAAAAAGTCAAACTGACCTACAATGTGATAAATGAAAATTTTTGGATATAAAATGCGTGAGCTGGAATAATCGTATTAAGTTATGATTAAACTAACCACCTTGTGAATGATGAATGATAGTTGGCGCTTAACAAGATAGGTGAAGCTTGGGGAGAAAGCGGGTCAAACGAAGCAAGTGTGAAGGAAAAGCGTGTTTCGGATGCAAGGTAAGTAAAGCTTACACTCTAATTATTTAATACCTAATGATTTTATAGGTTATGAATGATAAGTCTTATTTAAATTATGATGTTCCGACACGACAAGTGCGGTCCGGAACAAAAGACAATGGTCATAAACATGTTGAATGGATAAAAAGGAGCTAATATGGTTAAATAGTCATGAAATGACTAAAAGATAACGAGTTTTTAATAATTACCTTGTATGGTAAACCAATGTAAATAATAAGGGTAAAATGGTACTTTAGTCACTTGTTGACAATAACCATTAGTTTGGGGAAAGATACGTCATAGCGTGGGTTATAATGGGTCAAAGAAATCAATTGACGATTAACAAGTAAAACGACTATATGGTGTAAACCATAGTTAGTCGTATGGATAAGATGGTAATAAATATCAACTCATAGAGTTTCATGTCCTTTAGACCAAACGGGTCAAAAGGTGAAATTATCACCCTTTGACAATATCGACTAATGGTTTGTTGAGCTATATGATTATAGGAATAAATATCAGATGGATATGTACATTGCTATTGCTTGGCGGCTACTAAGGCAAGGTATCGAAACGGGACAATATATTGATCCGAGTCAGGTATGTGTGTTTAGAATTGAAGTTAAGTGAGTGGATTGGTTAAAGGTTCAATAAAGTCCTTGTTGTAGAGGATGGAGCGAAGTTGACAAAAATGCCCTTGATAGGTATATCGAGCAAACGACCCTTAAGGGTTGTTTAGAAATGAGTTTTGTGATCAAATAGATACTTGGAATAAGTATAAAAAGTGAAATATGCGAATCTTTGGGTCAAAAGAATTTATATGGGTCTTTGTCGTAAAATGATAGTCCGAGAGATAAAACTCGGAATATATAGATCTCCACATTAAATCCACCACAAATTTAGTTGTGGTGGAAGATTACTTGGTAAGAAATGTGGAAATATAAGGCTAGATACAAATAAACGCGAATCATGTTTAAAATATACTTAAATACCCTTAACGGGTCAAAATAAGTATACGAGCGAAAACGGGTTTAAATTGTGTAAGAAACCTGTGATTAGAACCTAACAAGGTAGATAACATTAAATTGAAGAGGTACATGTGAAATGAGGATCAAACAAATATGTTTGTTTGATAAAATGCATAAACGGGTTAAAATTCGGTAAAAAGGTAATGAGTCGAATGCTTAGAAGTCTCAAAATTTATTATGTCGGACGTTGGATTTTAACTCCATAAGATGGAGAATTAAATTACGGATGCGTAGGAAAAAGAATCGGGTAAAACGGATCAATAACGAAGAAGTTATGGTCGTATCCGTAAAAACTGGATGTGCCGGGAATATGCAGGTCCCAGATACGAACCTGCTGGAAAATGGTCTCCCTCGCGCCACGCGAGGGAGCATGTTGATTGTTTCGCGTGGCATGATGTAACACCCCAAAAACGGGTTTGTTAATCAAACCACGTTAATACTAAAAGACGGGTAAAGTACCGTTAGTGGTAAAAATTAACCCGGTAAATATTAGGATTTAAATAAATAAACCTAATATTAAATAAAGCATGAATAAAAGTTTTAAGGAAATAAGTTTATAAGAGGTCCGAGTTAACGGGACTTAAAATAAACCTAGTCATAAATTTCCCGAACCCACTAAATTAACTAGGAATATTTAACCTAGTTAATTAGTGGGAATATTGTTGAAAATAATTAGGTTGTGACCTAATTAATAACAAACCAAACATGAGGGACTAAAATAGGGTAACTTGAAAATGATTTTATAAAACTAAATAAAACAACACAACACACACACAAGAGTGTGTGTGGTGCGTGTTCTGGAATCGACCAGGAAGGGCTCCATGGGAGCTAACCCTAAAACTCAACAAAACCTTCAAATTGGAGGATCAATTGAAGGCCAAATTCAGATTTGAATACATAGAAACGATCACCAAGTCAAGAGGATTGTAAGGTATGTCGAATTTCTAACATTCATGAAGTTGTGAAAATTAGTTATCTTTGCATGATAGTTGCTTGGATGAAATAGGAATGAGATAGTGATTAGGGATAAACCCTAGTCAATTACTTGTTGAAATTTTGCTTAATTCTTGTGAATTTACAGTCACCATTGAAGGTGATAAGTGGGTTTTGTAAGAATATGTTAAACACTAGAATTTTGATTGTCAAACTAGTGTTACTTGAACTCTATGAAGTTAATCTTGACATTTAACCATGAATTTGATGATTATCTAGTAAAAGATGTTGAGATTGGCAAGATAGGTAACCATAAGTTTGATTGTTAAATTTTATAAAAGAATGCTCACTAGGTGTTTGACATAATGCCTAAGAGAAAGCTAAATGTTGAAATTTCGAATAAAATGCGCATTTGAATAATATGGCAAATTATGTGAAATGTGAAGTAATAAGGGTTCTAAACATCATGATTGAATTAGACTTAATTGTGTAAATCATGTGATCAAAAGTAGTTAACTTTTGATAAGTTGAATTAATAAATAATGAGGTCGAACGGTAGATTCGACAGAGAAAACACGTAAGGTGGAATAGTCGTGATTATTAATGACTAATCTAACCACCTTTGAATGATGACGATAGTTTGACACCTAACGAGCAAGGTGGAGGCTTGGGAAGAAACGGGTCAAACGAATCAAGAAGGAAAAGAAAAGCGTAGCTTGGATACGAAGTAAGTAAAACTTACACCCTTTTGTAGGACACATGTTTATTTTATAACTATAAATGTGAATGTGAATAATGTAATATCCAAAATAAGGGTTCCGACACGATTGATACAAGTCGGAACAAGTATAAATGATGAAAACCATGGTTTATGGTAAACGGGGCAAATGGGTGAATTTGGAAATTTAAAACCATGCTTTTATTCTGATTTATGTAAACGTTTGGTCTTATAGTCCAAACAGGTCAAATGGTGATGAAAACACCATTTGACAATATCGACTAATGTGATTGTCAAGTCGTATTTTATCAGGAGCGATTAGCAATTTGGATAATTGCGACGCCATAGATTATTGGTTAATTTAACGTGAGGTATAAAACGGGTCTATATGTTGACTCGAACCAGGTACGTATATATATATAAATTTATAGTTAAAAATGCAATGGGGGTCAAATACCTTAGCAAAAGGACCTATGTCGTAAAAGGAGGAAATAAGTTGACGAAAATGCCCTTGATAGGTAAATCGGGCAAACGACCCTTAGAAGTCGTTTAGATACTAGTATTATCATTGTGTAATTCTTAGACACATGTAAGAGTTGTAGGTATCAACCTTGGGGGTCAAATTCGCTCTAAACGGGTCAAAATAAGAACTTGAGCGTAAACGGGTTTTATTGTGTAAGAATCCCGTGATTTGAAATTAATATGTTAGGAGATATGGAAATTATGAATTTCATGAGTTTAAGGATCAAATAAAAATGTTTGTTTGGTAAAAATCGAACGGGTCAAAATTTGGTAAAAAGGGTAATAAGCCGAAGACATAAAAGTCTGAAATTTTGTTAAATCGAATGTTGGATTTTAACTCCATAAGGTGGAGAATCAAATTACAATCACGTAGGAAGAAACGGTAGGCTAAACGGACAAACGGATTGAAAGATACGAAAGTTTTCGTGTCAAAAACGGCAAAATGGAATGGGCTGATACAGGGGCCACCGTAACTTACGGTGCCCACCGTAAGTTACGGTGGGGGGCTGAAACCATTACGCCAGATAACCCCTGCTTTACGGTGGGGGTACTTTGATTCAGGGGCCACCGTAACTTACGGTGCCCACCGTAAGTTACGGTGGAGGCCAGTTTCATCTCCTTGTTTATGGAATCAAGAGACTAATGTTGGGATTTCTTTCCATTATCATTATCTTGCCTAGTACCGTAAATTAAACTATCAATACTAACTCTTAAGCTGGTATTGATCATAGGTTTATGCCGAGAGACCCGGATGAAGATCAAGCGTCGAGCAAGAACCGAACACACACTAAACGAAGCTTCCGCAATGCTGTTTCGTCGTTATTCTAAACGGCGAATTAAATCACAATATGTTGTTTTGATTTTAAGTTTAGAAAAGTTTTAACAAACCTGTATTTTCATTGTAATGGTGACTGTAATTAATTGATTATGGACTTAAATTATATGAAAAACGTAAAATAATAACAAGGGTGTTACACATGACGGAGTCAGTTTTTGAAAATTTGTTTTTTTCAATTATTTTGCCTCGCGAACTCGTTTAAACACGTTCTAAACTACGTATGACTAATTCAATTCATGTTTTATGAATTGTAGGTATAACATACAATACCGGAGGACGATCAAGCTCAACGAAGAACCGAACACGAAAAAGTTACAAGCTTCCGCACATTGTTAATCGTTATTTTTAAACGACGAATTTAGTCACATTAGGTGGTGTACTTGGAAATTTTAAAAGTTTTAATAAATCAGTATTTTCCAATGTACTTGTAATTATAATTACATGATTATGTTCGTAATTCTATACGAAATCCGCCTAAAAATAGAAGGGTGTTACAAAAGAGATGATGGTTTAGTAGAGGAGCGCATGAGAGTAGGAAAAGAATGAAAAAACTTCAACAACAGCGAACGTTAGCAAGAGCCAATAGAGAAATGAATGCCCAAACCCAGGAAACCAATAGACCATTATGGGAGGAGGACCTTGATAGGAAGTTAGCAGATTTCCATGTGTTAGCAGATACAGCAGCAAACCCAAATCTGAATCAAGTAGCTGAACCAGAAGTTCTACCTTTATTCCCCAACCAGCCAATGGAGTTAGAACCAAACCCGGAGAACCAATTCCTGATACCAGAATTCGACCCCAATGAGATCCCTAGAATTCCCGCACCGAACCCCATAGCACAGTATACCGACCTGAACCCTTTAGACCCATTTTGGAACGATGACAGGTATATTCAAAGTGTATTAAACAACCCATACCCTTACGGACAACCCATACCACATTACCCTGACTAAGTACCAGCCCCTATGCCACCCATGAGTCAAGAAAATTTGGAGGAACTTCGCCAATATGGCGATGAGTTAGTTGAAGAAGGAAACAGAATCCGTCAGATAGGAAAGAAACTCTTCTGGAAGTATGATGAGCGTGAGATGCACTATTGGACAAACTAGCACCTAGTATAATATATGTGTGTAATTTTGTACTTGAAAAAAATAACATATATATATATATATATATAATCAACTAAAATAGATAGACTAAAATACCTAGAGATGCATAATTACTAGTGTGTTTAATTTCCAGTTGTAATCGATGCATATATATATATATAAAGAGTAAAGTCACAATGTTCGACATTTTTGATCAATCTGTTTGTGTGATTGTTTGTATTAAATCTTATTCTGTGATGTTAATACCTGATAAATGTTTCCAATTCAGATGTCGAGCGAAGTAAATCAGGAAAACCAGAATAACAATAATAACAAGAACCAAGTGAATAAAAGTGTCATCGAACATATCGTAGCACAAGGAATTATAGATGCTATGCCATATATTATCAAGACTATTAAGGAAGCAGAAAATAATGGTTCTGTAAATGGAAGTAAACGTCAAATCACTGAACCAAGTCACAGCATGAACGAAAATCACGGACCACTGATCCAAGCTCCGCTTCCAAAAAGAAGAAGAACCATCTCATATGGTTGTTCTTATAAAGAATTCTTGGCTTGCAAACCAATAGAATTCTCAGGCAACGAAGGAGCCATTTCAGCTTTGCACTGGATAGAAAAGACAGAAGCAGTCATAAAAATAAGTAAATGCGCAGCTGAAGATAAGATTATGTTTGCTTCTAATCTTTTTAAGAATGCATGCTTAGAGTGGTGGAATACCATTCTACAGTCTAGAGGAAGTGACAGAGTTTATAATATAGAATGGGCTAACTTTAAAGAGATAGTTGAAAAGAAATTTTGTCCTCCTCATGAAAAGGAACAGATTGCCAATAAATTCCTAAATCTTAACATGACTGGAATAGACTGTAAGGAGTACACTACCATATTCTTTGAATATGCTAGGATAGTACCAACCTTAGCCTCACCTGATCCACTGTTAATCTCCCGTTATATCTGGGGATTAATTAGTGAGATCAGACACGTAGTCAAGGCAGCTAGGCCACAAACCATAGAAGAAGCAGTAGAACTGGCCAACACCCTGACTGATGAATTGGTATGTACACAAGAGGAAAACCGGAGAAAGAACCTAGCTCAAAGAATTACCCAAGAAATTCGTTCTGGTAATTATTACCGTGGAAAAGGTACAGGTTCTTCCTCTTCACCCAACTGTAAGTATTGCAAAAGGAAGCACTCAGGAAGGTGCTCCATATACTGCAACTTCTACAAAATGTCTGGACATAAGGAAGAAGACTGCAGGAAGAAAGCTAGCAATAGGCTATACTTCAATTGTGGAGAAGCTGGTCACATCAAACCAAACTGTCCGAAACTAGCTCTAGCAACAACCAGCAAAGCCAAAGCAACTGAAGGACCCAAGAAGAATGCCAGAGCATTCGTTCTGACAGCTGAAGAAGCCAAGATGATTCCTGATGTGATAGCCGGTATGTTTTTAGTTAATGATGTTTTTGCTAAAGTATTATTTAACTTTGGTGCAAACCAAAGTTTTATCAATACTTCTTTCAACAAACTTCTCAACCAATCATTAATTAAACTTCAACAAGACTGTCTGGTGGAGACAGCAAATGGAGATTCCATTAAGATAAGTGAAATCTTGCAGGGAGCAAGAGTAGAAGTTCTAAACCACAATTTTACTCCTAATCTTTTCCCAATGAATTTAGCCGGATTCGATGTCGTATGTCGTATTAGGAATGGATTGGTTGGCAGCCAATCTTGCCAGTATTTTATGTGATCAAAAGTCTGTACAATTAAGTACACCAAAGGGTGAAAAGATCACAATTAAAGGAGACAAGCCAACCAGGCCAACTAAATTCATCTCTGTGATGAAAGCTGCAAGCTACGTCAGAAAAGGAGGAATAGTGTATATGATTTCGGTAATCATTAACACTAAAGGAAAAGAATTAAAAGATATTCCTATAGTATCTAAATTCTCAGACAATTTTCCAGAAGAGTTACCTGGATTACCGCCAGATAGAGAGGTTGAATTTAGAATTCACCTAACACCAGGAACGACACCGATTGCCAAGGCACCATACCGACTAGCACCAACGGAGATGCAGGAACTGAAGAAACAGTTGGACGAACTACTTGAAAAAATGTTTTATACAACCTAGTTTATCGCCATGGGGAGCACCGGTGTTGTTTGTCAAGAAGAAGGATGGATCGATGCGTATGTGTATGTGTATAGATTACCGGGAATTGAACAAAGGTTAACCAATGAACCGATACTTGCGTTGCCAGAAGGAACTGAAGACTTTATAGTCTATTGTGACGCATCTATGTTAGGATACGGATGTGTGCTGATGCAACGTCAAAAGGTTATAGCTTATGCCTCTAGACAGCTTAAGAAATATGAAGAGAATTATACGACCCATGATCTAGAGTTAGGAGCCATAATTTTTGCCCTTAAGATTTGGAGACACTATCTTTAGGGTAGTAAGTTTGTTGTCTTCACAGATCATAATAGTTTAAGATATGTTTTTAGGCAAAAAGAATTAAATATGAGACAAAGACGTTGGATGGAAATTCTTAGTGATTATGATTGTGATATCCGGTATCCTGAAGGAAAGGCTAATGTAGTAGCTGATGCTTTAAGTCGAAAGTATCACGAAAAGCCAAAACGAGTACGCTCTCTCAGATTAAATCTGCAGAGGGATTTAAATGAGCAAATTCGAGAGATACAAGAAACATCAATCAAGGATGATATTGAAGGTTTAAAAGGAATGATTAAGGAATTAGAAAAAGAAATAGATGGAATTTGGAGATTCCATAAGAAAAGGGTCTGGATACTTATTCAAGGAAACCTACGAGATCAAATTTTAGAAGGAGCCCATAAATCTATGTATACGATACATCTCAGTAGTGATAAGATGTATCAAGATTTAAGAAAGAATTTCTGGTGGATAGGAATGAAAAAGGATATAGCAAACTATGTTGCTAAATGTCTAACCTGTTCACAGGTTAAAGCCGAGCATCAGAAACCTTCAGAGTTATTGCAACAATTAGAGATGCCAATATGGAAATGAGAATTCATAACCATGGACTTTGTTACCAAATTACCCAAGACACAAAAAGGTAATGATACAATCTGGGTGATTGTAGACAGATTAACCAAATCTGCTCATTTCTTACCGATGAAGGAAACTTTCAGTATGGAACAATTAGCCAAGTTATATGTAAATGAAATTGTTTCATTACATGGAATTCATTTATCTATTGTGTCTAATAGAGATAGCCATTTTACATCTCTTTTTTGGACAAGTTTCCAAAAAGCAACGGGAACCAGGTTAAATCTAAGCACAGCCTATCATCCTTAAATGGACGGACAAAGCGAAAGAACAATTCAGACAATGGAGGATATGCTTAGAGCCTGTGTAATTAATTTCGAAGGAAATTGGGACGATCATTTGCCGTAATAGAATTTTCCTACAATAACAGCTATCATACTAGCATTAATGTTGCACCGTTTGAAGCACTTTATGGACGAAAGTGCCGAACTCCGGTATGTTGGGCAGAAATTGGAGAAAAGCAATTATCTGGACCAGAGATAGTGCAAGAAACAACAGACAAGATTATTCAAGTCAAGGAAAGACTAAAAGCAGCACGAGATCATCAAAAGAGTTATGCAGATAATAGACGAAAACAATTAGAATTTCAAGTTGGAGATAAGGTATTGTTAAAAGTTTCTCAACGGAAAGGAGTAGTCAGATTCGTTAAAGAGGAAAGCTAAGCCCTAGGTATGTTGGACCTGTTGAGATTATCAAGAGAATAGGTGCCGCAAACCCCGACCCTTGCCCTGGGAGGCGGACGACCGCGAGCTACTCAGAGCTGGTGGTATCGGTGTTTATTAATTTGGTAGCGGAAATTTCATCAGGACGGTAGTTAGGAAATAGTTTATCAGAGTAAAACACCATATTTTTATAATAAATAAATACATGGAAAATTCCCAAGTTTCCATTACAAACATGTTTTTAGGGATAAACCCTAATTTATTGGAATAAAACTTCTTCTTTATTTAGGTAACTTTTATAGCCACTTTTCCAAGACTTCAGTGCTCTCCAGCTGGCTTCTAATTGGCCTTCACATTTTGTTACTTGAGACGCGTTTAAAAACATTTTATCAGCAAGAAATACTGGCGAGTGAATCCCAGTTTAATCAAAACAGGTTTTATCATTTTACAGCATTGAGGGTAAACCAGCAATTACATTTGTTTACATCTACTTTAATTACCACCCACAGTGCTGTCAATCCTGATTGGTGGTAATGTTACTACTCATAGTGTAGTAACAAATTTTGTATACAAAACCCCAACATACCGACGATAATTGTAGAATTACAAATACTCAATTACTATTAATTATGAGATAAAAACAATTGGGGTTTTGTAAAAACAATTTGCGAAAAGAGGAATCACTCACATTGCTAATTTAGGTATTTTCTTGTGACTTCCTGGTTAATTAATTTAAACAATGCACACGCGTTAGTATAATAACCCAAATTTACATTAGCTATACCCTCCCTGAGACAGAACTCCAACGACTGAGTCAGGCAGAGCCTTGACATGCGTTACGGAGCACTAGATCAATCGGGCAGCGTATCTAATACGTAACCGTGGATTATAATACTTACAACGAGGCAGAGTTTCGCTATTTAGGGGGTATTATACCCGATATTATTTCTATTACTTCATAAATTTAGAGAGATTCGAAAGTTGTGAACGATTTGAGACTGAAGCCGATCTCCTCTATTTATAGTTCTAATTCGGCACTTTGTCGCGCCCCGCGAGAACTGAAGGCAAAGCCTTCACGGCCCGCGAGAGCCTCTAGGGTAGGCCCTAGGGTTGCTGAATCAACGACTAGCTTCGACACGATACGGACACGTGGCGGCCTAGGGTGCGGCCTGGTGTCCAAGCTGTCGCGGCCTGCGACAGATGTTACCAAGGGCTTCGCGCCCCACGAGCGCCCCCTAAATCTTGATTTTTGTTAAATTAAATGTATTTCGGGCCTGTTTTTTCATATACGGGGTGTATTTTAGGACGTATAGGGGTGTTTAAGATTTTTAGGAGAGTTGTTATATCCTCCCCACCTTGTTTTAGAACTCGTCCTCGAGGTCTACTATTACAGGTGTGGATATTTCTTCTGCATTTCTGATTCAAGCTCCCAAGTGTACTCTGGTCCTCTCTTGGAATCCCATTTTACTTTGACTAGAACTAGTCTCTTGTGTTTGAGATTCTTGATCTTTCTGTCTTCAATCTGTAGGGGTTTCTCTACAAACTTAAGTTTCTCATTTACCTCTATGTCCTTAAGAGGTACCACTAATGATTCATCTGCTAGGCACTTCTTGAGATTACATACATGAAATAAGTCATGTATTCCTGCCATTTCCTCTGGCAGTTGTAGCTGGTAAGCTACTGATCCTATCTTCTAATAATCTCAAAAGGTCCAATATACCCGGGGCTTAACTTTCCCCTCTTGATGAATCTGACTATTCCTTTCCAAGGAGAAACTTTTAGCAATACCTTATCTCCTACCTGAAATTCCAATGGCTTTCGCCTGTTATCAGCATAACTCTTTTGTCGATCGTGTGTTGTTTTTAGTATTTCCTTGACTTGAATAATCTTGTCTGTGGTTTCTTGTACTATCTCTAGTCTAGACAGTTGCTTTTCTCCAATTTCTGCCCAACAGACTGGAGTTTGGCACTTTCGTCCATAAAGTGTTTCGAATGGTGCATCATTGATGCTGGTATGATAGCTGTTATTGTAGGAAAATTCTATTAATGGTAAATGATCGTCCCAATTTCCTCCGAAATCAATTACGCAAGCTCTAAGCATATCTTCCATTGTCTGTATTGTTCTTTCGCTTTGTCCATCCGTTTGAGGATGATAAGCTGTGCTTAGATCTAACTTGTTTCCCCTTGCTTTTGGAAACTAGTCCAAAAATGAGAAGTAAAACGGCTATCTCTATCAGACACAATAGATAAAGGAATTCCATGCAATGAACTATTTCATTTACATACAGCTTAGCTAACTGTTCCATACTGAAAGTTTCCTTCATTTGTAAGAAATGAGTCGACTTGGTTAATCTATCTACAATCACCCAGATTGTATCATTACCTTTTCGTGTCTTGGGTAATTTGGTAACAAAATCCATTGTTATCAATTATGGACAGAATAGGGAAATTGGCCTGTAATAATCCATGGTAGACGGCATTGGCCACTGTCAGACACACTTTTGATGTAAAACTTACCTCGAAACGGTGCTCCAAACGACTTGGTTTTTATTAATTGGAAGTTTAAACACCCGAATTGAAGCACCGTTTTCGTCGCCTGGAGCACCGTTTCAATGTAAGTTTTACATCAATGGACCCGTGTCGACGTCGTTCTGATCAACAGCCCTAAAACATTTGTTTGTAATTCGGAAAAAACTTAACTCCGTTAAGTTTTTTTTAACAGGGGGCGGTGGAGGAAAAATATGTAAAATGTTGGACTCACACGTGGAATATTTAAAAGTGAGACTGTCAATGGCCAATGACTATTACTAAGGATTATTATAGGTCGATTTCCCTTTTTAATAACTTAAAAATTTTAAAATTGATATATTTAGTTTTTAAAGAATAGATTCACAAAAAAAAAAAAAAGATATTAGTAAAGCCGGTAATGTTCCTTTTTTGTAGAATTCTTTTCTAATCAAACAATATAGTTGACTTTATGTCAAAACCATTACCTACATATACATTTACAAGCTTAGGGAATAGTGTCAGGCAGCTTATCTGGCACTTCCCTATTAGACCAACCTATTTTTCTTTATTTTCAGTTTCAAATTACGCTTTCATCATTCGTTTAAAATTATGTTTTTAACCCCAGCTCAAAATAAAAATATAATTTTGCCTTTAGCTCAAAATTACGTTTTTGCCCCCGGTTAAAAAACTCATTCTTCATTTTGTTCCCGATTTAAAATTACGGTTTCGCCCTTCGTTTAAACTTACATTTTTGCTTCCAATTCAAAATAAAATGTTGTTTTTTCCTCTCGCTCAAAATTACGCTTCTGCCCTCAGCACAAAATTACGTTTGTCTGGCACTTCCCTATTAGACCAACCCATTTTTATTTTCATTTTATTCCCAGTTTAAAATTACGCTTTCGTACTTCGTTTAAAATTACGTTTTTGCCCCCAGCTCAAAATAAAATTATAATTTTGCCCCTAGCTTAAAATTACGTTTTTGCCCTCGGTTCAAAAACTCATTTTTTATTTTCTTCCCAGTTTAAAATTACGGTTTCTCCCTCCGTTTAAAATTACGTTTTTGCCCACAGTTCAAAATAAAATGTTGTTTTTTCCTCTAGCTCAAAATTACGATTCTGCCCTCAGCACAAAATTACGTTTTTTCCCCCAGTTCAAAATAAAATTATGTCCCCCCCCCCCCATATCGAAATTATGATTTTGCTCTCAGTTTAAAATTGTGATTTCGCCTCCAGTTCAAAATATTATTACGATTTTACTCTCTGTACAGACATACATGTTATGAGAGATAAATATTCGGCCTATTGCCCGGCAACGCGAGCGGGGCAAAAACTAGTTTGTTAACATAAATAACTTAAAATTTTTAAAATTGATATATTTAGTTTTTAAAGAATAAATTCACAAAAAAAAAAATATGAGTAAAGCCGGTAATGTTCCTTTTTTGTAGAATTCTTTTCTAATCAAACAATATAGTTGACTTTTATGTCAAAACCATTTGTTTAATATTCAATAGTGTCTCGCTAGGCTTCATCTTAAATAATATTCAACGGTCGGCTCTAGTTGGTAATAGCAACGGAATCATAAATATTTAACCTAACTAATAGATTCATATATTCTGTCCCTAATTAGAAAGTTAAACCACATGAAAAATCGAACCTCGCAATGCGTGGAGTTTTTTTAAATGATTTTATGTGTGTGAGATGCAGTCTTAGGGAGGAGACGGTAAAACATATTTTATGGGATTGTTGGATTTCCAATTCTATATGGTGGTCGGTATTGACTTGGTTAAAATTCCGTTTCCGGATGAAGATCGGAGCATCCAACAATTGCTTCAAATGACGAACAATATGCACGGATCGAAAGATTGGAAGAAGATCATTGGGGCAGTTCTAATGGTGACGGCGTGAGAGATTTGGAAAGCGAGAAACGAGAAGACGTTTAACAACAACCACATTCACTTCCACAAGTAACCAACTGGGGTAGCCTAGTTGGCCACCGACACCCACCTCTTCCCAGAGGTACCGGGTTCGAGTCTTGGGAGTGGCATATGTCGCCCAGGGTAAGAACTCGGCACGGGGAAGTCACCGCGGAGCTAGCTTGGTCGGGTAGCGGCTCCCGGAGTGAGATCACTCCGGCGGTTGGGAGGACCGTGCACTATCCCCCCCCCCCCCCATTCACTTCCACAAGACGGCGGACATCATAAAAGAAAACTCTTACTTTTGGATTACGACTAGATCGAAATTTTGTAATATTGATTGGTCGAAATGGTGTGACTTTAACATTCGAGATGTAATTTTGTAATTGTCGGGTTCCAGCTTCTTGCTGGCCCAATTTCTATATTAATATATAGAAGTTCAGCCGTTCAAAAAAAATTGACAAATAGTACTAATTAATTATAGAATTTTTTGGGAACCAAAAACAGACTTTCAATTTTATGTATGATATCAAACTTGAAGATGCACACAAATTAACCACACTTGTAATTTTGTAATCTTTTACCATATATACGATATTAAATACTTATCAACATGATCATTAGAGTTTTGTGAAATTCTTTTTCCAAGATTGTGTTTCAAAATTGTCCTATTATGATAGAAATGGTGATTAAATACGATTTGGGTTTATTTGTCATGAAATGAAAATACAAGTTTATAACAGCTTAGATTGACAAAATCATGAAAGTGTTCACTGATAGAATAACTAGTTTTACATAGTCATTAAATACATGATTTTATACTAGAGTATATACTTTCACTTTTTCGTCGACTACCATTAGATAAATCATAAGTTAGACGAGTAAAAAAAACATAAACTTAAATCTAATTCATGTCTCCCTAAAAACCTTTTTGTCTGCATGATAAGACCATACGGTGTGGACAGCGTGAAGACATCAACCACGTTGCTACACCACCCCATTGACGGCGTGGGAGAGGGGCGGCATCTTCTTCCCGACATGGAGGTTATAGTGACGATGAGGTGGCAGTTGTTTATTGGATGAAGGATTCTGTTTTATTTTTTAAATATAAAATGCGTATGTCTAGTGTCACACCACGTCACCTTTTCACGTCCCATCCCACCCCACGCTTTTTGACACCACCGCTTAAATGTTCCTCCCACACCGTATAGTCTAAAGAATACGTTAATCTAATTCAAGTGTTGCTCAATAAAAGTATACCTACATAGGTATACTTTTTCGACCTCCAAAAAAGAGTTACCTAACTTAGATATAGCTTTTTGTGTGCCTATATTAAATGACATACGAATCAGATTCAAATATACGATTGATGTATCACTAAGAATGACAGAATGACTTTTCACCGGTTATCTATCACCTCCAAACCCCTCTTCACACTCTTGAATACGAACATCTTCAAGTCTTTAATGAAAAAAATAATGCAACACATGAGTTTCAGTATGAATATGAAGTAACAAGACGTCAAAGTCAACCTCCTTATTCAAACTTCAATTAGAAAATCAAAAGTTTATGCATTGCATCACATGCTCCAAACAGGTTTAGGTGAAAAGGCAACCAATAATTAAAGTTGGTCGGAATAATGGATTTTAATAATCCCAACTATTGTTCGTTGGCCGGCAACGGTCTCAACTTTAAAAATTCCCACCGGCGGTCCCATCTTTTCACATATTTGCCTTCAATGAACCCTGACTAACAAAACCTTAACGCCGTTACTCCGGTCGCCAGAAAAACTTTTTTGACCGAAGAACTTTTTTTTGCCCGGAAAACTCAACATTTTCGTCTGAAACCTTTTTCAAACCTTATTACACACCATTAGGAACCCTTTCTAGTAAACGAGTAAATTGTCATTTTAGTCCCTGAGTTTTTTTCCAAATTGACATTTTAGTCCAAATAGTTTTTTTGTCTTCTCTGGGTCCCTGACTTTTCCTTTTCATTTTCTTGCCATTTTGATCACATTGCCTAACTTAGTCTAAAAACAAGGTTATAATCAGGGGTATTTTTGACATTAAATTATTATGAGGTTTATAAATTATGTTGTAAACTACTCATGGTTATCACTACACAACGGTTATGCCAAAAATACCCCTGGTTATAACCAGATTTTTAGACTGAGTTAGGCAATATGATCAAAATGGAAAAGTCAGAGACCCAGAGGAGAAAAAAAACTATTTGGACTAAAATGGCAATTTGGACGAAACCTCAGGGACTAAAATGGCAATTTACTCCTAGTAAAACGCCCCAATTATTAAGGTCGCCGAAAAAGCTCATTTTTCGCCAGAAAACTTCTTTTTAGCCGGAAAACTCAAAGTTTTCATCTCAAACCTGTTTATAACCATAGACCGGACCTTTAGGAACCTTTTTCCGACCAAAAACGTTTTTCCGACGACCGGAGACTAACGGCGTTAGGGTTCTGTTAGTCAGGGTCCATTAAAGGCCAATTTGTGAAAAGATGGGACCGCCAGTAGAAATTTTTAAAGTTGGGACCATTGCCGCCCAACGAACAATAGTTTGGATTATTAAAATCATCATTCCATAATTAAAATACCTTCAACTTGTGTGTTTTCATAATAACTAATTTAACGATTTTATTATATATGCAACGAAAATGTCCAAAACAGTATTCGTCGATGAAAAATCTTTTAGTTTTTATTTTCCCAACCTCACGGATTCGGAACTCTGTCGATAAGTACAAATGCAGATTTCATTTTCGACCAGATTTGAATTCCTTGTACAACTTTTATTAATATCTGGACGGCAATTTGGTTTGAATTATGCGTCATGTGTTTTGGTTATTGGACGGCTAATATTGTTTTTTATTTTTATGCTTTTTTTCGAAAGTGGGAAATGAATCTTTATATACGGGAAATATCCCAGAAACCCTCAAGTTGTATTAGACTAAAAAGGACAATTTGTCACTTGTCACACACTGTAGTCTACTAGTGTGTTTACCAGGTCGGTTTTTGGATTTCTCAAATCGGGTTATTTGAATTTGAAATTTTTGAAAATGAATTTGGATTCGAATCCGAATCGAATTTGAAATGAATTTGTAAAACCGAGCTGAATTCGGGTTAACTCAAATGACCTAAATAATAGGACAAATATAAAATAAATAAATATATATGTATAATAATATATATGTGTATCTTTTATAAAAATAAAATAAAATGTATACATATAATTTGTATCTGAATATTAGGGTCAAACTAGTTGAAATTATAAATTCGAATTTGATTTAATAACCGAATTCGGAATTCGGTTTAGGCGTTAACCTGATTCGAAAATTCAAAATCAAATTCAAATTTGTAATTCAAATTCCATTTGCTTCGAATTTTCTTTTTCGAACCTAATTCGAAAAAGTAACACACATATAGTCGACCCACATCCACATGACGAGACCTAATATACCCTAGCTCGATAAGCAAGTACCCAACATATACACTAGCCTAAGCCTATTGTATCTACAAAAAGATCTCCCAACCCCCTCGTTAGCTAGAACATCATCATCGATTGTTGTCTTGATGATGTTGTCTTGATGATGTACATCGCTCGGCCAACTTTAAGCTGCCACTTCTCGATAACATCGTAGGTTGTCTTGTCTTGATACAGTTCATTACCTGCCAAAGATCTTGACCTTGAAGATACGATTTGATGCACGTCGACCATTGTTTGTAGTCTCTTTGATTCAGTTTCTTGATACCTCCTACCACTTTTAACTTTGTCGGTTTCTTGACTGATTCTTCAATGCGATTGGATTTCTGAGAACTTGTCTACGATCAGTTTCTTCCTGCGATCAGAAACTTACTGTGATCTATATCTGGACACCTTTGATTGGAACACCTCCGAACCCGATGAAAAGACTATAACGAATACGAGCTTTGATGCCACTAGTTAAACTATTATCACAATATAATCAAAATAAACCCAACTTAAGAACACAAAGTTGGTTGAACAAAACGGAGGTGCAGATTTTTTATCATTATTTTTATTATTTAATGATCAACAAAACGATTTTACAAAGAGAAAGACAAAGACAAAAAGACTTATAGGGTTTATATTATGGGATTGGTTATTAAGAGACTAATAATTCGGTACGAAGTGAAGTGTAGGAGAATGATATTTTTGAAAGATCCAATATTGTTGACTCATAAATCATTTCTCCATGATTTTTAAAAAGCTATAACCTTTCCATATGATAAAACTTTTTTTTAAATATTGCACCGTATTAAAGAACATTTTATTCTCTTTAATTTGAGTAGGCTATTGCTATAGTTTTATTTTATTTTTATTTTTTTCACTATATACGTGATTACACATTCAGTATGATTTGTTTATACTTGATGTTATTAAACTTATATTTATTACGTGATTACACATTCAATAATGAGAACTTAATTGTTTGTGTTTTATTATGTGATTAAATTTGTAATATACGACATAACGTTGTGATTATAGGTTGATTGGTTAATGTTTTATATTACATGTATACTTAATTCGTGATTAGACCTAAAATATTAGCATATATATTATATGTTTTGTTTTTTTAATGATAGTTATGGTTAGTATGTAATTACGTAATCACTTAGTGAGTTTTTAGAAGAGACTAATTCGGTACGAAGTGTAGGAGAATGATATTTTTAAAAGATCCAATATTGTTGACTCATAAATCACTTCCCCGTGATTTTCAAAAGGCTATAATTTTTCCATATGATAATACTTTTTTTTTTTAATATTACACCGTATTAAAGAACATTTTATTCTCTTTAATTGAAGTAGTCTATTGCTATAGTTTTCTTAATTTTTAATTTTTCACAGAATACGTGATTACACATTCAGTATGATTTGTTTATACTTGATGTTATTACACTTATATTTATGATGTGATTACACATTCAATAATAAGAACTTAATTGTTTGTGTTTTATTACGTGATTAAATTTGTAATATTCGACATAACGTTGCGATTATAGGTTGATTGGTTAATGTTTTATATTACATGTATACTTAATTCATGATTAGACCTAAAATATTAGCATATATATTATATGTTTTGTTTTTTAATTATAGTTATGGTTAGTACGTAATTACGTAATCACTTAGTGAGTTTTCATATAAATACTATAATGAAATCACGTAATACGTAATCATGTTATAATAACATATAGACAACTTTTGTTACGTAATTATGTACTGATAATCATGTGACATTACACTTGTTTCATGAATAAAATACATAATATGTAATTACGTACTGGAACATAATCACGTAACGTTACAAAATCACGTAACTTTATAGCTTGTAAAATTAAAAAAAATTAAGAAAATTATAGCAATAGCACACTTAAATTAAAGAGAATGAAATGCTCGTTGATACGGTCTAATTTTTAAAAAGAAAATATTATTGTATAAAAAAGTTATAGTCGTTTGAAAATCGTGGGGGAGTGGGTTTATGAGTCACCAATATTGGATATTCCTATTTTGCCCTTCCCTGTTTGTTTCACTTATTTTCTCTTTCGTGATTTATAAATTTAGGAACCATTCAATCTCAACCATTAGACTTGCTTGATCAAATGTCTGTTCATGTTCTATGCTACACTGCGCACAATAAAGATTCTTCTAGATGAACTATTCTCGATATTTATATTATACCCTCCTGCGTAACCACCAAAATAAATTACTTTGAGTCATTGTGTTTTAGTGGTTTTAATCATTTGAGTTTAAAATCAAAAAGTTTAACGCCCTAAGTCCCTAACCAATCATTATATAACGTTTTGAGTCCCTGTGTTTTAGTGGTTTTAACCATTTGAGTCCAAAGTCAAAAGTACAAGTGTTAAAAAGTTTGACTTAAAACGTTATAAAATGAGTGGTTAGGAACTCAAGGCGTTAAATTTTTTGATTTTGAACTCAAATGATTAAAACTACTAAAACACATGACTCAAAAAGTAATTTACTCGTTAAAATATAAACTTAACATTCAAATATTAATCTAATCATTATTTGCCGACTCTTGATCTCTATCCCATTCCTTGTTCAAGTTTTGTAAATCCTAGTCTCACGATCTCACTAAGACCAAAAAAAACTAAGGGGCTGTTTGTTTCAGCTCTTAATGGTTCAGACCTAGACATTTTACTGATTCAACATTTAATAGTTCAGACTGTTTGTTTCACAAGCAAATGTCTGAATGGTTCAGACATTTGTCTCTGAATGGTTAAACATTATACCGAGTCTGAATGGTTATTGGTAAGATATTTGCTTCTGAATGGTTAAATATTATACTGGCTCTTAATGGTTGATACTACTTACTGGTTTATCACTTACTCATTCAGAAGTTATCAAACAGCCTCTAAACTAATTTGTCATCGATGTATGCTCAGACGAGCCGATCATAAGCTACTCAAACTTGACTCATTGAAATCTTGAACCATACTTGGCTTAATCAAGCTTCACATAAACTAACGCTTATTCAAGAAAAAGCTCAAGCCGAGCATCATATACCAAATTTGATGGCTCGTCTCATAAGCTTTTCAAGCTCGACTCATCGTCGAACCATATTCGGCTTAAGCAAGCTTCGCATATACTAAAGCTTATTCAAGAAAGGAGCGCAAACCGGGCTTCATATATCAAGTTTGTTTATAAACATGTAAGCACAAATATGCATAAGTGTCACTTGTACTTTTATATACATTTACCACTAATTCAAGAAGAAAAAATAATATAGATAACTTAAAATGAAAATGTATAAACAAGTGTTGGGTTTTAATGGTATAAATAAACCCCCATACTTCCTTGTTTTGACACTTTTAACCCCTATACCAAAAACTATTTCATTTTTTTCTATACCCCAGCTATAACAAGACCTCTAGAAAAAGTCCGCATATTTAACTCTTTTTGCTCAAAAAGTACGGCACTTTCAACATGAAAATACGCCGAAATCTAAATCAGTAGACTGTCGACCTCGATTACTGCATCCGAAATGCGATTCGGGACCATCGACCTCGGTTACTGCATTTTATCAAGGATTAAAGATATTTGAGCCACCCATGTTGATGGCTGTTAGAATTGTGATAGTTGTGATCACACCAAGCCATAATAAAGCTGACCCTGCAAATAATTTACATATTGGTCAATGACTCAATGCAACAACTAGGGGTGTGAATTTCTTACACGACCAGAAAACACGACACGAACGTAACACGGAATTTGCAGGTTTAGGTTTAGTCTAAATGGGTTTGGAACCTGTTTAGCTAAACGGGTCGGTCTGGGTCAACCCAGTTGGTTTGGCGGGTTGACCCGTTTAACCCATTTAGTTATATTATATTTTGTTACAATATGTTTTATGTCATAAATTGAATTTGGGTGCGTATTTTAAACCATAATTATAACTTAAAAAGAGAAATTGACATAAGATTTTATAATACATTTACATTTGTGTTTTTTGTAGTAAATTTTAGTTTTATTATATTAGTTTGTGGAAAAAAATTAGAACATAAAAAGAAATTCGGGTTGATCCGTGTTCAGGTCAACCCGCAAAAATTCGGGTCATGTTCGGGTTCATATATATGAAAAATGATTTTCGGGTTCGTCTAAAATTTTCGGGTTCGGGTCGGGTGAACACAACTCGTTTAGCACCCCTAGCAACAACACACATGAATCAAACAGATCATGTGAAGTATGGTCAATAGTGAATACCTCCTGAATCAGAACCACTATCAGCAGTCGCAAAATCAGATGTTTGACCGGAGTACGTTGTAGTTGACTTCGTATTATTACTATTTACATTATTTAACGTTTCGGAAGCCACTATTCCTTGAAACTCTTCACTGACAATAAAGGCTGCTAAAACATCCATGAACGGTTCTTTATTGGATGAGGGCTCATATGTAGTGCCAGCTGATGCTAGTTCCGAAAACTCGTCGTCTGATGCATCAACGTCGGTTTTGATTCTTTCATCTTCTTCGTCTTCAACGTAAGCTTTATACGTGAGTCTAAGTAGGATCTCTCCAGTGGGCCCCTTGTTAAACGGTCCCAAACCTCCTTGAAGAGTCACAACCCTGTCTGTCGGTACTGTGTCTTTTAACGATCGTAGGTCAACCTAAAAAGATGACATATTAAATTGTTAACACGTTGAATAATCAACTAAATAGATATCGGAGTGTTTGACCAAAGAGGTTACCTCTCCTGCACCGACGGTCAAGTGTATAAATCCAAAAGAATCCTTTACTTGTACCGACAATTTCTGGTTTCTCGGGTCAGTAACTAGCATACTGAAATCCTGCCATAAAACAAAGATCATCAAATATTAGTGTAACGAAATTCATTTTTATACTATATATAATATGAAAGTTGGTGGCTTTTACGCCATTGCCACTCCTACTATCAAACTTTGCCACAATCACCTCCTCTACTTTGAATTTCCACCATAGTTGTTAATGGTGAATAGCGATAAGGAACCTATATGCTACATAGCGATGGCGATAAGTAGCAGGCAGCTATTTTATAAATAGCGATACACTAGAAAAAAAAATTAAAAATTTTATATGTATATTATATCAAAATACCCGGGTATATATGCTATTTTACATGTATATTTAACAAAAACCTAAAATCCAAATATTTAATAGCTATATTTAATTGCTATTTATAGTAAAAAAAACAAAAAAAAATCGTCGCTATCTATCGCTACAACCCTAATAGCGAGCCTAGACCTATACGCTAAGTAGCGCGCTATAGCGATCGCTACGCTCGCTATTGACAATTATGATTTCCACAACCACACCTTCATCTTTCAAAATTTTCCAGCACCACCTCTCTACTTTGCTTTTCCACCATCACCCCCTCAGCTTTTACACATTTACGCCACCAACCCTCTACTTTTACATTTCCACCACCACTCCCTAATCTTTTACACATTTCCGCCACCACCCCTCTACTTTTACACTTTGCCTTTTTTAGACTTTGTGTTTTTACCCTTGCACTATTACTCCATTTTTACTGTCTTTCACGAAATGTCTTAGGCATTGTGTTATATACATTGTGTTTTACACTTTTTTTGTAATTATCTTTTACACATTGCGTTTTACGAATCGTGTGTTGTCTTACCATGCGTATCCACACTAGTTGATATAGAAGACGTAGAGTATGAATTTCATAGTGATGAAAATCTCACCTGATTCCATATTGGCTGACCAGGAGGGCCAGTTATAGTTGTTTGACTGTTCTTTTTACTATGTATCACTTGATCTTCCAGCCGTAGTTCAACATATGGATCTGTTTTTCCTGTAAAAAAATAAAATCATGATAAGACTTATATCTAGTGTGTATTTGTATTACATACTTAGGGGTGTGTTTGATGTACTATCACTCATGAATCATGATTGCTACTATGAATAAGATTAAAAATGCTAATAGTAGTGATATATAGTAAATATAAATAATCTAATGATACCCACCATAGAAGATGTAAGAGAGTTTTCGAGCATCAACAAGAGTGACCGAAAGTTCGCCAGCAAAATCCTTATTTCCTTCTTGCATTTCACCCGACTTGAAGTCGTTTTGCACTGGACCAACTGTCTTCCCCTTTTGAAAGTCCAAGACAATTTTATTAGGCCGCACGAATAATCGGGGCAAATCCTCTGTCAAAAGCTTTTTCAAAAACCTAAGAATATCAAAAAACATCAAATAAGAAGAGCATATAGTAAAGCATGTCATAGATGGTATCAATTACTAAATAAAGACATTTATACAAGAGCATATATTAAAGAATTAATATAAAACTAAGAGGTGGCAACTTCAACCCATTTAAGTAATATAGGTCAATTCGGGCTATGTTTTATCCTAACAAATTGAAGAGCATAAAACCTTCTCCATCATTAGATTCAATATTTTATTTTAAAATATATTTGACACGCAAATTATTTTAAAATTGTTCAAAACTTTAGATATAAAGTAGTTTCATGTCATTACCAATAAATACCTTTTTTGACCCATCACCCAGACCGCCTATTTTGCCACCTCTAGAACATAGTTATTGATAGCGAATAACGGACGATAGCGAGAAGCTACCTATACGCTACGTAGCGATAGCAATGAAATAGCGGGCGCTATTTTATTTTTAGCGACACACTAGGAGAAAATTTTAGAAATATTTTATATCTATCTCATATCCAAATAAGTTGTTATATACGTTGTTTTCTATGTATGCTTAACAAAAAACCTAAAATCCTGCCATTTAATACCTATAAAATCCCGCTATTTGCCCGTTATGGAGACGCCAAAATCAGATAGCGACACGAGTGCTACGCTACGCTATTCGCTATAGCGCTATTAATAACTATGCTCTAGAATAGAATCATCATAGATATTACACAATGTCTAAATCATGATCATAAGAAGAAGCTACTTACATCGAGAGTACAGGGATGGCTGGTATCACATATGTACATGCAAGAAAGGGCAAAATGATGAATATGTATTAGTATTTAACTTAAGTCAACAATCAAATGATAACTACGATTCAGAATGGTACGGATTATTAACTAAAATTATAAATGTAACAAAATGGCATACCCATTAAATTGAACAGCCGAAACGGTAACAACTCAAATTTAATTTTGGGAAGTGAGACAAAAGCCCATGAAGCAGCTCCAACCCAAGGCTCAGTGGGAATCAATCTAAGTTTAACCCAAAGTTCTCCATCAATATCAAAGTCCCGAATTCCAACCGGCACCTTAATCGGAATTATACCAAATTTCAGTGTCAGCATTAGAAGCATTTGAGCACCACCAGTGTAACGAAGACCAATTTGGTACCTTTAAAAAGTAATACAATAAACAGTTTAACACAGAAGGTAACTAACAAATAGGGGTGTTCAAAAAATCCGGATCCGAAAATCCGTATTCGAAATATCCCCAGATTTTCGGATTCGGATGTGGATTTGTATAACAATATTCACTATCCGAAGATCAGATATCCGAAATTTCGGATACGGATTCGTATAACAATATTCACTATCCGAAATTTTTGAATATCCGAAAACCTGATAATCTCATCTTGAACCCCCCCTACTAACAAGTAACAACTTAAAGATAAAGTTTAAAACTTCGCGAAAAAACTCACTGTAAATCATCGTTGCTGCGTGAAGTCCTGCGCTCGACGTTTCTAACAACAAACGGCTCATCCCCGAGTGAGAACTGTTTTATTTCGACTCGTTCGACATAATCGGGCTTTTTTAAGTCATCGATAACGGGCTGAAGCAGCCCGATTACCCAATTCTCGAGCCCGCCTCTATAAACCTTCCATAACTTCCCCAACACCATGTTGACCCACTCAACGGATTCTTTCCTCTGCAAATCTTTTTCAAGAAACAGCGAAAAACTTGTGGGAACTTGTGGCCATATTCCGAGTTTCCCTTCATCATTTTTGTTTTTCTGTTTTCGCGATGTCCAAAGCTTATCAAACACAACCCCACTAATGAAAAACAAGACGAACATCCCACCGATATTTTTATTAATCGGAGGTAAAGGGATCGGGTGTATGACCCCGAGTTGAGTTGTTAGTTTACCTATAACAGGGTCTTCTCTAAATCCACTAAACTCATTAGAATAACCTAATTGAATTGAATCACTATCTTCATCAAATTCATTACGAATTCGATTTTCGGAGTACGTTTTCAAACCCCTTTTAACCGAACTCGCAATATCAATACTCACACTTTGGTTCCTACCATCAAAGGGAACCATACAACCCAAAATCACACCTCTGTTTCTTCTTCTAAAATCTTTTCTTCCACTAAATGAAATTGGCTTCTCACATGGGCAAATGGGTGGTGATGACATCCACAAAATCTTGGAAAAATCAGAACTTGCAGATAAAGATTTATAAATCATTTTAAACTTAATCTAAAACTCAACTCACATGGAAATTGAATTGGGGGAAAAGGGTTTCAACTTTCAAAACCCTAAAAATTATAAAAACAACAGAAGCTAAATTGGTGTGTCAAGTTCCAAGATTTCCATATGGGTATGTCTAAAAGTTCAAGAAAACAAAACCTAAATCATAACTAGAGCAAAAAAAAAAACAAAACAAACTTGAATTGGGGAAAAGGGGTTTCAGAACCCTAGAAATTACAAACCAACAGAAGCTAAATTGGTGTATCAAATTTCAAGATTTTGATATGGGTATGGCTAAAAGTTCAAGAAAACATAACCCAACTTGTAACTAGAGCAAAAAAACTCTAAATTGAATTGGGGAAAAGGGGTTTCAACTTTCAAAACCCTAGAAATTATAAACCAACAGAAGCTAAATTGGTGTGTAAAACTTCAAGATTTTGATATGGGTATGGCTAAAAATTCAAGAAAATGTAACCTGAATTATGACTGGAGGAAACTAATTGGATCAAAGTCGTCAGAAGCAGCAAATATATTGAAAAGTTACGTGATTTATTGCCGAAAAAGTCGGCGGAGATGTGATCTTGCAAATCCCGAAAAACCAAAAAAATGGGTGTAAGAAATCGTGGCAAAACAGGGAGATGGGAAGAAAACGATATACACGTGGGCGGAATCGACGCGGGTTTACTTGAGACGTATGTTTGACCCGAGACTAGTGATGGATCTTTCACTTCTATGGCCCCAATATGATTTGAATATGATGTTGGCCAGGATTTTTTTCATTTAAAGCCACAAAAAAGATTTTATTTTGGCTTGACATTACATTCGAAAAAGAAGAGTGTTGATGCGATTGTAGCCGTTTAAAAAATAATAAGAATAATAAGTTATGTGATTGTAAATGATTGTATGTAAATTAGTGCGTTTTTTAACGTTACTTGGCGGGATTTCAATGGGTATGTGATTGTAAATGACTGTATGTAAATTAGTGCGTTTTTTAACGTTACTTGGCGGGATTTCAATGGGTATTTGTTTGATTCGTTATAGTTTTGGTGTGATATTGAAATTCAGTACAGTTGTCAACGTAAGTTTTACATCAATCGTCAGAAATTATAAAAAAGAATACTGGTGCCGATGATATTCAGGTGGTATAAGTACTCAATATAGCTTATAATACCAAAAAAAATATTTTATTGGGAATACAATTTCATTTTCAACAAAAGTTATGTAGGAGCGTTGGCAAAACTATAAAAACGAATATCGGTACTGGTACTAATGTTGTTTTAACACGGCAATTCAGTTAGTTAGTCATTGTCAAGAAAAAAATAATTATGGTTAACCCGTTTGATTTTTTAACAACACTTTTATCAGGGCGTAGATGAAAATTAACACGTCGCAATGGTGTATTCGAAATTTTATAACGCGTTATATTCTATTATTCGGATGACGAAAAAGGTAAACAGTTTCACTTTATTTGGAAAAAAAACTAAATGGTAAGATAGTTTTTTGTGACATATATGTTTTTGCTTCGATCACGTGTAAATTACTATTCCTACTCGGTTTTAAGAGAATTTTATATTAAGACATAGATAAATATAAGCATGTCGCAAAACATACTCAGAACTTAATAAAGTAATGTATTTAAAAGTTGCTTCGATCACGTGTCGGTTTTAAGAGAATTTTATATTAAGACGTAGATAAATATAAGCACGTCGCAAAACATACTTAGAACTTAATAAAGTAATGTATTTAAAAGTTGTGAAAAAAGTCCACTCAAAAGTAGTAGTAGTAGTTTTAAAGTAGATAAACTATTTTACCATCTAAAGCCTATATAGGTTTAATTCAAAAGATACCCAAGTTTTGTACCTACAAACTATTTTGAGTGTTGAGCTTACGTGAATAGGTGTATGAAGTTGATAAAAAAAATATGATGTAAAAGTAGATGGCAAAATGATACATTATATAATTTTGGATTACTTCAATATCCCTCTTTGTGATCCTATTTTGCAAAATTGCAAGTTGATTGTTAGTGAGACCGAATAAATGAGTTAGTGTGATCACAATTGTAATTTCCACCCAATCATTTGTAAGGGTTGCTCGGGGCATCCTTGGTACCCTATGCGGTTTGTTCAGGTATTACGGCACCGTCACGTGTAGCTCGGGTAGTGGAATCGGCGAAGGGGACCAAGTACTGTATGTAGTGGCGGAGCCACATGTAAGAGTGGGAGGCGGGTGCCCCCTTAAAAAAAATTATTGTATTTTGTAGGCAAAAATCTCGATCGCACCCCTTAAAAGTTCAATGAAACCTTATGATCGCCCCCAGAAAATAAATCATGGATCCGCCAATTAATGTATGCCGTTTTGGGTGCGTGGGGAAACCGATTGAGTATGGGGTGACGATGAGATTGTCGTCTCTCATTGGTTGGTGTCATTTAGGAACTTCTCCATGGGTATGCATACCAATTGGATTACTTATCCATAGGTTTGTTTAAAAATAAAATGGCTTTATCTAGGGGTGTAAACAAGCCCAGAGGCTCGAGAGCTACTCGTGATTGGCTCGATTAAAAGCTCGAACGAGCCAAGCCTTAACGAGCCCGAGCCCGAGCTCGAGCCTGAAATAGAGCTCGTTTTGTTATCGAGCCCGAGCTCGATCCTGAAATACAAAGCTTGTTTACGCTCGCGAGCCTAAACGAGCCCATACAAAATTTTAATTTTTTTATATATAATATATTAATAATGATGATAACATTATTGAGCCGAGCTAGAGCCGAGCTTTGGCTCATTTAAGCGATCTTGAAGTGAGCTCGAGCCGAGCTTTGAGCTCGTTTTAGGTTGTTCTCAGAATAGTTCCAGCCGAGTCAAGCCGAGCTCGAGCTTTGAGTTTTACTCGGGAGCCGAGCTCGAGCTCGAGCTCGAGCTCGAGCTTCATAAAAACCTAACGAGCCGAGCTCAAGCCTGGTCGAGCTCAGACTTGACCCGGCTCATTTACACCCCTAGCTTTATCCATCATTGTATCATTTGAATATTTTGAGTTGAGTTGATAGTACCCTGAGGATATATGTCATGTTAAATAGAAGCTAGTGGTAATTTCCACAATTAGAGGTTAGTGGTGATTCCTATAATTTATTTATTAGGAAAAAGTGATCGGTGATTTTTATCATCTTACGATATAATCTGTCTTGGTAGGGAAAGAAGTTTAAAATAAATAAAATAATAAAAAAATAGTTAATAAGTTCATAAAAGTTTAATAAGTTTAAAAAATATATAGATACAAATATTTACATTTTTAAAAGTATATTTTACAACTATATAACTTGCATAAGATCATCCCTACCAGTGGCGGAACTAGCCTATTAAATCAGGGATATCTCAAAAATTTTTTACCGTGCAATCATACATTATTAAAAGAAAACGACAATAAATAAATAAAGTAAAATAAATACCTAATAGATTTGTCCATTAACACAATGATCAATGAGCCTCTTTCAGTTTTATTATTGTTTTGGGTTTGGGCTAATGGGCTAGGTTTATCAATTACCCAAACATAAGCATAAGTTAGTTCAATAATAAAAAAAATAGTTAATAAGTTCATAAAAGTTTAATAAGTTTAAAAAATATATAGATACAAATATTTACATTTTTAAAAGTATATTTTACAACTATATAACGTGCATAAGATCATCCCTAACTCCAGTGGCGGAAATAGCCTATTAAATCAGGGATATCCCAATTTTTTTTTACCGTGCAATCATACATTATTAAAAGAAAACGACAATAAATAAATAAAGTAAAATAAATACCTAATAGATTTGTCCATTAACACAATGATCAATGAGCCTCTTTCAGTTTTATTATTGTTTTGGGTTTGGGCTAATGGGCTAGGTTTATCAATTACCCAAACATAAGCATAAGTTAGTTCTAGTTTTCTAAACGATAAGCAATGAATTCAAAAATAATTTTTAAATCTTCTAAAAAGAATTGTATTTTACTAAAATAAAGTATCCAATTTTTTTGGTTAGGGGTATCCTAGAATTGTTTTAGAGGTATCATTTGTATAAAACCGAAAAAAAATTACACTGCGCATACAAAGTTGAGCCGTAGCCCGTGTTACGGCTAATATAATGGTGGTTCCGCCCCTACCTAACTCACGGTTTTTCACCCAACAAATGATAATTAGGCATCAAAAGGACAAGGAAGGCACTGGCAACCGCTACGTGACTTCCGTGTGGGGTTCGTTAACGAGAAGTTCATGCGAACTTATAAGATATAATCAAAATAAGAGTCAACAATGTGGTTAGTGACAGAGTTTAAACGAAAAATCAGCGAGAGCCGTACTTTCAAAATCAAATCAGTAAGGGCCCTGCTCTTATTCTCTATTTTACACTACAAAAAAATATTAGAAATCTTCGCTAAAATTAACAATACGAGCGAAAAATAAAACCTATCAGTTGGATTTCTATATAACAATAACTAGATTATAACCCCGTGTATTACATGGGTTGAGTAAATAAATTTACATACTAAATAATAAAATATTATATCTTTAAAAACTTCCTTTATTGCACGGATTGAATAAATATAATTTTATATATTAAATAATAAAAAGTTATATATATAAGAACCATATTATACATGTTGAATTAATGTAATTTTATATACCAAATAAATTTGTTTTATTTAAAATGTTTTAAATTAACAATTTACAATTTCGGATAATATTTTATTAGAAAAATAGAAGAATGGTATTCGAAATTTAAAGTAGGATAAAATTTAATATTAGCTCATTATTCATTTAATTAATATAAGATAAGTTTGGAAGTAAGGCGAGAAAATCATAAAATAAATACCTACAATGAACGACATGTGTCACACATTAATGTTTTATTATATAGTATAGTATAGATAAAAATTTAGATTGATATAAATAGATTGTTTTGTTGTAGCAAAATTTGTTAACGAAGTCTCAATAAATTTAACCCATTATTTAAAACTCCGTAAATGTATAAATGATAAATAATATTAGTTAGAGTAAATTACAATTTTGGCCCCTGTGGTTATATCACTTTTACCCTTTTAGCCCAAAAAAGAATTTGTTTTTAACATCTGAGCCCACAACGTCTTTTTTTCTAACCCTTTTGGCCCCTAACACTAACCTCATCCATTAAATGTTAGGGGTCAAAAGGGTTAGAAAAAAGACGTTATGGGCCAAAAAGATTAGAAAAAAAGACGTTGGTGGTTCAGATGTTAAAAATTCTTTTTGGGCTAAAAGAGTAAAAGTGATATAACCACAGGGGCCAAAATCGTATTTACTCTATTAGTTAAATAAATAATATTATAAATGAGAAGGAGATTAAACGAAATAATAATTATCCATAAAAAATTAAACTAAATAATTATAAATGAGAAGGAGATTAAACTAAATAATAATTATCCATAAAAAATTAAACTAAATAATATTTAGTAGAAGGATTATCTATAATTAATTAGAAAAAATTAAATTAAAATAATACTTATCTATAAAACATGGCCTAAACATGGGTTGAATAAATGTAATTTTATATATCAAATAATAAAACAATATATATTTAAAAATCTTGTTTATTACATAGGTTGAATAAATGTAATTTTATATATTAAATAATAAAAAAGTTATATCTTTAAGAACCCCGTGTATTGTATGGGTTAAGTAAATTTAATTTTATATATTAAATAATGAAAAAAGTTTCATTTTTAAGAACCTTATGTATTGTATGGGTTGAGCACATGTAATTTATATACCAATCAATAAAAAGTTATATCTTTATAAACTCTGTGTATTAATAAGGTTATAAGTCTTAACTTAAAATTATACAAAGATATTCTAACTAAAAAATATTTAAAATATATAAAGACATTCAAGCTAAAAAAATATGTATATTGTATGTAATATTTTTTTAAATTAATGGATTTCAAATCAATTTTTGAAAATTTTAAATTAATAAATTCCAATTCGGGAAAAGAGACTTTAAAGTAAAACCTATATACAAAACATATTTAATCGTGAAAAGGGATATATGATCAGTCGGTGCAATTAAGAGGATGAAGGATCTAACTAAATCATAATATCTGATTTAGATACGAATGAATATATCCATCTGATACTTGCAATGCAAGTAACCATCTATATATATAAATGTAGCATCAACACCATCAATCTATACTTTTCTCATCTGTGTTTCACTGTTACAACTGCTTCAAGTAATTAAAACATGGATCCGTATTATGATTACCATCCCATTCTGCAACAACAATACTACTACGCATACGTTGTTCCTGTATCTGCAGTTCCTGCTGAGTGGGTGGCGTATGATCAAGTGAATACTCCTACTCATTACACCGTGCTCTACCCTCAACCGGTGCAGTATGTTGACGATGTAGCCATTCTCAACACCATGTGGGTCAATCAAGAACAACATCCTATGCATTCGTATTTCCAGAATCAGAACTACGTACCATATGACCGTTTGATTCATGAGTTCGAAGCTTTTCTAGAAGAAAGGTTGATGAGGATAGAACAAGAAGCGGGTCCTACGCTACAACAAGTAAACGCTGGTACGAGTGGTTCGGGTTTATCAGAGGAAGAGATTTCTGAACATCTGCAAGTGTACACTGCACAAGGAAAAATGAGTGAAGTGGATGCTTGTTGTATTTGTTTGGGTGAATATGAAAAGAAGGAGAAGATGGGGAGACTGGAATGTGGGCATCGGTTTCATGCGGAATGCATCAGGCGTTGGTTGTTGTCTAAGAATGTTTGCCCCATGTGTAGGTCTACTGCATTGTCGGTTTAACTCTTTGATTTTGATACGTGATGTCATCATCATCATACTCGGTAAATCCCACCAATAGGAAAGCTAAGGTAGAATTGGATTTTGATACGTGATGTAATATTATATATTTGGTTTATTACAATTGGTTTGGATATTAGTCCTTGTGAGTTGTGATAGAGTATCAAACTATTTCAGGTTTTTAATTAGTCCATAACAAGGGATTCGGTAACAAAAATATATCCCTAGCTCCTCAAGCTCTTTATTTTATACCTAGCAAAATAAACATAAACATGCCTAGTTAATAAACTAAAATGTTTTACATGTTTGCAACTTAAATGAACATCAATTAGACTAGTTGTTCTCGATTAACGGGGGTGCCACCTCAGCCCGTTAACGAGGTGGCACACCGCCTCTCACCGCGTCGCCAATGGGTGGGTCGTTATTGGGTCAGTGGGCGCCAAGCAAAGGAAGCCGTTGAGGGGTGTTCAAATATCGAGGCCTTTTTTTGACCGTTGGGGAGGGGTGGGTTAACCGTCGGGTTGGGTTTTCAAATAAAAAAAATTTAATTACTTTTAATATTAATCTTCTATATACACCACATTATACATCCAAATCTCACACAAACTAGGGGTAAGCTCGAGCTCGGTTCGATTATATACTAAGTTGGCTCGGCTCGGATTTGAAACTGAGCTGAAAATCTAAGTTCGAGCTCGGCTTGGTTTTTAACCGAGCTAGCTCAACTCGGCTTGCTTAGGCTCGAACTTAAAAAAAACAAATAATACATAGCTTTCAAAATGTGATGGTCTAAAATATCATTCAATAGTTTAAATCCCTTTTATTTAGCATAGTAATTAGACATCTATAATCCAATTAAAAACCAATGGCATATTTTTTACTGATTCTTTTACATATCGATTCAAATTTAGAGGCCTGTTTTTCCTGCATACATAAGGTCTCAACGGTCCTCAAAGTCTCATGACCAACCTTGAATTAAAAAGATGTTAGTTTAGCAATTTTGAGAATGAATTAATTTGAAAAAGGTAGAGTTGCAACAACAAAAATCAAAACATGATTAAACAGTAAATAACTAGATAGTTACTGGTTATAAATATTCAGAATATATTGTGAAAAGAAAAATCGTTGTCGTATTAACACCTTATAAATTAGCAACAACTTTGTGCATATGTAGGTTGTACCATGAGCCTGGGGAGCTTTTCAAAAAAAAAAACACTTTATGCTCTGCTTCTTGCTTCATACATCCACCAAACATACGTTGACCAAACACTCATCCACGCACCAAAAGAAACCCCAATTTTCACCCATATCACAAAATCAATCCCTTTATTCAAGGTTCTTCCTTGTATAGCTTATGGATGTTACCGGTGGTTAAGGCTGAAAGAGGCGACGACAGGAAACACTCCGGCGGCGAGATTAGGGTTTCGCCATCATCCTTGATAGTGGTGGCGACCGGTGGTTAAGGCTGAAAAGGAGTAGATCAAAGAGGTTCAACTGGGGTAGAATTAGGTTGATTTGTGGTGGTGGATGGTTGTGTTTCGATGGTCAATCGCTAGCGTGCAGATTTACACTTCATCCAGAAGGGAGATGTGTAACTGAATCATTGGTGGTGGATGGCAACACAACTGCAACCTTAATACTCTTTCTCAAGTGTCAAAGAGGATGGCCGTGCAGCAGGATCAGAGAATAAGGTTCACTATTATATTATTTTAAACAAAAAGGATGGGTGGATGTATATATCCATGACTAAAGAAAATGCATACAGGGTCATGACAAAAATATGATCATGAAGAATATAAGATACATTCTTCAATTAACGATGGGTGGATGTGTTTGTTAACAACTGAATATTTATGCAGACTTCTAGAAGAAAGGAAAAAGAAACACAAGAAGGCGAAGCAAGAAGATGATTTTAACTTTCTGGGTCGTGAAGAGAGAGGTTGTTCAAGCTCCACCAAAATTGGTCAATGTTCCCAAGGTTGGTTTTTTTCATCCTTTAAATTAAATTTTACAATTTCCTTTATGTGTAAATGGGTCACTTTGGGTTGTACAGTATCAGTAACTGGTTAAGCTGCTAAAAGTTAAAAAAAAATAATAGGTAAAAAATAAATGGGCATTTGTTTGAAAATCATATAAGTGTACTAAAGTGTTCACAGCTTCCGTATATTTTGACAAAACTATTATTGTCATCACATCTAATAACATATAACATAATTAAATATGAATTAAAAAATGCGGACAAAAAAGTATTTGTGGGTTGCCATGATGGGCAAGAAAAGAATCATTTATGAAGGTGTAAGATATGTATCGGATTTGGAGAAGCAAATAAGTTGTAGGGTCACTACTAATGTAAAGTTATCTACATATTCCTAGCTTTAATCATTTAAATATATGATTTTGATTATAGTTTGTAAGCTGCAATAAGTACTTTGAAACAACGTACCCCTTTTAACTTTTTTTGAATGATATTTTGAGTTAATCTTTATAATATGTTTTTTTTCAAAGAGGATTTATTAAGTCTCACTTTCATAATCGTCTATCTCGTCTTAAGACGGGTCAACCTTTTATTTTTGTTCACTACAATAATCATTAATCAGACCTTTCAAAAACAATTTTCGTAGTGTTCTTCTCTTCTGAATTGCTCTTTACTAAATAAATAATGCACTGCTCACAAACATATTATTTTAAAAGAGATTTCAACATATAACAAGCAAAATAATAGAATATCATATAATATACAACCGGTTAACTTGTAAGAAGGTAGATTATTAATGTTATTCTTGTAAAAATATTGTTTGCATTTTAAAGAACTTTTATACTTGCTAAAGGCAACGGTTCCGTTGAGTCGTGCGGATATGCTTGCTATTTTAGTTTCAGCAGACCGTTATAACGTTCTAGAGGAAGTTATGATGGTGTGTAATATACTTGAATGTCTTATTGATCATGAGACTCAATGGCCGAGATAGTTACTCTTAATAAAGTGTAAAGCAGTTATGATGATTAATATAATCTTCTTGATTTCTAATGATTTTTGTTTTTGTTAACTCAGTATTTTGGGGTTCTATTTTGCAGACATGTTTGCCTGTGCGTTTGAGCAGCACAGAGAGAAGGGTGTTGCCACGCCGTTGCCGGTGGCTCTGGCCGTCTATGGCGGCTACGACTTTACGCTGCGCGGTGTGTTTTTTTGGTAGTGTTCACGGTTTAAAACTTTTGCTTGTCCGTGAGTTTGATTTAAGATCAGAATGACGCTGCGAAATTCTGGTATGCTACATTGCACCTTTAACTATCATTACCCTATTTAGAGGTAAAAATTACACTGGCTATGATGACTTTTGTTGTTTTTTCTTTGTGATGTTTCTTGCAGGATGGATTGTTCATCAAAGAGTCTTTTTTTCTCAGGTTTGAAAGTCCCAATCCTTCTTGTGTGCTAAAATTATTAACATGTGTGGGTTGATATTCTTAGCTGCTTAGTGTCATTGGGATCGACCAACAAATGACATAACAATAACCCTTTTGTACAAGTTGTCAACATACGAATTCAACAAATTTTTGTATGACTTAGTTAGCAACATTATGGCATGTGAGTGAAAAAAAAACATCTTGATGTAACAACCATATGGCTTCAGCTAATGTGTATGAAACTAGCACCCCGCCGCATTGCGGGGGTGGTAATTCTAGTTATAACTAAGTTTGTAGTTTATTTAGATAAAATATGAAGTGAGATCATAAGAATTTAAAAGAACTAGTTGATTTTCCGCCCGCGCGTTGCGGCAGGGACCTAATGTCTGCAAAACGCGTGTCGGCAACGGCAAGCAGATAACGAAAATCAAAACATAAATAACAATGACCTGGTAACGATAGTCACTCTATAAAAAAAGCGATTTTAAATAAACTAATATATAATAATAAGACCCCACACACGTCCTACATGTAACACCCGTCTAATATTACTTGATTTTTAATAATAGATTATACCATTGTAAATAAAAGTTACTTAATTAACATAATGTTCATACAAGAAGTTCATGAGTAGCATAGACTTTAGCCGAACGCGAACAATTTGAAACATTTCAAAAGTTATTTAACAATCATGTACAGCCCATAAACCAAGTCTAGTAAAGATTTAAAACGTTACGGAAGCTTGTAAGTAGTGTTCGGTTCTTCAAAAGTTAGCTTGACCGTCATCCGTGATCTTTGGATACTTAAAAACTGAAATGTTTACACTAAACATTAGTATTAGAATAGTTAGAAATAATACATATTCGAATCTACGTTTAAAACGGATTCGATTGAACAAGGAAATACCAAATTTAACATAAGTTTTAAAGCTCTACCGTAACTTACGGTAGATACCGTAAGTTACGGTAGGTTCTATGAAATTCTGGTTCCACCGTAAATCAGGGGTAACCCACCGTAAGGCTTTTGGCCTCCACCGTAAGTTACGGTGGTACCGTAACTTACGGTGGCCTCTGCACATACATGTTTTGACTGATTTGTTGGTTTTTGCCCAAACAATTCCTCAGATTTTTCATCCTAACAACCCAAAATACTAAATTCTTGTAATTTGATGTCTCTATCATCAATCGATAACAATTACAATCTATCATATTACGAAGCAATATCCATGCTTTATTTGATTATTCGACCCGTTTGGCTCGTCTAAGGAATCCTCCTTTGTGACGACTACCAATGAGTTCCAACCAAATTTAACCTATTATTCAATATAGCGACATCACCGCTTTAATTCAAAACAACCCTTATTCAAAAGTTCAATTACGCATTTTATAATCATCAAAATCTACTTAATGTAACGGGTCCAGTTACATACCTTTAAAGCAAGCCCTTCAAACGTGCGTCCACACCGGTTTGCCCGCTAGATGCCCCGGCTTCCTTTCCTATAGAGTTCAATCACTTTATGTTTAGAACTCTTTGTTTCACATACATAACGCACATTTTGTCATACATCAGAATTATGCGTTTTTAACTTAACAATTCAGTTTCAAGCCTTCTTTGAGGCATTTCAACAAACACTATAAGGGCAGAATTTTTATATCTTTCATATTCAAGTTCATAGCTTGCTAATTAGCTAACTTAACATCAATAAAGTCTTCATATAGCATTTAAACATCATACTTTTCTGAAATCACTTTCTATGATCAAATTATACTAGAATAATCATTCTAAACCCTAGTGTTCATCATCTTCATACAAAACCCATGAATGACCTTCAATGTATTCATGAGATTTCCAGAATTTAGGCATATTTTCACATGTTTTTGTCTAGGTTTTGCTACTAGACACTACATCATTCCTATTCAATCCAAATGATACACATGCAACATCTAATTTCATCTTTTCCAAATTCATGAGAAATTCAAGTTTAGATATTTCTCAAAATTTTACATACCTTGTAATCCCCTTGTGATGAGGATCAGTAATCTATGTTTGGATTTTGATTTGGAACGGAATTTAGCCTTCAATTGATTGATTTTGTGTATGATAGAGTTTGAGAATGGGGGTGCCCCCCCCCCCCCTGCTTGTTCTTGATCGACCAGCCCCCAAATGGGGTGTTTGGTTTTTTTTTTATTAAATTTTACAACACAAGTTTCACTTTTATCATCTTTGGTCCCTTCACTTTTGTTTAATATATAGTTTTGGTTATTTAACCCTATTTCATGTTATTTCTAGTCTTTTAGCTAACTAGGTTAAAATTCCTAGTTAGTAAATTCTCATTTATTTATACTTTATAATTCTAATATAAAGTTTTATATTTTCGGGGTGTTACAAGTCCACCCCCCTTAAAAAGGGTTTCGTCCCCGAAACCGAAGTACGTACCAAATAATGTAGGGTGGAGACGTCGCATCTCCTCTTCGGACTCCCACGTAGTGTCCGAACCTTTCCTATGCTCCCATTTGACCTTGACTTGATTAATCACTTTGTTCCTCAAACTCTTCTCTTTACGATCTAAAATTGCAATTGGTTTTACCGCATAGTTGAGGCTGTTATCCACCTCGATATCATCGTAGTGGATACGAGCAGTTTTGTCTGCCAAACATTTTCGGAGATGTGACACGTGGAATGTGCTATGAATCCCACTCAACTCCTCAGGTAACTCGATACGATAAGCTACTTTACCAACCCGTTCAATGATCCTGAATGGCCCAATAAATCTTGGGCTCAACTTTCCTCTTTTTCTGAATCGTATTATTCCCTTCCACGGCGATACTTTCAACATAACTTTGTCACCAACCTGAAATTCGATTGGCCTGTTCCTTTTGTCAGCATACGCCTTTTGTCTATCTTGGGCCGCTTTCAAGTGTGCCCGAACCATGTCGATTTTCTCATTCGTAGTTCGGATTATATCAGTAGGTGCTAGCCCTCGTGGATCCACTTCTCCCCAACATACTGGAGTTCGACATTTTCTGCCATATAACATTTCATACGGGGCCATCTTAATGCTCGCGTGATAGCTATTATTATATGAAAATTCGACCAAGGGTAAATGGACATCCCAACTACCCCCGAAATCAATAATGCATGCCCGCAGCATATCTCCCAACGTTTGTATTGTTCTTTCACTCTGCCCATCCGTTTGTGGATGGTAAGCAGTGCTAATGAACAATTTAGTTCCCATTTGTTCTTGGAATTCACGCCAAAATTTCGAAGTAAACCGAGTATCTCTGTCTGACACAATGGATATCGGTACCCCATGCCGTGCTATGATTTCATTGGTGTACACTTCTGACATCTTCTTGGATGTATAAGTCTCACGAATTGGAATGAAGTGAGCGCTTTTCGTCAATCTATCTACAACTACCCATATAGCATCAAACCCGTGGTTAGTTTTGGGCAATTTGGTCAACAAATCCATGGTGATTTGTTCCCATTTCCAAACAGGAATTTCCAACGGTTGAAGTTTACCGTATGGTTTTTGGTGTTCCGCCTTGACTTGTAAACATGTCAAGCATTTTTCTACGTTCTTCACTACATCTCTTTTCATCCCGGGCCACCAATAGTTTTGCTTTAAATCATTGTACATTTTGGTCGCTCCCGGATGAATTGAATATCGGGATTTATGAGCTTCCTCAAGTAGAAGCGCCTTCACCCCACAAGTATTTGGAACCCATATCCTCCCGAATCGAGTCTTCAACCCGTTATTCCCATCCGTCAAATCCTTCAACTAACCGATTATTCTTTCCTTCTTCCAATTCTCCTCTTTTACTGCTTCTAATTGCGCCTCTCGAATACGTTCCAGTATACCCGAGGTCACCACGAGCTGCATCGACCTTACTCGTATTGGGACATAGTCCGCTTTTCTGCTCAGAGCATCCGCTACCACATTTGCCTTTCCGGGGTGGTAATGTATTTCACAGTCGAAATCTTTCACCGTTTCTAGCCATCGCCGTTGTCGCATATTTAACTCCTTCTGATCGAAGAAGTATTTTAAGCTCTTGTGATCGGTGAATATGGTGCACTTTACCCCATATAAGTAGTGCCTCCATATTTTTAAGGCAAATACCACCGCAGCCAACTCAAGATCGTGCGTGGGATATTTCTTCTCGTGTATCTTCAATTGCCTCGAGGCATAAGCTATAACTTTGCCCCGTTGCATCAAAACGCATCCGAGCCCCGATAGTGAAGCATCCGAATAAACCACCATATCTTCGACTCCGTCCGGCAATGTCAGTACCGGAGCTTGAGTTAACTTTTCTTTTAGCGTTTGAAATGCTTTTTCTTGATCGACACCCCAAATGAACTTTTCTTTCTTTTGGGTTAGCTTTGTTAGCGGTGACGCAATCTTGGAGAAATCTTGAATGAATCTCCTATAGTATCCCGCAAGCCCCAAAAAGCTTCTAATTTCCGAAGGGTTCTTCGGGGGATTCCATTTTGACACAACTTCGATCTTGGACGGATCCACCAATACTCCGTCGGCACTTATGACGTGGCCAAGAAATTGTACCTCTCGTAACCAAAAGGCACACTTAGAGAATTTCGCATACAGCATTTCTCGTCTAAGTGTCTCTAACACTTCTTGTAAGTGGTGTGCGTGTTCAGCTTCACTTTTCGAATACACCAAAATATCATCGATAAACACGATGACCGACTTATCCAACAATGGCTTGCAAACCCGGTTCATGAGGTCCATGAAAGCCGCGGGTGCATTTGTTAGCCCAAATGACATCACGAGGAATTCGTAATGTCCGTATCTCGTGCGGAAAGCCGTCTTCGGTACATCTTCTTCTTTGACCTTTAGTTGGTGATACCCAGATTTAAGGTCAATTTTTGAAAACCAGTTCGCACCTTGTAATTGGTCGAATAAATCATCTATCCTCGGAAGCGGGTATCGGTTCTTTACCGTGAGTTTGTTTAACTCCCGGTAATCGATACACATACGCATGCTTCCGTCTTTCTTTCTCACGAATAATACCGGTGCGCCCCAAGGAGACACACTCGGCCTTATGAATCCCTTGTCAAGCAGGTCTTGAATTTGGGACATCAACTCTTGTAATTCCGACGGTGCGAGTCGGTACGGAGCTTTTGCTACGGGTTTTGCGCCCGGAATCAATTCGATCCCGAACTCTATTTCCCGTTCAGGCGCTATCCCCGGTAAATCCTCCGGAAACACATCTTCATAATCTCGTACTACCGGTACATCTCCAATCTTTCGTGATTCCTTTTCGGGCTCATTTGCGTATATCATGAATGCCTTGCATCCTCGCTTCATAAGCTTGTGAGCTTTCAACATTGAGCATACTATAGGGTTGCCTCCTTTTTCGCCATAAATGGTGACGTGTTTCTCGCTCGGAGATGTTAGTTTTATCTCTTTACGAAAACACACGACCTTTGCATGGTGTTGAGATAGCCAATCCATCCCAACGACTACTTGAAATTCTCCCATTGACATCGGGATTAGGTCTATCAAGTATTCCTCTTCGTCAATGCTTAATTTACAGCCTCGACAAACATCACAAACTATAAAACTTTTGTTGTCCCCTATTTCAACTTCTAAGGGCACAGATAATTTCGTCAATACAAATGAAGGATGTCGAATAAATCCATGTGAAATGAAGGATTTATTCGCACCCGTATCAAACAATACACGTGCTGGAATTGAGTTAATTGTGAATATACCTGAAACCACACGTGCTGGAAGGACCTAGCCTTCGCTTTGGGAGCTTCTGTTGGGGATTCTTTAACATCTCTCCTTCCAACTAAGTCCGGACATTCGGACTTTTTGTGGCCGGGTTGATAACATTTGTAGCAAACAGAGACTTTTCCCGGGCATAGCGAGGCCGTGTGCCCCGTCTTATTACATATGGGGCATGGCTTGTCTTTGAACCGACATTCCCCTTTGTGTCCCTTCCCGCACACTTTACAACTTGGCGACCCACCTTTAGTATCCACCTTCTTTCCCGATTCTTCAGTTCGGGCTTTCTTTGTAGGGCTTGGATTCACATCGTGTGCCCTTCGCTCACCTCTTTCGACTTGCTTCTTCAACTCGATTTCCCGTTCCCGAGCAACGTTAATGATTTCGGTAAGGGTCTCGTATTTTGAAGGAGTCATAAACTCCCTATATTCAGCGCTCAACATATTGTAGTAGTAGTAGTATATTTTATGTTCTTCGTTCGTCACCAATTCACTACTAAACTTCATTTTATCCATAAACATCGCCGTGATCTTGTCTATGGTTTCACCCTTGTGCCTAAGTTGCATGAACTCTTCCTTGATTTTGTTAATGACCGCTTTGGGACTATGATGTTTAAGAAATGGTGTCTTAAACTCTTCCCATGTCATGGCCCTTGCCGCTTCGGCCCCTATTTCATTCTTTTTGTTATCCCACCAATCCTTGGCTTGTCCTCTTAACTGACCCGTTCCGTAGGCAACGAAATCGCTTTCGTTGCAATGGGTCCTTTCAAACACCCTTTCAATATCGCCCAACCATCTTTGGCAAATTATCGGGTCGACTTCCCCGTTATAGATTGGCGGTTTACACGCCATGAATTCCTTGTACGAACACCCTTTGTGTTCTCCCGTTTTCTCCTTCATAAGGTTGACAATATCCTCCAACCTTTTAACTCGCTCTTCTACAAGCGACAACACCGTGCCTTGAATTTTGTCTATAAACCCAGATAGACTTCCTTCAATTGCCTTCCCTACCTCTTCGGCAATTATCTCTTTCATTTGTTCAGTGCTTGTTTGCACCGGATTATCATCATTCCCATCAGACATCTTGAAACTGAAATGTTTACATTTAAACGTTAAACATTTCATTCATAGCATTGCTTCATTTGTTTTGGTTTAGCCAAGTTTCCAACTTGCTTTAACCATTCACATCTAATGCACTTTCCGGGTTTGAGTGTGTTAATAAACTCTTCCCATGCATTTCAATTCGTTTCTTATTTCTTACGCAAGGTATAATCTACTAACATAATAAGTTAATTCTTACCGGACGATCGATCAAGCTTAAACCGAACATTTGTTGACAACCTTAAGCTCTGATACCAACTTGTAACACCCGTCTAATATTACTTGATTTTTAATAATAGATTATACCATTGTAAATAAAAGTTACTTAATTAACATAATGTTCATACAAGAAGTTCATGAGTAGCATAGACATTAGCCGAACGCGAACAATTTGAAACATTTCAAAAGTTATTTAACAATCATGTACAGCCCATAAACCAAGTCTAGTAAAGATTTAAAACGTTACGGAAGCTTGTAAGTAGTGTTCGGTTCTTCAAAAGTTAGCTTGACCGTCATCCGTGATCTTTGGATACTTAAAAACTGAAATGTTTACACTAAACATTAGTATTAGAATAGTTAGAAATAATACATATTCGAATCTACGTTTAAAACGGATTCGATTGAACAAGGAAATACCAAATTTAACATAAGTTTTAAAGCTCTACCGTAACTTACGGTAGATACCGTAAGTTACGGTAGGTTCTATGAAATTCTGGTTCCACCGTAAATCAGGGGTAACCCACCGTAAGGCTTTTGGCCTCCACCGTAAGTTACGGTGGTACCGTAACTTACGGTGGCCTCTGCACATACATGTTTTGACTGATTTGTTGGTTTTTGCCCAAACAATTCCTCAGATTTTTCATCCTAACAACCCAAAATACTAAATTCTTGTAATTTGATGTCTCTATCATCAATCGATAACAATTACAATCTATCATATTACGAAGCAATATCCATGCTTTATTTGATTATTCGACCCGTTTGGCTCGTCTAAGGAATCCTCCTTTGTGACGACTACCAATGAGTTCCAACCAAATTTAACCTATTATTCAATATAGCGACATCACCGCTTTAATTCAAAACAACCCTTATTCAAAAGTTCAATTACGCATTTTATAATCATCAAAATCTACTTAATGTAACGGGTCCAGTTACATACCTTTAAAGCAAGCCCTTCAAACGTGCGTCCACACCGGTTTGCCCGCTAGATGCCCCGGCTTCCTTTCCTATAGAGTTCAATCACTTTATGTTTAGAACTCTTTGTTTCACATACATAACGCACATTTTGTCATACATCAGAATTATGCGTTTTTAACTTAACAATTCAGTTTCAAGCCTTCTTTGAGGCATTTCAACAAACACTATAAGGGCAGAATTTTTATATCTTTCATATTCAAGTTCATAGCTTGCTAATTAGCTAACTTAACATCAATAAAGTCTTCATATAGCATTTAAACATCATACTTTTCTGAAATCACTTTCTATGATCAAATTATACTAGAATAATCATTCTAAACCCTAGTGTTCATCATCTTCATACAAAACCCATGAATGACCTTCAATGTATTCATGAGATTTCCAGAATTTAGGCATATTTTCACATGTTTTTGTCTAGGTTTTGCTACTAGACACTACATCATTCCTATTCAATCCAAATGATACACATGCAACATCTAATTTCATCTTTTCCAAATTCATGAGAAATTCAAGTTTAGAGATTTCTCAAAATTTTACATACCTTGTAATCCCCTTGTGATGAGGATCAGTAATCTATGTTTGGATTTTGATTTGGAACGGAATTTAGCCTTCAATTGATTGATTTTGTGTATGATAGAGTTTGAGAATGGGGGTGTCGCCCCCCTGCTTGTTCTTGATCGACCAGCCCCCAAATGGGGTGTTTTGTTTTTTTTTGTTTTTATTAAATTTTACAACACAAGTTTCACTTTTATCATCTTTGGTCCCTTCACTTTTGTTTAATATATAGTTTTGGTTATTTAACCCTATTTCATGTTATTTCTAGTCTTTTAGCTAACTAGGTTAAAATTCCTAGTTAGTAAATTCTCATTTATTTATACTTTATAATTCTAATATAAAGTTTTATATTTTCGGGGTGTTACACTACATGTTGGAAATTCAGTTGTTTTCTGTTTAGTTATTACGGTGCTAAGATGTTAAAATATGGATGAGCTCGTTACCGGTAACGACACCGAGAGTACCGATCCGGAAAATCATCGAAATTAGGTACCTGCACCGAAAATGTTCGGTACGATACGATATGGTATGGTATGGTATTTGAAGTTAAAAATCAGTAAATACAGGTATGGTGCTAGACCTGTGTCGAACCGAAATTAACGATTCTGAAAACGCCAAAAGGTGGGTACCAAATTTGTACCGAAAATGATTGATATAGTAAATTTGGTACCGATACGATACCGGCTTGATTACAGGATTTGATACGATTTGCTCATCAATAATCTAAATATCCAAGTTAATTTTACATGCTACAATTCATTCATTATATGAAAAGACAAAAAAGAAAACAAAATAAGTTGTTGTGTATATAAAACCTCAATCAAACAAAATACAGTTTACTTACAATGTGTATGAAAAGTAATCTATACGATACAATTACTTGCGTTGCTACAGGATTTGATAAGCTCGGTACCAACCGGTACCGAAAATACCGTTACCGAAAATCCCTAAAAGTGGGTACGGGTACCGATTATACCTGGTACAGTACGGTTCGGTCCCGGTCGGTACTGTTACGGTACCGGTATTTGAGGGTAAAAACCGGTGAATACCAGTGCCGAACCGATACCGAAAATGAAAAAAGTCGATACCGATTCAGTACCGAAAATATACCCGATTTGGTAAATTTGATACCGGTACCCGATACCATTTGCTCATCCCCTTGATGATGTTACTATTCATTGAATTGTGTATGACAAATAATCTAAACTGATGCAATTACTTGCGTTGCTACAGGATTTGATGAGCTTGGTACCAACCGGTACCGAAAATACCGTTACCGAAAATCCCCAAAAGTGGGTACCGGTACCGAAGGTACCGAATATATCTGGTACGGTACGGTTCGGTGCCGGTCGGTACCGGTATTTGAGGGTAAAAACCGTTGAATACCGATGCCGAACCGAAACCGAGAATGTCAAAAGTCGATACGGATTCGGTACCGAAAATATACCCGGTTTGATAAATTTGATACCTTATTGCCCTGATTTACTGTTTGATTTTTATTTTTTTAATTGAATATAAAGTTTACTGTTCAAAGCGTTTGTTTTTTAATATAAGGATAATAATAATCAACGATAAAATTTTAAATTAGTTAAACTGATAAAACATGAAGTGAGGTCTAATAAGACTTTAAAAGAATACAGTAATAATCAAGGATAGAATTTTAAATTAGTTAAACTAATTCAGATGGATTTATTATAAATAACAACAAATTATCTTAAATGTTAAATATATATATAAAGATATAATAGATACAAAAAAGTTAATTATTTTTAAATAATAGACTTTATATCAAATGATAAAAAGGAATATGTTAAGGGAATATGGATCGGCACAATTAAGAGAATTGAGAATCTATCTAATTAAATCATGATCTTTGATTTAGATAATACATCTATATATCTCATATTTGCAGTGTAAACTACCGTATCTATATCTATATATATATATATAAGAGCAGCAGCACCCATACCATCGATCTATACTACTTCTCTCGTCATCACTCCACAAGAATTTCTTTTCTCTCGGTTAATAAATAAAACTGTGTCGTTTCAAGGTGATTTCTGCTTCAAATAAATAGTAAGATGGATCCGCAATCTGTGTGGGCGAATCAAGAACCTACGCATTCATATTTCCAGAATCAAACACCACATCAACACACATTAATCTTCAACACATCTCACTCTTTGATCATGCAACAGTTTGATGACACTTTTTTCACCATGCAAGATTTTGAAGAGATTTTGACGACACAAGAGTTAGATGAGACTTTGACCATGCAAGATTTTGAAGAGAGTTTGTCCATGCAAGATTTAGAAGAAGAGAGTGAGAGTTTGACCATGCAAGTGTTAGATGAGAGTTTGATTATACAAGAGTTATATGAGACTTTAAACATGCAACAACTAGATCAGACTTTGACCATGCAACAGTCGGATGAGATTTTGACCATGCAAGAGCTGGAAGAGATTTTTGGGCTACAAGGAGTGGCCGCTGATATGAGTGGTTCGGGTTTATCAGAGGAAGAGATTTCCGAGCATCTGTATGTGTACACTGCACAAGGAAGGATGAGTGAAGTGGATACTTGTTCTATTTGTTTGGGTGACCATGAAAAGAAGGAGAAGATGGGGAGGCTCGAATGTGGGCATCGGTTTCATGCGGAATGCATCAAGCGTTGGTTGTTATCTAAGAACGTTTGCCCCATGTGTAGGTCTACTGCTTTGACAGTACAAGTGTAATTAATTTGATTATGATTGGGGTGTAATGGTTTAGATTTGTGTTACAATTGGATGTTTGGATATATAATATTAGTTTAATATTTTTTTTTTGTTTTTTATGCATATTGCTTGTATAACAGTTTCCTAATCAATGTGCTTTTCGGGTATTTTGATTTGGAAAATCACAATTTGATGATACTTTGATTGCATGATTAGAAAGATAAACCCATAAAAATGGAACACTAAAACAAACACATACTTGCAAGAACTTGAAAACTTTACAATATATCAGGGGCGGATCTACCTTACATCAAGGGGTAGCCTCCGCTACCGCTTGGCCGGAAAATTTTTGACATTTTTAGTGTAAATTTTGGAAAAATTTGACGTTTTTTCGATTTCGTTACCGCTTATTTATAAAACGCTCCCGCTTGGTCGGAATCCTAAATCCGCCACTGCAATATATTTCTGGATGATTCTTTTCCTGAAAGTTACACATAGTGGACGGATATAACATATAAGTACCTATGTAAAACCGGCTGAAAGCCAAGGTTTTTTTGTCACATAGATTTATCAATTTTAACATATATAATATATCTTTTTAGATTTTACAAGTTTAACTGGTTAAAAGATATAATAGAACCAAAATCCATATATCTAGTGTCAAACAGCCACCATTTAAGTGTGAAAAATAAATATTCCATTGATTAAAAACATGTAGATGATGATTTATTATAAAGGAAAGTAATTGAATATAAATTAAATAATCGTAAAAGTAGTAGATGATGATGTAGATGCTGAGTGGATGTTTGTTATTGAAGGAAAACTAGAATTATTGTGGCGGGGCCTAAAACTATGCCAAATAACATCATGCCACACCGCCAGTGACGACCATTAACACTGAAGTTGCGGCGTGTTAATGCGAAGAAATAAGATTGAAAGATATAACATATAAAAAATAACTATGTCGATTTAGGACACACGCGTTACGAGTTGCGACGAACTTGTTAAATGGAAAAAATATACGTAAAAACGTTGAACCAAACACGCACGTTGCACCGTGTTAACTCGCAAAATAACGTAGAAAAGAATAACTAAGTCAATGTAGGATCCGTCAGTTGCGGCGAACTTACCAAAGGGGGAAAATAGACACGTTGCGACATACCTGTCAAATGTGAAAAAACAGACCAAAAACGTTGAACCCCACACACATGTTGCGACGTATTAACTCGCAAAATTTAGAACGAAACGTAAAACGAAAAATTTGTGAAAGATAAAAAGTATGAGGGGTCAAAGTTGTAAATAAAAAAAGTTTTAGGTTGAATTACAAAAGATGAAAAGTTTTGGGTTAAAAGTAAAAAAACTAAAAGTGTTAAAATACAAAAAATAAAAACTTTTGGGTTAAAAGTGAAAAATCACAAAAAAAAAAAAAAATTTTTTGAAAAACACCCAATGCTTGGGGTACAACAACACAATGCAACTATTAGTTGCTAATTTATATTATGGAAATTGTAGGTTTTTTATGTTTGTTTGAAATTTAATGTGTGTTAGGGGAGTGTGGGTGATCACTAGTGATGAAATTCCATCACTCACAAACATCCAATCATGTTCCGCTATGTCAGCAACCACTATTCTATCACTCACAAGCATTCTTTAGTGGCGGTGGTCATCACTAGTGATGGGATTCCAATGTACAAGTATTAATACACAATGTACAAGTCATACACATACATTCAACGATTCTTCAACACGTGATAAAATCCACGCGTTATAACTATCACTCGTTATAAACTATGTTGGCGGCTGTGTTCGTGATAGTTTCACGAGTGATGGGCAGTCCATAACAGACCACCTCCACTCCCCTTATGCTGATAATTATGTTTCTTTCTTATTTAATTTTCATATTATTTCGAAAACTTCATTCAGGAGTTCCTTATTTTCTTTTATATACATTCTTTACATATGACTTTTGATGTTTGTTTGAAATTTAATGTGTGCTATGTGATGGTGTGGTTCATTAATTCTTCATCGATTACAATGGGTAAAAACCATAAGTAGCTTCAAGAGATCAGAGAAATCAAAAAACCTCGATAACAAACGCAAAATAGGAGAGAGAGAGCAATCTTTGCCGATGGTGGGTGGTGGATGATTTATAATGGGTGGCCTAGGGTGGTTGGGGAGGAGAAATCGACGAACGTGGATGGGAAACGTGAACCTACAAATATGGGATGGAGAAGAGATATCTAGCTAAGGCTATTCAGTGTGGAGCAGACAAGTCCTTGGAGGATGCCCCTCCAAGGATGGACCAAAGGAAATATAGGATGGGTCTCCCCCATTTATTTATTCATTTTTTTAATTTTGGCAAATCAAATATGCAATGTGTGTGTGTGTATATATATATATATATATATATATATATATATATATATATATATATATATAGGGGATCGCTAGAATGAGAACCACCACGAGTTGTAAGAACCACGAGAACCGCGCCCCGCGGGTGGCCGTTGACCACGAAATTTTTTTTACACCTAGATCCGTATATTTTAACACCAAGGGTAAATTTTGGGTTCAAACGGCGCGCCCGAGGGGGTAGTTTTTTACGCCCAAAGTTTGGGTTTTTTTAATTTTTTTAATTTTTCTTTTTTTTTTTAACCAAACTTTGGGCGTAAAAAACTACCCCCTCGGGCGCGCCGTTTGAACCCAAATTTTACCCCCGGTGTTAAAATATACGGATCTAGGTGTAAAAAAAATTTCGTGGTCAACGGCCACCCGCGGGGCGCGGTTCTCGTGGTTCTTACAACTCGTGGTGGTTCTCATTCTAGCGGCTCCCTATATATATATATATATATATATATATATGTAACTAAATTAATTTAAACTCTAAAATAAATATTAGTTCCTACATTACATTAAAAAAACAACCTAAACTAAAAAAAAATGAAAAAACTACTAGTCTTCATCAGGCATGTCGTCATTGGGTTCGTTTTGTGCGTTGTTCCAAATGTATTCCACCAAGTCCACTTGAAGGTTTTGATGTGTGTACTCGTTACGTAGGGAGAATCCGTTTAAATCTTGTTGTTCTACACTTACTGGAATAGAATTTCCGTTGGGCGCGTATTCGTCGTACTCACAAATCGCTCTACCTTCGTCTTCGATGATCATGTTATGCAGCAAGATACAAGCATACATAATGTATCGCAACCTCTGTGGTGTAAAAGAACGTGCTGGATGTTCAATGATATGTCATTTTTTTGTAGAACCCCAAAACATTGTTCAATGTCTTTTATCGATGCCTCTTGAAACTTGGCAAATTTTTTTCTTTTATCGTCTGTCGGGTGCGGAATAGTTTTAACGATTGTAGAGTACGTTTGGTATATTCCATCAGCAAGGTAGTACCCGCGCCTGTATTCTACCCCCGAAACCGTAAAACTGGTGTCTGGACCAGTTCCTGCTATTACATCGTTAAAGATCTCTGATTAGTAGATGACATTAATGTTGTTAAGTGAACCAGGCAGACCAAAAAAAGCATGCCAAATCCAGAGATTTGTTCACATGTTCGCACCGACTTCTTGTAATCTATTGGCATGGAGATGAACTCTAATGGTTCTTGAAACACCAGCAATTCTTGCACCTGCAGTAACCTAATCACAAATAATTCACTAGGCAACTAAATTGCATTCATACAAATTACATGTTTTAAGAAGCAAAACTTAAGAAAACTTACAGCAAGTCCCACAGCTCCTAAACTGAAAACGGCCACAGAAGAGCCTTTTATCAATTTTACAACGTTCAAAGTAGTACCTAACCCTAGAAAACACAAATTATTTTAGTCAAAATAAGGTGGAAAATCCAACAAAAGAAGGGTGATTATGGTCAAATAAGTACATGTAGAGATCCGACGGCCGAGGACACAAACTTTAGTCAGTGTTGATCGTGAGAAGGTGACATGTGTTCATGTTAACAAAATTAACCTCCCCTGGCCGTAGATTTGTCACTCATTCCCAAGCACTCTCCCCAATCCTATGTTCATGGTAACAAAATTCTTCAGATTATGTATACCAAATAAATACATACTTTCACACCCTTTTTCAATTTGACATAAAAATGAACTTACCCTCCAGCCTCATGTCCTAAATCTGAGGAAATACAAGAATTTGCCCCTGAAAATTTGGCAGTAACTTAAGATTAGAGATTAATAAAATAATTATCTGCTTTGGAATTTGAAATTAGAATACCTACTTTGCTTCCCAGAAGTAAAAATTGGTGTGACAGAGGGAAGTGAAGAGGATCTTTGTAACGCCCTGCGTTTTCATACTTTCCATATTTAGAAACCATTGCTTGAAATTCTATTTTTGGAAATCTCGCGTTCTTGTAATCATTCTTTCATCAAATACGGGACTTGGTTCATAAATAAAACTCGTATTTCTTTAATCTCATGATTTATATACTTTATACATGCTCATACATTCAATTTCGTGAAACAGTTGATAATACGTCCTTTTAGCGAATACGATACTTAAATACGACATTTATACGCCTAATTATAATTAGTTTACGTTGCTCATACTTAATTTATCCTTAAACTATGTTTAAATTACATAAAATACCCTTAATACACCCTAAAACCCTAAAATATAAACTCAAGGGACCAAAGTGTCAATTCAAAAACTTGAATTGAAGACCTGATGGTCTCTGGCACCTCGCCACTGGATTCTCTCGCGCCCCGCCAGAGGCAGAATCCACAGATTAGTTGTTTCCCCTTATGGGATTGGGCATTTTAGTGTGTTTGTTGCTTCCAATGTGTGTTTCTTGCATTAAAATGTCACACCCCCAAAAATACCACATTCGGATACCCCGCTAGGCGTGTGACGTACCAGGATCTAGCCACTAATCATATTGAACTCATAACAAGATTTCAAACGGAGTTGTCAATTATAAATAAAATGTATCAAACAATAAGTTTAATAAAATCCAACAAGTTCAGCGGAAGCGATAAGTAAACCATTGTTTAAATATTTCAAAGCCAGATGTATGAAAATCAATAAGCCCGTCATGTGTATCCAATCAGTTCGACCCATGACCACTCCAGCCATTCCAGACAGCAAGTCCATATCCAAGAAATCTAACGACCTGCGAGCATGCAACACGTATGTCAGACAACGCTGGTGAGTTCATAGTTTTACGAAAACGTTAGTTACCAAGTGTTTAGGTCAGTTCATTGATAATAATGTTGATAATAACTCGAGTACCATACAAGATGGCTACCAGATTGTTTTGCCCGTCCCCAATGCCCCCTATCTAAGCATTGGTCATGATTTAAGGTCATTAGTTCACGCCCGTCCTCTCAGGTACGGTGTGAGGTTGCCAAGCCTAATAGCGCTATCAACTAATACCCCGTTACCTCTCAGGTAACTAATTCGGTATATGATGGGACTTAAAGTGGTAGGAAAAGAGTGTATTATCAAACATCCCAGTTTTTGTAACACCCCGGTATTTCCACGTATTACCGGTGGGCCCGGTGGGGAGTATCGTGACGTAATTGATATCATCGTGGTCAATAATCACAGTTCAATGCACAACGGAAGTCTAAAAGTAGTAATATTATAGATAATAAATTAATTTTATCTCTATATGCTTTCTTCACCACTTTTTACACAGTGCACCCTACACAGACAAATATACCATTAAATAAGATGAATTACATTTTTAAATCAATAAAGTCATTTCCCAACAACCTAAAGTTTAATGGCAAAAAAATAAAACAAACAAACAAGGAGCAACAACCAATTAGAAAAAAATATCACTGAAAATACGAGCAGAAAATAGAAGGCTTGAAATACCTTTTGAAATAGTTGATAGGAAACTGCAAAAGTTCAAAGAAACCCTAATTTGAAACATACAAACACAAATTAAACCTTCAATTATACATACGTTAAACAAATTGAAAAACCTAACATCCCTAAACAAATGAACGAAAATGGCAAAAATCACCACATCAGATTAAAACAACATAGAAAAAAATAAAATTTTTGTAGAAGCAAAACCTAAGAAGATAAGAGAAGACAATGAATGTTTAAGAAGAATCATGCATCTTCTCAATTCACAAATTCCGGGATCGCCGTTCCATCGCCGCAAATCTCTCCAAAGTAAATACTCCCAACTTTATTTGAAAGAAACCTCTCTGCTTGTTCCCTGTTTTGCAGTATGTAAACATAGATAGATGAGAGTGACGCCACATTTGAAGAGGTTTCAGAGCGACGTGTGAAGAAATTGATAGAATGAAAAAAACCGCCCTAAACCTCCCCTTCTAGAAGCTTTTATTGAATTAATACGGTCAAGATTTCATTTCAACTTGATCTAAGGGCTTATACACATCTAAAAGCAGTTACAAATTAAGGGGAACATAAGAATATATAATGTTAACTTTGTTATGTATTAAAGCTTGTATATTATGCTTTAATGTTTTTTTTCACAATCTTGTTTCCTTTTAACCCTTCAACATTTTATCTTTTACAAATTTGTCATATTGTTTTTTTTTTCATTTTTTAATCTCTAACACTTTTTTAAACTCAATTTTGGTCCTCTATACTTTTCGTATTTTACAATTTTTTTTCGTTTAACGTTTCAGTCTAAATTTTGCATGTTAACACGTTGCAATGCGTGTGTGGTTTAATGTTTTTACGTCTATGTTTTCGTCTTTTAATGGCCCCGCCACAACGCACGAGTTCCTAAATCGACTTAGTTATCATTTTCTTTGTTTTACGCTTCGGTCGAATTTTTACCTGTTAACACGCCTCAAAGGATGTGCGTGGTTGAACGCTTTTACGTCTACTTTTTCTTCGGTTTAACAGTACTGTCGCAAAACGCGGGTCTAATGCCCCTTTAAAACACGGGTTCGATAAAACATTTCAAAGTTACCTTTTTTCCGGCTTAATACTAGTTTCATTCAATTTTAAAAATATCTAGAAAGCTTCATTTATCCCTCGAGTTCCCCATTTTATATTGTTTAAATTATCTACATATGACTTTTGAAGTAGAAAGATGTTAGTTTCTATATAGCAACTAGTTTTATGCCCCGCGTAACGCGGTGGTAAACAGAATATTTCTAAATTTGATAACACATACGTCTGTGTTTCGGTTACTTATAAATACTACTCATAACATGATCTTAATAAAAATTACATCGAGACACAGATAAATATAAACCCGTCAAAGAATTTTTTTTAATAAAGTTTAGAAATTGTAGAGTAACTTTATTGAAGTACAGGAATAGTAGCGGTTGTCTACCAATAGCAAACACTCTCTATTTTCCCGGGTTGGTTCGTTACGCTTGCAAGGGGAAATAGCCAAAAGATAAAATACTAAAAGCAATAAAAGTAGAATGACTAAACATGTACACTACCAGTTAACAAATAAAAATAATGTTTTTTTAAACACATGGGCTAAATACGTATATTAGCGAAATTAAAGATTTAGAAGTAAAATACAAAATACCACGATGAATTACTAAAAGGAATAAAAGGAGAAGAACTAAACATGTACACTACCAAAGGTAAAGCAGATGGACTAAACACACATATAACCAAAGTTAACCAATAAAAGGAAATTTGTTTTTGAAACAGAGAGACTTAAACACGTATATTAGCAAAGTTGAAAGTTTGACAATTAAACACAAAAAGTCACGGCCAATGAGAAGTGTCAGGCAGCTGTCTCGCACTATTTTCCTGATGATCTTTGTAGTATATACAAATTTTGAGAATGAATTAATTAAAAAAGGAAAATTGGTAATTAATAAACCAACCTTTCACCAGTTGGTAAAGAATAATCCTACCTACAGAATTGGTAAATAATAATACTACCTTTCAATATGTTGGTACTCAATGGACCTCCGTTAGTTTTTTTTAACTGAAGTTAGTTTTTAACTTTTATTTATTACACAAACAGTCCCTGTAGTTATAATTTACTAGTTTTAACTATGAGTTAATAGCCAAAATGGTCCCTGAGGTTTGCACCACCGCCACCACCACCACCACCGCCACCGCACCGCACCGCCACCACCAAATTGATTTTAACTCATTCTATATACATGACTAAACTGCAAGGACCAATCTGCAATTTCCTCAAATTGATTTCAAACACAAAAAGAGGCCGCTTAATCAGTCATCCCTTCCGGCGAATTCGCCGGAATCCGGCGAACTCGAAACTCTGTTATCCAACCTGTTTTAACCCGTTTTTTCTGCATTAAAGCTTGTCTCCATCCTATAACAATCCTATGACGAACGGGTATAAATACAAGACCTCTAATCTCATTCCAATTCATCTCAAACAAATTCACACTTAGATCTATCTCTGCGATCTTTGCACATCTCGCGCGGTTTAATTAAACTCCGTTCATCGACCTTTCCGAGCTCATTAGGTTAGTACTTTATACACAGTCCGTTCGATTACTAGTAGCTGATTAAAAACCTGAACATAATTAGTCTTAACAATGGTTTCTACATGTTCAATTCCTATTTATGAATTAGGGCTGTATGAACAATTTGGGGATTTAGGGTGAAATAACTTCTTAATCCAGTTTATTATCTCAAGTTTTGAATTAATAAATTTACTTTTTTCTTATAAGTAGTAAATCTATTTGCTGTGGTGGTGGCGGCGGTGCGGTGGTGGCGGTGGCGGTGGCGGTGCGGTGGTGGTGGTGGCGGCGGTGCAAACCTCAGGGACCATTTTGGCTATTAACTCATAGTTAAAACTAGTAAATTATAACTACAGGGACTGTTTGTGTAATAAATAAAAGTTAAAAACTAACTTCAGTTAAAAAAAACTAACGGAGGTCCATTGAGTACCAACATATTGAAAGGTAGTATTATTATTTACCAATTCTGTAGGTAGGATTATTCTTTACCAACTGGTGAAAGGTTGGTTTATTAATTACCAATTTTCCATTAAAAAAAGGTAGAGTTGCAACAACAATAAAATAAACATGATTAAATAGTAAATAACTGGCGTTACAAATATTTAGAATAGATTGTGAAACGAAAATTTATTGTGAGGTATTAATTATTTAGATATCTTAAGTTAAATCATAAGGAACTTATAAGAATAATTAATTTTTTTTTGAACGGCGATTGACTCCAACAGTCGAGAGGATCACACCCACATTGCATGGGTCCTAGTCCCCCTCGGGCGAGGCATCCGAGGTTGACCATAGGCGCTCCACGAGAAAATTTCCAGCCGACAGCCACTTGACTGCCGTTGCAGCCTCCGCACTCAAGAGCCGGAGTAACCGCACAATAATAGAAAACTCGTGTGCGGCTCAAGACTCGAACCCGGGCTATTACGCACTCAAGGCTCTTATCCATCATTGCCATGACCTCTCAACCAAGGTTGGAGTCATTTTCCCCCAAATGCAAGAGGTGGGGATCGAACCCGGGTCTCCAAGGAAACCCAAAGTTCTTTCCACCACTTGTAACGCCCCAAAATCTGAATGTTAATATTTGTCGGGTGTTCCTATATGACACGTCATGAAATAAATAACTAGGCTAATTAACCTAGTCAAAGGTATGGTCAAAAGTATTAAATGATGAAGGTAGTGTCAGTTATGTTTTAAAGGCAAACCCGAGGGGCTAAAGTGGAATAAATAAAAGTTGAGTTATTAAAGAAAAAGGATCACACACACACACACACTTTCGTGTGTGTTCTGGATGGAACGATCAGGGGCTCTCAAGAGCCCCAAACCCTAGTTCATCAAAAAGCTTCAAATTGAAGAACGAATCAAGACCCAAATTCACAACCGAGCATGAATTAGTGATCACCTTCACACGGGGATCGTAAGGTATGTCTTAAATCAAAGATTTGTGATCATGTGTGAAGTGGGTTATGTTCTAATCCGTAAGTTAATGTGAAATTTATCAAGTATAAGTGTTAGAATCATCATATAGAACATAGATTATGTATGGTTTGTGTTAATTTGATGTTTAGAGGTGAAACCCACTTGTTTGGGTAAGGATGATGATTTGAATGATCATCCATGTTCAATTCTTGTTGATGGTTGATGAAAAATGATGAATTCCTGTGAGTGAATTGAGAGAAATGTGGTAGTGATATGTTTGATGTTTATGTGTGAATGTTATATGTTGATTAGTAGTAGGAATTGATAAATTATATAGTAACTTAGAAGATTTATGCATAAATTAGTTGTACGTTATGCTTAGAAGGTGGTACGCACACCAAGCGGATGATAAAATGTATATAGTATCGTCCGTATAGTTGATTATGATGTTACGGGTATATGAGGATAAGTCGATAGTTAAATATGGTTAATAGTTGACTCTCAAAAGTAAACTAAGTATAAGTAACATGATTTGACTCGATGTCGTAAAAGTAGGATTATAGGAAGTCGTATGGTACATGTTATGTTAATATGCGTTATCTGTGATTATATGATGAATTACATGAATTGGAAAGGGTATGAATTTGATTATATGTTTTATGCTTGTTAGTTGTGACTAAAGAAAGTCAAATGTGAAATATGTGGTTGATATGATCGTTAATGTGTACAATTGTGTATACTAACGAGAATGTGATGGGTGGCATGGAAGTATAGGAATCATGTCAAGACGGACTCAAGAGTGAAAGGATAACGGGTCAAGAGGAGACAAGGGATCGGACACGAGCACGGACGCATAAGGTAAGTGATTTCCGTAATCACTTCTTAGTTGTTTAAGAAATATAGTGTTTTAATTAATTAAACCTGATGTTTGAGGTTAATTATGTGTTGAAGTCCTTCGTCGTAAGTGATGAGATTAAGTTGACTAAAACGCCCTTGATGGGTATATCGGACAAACGACCTTTTAAAGTAGTTTAGAAACAAGTTACTCGGTTAGTGTAATGTTTTGGGCAAGTATGAAACTGAGGAGTATGGTTTTGTAAGTCAGAAACGTTTTAATGCGAAATTACCCTTAACGGGTCAAAATAAGCTTTTGAGCGCAAACAGGTGGAATAAGATGTAAGGTATCCGGGAATGAGTCTTTTATGACCAATGACCTTGACATTATCAATTCATATGAAGTTAAGGTCAAATAAACATGTTATGTGGGTAAATGCATGAACGGGTCAAAATATGGGAAAAGGGTAATAAGCCGAAGGCTTAAAAGTTATAAATTCCGGTAGTCCAAATATTGGATTTTAACTCCATTAGATGGAGAATTAAATTACGGACGCGTGGGAAAAAGAATCGGGTAAAACGGATTAAAAACGAGAGAGTTATGCTCGTTTCCGTAAAGTCCGAACGCGCTGGGGATATGCAGCAAGTTGCTGCATCTGTTCTGTGAAAAGGAGGGCGTCGCGTCACGCGACGGGGGGTCGCGCGACGCGACGGGTCATGATTTTTCGAAAATTGTTTTTTTCGCACGTATGTTCCGGGAAGCTCGTTTAAACGCGTTTTAAGCTACGGGGGACTAATTTAACTTACGTTTTTATAAACTTAAGTGTATGAACATGTGTAGATAGGTATTTGTGTACGTTTATAAGTATGCACGCAAGTACGGGGATATATGACGGTATGTATGCGAGTAGACATGTATGAGTTTGCCATGTTGCAAGTAGGGATGTATGTGTATGTATATATAATGTCATGAGTGTACGAATAATGTAGGCATGTGTATATGAAGATACGTGTATAACGAGGTGTATGTATTTATATGTAGGTATGCATGTAGGTTGGCATGTATGTGTGTGAGTATGTATGTATGCAAGTAGGTATGTGTGCATGTGTGTATAAATGTATGTATGGAGATAATAGGTACGAAGTTTAGGTATGTATGTAAGTCATTTTGTATGATTAAGTTTTACGTTGTTATTCGTGTACCTGGAGCCTTAGGTGTAATGCAGGTACAGTAACGAAGACTCACCAGGGGTGAGGTACTCAGAAGGAATGTTAATGTAAAGGAATAAATAATAAACGGGATTAGTCCAAGGATAAGTATTGTTTATATTGATAACATTTTAAATGTCTTGTATGTGTTTGGTGAGTGCAGGTTGTTCGAGCCAGATTATCCTAATAATAGAGGAGTGATCAAGGATCGAGTCACAAGATAGATTGTACGGGAGTGTCGAGTACGTATTCGAGTGATGCTAGGTTAGGATTTCTTATTGTAAATAAGTGTAATAAACGTATTCACTTTAAAAGGATTACCCTTAGAGATGTTTTTAAGCGCGTCAAGGTGTTTGTAACGAAAGAAATTTTTATGGTACGAATTTCCGCTGCGACTTTAGTCAATTTCGAATTAGGGTCTTACAAGTTGGTATCAGAGCCCTGGTTTGAGGGAATCAAGTACGAGAAGGTAAGTACTTGAACTCAAACTTGTGTGCTCTTGAGATAAGAAACCCGTACAATCTAAGACTCGATCAAGATCCAAAGGTAAAGGCTAATGTAAGTAGGTACTATTGTATACGTATATAGAACTGACGGCTTTGTATGTGCAAGGTAAGCATAAGTGTTGGAAGAGGATGATCTGTGAATGCAGTCTAGGATGAATACTAAGGCAGGCAAAGAGGTAATAAGACAAATTTGAATTCAGATACGTAAATTCGATATGTGGGTAAATGTAATGATAAAACCTATTAAGGGAAGGAAAACTTTAAATAAAGGACAAGGATAGTATAGTAATGAAGTTCTGAAAGTGATACACGCGCCAAAAACCTAAGTCTTCGGATATAAGGTGACAATTACATGAAGGCACGAAACTAGTATGTGGAGTGTGTATCTGGCCAGTACACGAGAAACATATGACGTTCGTGAGATCATGATAATTGTTACAGGTATGTTCGGTAGAGCTGGGTAACAGGCGGGCGTGTGGGTGAAATGGGAAGTAAGACTCTCGGGAAAATGAGAGTACTATGTAAGAATGAAAAGCATGCCTGATAAGAATGAAGAATGTTGAATCCGTAATTAAGTACGGATCAACAAGATATGAATAAAATGTTTGAATCCGTGAGACGGATTCAAGGAATGAAAGGTATGAATGCAATGTTTGAATCCGTGAGACGGATTCAAGGATGAAAGGCATGGACGATATGTTTGAATCCGCGAGAAGGATTCATAATGCAGAAGTAATGAAAGGGATGGATGTAATGTTTGAATGTGCAAGGTGGATTCAAAATGGAGAAATGTTTGAATCCGTAAGGCGGATTCAATGAATGAAAAGCATGAATGATGCGTTTGAATCCGTGAGACGGATTTAAAAATATATAAAAAGATGAAACTAATCCGCATAAGAAGATGTCGACAGTTTGACCATGATTGAGTCGAACGGGTCATAGAAATAGGTATAAAGTAAGAGGTGATAGTATCATAGATGAAGTTTTGTATAAGATATGTGTTAGGTGTGTTAGTTATCGACTCGTAGGAGTCAGAATGGATGACAGGCTATGACCCGGACTATAATCTAAGTATGGAAGGGAAGGGTAAGATTGGTAAGAAATACTGAAATGATGCAATGAAAATTTTGCAAGAAAGCATGCGAGGAAAGAGGTACGAACGCGTACTTCAATAAATCTACGATAAGTAAGAAATGTCAGTTGACCTTGAAAAGTCAAACTGCAAAGTTTGATGAAATAAGTGACCAGAATACAAGAATTGCAGGTAAGGTGATGGAATGTGTGACATGTTATAGAATGTATATAGGAAATTGTAAAGGAATTATAGGTAAGTAATCACCTAGTATAATGAATGCTCGTATGCATGGTTTGTAGATGTTAATGGTAGAACTATTAAGGTGATGAAGCCAAGTGGATTGGTGAAGGAATGTACTAGAATGAAAACTTATTACATGGATGAATGAAATTTTTGGTCTGGTACGGTATGTAACCGTGAAGAAGCCGGTCGATCTGGTATAGGGATCGCTGATTTATGAAGTAAAGTAGAGGTTAATGAAATGTTTAACTCATGCTAATAAATCTCAAAAGTTGTGGGTGGAAGTTTCGAGTATTGATTAAACTCTAGTATGATTAACTTGCACGACACGCTTAATTGTGTAGATTAAGTAATATATGAGATGAGAGTAATAGTAATGTAACATGAATAAGATGATTTAAAAGTAACGCAAAGGTATGCGTGGTACAAGTAGCTATAGAAAGCGTAGAATAATGTTAATTTTTGAGTTAAGCGCGTATATGCGACTATGAAATAGTAGTTTTGTTGCGATAACGAAACAAGAACTAAATATTATAAAATGTATATATATATATATGGAATATGACCTTAAGAGACAAGATGAAGGTATTGGACCTGTTATAAACGGGTCAATGAAATGAGAATGTTATGTGAAAGTATGGTATGAAAAGTATAGACTTATTAGGAAGAAGTAAATTGTATAAATAAATTATGAACCAAGAATGGAAAGTTAACTACTACTATGATAAAGTACCAGTTAATGTTAAATATATATGAGCAGGCGTAAATTACGAAATAAGATCGTATAGTGACGAAAATAACATGAATAGTTCCAAGTAAACCACATATGGTGCACATGATATACGAGTAGTAGGATGATGAATGAACCATTAGCTATGAAGGCTGTTAGGAATTTAGCGTTATTAGTGAAAGCGACACTAATAAGAACTCCGGAGCGGGTTCTTTAAGAAAGAAGATAGTCGTTGTAATGGGCTAGCGGTAGTGTTGATGGACATAGAGAAGAATTAATTAGTGGTAAATAGAGATAAGAAAGGTTTCGGGGACGAAACCTCATTTAAGGGTGGTAGACTTGTAACGCCCCAAAATCTGAATATTAATATTTGTCGGGTGTTCCTATATGACACGTCATGAAATAAATAACTAGGCTAATTAACCTAGTCAAAGGTATGGTCAAAAGTATTAAATGATGAAGGTAGTGTCAGTTATGTTTTAAAGGCAAACCCGAGGGGCTAAAGTGGAATAAATAAAAGTTGAGTTATTAAAGAAAAAGCATCACACACACACACACACTTTCGTGTGTGTTCTGGATGGAACGATCAGGGGCTCTCAAGAGCCCCAAACCCTAGTTCATCAAAAAGCTTCAAATTGAAGAACGAATCAAGACCCAAATTCACAACCGAGCATGAATTAGTGATCACCTTCACACGGGGATCGTAAGGTATGTCTTAAATCAAAGATTTGTGATCATGTGTGAAGTGGGTTATGTTCTAATCCGTAAGTTAATGTGAAATTTATCAAGTATAAGTGTTAGAATCATCATATAGAACATAGATTATGTATGGTTTGTGTTAATTTGATGTTTAGAGGTGAAACCCACTTGTTTGGGTAAGGATGATGATTTGAATGATCATCCATGTTCAATTCTTGTTGATGGTTGATGAAAAATGATGAATTCCTGTGAGTGAATTGAGAGAAATGTGGTAGTGATATGTTTGATGTTTATGTGTGAATGTTATATGTTGATTAGTAGTAGGAATTGATAAATTATATAGTAATTTAGAAGATTTATGCATAAATTAGTTGTACGTTATGCTTAGAAGGTGGTACGCACACCAAGCGGATGATAAAATGTATATAGTATCGTCCGTATAGTTGATTATGATGTTACGGGTATATGAGGATAAGTCGATAGTTAAATATGGTTAATAGTTGACTCTCAAAAGTAAACTAAGTATAAGTAACATGATTTGACTCGATGTCGTAAAAGTAGGATTATAGGAAGTCGTATGGTACATGTTATGTTAATATGCGTTATCTGTGATTATATGATGAATTACATGAATTGGAAAGGGTATGAATTTGATTATATGTTTTATGCTTGTTAGTTGTGACTAAAGAAAGTCAAATGTGAAATATGTGGTTGATATGATCGTTAATGTGTACAATTGTGTATACTAACGAGAATGTGATGGGTGGCATGGAAGTATAGGAATCATGTCAAGACGGACTCAAGAGTGAAAGGATAACGGGTCAAGAGGAGACAAGGGATCAGACACGAGCACGGACGCATAAGGTAAGTGATTTCCGTAATCACTTCTTAGTTGTTTAAGAAATATAGTGTTTTAATTAATTAAACCTGATGTTTGAGGTTAATTATGTGTTGAAGTCCTTCGTCGTAAGTGATGAGATTAAGTTGACTAAAACGCCCTTGATGGGTATATCGGACAAACGACCTTTTAAAGTAGTTTAGAAACAAGTTACTCGGTTAGTGTAATGTTTTGGGCAAGTATGAAACTGAGGAGTATGGTTTTGTAAGTCAGAAACGTTTTAATGCGAAATTACCCTTAACGGGTCAAAATAAGCTTTTGAGCGCAAACAGGTGGAATAAGATGTAAGGTATCCGGGAATGAGTCTTTTATGACCAATGACCTTGACATTATCAATTCATATGAAGTTAAGGTCAAATAAACATGTTATGTGGGTAAATGCATGAACGGGTCAAAATATGGGAAAAGGGTAATAAGCCGAAGGCTTAAAAGTTATAAATTCCGGTAGTCCAAATATTGGATTTTAACTCCATTAGATGGAGAATTAAATTACGGACGCGTGGGAAAAAGAATCGGGTAAAACGGATTAAAAACGAGAGAGTTATGCTCGTTTCCGTAAAGTCCGAACGCGCTGGGGATATGCAGCAAGTTGCTGCATCTGTTCTGTGAAAAGGAGGGCGTCGCGTCACGCGACGGGGGGTCGCGCGACGCGACGGGTCATGATTTTTCGAAAATTGTTTTTTTCGCACGTATGTTCCGGGAAGCTCGTTTAAACGCGTTTTAAGCTACGGGGGACTAATTTAACTTACGTTTTTATAAACTTAAGTGTATGAACATGTGTAGATAGGTATGTATGTACGTTTATAAGTATGCACGCAAGTACGGGGATATATGACGGTATGTATGCGAGTAGACATGTATGAGTTTGCCATGTTGCAAGTAGGGATGTATGTGTATGTATATATAATGTCATGAGTGTACGAATAATGTAGGCATGTGTATATGAAGATACGTGTATAACGAGGTGTATGTATTTATATGTAGGTATGCATGTAGGTTGGCATGTATGTGTGTGAGTATGTATGTATGCAAGTAGGTATGTGTGCATGTGTGTATAAATGTATGTATGGAGATAATAGGTACGAAGTTTAGGTATGTATGTAAGTCATTTTGTATGATTAAGTTTTACGTTGTTATTCGTGTACCTGGAGCCTTAGGTGTAATGCAGGTACAGTAACGAAGACTCACCAGGGGTGAGGTACTCAGAAGGAATGTTAATGTAAAGGAATAAATAATAAACGGGATTAGTCCAAGGATAAGTATTGTTTATATTGATAACATTTTAAATGTCTTGTATGTGTTTGGTGAGTGCAGGTTGTTCGAGCCAGATTATCCTAATAATAGAGGAGTGATCAAGGATCGAGTCACAAGATAGATTGTACGGGAGTGTCGAGTACGTATTCGAGTGATGCTAGGTTAGGATTTCTTATTGTAAATAAGTGTAATAAACGTATTCACTTTAAAAGGATTACCCTTAGAGATGTTTTTAAGCGCGTCAAGGTGTTTGTAACGAAAGAAATTTTTATGGTACGAATTTCCGCTGCGACTTTAGTCAATTTCGAATTAGGGTCTTACAACACTCCACTACAAGTGGGGTATAAGAATAATTAATTGAGTATCAACATTAAAATTTTAAATTAGTTAAACGAAAGCAGTTAGATCTTTATAATGCTTAACTTAATATAACTTTTTTTACTAAATAAAGATACGTTAGGTTAAAAAAGTTTCTTAAAATTATATAAATATATTTTAAGCTTAAAAAGTATAAATAGTTTTTTTTTCTTTATTTATAGACTCCAAATCAAATGATAAAGAGGAAGTTAGATTAAAAATAAAACCAATTATCGGATAGGGATGTAAGTCGGTGCAATTAAGAATCTAATTAAAACATGATATTTAATTTAGGAATGCAATCAAATTTTAAATCGTATTCACACTTGCAGTTTAACTAACCGTATCTATATATATACGACTATACATAAAGGCAGCATCATCCATACATACTAATCACTCTATAGTATTTCTTTCGGTTAAACTCTCAAGGTGAGATCATATCAGTTTCTGCTTCAAAATAAGATGGATCCGTATTATTATCTCCACCACCCCATTCTTCAACAACAATACTACTACTACGCATACGCTGTTCCTGCTCATTACACCATCTTCTACCCTCAACCGGTGCAATACGTTGATGATGTAGCCATTCTCAACACCATGTGGGTCAATCAAGAACAACCATATTTTCAGAATCAGAACTACGTGCCATATCAAACACCAGAGGAGACGTCGTTCTTCAACACATATGACTCTTTGACGTTAGACGAGACTTTGATCATGCAAGAGATAGAGGAAGAGATTTCTGCGCTACAAACTGCAGGTACGAGTGGTTCTGGTTTATCAGAGGAAGAGATTTCCGAGCGTCTGCATGTGTACAGTGCACAAGGAAAGATGACTGAAGTGGATGCTTGTTCTATTTGTTTGTGTGAATATGAAAAGAAGGAGAAGATGGGGAGACTCGAATGTGGGCATCGGTTTCATGCGGAATGCATCAGGCGTTGGTTGTTGTCTAAAAATGTTTGCCCCATGTGTAGGTCTACAGCATTGTCGGTTTAACTATAAATTTGATTGTGTTATGCGATGTAGCGGTTTAGATTTGTGTTACAGTTGGATATTTGGATATATGATAAAGTTCAATTTGTGTTACACTTGGATATTTTGATTTGTTGATACTTGACTAGAAAGATAAACCCATAACAAAAAACGTTAAAACTAACCCATACTTGCTACAAAATTTTAAAACAACTTCACAATTTGTTTCTCGATGCTTCCTTCCCTGAAACTTATACATAGTTAACGGATATAAGTACGGTTTTTTTTGTTTCCGTTCGGTTCCGATTTTTTGTTTTGCTTTGATCAGTTTTTTTCGGTTTCGATATTTTCAGTTTTTTTTTTTTTTTGTTTCGTTCCGGTTCGGTTTCGACTTTTTCACTTTTCTTGTTTAACTGGGTCGGTTTTGGTTTCGGTTTCGGTTTCAACTAATTTCAGTTTTATTGTATTGTTTTGGTCGGTTTTGGTTTTATCTTTGTTTGGTTTTGGTCGGGTTTTTTTTTTTCTGTCATGACTCGAACAAAAGGTATACTAATGATGAAATACCCAGCCCGTTTCGACCCGAAACCCATTCCAAACCGGACCCGATTTGACCTGAACCCGTTTAGACCCGAATCCGTTCCAACCCGGACCCATTCCGACCCGACCCAAAAGAATCGTTTTTTTTTTTCTAATTTGACCCATCTCGCCCTTAACCCGTTATGACCCGACCAGACCCGTTTGCCAGTCCTAAATTTAAGAACATGCAGACTTGCACAGAACTCTTCATAATAACATATTAAACATCGTATCTTGATGCTCATTGGAATAGTTCTGACTTATATTTAGTCTTCTCAAGGTCAAAGTAAAACTAAAAATATATCCCTCAACTCCTCAAGCTCTTTATTTTATACCTAGCAAAATAAACATAAACTCGCCTAGTTAAAAACTAAAACTTTTTACATGTTTGCAACTTAAATGAACATCAATTAGACTAGTCGTTCTCGATTAACGGGGGTGCCACCTCAGCCCGTTAACGAGGTGGCACACCGCCCCGCCCCGCCCCGCGTCACCAATGGGTGGGACGTTATTGGGTCAGTGGGCGCCAAGCAAAGGAAGCCGTTGAGGGGTGTTGAAAAGAGATCGTGAAGCCGCTCACAACCGACTCGTAAACGATTATTTTTCAGAGAATCCGCTATACAACGGCAAAAACTTTCCAGCACCCTGTTCGCATGAGCCGCCGACTATTTTTACGAATTGTTGGTGATTTAAAACACACTTATACATTTTTTCCAACAAGGAGAAGATGCACGGCGTAAATTAGGTTTTGCTTTGTTGCGGAAATGCACGCCGGCGATTCGCCAAATGGCATACGGCAGTGCGCGAAACTCATGGGACGAGTATTTGAAAATGTCAGATAAAGCGTGCCGCAATAGTCTACCATTTTTTTGTGAAGGTATAGGTTTTAATGTTATCATATGTTTTTATTAATGTTATCTATTTAATTGTTAAATATTTTAATGTTATTATGGTTGTTTATTTAGAGTTTATTGTTATCCTTATTATAATTGTAGGTGTTATAGCGCTATATGACAAGCGTTATTTTAGACGACCGACCTTTAGTGATATCCGAAGGATATTCTAAGTCCATGAAGAAGTACACGCTTTTATTGGGAGGCTTGGTAGCGTTGATTGTACAGATTGGGGTTAGGCGGCTTGTCCAACTGGTTGGCGAGGATCTCATTATCGTGGTGATCATAATGGCCCAACTTTGATACTAGAAGAAGTGGCATCGTATAGTCTATGGATTTGGCATGCATATTTTGGTATGACTGAAACACACAATGGTATCAATTTTATTGAACAATCACCTTTGTTTGACGACATTATAAATGGCGTTGCACCTTGGAGTTCATTTTATGCTAGTGACGTGGAATATGAGTACAGGCATTATCTTACCCGATTTGACCCGGACCCGATCCGACCCGACCCAAAAGAACCCTTCTCTAATTTGACCCATCTTGCCCTTAACCCGTTATGACCCGAACAGACCCGTTTGCGAGTCCTAAATTTAACACTCTGTTCCCGAGTCTCATTTAACAGGGGGAGGGGAGAGAAAAGAGATGAAAATATGAAAAACCATGTTTTCGAGTTTCATTTAACAGGGGGAGGGGAGGGAAAAGGGAAGAAAATATGACCAAATATTCATCCTCCCAAATTGGAGAGATTAGGAGAGAAAATTTTCCTTCTCCTCCCCTCCCCTCCCCCTGTTAAATGACTCGGGAACATAGTGTAAGAACATGCAGACTTGCACAGAAACTCTTCATAATAACATATTCAACTTCGTATCTTGATGCTCATTCTGACTTCTATTTAGTCTTCTCAAGGTCAAAGTAAAACTAAAAATATATTAAAAACAATTGCATTTAATAGATTTAAAATCACGATTTTATTACATTTTCCAATTAAACATCATTTTTAAACAATATGGAAAAAAATTAATAAATTAAAAACAAAAAACTCTTCCTCACTCCTTACGATAAGTGTATTTTGTATCTTAAGACTCATTTGTATAATTGATGTAAAATACTCATCCATATAGATTTTTTTGAGTTAAATGTCATTTTAGTCCCTATGGTTTGTGTTATTTTGCCAATTTAGTCCAAAGATTTGAAACGTTGCCATTTTAGTCTAAATAATTTTAAACGTTGCTATTTTAGTCTACTGGGTTAACTTCATCCCTTTAATCTGTTAACTAGAAAGGCATTTCGGTTATTTTATATGTAATTTTGTTAACCAGAAGGGCAATTCGACCATATAAAATGATCGAATTACCCTTCTAGCTAACATAAAAAATGGAAGGAGTTAACCCAGTGGACTAAAATGACAACGCTTGAAACTATTTGGACTAAAACAGCAATGTTTCAAACCTTTGGACTAAACAGTAAAATGGCTCAAACCACATGGACTAAACGGACATTTAATTTTTTTTTTATTTTTTTTTTTGCATGGTATTGTCGATGTAAAATACGCATCCATATAGATTTTTTTTTGGCATATCACGAACTTTTCTTAACCAATACTAACCGAAGTCTCGCCTAGTATCTTTACAACAAATGATGTTTTAACGAACTTTTTTTAACCGATACTAACCAAATTCTCGCCAACTATCTTTACAACAAATGATGTTTTAACAATTAACACCCATTAGGGTTTTAAACCTTCAAAAACCCCCAATCACACATCTTCTTCTCAATCCTCTGAATCATACAACACCGGCAGCTTTAGGGTTCGAAAAATGGCAACGGCAGCTTACCTTTCAAGAATGTTCAGACTCTCCACCACCCAACAAACCCCACTACGAAACTTTTCCTCATCATCTACATCTCACCCATCATTTCGCGTATTGAAATCAGCCATCAAATCAGAACAAGACCCTTTAAAGATCGCTAAACTCTTCGAATCATCCATTTCAATATCCACATTCAGACGCTACAGACCCTTATTCACTCTTTCAGTCCACAAACTCACTCGATCCAAACGATTCGACCTAATCGACCGCATATTATCCAAATCAATCACTGATTCACCCGCCCCACAACTCGCTTCAGAAGGGTTTTGGCTCAGAATTGTCATGTTATACTCACAAGCTGGAATGGTGGACAATGCACTCAAGGTGTTCGACGAAATGCTTCAGAGAAAAACCTGCACGTTGACTGAAAAATCGCTTTGTGGGGTGCTTTCTGTGATGCTGGATAACAAGATTTATGATGATAAGTTTCATCAGACTTATGAAACTTTCGTAAAAAAGACAGGTGTTTCGCCGGGTGTTAAGTCGTTTAATCTGGTATTGAAGGCTCATGTTAAAGCGGGTCGGGTTGATCAGGCTCAGGAGTTGGTTACTGAGATGGAAAGTAAAGGTGATGTGAAACCGGATATCGGTTCGTATAATATATTGTTGGGAGGGTATTTGGATAGTGGGAAAAAGAGCGCGTTCGATGCGGTGGTGAAACGGATTTCTGAAAACGGTTTGGAGCCGAATTTGATCACTTATAATCATAGAATTTTGAGGTATTGTAAGAATAAAGAATGTGCTAGGGCTAGGAAGTTGTTGGATGAAATGATATCGAAAGGTGTGGAGCCTGATTCGTCTAGTTATAACGCTATTATTTTCGGGTTTTGTAAGGTTGGAGATTTGGAATCTGCACGAAAGGTTCTTGAAAAAATGGTGAGTGATGGTTACGTAAAGGCGACATCTTTCAGTTATTATACGTTAATGAAACATATGGTTGAAGAGGGTGAACTCGACGGTGGTTTGAAAGTATGCAAGGATATCATACAGAAGAAATGGGTTCCTCCGTTTGAAGCTACAAAGCTTCTGGTCAACGGGTTGGTCAAAGATTCGAAAGCTGATGAAGCGAAGGAGATTGTTGGGAATTTCAAGAATCGGCTCAGAGGGTCTGCTTTAGAATCGTGGGGAAAGATTGAAGCTAGCCTTCCTATATAAACTTGCGAGTCGTTTGTTTTCAAGAAGAAAGCCAATTTCATAATGTATGATCGAAAGACGAAGGTAAAGGTAACGGCTTTTTTTTAAGTTGTTTACTTGTTATATGCAATGTTCTTGCCTGATGGTTAAAATTCGATTCAACGGTGTTCTTTTGGTTATTTAGGTTTATACGTTTTTAGTCATATTTGATTTTGCATACCCTGACATTTTCATGGATTGTAACTTGGGCTGTTAGGTGTAAACGCCATGTCAGCAATGCTTTTGCATTAATAACTAGATGTGATGGGAAATTGAGTGAGCTTATACATCAGTTTACTCCTTTGATCCTGCTTCGTGCATTGTGATTGGTTTTCATAATATTGTGTCAAATTTATCTGGTTCTTGTTTTGAGCAATTTAGCATGTTACATGTATATATTGTTTAGTTAAGGACAGCTTTGAAGATCAGTAGATTAATCGCTTGTGAGTATGTTGGAATCTAAGCAGTTAATATCGCCTATATCGGTGATATATTGGTTATCAGTCCCCTTGTGAGATATCAGTGCAAAATATCGGTACCAATATTATCTCGGCGATATTGGACCGGTATTTGACCGATACATCACTGATTTTCCCGATACCAATACCTTTCTTCCTAGTTCTACTATTCGTCTTTCTTCTTATTTCTGCTATTAGTGTTTTAAGTCTTAATTGTTAAATGTTAGTGTTTTAAGTCTTAATCAGTTCCTACTTGCTACAAGTGTTCGTGTTTTGCAAGTTGCAAAAAGGTTAATTTGTTAATGGTAGGAGAGTATACTGAATTTTTGGTGTTAAGTTGTTATATATAAATTCAGCATGATATTAAAATAACCGATATCCCACCGCGATTACCGATATCTCAAATATCGGTCAAGAGTCAAGACCGATATCCGATTTTTTACCGCATTAACTACATAGGTTGGAATATGGTACTTTGGCATATAAGATCCATCTAAGACGGTTTAAACCCTAAGCAAAGTCACACACTTAGCTTTAAGTGTAGAATAAAAACACAAACAAATTGATATCCTTCAGGCTTCATCTAGTCTAGATGTTAACCTGGTATACTTGTTGACAATATCTATAGTAGATATATAATGTATTGCTTCTTGATGACTTGTATATTGCCATTGGCAATCATTCTAGAACCTGTTATGGATCCGATAGCAAATTGGTACACTCCCATAATCTTATCTTTAGCTGTTTCGGTAGGATGGTTTCGGATTTGGTCCCTAGTGTATGCCAAACCGTAAAGCTTTTGGTTCGTGCCGTGAATGCTCGTTTGTTAATTAACATTAAGTAACCCTACGTGACTTGCATGTATTTTCGTCGTTTCACTAAACCCACTGAAACACCAGAGTGCGTGTGTGCACTCACACCCCCCCCCCCCCCCCTCTTTTCTATTTGTTCATTCACACACTCACTCGCATTATATGTTGGATTGGAAAATCAGGTATGAGCTCTCAAAAATATCATAGTGAATTCATACCATATACAATACAATGGAAGTATAACCGAGTAACCGCCTAACTAACCACACATCCCAACAGACTAACTGTCTAACTAACTCCTGTACACGTCATCTATCTAATACAGATACATACATAATAGGATCGTTTCGTTTCATTTCCAGTTATTGCGAAACTGTATTGCCAGAATTGCTGATATTTGCATCTGTTGATGATATTGTCTGTATCCCTGCTCCACCTTTGATGCCCACTAATTTGATCATTAGAAAGTTCAAAATATTAGTAATAGAATGATAGAATTATACTGAAAATGAAATGGGTTGTATGGTTTAGGTTCCTGTAAAAAGAACATTTTTCGTGAGAAGTATGAGAAGACATGATAATTGACATGTAGACATCATGTTTTGGACTTTGTTTTAGTTGTGTTTTAAATTTCATGCCTATAATTTATTGCATTGTGTTTTAAGTTATGTTCGGTGTTTTTTTTTCTTTTGCCAAAACAACCCAAAACATCACCCTGGGTTGCCTAAGTAAAAAAAATGATGCCTACATATCAATTCTTATGTCCTCACACTTTTTACGAAAAAGGTCATTTGTACATGAACATCACCCTGGGTTGTGTTTACCGGTTTAGTAATTTAAAGAAAGCAATTGAAAACAACTTTGTTGATAGTGGGGTTGTATGGATTGTAGTAATGTATGTATCCGCTATTTGTTGAAATGACGATTATACCCTTCGTGGGTGACTTGATGTTAAAACCAAATGGACATTGATGGCAAGGATCAAATGTGTTTCTGTTTGGCAACCAGTGCAGATCAAATTAATAAATTTTGGAAAGAAGATGATTAAATTCGTAAAGCGTGTTGATTGTATGGATTATGCTTATTGTTTACTTTAATCAGTGACGGATCTAAGAACTTTTTTACTGGGTTCCTTTTAGTAGATTCTTACTAATTCTCACTATTTTTTTTCCAAATCATACGAGGTTCTCACTAAATTTTCCCATTTTTTCTAAACTGAATGGGTTTCTGGGAACCCACAAAAGTGGCCTAGATCCGCCCCTGACTCTAATAATAATAGTATTGATATTAATTTGTAATAAATTAAATGGCTTATTTTTATGTGTTGGATGTTATGTTAGTAAGACCATGTGTTATGGTTAGTGATAGTAAATGAAGAGCTCATGTATGGAGAGAGATGATCACACCCACTATCACTTGAGGGGTGTTAAGGTTAGGAGGGGTGATCACACCCATTATCACTCAAGGGGTGTTAAGGTTAGCGAGGCCCGTCCACCTAAGTATACACTTGGGGGTACACCCCTGTTTACAACCCCACCTGCGCGGCACCTGTGCGGCGTGCCTGTGGTCGTGGTACCAATTTGGCACTCCTCCTCTCACGCCCACGGACCACAATGGATGGTCCAATACAATAAAAGTCGTTACCAAATCTTCATATGGACTCAATTTATTATAAGAAGTTTTTAGTTTCGATACGATAATAAAGGAAAACTCATAAAGTTTGATGTGTAAATAAAGATGTGTTTTAAATACATAATCAATTTATACATAAAGCTTTAATACCACACAAACATTTATAGATGGTGGCATCGTGCCGTTGATTTGATTTGTGAGATAAAGTGTAAAAAAAATGACAGAGTAGTTTCACAGTTACCCAATTATTATTTATAATATTGAAGCAACACATACAAATGTTTTTATGGTTTTAATAGTCTTTTGCTTACAATTGGTTTTATAACAAATGTTGGTTTATAAAAACTTGTATAACTATCTATATTTTGACGTAGTTAATACTATTTTGGGAAAGTAAATGGAAATAATGATCAAGGAAAATGAAAGCGTGAAGCATCCATGTTTGACATTGACCTGCAAAGAAAAAGAAATTTATTCCGATTTACTTTAAAGAATATAAATTTAATAATTTATTTATTAGATATAATCGACTTTATTAAATATTATATATCAAGTAATTTATTATATGTTTTTTTTCTTATAAATAAAACTTGATGTTTATTATTTTCTGTAATTCAGAAAAATAAAATAAAAGTATCACCATTTGTCAGAAACTCTATATCTGGTGCAAAAAAAAAGGTTTTTTCATAAAATCATATGCGTGATTTATAGGAAAATTAAAACATATTATCTTATTTTGACCACATTTTGAAAAACTCTAAAAAATGCCACAAGTTTTAGTAATCAATTTCATAAAATATATTTTACTTCCACGAAATAATATTTGGTCTACAAAATAGCTACCACTTTGGCGAAACTGAAATATAATATTTTGTTAAAAAAAGTTGTTTATTTATAACATCTTCCTCACTTAAAATTAAATTATTAAAGTGCCTTAGACCACCCGTAGTGGTAAAATGTTATAATGCCCCCACCATGGGGCATTATCCGACATGTGTCATCCCAGTCAGCATGGGGCATTATAGCATAAAGTGGTGTAGTGGGACATTATTCCAATAACGCCCATGCAATCATTTCCCAATTATTTTTTTTTAAACTTTAAATACTTCATTAAATAAAAAAAATACAATACTAGAAATAAAAAAACTAAAATCCGATTAAATAAAAAAAATACAATACTAGAAATAAAAAAATTAAAATCTGATGAAATAAAAAAAAAAAAAACTAGTTTTCATCTTCGCTTTCTTCACCCTCGCCAACTTCGTCTTCCTCGTTCTCCGTTTCTTCCTCTCCCTCAGGTGGTACATACCGAACCGACCATGCGTGGTGTACCAAATCAACCATTAACTGGGAATGGTACGGTTCGTAACGCAACTCTCGCGCATTATTCACTCTTTCTTCCATTGACGCCTGTGGATGCTCCTCTTGAACGGCTTCTGGCACATAATTCTGGCATATCGCCTTTCCTTCGTCTTCCAAAATCATGTTGTGCATGATTATACACGCGTACATAGCATCTCTCATTTTTTGCTTGCTCCATGCACGACAAGGATTTCTCAAATAGTGCCAGCGTTGTTTAAGAACCCCAAAGCATCTCTCAACGTCTTTTCGTGAAGACTCTTGAACCTTTTTAAAGTATGCTCTTTTTTCATCAATATGATCACTATACGTCTTCACGAAAATCGAATACCTAGGATAAATTCCGTCGCTCAAATAATATCCATAAGAGTAGTAGTTTCCATTTGCGTAAAACGACGCTTTTGGAGCTTTGCCAGAAATCCACTCCTCTAACAACGGAGATTGTTCAAAAACATTGATATCATTGCATGACCCGACCACGCCAAAGTAAGCCGACCAAACCCAAAGGTCCTGTGAAGCAACCGCCTGAAGAATAATAGTGGGTCCTTTTTGGTCACCCCGTGTGTGTTGGCCTCGCCATGCAGTCGGGCAGTTATTCCAACGCCAATGCATGCAATCTATGCTCCCGATCATACCAGGCAAACCATGCTCAGCATTATGTACCTCGTAGATCTTTTGAAGGTCGTCCCATGTGGGCGTTCTAAGATAACGCGCACCGTACACATCAATTATACCTTTATAAAAAAACATAGAAAAAAAAAACATAAGCTTAAAAAAATAAATTGTAAACATACTCGAGGTTTAAAAAAAAGTAAAGTATAGGAATTTTACCGCGACAAAAATGCTCCAAGCTATCTCTCGTTGTTTTCTCCGCCATTTTTAGATACTCGTCGTTGATGTCGGTAGTGTTTCCATAAGCAAGGATTCGTAACGCCGACGTACACTTTTGGATACCGGTAAATCCATGTTCCCCTCTCGCATCCGCTTTTTGTTTAAAATAATCGTAGTTGGCTTCCAAGTCGTCGACTATGCGTAGAAATAACCGCTTACTCATTCGGAAACGACGCCTAAACATTTCGTTCGAATATGTCGGCTCCTCATCAAAATAATCTTTCATCAAACGATCGTGTGCCCCGCGTCGGTCTCGTTCAATATAACCTCTTTTACTTTTTTCTGCTTGGGGGCGACGACAATGCTCGACATATCTCATCGCTAGTTGACAAGCACTCGTAACCGCCTCTTACTCAACCTCCTCATCGGTTGAACCATCGCCATCCGCAAAAAACTCGTTGTAGTAATAATTTACCATGGATGAAGAACTAGGAGAATCCATCAAGTTTTTTATAAAATGGTTGTATTTTTTTGAGGGTTTTTGTGATGTTTTGGTTGAAAATGAATGAGTTTATATATATAGGGGGGAAATGTTTAAAAAAATAAATAAATAAATAAAACTAGCCGTTTAAAAAAACTAGCCGTTTGAGTTGGGATTGGGCATTCAAACCATGGTGCAGCGTTTTAATAAACACGCCGGGTTAATTTTTTTTCAAAAAAAAAAACGCCCGGAAACGCGCTATGTAGTGGGGATCTCGGTGTTATCCGGCGTTTTTTTTTGAATTTTAAAAAAAAAAAAAACGCCCCACTACGGGGGGACTTACAATAAAGAAAAGAAAAAAAAAGATCAGGTACGTATAAAGGCACTAACTGATCATAAAGTTAATATTATTAAGAATCACAAAACACGCAACTCATCGTAAAAGTTATATTCGACTTATATATAAAATGATCTGAAACAATTTAATATAAGTCACAAAACTTGCAAACTTTGAAAATATTACTTTTAGGCCGAAAGCTAAATAGAATAATTTAAGGAGTAGGATGAGGATCATTACAGAACAGTAACTATTGTGAAAACAAAAAGAACAACTCTAAAACACTAAATTTGGGATTTAAGTTTCATGTTTTTTAAAATTTTATGTTTCTTACATTCATATGCGTATGATATATGCATAAAAAACCCTATTTTTTTACCTACACGTAGCTTACTTACATGTTGGTAATTTAACATACAGATAACCTACATATGTGTAGGTTATACAAAAAGTGAAAATTTTCTATATTTTATTTTGAATTATAGAGTAAGAAACAATAAATCTTACATTTGCAACATTTTCATTTACTTTTTAGGTTTTTAGGATTGAAAAAATAGGTGATTCATTGTGTTCTGCGTGTTCTCGCAATATTTTGTGTTCTGAATAGAACCTTCCCCTTAAGGAGTAAACTGCCAAAATGTTCTCTGAGTTTTGGTCACTTTTGACACTTTAGTCCGAAACTTAAATTTTTTGAATCTGGGTCCCTGAGGTTAGGTCATTTTTGCCACTTTAGTTCAAAAAAAAAACTGGATGTTAACTAAAAAATCTGAAAATATTTTGCTTTTGGATGAAAATGACGACAAACTTGAAACCACGGGAACCCAAATTCAAAGTGTTTTAGTTTTGGATTAAAATAGCAAAAGTGAACAAATCTCAGGGACCATTTTGGCATTTTACTCTAATTTAAGATTGTGAACCAAATAAAGACAATGGAAAAGTGGATAGTTTTTTACTTTGTACGTTTTAAGTAGGAATGGTAATGGGTCGGGCTTGGGCTTGGTATTGGTAATTTCAGGACCGTACCCGATTGTAATTCTTTGTCTCATACCCGGCCCGTTACCCGTCGGGTATTTGTCGGGTAATTACCCGTTGGGTATCGGGTATACCCGTTAATTTCATAAAAATACCCGTTGGGACAAATGTGCAATTTTTTTACTTTGATGTTTATATAATTTATAGTAAAGTCATTTTTGAGTCCTTTTGGTTTGTGCATTTTAACTATTTGAATCCAAAAACCAAACTTGTCTTGATTTGAGTCACTGTGGTTTGTATTTTTAACCTTTTGAATCCAAAATGCAAACCTCATCCAAATCATAGACTAAAAGGGTTTGATTCAAAGGGTTAAAAATATAAACCACAGGGACTCAAAGGGTTGGATGAGGTTTCATTTTGGATTCAAAGGGTTAAAAATACAAACCACAGGGACTCAGATCAAGACAAATTTGGTTTTTGGATTCAAATAGTTAAAATACATAAAACATAGGGACTAAAAAAGTACTTTACTCTATAATTTATTATTTTAATGACTATAACAAATGAAAATATGATTAATAATTTACATATCATATTCAGATCACATATAGCAATCTAAATCAAAACGATTACTTAATTAAGTAATTCTATCAGGACCACCTAATTGCATAAACATCCACATAATAAAGGGTGATAGCTTCCATATCCAATATACATGCTCAAAAATAAGTTATATGTTCACTAAGCACCTGCCAAATACATATCCTCATATGACTATAGAGAATGTAATAAGTACATTTACTAAGTTTATATATATGGAAATCTATAATATGATACTTTCGGGTATTATTCGGGTAAATGGGCCGGGTATCGGGCGGGTATCACTAAATCCCGTATCCGTACCCGTACCCGATTTTTTTCTTTTTTTAAGCCCGTACCCGGTCCATACCCATTGGGCTTCGGGTATACCCGGCCCGTATGTTTCGAGTTTCGGGTATACCCGTCGGGTTTGGGTTTTTTGCCATCCCTAGTTTTAAGTAGCCCTCTAAAAAGGTTTAGCTAAAGTTATATGATAATTACATAAAACACATGTTTGTGACATGATATATAGTGGTCACATGATAACATATATAAATATCCACACACTTTGTATGGTTTATATGATGGCCACACATTGTTAAAGAAAGTGCTTTTCACGAATTTACCCCTGATATTTTGCCTACAGTTAAAGAATTATATTTTGTCAAATAAAGTGTATGTCATGAATTTGATTCTATGTATTTTATGGGAGTTCTTCAAAACAAAGTTAAAATGGGCAGGATAAGAGTTGTGTGTTATAAACATACACACTCTATATTACTTTTCATGTATGTAACATACACAAAAAATATAGTTTTTCACTTATTTAGCTTTTACTTTTCATTTTTTCTCTGTCTCTAAAATAGATAGTAGATAGTAATCGTAACTCTCTATATGTAAAGGGTAACTATTCATCAGTCTCTACAAATGTGTAATTGCGTAGAAAAGAGAAAAATAAGTGTTTCTGAGTACGATATAGATAGAAATAGAGAACTGAAGATAATATGTTTTTAAAACACAAACAAATATCATAAAAAATAATGTTTTTTAGATAAATTTATACATGGACATGAAAGGATATGAGTGCTTCTAAGTTTTATCTATATACAACAACAACCATACCCAGTAAATCCCACAAATAGCAAAGCTACTTATAGGGTCTGGAGAGGGTGGAATGTAGATAGACATTGCCTCTATCCATACCGTAACACTCAAATGAGACATATAATTGAACATTTTCTATCGATTAATAAAATTATGCAAACATCTCCATCATAATGTTTATCTACGACGATTTTTAGAAGAATCATTCAATATACAAATGAGATTTTTTCGTTTAAAAATAAAAGAGTTAAACGTCACTTTAGTCCACTCATATAACTTCATCCTTTTATTATGTTAACTAGAAGGGCATTTCGGTAATTTTATATATACTTCTGTTAACTAGAATGGCAAATCGACCAATAAAATGATCGAATTACCCTTCTAGTTAACAGAAAAAATGGACGGAGTTAACTCAGTGGATTAAAATGGCAACGGTTGAAACTATTTGAACTAAAATGGTAATATTTCAAACCTTTTAACTAAACTCACAAAATAACCAAAATTCAGCAAATAAAATAACATTTAACTCAAAATAAAAATAGTTAAAACCTTTGGGTCATTTTAAGTAGAAAGACCAACAATTCAGATACTAAATTGATAATCAATCGTGATGGACCCACAATTAGAAAAAAGAGAGAGTAAATTATCAAAATTGTCCATGAGGTTTGGGCATGTTTGCCAGTTTTATTCAAAATAACTTTTATATACCATATTGCTCTTCACTTTTGGGATTTTTTAAATTTTTCATCCAAATGTCTAATTTGCTTTGTTTTTTCTGTCAGACATTTGGATGAAAATGGTAAAAAATCCTAATATCAGGGATGATTTTGGCAAAAAAGATAGACGTTTGGATGAAAATGGAAAAAAAATCTCAAAAGTGAAGGGCAATATTATACAAAAAAAAAATTGTTTTGGATGAAATTGACAAACATAACAAAACCTCATGGACGATTTTGGTAATTTACTCTAGAAAATAAAACAAAAGAAGAAAGGCAATTTCCACCTAACGGTCAATAAAGGGCAATTCAGGTATTTCACAACGTTCCTTATCTTCCCCGAAGCCCGTATACTTATTCACACGTCTTTCACAAATTATAAATCCTTTAAACCAAAACCATTATCCCCTGCCGAAAAATCAAATTCAAAACCAGAAAGAAAAAAAGAAAAAAAAAAATCGGCTAACAAATAAATCCGGCAAACAAAAAAAAAATCATCGTCTCCGGCGACAACCTATCTTTTCCGGCGACATCATTCAACCGTTCCTACAAGTCTACAACTGTAAGTATGTTTCTCGTCGAAAAAACTCATCTAACTTCTCATTTCAAGTTAACCGGCAAAAAACCGTCAAAAAACTACCAACTCGCAGCTAAAAATTTCGATGAAAAGGTAATTATTCATCTCAAAACCCTAGATCTAGCGTCCGAAGCCTCCGATTCATCGGTAATCAGCTTGAATTGGATGTGTAAAGCGGTTACGTTACTTTCAACGGTTCACGTTGAAGCACAGGATCAGATTTATCAGATTTCAAATCTGAGATCTGAATCGGATTATTATCATAACCTGTATATGGATTACAGTCAGAAGGTTCTAGATCTGTTGAATCTGGTTTCATCAGCGGTTAAGCAGTTAGTTGAGCGTCGTCTTCTGTTGAATCTGAGCCTTCGGTTGATTAAATCGTCCGGTGACGGTCAGATCTCGTCGCCGGAGAAACTGAATAAAGCAAAGGATGCTCTCATCAGATCTGTTCACGTTCATCATAAGCAAGATGAGAAAACTCAACGTGTAAAGGATTTGCTCGAAGAACTGAGTGACGTCATCAACAATATTCCGATCGGTAAGGTTAATAACGCTAGAGATCTGATCCGGCACACGTTGCACGGTCTCGGAACAATAACCGTTTTTGTAAACAGTGTTTTGGTTTCCGTACTGTACGGACAGTCAGATCTGAGTTCCGTCCGAGTTCCAGCTGAGTTCCGGTGGGTTGACTCGGTCACCGGCGTTCAGAAACGAGTTTTTGACCTAAAAAAGCCGAAACGGATGTTGGAGGTTGAAGATGCTGCAACCAGAGCAGGGGCGGTGTGTGATGTGATCGATGAAGTCGCCGCCGGTGGCGACGGAGACGGCGGCGATGAGCGACGGAGTCGACTGGAGGACGGCGTTAAAGAGCTCAGGGAAGCTGTGGAGAAGTTTTCCGATGGTGTTGATATGTTGACTAACGGAGTTAACGGGTTGTTTAGTTGTGTAATGAAAACGCGTAACGGTGTGTTAGACGGCGTTAGGAAGGGTGAGTGGTAGGTGGGAGGTTGGTGTGGCGTGTGGGGTTGTGTATAATGGTTTTAAAGTCGTTGTATTGAAAGGGTAGAGAGGGTTTCATAATGAAAATATTTTACTTACCAAATATATAAAGTAAAGTTATATTTATATAAAAGTGTTATCATTATACCCTATCTTTATATATATAGTTGTGTTATATATCTAACAATTATGCTTACGGTTCATAGGTATGATGTGTTGTTGACATACAAGTATTATAACGGTCCTGCAAAATCATTACAACGGTGTGTCTTGAAAACTAAACGTATGAGCTCTCGAGACGTTTTGAAATTCAGAAACATCGCAAGTGATGACGTTAATAATATAAACTACAAAGATAGAAACATAGAAGTGATATAAGACTATGGGGTTGGGTTGGGGCGTGGGTTGGGGGAAGACGCCCAAGCAACCACCCCGGGTGGGCTTGGGTTGGGGTGTGCCCCTTGGGGCTTGGATTTCAAGCCGGGCGTTGGGCGAGGGAAGCAAGGTGACATGGCGGGCTGTCAATGACCAAAGCAAACTAGCCGTTGGGCTATCCGTTGGCCAACGGCTATGTTAAAAAAAAAATATTTTTTCACTATAAATATCACACTTCAATGCATATTTTTACCACATTCAACCACAATATCTTCTATAATCAACTTCAATTCTCATTCTACAAAACCGAAAATGCATCCTCATAATCGTGTTTATGACCCGAACAACCCGTTTGGGTTCCAAGAAAATAATCCTAGCCCACCACCCAATCGTCCAATGCCTCTTCCATTTTTCATACACTCCCCTATGCCCCTTGAAGCGGGTTATGCATCGTATCTCGGGAATCGTGTGTTTACTAACTTCCCACACACCGACAATTCGATACCTACCCCGTTTACACAAACGCCCATCAACCTTTCACCAACCTCCATCGACCTTTCACAAACCGAAACCGTCCCCGAAACTCAACCACCCAACGATGGTCCTTCCGCCTCAATAGTTCCCAAAAAGAGAAGTCATAAGAAAAAAACCGAGGCGGAGAAAGCACTTGAAACCGTCAAACGAAAAAAACAAAAATGGGTCGTTAATGAAGAGCGTGCATTGGCGAGGGCTTGGTGTCAACAATCTCAACATCCAAGTTTAGGTATTCTTAAATATTTTGTATCCCTTATTTTATTTAATATTTATGGTTATTTTTTATATAACTTTGTAATGTATTAAATTTTGTTTTTATTAGAGTAAATTACAAGTTTTGTCCTTTATGTTTGTCCCAAATTTCAGGCGCTGTCATTTACCTTTAAAATTGATGAGTTTTGTCCTTAATGTTTTCAAATCTTGCACGTTATGTCCTTTAGGCCAAACCCAGTTAATTTTTTTTGTTAAACTGATCATCCAAGGGTATTTTTGTCTTTTTATCTATATATTGAATATTAATATTAAAAAATACTATTATTTATATATATATATATATATTGGGAGAGGCTCATGCGAGAACCACCCTTATTGTGAGAACCGCGAGAACCAATGTGAACACAACTTAAAATAGCTAAAAAAACCTAAAAAAAACCTAACCCCCCCCCCCCCCCCCAAGCTAACTCCCCCCAAGCTAAATGCTAAAAACTAAAACCCTCAAAAAACCTAACCCCCCCACCCCCTAAGCTAAAATGCTAAAAACTAAACCCCCAAAAAACCTAAAAAAAATCTAAATTTTTTTTTAATATTTTTATGATCAAATCGCTACTTTTAGTGGCAAAAAAAATTTATTTTTTTATTTTTTTGGCTTCGAAAAGTAGCGATTTTTATATAAAAATATTAAAAAAAAAATTTGTGTGATTTTTAGCTATTTTTAGACATTTTTGGTTGTGTTCACATTGGTTTTCGCGGTTCTCGCAATAAGAGGTGGATCTCGCATGATCTTCTCCCAAATATATATATATATATATATATATATATATGAAATCATTAATCATAATCTTCCCCAACTCTCTCTCTCTGCAATTCATCTCTCTCTCTCTAAACTCAATCCGCCATCACCCACCAGAACTGAATCAAACACCCACCACCACCAAAGGGTTTCGATTCCACCACTGGCCACCACCTAATGAACCTGAAACTTTCCACCGTCACACGTCATCGCCATCGGAACTACTGTGCTCAACCACCACCACCACCATTGTCGCAACCCCATATCCCTTATCTGTCCCGGGAACGGGCGGACGCGAACTCAGTAGTGGTGGTATCAGTTATTAATCTTGCAGCAGAATTTTCATCAGGACCGTAGTTAGGAAATGTTTATCAGAGTAAAACCACCATATTTAATATTAGTAAACACATGGGCAAAACCCAAGTTTCTTATTACAATACATTTATAGGGACAAACCCTATTTTATTGAATTTAAAACATCGTTTATTAGGTAACTTTTATAGCCACATTTTCCCCAAGCCTTCAGTGCTCTCTAGCTGGCTTTTCACTAATTGGCTGTCACATTATGTTACCTGTAACGCGTTTTAAAAACATTTGTCAGTCGGAAATACTGGTGAGTGAATCCCAGTTTAATCAAGAAACATTAATTTAATTAAAACAGTATTGAGAGCCATCACATTGTTTATTTCTACACAATTACTCATTCAGTACTTGCCACTCGACCGGATCTATGGCTATGGTCAAGTTACACATTGGCTCACTCGTTGTCCAATTGTAACGTACTGTCATTCCGACTTACTACTACTTGTAGTAATAAATTTTGTATACAAAACCCCATAATACCGGCAGTAATTAAAGAACTACAAAGACTCAATCACCGCTTAATTTCATAGTAAAACATTTAAGATTTGGTAAAACATTACCAAAAAGGTTAACAAAAAGATGATAAACTCACATTGCAATCTTAGGCTTCTTGTAAGGGTTTCCTAGATATAATCTATAATTTATACAAATGTACATTGGTTAGTATCATAACCCTTTGAAATTATTAATAATACCCTCCCCGAGACGGCATTCCAACAACTACGTCGGGCAGAACCACGACAGTTGTTACGGAACCCTAAATCAATCGGGCAGCGTAACTATTACGAAACTGGGGTTATAATACTTACAACGGAGCAGAACCTTGCTAATTAGGGGTATAATACCCGACTATATTGCCTCTTCTACAGAATTTGAGATTTAGAATTGAAATGTGAACGAACTGAATTGAAACCCGATGCCATCTATTTATAGTTCTGATATACGACTCTCACGCGACCTGAGTAAAGCACAGGCCAGGGTTTACGCGGCCCGCGTCAACCCTGGTCAACGGAATAGTTTAGCTGGGTCAGCTTGTAGACTCGCCACGATGTCAACACGTGTCAGCACCGGATGCCTCCGCGTTTCATGACCTGTCGCGGCCCGCGTCAACTACACATAAATTCTTACGCGGCCCGCTTCAACTAAAGAAGTCAGCGGAGTCAATTCCAGCATTGATACCGCCCGCGTGAGATGTTGGGGTGGGTCTATGCGGCCCGCCTCAACTCTATTTTTCTTATTTTTAATTTATTTTATATGTTATAATCTATTTCGGGCTCGGTTTTCACATACGGGGTGTAATATAAGACATATTGGGACATTTTAAGATATACTAGAGTATCATAATATTTATGTGGGTGTTGGTTTTACCGAGGGTTGTTACATTCTCCCCACCTTGTTTTAGAGCTCGTCCTCGAGATCTATTGGAATAAGTGTGGATATTTCCTTTGCATCTCTGACTCGAGTTCCCATGTGTACTCAGGTCCTCTTTTGGAGTCCCACTTCACTTTGACTAGAACTAATCTCTTATGCTTGAGATTCTTGACTTTCTTGTCTTCAATTTGTAGAGGTCTTTCTACAAACTTGAGTTGTTCATTTACCTCTATATCCTTAAGAGGTACTATTAATGATTCATCAGCTAAGCACTTTTTGAGATTAGATACATGAAACACATCATGTATTCCTGCCATTTCCTCTGGCAGTTGTAGCTGATTGGCTACAGGTCCTATTCTTCTAATAATCTCAAAAGGTCCAACATACCTGGGGCTTAGTTTTCCTCGTTTGATGAATCTTACCACTCCTTTCCAAGGAGAGACTTTCAATAATAATTTATCTCCTACTTGAAATTCCAACGGCTTGCGTCGGTTATCAGCATAGCTCTTCTGTCGATCACGTGCTGCTTTCAGTCGTTCCTTAACTTGAATAATCTTATCAGTTGTTTCTTGCACTATCTCAGGTCCAGATAGTTGCTTTTCCCCAATTTCTGCCCAACAGACTGGGGGTCGGCATTTTCGTCCATAAAGTGCTTCGAATGGTGCATCATTTATACTTGTGTGATAACTATTATTATAAGAAAATTCTATTAAAGGTAAGTGATCGTCCCAATTACCTCCGAAGTCAATTACACAAGCTCTAAGCATGTCTTCCATTGTCTGAATTGTCCTTTCGCTTTGTCCGTCCGTTTGAGGATGATAGGCTGTACTTAGTTTTAATTTAGTTCCCATTGCCTTTTGGAAACTTGACCAAAAATGAGATGTAAATCGACTATCTCTATCAGAAACAATTGATAAAGGAATACCATGTAAAGAAACAATTTCATTTACATACAATTTAGATAATTGTTCCATACTAATTGTTTCCTTCATTGGTAGAAAATGAGCTGACTTGGTTAGTCTATCTACAATCACCCAGATTGTATCATTTCCTTTCCTAGTTTTGGGTAATTTAGTAACAAAATCCATTGTTATCAATTCCCATTTCCAAACTGGCATTTCTAATTGCTGTAACAAACCTGAGGGTTTCTGGTGTTCAGCTTTAACTTGTGAACAAGTTAAACATTTAGAAACATAGGCTGCTATGTCTTTCTTCATTCCTATCCACCAGAAATTTTTCCTTAAATCCTGGTACATCTTATCATTTCCTAGATGCATCGTATACTTAGACTTATGGGCTTCTTCTAATATACGATTACGTAGGTTTCCTAATTTAGGTATCCACATTCTCTTTTCATGGAATCTCCAAATTCCATATGTTCCTTGTTTTAATTCTTTCAACATACCTTTTAATTTTTCAGAATCATCCTTGATTACTGATTCTTGTGCTTCTCTTATTTAATCATTTAAATCTACTTGTAGATTTAATTTAAGAGAACGTACCCTTCTTGGCTTTTCATGATATTTTCGGCTTAAAGCATCTGCTACTACATTTGCTTTTCCTTCATGATACTGGATATCACAATCATAATCACTAAGAAATTCCATCCAGCGTCGTTGTCTCATATTCAACTCTTTTTTCCCAAAAACATACCTTAAACTTTTATGATCAGTGAATATGGTAAACTTATTACCGTAAAGGTAATGTCTCTATATCTTAAGAGCAAAAATAATAGCTCCTAATTCTAAATCATGGGTTGAATAATTCTCTTCATGATTCTTAAGTTGACTAGATGCGTAAGCTATAACCTTTTGACGTTGCATCAATACACATCCATAACCTAATTTAGAAGCGTCACAATAGACTACAAAGTCTTCAGTTCCTTCTGGTAATGCTAATATGGGTCTATGGTTTAATCTTTGCTTAAGAATTCTAAAAGCTTCTTCTTGTTTTACTCCCCATTCAAACTTAACCGATTTACAGGTTAGCTTAGTTAAAGGAATGGCTATTCTAGAAAAATCTTGAATAAATCTTCTATAATAACCGGCCAATCCTAAGAAACTTCTAACCTCAGTTGGTGACTCAGGGGTTTTCCAGTTAGTAATTGCTTCAATCTTTGTGGGATCCACATGAATTCCTTCATGATTGACTAGGTATCCAAGGAATTGTACCTGTTCTAACCAAAATTCACACTTTGAAAACTTAATAAAGCTTTTCCTTTCTTAGTAAACTCAAAAGTGCGTGCAAATGTCTTGCATGATCCTCTTTACTCTTAGAGTAAATTAGAATATCATCTATGAAAAAAATTATGAATTTATCCAAATATGGCTTACATATTCGGTTCATCATGTCCATAAATGCAGCTGGGGCATTGGTTAAACCAAATGGCATGACAGTAAATTCATAATGACCATACCTTGTTCTAAATGCGGTCTTAGGAATGTCCTCTTCCTGTACCTTTATTTGATGATATCCTGACCTTAAATTGATTTTAGAGAAAAATCGAGCTCCTTGCAGTTGATCAAACAGATCATCGATTCTTGGTAATGGGTACCGATTCTTAATCGTGACCTTGTTTAATTCACGGTAATCAATACACATACGCATTTATCCGTCCTTCTTTTTAACGAACAGTATCGGCGCTCCCCATGGCGACGCACTTGGTTGTATAAATCCCTTCTCTAACAATTCGTCTAATTGTTTCTTCAGTTCCTGCATTTCGGCGGGTGCCAAACGATAAGGTGTTTTGGCAATCGGTGATGTTCCTGGTAGCAGGTGAATTCTGAATTCAACTTCTCTGTCTGGAGGTTGTCCTGGCAGTTCTTCTGGAAATACATCTGAAAACTGTGACACTACTGGAATGTCTTTTAAATCTTTTCCTTTAGTGTTAGTGATTATGGAAATCAAATACACTATAGACCCTTTTTTAATACAACTTGCAGTTTTCATCACAGATATGAATTTTGTGGTTCTAGAGGGCTTATCTCCTTTAATTGTGATCGCTTTACCCTTTGGTGAATTTACTTGAATTGACTTTTGATCACATAAAATATTGGCTTTATTGGCTATTAACCAATCCATTCCTAAAACAACATCAAATCCTGCCAAATTCATGGGATATAGATTTGCTATAAATTTCTGATTTAAAATTTCTATTCTTGCTCCCTGCAAGATTTCAGAAATCCTAATAGTTTCTCCGTTAGCCGTTTCTACTAGACATTCTTGTGGTAGTTTAGTTAATGATTGATTTAGAATTTTGCAAAACGAAGTATTGATAAACTTTGGTTCGCACCAGAGTCAAATAATACTTTAGCAAATATATCATTAACTAAAAACGTACCAGCTATAACGTCTGGGATCATCTTGGCTTCTTCTGCAGTCAGAACAAATGCTCTAGCATTTTTAGTATTCTTGCTGTCTGGAGCTGGAGCCAATTTTGGACAATTAAGCTTGATGTGACCTTGTTCTCCGCAGTTGTAACATATCCGGATGTTAGCCTTCTTCCTGCAATTTTCTTCCTTGTGTCCCGATATTTTGCAAAAGTTACAGTATATGGAGCATCTTCCTGAATGCTTTCTTTTGCAATACCTACAGTAGGGTGCAGAGGTAGAACCTATATTTTTCCCACGATTAAAATTTCCAGAACGAAATTCTTGTGTGAGCTTTTGGGTTAGGTTCCTTCTTTGATCCTCTTCTCGGGTACGAACTAATTCATCTGTCAAGGTATTGGCTAGTTCTACAGCTTCTTCTATGGTTTGAGGTCTAGCTGCCTTGACTACATGTCTAATCTCCCCAATTAATCCCCAAATATAACGGGAGATTAACACTGGTTCTGGTGAAGCAAGAGTTGGCACTATTCTAGCATATTCAAAGAATATTTTAGTATATCCCTTACTATCCACACCAGTCATCCTAAGGTTTAGGAATTTGTTTGCTATCTGTTCTTTTTCATTTGGTGGGCAGAATTTCCTTTCTACCTTGTTCTTAAATTCTTCCCATTCCATATTGTAGGTTCTATCACTTCCTCTTGATTGGAGGATAGTGTTCCACCATTCTAGTTCTGCATTCTTAAACAGATTAGAAGCAAACAATATTTTATCTTCTTTAGCACACTTGCTTATCCTTAAGACTGCCTCGGTTTTCTCTATCCAGCTAAGGTTGCAATGGCCCCTTCGTTGCCCGAGAATTCCATTGGTTTACAAGACCAGAATTATAAGAACAACCATAAGGCATGGTTCTTCTTCTTTTGGGAATAGGCATTTGAAGTACAGGTCCATTGTTCACGCTGTTTTCTGGTTCGATTGGTCGTTTACTGCTATGCTTACTTTTATTATCAGCATCCTTAACAGTTTGAAGAATAAATGGCATTGCATCTATAATTCCTTGTGCCACTATGTGATGGATAGCACTATTATCCACTTGGTTTCCATGGTTATTGATGCTCGGATTTTCATTAACCACGTTAATGTTACTCTGGTTATCGTTATTCAGATTTCCTTGATTTTCGTCATCGGCCATCTGAATTTTAAACATTTACCCATATTAATGTCACAAATAATATCTTAATATAGTTAATCACATGACACTCAATCTAGCCAAAAATGTAGATCATTGCTACTTACTCTATTCATATACTGTTATGCATCTATTACACACTAGTACTGAAATAAAATTACAATACCAACAGAAATAGAATCACACTAATAGTAATATGCATCCGTACACACATATTTTATTTTATTATTATTATTATTATTATTACTACTACCGTTTCCTCCATTCTCACATTCACGGATATGGATTCATCCAAAAATCCATATTGCGCTCATCGTATTTCCATACGAGACGCTCTCCTACCTGACGCATTCTCTCACTGCTCTCTAAAATTTCCTCCCCAAAATTCCTAAGTTCTTGGACGTTTTCTGCACTCATTGGGGGTGCAGGTTCTCGGACTGGGTTTGGAATCTGTGGTGCGGGTTCCTGATATGGGGGTGACAGTTCCTGAAATTGGTAAGGATCCTCTAATATTTCCCTAATCTAATCATCTTGGTAATAGGGATCTAAAGGGTCCATACCTGGATAGGCTTCTATGTTCTGTATGGGTGGATATTCCTGGATAGGGTAACGTTGCACAAAGTCCCTATTTTCGTCCCACCAGGGGTCGTAATTTGGGTCTAGGGGATTTGGTGCAGGTATCCTAGGAATTTCTTCTGGGTTAAAGTCGTGCATCTCCACTTGATTTTCCTGGTTTTCTATCTCCATGGGTTGTTCTGGGTTTTGTGGTTGTGGGGCAACTAGTTGTTCCAGACTTGGGTCAGCAGCAGTTGTAGCTAGGATATGGAAATTAGCTAGGCTCCTATTAAGCATATCTTGCGTATGGGCATCTGTCTCTCGCTTAATAGCTGCTAAAGCTCTTTGTTGTTGCAATTTTCGCATTCTCTTCCTACGAGCAAAAGCTTCTTTACTGAACCATCCTCGTTTCTTATTAGGAAATGGTTCTTCAGATTGAGCTCTAAAGGAAAATATTTCTTCTTCCTGATCAGCAGAATACCCCGAAAGGGCAGGCTGTGATGATGTACCTTCACTCTTAGGGGAATCAGATAACTGACGATTCAGATCTGATGGTCCTTGATCACTCATACTGAAAACTAACAAGTAGTCTAATAACACATAACAAATAAATACATTTATGCACATATTTTCATAATTTATTTCCTAACACAAATTTTAGAATTTAAGTGTCGGCAGAACGCTTCTTTGGCTCAGACCAGTGGCTAGGCTCTGATACCACCTCCTGTCGCAACCCCCGATCCCTTATCTGTCCCGGGAACGGGCGGACGCGAACTCAGTAGTGGTGGTATCAGTTATTTAATCTTGCAGCGGAATTTTCATCAGGACCGTAGTTAGGAAATGTTTATCAGAGTAAAACCACCATCTTTAATATTAGTAAACACATGGGCAAAACCCAAGTTTCTTATTACAATACATTTATAGGGACAAACCCTATTTTATTGAATTTAAAACATCGTTTATTAGGTAACTTTTATAGCCACATTTTCCCCAAGCCTTCAGTGCTCTCCAGCTGGCTTTTCACTAATTGGCTGTCACATTATGTTACCTGTAACGCGTTTTAAAAACATTTGTCAGTCGGAAATACTGGTGAGTGAATCCCAGTTTAATCAAGAAACATTAATTTAATTAAAACAGTATTGAGAGCGATCACATTGTTTATTTCTACACAATTACTCATTCAGTACTTGCCACTCGACCGGATCTATGGCTATGGTCAAGTTACACATTGGCTTACTCGTTGTCCAATTGTAACGTACTGTCATTCCGACTTACTACTACTCGTAGTAATAAATTTTGTATACAAAACCCCATAATACCGGCAGTAATTGAAGAACTACAAAGACTCAATCACCGCTTAATTTCATAGTAAAACATTTAAGATTAGGTAAAACATTACCAAAAAGGTTAACAAAAAGAGGATAAACTCGCATTGCTATCTTAGGCTTCTTGTAATGGTTTCCTGGATATAATCTATAATTTATACAAATGTACATTGGTTAGTATCATAACCCTTTGAAATTATTAATAATACCCTCCCCGAGACGGCATTCCAACAACTACATCGGGCAGAACCACGACAGTTGTTACGGAACCCTAAATCAATCGGGCAGCGTAACTATTACGAAACTGGGGTTATAATACTTACAACGGAGCAGAACCTTGCTAATTAGGGGTATAATACCCGACTATATTGCCTCTTCTACAGAATTTGAGATTTAGAATTGAAATGTGAACGAACTGAATTGAAACTCGATAACATCTATTTATAGTTCTGATATACGACTCTCACGCGGCCTGCGTAAAGCACAGGCTAGGGTTTACGCGGCCCGCGTCAACCCTAGTCAACGGAATAGCTTAGCTGGGTCTGCTTGTAGACTCGCCACGATGTCGACACGTGTCAGCACCAGATGCCTCCGCGTTTCATGATCTGTCGCGGCCCGCGTCAACTACACATAAACTCTTACGCGGCCCGCTTCAACTAAAGAAGTCAGCGGAGTCAATTCCAGCATTGATACCGCCCGCGTGAGATGTTGGGGTGGGTCTACGCGGCCCGCCTCAACTCTATTTTTGTTATTTTTAATTTATTTTATATGTTATAATCTATTTCGGGCTCGGTTTTCACATACGGGGTGTAATATAAGACATATTGGGACATTTTAAGATATACTAGAGTATCATAATATTTATGAGGGTGTTGGTTTTACCGAGGGTTGTTACAACCATCATCATCGAGTCCTCCCCAAAAACCCTAGCGCCGCCGTGAAACGCCTACCGTTATCTCGGAAACCACCATCATCAATGGAATTAAGCATCGTCGTCATCGTTCTTCACCATTGGTTCCTTTATCATCGAAACCATCATCATCAATCACCACCTCCCCACCTGCGATGATCCACCATCACCGTTTATATCTTCAAAAGATAGGGTTTTTGGGGATTTTGGGGGTTTTTGATTTTGTGGGTTTTAAGGTTTTTTTTTGTGGAATTTGGGGGTTTTTGATTTTGGGTGGGTTGAAAGTAAAGAATGTTGTGAGTGGTGAGGTGTCTGATTTGAAGGTAAATGGTTTGTTTTTCGCGATTGGGCATGAACCGGCTACAAAGTTTTTGGATGGGCAGTTGGAGCTTGATTCAGATGGGTATGTTGAAGGGTGCGTTTGCTGCTGGTGATGTGCAAGATAAGAAATACAGGCAGGCGATTAAGGGTGTGTTTTTGATTTTGTGGATTTTGGGGGTTTTTGATTTTGTGGGTTTTAAGGGTTGTGGTGGTGTCGACGGTTGTTCTTTATTTGGTGGTGGAGGTGGAGGGTGGTGGTGAAGACCGGTGCAGGGGAGGCAGTGGGTGGATGGTAATGGTGGTTATGGTGTTGGTTGCTAATTTGGATTGTTGCAGGTTGGGGTTGAGGTTAGGGTTCCGGTGGGGGTGGGGATGGTGGAGACAGTGGTGGTGGTGGTAGTATGGTAATCGATGGTGGTGGTGGGTCTGCAGAAGATGGTGGTGGTGGTAGTCTGGTAATCGATGGTGGTGGTGGCTCTGCAGAAGATGGTGGTGGTGGGTATTTATTTTAAGTTAATTACATAAATTTCTCTAAAAAATGAAATTACAAAAATGCCCTCATGTGCCTTGCACATGATCAGTTTTAACCAAAAAATCTAACTGGGTTTGGCCTAAAGGACATAACGTGCAAGATTTGGAAACATTAAGGACAAAACTCATCAATTTTAAAGGTAAAGAACATCGCCTGAAATTTGGGACAAACATAAAGGACAAAACTTGTAATTTACTCTTTTTATTAAAATAGGAAATTCTCAACATCGAAGCCATTTGTGGGAAGCGGTTAGTAGAGCATTCCATGAAGAAATGGGAAGGGAGGCTTATCGTGAAAACGATAGCTTATCCTCGAAGTGGAGCGAGATAAGCGGCCAACTTACAAAATTTAGTGGTTATTTAAATAAAGCAAAGCAAAACCCAAAAAGTGGTGAAACCGAAGCCGACATTGTGACGAATGCTTTGGTTACATTCAAAACAAATGTGGGGACCGACTTCCGTTTCATGCATAGTTGGGAGATTTGTAACTTCCATCCAAAGTGGGCGAATATCCCCAGTGGTAGCGAATCGAACACGTCTTCCAAAAGGTCAAGGGCCTCGTCCCAAGCCCAATCTGATGCATGAGATCAAGAGTTTGAGGACCTTTTGGATGATTCGCCAAACCGGCCTGAATATGGAAGAGATGCCGCAAAAAGGCGCGCTCAAAAATCAAGATCGGATACGGCATCGCCTTCAGCTGGGAGTTCGGGCTCGCGTAGGGGAATATACAGCGATCAGTTGGATGACATTGCATGCAAGCTAGATACATTCAACGTATTCCAACAACAAAGGAACTTCGAAAGAGCAAAGATGCTAGAGATGCCCTGAAACAAAGACGGGATGATTTGAAATTTCTATCCCAGCCCTTTGATCACCTAGAGGGTGACGAGTTGCAACTAGTCTTGGAGATAAGAGAAGAGATAAAGAACAAATATAAACGTTAGGAATATTATTATGTAATTTTCTTTATTTAAAATATTAAAAAATTAAATTTGTTGTATAAAGTGACAAGAAATCAAACTTTTCCTCGATCCTGAGCGCTCACTTGCCGCGACTCGGCCCACTTACCTTCTTCGTGGGCCGCAAGCACGTCAACTCGCAGAATCTTTAATCAGACATGATTTTTGGCGGGTCTTGAGGTCTATTTTGAGTTTAAACTTATGTTTAGTGTCTTAAATGCTCACCAAACCCTACACTAACACTTCCCTATAAAAGCCAACTATCCTCCACACATTTTTCACTTTACAACACTCACAAAACACTCTCAAATCTGCTGTTAATCAGAAGCTTAATCAGAATCATACCAAGTTGTTTAAGTATGCATAACTTCTTCATTTCTAAGTCTTTTCCTTGATTCTTTTTCTCAAACAATTGGAACAACCTAAGGGATGATTCCACAAGTTTTCCATGGAAAACCAAGGCCTGAAACATCACCAAGATAGGCTCCAAAGTGAACAAACTTTCTGTTTTGATTTAAACTTGCTTAAACTTGAGGTTTCTCATACACATTCCTATGTCCTTATGCTCATAATCAATCGAATGGTTAGTTGGGCTTAAAAACAAGGTTATGACACTTAAAATCAGAGGTTAAAACCCCATAAACTTTCTATTTTGTTTAGGTTTTGACCCACAAGTAATGAACAAGCTTAAAGCTTGATGTTTGTGTGATTATAGGACTAGCTTGGGCTATCCTACTTAAAAATCCACACATTACTTGATGATTTCCTTAGATTAGTTGTACTTATTCATTCTTTATTTGTATGTTCATGACCCTCCTTGATTGTTTATGACATTAAGTGTAGTGGTGAACACTCAAGAGGTACCTAAATGGAAGACTTGTTCTTCCTACCTCATGCATGATTTGTATGAATTACACAAGAGGTTCCTAAATGGGGGATTCATCCCTCTACCTCATGCTTGACCTATATGACATATTAATATCCAGAGTTAATTGCCAAAATAGTCCCTGAGGTTCGGGCAGGTTTGCCATTTTCGTCCAAAATGACACTTTTGTACCAAATTGCCCCCAACGTTTGTAACTTTTTGTCATTTTCATCCAAACCACTAACTTGGTTTATTTTTTTCTGTTAAGTTGAGGATATTTGGATGAAACTGGAAAATATAAAACCACATGTACGATTTTGGCAATTTACTCAAACTCTTTTAAATTCGTTTTATGTAATTAATTTTGTTAAATATATAATAAAAAAGAATATACATGCAATTTTTATATGAAAAAAATAATAGCTTTGTCGCATAATTTTTATAAATTTTCATCCAACCGCTAATTAAGTTAATTTTTCTATTAAGGCGAAGGATGTTTATAAACTAAGACAGAAATTAATTTCTAATTTTTTATATAGATCAATTTTATAAAAATAAAATCTACTTAAACCTCTAAATTTTATAAAACTAAAATGCTGATAACCATATTGAAAAATGTCAAATAAAAAAAATCTTATCATATGTACCAAGTTTGTAATTCATCTTCTACTCTTTTAAATTCGCTCCTAAGCAAAAACAGAAGCCAGTGCCCCCCCCCCCCTATCAAACAACGTATCGTTACTAAATCTTAAAATTACCCACCAAATTGTAATTATAATTCTATGAACCAAAAGTTTCTTTACTCAAACCACTCAGAATAAGTATTAGTTAGTTACCCTCATAATCTTAATTAAATAAATATTTTATTTCTACCAACATATTTCCTAGGTGCTCAACTGTCACACCCCCAAAATCCACCATGCGGAGTATCACCGCTTGGAGGCGTGACATGACCAGGATCGAGCCACCAATCATATTGAACAACATAATTAAGTAAATAAAACCAAACACAATACGATTGGTGACCAAAAGGAAGTAAACCGATTTTAGGTTAACAGCGGAAGCATAAAACATAAGTTCAAAACATAAGTCCATAGTTCATAAGTTTAAAGTCCAAAACGTAGGTTTAATAAGTTCATAAAGTTTATTCATTAAGTACGGGACATATCAGTTCGCATCCCACAACGACCACCTCCATATGCAAGCTCTATAGCATCTAATGACCTGTAAGGCATGTAACAACGAGTCAACAACAAAGTTGAGTGAGTTCACGTTTGGTTGTTTAGTTTTAAGTTGTTTTCTGAAAAAACGTGGTTTGACTTTCGTTGGCTTAATTGCCGTGGGGGTTACCCCGTAGTTGAAAGTATGTTTAACCAGTTCCTTTTTCATTACCCAAACCATATCCATAATCAGTGGGGGCTTTCCCCGTTTGAACTACTAAACGGTATGATATCGACTACTACGAACAATAGTTGTGCCCTACATCAGTGTCTATCATCACTGACAGTTTGCCATAGTCCATTAGTACACGCCCGTCCGAACGGTACGGTGTGAGGTTTGTTAAACCTAATAGCGCTATTAACTAATGACCCGCTTGCCATTGGCCTCGGCGATTAAGTCGATATAAATTGAGGGACTTCATGATAGAGTTTTGTCTAGCTAGTTTTAAGGTTGTTGTCCTGCACCAGGAGGACGAACGTATGTATTCTGCACCAGGAGAATTCGTAGGATATATTAATGGCATCCTATCTATGGAGGATGGTCGTTAGAACCGTATTCTGCACCGCTTGCCATATTTTCAGCAGAAAAATGCAGCTCTAGCTGCTGTTACGAAATGACGCTTTAAAAATAGTAAACGAAGTCCAAAAATTACGATTCCAGTGCCATTAGAACCGTATTTCATAATAACACGTTTTAGACTCAAAATATCAGTTTTTCGTTGAGTTTATGACCTGTTTATAGCCAACTGAAGTTGGCTGTAAAGCTTGGACAGATTCTGTTTCTAGTCCTTAGCTTTCTAGTTTGTGTTCGATTGATTCCGTTAATCATGTTTAGTGATCACAACAACATCAAACATCAATATTAACCAGTAAATCATCAAGAAATCAGTCAAGAATCATAACAACACAAGGTCTATATGATTTACACACATAACTTCTCTTTATCCAACTTATTCATCTTTTGTCCAAGACTTTATGTTATGTTCTTTAGTGTTTCTAATTTTCAGCCATTAAATCACTTATTAACCACTTTAAACAAGAACAAGGGAGTGTTTAGAGGTACTTACAACTAGCACAAGGCTAGGGAAGAATCAAAGCGAAAATGAAGTGGATAAAAGCGATGTAGAGAGGTCCTTGTGATTCGGTAAGCACCGATCCTCCTTATACGAACTCTAGCACCTTGTATGTTGTGTGTTTTAGCAAGAACCAACTTGAAAGTGGGTGTATGGTGGGTGGGTGGGTGGGTTCGGCCGTAAGGTATCAAGAGAGGAGAAAGAGAGTGGCAATTTGCTAAGTGTTGGTGAAATGAAAAGTTCTTGTCTTAGGGTCTTATTTATAAACCACTAAGGGGCTGTTTGGTAGCATCTTAATGATCATTCAGATGGTACCTCTTAATGGTTTAAAACCTCTGAATGAATAAAAGGTAACCTCAAGTCTGAATGGTTAAGAGATAACATCTGAATGGTAAATCATCACATGTCACATTTTTCGACCTTCTAATTGGTAAAATTCTTAATGGTTCCATTAAGAGGTAGCCTCTTAATAACCATTCAGAGGCTACCAAACAGCCCCTAAATGTGTTTAACCACTAGATTATGTGCCATCTAGATATAAGACCAAGAGATTAAAATAATATAAAGGGTGAAAGTATGTCTCCCATGTGGGGAAATTCGGTCAAGGGGGAGGGGGTTAAGGGGTTGAAGAAACACTAGATAAATGGTCGGAACCGAGATATCTAGGTGTAACACCTCGAAAATTCACGTCCTATAATGTGTTGACACGTGTCATATGTTTGAACGTGTGAAAGAATGTTATGAAAGGATTAAAGTTGACAATCATGGAAAGTATGTGAATATACGAGTTCTAAATGTCAACAGTGAATAAATATATTGTACATTAACCCTACATGATGTTTATAGCATCAAACGAATAAATCATGGATCATGCGAAGCTAAAAGTAAGAGATTACAAACTACAGGGGTTAAATGTGTCAACATATTTAAGTTATACATCTGAGTGACCTTTTAGCAAACCCGAAGCTTTGTAACGATTAATTATGCTCACTAGAATGCATGATAAAAATTTCATAAAGTTTCGTTATCGTATGAGAAAGTTATGATCAAATTCGTATGCGAGGGGTTAAAGCGTTAACGTTGAAAGTTATGACTTTTCGGGTTAACCAGAAATGTCCAGGGACTTAACAAAGTAGGTACAAGTCTTAAAGCCCTTGTAGGTAAATAAGAAGGGGTCAAAGTGCAAAAATATAAGCTAGTTGACCTTTCGAAGAGCCAAGGGACAAAGATGCGGAAACTAGAAAATGTGGAATCTGAATACAAGGACCATACGGGCCGCGTAAGAGACCTTTCGAAGAGCCAAGGGACAAAGATGCGGAAACTAGAAAATGTGGAATCTGAATACAAGGACCATACGGGCCGCGTAAGAGACCTTAAGGTCTTACGCGGGCCGCGTTAGACGCCCAGATGCTGAATACGTAGACAGCAGCCTGTATTCTCGCTTAACCGACCCAAAACAGATATTTTCACATCATGGGCGACCCCTAAACAGTCCTAGGCACTTAGGGACACTTGTGGATGAATTGTGGTCAGTTGTAGACTATATAAAGCCACTAAGTTGCAACAAGTTCTTCACACCTTTCTCTTGCATTCCTGATCATTTCTGGAGCTCAAGACTTCTCTCAAGTGATCACTAATCGTGCTTAGGACCTTGGTAAGTTACTTATCCCTCCTTAGTTAAGTTTTTGCTTAGTTTTAGCTTAAAAGTCAAACCGTCGTAATTAACGGTTGACTTCAAGATTAATCACTAATGGTCCAGTGATTAGTCGAATTGAAAGTAGTTATAAGTTGGTAATTATATGGGTAATAAACCCTTAAAAGGGTTCCCCCTGATTCCCACTCTAACTAGGTCTAATGTCGGGTCAAACTTGTTATTAAAAAGTCAACAGAATGTTTATTTTCTAAATTATACATAATTAGCAATGTAGAACACATACAACCTATTTGATCATTAATATAACTTGTTAATTAGTATAAGAACATGTCTAAACATGTTCAACCCGACAATTTACTGTTTAGACCCGGTTCGGAACCGAAAGTCGCAAAGCTTTGACTTTTGCTTTGACTTCAGTTCTGACCCGTTTTGGTATGATTTAGAAATACCTTAGAGCTCTATTTGGACCAGGTTACATGCTAGTATAACCCTCTGTGATTATACACCATGGTTCATTAGTTAACCAATTAATACGCATGATTCCGTTAATTGCTCATATGTTGACCATTATGCCCTTTTCACCTTAAAACGTGATTTTTGAAAATGTAAAAGAGTAGAAACCTTAGTTACTGATATATAAACTTGCACCTAAAATTTGACATCAGTTTGAGGTGTAGTTTGAGAGTTATGCTCATTAGCGTAAATTGAAAGCTTTATGTTAATTAAACGACATAATTAGCGTATGGCCTATTTAAACCTACTTTTTGATATCAAACTTATTACCCACTGATGTAATATATTATTTTGGGATTTTTGAAGATTTTTAATTAATTTTAGGCTGAGCATAACTTATAGTCGTAGGCTTAATCCGGTAATTGTCGGTTTTGCCCTTACGGGCTATAAAATGAGTTTTACATATCTAATTGACTCCAAACCTTTTGCTACTGATCACATACGATAAATAAATTATTTTAAGCCTTCTGGAATAATAAAATATCAGCTTTATGTATAGAACCCGGAAATGGCTTTTAATCGCCTTTTAAGCGTTTTTAACGCATAGTTTGTACTAGAACTATTTTAAACATACAAGGGTTAATACCTACTGATATTTTAGGTAAATTATAATATTTTAACAATAAGCAAAGGTTGTTTAACTCAGACTTCAGTTTTGAGCTTTACGGCCTATGTGAAATTACCAAAATGCCCATACGGTGCATAGTTTGATCATAATTGATAAATTTAACATATATACTTTACCCTACTGTTATAACTTAGTAAACTAAGTATTTTTGCTGATTATATCAGACTTGTAACTCAGGTTAATACTTAGACTCTTTTATAACCTTGAAAATGACCAAACTAACCCTACGAGGCATAGTTTGTGTTTAAATTCGTTTCGGGCATAATAAAAGACATCCTACTGATGTCACAACATATTTGAAGCATATTAACTTAGGAAACCTGTATATGGCTCTAATAGTTACCCGTTACGCCTCTTGCGCGTTCGGTTCGGTTCGGTTTATGTAACTAGTTTGCATAAATTAGCCGAAACGGGTCAAACCTTATCGGTTTTATCTCAAAATCCAGAATGTGTATGAAATACCCATATTAAGCAAGTCTCTGAACTTGTCGGGTCTAAATCACATTCTATCCGGTCTTCTCTAAATCGTGCGTACGAACCGTATCTTTGAAACTAACCGGTCTAAGCTTAAGCTTAACTAAAGACCCGTTAGGATTCTAATAGGTTATTATAAACCTTCGTTCCAGATTAGGAGGACCCGTAAAAGCTACTTACATTTGCTTATTGTGATTATTACTTTGCTCGGGTAAATACTTTTAACTTATTTTCCCTATACGGGCTTGGGTTACGGTACATAAAATACCGCTTGGTCGGGAATCAAATCTTCCATCGTTTGGTGGTTAATTGAATAATTTGATCAGCCCGTTTAAATCGTCTTGTTTACTTAAAGCCTTTGGGGGTTTAATGACCATGTCCCGGATATCCCTGGCATCATTTTACGAAATGGCCACGACTTAAGCACGGGGTGTAGGCGTACACCCGTCAGTGCATAAAAGAATAATGTGGTGTGTCTATTGATCTTTAACCCGGACACGATCCGGGCTACTGAACGCATAAGGAACATGTAATTCATTCACAAGATTATATATTTAAATAATTCTCCCAAGTTATAAAATGTTTATGCCACGTGCATCCAAATCAATTTTTAATCATTTTCCAAAATGAGTCAGTTGATTGTATTTACCAGTGTAAACTGACGTATTTTCCCAAAAAGATTAAATGCAGGTACTAAGCGTAATTGGCTGGGATTTCTACTTAGCATCAATAGAAGTCTCGCAAGCTTAAGATGCCTAAAGTCTGTTGAACTACTGTTTCTTATTTTCGATCCATCTGTGGATAAACTTTCAACTGTTTGTGATACACGATATTACAATATTTTATTCGGTTGAAATGTATCTTTAAATTGCTTCCGCTGTGCATATTAAATATTGTGTTGTTTGACTATTATGTTGCCAACCACGTCACGATACTCCCCACCGGGCCCACCGGTGACACGTGGAAATCCGGGGTGTGACAGGTTGGTATCAGAGCCAACACTGAGTAAATTAAACACTAGTCTTTTGTGTTTAATCTCAGTTACACAATTGCACATTCCAAATTTTCGAGTCTAGACAAAGAACATAGGAACAATCCAAATTTGTTTCAACTTATTTTTCTTTGTCTCTATTTTATATATTGTTGTTATTATCTCATGCTATATCGACAGGATTAAAAATGCCGCCAAGATTCTTTAGACGTAGAGGACGAGGCAAGAGGCCAATCACCGCCCCCAATGATAATGAAGCCGGGCCTTCGCATATGCGAGCTCCTTCTACTACCGAGAGTGACGATCCTTGACAGAACCGGAGGAACCTTTTCGAGCCAGCTAGACGGTCGGTTTCGCACGGTTCGACACCTCCCGTTCATAACCCTTACGGGCCACAGTCGGAGTATGAGCCCAAAAACCCTCAACCTTCCTACATACCTCTACAGCGATCCTTATCGCACAATTCTTTTGGGGACCCCACACCTGTCTTCAGGGGCCGGTTTAACCCAGCCAATTACATACAAGAACCAGTGGGTTTTAACCCATTGGGGCCAGAGGATCATTTCTCTGGCGATCATGCGGAGGATATGGACGAGGACACGGATCCCGTTGAACCTGCCAGTGGTACACCGAACCATCCCATTGAGATCTCGGATGGATCTTCTTTTCACGGATCACCCTACAGTGGTCCAGACAGCTTTCAGGCGAGGTTTACTCAGCACGAGTGGTACTTCACACCCTCGCATCATTCGTCGCCTCATCAGCAGCAGTAGCAGCAACAGGATCCCTCTGTGGATTCACGGTTTGTGGCAGTCACGCCACCGCCTCCACCACCACCAGTTCAGCCGGCACCTCCACAACTGCCGAGGCGTAGGAGAACCGGAGCGCGGATGTCCGTGCGAGGAGGAGACTTTCATTTTAGCTCTCCTCGACAATCAAGTGGCAGTCATTATCCGCCACATCAAGAAGATCCACAAATGGGTGGACCTTCGAACCCAGTTGCGCCGCAACCACCTCCGATGGGTTTTGATAACCCGATTCCAGCATACACGGGTTCGATGGCGTACAACCCGTTTGAACAGCCAGCTCACACCAACTACGGTTACGCTGAAGCCGACCCATACATGGTAGCGGCCAATTACAACGCCTTTAACCCTGAAGGACCGTATGGAGCTCCTTGGGGAGTAGGGTGCCCAACTCATGGGTACCAGATACCTGCCAGACCTATAATACGGACGCAATCGCAGCCGCCACAGTTTTCTCCCCCAGAACGGGAGGAAATTCTTCAGAGACTGGACCAGGTCGAGCGAGACTTTCACCGCGATCGCAGGGAGCGACAGGCTTTCTTCCAAGGATTGACAAGCCTAATAAAAGGGAAGAGCAAGAAGGACCATTGAATCCTTCCACTGTTGTTGTAATTTTCCTTGTATCGTTGAGCCCCTGCGTGGGCCTGTCTTGCTGTATTAGCCCCTGTGTGGGTATATATGTATGTTTGTTTGTTTTGACCCCTGCGTGGGTCTATCTTTCTGTTAACCCCTACGAGGGTATGATGTTGTTTAAGTCCCTGCGTGGACTAGTATGTTGTTTGACCCTTGCGTGGGTATGTTGCTTTATTAAAAAGTCCCGTTTAGGGCGACGTGTAACCTATTAATAATTAATGGAGTGTTATGTTTATAAATTTCATTTTGCTATTATATGCATAAATATATTACATGAAATAAATAAATCAAAATCATTCCTTTTAATAAAAATCTGCCTGATAATTATTTAATAAGAATCTTAAGAGTGAAACCTAGCCTGAATGTCATTGTGAAGACCTGGCCATGATGGCAAGACCTGTTTAAAAGATTCAAATCCCTGTTAACATCTGAAAACGTGTTAACGCTCCTGGCAGATGTGATTCGTTAAAAATCACACACGTCATTTATATAAGGATTCTTTAAAAGAATTCCTAACCCAATTAAATGATCTCTGAATCATGGGTTTAAATCATCAGTTAAGATGATCATATTTTGACCATACGTTGGTAATATAGAGCCTACGGGCCTTGCTCATTTCTACATGAGCCAAAAGACAGTGGTAGCGATGACTCCCTGTCCGAAAAAGGTAATGAACTATGTTCAAACCTCAATGCTTTGATTCTCTGAAATCATAGCTTATAATTTATAAATGTCCTTGTGACTAGGCCTATTGTGCCAGTATACCTTCATGTTTTGATTCTCTGAAATCATAGCTTATAATTTAAAATGTCCTTGTGACTAGGCCTTTTGTGCCACAAATAAAACTATTATTGTTTTTAAAATTAGGATAAATTATAATAGAAATCCTAAATAAACGTGATTAATAAATTAACCAAATATGGTCTCCGTTACCATGGTTAATGAATTGCCATAAAAGACAATTCCATAATAAACTCCCAAGTAAACTATTGTCCTTGTTTTGTGTAATAGTTCAATTGAAATGGCTGACTCAGATGAGATAAATAGCCACCCAGTGGAGAACAATGATAACGCCCGAATTAATTTAACGGGTGGTGAATTGAAAGCGTTGGTAGACGACGCAGTTACAAAAGCCTTAGAGCGGCAGTACGAAGAGTATAGTGGGACTCGAAGTAGGACCCTATCTACGCTGCATTCGAAGCCACCTTCCCAAAAGGAAGAACCCAAGAAAGATGATGATAGACTTTCCTCAAACCACCACAGTGCTCCATCTCAGCAGGTCGTACAAAATCAAGAACCCGTAGTAAGGGTTGCTCCTATAAATACTTCGTTTCGTGCAAGCCCAGAGATTTCACTGGGGAAAAGGGAGCCATTGACTGCATGACGTGGTTAGATGAGATGGATACAGTAGTGGATATCAGCGGGTGCGCTGAGAGGGATATAGTCAAGTTTGTGTCACAATCATTTAAGGGTGAAGCTTTAGCCTGGTGGAGATCACTGATTCAAGCCACTGGGAAAATCCCATTGTACAACATGTCTTGGGAACAATTTGTTGCCCTCATCAGGGAAAATTACTGCCCCCAGCATGAGGTTGAGAAGATAGAGTCTGATTTTCTATCATTGGTAATGACAAACCTTGACTGTCAAGCTTACCTCACGAGCTTCAACACAATGTCCCGGTTGGTTCCGTATCTGGTGACCCCGGAACCAAAAAGAATAGCTCGTTTTATCGGTGGTTTAGCCCCGGAAATAAAGGCAAGCGTGAGGGCCTCCCGGCCAGCTACTTTTAGATCTGTAGCTGACATATCTTTGTCCCTCACTCTGGATGCGGTCAGACAAAGATCGCTGAGGAACAAAGATGCTGAGAAGAGAAAACGTGAAGATGATCATTCACGGAGGTCGAGCAAGAAGCACCATGGAAACGGTGACAACAAGAGGGGGTCTGAGTCAAGGAAAGATGGGCATCAGTCTGGTGATAAGCCCAAATGCAAGATTTGCAAGAAACGGCACTTTGGAAAGTGCAGACTCGAATCGAACTCGCAAAGAACTTTTGCTTGCGGGATATGCAAGTCCAAGGATCACAAGACCTTGGATTGCAAAAAGCTGAAAGATGCAACTTGCTACAGCTGTAATGAGAAAGGGCACATTAAAACCAACTGCCCTAAATACGCCAAGAAGCCTGAAGAGGCCAAGAAGACAAATGCTAGAGTCTTTAGAATGGATGCAAAGGAAGCGGTTCTAGACGACAATGTGATTACAGGTATTTTCCTTGTAAATGATGTCTATGCAAGAGTACTTTTTGATTCAGGAGCTGATAAGTCTTTCGTAGATCATAAGTTTTGCAAATTGCTGACTTTACCTGTCAAAACCTTGAGTATAAATTATGAGGTAGAGTTAGCAGATGGCACCATAGAAATCGTCTCAACTGTGTTAGATGGATGTGTTATATCCATTAAGAACCACTTTTTCCTCTGTCTTTACTTCCCTTTAAGTTGGCCGGATTTGACATAGTTTTGGGTATGGACTGGTTATCTCATAACCAGGCCCAAATCGTCTGCAACAGAAAGCAAGTGGTGATTAAGACTCCGTCTGGTGACTCACTTACCATTCGGGGAGATACCCAGTATGGGCTGCCTGAGCAAGTGACTATCCTCAAGGCTTCAAAGTGTTTAAAGAAGGGTTGTGTCATCTACATGGCACAAGTGATTTTTGATGAGCCTAAACCGAAGATAGAAGACATCCCCGTCATTTCTGAATACCCAGAAGTTTTTCCTGAAGAACTACCTGGTTTACCACCAGATAGACAAGTCGAATTCAGAATTGACATCATCCCTAGAGCATCACCTGTTGCTAGAGCACCTTACAGGTTAGCACCAACGGAGATGAAGGAATTGAGAACACAACTGGATGAATTGCTAGCTAAAGGTTTCATTAAACCTAGTTCGTCTCCTTGGGGAGCACCAGTCTTGTTTGTCAAGAAGAAGGATGGATCGATGCGTCTGTGCATCGATTGTCGTGAGCTTAATAAGGTCACGATCAAGAATAGATACCCATTGCCCAGGATCGACGATTTGTTCGATCAATTGCAAGGGGCAAGTTATTTCTCGAAGATTGAATTAAGGTCAGGCTACCACCAACTGAAGGTTAGAGATGAAGACGTACATAAAACTGCATTTAGGACCCGTTATGGTCATTACGAGTTCCTAGGGATGCCTTTTGGGCTCACAAATGCACCGGCCGCGTTCATGGATCTCATGAATCGCGTTTGCAAGCCGTACCTAGATAAATTCATCATCGTTTTCATCGACGACATTCTTATCTACTCGAAGAACCAAGCTGACCATGAGAAACACCTTCGCTGTATTCTCCAACTTCTACATCATGAGAAACTCTACGCCAAATTTTCCAAGTGTGAGTTTTGGCTTCGAGAAGTCCAATTCCTTGGACATGTGGTGAGTGAGCGTGGTATCTAAGTGGATCCCGCTAAGGTAGAAGCAGTTATAAACTGGAAGGGGCCAAAGACGCCTACAGAGATTCGTAGCTTCCTGGGATTGGCAGGATATTACAGGCGTTTCATTGAAGATTTTTCAAGGATTGTTGCACCCCTAACTTCCTTGACTAAGAAGAAAGTAAAGTTCGTTTGGGGCCCTAAGCAGCAAGAGTCCTTTGATATCCTAAAGCAAAAGTTGAGCAACGCCCCAGTACTGACATTGCCAGATGGAATAGAAGAATTCGTAGTTTACTGCGATGCATCTCACACTGGCATGGGGTGTGTGCTTATGCAGAAAGGCAAGGTTATTGCCTATGCTTCAAGACAGTTAAAAGTGCATGAAAAGAATTACACCACCCATGACTTGGAGTTGGGTGCCGTTGTATTTGCACTGAAGCTATGGAGGCACTATTTGTATGGGATCAAGTTTCTGATCAATTCCGATCACAAGAGCCTCCAGCACCTGTTTAATCAGAAGGATTTGAACATGAGACAGCGCCGATGGATGGAGACGTTGAATGATTATGATTGTGAAATCAGATACCATCCCGGCAAGGCAAATGTGGTTGCCGATGCCTTGAGCAGAAAGGAAAGGGTGAAACCCATCCGAATCAATGCCAAGAGCATTGAAATAAAGAACAGTTTGACTGAAAGGTTGTTAGCTGCACAGAAGGAAGCTGTGTTGGAAGCTAACTATCCTTACGAAAAGCTAGGAGTGACGGAGGAGCAGTTATCTCTTGGCAAAGACGGAATTCTGAGATTGAATGGACGAATATGGGTTCCAATTTATGGAGGACTTCGGGATGTTATTCTCCAGGAAGCCCATAGTTCTAAATATTCCGTTCATCCTGGAGCTGATAAGATGTACCAGGATCTAAGGGCAAATTATTGGTGGATAGGCTTGAAAAAGTCTATAGCTGCCTATGTAGCTAAGTGCTTGACTTGTGCGCAAGTCAAAGAAGAACATCAAAAGCCGTCAGGCTTGCTACAACAACCTGAACTTCCCACTTGGAAGTGGGAAATGGTAACTATGGATTTTATCACCAAGTTACCTAAGACAAGGAAAGGAAATGATACAATATGGGTTATAGTTGATAGACTGACCAAGTTAGCACATTTCCTACCCATTAAGGAGACTTATAGCTCCGACATGCTAGCCCAATTATACGTGGATAAGATTGTAGCCTTACATGGCATACATGTGTCTATTATCTCTGACAGAGATACTAGATACACGTCACATTTTTTGAAAAGTTTCCATCAATCTTTGGGCACGCGTTTAAATTTTAGTACGGCTTACCACCCTCAGACTGACGGACAGAGTGAGCGTACCATCCAAACATTGGAAGACATGCTACGTGCATGTGTAATTGATTTCGGTGGTAGTTGGGATAACCACCGACCCTTAATCGAATTCTCCTACAACAATAGCTACCATACCAGCATTAAGGCTGCGCCTTTCGAGGCCTTATACGGTAGAAAGTGTAGAACGCCCGTTTGTTGGGCGGAAGTTGGAGATGTCCAATTATCAGAACCAGAGATAGTCTTTGAAACGACGGACAAGATTGTCCAGATTCGTGACCGTCTCAAAGCTGCCCGAGATTGGCAGAAGAGCTACGCAGATCCAAAGCGTAAATCTTTTCACTACGAAGTAGGTGACAAAGTGTTGCTTAAAGTATCACCCTGGAAGGGAGTGATGCGATTTGGTAAGAAAGGCAAGCTAAGCCCGAGATACATAGGACCTTTCGAGGTTATCGAACATGTCGGGTCAGTTGCCTATAAGTTAAACTTACCTGAAGAGCTTAGTGGAATTCACAATGTGTTCCACATCTGCAATCTGAAGAAGTGCTTCGCTGACGAATCACTGGTTATACCACATACAGATGTGCATATAGATGAGAGCTTAAAATTTGTGGAAAAACCATTGATGATTGAAGATCGACTGGTTAAGAAGCTTCGAAGGAAGCATGTGCCTATTGTAAAGGTAAAATGGGATTCCCGTAGAGGACCCGAATATACGTGGGAGGTTGAGTCCACGATGAAAGAAAAGTACCCTTATTTATTTCAGTAAATCTCGGGGTCGAGATTTCTTTTAAGGGGGTGAGGATGTAACACCTCGAAAATTCACGTCCTATAATGTGTTGGCACGTGTTATATGTTTGAACGTGTGAAAGAATGTTATGAAAGGATTAAAGTTGACAATCATTGAAAGTATGTGAATATATGAGTTCTAAATGTCAACAGTGAATAAATATATTGTACATTAACCCTACATGATGTTTATAGCAACAAACGAATAAATCATGGATCATGCGAAGCTAAAAGTGAGAGATTACAAACTACAGGGGTTAAATGTGTCAACATGTTTAAGTTATACCTCTGAGTGACCTTTTAGCAAACCCGAAGCTTTGTAGCGATTAATTATGCTCACTAGAATGCACGATAAAAATTTCATAAAGTATAGTTTTCGTATGAGAAAGTTATGATCAAATTCGTATGCAAGGGGTTAAAGCGTTAACGTTGAAAGTTATGGCTTTTCGGGTTAACCAGAAATGTCCAGGGACTTGGCAAAGTAGGTACAAGTCTTAAAGCCCTTGTAGGTAAATAAGAAGGGGTCAAAGTGCAAAAATATAAGCTAGTTGACCTTTCGAAGAGCCAAGGGACAAAGATGCGGAAACTAGAAAATGTGGAATCTGAATACAAGGACCATACGGGCCGCGTAAGAGACCTTAAGGTCTTACGCGGGCCGCGTTAGACGCCCAGATGCAGAATACGTAGACAGCAGCCTGTATTCGCGCTTAACCGACCCAAAACAGATATTTTCACATCATGGGCGACCCCTAAACAGTCCTAGGCACTTAGGGACACTTGTGGATGAATTGTGGTCAGTTGTAGACTTGCATGTCAACAATCTAGTGGGTTCTTGATCACTATATAAAGCCACTAAGTTGCAACAAGTTCTTCACACCTTTCTCTTGCATTCCTGATCATTTCTGGAGCTCAAGACTTCTCTCAAGTGATCACTAATCGTGCTTAGGACCTTGGTAAGTTACTTATCCCTCCTTAGTTAAGTTTTTGCTTAGTTTTAGCTTAAAAGTCAAACCGTCGTAATTAACGGTTGACTTCAAGATTAATCACTAATGGTCCAGTGATTAGTCAAATTGAAAGTAGTTATAAGTTGGTAATTATGTGGGTAATAACCCTTAAAAGGGTTCCCCCTGATTCCCACTCTAACTAGGTCTAAGGTCGTGTCAAACTTGTTATTAAAAAGTCAACAGAATGTTTATTTTCTAAATTATGCATAATTAACAGTGTAGAACACATACAACCTGTTTGATCATTAATATAACTTGGTAATTAGTATAAGAACATGTCTAAACATGTTCAACCCGACAATTTATTGTTTAGACCCGGTTCGGAACCGAAAGTCGCAAAGCTTTGACTTTTGCTTTGACTTCAGTTCTGACCCGTTTTGGTATGATTTAGAAATACCTTAGAGCTCTATTTGGACCAGGTTACATGCTAGTATAACCCTCTGTGATTCTACACCATGGTTCATTAGTTAACCAATTAATACGCATGATTCCGTTAATTGCTCATATGTTGACCATTATGCCCTTTTCACCTTAAAACGTGATTTTTGAAAATGTAAAAGAGTAGAAACCTTAGTTACTGATATATAAACTTGCACCTAAAATTTGACATCAGTTTGAGGTGTAGTTTGAGAGTTATGCTCATTAGCGTAAATTGAAAGCTTTATGTTAATTAAACGACATAATTAGCGTATGGCCTTTTTAAACCTACTTTTTGATATCAAACTTATTACCCACTGATGTAATATATTATTTTGAGATTTTTGAAGATTTTTAATTAATTTTAGGCTGAGCATAACTTATAGTCGTAGGCTTAATCCGGTAATTGTCGGTTTTGCCCTTACGGGCTATAAAATGAGTTTTACATATCTAATTGACTCCAAACCATTTGCTACTGATCACATATGATAAATAAATTATTTTAAGCCTTCTAGAATAATAAAAATATCAGCTTTATGTATAGAACCCGGAAATGGCTTTTAATCGTCTTTTAAGCGTTTTTAACGCATAGTTTGTACTAGAACTATTTTAAACATACAAGGGTTAATACCTACTGATATTTTAGGTAAATTATAATATTTTAACAGTAAGCAAAGGTTGTTTAACTCGGACTTCAGTTTTGAGCTTTACGGCCTATGTGAAATTACCAAAATGCCCCTACGGTGCATAGTTTGGTTATAATTGATAAATTTCACATATATACTTTACCCTACTGTTATAACTTAGTAAACTAAGTATTTTTGCTGATTATATCAGACCTGTAACTCAGGTTAATACTTAGACTCTTTTATAACCTTGAAAATGACCAAACTACCCCTACGAGGCATAGTTTGTGTTTAAATTCGTTTCGGGCATAATAAAAGACATCCTACTGATGTCACAACATATTTGAAGCATATTAACTTAGGAAACCTGTATATGGCTCTAATAGTTACCCGTTACGTCTCTTGCGCGTTCGGTTCGGTTTATGTAACTAGTTTGCATAAATTAGCCGAAACGGGTCAAACCTTATCGGTTTTATCTCAAAATCCAGAATGTGTATGAAATACCCATATTAAGCAAGTCTCTGAAATTGTCGGGTCTAAATCACATTCTATCCGGTCTTCTCTAAATCGTGCGTACGAACCGTATCTTTGAAACTAACCGGTCTAAGCTTAAGCTTAACTAAAGACCCGTTAGGATTCTAATAGGTTATTATAAACCTTCGTTCCAGATTAGGAGGACCAGTAAAAGCTACTTGCATTTGCTTATTGTGATTATTACTTTGCTTAGGTAAATACTTTTAACTTATTTTCCCTATACGGGCTTGGGTTACGGTATATAAAATACCGCTTGGTCGGGCATCAAATCTTCCATCGTTTGGTGGTTAATTGAATAATTTGATCGGCCCGTTTAAATCATCTTGTTTACTTAAATCCTTTGGGGGGTTAATTACCATGTCCCGGATATCCCTGGCATCATTTTACGAAATGGCCACGACTTAAGCGCGGGGTGTAGGCGTACACCCGTCAGTGCATAAAAGAATAATGTGGTGTGTCTATTGATCTTTAACCCGGACACGATCCGGGCTACTGAACGCATAAGGAACATGTAATTCATTCACAAGATTATATATTTAAATAATTCTCCCAAGTTATAAAATGTTTATGCCACGTGCATCCAAATCAATTTTTAATCATTTTCCAAAATGAGTCAGTTGATTGTATTTACCAGTGTAAACTGACGTATTTTCCCAAAAAGATTAAATGCAGGTACTAAGCGTAATTGGCTGGGATTTCTCCTTAGCATCAATAGAAGTCTCGCAAGCTTAAGATGCCTAAAGTCTGTTGAACTACTGTTTCTTATTTTCGATCCATCTGTGGATAAACTTTCAACTGTTTGTGATACACGATATTATAATATTTTATTCGGTTGAAATGTATCTTTAAATTGCTTCCGATGTGCATATTAAATTTTGTGTTGTTTGACTATTATATTGCCAACCACGTCACGATACTCCCCATCGGGCCCACCGGTGACACGTGGAAATCCGGGGTGTGACAGGTTGGTATCAGAGCCAACACTGAGTGAACTAAACACTAGTCTTTTGTGTTTAATCTCAGTTACACAATTGCACATTCCAAACTTTCGAGTCTAGACAAAGAACATAGGAACAATCCAAATTTGTTTCAACTTATTTTTCTTTGTCTCTATTTTATATATTGTTGTTGTTATCTCATGCTACATTGACAGGATTAAAAATGCCGCCAAGATTCTTTAGACGTAGAGGACGAGGCAAGGGGCCAATCACCGCCCCCAATGATAATGAAGCCGGGCCTTCGCATATGCGAGCTCCTTCTACCACCGAGAGTGACGATCCTCGACAGAACCGGAGGAACCTTTTCGAGCCAGCTAGACGGTCGGTTTCGCACAGTTCGACACCTCCCGTTCATAACCCTTTCGGGCCACAGCCGGAGTATGAGCCCAACAACCCTCAACCTTCCTACATACCTCTACAGCGATCCTTATCGCACAATTCTTTTGGGGACCCCACACCTGTCTTCAGGGGCCGGTTTAACCCGGCCAATTACATACAAGAACCAGTGGGTTTTAACCCATTGGGGCCAGAGGATCATTTCTCTGGCGATCATGCGGAGGATATGGACGAGGACACGGATCCCATCGAACCTGCCAGTGGTACACCGAACATCCCATTGAGATCTCGGAGGGATCCTCTTTTCACGGATCACCCTACGGTGGTCCAAACAGCTTTCAGGCGAGGTTTACTCAGCACGAGTGGTACTTCACACCCTCGCATCATTCGTCGCCTCATCAGCAGCAGCAGCAGGATCCCTCTGTGGATTCACGGTTTGTGGCAGTCACGCCACCGCCTCCACCGCCACCAGTTCAGCCGGCACCTCCACAACCGCCGAGGTGTAGGAGAACCGGAGCGCGGATGTCCGCGCGAGGAGGAGACTTTCATTTTAGCTCTCCTCGACAATCAAGTGGCAGTCATTATCCGCCACATCAAGAAGATCCACAAATGGGTGGACCTTCGAACCCAGTTGCGCCGCAACCACCTCCGATGGGTTTTGATAACCCGATTCCAGCATACACGGGTTCGATGGCGTACAACCCGTTTGAACAGCCAGCTCACACCAACTACGGTTACGCTGAAGCCGACCTATACATGGTAGCTGTTGGTTCCGACTGTTACGGCAAAGAGTCCGGTCAAACCTGTTTCTCCGGTGACTGTTGGTTCCGGCTGTAAGGTTCTCTGGCACAAAGGTGTCACTGATGATGGTAGCACTATGCTGGATGCTGATGGCTTGATAGCTCGCTTTCCGATGATCCAAAAAGGAGGATGCCTGTTGGTGTATCAACGCCGGAAGACTCGCCGGTATGAGCAGGTGCCTGCCATCGGTGATGGTCCCGATGCTGGTTAGGTGTTTAACCTTAGGGCTAGTTCTCTTCCTTTGTTAATGTTTTTTTGTAAATTTGGTACTGAACAATTTTTTTTTTGAAGATCATTGCTATGATCTTGTTAAGTGTTTATGCTACACTTTTGATGATATGTATATTTTGGTATACTACTATCCCTGTAGGGTTTGTTTTTGTATGTTTGGATTACAATATGTTGCATGTGTTTTAATTGCTTTTGATCAGGTAGAGCGAATGAAAGATGGTATTGTGCTCATGTGTGAACGTTTGTCAGAATATGCGCTTTTTGTTGCGCTTTTCTCAGACTGTTCATGAGGTGTACAATGTTTACCATTTTGTTTTCGCGCAAACCAAAAGAATTTCATGCAATTTGTAACAAACAGTAACTAGTATGAAAATAACGTTTGTATTATTAAAGCGCGAGGCTCGTAATACAAGTGTAAATAGGAAATACATTGCCTGTGAATGATTTGTCCTATATGTAACACCTGCGCAGCTGCTGCCCATTCCAGGTGTGAGGAACTAGATTTCCGTCAATTCTTTTTAGGGTATATGCCCCTTTGCCTAGGACCTCATTGATGATGTATGGTCCTTCCCATTTTGGCGCTAATTTGCCCGGTTTTTCAGCGTTTGACGCTTCGTTGTCGCGTAAGACGAAATCACCGGGGACAAAGGTACACACACGTACGCGAGCGTTGTAATATTTTTCGAGTTTCGATTTGTACCTTGCTTCTGTGAGGGCAGCGTTCTCGCGCCTTTCTTCAAGAAGGTCTAAATCCATTCTTCGTTCTTGCTCATTGTTTTGTCTTTCCATAGCTAGCATACGCGGTGACGGAAGACCGATTTCGGCTGGGATCACCGCTTCAGACCCGTAGACCAGGCTGAATGGAGTTTCTCCCGTGCTAGTCTTTGGCATTGTTCGATGGGCCCATAAGATGCTGGGGAGTTCGTCAACCCATCCCCTGCGCGCTGTGCCTAGTCGCGCTTTGATGCCGTCGACTATCTGTTTGTTAACGCTTTCAACTTGGCCGTTTGCTTGTGGGTGCGCCACGGAGGCAAAATTGTGCTCAATCTTCATTTCTTTGAACCATTTCTGAAGATCTTCTGAGGCAAAGTTTGTGCCGTTGTCAGAGATAATGCGCAATGGTAATCCGAATCTACAAATAATATGTTCCCATATAAATTTGCGAATTACCATTGCTGTTGTTGAGGCTAGTGCTTTGGCTTCGACCCATTTTGTGAAATAGTCGACAGCTACAATGATGAATTTTACCGCGCCTGGCGCGTCGGGGAAAGGACCGACGAGATCGATGCCCCATTGTTGAAAAGGCCAGGCGGAGGTGACTGGTACGAGCGGGTTCTTTGGCCGGAGTGTTTTTGGCGCATGGCGTTGACAGGCTGCGCATCTCCTTAATAAGTCTACTGCGTCCACGTGCATTCCCGGCCAGTAGTATCCCGCGTTCATTATTTTTGCCACAACCATGCGCGGTCCTGCGAGTATTCCGCATAAGCCCTCGTGGATTTCTCTGACCAGGTATTGGGCATCTGTTCTAACCAAAATTCACATTTTGAAAACTTAGCATAAAGCTTTTCTTTTCTTAACAAACTTAAAAGTATGTGCAAATGTCTTGCATGATCTTCTTTATTCTTAGAATAAATTAGAATATCATCTATGAATACAATTATGAATTTATCCAAATATGGCTTACATATTCGGTTCATCATGTCCATAAATGCAGCTGGGGCATTGGTTAAACCAAATGGCATGACAGTAAATTCATAATGGCCATACCTCGTTCTAAATGCGGTTTTAGGAATGTCCTCTTCCTGTACCTTTAATTGATGATATCCTGACCTTAAATCGATCTTAGAGAAAAATCGAGCTCCTTGCAATTGATCAAACAAATCATCGATTCTCGGTAATGGGTACCGATTCTTAATCGTGACCTTGTTTAATTCCCGGTAATCAATGCACATACGCATTGATCCGTCCTTCTTTTTGACAAACAATATCGGCGCTCCCCATGGTGATGAACTTGGCTGTATAAATCCTTTTTCTAATAATTCATCTAGTTGTTTCTTCAATTCTTGCATTTCTGCAGGTGCCAAACGGTAAGGTGTTTTGGCAATTGGTGATGTTCCTGGTAATAAGTGAATTCTGAATTCAACTTCTCTGTCTGGAGGTAGTCCTGGTAATTCTTCTGGAAAGACATCTGAAAACTGAGATACTACTGGAATATCTTTTAGTTCTTTCCCTTTAGTGTTAGTGATTATAGAAATCAAATACACTATAGAACCTTTTCTCATACAACTTGCAGTTTTCATTACAGATATGAATTTTGTAGATCTAAAGGGCTTATCTCCTTTAATTGTGATCTTTTTACCTTTTGGTGAATTTATTTGGATTAACTTTTGATCACATAAAATACTAGCTTTATTGGCTATTAACCAATCCATTCCTAGAACAACATCAAATCCTACCAGATTCATGGGATAAAGATTTGCACTAAATTTCTGATTTAAAATTTCTATGCTTGCTCCCTGCAAGATTTCAGAAATTCTAATGGTTTCTCCATTAGCTGTCTCTACTACACATTCTTGTGGTAGTTTAGTTAATGACTGATTTAGAAATTTGCAAAACGATGTATTAATAAAACTTTGGTTTGCACCAGAGTCAAATAATACTTTAGCAAAAACATCATTAACTAAATACGTACCAGCTATGACATCTGGAATCATTCTGGCTTCATCTGCAGTCAGAACAAATGCTCTAGCATTTTTGGTATTCTTGTTATCTGTAGCTGGAGCTAATTTTGGACAATTTAGCCTGATATGACCTTTTTCTCCACAGTTGTAGCATAATCCATTACCGGTTTTCTTCCTACAACTTTCTTCTTTGTGTCCTGGCATCTTACAATGATTGCAGAGAATGGAGCATTTTCCCGAATGCTTTTTCTTGCAGACCTTGCAATATGTTGCAGAGGTAGAACCCATATTCCTACGATTAAAATTCCCCGAACGGAATTCTTGAGTAAGCTTTTGGGTTAGGTTCCTTCTCTGGTCTTCTTCTCTAGTACGGACTAATTCATCAGTCAAGGTATTGGCTAATTCTACAGCTTCTTCTATGGTTTGTGGTCTAGCTGCCTTGACTACATGTCTTATTTCCCCAATTAATCCCCAAATATAACGGGAGATTAACACTGGTTCTGGTGAAGCAAGAGTTGGCACTATCCTAGCATATTCGAAAAATAGCTTTGTGTACCCTTTGCTATCTACACCAGTCATCCTAAGGTTTAGGAATTTGTTTGCTATCTGTTCTTTTTCATTAGGTGGGCAGAATTTCCTTTCTACCTTGTTTTTAAATTCTTCCCATTCCATATTATAGGTTTGATCACTTCCTCTTGTCTGGAGGATAGTGTTCCACCATTCTAATGCTGCATTCTTAAACAGATTAGAAGCAAACAATATCTTATCTTCTTCAGCACACTTACTTATCCTTAAGACTGCCTCAGTCTTTTCTATCCAGCGTAAGGTTGCAATGGCCCCTTCGTTGCCCGAGAATTCTATTGGTTTACAAGACCAGAATTCTTTATAAGAACAACCGTTAGGCACGGTTCTTCTTCTTTTAGGAATAGGCATTTGAAGTACAGGTCCATTGTTCACACTGTTTTCTGGTTCAAGTGGTCGTTTACTGCTATGCCTACTTTTATTATCAGCATCCTTAACCGTTTGAAGAATAAATGGCATTGCATCTATTATTCCTTGGGCTACGATGTGTTGGATAGCACTATTATCCATCTGGTTCCCATTGTTATTGTTGTTCGGATTCTCATTATTCAGATTATCATCAACCACGTTAATGTTACTCTGGTTATCGTTATTCAGATTTCCTTGAATTCCTTCATCGGCCATCTGAATTTTAAACATTTATCCAATATTAATCTCACAATTAATATCTTAATATAATTAATCATATGACACGCAGTTTTGCCAAAAGCGTAGATCATTGCTACTTTACTCTTTTCATATACTTATGCGTCTAATACACACTAGTACAGAAATGAAATTACAATACCAACAAAAATAAAATAATAATAATATGCATCCGTACACACATATCTTATTTTATTTTATTATATTATTATTACTACTGCTTTCTCCATTCTAACATTCATGGATATGGATTTATCCAGAAATCCATATTGCGCTCATCGTATTTCCATACGAGACGCTCTCCCACCTGGCGCATCCTCTCACTACTTTCTAAAATCTCCTCCCCGAAAGTCCTAAGTTCTTGCACGTTTTCTGCACTCATTGGGGGTGCAGGTTCTCGGAATGGGTTTGGAATCTGGGGTACGGGTTCCTGATATGGGGGTGACATTTCCTGAAATTGGTAAGGATCCTCTAATATTTCCCTAATATAGTCATTTTGATAATAGGGATCTAAAGGGTCCATACCTGGGTAAGCTTCTATATTCTGTATGGGTGGATAATCCTGGATAGGGTAACGTTGCACAAAATCTCTATTGTCGTCCCACCAGGGGTCATAATTCGGGTCTATGGGATTTGGTGCAGGCACTCTAGGAATTTCTTCTGGGTTAAAGTTGTACATCTCTTCTTGGTTTTCCTGATTTTCTATTTCCATGGGCTGTTCTGGGTTTTGTGGTTGTGGGGCTACTAATTGTTCCAGACCTGGGTCAGCAGCAGTCGTAGCTAAGATATGGAAATTAGCTAGGCTTCTATTAAGTATTTCTTGAGTTTGGGCATCTGTCTCTCTCTTAATAGCTGCTAAAGCCCTTTGCTGTTGCAATTTCCTCATTCTTTTCCTACGAGCAAAAGCATCTTTACTGAACCATCCTCGTTTCTTAGTAGGAAATGGTTCTTCAGATTGAGCTCTAAAAGCAATTATCCCGTCCTCCTGATCAGCAACATACCCCGAGAGGGCAGGCTGTGATGATGTACCTTCACTCCTAGGTGAATCAGCTAACTAACGATTCACGTCTGATGGCCCTTGATCACTCATACTGAAAACTAACAAATAGTCAAATAACACATAACACATAATTACAGTTATGCATATATTTCCGTAATTATTTCCTAACACAAAATTTAGAATTTAAGTGTCAGCAGAACACTTCTTTGGCTCAGACCAGTGGCTAGGCTCTGATACCACCTTCTGTCACAACCCCCGATCCCTGTTCCCCGGGAACGGGCGGCCGTGAGCTCAGAGTCTGGTGGTATCAGGTTTTTATTTAATCTCGCAGCGGAATTTACATCAGGACCGTAGTTAGGAAATATTTATCAGAGTAAAACCACCTTTTTCATATTAATAATAACATGGGCAAAACCCAAGTTTCTTATTACAATACATTATAGGGATAAACCCTATTTTATTGAATTTAAAACATCGTTTATTAGGTAACTTTTATAGCCACATTTTCCCAAGCCTTCAGTGCTCTCCAGCTGGCTTTTTACTAATTGGCTTTCACATTGGGTTACCTGAAACATGTTTTAAAAATATTTGTCAGCGGGAAATACTGGTGAGTGAATCCCAATTTAATCAAGTTTAAAGTCACAGTGAACAGTATTGAGAGCGATCACATTGTTTATGTCTACACAATTACTCCAATTGGTACTATCAATACTGACTTGTGGGTCATATTACCCATTGGCTAACTCATTGTCCAATGGTAACGTATTGTCATCCCGACTTACTACTCGCAAGTAGTACAAATTTTGTATACAAAACCCCAACATACCGGCAGTAATTGAATAACTACAAAGACTCAATCACTGCTAATTTTCATAGTAAAACTTTTAAGGTTTGGTAAAACATTACCAAAAACATTAACAAAAAGAGGATAAACTCACATTGCTGTCTTAGGCTTTTCGTAAGGGTTTCCTGGCTATAATCTATAATTTATACAAATGTACATTGATTAGTACCATAACCCTTTGAAATTATTAATAATACCCTCCCCGAGACGGCATTCCAACAACTACGTCGGGCAGAACCACGACAGTTGTTACGGAACCCTAAATCAATCGGGCAGCGTAACTATTATGAAACCGGGGTTATAATACTTACAATGAAGCAGAACCTCGCTAATTAGGGGTATAGTACCCAAAATATTACTACCAATATCAGAGATTTCGAGATTGAGAAAAGAATGTGAGCGACGGAAAATGAAATCTGATGCTGGCTATTTATAGTTGTGAAATCTGATCCTCACGCGGCCCGCGTTCGAAAACGCTAAACCTAAAGCGGGCCGCGTCAACATAAGTCAACGCGGTAGCTTAGCTGAGTCGTTTACTAGACTTGACACGATTACGACACGTGTCAACCTCTGGTGCATTCGCGTAACCAAGTCACTCGCGGCCCGCTTCAACTTAACTAAAACCTAAAGCGGCCCGCTTTGACTTGAAAAGTCAGCGAAGTCAACACCTGGTCCTAATTCGGCCCGCATTGGATGTGGAGGTGGGTCAAAGCGGCCCGCCTCAGCTTATATTTTTCATTTTTATTTATTTTTATACACTATAACATAATACAGGCTCCGTTTTCGCATACGGGGTATAATATAAGACATATTAAGACATTTTATCATATATCAGAGAGTCGGAAATATTATACGGTATTGATTTTACCGAGGGTTGTTACATTCTCCCCACCTTGTTTAGAGCTCGTCCTCGAGATCTACTGAAATAAATGCAGATATTTCTTTTTCATTTCTGACTCGAGCTCCCAAGTGTATTCAGGTCCTCTTTTGGAATCCCACTTCACTTTGACTAGAACTAGTCTTTTGTGCTTGAGATTCTTAACTTTCCTATCTTCAATTTGTAGAGGTCTTTCTACAAACTTGAGTTGTTCATTTACCTCTATATCCTTAAGAGGCACTATCAATGATTCATCAGCTAAACACTTTTTAAGATTAGATACATGAAACACATCATGTATTCCTGCCATTTCCTCTGGCAATTGTAGCTGATAGGCTACAGGTCCTATTCTTCTAATAATCTTAAAAGGTCCAACATACTTGGGACTTAACTTCCCTCGTTTGATGAATCTTACCACTCCTTTCCAAGGAGAGACTTTTAATAACACTTTATCTCCTACTTGAAATTCTAACGGCTTGCATCGGTTATCAGCATAACTCTTTTGTCGATCACGTGCAGCTTTCAGTCGTTCCTTGACTTGAATAATTTTGTCAGTTGTTTCTTGTACTATCTCAGGTCCAGATAATTGTTGTTCCCCAATTTCTGCCCAACAGACTGGGGTTCGACACTTTCTTCCATAAAGTGCTTCGAATGGTGCAGCGTTGATACTTGTGTGATAACTATTATTATAAGAAAATTCTATTAAAGGTAAGTGTTCATCCCAATTACCTCCAAAATCAATTACACAAGCTCTAAGCATATCTTCCATTGTCTGGATTGTTCTTTCACTTTGTCCATCTGTTTGTGGATGATAAGCTGTACTTAATTTTAACTTGGTTCCCATTGCCTTTTGGAAACTTGACCAAAAACGAGAGGTAAATCTACTATCTCTATCAGAAACAATTGATAAAGGAATGCCATGTAAAGAAACAATTTCATTTACATACAATCTAGCTAATTGTTCCATGCTAATTGTTTCCTTCATTGGTAGAAAATGAGCTGACTTAGTTAGTCTATCTACAATCACCCAGATTGTATTATTTCCTTTCCTAGTTTTGGGTAATTTAGTAACAAAATCCATTGTTATTAATTCCCATTTCCAAACTGGCATTTCTAATTGCTGTAACAAACCTGAGGGTTTCTGATGTTCAGCTTTAACTTGTGAACAAGTTAAACATTTAGAAACATAGGTTGCTATGTCCTTTTTCATTCCTATCCACCAGAAATTTTTCCTTAAATCCTGGTACATTTTATCACTTCCTGGATGCATTGTATACTTAGATTTATGGGCTTCTTCTAATATACAATTACGTAGATTTCCTAATTTAGGTATCCATATTCTCTTTTCATGGAATCTCCATATCCCATCTATTCCTTGTTTTAATTCTTTTAACATACCTTTTAATTTTTCAGAATCATCCTTGATTACTGATTCTTGTGCTTCTCTTATCTGATCATTTAAATCTACTTGCAGATTTAATTTAAGAGAACGTACCCTTTTTGGCTTTTCATGACACTTTCGGCTTAAAGCATCTGCTACTACATTTGCTCTTCCTTCATGATACTGGATATCACAATCATAGTCACTAAGAAATTCCATCCAGCGTCTTTGTCTCATATTCAACTCTTTTTGCCCGAAAACATACCTTAAACTTTTATGATCAGTGAATATGGTAAACTTATTACCATAAAGGTAATGTCTCCAAATCTTAAGAGCAAAAATTATAGCTCCTAATTCTAAATCATGGGTTGAATAATTCTCTTCATGATTCTTAAGTTGTCTAGATGCATATGCTATAACCTTTTGGCGTTGCATCAATACACATCCATAACCTAATTTAGAAGCATCACAATAGACTACAAAGTCTTCAGTTCCTTCTGGTAATGCTAATATTGGTGTATGGGTTAATCTTTGCTTAAGAATTCTAAAGGCTTCTTCTTGTTTTACTCCCCATTCAAACTTAACAGATTTACAAGTTAACTTAGTTAAGGGAATGGCTATTCTAGAAAAATCTTTAATAAATCTTCTATAATAACCGGCCAATCCTAAGAAACTTCTAACCTCAGTTGGTGACTCAGGGATTTTCCATTTCGTAATTGCCTCGATTTTGGTTGGATCTACATGAATTCCTTCATGATTAACTAGGTGTCCAAGAAATTGTACCTGTTCTAACCAAAATTCACATTTTGAAAACTTAGCATAAAGCTTTTCTTTTCTTAACAAACTTAAAAGTATGTGCAAATGTCTTGCATGATCTTCTTTATTCTTAGAATAAATTAGAATATCATCTATGAATACAATTATGAATTTATCCAAATATGGCTTACATATTCGGTTCATCATGTCCATAAATGCAGCTGGGGCATTGGTTAAACCAAATGGCATGACAGTAAATTCATAATGGCCATACCTCGTTCTAAATGCGGTTTTAGGAATGTCCTCTTCCTGTACCTTTAATTGATGATATCCTGACCTTAAATTGATCTTAGAGAAAAATCGAGCTCCTTGCAATTGATCAAACAAATCATCGATTCTCGGTAATGGGTACCGATTCTTAATCGTGACCTTGTTTAATTCCCGGTAATCAATGCACATACGCATTGATCCGTCCTTCTTTTTGACAAACAATATCGGCGCTCCCCATGGTGATGAACTTGGCTGTATAAATCCTTTTTCTAATAATTCATCTAGTTGTTTCTTCAATTCTTGCATTTCTGCAGGTGCCAAACGGTAAGGTGTTTTGGCAATTGGTGATGTTCCTGGTAATAAGTGAATTCTGAATTCAACTTCTCTGTCTGGAGGTAGTCCTGGTAATTCTTCTGGAAAGACATCTGAAAACTGAGATACTACTGGAATATCTTTTAGTTCTTTCCCTTTAGTGTTAGTGATTATAGAAATCAAATACACTATAGAACCTTTTCTCATACAACTTGCAGTTTCATTACAGATATGAATTTTGTAGATCTAAAGGGCTTATCTCCTTTAATTGTGATCTTTTTACCTTTTGGTGAATTTATTTGGATTAACTTTTGATCACATAAAATACTAGCTTTATTGGCTATTAACCAATCCATTCCTAGAACAACATCAAATCCTACCAGATTCATGGGATAAAGATTTGCACTAAATTTCTGATTTAAAATTTCTATGCTTGCTCCCTGCAAGATTTCAGAAATTCTAATGGTTTCTCCATTAGCTGTCTCTACTACACATTCTTGTGGTAGTTTAGTTAATGACTGATTTAGAAATTTGCAAAACGATGTATTAATAAAACTTTGGTTTGCACCAGAGTCAAATAATACTTTAGCAAAAACATCATTAACTAAATACGTACCAGCTATGACATCTGGAATCATTCTGGCTTCATCTGCAGTCAGAACAAATGCTCTAGCATTTTTGGTATTCTTGTTATCTGTAGCTGGAGCTAATTTTGGACAATTTAGCCTGATATGACCTTTTTCTCCACAGTTGTAGCATAATCCATTACCGGTTTTCTTCCTACAACTTTCTTCTTTGTGTCCTGGCATCTTACAATGATTGCAGAGAATGGAGCATTTTCCCGAATGCTTTTTCTTGCAGACCTTGCAATATGTTGCAGAGGTAGAACCCATATTCCTACGATTAAAATTCCCCGAACGGAATTCTTGAGTAAGCTTTTGGGTTAGGTTCCTTCTCTGGTCTTCTTCTCTAGTACGGACTAATTCATCAGTCAAGGTATTGGCTAATTCTACAGCTTCTTCTATGGTTTGTGGTCTAGCTGCCTTGACTACATGTCTTATTTCCCCAATTAATCCCCAAATATAACGGGAGATTAACACTGGTTCTGGTGAAGCAAGAGTTGGCACTATCCTAGCATATTCGAAAAATAGCTTTGTGTACCCTTTGCTATCTACACCAGTCATCCTAAGGTTTAGGAATTTGTTTGCTATCTATTCTTTTTCATTAGGTGGGCAGAATTTCCTTTCTACCTTGTTTTTAAATTCTTCCCATTCCATATTATAGGTTTGATCACTTCCTCTTGTCTGGAGGATAGTGTTCCACCATTCTAATGCTGCATTCTTAAACAGATTAGAAGCAAACAATATCTTATCTTCTTCAGCACACTTACTTATCCTTAAGACTGCCTCAGTCTTTTCTATCCAGCGTAAGGTTGCAATGGCCCCTTCGTTGCCCGAGAATTCTATTGGTTTACAAGACCAGAATTCTTTATAAGAACAACCGTTAGGCACGGTTCTTCTTCTTTTAGGAATAGGCATTTGAAGTACAGGTCCATTGTTCACACTGTTTTCTGGTTCAAGTGGTCGTTTACTGCTATGCCTACTTTTATTATCAGCATCCTTAACCGTTTGAAGAATAAATGGCATTGCATCTATTATTCCTTGGGCTACGATGTGTTGGATAGCACTATTATCCATCTGGTTCCCATTGTTATTGTTGTTCGGATTCTCATTATTCAGATTATCATCAACCACGTTAATGTTACTCTGGTTATCGTTATTCAGATTTCCTTGAATTCCTTCATCGGCCATCTGAATTTTAAACATTTATCCAATATTAATCTCACAATTAATATCTTAATATAATTAATCATATGACACGCAGTTTTGCCAAAAGCGTAGATCATTGCTACTTTACTCTTTTCATATACTTATGCGTCTAATACACACTAGTACAGAAATGAAATTACAATACCAACAAAAATAAAATAATAATAATATGCATCCGTACACACATATCTTATTTTATTTTATTATATTATTATTACTACTGCTTTCTCCATTCTAACATTCATGGATATGGATTTATCCAGAAATCCATATTGCGCTCATCGTATTTCCATACGAGACGCTCTCCCACCTGGCGCATCCTCTCACTACTTTCTAAAATCTCCTCCCCGAAAGTCCTAAGTTCTTGCACGTTTTCTGCACTCATTGGGGGTGCAGGTTCTCGGAATGGGTTTGGAATCTGGGGTACGGGTTCCTGATATGGGGGTGACATTTCCTGAAATTGGTAAGGATCCTCTAATATTTCCCTAATATAGTCATTTTGATAATAGGGATCTAAAGGGTCCATACCTGGGTAAGCTTCTATATTCTGTATGGGTGGATAATCCTGGATAGGGTAACGTTGCACAAAATCTCTATTGTCGTCCCACCAGGGGTCATAATTCGGGTCTATGGGATTTGGTGCAGGCACTCTAGGAATTTCTTCTGGGTTAAAGTTGTACATCTCTTCTTGGTTTTCCTGATTTTCTATTTCCATGGGCTGTTCTGGGTTTTGTGGTTGTGGGGCTACTAATTGTTCCAGACCTGGGTCAGCAGCAGTCGTAGCTAAGATATGGAAATTAGCTAGGCTTCTATTAAGTATTTCTTGAGTTTGGGCATCTGTCTCTCTCTTAATAGCTGCTAAAGCCCTTTGCTGTTGCAATTTCCTCATTCTTTTCCTACGAGCAAAAGCATCTTTACTGAACCATCCTCGTTTCTTAGTAGGAAATGGTTCTTCAGATTGAGCTCTAAAAGCAATTATCCCGTCCTCCTGATCAGCAACATACCCCGAGAGGGCAGGCTGTGATGATGTACCTTCACTCCTAGGTGAATCAGCTAACTAACGATTCACGTCTGATGGCCCTTGATCACTCATACTGAAAACTAACAAATAGTCAAATAACACATAACACATAATTACAGTTATGCATATATTTCCGTAATTATTTCCTAACACAAAATTTAGAATTTAAGTGTCAGCAGAACACTTCTTTGGCTCAGACCAGTGGCTAGGCTCTGATACCACCTTCTGTCACAACCCCCGATCCCTGTTCCCCGGGAACGGGCGGCCGTGAGCTCAGAGTCTGGTGGTATCAGGTTTTTATTTAATCTCGCAGCGGAATTTACATCAGGACCGTAGTTAGGAAATATTTATCAGAGTAAAACCACCTTTTTCATATTAATAATAACATGGGCAAAACCCAAGTTTCTTATTACAATACATTATAGGGATAAACCCTATTTTATTGAATTTAAAACATCGTTTATTAGGTAACTTTTATAGCCACATTTTCCCAAGCCTTCAGTGCTCTCCAGCTGGCTTTTTACTAATTGGCTTTCACATTGGGTTACCTGAAACATGTTTTAAAAATATTTGTCAGCGGGAAATACTGGTGAGTGAATCCCAATTTAATCAAGTTTAAAGTCACAGTGAACAGTATTGAGAGCGATCACATTGTTTATGTCTACACAATTACTCCAATTGGTACTATCAATACTGACTTGTGGGTCATATTACCCATTGGCTAACTCATTGTCCAATGGTAACGTATTGTCATCCCGACTTACTACTCGCAAGTAGTACAAATTTTGTATACAAAACCCCAACATACCGGCAGTAATTGAATAACTACAAAGACTCAATCACTGCTAATTTTCATAGTAAAACTTTTAAGGTTTGGTAAAACATTACCAAAAACATTAACAAAAAGAGGATAAACTCACATTGCTGTCTTAGGCTTTTCGTAAGGGTTTCCTGGCTATAATCTATAATTTATACAAATGTACATTGATTAGTACCATAACCCTTTGAAATTATTAATAATACCCTCCCCGAGACGGCATTCCAACAACTACGTCGGGCAGAACCACGACAGTTGTTACGGAACCCTAAATCAATCGGGCAGCGTAACTATTATGAAACCGGGGTTATAATACTTACAATGAAGCAGAACCTCGCTAATTAGGGGTATAGTACCCAAAATATTACTACCAATATCAGAGATTTCGAGATTGAGAAAAGAATGTGAGCGACGGAAAATGAAATCTGATGCTGGCTATTTATAGTTGTGAAATCTGATCCTCACGCGGCCCGCGTTCGAAAACGCTAAACCTAAAGCGGGCCGCGTCAACATAAGTCAACGCGGTAGCTTAGCTGAGTCGTTTACTAGACTTGACACGATTACGACACGTGTCGACCTCTGGTGCATTCGCGTAACCAAGTCACTCGCGGCCCGCTTCAACTTAACTAAAACCTAAAGCGGCCCGCTTTGACTTGAAAAGTCAGCGAAGTCAACACCTGGTCCTAATTCGGCCCGCATTGGATGTGGAGGTGGGTCAAAGCGGCCCGCCTCAGCTTATATTTTTCATTTTTATTTATTTTTATACACTATAACATAATACAGGCTCCGTTTTCGCATACGGGGTATAATATAAGACATATTAAGACATTTTATCATATATCAAAGAGTCGGAAATATTATACGGTATTGATTTTACCGAGGGTTGTTACATGGAACGCGCAGCAGCTGCGCAGGTGTTACATATAGGGCAAATCATTCACAGGCAATGTATTTCCTATTTACACTTGTATTACGAGCCTCGCGCTTTATTAATACAAACGTTATTTTCATACTTGTTACTGTTTGTTACAAATTGCATGAAATTCTTTTGGTTTGCGCGAAAACAAAATGGTAAACATTGTACACCTCATGAACAGTCTGAGAAAAGCGCAACAAAAAGCGCATATTCTGACAAACGTTCACACATGAGCACAATACCATCTCTCATTCGCTCTACCTGATCAAAAGCAATTAAAACACATGCAACATATTGTAATCCAAACATACAAAAACAAACCCTACAGGGATAGTAGTATACCAAAATATACATATCATCAAAAGTGTAGCATAAACACTTAACAAGATCATAGCAATGATCTTCAAAAAAAATTGTTCAGTACCAAATTTACAAAAAAACATTAACAAAGGAAGAGAACTAGCCCTAAGGTTAAACACCTAACCAGCATCGGGACCATCACCGATGGCAGGCACCTGCTCATACCGGCGAGTCTTCCGGCGTTGATACACCAACTGGCATCCTCCTTTTTGGATCATCGGAAAGCGAGCTATCAAGCCATCAGCATCCAGCACAGTGCTACCATCATCAGTGACACCTTTGTGCCAGAGAACCTTACAGCCGGAACCAACAGTCACCGGAGAAACAGGTTTGACCGGACTAAGCCCTGATGTTTTCTACTTTCAATGCTTCGACCTGAGCATCGCGAATCTGAGCGGGAAGGTTAGACTGGATGGTAAGCTGTAGAACACGTACACGCCTAGGTATGGTATCCTTTCGACTGAGGGCGTCGGCCACAACATTGGCTTTGCCCGGATGATACTTGATTGCGCATTCATAATCGTTCAAGAGCTCAACCCATCGGCGTTGACGCATGTTTAACTCCTTTTGCTTGAAGATATGCTCGAGACTCCTGTGATCGGTGTAAATGGTGCACTTGGTACCGTACAGGTAATGTCTCCATATCTTAAGTGCGAAAACAACTGCTCCCAGCTCCAGATCGTGAGTAGTGTAATTTCTTTCATGAACCTTGAGTTGGCGTGATGCGTAGGCAATGACCTTGTCACGTTGCATCAACACGCAACCAAGTCCTTGGATGGAAGCGTCGCAATAAACCACAAAATCTTCTGTGCCTTCAGGCAACGAGAGGATAGGCGCGCTACAAAGTCTATCCTTCAAGTGCTGAAACGCAGATTCCTGTGCATTACCTCAGCGATAGGTGACACCCTTCTGAGTCAGTGAAGTGAGGGGTTGCGCAATCTTGGAGAAATCCTTTATAAACCTTCTGTAATATCCGGCCAAACCCAAGAATTAGCGGATTTCTGTTGGTGTACGGGGTGCAGGCCAATTCTTGATCGATTCAACCTTAGATGGATCCACATGAATTCCATCCTTGTTTACCACATGGCCTAGAAAGTGGACTTCGCGAAGCCATAAGTCACATTTCGAAAACTTGGCATACAACTGCTCTTTTCGAAGAAGTTCCAGCATAAGTCGTAGATGCTGCTCGTGTTCCTCCTGACTCTTAGAATAGATCAGGATATCGTCGATGAACACAATAACGAACTTATCCAGGTAAGGCTTGCACACTCGGTTCATGAGATCCATGAAGACCGCTGGTGCATTCGTCAGCCCGAATGGCATAACCAGAAACTCGTAATGGCCGTAACGAGTTCTGAATGCTGTTTTGGAGACGTCCTCATCTCGGACCCTCAGCTGATGGTATCCCGATCTCAAGTCAATCTTGGAGTAATAGCTCGACCCTTGCAACTGGTCGAACAAGTCGTCAATACGTGGAAGAGGATAACGATTCTTCACGGTCACCTTGTTGAGTTCGCGGTAGTCAATACACATTCGGAAGGTTCCGTCTTTCTTCTTCACGAATAACACTGGAGCTCCCCAAGGTGAAGAGCTAGGACGAGTAAAACCTTTTTCCAAAAGTTCTTGTAATTGTTTGGACAGTTCTTCCAGTTCTGATGGAGCTAGACGATATGGCGCTCGGGATACTGGCGCTGCTCCAGGAGCTAGCTCGATTTGAAACTCAACTTGGCGATGAGGTGGAAGACCAGGCAATTCCTCAGGAAATACCTCAGGAAAATCGCGCACAATAGGGATGTCTTCAATTCTCTTCTCTTCTGTTGATGTGTCAGTAACGAGCGCTAGAATGGCAGTGTGTCCCTTTCGCAAACACTTCTGGGCCTTAAGGAAAGAGATGATGCCTTCGACAGCACCACTCTTGTCGCCACGAATCACGAGAGGTTCTTCACCAGAACGAGGAATGCGGACGATTTTCTCCTTGCAAACAATCTCCGCTTGATGATGAGATAGCCAATCCATCCCAATAACGACGTCGAAACTACCCAGTGTGATAGGAATAAGATCGATAGAGAAAGTCTGACCAGCTAAGACGAGGTTACAACCTTTAACTACGTGTGTGGCTTCAAGACTTTTACCGTTTGCTAGTTCTACCATGTGTTTGGTGTTCAAAAGTGTTGGAGTGCGCTTAAGCATTTGGCTAACTTTTAAGGACACATAACTAGTATCGGCACCCGAATCGAATAAAACAGTAACAAAGAAGTCGTCCAGAAGAAACTTACCCATCACAACGTTGGGATCGTTCCTTGCTTCTCCCTGACCAATCACGAACACCCGACCTTGGGCGCCATTGCCATTATTGTTACCTCCATTGTTGCCTCCGTTGTTGTTTCCATTGTGGTTCCCGTTTCTTTGGTTGTGGTTCTGGTTTTGGTTCAGTTGGGGGCAGTTCCTCTTAAAGTGGCATTCAGCGCCACACTGAAAGCATCCTTTATTGCCCTGCTGTTGCTGCTGCTGGTGGTTCTGTGGAGCTTGTTGTTGTTGTTGGCGATTCTGATTTGCTGGTCGTGCGCTCCTACACTCCTTCGCTTCATGACCAAACTTGTTACACCTCAGACAGCGACCCTTGTTGCACTGCCCGCTGTGATGCTTGTGGCACCGATTGCACTTGGGGTGGTTCCCTCGGTATCCACCTTGTCCTTGACTACCGGAAGATTGCTGACCAGGACTCTGGTAGTCATCAGTCTTTCGCTGCTGAGACTGGACTGAAGTAGACCCCTTTCCGAAGTTCCCATCCCATTTTCGTTTGTTGTCGGTAGGTGCATCAGAAGTAGCTGTGGCACTGATACGTTTGGGTAGCCTGTTTTGCTCCACCGCCTGGTCGGTGAGACGATGAGCCAACTTGATAATTTGCTGAATAGTACCCAGGTTGGCTGAAGTTACGTGACTTTGAATCTCTGGTACAAGGCCCTTGAGGTACAGCTCAATACGTTTGATGGGAGGGTCCACCATAGTTGGACACAGGATGGCCAGCTTGTTTGACCTCTTAGTATATGCCTCAATCTCAGACCCCATCATCTTCAGGTTGTAAAATTCCACCTCTAGCTTGTGGATGTCATCCCGACTACAGTACTCCTCCTTGATCAGCTCTTTAAAACCATTCCAGGGTGTGGCATTAGCAACTGCCAGTCCTAGTAGTTGAACCTGTGCCTTCCACCAGGTTAACGCAGCTCCTTCAAGTATTCCGGTAGCATATTTCACCCTACGGTCTTCGGGGCATTCGCACATCTCGAAAACTGACTCAAGCTTTTCAAACCAGTGAAGAAGGCCCACTGCTCCTTCGGTGCCACTGAAAGTGGTAGGTCGGTAGTCCATGAACGTCATGAACGTGCACACAGGAGGTTGAGCATGTTGACCTCCTGCAGGGTTAGTTGCGAGTGCCTCAGCGACTCGTTCGTTGATCAAAGCCGTCAACTGGGCTTGAGTGAGGTTGATATGTCCTCCGTGTCCACTCATGATCTTCATAACGAAGCAACGTAAGTGAGGAAAGTGTCGCGAAAGTGCGTAAGTGTGGGACGACATTAGAGAGTAAGCACACAAGGTTCAAATAGCAATTATCACATCATCTAATGCACAGTGAGAACTATCTAACCGACAATATAACATAAATCATACCACTTATGGTGTCGAGTCTTGCACGTGGAGCGAAGCGTCGTTGTGGATCGTTGAGCACTGTACTGGTTATAGTCTGGTTTTATCAAAAACTTTTCCCTTTTAAAAACCAAGTTCACTATAACCAATGGCTCTGATACCAATCTGTCACACCCCCAAAATCCACCATGCGGAGTATCACCGCTTGGAGGCGTGACATGACCAGGATCGAGCCACCAATCATATTGAACAACATAATTAAGTAAATAAAACCAAACACAATACAATTGGTGACCAAAAGGAAGTAAACCGATTTTAGGTTAACAGCAGAAGCATAAAACATAAGTTCAAAACATAAGTCCATACTTCATAAGTTTAAAGTCCAAAACGTAGGTTTAATAAGTTCATAAAGTTTATTCATTAAGTACGGGACATATCAGTTCGCATCCCACAACGACCACCTCCATATGCAAGCTCCATAGCATCTAATGACCTGTAAGGCATGTAACAACGAGTCAACAACAAAGTTGAGTGAGTTCACGTTTGGTTGTTTAGTTTTAAGGTGTTTTCTGAAAAACGTGGTTTGACTTTCGTTGGCTTAATTGTCGTGGGGGTTACCCCGTAGTTGAAAGTATGTTTAACCAGTTCCTTTTTCATTACCCAAACCATATCCATAATTAGTGGGGGCTTTCCCCGTTTGAACTACTAGACGGTATGATATCGACTACTACGAACAATAGTTGTGCCCTACATCAGTGTCTATCATCACTGACAGTTTGCCATAGTCCATTAGTACACGCCCGTCCGAACGGCACGGTGTGAGGTTTGTTAAACCTAATAGCGCTATTAACTAATGACCCGCTCGCCATTGGCCTCGGCGATTAAGTCGATATAAATTGAGGGACTTCATGATAGAGTTTTGTCTAGCTAGTTTTAAGGTTGTTGTCCTGCACCAGGAGGACGAACGTACGTATTCTGCACCAGGAGAATTTGTAGGATATATTAATGGCATCCTATCTATGGAGGATGGCCGTACATACCCCACCCAAGGAGGATATGTAGATTTAGTTTTAAATTCTTTAACCCATTCCCAAACCACCAGGAATCCCATGCCTTAGAAAGTGTGTGAACTCACCTCGGTTTGCTCGGTTAGATTCTCTAATATAGCTAACAGTCAAGGTCGGTCAATCACGTCTTAGTATGATTTACCAGTTAGTCATTTAGTGGCTTTCAAATAGAGCACAAAGTTCCTACACGTATCTATCACACAACATGCATCACTTTGACGGTTTATGCTCATATAATTTCCCATCCATTCCCCACTCATAAACAAACATACGATAATGCACATAACACATATAACATATTAGATCATTTACAGATAGCATACTCGACATTTAGACACGCAAATTACAGCTTATGTCATTTCAGCATAAATATTCAAAACCGGGCTGTTTTCGGACATTTTAATAAAATAGTTAACTTATTCCAAAAATTCCCAAATTTTTACAGAATGTCTTAAACGTTCCAAATTTTATTGTGTAAAAATATCGGGGTCCAGTTCATTACTAATATTTTATAAAAATTCATTTTCCGGACTGAACTCGTATTTATATTTTTCTGACCACAGTCCACGGAATAATTTATTTAAAATTCATCGAGAGTCTGATTTACAAAATTCCAGTGGGGTAATTACAAATACATCAGTTTTCATCTTTAGTACAAGTTTCATGGTCTAACTCTACACAGAACTCAGGTTATGACAGAAAACAAAACGCATATTTTCAGCAGAAAAATGCAGCTCTAGCTGCTGTTACGAAATGACGCTTTAAAAATAGTAAACGAAGTCCAAAAATTACGATTCCAGTGCCATTAGAACCGTATTTCATAATAACACGTTTTAGACTCAAAATATCAGTTTTTCGTTGAGTTTATGACCTGTTTTAGACTCAAAAAGCTTGGACAGATTCTGTTTCTAGTCCTTAGCTTTCTAGTTTGTGTTCGATTGATTCCGTTAATCATGTTTAGTGATCACAACAACATCAAACATCAATATTAACCAGTAAATCATCAAGAAATCAGTCAAGAATCATAACAACACAAGATCTATATGATTTACACACATAACTTCTCTTTATCCAACTTATTCATCTTTTGTCCAAGACTTTATGTTATGTTATTTAGTGTTTCTAATTTTCAGCCATTAAATCACTTATTAACCACTTTAAACAAAAACAATGGAGTGTTTAGAGGTACTTACAACTAGCACAAGGCAAGGGAAAAATCAAAGCGAAAATGAAGTGGATAAAAGCGATGTAGAGAGGTCCTTGTGATTCCGTAAGCACCGAGCCTCCTTATACGAACTCTAGCACCTTGTATGTTGTGTGTTTTAGCAAGAACCAACTTGAAAGTGGGTGTATGGTGGGTGGGTGGGTTCGGCCGCAAGGTATCAAGAGAGGAGAAAGAGAGTGCCAATTTGCTAAGTGTTGGTGAAATGAGAAGTTCTTGTCTTAGGGTCTTATTTATAAACCACTAAATGTGTTTAACCACTAGATTATGTGCCATCTAGATATAAGACCAAGAGATTAAAATAATATAAAGGGTGAAAGTATGTCCCCCATGTGGGGAAATTCGGTCAAGGGGGGGGGGGGGGGTTAAGGGGTATAGTTTGATTTGAACTATTAGTTAGAGTTTAGTTAGTTAATTTAGGAGTTTAACCTAACTACTAGTGTGTTGTGTTTTGTAGCGAGTGTTAGGGTGTTCGGGGACCCTAACTAGCTCAGAAAAGAAAAACAATGTCATTGACAATATTTTTGTGTTCCGGGTAAAGTCCGGTTGTTCGGTTTGACACTGTTCCGTTAAAGTGCCTTATTAATCTGTAAAGTATCTTTTATGTATATTTTTGTAACACTTTTAATTTCTAACACTTAGGAAATTATAACGGACTATTTAGTGACCTTTCTGCATACTACTAGTATGTTGACAAGCACATGTAAGCATATCACAGATATCAGAAAGCAGTTAAGTAATTCCACACAGTCGTCAAACACTTTAATTATCAATAATAAATTGTACGGAATACATGAGATTTTGAGGATTGTCACATCAACAGTACACATTTAAAAAATATGTAACATTTTACAATTTTTTTCTATCTCTACAACTGATAAATACTAAAAGTTGTAATCGATTGTCATGTGTTGCACACCAATAACGTTTTCTCTTTATAAAACTGATTTATATAAAGAAGCTGTAAATTAATTTCTGTCTTAATTTATAAAATTTAAAACATCCTTCACCTTAACAGAAAAAATAAACTGAGTTAGTGATTTGGATGAACATTTATAAAAATTTGTGACAAAACTATTAATTTTTTTTCTAAAAACTCCATGTATATTCTTTTTTATTATATATGTAACAAAAATAATTAAATAAAAGAAATTAAAAAGGGTTTGAGTAAATTGCCAAAATCATCCCTGTGGTTTTATATTTGCCAGTTTCATCCAAATATCCTCAACTTAACAGAAAAATAAACTAAGTTAGTGGTTTGAATGAAAATGGCAAAAAGGTACAAACGTTGGGGGCAATTTGGTACCAAAGTGTCATTTTGGACTAAAATGACAAACGTGCACAAACCTCGGGGACGATTTTGGCAATTAACTCTAATATCCATGTACCTTATAATATATTCAAATAACCAAACTCTTGATGATGAACTAATGATCATTTGTCAAGATAGTAGGTTGCATCATATAAGAACCATAATGCTTGTCACGGTTCTAATGGGCTTTTGTCCCATAAAAACATTTAAACTCTTTCGAGTTTCATAGTGTCAAGAACAAGTGTCATGTATGCTAGATGATTATTTTTCATATGTATACTTTCATGTGTTTCAAACTCCAAATCTTAAATCTTTCGTTAAACTCTCCATACTCACCCACCTATGTTTCTTCGTGTAGAAGGACAAGGTGCTCCAATCTAATCAACCAAACACTCGCGGGATATCAAGTAGGAAGCTTGCAAAACCGTGAGTATACTCGATCCCGTTTTCCTCTTTATCACTTTTGGCTGCAACATGTATGTTATACAAAATTACACTACATATGAAACTGTTTTAATCACACTCTATCCATGCTATACATGAAACTATATGATGCTTGTTAGACTTGTATGCTATGTAAACTTTCTTGTGTCGACATATGTTTCATTAACTTTGCTAGCCTACCTTAACAATTATAGCGCTATAGGATTAACGCACCGCCCATGAAACTTGGGGTATTGTTAAGTTAAACATGTTAACCTCCCGTTATACTTTTGGATATGCTATATTAACGCGTTGGATTTTTGGGTTTGAACATATAGTACACCGTTTCAGCATGCTAGTAAACTTGCATATTATGATTCATGTTGGATATGAGACTTTAAACGATTTTATTCTATATTATGCTATGTAACAAAACTTATATACTCACCAACTTTTGTTGATATATTTGAATACATGTTGCAGATTGATTGATGAGATGATGTTGAGAAGAAATACAATTTAGGTGGACTTAGAAACACACCTAGATTAACTTTGTTATTTTGATGTTATGTTTATGAAACAATGTTGTCTTTTATTTGGATATTGTATGACAGTTTAGTATTGAAATGAAATTTGAATTTAAATTATATTGTCACATAGTGTTATGAAGTTTTGAGCAATTTGTTTGTCTCATCCCGATGTTTCCGTCATCGGTTGGGGTGTGACATGCATGTACCCCCTTGTCTTTCGGTTATCAACGCCACCACATGATACATGATTAACCACCCCCCCCCCCCCCCTCTTTTAATGTTATTTTCACGAAATTAGTAAAATAACGTTAAAATTAGTGCATTTTCACGTTTGCCCTCCGAGCGCCCACACATATATACATTATATGCGGCTACCGGAAACGGGGCGTTTAACTCAAATTGTATTATATATTCAAATAACAAGATGCTATATCTATTGATATTTTAAGTGTATTCTATATTTAAATAACATTTTGTTATATCTATACTAATATTTAATAATATAAAAACACTCGCAAAAGATGAAGATAAATACTTAACATTATGGTATATTAATTATCATGCATAAAGGTTTTTCAGAGTGTTAAACTAGAAACACACAAATTATGTGCGACTCTAGATATATTAGACTTTTTTTAACGACAGAAGATTCTATAATTATAGAACAAGAGCCAGCAAAGCTGTAAAACCCGACACTACAAGGAAACAAAACAAAATACAAAATTAAAATTTACTTTATGATATCTCTCACATTGAAGTTCTTCCATTTCCCCCAATCTAAATCATTTATCTTTGATCTTTCTTAATCCACAAAAACAAATTCTCTTTTATTTATTCCACCGTATTTGTCACCAATCCATTGCATCTATTAAATTCCAAGTCATTTCTAGATTTCCGGATTTCTCACAACGTTGTCATGACAATAGCCATAATTAATTTCTTCCACTTCTTCGATCCTCTGAATGATTCTACTCGTTGAAAGAGTTCTTTACACGAGTTAACGTCTTTTTTTAATGGCAACGCTTACTCCTACTCTAGTACACCAATAATCCTAAACTAATCCCCTATGCCCAGGTTTGAATCTGAAACCTCTCCTTTAAGAGGCAATACCCCTACCAAGTGGACTAGCCCCACATTAGCCGTTAACGTCTTCTTGATTCGATAGCTTTAACCATACCATAATATTCCACCATATAGCTCAAGCCATTAAGATATATTAGATATCTAATATTATTAATATATAATATTTATCATTATTATTATTATTATATTAGATTATATACACATAATCTTTATATATTATATTTATTTTATTTTATATAATAAATAAAACTATTGAGGACATGTGTCACTTTTTAAATTTTTTTCGCCCTTGCTTTTATTTATCTCTCCTATTAAATAATTGGATAATAATATTAAATCATATTTTCCCGCTTCTCTCTCCTATGAAATAATAATATTAAATAAATATTCTACTTTCTTATTTATTTAATATTTCTTTTCTTAACTATTTCTTTAATTTTTTCTACTTGTTAATAACCATTTAGTATCTATTGATCCAACCCCCGTATAATACACAAATTTCTAACCTAACAATAAATAAATAAATAAATAAAACTAACTAAAATGTTATAACAGGTGTAGTACACAAGTTTTTAACTTCATGATAAAAAAACAAAATGAAAATGCTATAATAAGTAAATCGTACATCAAAGTTCATTTTTATTAAAAACATATTTTGACGATTGTATGTGTTAACCGATTAAGTTATATTTATTCACCCCGTGTAATACATGTGTTTGTTCAATCCATGTAATACACAAGTTTTAAAAGATGTAATATTTTATTATTTAATATATACAATTACATTTATTCAAACTGTATAATACATATGGTTCTAACCTAGTAATAAACACTAATAATAACGATCCATTCTATTTTTTTTTTTTTCTCATAAAACTATTGTCATTATCAACTCCACCATGGTGATGATGGTTATAATCAATTTTATTAATTATTATCGTGGAAACATAAAACCTAGACAATGTTTAACATAGATTTGATGTGAAAAGAATTCAAATCCGGAATTGCAAACGAATTAAACCCTTTATAAAGTTCAAATCAAGCTCAAGATCAAAAGACGAGCCTAACATATATGCATATCGTACAATAACTATTACCATAATAAATAACAAACAAGCCAAGTCCAAACAGAACTCACGTTGTGTTCCCGAGTTTAATAAACGTAAGAAAATGAGAGAAAATGAATTAAGCAGAGAAGAATGGGAGTGGAAAAGAAAGATTTGATTAACTATCGTGTTTTCGAGTTACAAGGAAAGGAAAAGAAAAACAAAAACAAAAATTTTATTTATTGAAAATCGTTTTCTTCCCAATCTCTCCAATTTGAGAGGATTTAAAATGAAGGAAATAAGCATAACTCTGGAACACGACTTTTTTTTGACATCATTCCAAATCCTCTCTTTTCCTTCGTTAAATGAAACTCGAGGACACAGCGTTAGGCCTTAGAGATGGAGCTATAAACAAGATGAACTCATGCTCAGTTCGTTTACACCTCTAATATGTTATATGCATATAAATACCATGTAATAACCATTACCATAACACATAACATGGTTAAAAAAACCAAAACATAAAGAGTTAGAACGATGTCTGCAAAGATGCATCTTAAATGGTAAAAAGTTCACATCATCCTACAAACAACAATGGTAAATGACCACTATTCACAGGGCTTAGCATTTTATCTAATAATAATAACAAAAATGCCCAAAAGTACCACCTACCTAATAAACTTTTAACGGCCCCCCATGAAAAGATATCTTAGATCTTCCGCGGTTAAACGAGGGGCTGACATTCCACCTTGATCTTCACCAAAAGCCGAAGCAACCATCTTCCTCTTTTCATCCTGCATTTACCGAATTTTAGGGATTCACTTGATATGGTAAAGTAGTGAAATTACAATTTTAACCCCATTGGTACAAACCTGGAGAGCAAGAATTCTGTCTTCAACTGTGTCCTTAACAGTGAGTCTGGAGACTGTAACAGCGCGAGTTTGACCGATTCTATGAGCTCGGTCAATAGCTTGATCTTCAGTGGTGGGATTCCACCAAAGATCGAAAAGAATAACATGAGAGGCAGCCACCATGTTCAAACCTAGATTCCCGGCTTTCAGTGACATCAGCATAACGGTTACCTGCAACATATTTCATTTCTTGATAAAAACGCACACACTAAATTCCTGAATATGTAGCTTAACATGTCATATTCTAAGAAGAATAATGCACCAAGTAGAGGTGGCAATATCAACTTATTTACTTATGGATTGTTCGATTAAGGTTATGTTTATATAACAGGTCAAATAAAATATATACTTTTAAAAGAAAAATGTCAAGCACACTGAAGGAGCCCAAAGTGCATTGTTAATGGATAAAACCTCTTAAATCATTATATTGATATATTTCAAAACTGCATTAACTTCATAGGGGTAACATTGGCATTTGATTATTTTGAGAAGCATTGATTGCACATTCGTGGAGACTTATAACGAGATTGAGGGGTACCTTTATTTTCAAGTAACCCTTTAAAAAAGAAAAAGTTAAAAGATAAGGCGTTTTGGGTATAGGCCTGTAAATGAAGTGAACTGTTCGTGAACTTGTTCGACAGGAAGTTCGTTTATTTAATAAGCAAACGAACCTGAACAAGATATTGTGTTCATTTAATTAAATGAAGGAACATGAACACACGTGTTGTTTGTTCCTTTATGTTCGTGAACGTTCATTTATGTTCGTTCAATTATGTTCGTTTATGTTTGTTCGTTTATGTTTATTCGTTTATATTTTAATAAATACATATGAAGTTATATTTATATAATTATAAACATATAAGAGGTATTCTATTCTAACTACTTATATACATATAACTAACTGATAATTGGGCTTTCCAAATAGAGCATATCGTAATTAATAAATAATTTATATAATAAAAGCTACTCCGTGTCCCATTTATGTTGGTCTTTTATGTTTGTTAAATTATGTTCGTTTAAGTTTTTTGTTTATGTTCGTTTAAGTTTTAAACAAACGAACATAAACGAACACAAACATGCCTATTTTCTAAATGAACGAACACAAACAAAAATAATGTGTTGATTATATGTTCGTGTTCGGTTGAAGTTAAATGAACGAACACAAACATGTCTCTGTTCATGTTCATGTTCATTTACATGCCTATTTGGGTACACCCAACCCTACTTGTTTCTATTCATACAAAAAAAAACACATGTTTGGACCAAAACATGTTATCTGGCCCACCCATTTTGCCACCTATAGCAACAAGTAAACTAATTGACTTTTAATAACTAAATAGGGTAGGAAGTCAACCTCGGGATCAGTGTTGAACTGTTTAACAGCACGGTCCCTTGAAGATAAAGACATTGAGCCATCAAGTCTCCTATATTCAATACTATACTGATTAAGCGACATTTCAAAAAGATCCAACATTCTCGTCCACTGCGAAAACACAATTGCTTTTATCGGTCCTTCAACACCGGAACTAGAAGACGCATCACCATTGCGGCCACCTAAATACGAACTTCTGGTTCTGCAATTTTTCCGAATAATCTCAATTGCAGCTTTAATCTTGGAAGAAGTATAATCTTGCTGAAGAACGATAGATTTCTCATCGATTCTTGATGAGCTGGCACCGTTATCATCAGAGATAGAATTCCTTAACGTGGCTTTGTTAAATACCACATCAGGCCCAATTGTGCTTTTGCATTCTGGTGATGGACATGTGTTGTCGTCACCTGTTAAGTGTTCGGATACACACTGATAACAGAATACGTGTTCACAAATCGTAACAACTGCATCTTCTGGTGGATCCTGTAAAATCATCAAGCCACTAATCAGTTTTTAGTATTTTGATAAACGGATTTTGATTCTTGATGATCCTGCAAAATCATCAAACCACAAATGGTACCAGATACTCGATGTTCCGCGATACTCGATGTTCCGCTTACGTACTGGAACATAATCACATAAAATTACACAATCACGTAACTTTATAACTTGTAAAATTAAAAAAAAAAATTAAGAAAACTATAGCGATAGCCTACTCAAATTAAAGAGAATGAAATGTTCGTTAATACGTAATGCGATGTAATTTTTTAATATTATCGTATGAAAAAACTATAGCCGTTTGAAAATCAGGGGGAATAGTTCACACGAGAAAAGACCATAATACCCTTTTTCTTTTTGTTTTCTCAATTGTAGAATCCTCTTATCTACGTAATTGCCACCGCGCCATTTTGAATCGTTGATCTTCGCAAATCGACGGCTGGGGTTCTCACGTACGCTTCGCACACTAAATCCGTATTGTATGGTATCCGCCCTCATAACAGAAAACTATTTGGAAGCATTTTATTTTGGGATATCTTTACCATAATAAAAAGATTTTAGTGTTTTGATAAACTGATTCTGATTATTTGGAAGCATTTTATTTTGGGATATCTTTACCCTTATATTCTCTCAATTATTGAAGAATTATAAATAATAATAATAAAGGCAAATGAAACTCACGCTGCACAAGCAACATATGTTGAGAGTTTCCAAAAGATTTAACAAATTGGCTCGCATATCTATCGGGAGATTCCTTGCCATTCTTGTAGAAAGTCGACTGACGGATTCTGACGTAAATCCCTTAACTAGCAACGGGTGGTCACAAGCTTGTCGAAGCCGCAAAAGCATCAGAAGGATATTCGCGTAATTTTGACTAACGGTACCAGCAGCTGCATACGCCTGCAAAAGAGTATTAAAAATTAAATATTATTTTCTCTTGATTTAGCATGATTTCCAATTAAGGGGGCTTTAATGGTTTGATATATAGCTTAATAAGATAAGGTATTGCATTTTTGTTACTGTATCTGAGTTAGAACCAACACATATCTAGCAACATACACTTTAAACATGCAATATTCACATTTTAAAAATATGTGCAATGCACTTTCTTTAGGCATTTAATGCAACATACCTATCACTTCCTACCAACATATGCTATTCGTAATAATTTATTGCAACATACATACCATTAGGGCTGCAAACGAACCGAAAGTTAAGCGAACAGTTCGTGAACCGTTCGGCGGGAAGTTTGTTTGTGTTCATTCGTTTAATAAATGAACAAACACGAGCAAGAAATTCCGTTCATTTAGTTAAATGAACAAACATGAACAAAGGTTGTGTTCATTCGTGAACGTTCGGTAACGTGTTTGTTTGTGTTCGATAGTTCATTAGTGTTTTCTGTTTTTATATTTTATTTAAATACTTCAAAATTCCGATGAACAAAATATTTAACAAGTATCAGTGTAGTATATATTATGTTCATGACAACTTGTTTGTGTTTGTTTGAGTTCATGAACGTTCATTTGCATTCGGTACCTAAAATTAACAAACGAACACAAACACGTTCATTTCCTTAACAAACAAACACGAACAGAAAATCACGTTCGGTAAGTGTTTATGAAAAGTTCGTGAACACATATTTTCCTTAACAAACGAACATGAACAATGATAGGAGTAAAAACCCCGAATCACCGGTTCAAATCAAATGGTAATATAAAAGATAGTTCTACGGATCGTTTGGATACAGATTCACCACCAAACGAAACGGTAGAACTATCTTTTATTTTACCATTTTATTTGAACCAGTGATTCGGGGTTTTTACTCCTATCATTTGGTATCAGAGCCGAAGCGATCTGTTTCGACTCACTTTCCTTCAAAAAAAAAAAACTCTATTTTGATCCATTCCCATAATCCCATATCCTACTAGTTCAAAGTTTCAGAAAACCAAAAAAAAATGCTCTATACTTTTCTCATAAAATCTGAGTTTTATGAGTTCAAAGCCTCCAAAGAGATCATTTCTGCCGAACGTGATGACGAACCTCGATACGATGAAGACGGAATTGAGCCAGATGAGGAAGAGTACTTGTTTGTACTAAAGGCTCTTGGCGGAATTTCCAATCAAGGATAACGTGCGTTTGAAAATTTTAGTAAAGGAGAAGGCCAGTCAAAAATTCATATCGGCCCTGATGATTTGGATGATTTGCTTCATGGTTATGAAAACAAGAGACCTGCGTTCAGTTGTAGGACTCTAGAACCAAGTCCTACACCAGCTAGCAAACCAAAGGAAACGTCTGCATGGGATGATTCATTTGTTGTTCTAGAATCTATGCCAACCTCTATTGGGTCATCACATGGTGTTCACATATCCTCTAGAACAGATCATTAAATTCGGTGCAGAAGAATCAATGCAAAACTGGAGTTCAATTGAAGTCAAGAGCACTTTAAGGAATCAACGTAAGCCACAGTCTCGTTTCAAGCTATGTACCATTGGATACCCATCAGAAATACCTCCCGAGCCACCACCAGATATTCATGCTCCAAGTTTGAGGACAAACTTTTTTTTAAGATGGGGAGGATGTTATATATCGGGTACCGACCCGTGATCCGAATATCACCCATGCATGCATGCGTAACCAACCATGCCCCAGTTATAGACGTCGCAGCCCTACCGTTTCGTTTGGTGGTGAATCTGTATCCAAACAATCCGTAGAACTATCTTTTATTTTACCGTTTGATTTGAACCAGTGATTCGGGGTTTTTACTCCTATCAAACAAGGTCTTATTCATGTTCGTTCGGTTCGTTTGCAGCCCTACTTACCATTTATTGCCAAAAATTGCACACTTGGTAAGAAATGTTAAGCATGTTGCATTGGCTAAAAGGATAAATTAAAAAGTTGGCCCTCATTTATAAACTGTTGAATTAGGGGGTTAACTTGTTTGCTTTTCATGCTGGACAAATTTAAATTCACACTAATAAGACAACACAAAATAACAAATGTTCATATGCTAACAAAATAAGCACATTGCACATGTGTATACTAAAAAATAGGAGATTTGTGGAAGTAGAGACAGAAGCAAAAGCACCTTAAATCGTGAGCGTGATTCAGTTTCAAGCTTCTGATAGAAAGCTCTTTCTTCAGGAGAAAAGTCAACCGCAGTCAACTTTATTGTTTTAGGAGGCAAGTCAATTATCGGCTTACCGTCAATCAAAGTGTCTGCCCAGAAAAAAAAACCGATTAACATCATGCAAATATGCAATTATCAAAATCACAAATTACCAAGTTGAAGGGTCTCTTTAATTTTCATGCATAAAAAATGCATGAAGTACAACCTTTATATTTACGGATAAGCAAAATAAATTAATATATAAACTTTATTCTAGAAAGTATGATCACTACTCCTTAAGAGAGTAAAAGTTTTCCAATTAATTGCATGAATGGTCTATCAAAATTTTGGATTTGCTCCCTAACTTTCCAAATATACACGGATAGTCCCGGTGGTTTGCACTTTGTAACACATTTCGTCCCCCAACTTTGCCAAAAGTACACGGATGGTCCTTGTGGTTTGCACTTTATAATGAATTTAGCCCCTAACTTGGACCTGCTGAAACGTTTAAATTTGTTGCCTGGGGACCATCCATGTACTTTTGGAAAGCTAAGGACCAAAGCCAAAATTATGGTATCCATGTACTTATGGAAAGCTAAGGACCAAAGCCAAAATTATGGTAAACCACATGGACCATCCGTGTACTTTACTCTAATTGCATAGAACCTTGTTTACTTTTCGCTCGAGACATATTTATAGGATATTTTATTATTGTTAAATTATTTTGTTATCTTGAACTATTTAAAGTAATTTAGTAACAAAAAATGTACCTTTTGTCCGACGAAGCATTATTGCCTTCAACACAGCTTGAAGTTTTAAATAACCCTGCATTGAGTTTCTCGATATCGGAATCTTTATTTGGTTACAAAAAGATTTATACTTGGCGTACGGATCACATCTCAAAAATCTGAAATAACTGAAAAGCTCATCGATGTTATTCTGTATAGGTGTTCCAGATAAGCACCACCGTTTTTTAGCTTTAAGACCACAACAAGATTTCGACATCTGTGTTCTGCTATTTTTAATCGTCTGAGCTTCATCTAATATCACCCTTAACCAACTTACTTTCGCAAGTGTACCACTACAATCAATGACAGAACCGTCAATTCCTTTTTTACCCTTCTTTTTCTTTCCAGAAATACCCTTTCGTTTCTTATTAGCAAATATAGCATTGAATCCACCATTTCCTTGATCATCTTCATCTTCTTCGTCAAAAACTTTAGCCGGGACTTCTTTTGCGACAATGGCATATGTTGTAAGGACTACATCGTATCGTGCCAGCTCAGCAGGATCTTTGGTCCTGTTGCCACCGTGATAGACTAGAACTTCAAGCTTGGCTTCTTCTGTAACCTTTTCATCGAGTTCGCGGGCCCACTGTCGTAACACACTTGCGGGGCACACAACCAGTGATCCTGCTGTCGGTTTTCGGTTACTAAACCGCTGTGTTGAGCTACCGGATTCAGTTATTACCGATTCATCGTTTTGGTCTGCATCTACAACTACTGTCGGTTTCACATCATCGTCATCTAAACTTAAAGCTTCGGCTTTTGAAGCGTTGGAACCATCTGGTTTTGGTTTTGATGAAAGTTTATGATATTGTATAAGTGCAATCGTTGAAATTGTCTTACCAAGTCCCTGTGGAGAAAAATACATTAAAATTAAACAATTTATTTTTGTTATAATGATTGCTACACAATAAAGATAAAAATCAATAAAGCAATTCATTTTTGTTATAAAAATTAACCTGGTCATCAGCCAAAATTCCACCAGAACAAGCGACGATTCTATTTTCATTCTGAATCATCCACGCCAATGCAATTTTCTAGAATAATATAATCAAAATAAATTAATATACACACTCACACTAATGTAAAGCAAAAAACTTTGTAATTAGGTGTGTAGAAAACCTGGTGCCTCAAAAGAGAGACTGATAGAATACCGTCTGGTAAATTTGCTTCCCTTTTGGATTGAGTAAAATCCTATAATAAAACAACCATACCTTTTTCAGTATTGAGTCGTAATAATACGATATAATGAGCAAAATATTGGAAACGAACCTTTTTCTAGACTCAAATGTATGTAAGAAACACAATATCCTTGAATTTCCTTTTTGAACATTTACATTATTTTAATGTATCTTCCAATACTAATAAACAAAAATCTTTTTGACACGTGTCACTTTCTCATGCTTTCTCACTTTATTTTTCTATTTATCTATGTTAAATAACAATAATAATTTTAAACTAAAAATTAGATAAGAATAAATATTTGTTTTTCTATAAATAATTTTAAACAAAAATTTAGATAAGGATGCACCTTTTTTTTAAAAGATTTTCATTTACTATATAAACTAGAATTACCACCCGCCACAATGTGGCGGAGGATTCATTAGTTATATATCATATTAGATGAAAGACAAATGTTTCTCACATGACCACAAGCCTATGTATAAAACCGAGAAAAAAATAACTAAGTCGATCTCTGACTCGCACGTTGCGACAGACCTATCAAACGGGAAAAATAGACGCGCTGCTACGGACATGTCAAACAGAAAAAAATAGATGAAAAAACGTTGAACCCCACATACACGTTGAGGCGTGTTAACTCGGAAATTTAGAACGACAAGTTAAACGGGGAAGTTATGAAAGATGAAAAGTATAAAAGAGACTAAATTTGAAAGTAAAAAAGTGTTAAGATTAAATTGCGAAAGATAAAAAGCTTTGGGTTGTAAGTAAAAGAAATTAAAGGGGTTAAATTGCAAAAGATAAAAGCTTTTGAATTAGAACTGAAAAATCAAATTAATCAAAGGGGTTAAAATAACAAAGATTGAAATTTTAAACTTAAATTGCCAAAGATTAAAACTTTAAAGTTAAAAAATAAATCAATTTCAGATTATGAAAATAAAAGAGATAAATAGATTTAGTTAAATTGATGTTTAATATTATTATTTAATAAAAGAGATAAATAAAAAATAAGGGTGAGAAATTACCAGAGAATGACACGTACCGGTGTAATTTCCAAAAGTTTGGGACTATAGGTGTTATTTTGCAAAACCACAGGGACTAACCGTGCATTTTACTCGATTAGATTTAAAACACATTTTAGACTTTAGATTTACAATCAAAATAAAATTCTAATATAATATTTAAATCTTTTTAATTTAAGATTTAAAACAAAAATCTTTTTTGACACATGTCACTTTCTCATGCTTTCTCACCTTATTTTCCTATTTATCTATGTTAAATAACAATAATAATTTTAAACTAAAAATTAGATAAGAATAAATATTTATTTTTCTATAAATAATTTTAAACAAAAATTTAGATAAGGATACACCTTTTTTTTTAAAGATTTTCATTTACTATATAAATGATAAAATAATAATAATAATAATAATAATAATAATAATAATAATAATAATAATAATTAACAACAATAATAAAAAGTAAACAATACTAAAAAACCATTTACGGCTTAAAAATTTAGATAAGGATACACCTTTTTTATAAAAGATTTTCATTTACTATATAAAAGATAAAATAATAATAATAATAATAATAATAATAATAATAATAATCTTAATAATAATAACAACAATCTTAAAAAGTAAACAATACTAAAAAAAACTTTTTACGGCTTATCATTAACAATATAATTAAATAAATTATATAAAATTATATTTATGCAACCCGTGTAATACACGGGGTTTTAACCTAGTATATTACTAAACGAAGATACTGATACCTGTAATGCTACTTGTAAGATATGTCTCTCATCACCAACCGCTTGTTCATCAACTTCTCCCGCTTGTGGTTTTGGAACAGACATTAGGGACCTCATTGACGGTGGTAGAACCCTACTTCCGTGGTGGTTTTCCTTCATTAAATCATTATTGGCCCTACTGGAATTTTCTCCCATTTTGACAAGATTTTGCCATTCATTGTCGTAAAAAGTTTCATGATTTTGACTAGTGCCTACACTTTTTGCACGAACACTTGGCCTAGAACCAGATGACGATGTTTGAAGAGAATGTGGAAGTTTTCTTTTAGAATCTGATAAAAATAACTGATTATCAAATTTTATACCAAAAATGATATGTCCAAACAAACCCAAATTAGTGAAATTACTATCCGTTGAAGATCGTTTGGTTTACTTACTTTCAAAATTTTCACTTGAACTGAGACTAATCTGAAGCTGACGATCCAAATCATAATTAACGTCAGACGAGTGACCATTTATAGACGGTTTCCTAATAGGAGCCCGCTGATTTGATCCATGGTGACCTAGAATTTATATAAAGACCTATTAAGTTAAACGATAACAAAATAGTTTATAGCACGGTGAGACAATCAAATAGAGATTCTCTTTACCTGCGTTACTTGTCCCTGATGAAGACGCAAAGGCAGAAAAAACACTAGAATTAGGCGCTGAAGTAGCTGAATCCCTTTCAGGTGACTTGTAATTTTTATATTGTTCTAGATCCCAATCACTCGATTCACTGTCTGTTGAACTTTCTACCAGTATAGGTTCCATCGTAAACACTACAACTCAATAACTAACATCAACACTTCATAAATCCCAAAGTCTGCACCAACCTAAACTCACGTAAGATCACTTTAAAAGCCAAAAAAAATCACATCACAAAAAATAAAACCAAAAGATGACCTAATTATCCCTAAATCAGTCTGCTAACGAAATTCGAATACACAAGCAACAAAACGACCTAATTAACATGATCGGGCACTTACTCTCAAACAACACCACGTAATTCACATAAAAAACAAAAAAAAATCATAACTTTTTTCACAAATGTAACCAAAATTAACAAAGTAGGTTAAAAAACCGACGTAATTTCACTAAAAGCATCTAAAACAATCACAAATGTAACCGAAAATTAACAAAGTAGGTTAAAAAACCGACGTAATTTCACTAAAAGCATCTAAAACAACACACACGCACCGTCAAAGTAGGTTACCTAATTCGCGGTTCGCTCCGGTACGGGTACGTGGTTCGGGTACGCAATTCGCTAGTGGTGACGTTTTCGGTACGGAGGGGGGTAGGTTCATTTCGGTACGAACCGGTACAGTGTACCATAGAGTTCGGTTCGGTGTACACAAATTAAAACATAAATTTCAAAATTCAAATTATCAAACATAAACATAAACATTGAAGGTTAAAGATAAAAATGGAAATTGAATAGGAGTAGAAATTGATGATGTAATTTGGTTAAATGTTATGTATATATATAGTGTTAATTTATACTTTTTATGTATATGTATAGATAAGTTTATAAGTTTCAGGACTAAAGTTTTAGTGTTTAAATATAAACTAGTAAAAATAGAGGGGTTAAATGTTGAAATAACTACTTTTATACTTTTTATGTAGAAACTACAAGTTTTAGTGTTTAAATATAAACTAGTAAAAATAGAGGGGTTAAATGTTAAAATAACTAAACTTATTTAAACCTAAAAAACCTAAAACACACTCATATGCAGCCGCTCTTCTTCTTCCCTCTTCTTTCTTCACTTTCTTCCTGAAAAATGTTATTGGGCTGTTCAAAAAAAGACAGTAGATTCCCAAAACTAAAATTCGTCAGGGATCACTGTACCTAAAACGATTTAGAACGGCGTACCAGTTCAATCGGGAACGCAGATGAACCAGAAACGGATCGCTGTACTAGTTCAATCGGGAACGCCGAACCAGTTCAATCGGAAACGCCGAACCAGTTCAATCGGGAACGCCGTACCACATCGTTCCGGTACGCTAGCGAATTGCGATTTGGTACACCGCGATCCAATACGTGGATCGTGGCATCATGAGCGATTTAGGTAACTATGCTTAAGACAATAAATTGTTAACAATTTACGAGAAATGAGTTTAACTTTATAATCAAGCAACAGTCATCCATTTACAGTTATGCAAACTACCGGTGTCGGATCCATTAGAGACACTACAACTCAATAACAAACATCAGCACTTCATAACCTGAATTTACATAACAACCTTTTCAGCCCCAAATTTCACATCACAAAAATTAATATGACCTAATTAACCCCTCGATCAGTCTGCTAACAAACCCTATGAAACCAAAACAACGTAATTAACATGATCAAACAACACACCGTAATTCGAACACACAACCAACAAAATCATAACCTGTTCACAAATGTGACCGAATATTAACAAGTTAGGTTAAAAAACCGACGTAATTTCACTAAAAGTATCTAAAACAACAGATACGAGCCGTCAATTTCTGCTAAAGCCGAAAAAATGTTGACATTTAACAGGAAGTGAGTTGAATTTAGTAATGATGCAATCATACATTTAGAGGAAGAAGTGTTGGTGAAGAAGAAGGATCGGCAAACCTCGTAACTGTCGCTCGCATCAAGAGTGAAGATTAAAGTGATTGTGGTTCGTAAACATCCGTTGAAAAAACCCTAATTCTTAATGAAATCAATTGCAGAGGATACGCTCTGGTGGTTTTGAGTATCTATTTTTGGGGGTTTAATTGCTCAGGTTTCCCCCTTTTTCTCGTGGTATTAAATACCTCGGACACGTCAGCAATTTGTAAAATACGTTATAGAGTAAACTGTAATTTTACCCTTAGGGTTAGGGATCATTGGCATGTCTACCCCTAAGGAAATAATTGCAATTTTAACCCCCACTGTTCACTGTTATGTCGTAACCTTACCCCCTGGCCTCAAATTTGTTGACTAATCTGTTGACTATAACTTGAAATGACTATAATGCCCTTTCATATTACCCCCTGTGTTTTGTACTACTCTGTAATATTACCCCCTGCCACCACTCCCACCGCCATTCACCACCACAACCACCACTGCCACCTCCAGCCACCACCCTCAACGACCACTGCCACTGCCATTCACCACCACAACCACCACTTAAAAGCCTACATCCTTTTTCTTGGATTCTCAGACAGATCTCTACAAATTCAAGACAAAAAAGAAGATGAAGGTATCAAAATCTACACCAACTTTTACAACCCACAAGTTTTATATGTGAAATCTCACATGGGTTTTTAATCTTTTGTTTAAATCCTCAATCTTTTTGCATAAAGTTGTGTTGAAATTGGACTTCTTGGATGAAAAAATCAAGCAAAAAGCCATGAAAAATGTCTCCAGTCTCACAGGTACTTAAAAAAAATTATGTAAATCCAATCTTTATTCATCTGGGTCATCATAATTTATAATTTTAAACCAAACCCAGATCTTAGTTTCTTACAAAGTTTCAAAACTTTACATGATCAACAAACACAGGTGTAGATTGATCAATGGATATGAAAGACAAGAAACTGACAGTAGCAGGGGATGTAGATCCAGTGACAGTTGTGTCAAAACTGAGAAAGATTTGTCACACAGAGATTGTATCAGTTGGTCCAGCAAAGGAGCCAGAGAAGAAAGATGGTGGTGGTGGTGGTGACAACAAGAAGAAAGAAGATGATAAAAAGAAAGAAGAAGACAAGAAGAAAGAAGAAGCTAAGAAGAAAGAATTAGAAGCCAAAAAGAAAGAAGAAGAAGCTTTGAAATTAGCTTATGCTGTTGCTGTTGCACATCATCATAATCATCAGCCATACCCTTATTATAATTATCATCAACAACAACAGCAACCTTACTATCAGTATAATCATCCTCCTACTCTTATTAAGTGGTGGTTGTGGTGGTGAATGGCGGTGGAAGTGGTGGTTGTGGTGGTGAATGGCGGTGGGAGTGGTGGCAGGGGGTAATATTACAGAGTAGTACAAAACACAAGGGGTAATATGAAAGGGCATTATAGTCATTTCAAGTTATAGTCAACAGATTAGTCAACAAATTTGAGGCCGGGGGTAAGGTTGCGACATAACAGTGAACAGTTGGGGGTAAAATTGAAATTATTTCCTTAGGGGGGTAGACATGCCAATGACCCCTAACCACAGGGGGTAAAATTGCAGTTTACTCTACATTATATCTCACAATCTCATGTATTACACATAGATAAATCATGAAGATGAGGAGTTGGGTAGAAAGTGGGTTTTTTCTAGAAAGTCTAAGAAGCAATAAGAATTGGACATGTGGCATTGAAAGATTTTAACTAGAAGGGCATTTATGTACTTTCACTTTCTAATTTTATATTTGGAATTTATATTCATTAACTAACATTGCACGTACTTGATTTGTAACTGATTATATCCATGATTTTCGGAATTTTTGTTGTTTTCAAATCATACGCAAATATCAATTCTTCGATCGTTATTTGTTCACAAACTTCATTCGTATTCAATATTTTTATTCGGAAAGGAAAATTATGGCTTCAAACACACTTGTTGATTGTGGAGATGGTAATTGCAGTTATTTTTTTGTTTACTATTGTAGTTTTGTTTGTAGATTATTAACATTTATCTGGAAAATCATCAGCATGTTCTTGATTATGTGTTTTAACAGTCAGAGAGCTTGAAGTCAATGTGTTTATTGATACCATAATGTGACATATGTGTTTTACCATTCATACTGGTAATGCTGGAAGATTTCTTGACACTGTGTTTTAACAGCAAGCAGATTAATACAGTTGTGTTTTAGCATTCATGTTGGTAATGCTGGAGGATTTCTTGACGCTGTGTTTTACCATCCATGCTGGTAATGCTGGAGGATTTCTTGACATTGTGTTTTAACAGCAAGCATATTAATACAGTTGTGTTTTAGCATTCATGTTGGTAATACTGGAGGATTTCTTGATGTTGTGTTTTACCATCCATGCTGGTAACGCTGGAGGATTTCTTGACATTATGTTTTAACAGCAAGCAGATTAATACAGTTGTGTTTTAGCATTCATGTTGGTAATGCTGGAGGATTTCTTGACACTGTGTTTACCATCCATGCTGGTAATGCTGGATGATTTCTTGACATTGTGTTTTAACAGTAAGCAGATTAATACCGTTGTGTTTTAGCATTCATGCTGGTAATGCTGGAGGATTTCTTGACGATGTGTTTTACCATCCATGCTGGTAATGCTGGAGGATTTCTTGACATAGTGTTTTAACAGCAAGCAGATTAATACCGTTATGTTTTAGCATTCATGCTGGTAATGCTGGAGGATTTCTTGACATTGTGTATTAATAGCAAGCAGATTAATACCGTTGTGTTTTAGCATTCTTGACGTTGTGTTTTACCATTCATGCGGGTACGATGTGTGACATTTGTCACGATGTGTTTTCTCTGATGTTGTGTTTCTTCATGAAGGATAGAAGGAAGAGAGAGAGAGAGAGAGAAGAGAGAAAGGGAGAGAGATAGAGAGAAAAAAATCGCAAGAAATGTGGGGTGGTTTATGGAACGACAGTTATTTCCATATTTAAAACAAGCTAAATGACATATCTACCCCTGATTATTTAAATAATCCTAATTTTAAGAAACACATATTACCAAAATGCCACCAAGATGATCTCAACCATTAAACACACCCATTGGATGGTCCAGATCGCTTCCTAGACTTTCTAGGAAAAACACATTTTCCGCAGGATCCCACTCAAATTATGAAAATGAAAAAAAAAGTTTATAACTACGTACGTAGATAATGACACAACTTCTAATAATAAATAATAATAATTACGCAACTTATATGATAATAAAACAACATATTTCCAACACGTATATACATAGTTAAGCGTGATGTATGGTTAACATATCGACTTAAAAAAGTTGATTAAATAAATAAAATAAAATAACATATTTTAATACATAGGCGTAGAAATATGTAGTTTATATTTTTAATATTTTTGTTTAAAAGATTTATGCAAGTTATTGTAAATCTGGGAGTTGTTGTAACACCCATGTTATTATTTTAAAGGTTTTCGTAAATATAACGAAAATAAACATGTAATTACGATTAAGGATCCTTAGAAAATACGAGTAATTTAAAACTTTTACAACTTAAAAGTTTACAACATAAAATAAATAAGTTCGTCATTTAAAATTACTACGAAATGATGTGCGGAAGCTTGTATCTTGAACGTGTTCGGTTATTTGTTGAACTTGATCGTCCTCTGGTACTAGGATTTTACCTGCAACTCATAAAACATGAGTTAGATTAGTCATACGTAGCTTAGAACGTATTTAAATAGGTTCGCAATGCATAACAGATTAAACAAATGATTTTCGTGCAACTGGCACCCCGTCGCGTCGCGCGACGGCCTAAGGCCCACTCTGTCGCGTGGCGCGACGCCTCCTTTTTTCCAGAATGTTGCAGCTAGTTGCTGCATTTGCCCAGCTCCGATTTTCGATCGAAATTCTAACTTTAAAGTTTCATAACTTTTGATCAAGATGTCCGTTTTACGTGATTCTTTTTCCTACGCGTTAGTAATTTAATTCTCCATCTCATGGAGTAATAATCCAACATTTGAGGGCACAAAATCCTGGGTTTCAAGCTCTCGACTTGAAACTCAAATATAACACTTTTGACCCGTTTGAAAAAAAATTAAACAATTAAGCTTAGATCACCCCCTCTCCTTTCACACGTCATTTTACTACATTAAGGTGTTTGCATAACTTCCACCACAACTGTCTTTGCGGTGGATTAAAAGATGTAAATTGTCTATTCTGAATTTATCCCTTTCGGTTTATCAATTTACGACGAATACCATTTTGAGGTATTTGGCCCAAAAGGAATTCATACCTACTCTTTTGCACATACTAAAGCTTAACTTTAATATAACACTAATTTTCTAACGATTCAAAAGGACAGTTTGCCCGATTTAACGTTCATGGGCATTTTGATAAATTTCAGGCCCTTCTATTATGATGAAGGGCTTTTGTCAACATGTTTGGCCAAGATTTCACTTTTTGCCATAATCATACTTATACATACCTGAATCGGGTCATAGCATTGACTTGTTTAAGTACCTTTTTGCTTTTAAATCTTCTAGTTAAAAACATTCAACCATATGATACTTCCTGCGATCACAGATCTTAACAAACTGTCATTAGTTGTTATTGCCAAATGGTATTAACACACCGTTTGACCCGTTTAGTCGAAATGACCATTTATCTACATATGATGGTATTTTAATACCATTTCGCCCCTTAAACCTATTCCGGTTTACACCATGACTTCCAATTACTTAAAGGACATTCATTTAATTATTCGACCCGTTAAGATTTACACCAAAAGATTACCTTTTTAAATCTTTATCTATCCGCATTTACGGATCATCAATTAACCATTTTTACCCATCACGGTTCACCCCAAAGTGCGATGTTCAAAATTCCTTATTGATTAGTCTTCACTCGACTAGTCCACCGTTTTACCCTTATTACCCTAATTAATGGTTCCTTACCATATTCATTTATTCCAACTTGCATTCCATCATGCCGGAACGTCATAATTCCAATGCCTAACGTGTTTCATAACTAATACATACAAATAAATGTATTGTAATTACAAAGAGGGTGTAAGCTTAACTTACCTTGCATCCATGCCACGCTTTTCTTTCCGTACTTGCTACGTTTGGACCGCTTCATCCACAAGCTTCCACCTAGCTTGTTAGGCGTCAAACTATCATCATATTTCATAAGATGGTTAGTTTAGTCATTGTAAATCCGACGATTCCATCTTATGTATTTTCTATCAAAACTATTATTCGATCTTATAAATGGTCGGTTTGACTTTTAAAAGGTCAAACGCCTGTTAGTACATAAAATGCACATTCAAGTTTGTCAACAAATTTTAGGCATTTCTCAATTATCCGGTAGGTGTTACCTCTTGGCCACCGTTTTAACCCAAAGTTCCAACCAAATTATTTTATTTCCAACACCTAATATAATCAAGTTCTACCTATCAATTGGTAGATAATATGATTTCATATGCCTAGTTCCATGAACATATTTACCACATCTGATATTAGCATTCAAAACCCGTTTCAAGTCATTTATGATCATGTACCCAATTTCATGATTTAATCAAACGTCTTCTTAATTTTATCATGCATTATGATTCTAAACCTAGTTACATCATCAATTTCATCTTAGCATTAAAACCCACTTATCTATGTGTGGTAATTCATCTAAGTATTCTAATTATAGCAATATATGCAGAATTTTCACTTAGGGTTTTGCTCCTAAGCAAGTATACATCTCAATTTCGGCCTTAGCCACTACGATTCATACATAAATCGAATTCTTCAATATTAATCAGATTTCACAACTTCATGAATGTCATAAATTCGACATACCTTTTGATCCCCTTGACTTGGTAATCATTTATATGTGTTCGTGCATTTGATTCGAGCCTGTTTTCACCTTCAATTTGATCATCTTGTTGAATTTAGGGTTTGAGGAGAAACCTGGGTGTCGCCCCCTGTGTTTAATCGAACCAGACATACACTAGTGTGTGTTTGGTATTAATTTTATTGTTTTAATTATAATTAATTTCAAACTTAACAACTTTGGTCCCCCATTTATTATTTGGTTCATTATTAACTAGATCACAACCTAATTATTCTTAACATTATTCCCACTAATTAACTAGGTTTAATATTCCATTTTCGGGGTGTTACAGTTGTTTAATTTACATGAGTGGTTAAAATTTACAATTTTTGATGTAATATGACACTGACTATCATCCGGTTTTATGTCAAATCTATATTTAATTTTTTTCCTGATTTTACTATATCTATACTACTTAATAAAGCAATTACCTATGGGACACATGACACTTATCTAGATCGCTACTTTTAATGTTTTCCTGCTCAAACCACAATTCCCTTAGGTTTTGGGTCATGCGGACGGGGTCGAATTTTTGTTCCCATATAAATACCTTATAACCCGACAGGAACATCACTTTTTCATCTCTCATCTAGAGTTTCCCCAATTTCTTTGTTGCTTTACTCTCTTCAGATCTCAAAAGATCTTCATATCCACACCACGAATCAAGGTTAGATCATCAGTAATTTTTCATTAAACATACGAATTTATCACTCTTTAACTTTCAATCTTTGTTTTCATTGTTCATTGATTTGATATTCATTCTCTTTTACGTAGGGGTTTCTTAATATTCGATTTGTTTACTTCTCTTACACATAAATGTCGTCTCTAAAAAGGTATGAATCCGATTTTCATATATTATTCTGATTTATATCTGATGTTGAATAGATTTTGTGTTTAAATCATAAAAAATAGATTGATTGTATTGTATTTACAGTTTTGAACTTTGATGTTGTTTGAGATGATTTAGTGTTTAAATTTTGTTGATCCGATATTTTCTATATTTTAAACTACTATGTTATTAGGGTCGTTTGGTTTTGTCTATATTTTACAGTTTTGAACATTGATGTCACACCCAACCGATGGCGGAAACATCAAAGTGAGACGAAAACGAGATTGCTAGAGACTTCATAACACTATTTTACCACAATATTTAAATAAACAAAATTTCATTTCATTGATAATATTCTGGTACAGTATTTGAAATAGAAATACAACAAAGTTCATGGAACCAATACAACAAGTACGTAAAGCAAATACAACAAGTCTAAAATTCTAAAATGCGTTTCTAGTCAATCCTACTAGATTTCATCATCATCGTCCTCAAATTTCTGCAACACGTTTCAAAGTATAGTTCAATACAAAATGTATTGGCAAGTATACAAGTTTTATCTATTAGCATAAGTATCAAAAGTTTTGTTAGGAAACTTTATTTGTAAGTATTGAAGAAAATCACAATCAACTGGATCTATGAAGAGATCACAGTCCTGAAGATCACGAAATAGAAAAAGAAGATCAGATGGGACAACTGGAATGCATAGCATCTACTTCAAAGAAACACAAGTTGATCAAGAGCAGAATTGGATTATCAGAAAAGGTCGCTTCTGAAAATATCATCAGTTTCTGACGATTCTGATCATCAGGATTTTTCTGATGATTTGTTCATCAGAATTTCTGATGAAGTGGTTTATCAGAATTCTGATGAAATACCCCATTTGTCTGAAATTGGCTCTGTCCTGCCACACTTACCGAAGCAAGTTAACATTAATTGATATCATGATGAAAAAGGCAACTTGAACGTTGGAATCAATGAATATGTCAATTAGGCACTTTTCGCAGGAATTATTGCATGAATAAACTATTGTTTATTCATGCACCCAGCCTTCTATAAATAGAAGGCTCAACCAGGAGAAGCAAAGTGAGTTTGAAGCTTAGCATTCACACATACATCAAAACTCCATTGCCCTCTCACTCACAGAATTCAAGATTCGTTTGTACTAGATAATAATCTTACAATCACCTTGTAAACCTTTTTGTTTTCAAAGTGATATAAACTTGATAATTCTGTAGGTCTTGTTTCTTGAAAGTCTGATTTCCATTTCCGCACATCTTTTTCACATCTACTGAAATCACTTGCCATATTACGTGAAAAGAAGTTGTTTTAAGGACGAACTGGGTCCAACAATTGATATCAGAGCAGATTGAATAAACTATTTTCAAACGATCAATCGCTCATCTTCTTTTCTCTAAATATGGCCAGCTTTCAATCCTAGAATAATGCTTTTAACATTGGTTCTATGTCCAAACCTCCGACTCTGGTCAGAGAGGAATACCCCCAATGGAAAATCAGGATGGTCAATTTCCTTAACGGTCATGACCGAGCTCTGTTTCAATCCATTGAAAGGGGTTCACATACACCAATGACTGATATACCTGCTATTCCAGCAACTGACCAATCACCCGATATCCCTGCCTCCCGCGCTCCCAAAAGTGAAATAAACTGGAGTGCGAAAGACAAGGACCTGGTGGCTGGGGATGAAAGGGCAAAGTCACTTTTAATAACGGCCATCCCCAATGACTTATTTTCACAAGTCGATGCATGTGCATCAGCTAAGGAAATATGGGATCAGTTGGAAAACCTTTGTGAAGGAGGAGAAAGGATGAGAAGAAACAAGAGAACAAACAATGTCTCATCTTATGAAAGGTTTAAAAGTTTGCCAAATGAAAGGTTAAATGATACATATCAAAGATTTACAAAACTTTTAAACGAGCTAAAGAAATTTGGTATAACAAAATCAAACGATGAAAGAAACATAAAATTTCTTGATGCACTTCCTAGAGAATGGAGAAGTCTAACCATGACTTTATCATCAACCTTAGAACTAGGAAACATGAGTCTTCATGACTTATACAGCATCTTGATCCCCAGAGAAGAAGAAATATTTGAAGAAACCATTCAAAGAGGGGGATCTTTAGCTCTTATCTCCAACTCACAAATATCAACAACAACCAATGATCCACAACCATCAAACAGCCAAAATCTTGAAACTTCTGATGCATCATCAGACTTTTCAACTTTTGCTGAAGTAATAGCACTGCTCACCAAAACATTTTAGCAGAGGTTGAGGGGAGGTAGCCAGAGATACCAGAGGAGTGACAAAGGAAGGATGGATGGAAGATCTAAAGAAGAGGTTAGATCTAAGGATAAAGGGAAGGCTGAAGTTGTGTGTTACAAGTGCAAGCAGAGAGGTCATTATGCATCAGAATGCAAGACCAAAAAGCTGAAGGATGTTGCCTATTATGAGAAGAAGCTTGAAGAAGCAAAGAAGCAACAACAAGTAAGCTTAATTGCTGGAACAGATACATGGTTATCTGATGATTCTTCTGATGATGAAGAAGAAGAATTGGCAAATTTCTGCCTGATGGCACTTTCTGAAGGACTACCAGAAACTTCAGAACAAAAGGTAAATTTAGACAATCTTGATCTTGAACACAAGCTAAATAAGCTCATGTCAGATTTTCTAAATCTGCAAGAAAAACATCAAGCAGATATTAGAAAATATGATGAGTTGCAAAGGACTTTGAATAAAATCATTCTTGAAAACCAACTTCTTATAGAGGATAGTTTAGATCAAAGAGCAAAAATTGAGTTTTATGAAAATGAAAGAAAAGATCTTTACAAGAAAATCAATGACAAAGAAATCAATGTAAGAGGTTTTCAACAGGCTAAAGAGTTCATAAATTTTATTGAGTCCACACCAAAGAACAAAGGAGAGGGTTTAGGTTATACAAGTTCTACAAGATCAAATAGAAATAAACCCACTATCTTTGTAAAAGCAACTCATCAGAATACTGATAAATTTACATCAGAATCTGAATCTTGCAAAACAACCTGTTCTGAATATTCTTTTGAAAAACCAAACTTCAAAACAAACAATAGTGAATGCAGTCAAGAATCTATAAAGACTCCAGAAGCAGTTCACTCATCGTTTCAAAATTATCCACTCATTCCATCACAAGAGGAAATATCAGAAAATTCTGATAACTCTTGTATGTGTGTTGACATACTGAAGCTTGTTCAACACCATCTTCAAAAGAAAACTGTAAAATCTGTTAATGGCTCAGCATATAACAGAGTTTCTGATGTAAAAACAAGAAGAAGAAAAAATAAAGTGATTAATATTCCATCAGAAATAGTACCCAAGCATGCCTGGGTACCAAAAACCCTCTAATCATTTCATTTCAGGACCATCATGTGCAGCAGATCTGGTACTGCGACTCAGGAAGCTCCAAGCACATGACTGGGGACAGGAGCTTACTCAGCAACTTTGTTTCAAGGCTGGGTAGAATGGTAAATTTTTTTTGAAATAGAGTGAAAGGGAGGATCATGGGATATGGATGTATGGATATTTGACCATAGAAAGAGTAGTCTATGAATGTAGGCTTAACAAATAATCAGCTTTGTTATGGTCATAATTACTCAGATAATTTTAACACCAGAAAAATGATTGATAAATTGCTTTAATGATTATCAAAGTCATATCTTTGATAAATCACCAGAAAATCTGGCAACTTATCAGAAATTCTGATGAAAAACATCAGAAAATCTGATACAACATTAGAACACCTGATAAATCATCAGAATTCTGGTGAATCATCAGAAAATATGCTGGATATTCAAAATCGTCAAAGGTCATTAAAAATTGCTGCATTTGATCATCATCATTCATATCTCTTGACAATGTATTCATAATTTGTACATTGGCAAATTTTTTTTCTTGTTAATGCTGATAACGTCATCCAACAGAAAATTTCTGGGAACTCGTTAATATGGAACTTTTTCTCTCCTTCATTTATTACACCCCATGATGTAGTAAGAAAGTTGAAGTGACATATTGGTAGGCTATCAGATTACATCACCAGAAATTAGCCGCCTATATTATTATATACATGAGAAGTGGAGTAGAAACATATCTCTGGTAATCATTAAAATAACAGAGATTGCGGCGAAGAAAATCTGCAAGTTGGTAGCTTCCATTTATGGCAAAGATTAAATTTACTATAAATAATCACCACTTTGGGTTAAAATCTGTCTTCTTCACTCCTCTTCTTCACCTCACATTCACACACACTCTCACAAAATGAACACAATCAAAGATGAATGCTTCCCACTTGTTCTTTATCCATATCATAACCTCAGATTGAGGACCAACCTGGAAGGTCCTCAGTGGGAAGGGTGTCAAGTCGTACTCAAAATGCTCATGAGCAGCAACTTAAACTATGCCCTTACCGCTCACATAAGTGTTCATCCAGAGATTCTTCAAATCTTCTGGAAAAATGCAACAGTGTCTGAGTATCAAAACAGGGAACAGATGGCCATCAAGAGTGTGGTGCTAAATCAACAAATTCTGTTAAATGAAGCCACCATCAGGACAGCTCTTCAACTTGATGATGATAATGACGTCCTGATGTTCACAAGGGCTCAGAAGGATGATGTCTTGAGTCAAACGGGTTATCACACACAAATCCAACAATGGGCAATCAACAAACATGGCTTCATTAAGCCATGGCAATATCTGGTCACACAGATGGGAGCATGTTTTTCAAAGAAAGTCATCAATCATCACGAAGTATCTCTTAGATTGATGGAGCCTATTCTGGCACTTGTACTCAAAGTACCTTACAATTTCTCTCATTATCTAATGAGTGATTTTGCAAGTAACATGTGGGTTAGCAAGCCATTCTTAATGTATCCTCGTTTTCTGACAAAGATAATAACGAGCCAGCTAGACTTTGCAGGCATTCTTGCAAGTTATCTAAGAGCTGATATCAGACTTCAAGAAAATATGGGTCTCAGCATGCTTGTACCCACCAACCACAACTTTGGGTTAATAACTGATCTGTTGTTGCTCCTAGAAATGGAACATGGTGAAGGCATAGATATTGATTAGACTTTGTTTGATCTGCTTGTACATTTTTATTTTGTTAATATTGTGTGCTTACTTGATCATCTGTTTATGGTTTATATTTGTTTGGGAAATGGGTAAATATGATATGATCATCAGAAGTTAACATTCTGACTCAAAACTCAAATTTTCTGATGACAGAAGACAAAATCTGGTAAATCAAAATTGGATCTTAAATTTTTCTGATAAAACTTTAAGATGATAAAATGTTTTTAGAAAATATCAGAAAAGGCAAAGAGACAAAGAGACATGGATGCTACCAGAAAAAGAAATGTAAGTCTTCTAATCTTATCTTATTCCCTCTCATCTTAAAAAAAAATTGTTAAAGAGGATCACAAGTTTAGGGGGAAAACTCAGAAATTCTGTTGAAAAGACTGTTTACTTCTGTTGACCACGTCAAAAAGGTCAACAGAAGTCTGAACAAAAGGGAATACATATATTCAACATAATTTATGATCAATTTCTGATGACATCATTAGAAAGGGAATGTTTGACTTACAAAGAAAAGAGGATACATATGAAGGAAGATGATTGGACCTCCTATCTAAAGGGGTCCACAAAGAAGAAAAGGTGTCACAGAACCGATAGTTTTCTCCAATCAAAGTGAAGATCAACACGTTCTTGAAGAAATAATTGAAGAAACTACAAATTGAAGGGATAAATTGAAAAGGCATAACCACGTTTACATGGTAAATAGTCTCATTAATATCTTGATACCCACGATCCAACGGTTATATTCTGAGCCAATAAATCATATCACACGATCTAACAGTTATAAAGACATTTAATGAGTTCATAAACCACCAGTACATGCCACGTTCTAATAATTCCCTCAACCCCATACACCCACAACACACTGCTGAAATACTTCTATATAACATACACTTAGCAGAAATTCAAAAATCACTCATCTTCTTCACAAAAACTTCAACCCTAAAAATCCCCTGTTTTTCACTCACAATTCGAAAATCCCTAAATTTCAAACCCTAACTCTCAGAGACCAACAATGGCAGAAGTTAACCTCAATATTCCAATCGTTCAACATGAAGTACCTTTTATCGAGGAAGCAGAATTTCTACCAATGAAGGAAAACAATCTGCTGATGAATACAGAGCATTCAGAATATGATAAAAATGTCAACTTCTGGTAGAATATCTCACAAAATGTCCAATCTCAGGAGCACTAACAAAAGGAAGAGAAATACCAGAAAGGCTGCTACAACAATTTGTTTACACCTTTAATGAAGTTGAAGAAAATCAGGTGTCTGCTCATGTATGGGGAAGTGTTTATGTAACATTAACCCCCGCAAGAGTAAGAGAATGGCTTGGACTGCCCATTCTTGGCAGTTACACTGAAGCCCCAAGCAGAGAAGATTTATTAAACTTCGTCATTGGGCTTGGATACAAGAAAAGAGATGTCAACAAAATTGGATCAATAAGAAGAAGTGAATTGCCAGCCACCTGGCAAGTGATGATGGAAGTGTTAAACAAATGTCTCACCTCAAATATAGGAGGAACTGATCAAGTCAACCAAGCTATTCTGACAATCATGTTTGGACTCATAAATGGGTTCAAGATCGATTATGGGTCAGAGATTTTTAACCTTCTCAAAAGATCAATCATCACCAGAAATGGAAGAATAACCTCTCATCTGCCATATCCAAGGTTAATCTCAATTTTCATTTCTGAAGCATTCATTGAAAGAAATATGGAAATTCCAATCTTAGAAGATGTCTGGAGATCAAAAACCATGAAGGCCTGGAGTTCCAATCATGGATGGGAATCAGACAAAGATGTCCCTGTGTTACCAGAAAGCATGTTATGCTTCATTGCACCAGACTCACAATACAGAATACAACATGAAAAACTTCTGACAAAATCAAATTCTCCAACAGAAGAACCCAGCAGAGAAGTTGTGAACTGTTCTTCATCAACAGAAAAAGGAGATGATGAGAAGTCCTCGCCATCAGAAAAGGAGGGTGCAGAAGAAAGAAGAATTCTGGAAACAGCTAACTTGGAGATAGCCAACTCACCAGAAAACGAAGAAAAACATGCTGAAAGTCAACAGATTCATGAAGCAGGAATTCATCATGAATTTGAAATCCATCAAAAACATGATGCAGAATCACATATTGTTGGAGAAACTCATACTGATAAAATTGAAGCCACTGAAGTTATACATTATGATGAATCTCACATTGCCGGTACATCTCTTTTAAACACTGTTTTAGTTGAGTCTCACAGAGAAGAAACAAAATCAGAAAGCTCAGTTAATGTATCCTACAAGATAGAATACAGAACAACTAAGGTTGATGAGGAGGTTACTAGTGCCATTAATCTCAACTCTGAATCAGAAAGTGAGGAAGAGGATGAGATCCCAACAGATAGAGATCAGGAAACTGATCAAGGAAATCTGGCTAAAGGTAATCTGATTACCTCAAAAACTCATGGAGAATCTGAAAAGGTTCAAGGATATGAGGAAATCCAGAACTTGAATGTGTTTCAATTTTCTGGTAAGAACATAGAGAATTTGGAATTTTCAAATACTCTTAATCTCAGAATAGCAGCAAATGTGTTTGCAGCTGGGATGTTAGAAGGAACATCTGTTGTTCCAATTATCCCTGAGAAACCTATGAACCAAGAAAGTTTAGAAACAGTACTGAAAAATGTTTACAAAATATGCAAAAGAAATTCAGTGGAAGAAAAACTTGATATATTGCTGGCAGAAATACAAGGTCAAAAAGCTGATATGAAGACTTTGTCAGAATCAGTGAAGGCAATAAAGAAACAAACTGATGAAAACACTGAAGTACTAAAGTCTCTTCAAAAGATGAAAGAAAAGGCAACAGAATCCAACATCTCTACATCAGAAATCCAAACGATTCTCACAGAAATAGAAAAGATCAAAGCACAAGTTGCAAATGTGATGGAATCAAGGCAGTCAAGCAGTGCAAACAGAGTTTTGGAGGAAGTTACCATGCTAAGGGCAAGTAATAACAGTATCACAGATGCTCTTGAAAAGTTGTCAAAAGAATTGGTTGTAATTCAGACGAAAGCTCAAACTGAATTCACCAATGTTCAGAAAAACATGGCCAGCAACTCTAAACAAGTAAGAGAAATACAACAACTGGTGGAGAAGATGCAATTCAACATTGCAAGATTGGCCAAAGTGGATCCACAAGAACTCATGAAAGAAACCAATGCTGAAAGCTCACATCAAGAAACTTCCAAGTCAACTCCTCAACAATCATCAAGCACACCAATCACCAAAGCAGGAACCACAATGATGGGACCACCCCCAAATGTCTCAAAAGAAGAAATGCTGCAAAGGTTAGCAACTGTAAAACCTCAAGTTATTAAAAATTTGAAATTGCTAGCATTTGCTCCAAACCCAACAGTGTCTGATGACTCAGCTATAAGTAAGTATATGAATATACAAACTATGAATGAATGGGAACAAGAAGGTGATTCATCAACAAAATCAAAGATTGTTAAGAGAAAAATCTCTGAAGCCAAGTCTGTGATGGTTAAAGAGATTGCCAGGGATGTAATGATATTCCCTGAGAACAATCTGGTGAGCTATTATCTAACAAAAGAAGATGAAACACCAAGATCAGTGTCTCCTACCAGACTGACATTAAGAAAAGAAAGGATAAACAGAGGGTCAAGCAGCATTCACAAACAGAATGACAATCCAGTAAAGAGAATTTTAAAGGTGGATGAAATGAAAATTGCAACTGATGGTGTCGGAGGAACTCATGCGCAAAACAGATACACACTTCAGAGAAAAAATGGGGAAGAACAAAAGGTGACTGATGAAGAAATAGCTGGCCAATTGCATCCTTTAGACATTCTGTTTATGAAGGATCATTATGAAAAAGAGAAGAGAAATAATCAAGATGTCAGAAGAGCATTATATGGCATATCAAAGGCTGGAATACTGCTATTTGAAAGAATAGCCTTCTCAGACTTTGATCTATGCATCAACTATGAGCATGTACACAACAAAAAGGTGTATGTCAGATCACCAAAGACAAAAGTTCCCTCAGAAATATTGGAAGATGCAAGACCCGGAGACATCATTATGATGACAAGTAAAAATGAAGAACAGGAATATGGTGTCATCTTCATAGATCATGATAATAACAAGGCTCTATTCAGAAGTGTTGACATTTGTAAGTACTCAAATCAAACTCTGAGGTATATCTTGAAAACAATGAACAGAAGACAAGAACATCTTCAGAAGATAGAGAAGAACTTGGAGGGAAAAAGAAGAAATTGAGCAAATGATTGAAGAATGGATCCAAGCAAGAGAATGGTACAAAGACATGTATGTCAGCTGCAACAAGTATATCTCCTACAAAAAGAAGTTAAAGGAAGGAGATGTGCACAAGAGAATGAAGCTGAATTGAAGAACTTGTTCATTTAAATTTTCATCTTTTATAATTTGTCTTTCAAAAACATCAGTAACTGTTTTGTTTAAATTCTGCATGTATTATGTTTCCACTGTTTGGAAACTTTCTGTTCAAAAGGTAGTTCATTTTCTTACAATACTTAGGGGAAAACTGTTAGGAAACTTTATTTGTAAGTATTGAAGAAAATCACAATCAACTGGATCTATGAAGAGATCACAGTCCTGAAGATCACGAAATAGAAAAAGAAGATCAGATGGGACAACTGGAATGCATAGCATCTACTTCAAAGAAACACAAGTTGATCAAGAGCAGAATTGGATTATCAGAAAAGGTCACTTCTGATGGATCTGATGATATTTCTGATGAAATATCATCAGTTTCTGACGATTCTGATCATCAGGATTTTTCTGATGATTTGTTCATCAGAATTTCTGATGAAGTGGTTTATCAGAATTCTGATGAAATACCCCACTTGTCTGAAATTGGCTCTGTCCTGCCACACTTACCGAAGCAAGTTGACATTAATTGATATCATGATGAAAAAGGCAACTTGAACGTTGGAATCAATGAATATGTCAATTGGGCACTTTTCGCAGGAATTATTGCATGAATAAACTATTGTTTATTCATGCACCCAGCCTTCTATAAATAGAAGGCTCAACCAGGAGAAGCAAAATGAGTTTGAAGCTTAGCATTCACACATACATCAAAACTCCATTGCCCTCTCACTCACAGAATTCAAGATTCATTTGTACTAGATAATAATCTTACAATCACCTTGTAAACCCTTTTGTTTTCAAAGTGATATAAACTTGATAATTCTGTAGGTCTTGTTTCTTGAAAGTCTGATTTCCATTTCCGCACATCTTTTTCACATCTACTGAAATCACTTGCCATATTACGTGAAAAGAAGTTGTTTTAAGGACGAACTGGGTCCAACAAATTTAAACAATCCACATGGCAAAATTTGTTATCTACGTATAACTGGCATGCAACTATAGATGTCAACTCAAAGATTACCGCTAGCGTAATCCTATCGTAGCAACGATAGGACCGTTCTATTTTAACTTAACATGACCTCAAGAATACGAGTGTGCTTTACTCCTATAGAGCTATACATCTTAAGGGAGACTTGTATAAAGTTAATGACAAGTATACCACATAAGAATGTTCCAACACATACAAATCAAAGCATAACGTATTAAGCATGTATGAAGGATTGTTTTTTTATGATTGATCATAAGTATGAGTGTTTGTGTTAGTTTAATATCATGAATGTGTTGCACCCAAAAGTGTAAAAAGTAAAAGGGGTCGAGTATACTCACAGTTTTGCAAAGCTTTCCTTTTTAATTCCGCGAGTTGACATTGGAGAAGTTTGAACACCGAGGTTACCCTACAAGGGGTAAACGAAGGTGTGTGAGCTGGATGTGACAACCCGTGATTTACGGCTCTTAATTACGTAATTAACAGGTGATTAACGCGATAATAAATAGTGTTTACAGCGCATATTAACTTAATTAGGCCTTTGGAGTGCCTACGAACGTTTATCCGACTTTACAGTACGCGTATGGTGATCTGCTGGAAATCTGCTGAATATTAAGCGACAACGAACTGATGCCATACGAAATACTGACAACGCCGACAAATACGGATCTTCTACGAATATTCTATATTTATGAAATAAATTTTGTGAATTTATTGGGCTTCCGTGCGACACGAATGTAAACGTGGACAAAAAACGCGATGGTAGGAAACGCATCAGCAACAAAACGGAAGCAATGGAGACGCCTGACACCTTCAGAACTTGCATTTTACGCTATATTTAGCCTCGTAATAAAATTTGAGTGACTACAGTCGAAACCGGATCGAAAAACGGATTAAAAACGACGAACGGAGTATTTTACACGATTTTCACGCAACCGACGAACGAACACGCAAACACCGACTTCCGACCCTAATTTACGTATTTTAGTATTAAAATTATGCTCTACGATGCTTCCATGATGTTCGGGTGCGAAGACAGGCTTCAAAAACGAGATCGGCCCGTTCGAAATAACTAGAGACAGGCTTGTGGGCCTTGGGCCCAAGCCCATAAAGCACTCACTATATAAAGGGATTTTAACCCAAAATCTCTCATTATTCACCTACTCTCTCTCTCTCTAACTTAAAATTTCTCTCAATACACTCTCTCTCTCAAGAACATGGCAGCAGGTCCGGCGGCCGGCGACCGGCAGAGCGGTGGCGGTGATTTTCTGGCGACTTATTTTGATCCGACACCCTACCCCCACTAAACCGAGCCTTCCCGACACAATGACGGTGTCCATTTTCAAAGAAACCGAGCCGTTTGGGCTGTGTATCAACTTCGGCGAAGTTCCGGTCAAGATTCCGGCGATCACGTTTTGAACTTTTGCTTCCGTGCATGCTTAGATCGGGACCCTTTGAGGATTTCTGCAAAGTTTTGAGAGTTTTTATTTTCTGGCGACATTCCGGTGAGTTTTTCGGTTCCGTTTTACGTTTCTTTTCTTGGCATTTTGGCTCGATTAATGGGAAGGATCATTTGAAGGTTTTCATAGGGAGGGGATGGCTAACGGAGGTGGTCGACGACGGCGGTGCAGCAGAGTTCACAGCGGCGGCGACTGTGGGGCCGGCCGATGGCCGTGGTGGTGATTCGGGTCTCAGTTCGGTTTGGTTCAACGAGACAGGCTACGGGTCCAACTTAGTCCATCTCGGGTCACGATTTGGTTCGGTTCAGATTTCGGTCAAACTCAGCTGGTTGACTCGGTCAACCCAGTCAACGGCTCGACATTCCGACACAAAGATGGTAAAGATTAACGGCGCGTTTTATTTCATTAGTTTTATAGTTATTGTCACGTGAAACGAGCTCGAACCGGTTAAATTATAGATCACGTTTGATATATTAGATAAAAGTTTATATATATATTGTTGAATTTGAAAATATAATGACAACTTGCGTTGTCGGGGCGTCCAAAAACAAGAGAAACTCTGCCCGTTTTTCGAGAAAATCCGTAAAATAAAGGGCGTTTATTTATAAAACGAAAAAATACTATATTCAAACGAATTTCATAAGACAAGACGCAAGGGCATGTTGTTCGACGACATTTTAAATCGCACAAAAACGTCATTTACATAAACTATTTCATAAAATAAATATAAGGATTTTTATATTTATTTTCAAACGCTTAAGGCGCGACAACTCTTTTATAAAAGTGAGTGTAGTCTATTTCGAACATCAAACGATTCGGGTTCATTTATAGAAATCAATATAGCTTTTATATTACTTTAAAGTTCGAAATTCGACAAATCCTTTACAAAAACAATATACTTATGGTTTCAAACGCCGACAATCCTATTTCATTATTACAAACAAATATAGCTTCTATACTTCCTTCAAACAATCAAACAACACGACGATTCTTTCATTAAAATAAATATAGTTATATATTTATTTTAGATATCAAACGACTCGTATTCCTTTTATAAAAATAGATATAGCTTATCTATTTATATCCAACGACACGGATTCGCTTTTATAAAATAAATATAGTATATATTTATGCAACGACTCGATGAAATTTTTATAGAATAAATATAACTTTTCATATTTATTTTATACGCCTAAATGGCATATACGGATATTTTGACAAAGGTCATACGAAACGCGATATATAATACGAGTTTTTATTTATTATTTCCGCATCAATATTCTTTTTATACACGTACGACTACTCGAGACGGCTAACGCAATTACAACGATATACTTATATATTGATATAAATATTTATTTACTTTCAAATATCTCGAGAATCAAGTCTCTTCAAGACTTGTTAGTTATTATCGAAGATAAACGACACTTATCAAATACGACCTAATCATTTCCGATAAGTTAACTACTTACCGTTGAATCGTTCGATTTACGATTCGGTAGAGCTCGATGACACGTAGTTTAATTACTGTGTTTATTTAGAAACTTATAAGATATTCCATGTTAGGAATATTGTAAAATGCACGCTAGCAAGTCAAGTCTTGGAAACGACATCACGAAGCCGTATGTAGCTAGCTTTGCACAGGAATATTCTGGTGAGTTCATAACCCCACCTTTTATAGTTTTACATTTTGTAAATGTTTTCGGGGTGGAAAGACATGCTTGTTTTTCAGAAACATACAAGGTTTTCGATATACAAAGATTGCATATTTTAGACAAAGCACGTTTTTGCAAGAACATACAAAGTTTTCGAATGAATGAAAACTCACATTTCTAAATCATGTTACGAACGGATTTCAAGGAACTCAAACGGTTTACGAATGAACTTTATACTAAATATACCGGTTTTTACAAAACAAATGCGTATTATCGAAATGTGAATAATTTTTATGACTAGGGGAAGTTAGCCTTAGAGGCTGGGGAGGTTCAGCCTTAGAGGCTGGGGTAAAATACATGTTACAATTATTACAGACATTTACAGAAATTTACAGACATTTATTTATACATGGTATGGTTAGCCTAAGGAGGGTTTACTACTAGACTAGATCATGTGAAGGGTGGGCACAACACTTGAGGCCATTAATCCTAATTATAGGACCGAGGGACACAAGAGTGATAGATCTATTTGGGTGTAGCGAGCCCACACCCGTGAGGCCGGGGCGGCCCATAGAGGTGACTGTGTCTTCCAGTCGGAAGCCCGGTAACAAATTTGCTAGGTTTGAGTTTCCCTGCACCTTTTCACACATACCAATGGCTTTGCAACCCATTGGTGATCTCTTTTTCCTTAATGCTACATACCTTGGACTTTTATTCATACATGAAAGGTTTATACATACTCACAGAAATACTTGATTTATACAAATTAAATGTCATGTTTTTATACAAATTCAAAAAGCATAGGATTATGCGGGCATGAAGTCAAAGTCAGGGTGGGCATTGACGGGTATACGAACATTACAAATACGAGACTTTACAAATACATGGTTACAAATACAACGTTTCCATATAACTTGGCAAGAAAATGATTTCTAAATTCGTTTTCTCAATATTATTTCACAAACCGGTTATTCAAAAGATTTATTTCAAATCTTTTGCAAACAAACTATGAACTCGCTCAACTTTATGTTGATTTTTCGCATGTTTCTTTCTCAGGTTACAGTTCTAAGACAAGGCGCGGTTGGAATAGGAGAACCATTGGTTCTCTTATTCCAACTGTGCCATAATTTGAGAAAGTAACCTGAGAAAGAAACATGCGAAAAATCAACATAAAGTTGAGCGAGTTCATAGTTTGTATGTAAAAGATTTGAAATAAATCTTTTTGAATAACCGGTTTGCGAAATATTATTGAGAAAACGAATTTAGAAATCATTTTCTTGTCAAGTTATATGTAAACTTTGTATTTGTAACGCATTATGTTCGTAAAACCATGTATTTGTAAAGTTTGTATAACCGTCAATGCCCACCCTGACTTTGACTTCATGTCTGCATAATCCTATGCTTTGAATTTGTATAAAACATGGTATGTAATTTGTAAAACCCCGGTATGAAAGCAACAAGGAAAAAACAGATCACCAATGGTTTGCAAGGCCATTGATATGTGTGACGTGATGCAGGAAAACTCAAACCTAGCAGACTTGTACCGGGATTCCGGCTGTAAGACATAGTCACCACATGGTCCATTCACCGGACTCATGGGTGGGGCTCGCTACACCCAAATAGATCTATCACTCATGTCCCTCGGTCCTACAACGAGGATTAATGGCCTTAAGTGTTGTACCCACCACTCACATGATCTAAGTGTACCCTTCCTTAGCTAACCATACCATTTGTAATTGTCTGTAAACATTTAGTAACATGAACTCACTGGGTGTCCCGTTCTTCAAACGCAAACCAACCCAGTCCCATTATTATAACTAGGACGATCCTATCCCTAATCATGAAAATCATTCACATTTCGATAATACGTATTTGTTTTGTAAAACCAGTATATTCAGTATAAATCATTCGTAAACCATTTGAGTTCCTTGAAATCCATTCGTAACATGGTTTAGAAATGAGTTTTCGTTTATTGAGAAATTGTTTACTTTTGCAAAACTTGCATGTCTTTCCACCCCGAAAACATTTATAAAAATGTTAAACCGTAAAAACGTGGGGTTATGAACTCACCTGGATTTGTCTTATGCAAAGCTAGCAAATTACGACTTCGTGATGTCGTTTCCAAGACGAGACTCGCTAGCATGCATTCTACAATATTCCTAATACGGAATATCTTATAAGTTTCTAAATAGACGCAGTAACTAAACTACGTGTCACCTAGCTCTACCGAATCGTTGACCGAACGATTCAACGGTAAGTTGATAGCTTATTAGTAATGATTAAGTTATACTCGTTAAATCTCGTCTAATGTCGGTAATAGTTTACTAAGTCTTTGAAAAACACTTAGTTCTCGTGAGATTTAAAATTTATAAATATTTATATAAAAATATATAAATATTTCGGTAGAATCTCGTTAGTCGTCTTGAGAAGTCGTTGTGTATGTAACAAACATTTATATGAAAATAACATGTAACAAACTTGTACGCGATATATATATGATTCATAGTGTGCCGTTTAGGCATTTTGAAATAAATATAGAAGTTATATTTATTTTATAAAAGTATCATCGTTAGATGTTTGAAATAAATATATAAACTATATTTATTTTTATAAACGAATACAAGTCGTTTGATGTTTGCAATAAATATAAAAGCTATATTTATTTGTAAAAGAATCGTCGTGTTTTTGGTATTCAAAACAAATACATAAACTGTATTTACTTTTATAAAATGAACGCGTGTTGTTTGGGATTTGAAATAAATATATAATTATATTTATTTTCTATAAAACGAGATTGGTTTGTTTGTTGTTGGAAATAACATATGAAATCTCATTTGTGCTATCGGCATTTGAAAATAACATAAAAGTTATATTGATTTTGTAGAAGAGTTGTCGAATTTTGACGTTTCAAATAAACATAATGACTATATTTATTATTGTAAATAATATCCGCATTCGTAGTTTTCGTATGTTTGTAAAGCGTTGTCAAAAGTATTTGCATATTTGTATTTGTCTTTCTAAAAGTTTAATTGAATCCGAGAGTTTAAAACGCGTTTGTTTTACGGGTTTTCTCAAAAAACGGGCAGAGTTTCCTCTGTTTTTGGACGCCCCCGACAACACAAGTTGTCGTTATTTTTCAAAAAAACTCAATCATCAATTTACCAATATATGACTTTTGTAAGACTGATAAAAACATAAACTAAATACTATTCTATTCGGTTCGAGCTCGACATCACGAAAATAAAACAATCGTTAAATATAATTATCAAAATTATAAACGCGTCGTTATCTTTACCAAATCTTTCGTGTCGAGACGTTTGACTTAGTTGACCGGCTGAGTTGACTGAGTTGACTCAGTGAGTTGACCAGGTTTAACCGAGTTATTTCAGTTTGACCGAGTCGACCCGAACCAAAATATTGAACCGATAATCTGACCGTAAGAACCCGAAACCGAGCCTTTGACCAGCATTGACCACGTTTGACCATCGTTGACCGAGATCTAAAACTGACCCGGAACCCAAGACGAGACTTAACCCAACTGTATTCTGAGTTGAACCTGAACTGAGCTTGCTGTCGGCGACGGTCGGACCAGAGCTTGTCGGAAAACATCAACGATAACCACCGCAACCCGTGTCTACGGCCGCCATCAGTCATCGTCAACAGCTTCTAACATTATCATCATCTCCATCATCAGAAGACAAAACGACCTTGTTACTTTCAGCAAGTCTTCAAAAGAGGGAAAAAAATAAAAGAAATGGAGAGGTTCCTTACCGGAACTCGTCGGATGTCGTTAGAACCACCACCACGCCGCCACTGCCGCTGCCGTGAGCGGCGGCGCCGCTCCTCATCTCCGTCGCTCTCTCTCTCTCTCTCTCTACGATTTTCTACTCTCTCTCCTACATTCTCTCTCTGTCGTGGCTGCCACCGTGTGCCGCCGCTACAGTGGTGGTTGGCTGTAAATCCGATTAACAGGGGGTGTTGGGGTGTCGCCTGTGGTGTCGGAGAAACAGGATAGGAGGAGGAGCTCGTCGGCAGCCGTCGACTTGCCGGCTCCTCTCTAGGGTTCGCTGGAACGTGAATCGAAGGGGGGAGGCTGCTTGCAGGTGGGAGTTATCGGAGGGGAGCCGACACCTCCTCGTGGCTCGCCGCCGGTTCTTCACGGGAGAGGAGGCAGGGAGTAATTTCATCTCTGTGTGTGTTGTTTACTGGAAGGTATGAAGTGTTGTATGTATGTAAAGATCGAAAGAGGGGAATACAGACTTAAAGTCTGTGTTTGTTTATTATGTAGTGTAATAGCGAGAGAGGGTAAAATATGAGAGGGTATTTGTTTTTATGTGTGTGTTGACTGTGAGTGAAATCGAGAGATGAGAGAAAGGGTATGGGTTTTTATAGAGATGTTGAGATCTTGTAGAGATCTTGTGTGTTCCAATTTTGAGACAAAAATCTTTTGTAGAGATTTTGTATAGATTTTGACAAGATTTTCAAGAAAAAGATTTTCAAGGAAGATCTTGTAGAAGAGATCTTATATAGATCTTCAAGCAAACCAAAATATACAGTTTTGTTGTTTGTATGTATGTTTGTCTGAGGGTTTCCCAAATGAGGGATAGGGTACACTAAGATATATATATATATATATATATATATATATATTTATATAAATATACTTAGAGTTTTAGTTAGTGGGCTTTGGGCTTGGGCCCAAGGCCCACAAACCCAATCCCCGAGTTTAAGTGACCCGTAATTTCTACGAGACCCGATATCGCAACCCAAACTCCATAACTGTCGAAAGAATAAAATTTAAAAAGGCGTATAATAGTGGCGTTTGTCGTGTGACGCGTTCGTTCGTCGATTACGGTAATAATTGCTAAAAATTATATCGTTGCCGTCTTTAATCCGTTTTTCGATCCGCTTTCGAATGTAGTTACTAAAATTTTATTACGGAGCAAAATATAGCGTAAAATGTAAGTTTTGAAGGTGACAGGCGTCTCTGTCGCTTCCGTTTCGTTGCCGAAGCGTTTCCTACCATCGCGTTTTTAGTCCACGTTTGCATTTGTGTCGCACGGAAGCCAATAAATTCACAAAATTAATTTCATAAGCATAAAATTTTCGTGTACCATTCATATGTGTCGGCGTTGTTAGTATTTTGTACGGTATCAGTTCGTTGTCGTTTGATGTTCCGCAGATTCCACGCGAATCTTCATACGCGTACTGTAAAGTCGGATAAACGTTCCTAAGCACTCCAAAGGCCTAGTTAAGTTAAGTTGTGATGTAAACACTATTTATTATCACATTAATCACCTGTTAATCACGTAATTAAGAGCCGTAAATCACCGGTTGTCACAGTACAAACACGAAAGTATATCTCGTATAAGCACTCGTTGTGACACTAAGTTTATGTGATTTAATGGGTTCTGATTTGCCCATTAGAATCAACATACGAGGAACTTAGAACGAAGATAAAAGATAACCAAAACTCACAACACTGTTCGTGCGAATGGAAGATCCATTCGTGCGAACTGGTGTCTGTTCGTGCGAAAGGAACTAGTTCGTGCGGACAGAATGCCAGTTCGTTCGAGACGAGTGGATTTACACGTGAAATGAAATTAGAGAAAAGTGCTCGGATAGTCCCTGTGGTTTGCTCCGATTTCACCTCTAGTCCCTACATTTTCAAAATTACAGCTATAGTCCCCAACTTTGGCAAATTCATTCTCGAATGGTCCCTGGCATGGATGTGGGTTAGTTTTTGGTGTTAAGTGGGTGTGAAATGACCTAAATACCCTTACTAATAAAAAACTAATAAAGAAAACATTAAAAAATAAGTGGGCCCCACCATCTACCCACCATTTTTTCTCGCACTTTCTCCTTTTTTCTCTCTGATCTCAAATGCCACTGCCGCCCCTCTCATATTTTCTTCAACCACAATATCCTCTTCAAGTAACAATTGAACCACCATCAACAACCGGAAACCTGCAACAATCAATCAAACCACCGAAAACCTGCCCCATTGGCATCAATTCACCCCTTATAAACAACCACCACTAACCACCATAACAATAACCACCTGCACCACCGGAAAACACCATGAACGACCGGGAACCTACACAATCGAACAACTGATAGCAGTGCACATGTGGCTTTGTTTGTGTCACTTGAAAGAAGAAGGCTAATCAACCAGCTTCCGTCCAATTCTAATATAATCTAATCTAATCATACATGAATAATAACACTAAATTGAATCCAATTCGACTGAGCCTTTCATATCTGTTCATGATCTGCAAGACTGCAATTTGTTTCGTTAAGCTCAATTCTGTTAAGTTCCTTTTCCGTTAAGGTTAAATGTTTTGCGTTAATGCATTGATGTTCCGCTGTAAGTCCTTCGTTTACTCCGTTACAACTCCGTCTTCTGGTAAGAATTATGTTTCGTATTTTTTTAATTTGTATTTGATATTTTCAGGTGGTTCTATTATTATATTATTATTGTGGTGGTGAAAGAGGTGGAGATAGTGAAGGTGGGGGCGGGTTTGCCGGAAGAGTGAAAGAGGGGTTAGGGGGTGGGAGATGGTGGTGGGTGGTTTAGAGTGGGGAAGATGAAGTGGTTGGGGTGGGTGGTGGGTCTCACATAAAATCTAAATATTAATATGAAGGGCATTTAGGTAATTTCACAGTCACTTAACTAAGAAAACTAACCCCCATCAACGTCAGGGACTATCCAAGAACGAATTTGTCAAAGTTGAGGATTATAGTTGTAATTTTAAGGATTATTTGTGTTTAAAGAAGTTGTAATGTCATTTTGTGGCATCCTCCTCCCACCAGCCACCTTTTTTCATCATGCAGTCCGTACGTTGTATTTAAAGCATTTTTTCCTTTGTGTCACTTATCATCTTTCTTTACGATTAAACGAACAGAACGTCATTGGAAGGAAGCTCAAAGTTCAAATGTAAGCCATTTAAGTATCTTAAATCCAAAAATATGTTAAAACTTTTGCAAATTTACATCAAGGATCATTTGCTCTTATTTTTGTGGTTTTAGTTTGGGTTATTGAAGTAATCAATCAAGCAGTATGATATTAACTTTTAGGGTTTTTGCAACTGCAATAATTGAAAACCTTAAAGTTCAAAGCGACATTTAGGGTTTGATGTTAATTTTTGGGTTTTCGTAGCTGCAATTGACCGGTAGGATCTATTCGAAGCGTGATTAACACTTATATCAACTAGTTGAAATGTATAAAGAATTAGGTTAATTTGGGTTATATTTGTGGACATATGATATGAATGCTCGTATACTAATATTACTAAACAGATTGTATGCGTCTGTTTTGACTTGATTACTTATATTTCATGAGGTATAACACTTCTATATTCTTATAGCATGTGGAGTGTGTGTGTGCGCGCGCGTCTAAGTAGTTAATGCGGTAAAATATCAGATATTGGTTATCGTGGTGGGATATTGATAATTTTAATATCATGCTAAATTTTTATATATAATAGCAATTTAACACTAACAATTCAGTATACTCTCCTACAATTAACAAACTAACCTTTTCCAACTTGCAAAACATTAACAATTGTAGCAAGTAGGAACTCACTAAGACTTTAAATACTAACATTTAACACTAACAACTAACAATTAAGACTTTAAACACTAAAAGCAGCAATAAGAAGAAAGACGAATGGTAAATATAAGAAGAAAGGTACTAATATCGGTGATATATCAGTCAAATATCAGTCATTATCGCCGATATTATCGGTACATATATTTTGCACCGATATCTCGGCAGGGGACCAATAACCGATATACCACTAATATATCGGTGATATTTAATATGGGGAAACAGGATAAGTCCTTATGCTATTAATAATCTTTTCCTTGAAGTTACACACCATACACAATTTAATCTAATCTCAACACTTCTACAAGATGAGTTTAATGCATGATAGATGATAAGGTGAACATTGATATCCTGCTGTTAAGAGTCTGTTTGTTTTTCCAAGATGATTTAAAGTGGCATTTGTGTTCCAAGATAATTAGTAAGGGCTCAATCATGCATATTTAGGCCATAATTTGGTTTATTTTGTCATGCACATTTTGAGACTCATGAAGTGCTGATCTTAGAAATCTAGGTTGGTCCAGACTTTTGGACTTATCAAGTGCTGATTATAGAAAGGGAAACTAGTTATTGAGTTGTAGTGTCTTAAATGGAACCTCCTGATATTACTTCAACAGATACCGATTCGGATCTAGAAAGAAATAGAATATTAAAGGTGAACTTTTGTCTAGTGAGGAGTGATTTATGAAGTGGAAGTGTAGTAGTGTAATGTATTTCAGTTAAGTTTTTTTTTTGTTTTTTTTTTCAGGATCTTACTCAACCCTTAAGGGAAACATATTTAGTTGATGATCCTCTTTCGGTCACTCTTTTTCGGCACCAGGTTTTCTTCTAACTTAATTATTACTTAGGGTTATTTTTGCTTCACTTTAGCGTGCGTGTGTATATTAATTTAATTTTAGTTATATTTGTTTTGATTATGTTCTTCTAGAAAATTGCATTGGCGTGGATGGTTCAAAGGGAAATGAGCGTGGTTTGTTGTGGTGGAATTTTAGCTCATGATCAGGTTACTAGCTTGTAAAGTGTAACTATAGGTTGTGATTTTGACCCATTTGTACACACATGTGTCAATTTGGGTTACATTTTGATCTCTAATGGGTCAAATACATAAAGCTAAAGTTTTTAACCAAAAATGTATCCGGTTTAATGATTTTGTAAATGTGTACTTTGGTAATCATTTATAAGACATTGGTTATTCATAAGACTAAAAGAATGTGGGTCCGTTGATATCGACCTCAGGATTTAAAAAAACTATATACATTGAACAACATAATTACAAGCATCATTAATCTGCAATATATAATTTATATGTAAGATTAAATATATTATGTATTAATATTTAATCTATAGCCATTATAATCATTTACATAATATATGTCAAAATATATTATAACCTATTAAATAATTAGTTGGTAATTGTTGATGGACCATATTACCCTTATTAACTAATTAGGTTTCCTCCTGGGTGCTTATATAAGGAGAGTTATGTGGAGGTTAAGGGGTTACTCAGTTTCACAATTAGACACAACCCATTAGCCATAACATCATAATTTCGACCTCCATCTCCATAACCGAATCCCCTATTCGGTTTCTCAGCCACCATCATTAGATTGCACCCTAAGGAGGAACCAGACCAAGATGACAATCATGTCAAACCTTATTGCTGTGTCTCCATCTGGATTCTCTGCTAGCCTGTACTGATGCAATCAAATGTATGTTTTCATGTTTTCCTTTATGTTTAAACAGAACTGAACCAACATGTGGTATCAGAGCATATGTTGATTAGTCAGTTCTGTTTTCGTGTCCATCAATTCTGGGATAGAAACTTGGAAAACGGAATTTTTTTTTATAACTTAATAAACATCACAGCCGGTTTCGAGTCATTAAGCACGACTCGAGATCACTTTTTCGAGGAAAAGAATACGTTTTAAATATCTCGAAATTAAAAACGTGTAAACTTATGTCCGAAATCTGTTTAGAAGTATTAAAAATTCAGGTTTCGGGTTCCAGAATTTATGTTTTATTTTTTAGGGTTCATCATGTTCTTAGGAAAATTCGAAAAATTCTGTTATGTTTTGGAATATGATTCGGATTATTAAGTGTTTTTCCTGTTTTGATCTGATTTTGTCCTCTAAAGTTTTTCGAAAAACTGTTATTAGATAAACAGATTATGATTTTCGAAATATTTGGTAAAATTAGATCAGCACTAAAATAGGAAACATTATCACACAATCCCTTAAATTTCGAATTTTCAGTTATGTTATCACAATAAACAGCTATCAACAGAAGGCTCGAGACCATCAGATTACGACTCGAGACCATCAGTCTCGACTCGAGACAACAAGGTCTCGACTCGAAATCATCAGGCCATTAAACCTTCACAACTCGAGACAGAGGTCTCGACTCGAGACCATTAGATCTCGACTCGAGACCATTAGATCAGGAATCAAGACCATTAGATCATGACTCGAGACAAAGGTCTCGACTCGAGACCATAAGGTCATCACTCGAGACAAAGGTCTCGACTCGAGACAACAAGGTTGTAACTCGAAACCTCATTATTTTAAGCTGTTAAATAATTGGTTTTGTAATCACTTAGTTAATTAATAAGGATCAAATAATGTTTTTTTACAAAACCAAAATGGCTTAACTTGAATGAGCTTCTGATGTATCAATTCTGGCCAAAGCTGATTTGATGCGTCTACTTATCGTTCAAGTATTACGAAAGCTATGTTAAGTATGCATCATAAGCATGAATGTCTTAATTTCTGGCCAAAGCTGATTTAATTCATTCATAGATGGCATACTTAAAGAGTGCATGACTAAAGTGATTGTCTCAATTTCTGGCCAAAGCTGATTTGTTACAACCACTTTGCACATATGCTTAAATGATTACACTTCTGGCCAAAGCTGTTTTGTCTTCGTTTAAGTAGAATTTTTAGCTAAGTCTATTATTTTGATGTTAGTAATAGACATATCACAACCTCTTCATACAATGATCCTTATATTAATGATCCTTAACTAATTTTTTTTATGATCATTTCGTCTGCCTTATTCTTAGTACCCATAATTTTTACTCACTATAATGTTCTTCTATAAGTCTATATCTCATCTACTCTAATTCCTAAATCTAATATGTTTTGCTTAAAGTTTCTACAAGAATTAGCTCTTAAAATTAAATCCTTGATTGTCTCTTAAGACACGATAATTCTATTGCTCTCTTCTGATAAAGCACTACAGAAGAAAAGTAGAGCATGATGATTAGGATAAATCGAACATGATATCTCTTATGATAATCAAGAATAAGTGCTGTCACTAAAGTTATTCCAGATTAAGTCTTTCCTAAGACTAATCTATAATTGTGGAATAATCATACGAATTCCTAATATGCATGCCTTCATTTGAAATTCTAAACTATAAAGTTAAGTGGTATATGTGAATACATTAAAATGTACAATACCATGACCCATAAAGTTAAGGGTTTTACGCATGGAAATAAGTACATTTTTCCAGTACATTACATACTAAGATTTTCACTTGTACAATTTGATGCATTATAAATGTTTGAAGCTGGAAAATAAGTTGTTACTCACCTTACAACCACTAATAGTTTAAAAGAGGATTGTTCTAAGGTCCATAGACAAAATACAAGTACAAAATCCCAACTCTAAGGTTCTTCAAGGGAAAATCTCACTGCATAATTATGTCATTAGACTAGGCATATGCAACGAGACTATCCATTATTCCAAAGAACAGTTGGATAAGTTAATTATGTAGTCATTTACTAATGATATTTAAGTCTGATAATTTTAATATTCCAATTAACACATGATTAGTTGACTCTAGTTCCATACGTTTCCTTACCAGAACTCGACAAATAACTAACACGAGAGTGAGTGACAAAATTAAATGTTAAGGCTATAAGAACCATAATAAGCAGTCTTCTAACAACGCTTTTCGATACCTTATATATTCTGAAGATTAATCAGCATATAGTATCATAATTAAGCAAAGTTATGAATACTGTGAGGTTTGCATAGTCAACATAAAGTCACACTTACCTTAAACTCTCATCTTATTTGTTCTAAATATATGGATTGAAACATTACTAAGATGGAACTAGATGATACCTTACTTTTTTCACAACTTTTGTCATCATGCAAATGAGAATTTGACAAAAGGAAAATGAGACATATAAATTTCATCCATTATAACCGAAATTCATGAGAAATCATGACATGGTTAATGAGGATGATTATTCAACTAATCTCATTCTAAGTGATTTTAAATCATGACGTTATAGCCCTAAATATTATTTGGCTTAATGAATAAGTATGGGTCCATCATAAGTCATTCATTGACATTCGTGGAACTTATTCCAAATGGAATGTTCAGACATAATTTATTTATCATTTAAAAGATTATCAACTTGTATCTAAATTTTGTCGCATATGGCTCACGTTCTTAGAAGAAATCTATTCATGTATGTACTTAATAAGATTTCTATTAAATATGTCCCTAAAGTTTCTTATGATATATGGACATTAAAGAAATCAAATAAAGTCTAACGTATATGTGATAGGTTCCCACGTCACGTAGCTCATTGAAACTTCTCTTGTAGCATTCTAGAGATCTTAAAGATCAGTGGGAGCATTAAGTGTCTTAATGATAACGCAATAGTTGCAAGAGGTGGGGGAGTGAACTCTTCATATTACCTCAATTTGCACCTCTTGTACAAGACACCGCTCCATTACGCCACTGTTCTATCAAAACTTATCTCCTTAAATCTAATGCTACTCTTACAAAAGTTTCATTGTTGCCTAATTGTGGGCGCACTTAGATTTCTTACCTAAACTAACATAATTCTCAACAAGAGAAACAACTACAACGACTAACGTCATTAACTCGTTTCTCTATTAGAATTTGTTGGTCGTTACATATTGACCATAAGCATGCTGAGTTCCTAAAGACTTCTAAGGTCGGTGGGAGCAGTCAAAGTCCTTATTATGATTTGCAAGGAATACAAGAGGCGGGGGGAAGAATGTCATTAAATTTCATTCCGAATTTAACTCCGATTACACCTCTTGTACACCATACTGCACCAACTCTTACAAACTTAGAATGGAAATGATAGCAACCTAACCAAGAGCTAATCCATAAAACTGAAACTTCTAATGAACCCAATAATCAACTCAGGAGGTCATTTAGGTTTAAAAGCCTAGTAACTTTGATGATTACATAACCTCCCTAATTAAAGTTGAAATGGATTTTAGAAATGTTTACTGATCCTATCTCTTCTAAAATAAGCCATTAGTGTCAATTAATCTTCTAAATGGAATAAAACAGTTTTCTAGTAAAACTGATTTTATGTGTTCGTATAATGTTTGGGATTTGATTGAATTACCTAAGAGTGTTCATAACTAAACCAAATCCTAATATAAGCGTTAAGACACGAAGAAGCTTGATTGATTGTCAAAGGTTGTACTCAGGAAGAGATAAATTATTAGAGAATCTTTATTACATATCTAACAAAGATTTCTTTGAGGATCATCACTGTTCTAGTAGCTTATAATAGTTTAAAGCTACATTAGATGAACATTATAAACAATTTTCCATAACAAATGGCTGACACATTTACATGTTCATTAGATAACAACCTAAAGTTTTAAACTGAAGGTTAAAGAATACTTTATTTGTAAGCTAATAATATCCATGTATGTGTTAATGCAAACATCATAATGTGATGAAAAGCTAACGTAATTATTTTCATCAAGAATCAAGTGGATAAATGTACCTACCTCAAAATGAGTGGGAGCAACTAAGATAAACTTGTCTATATAGATGACATTCTTTTGACAAGTATATGTTACATAAGTCAAAGCATCGTTAACACAAACTTTGATATAATAAATCTCAGAGATATCTCTTACGTGATTGATATCATAACATACTGAGATAGACCCAATGGGATATTAGTTTCGTTCCATAAGTTTAACATTAAATGGGTCCTTACATGTGTAACAAACAATACTGCTCTCCTTTAGAGGATAATAGGATAAATGAGATTATTTATTTACGCTTCATTAATTGGAAGCCTTATGTAAGCTTAAGTCTATACTGGTTTAGATATTACTCACATTGCAACAGACTAGATATGTCTAGATTAATGTGAAGCATCTAATGGAGTATTACAATATCTTTAAAGGAAACGAGAAGCTATAATTTGAAGAAGAAGTGAGAATTAAAACCGGTTTATTACTTTAACTTTGTAATGTTCAAAGATGACAAAATGTAATGTCGGGTATATCTTTATGTCAGCAGACAAAACCTATCTCATGGAGGAGTCATAATGGACTGATATTAACAACCTAAGTTATAATGACATAATATAGTCACTAAATGTTGTTGGAAATTTATCAGTGGACTCATAAGTATATTAACTCCATATAATTAATGTTTTGAAGACTTAGTGTGATAAAGTCAGTTACCATAACTCCTTGAACAGTAACAGTTCAAGAGGTGCTGCATTAAGTTTCGATACGCAATTAATTATTCGTTTATGAACGAATTGAGGAAACTAAGTTTTGTATCGAATACATTCATGATATGCTTAAGGATCCTATAACTGAAGGGCTATTACCCATAAGTCTTATTAAGAGAGCTCAGAGACGGGTATTAATTAATGGCCATGCGCAACTGCATATCGTACTATGAATGACTAAGTATTAGTTAATTTTTCCTCATCAGTTTGATTTTGTATGTCTCTAAGAATATGTCAAGCTAGCATAATGGCATATAGACAAATATAGTTACAAATCAAACAAAGGGCTTATGCGTATTTTGATCATGACGATTAGGTTTTAAATTAAGGCTATAGTATGATTAATGGGGGTCCTGAGTTGCATAATGATTCAACGACTGTATTTTTCTTCTATAGTACTTGTTTAAGGCTAAAATGAGTGTTAACTCCTGATCAGGCTTATCTAATACTCATAGTAAATGATTACTCGGCTAAGTGGGAGAATGTAAGATTAAATATATTATGTATTAATATTTAATCTATAGCCATTATAATCATTTACATAATATAGGTCAAAATATATTATAACCTATTAAATAATTAGTTGGTAATTGTTGATGGACCATATTACCCTTATTAACTAATTAGGTTTCCTCCTGGGTGCTTATATAAGGAGAGTTATGTGGAGGTTAAGGGGTTACTCAGTTTCACAATTAGACACAACCCATTAGCCATAACATCATAATTTCGACCTCCATCTCCATAACCGAATCCCCTATTCGGTTTCTCAGCCACCATCATTAGATTGCACCCTAAGGAGGAACCAGACCAAGATGACAATCATGTCAAACCTTATTGCTGTGTCTCCATCTGGATTCTCTGCTAGCCTGTGCTGATGCAATCAAAGGTATGTTTTCATGTTTTCCTTTATGTTTAAACAGAACTGAACCAACATGTGGTATCAGAGCATATGTTGATTAGTCAGTTCAGTTTTCGTATCCATCAATTCTGGGATAGAAACTTGGAAAACGGAATTTTTTTTATAACTTAATAAACATCACAGCCGGTTTCGAGTCATTAAGCACGACTCGAGATCACTTTTTCGAGGAAAATAATACGTTTTAAATATCTCGAAATCAAAAACGTGTAAACTTATGTCCGAAATCTGTTTAGAAGTATTAAAAATTCAGGTTTCGGGTTCCAGAATTTATGTTTTATTTTTTAGGGTTCATCATGTTCTTAGGAAAATTCGAAAAATTCTGTTATGTTTTGGAATATGATTCGGATTATTAAGTGTTTTTCCTGTTTTGATCTGATTTTGTCCTCTAAAGTTTTTCGAAAAACTGTTATTAGATAAACAGATTATGATTTTCGAAATATTTGGTAAAATTAGATCAGCACTAAAATAAGAAACATTATCACACAATCCCTTAAATTTCGAATTTTCAGTTATGTTATCACAATAAACAGCTATCAACAGAAGGCTCGAGACCATCAGATTAGGACTCGAGACCATCAGTCTCGACTCGAGACAACAAGGTCTCGACTCGAAATCATCAGGCCATTAAACCTTCACAACTCGAGACAGAGGTCTCGACTCGAGACCATTAGATCTCGACTCGAGACCATTAGATCAGGAATCAAGACCATTAGATCATGACTCGAGACAAAGGTCTCGACTCGAGACCATAAGGTCATCACTCGAGACAAAGGTCTCGACTCGAGACAACAAGGTTGTAACTCGAAACCTCATTATTTTAAGCTGTTAAATAATTGGTTTTGTAATCACTTAGTTAATTAATAAGGATCAAATAATGTTTTTTTACAAAACCAAAATGGCTTAACTTGAATGAGCTTCTGATGTATCAATTCTGGCCAAAGCTGATTTGATGCGTCTACTTATCGTTCAAGTATTACGAAAGCTATGTTAAGTATGCATCATAAGCATGAATGTCTTAATTTCTGGCCAAAGCTGATTTAATTCATTCATAGATGGCATACTTAAAGAGTGCATGACTAAAGTGATTGTCTCAATTTCTGGCCAAAGCTGATTTGTTACAACCACTTTGCACATATGCTTAAATGATTACACTTCTGGCCAAAGCTGTTTTGTCTTCGTTTAAGTAGAATTTTTAGCTAAGTCTATTATTTTGATGTTAGTAATAGACATATCACAACCTCTTCATACAATGATCCTTATATTAATGATCCTTAACTAATTTTTTTTATGATCATTTCGTCTGCCTTATTCTTAGTACCCATAATTTTTACTCACTATAATGTTCTTCTATAAGTCTATATCTCATCTACTCTAATTCCTAAATCTAATATGTTTTGCTTAAAGTTTCTACAAGAATTAGCTCTTAAAATTAAATCCTTGATTGTCTCTTAAGACACGATAATTCTATTGCTCTCTTCTGATAAAGCACTACAGAAGAAAAGTAGAGCATGATGATTAGGATAAATCGAACATGATATCTCTTATGATAATCAAGAATAAGTGCTGTCACTAAAGTTATTCCAGATTAAGTCTTTCCTAAGACTAATCTATAATTGTGGAATAATCATACGAATTCCTAATATGCATGCCTTCATTTGAAATTCTAAACTATAAAGTTAAGTGGTATATGTGAATACATTAAAATGTACAATACCATGACCCATAAAGTTAAGGGTTTTACGCATGGAAATAAGTACATTTTTCCAGTACATTACATACTAAGATTTTCACTTGTACAATTTGATGCATTATAAATGTTTGAAGCTGGAAAATAAGTTGTTACTCACCTTACAACCACTAATAGTTTAAAAGAGGATTGTTCTAAGGTCCATAGACAAAATACAAGTACAAAATCCCAACTCTAAGGTTCTTCAAGGGAAAATCTCACTGCATAATTATGTCATTAGACTAGGCATATGCAACGAGACTATCCATTATTCCAAAGAACAGTTGGATAAGTTAATTATGTAGTCATTTACTAATGATATTTAAGTCTGATAATTTTAATATTCCAATTAACACATGATTAGTTGACTCTAGTTCCATACGTTTCCTTACCAGAACTCGACAAATAACTAACATGAGAGTGAGTGACAAAATTAAATGTTAAGGCTATAAGAACCATAATAAGCAGTCTTCTAACAACGCTTTTCGATACCTTATATATTCTGAAGATTAATCAGCATATAGTATCATAATTAAGCAAAGTTATGAATACTGTGAGGTTTGCATAGTCAACATAAAGTCACACTTACCTTAAACTCTCATCTTATTTGTTCTAAATATATGGATTGAAACATTACTAAGATGGAACTAGATGATACCTTACTTTTTTCACAACTTTTGTCATCAAGCAAATGAGAATTTGACAAAAGGAAAATGAGACATATAAATTTCATCCATTATAACCGAAATTCATGAGAAATCATGACATGGTTAATGAGGATGATTATTCAACTAATTTCATTCTAAGTGATTTTAAATCATGACGTTATAGCCCTAAATATTATTTGGCTTAAGGAATAAGTATGGGTCCATCATAAGTCATTCATTGACATTCGTGGAACTTATTCCAAATGGAATGTTCAGACATAATTTATTTATCATTTAAAAGATTATCAACTTGTATCAAAATTTTGTCGCATATGGCTCACGTTCTTAGAAGAAATCTATTCATGTATGTACTTAATAAGATTTCTATTAAATATGTCCCTAAAGTTTCTTATGATATATGGACATTAAAGAAATCAAATAAAGTCTAACGTATATGTGATAGGTTCCCACGTCACGTAGCTCATTGAAACTTCTCTTGTAGCATTCTAGAGATCTTAATGATCAGTGGGAGCATTAAGTGTCTTAATGATAACGCAATAGTTGCAAGAGGTGGGGGAGTGAACTCTTCATATTACCTCAATTTGCACCTCTTGTACAAGACACCGCTCCATTACGCCACTGTTCTATCAAAACTTATCTCCTTAAATCTAATGCTACTCTTACAAAAGTTTCATTGTTGCCTAATTGTGGGCGCACTTAGATTTCTTACCTAAACTAACATAATTCTCAACAAGAGAAACAACTACAACGACTAACGTCATTAACTCGTTTCTCTATTAGAATTTGTTGGTCGTTACATATTGACCATAAGCATGCTGAGTTCCTAAAGACTTCTAAGGTCGGTGGGAGCAGTCAAAGTCCTTATTATGATTTGCAAGGAATACAAGAGGCGGGGGGAAGAATGTCATTAAATTTCATTCCGAATTTAACTCCGATTACACCTCTTGTACACCATACTGCACCAACTCTTACAAACTTAGAATGGAAATGATAGCAACCTAACCAAGAGCTAATCCATAAAACTGAAACTTCTAATGAACCCAATAATCAACTCAGGAGGTCATTTAGGTTTAAAAGCCTAGTAACTTTGATGATTACATAACCCCCCTAATTAAAGTTGAAATGGATTTTAGAAATGTTTACTGATCCTATCTCTTCTAAAATAAGCCATTAGTGTCAATTAATCTTCTAAATGGAATAAAACAGTTTTCTAGTAAAACTGATTTTATGTGTTCGTATAATGTTTGGGATTTGATTGAATTACCTAAGAGTGTTCATAACTAAACCAAATCCTAATATAAGCGTTAAGACACGAAGAAGCTTGATTGATTGTCAAAGGTTGTACTCAGGAAGAGATAAATTATTAGAGAATCTTTATTACATATCTAACAAAGATTTCTTTGAGGATCATCACTGTTCTAGTAGCTTATAATAGTTTAAAGCTACATTAGATGAACATTATAAACAATTTTCCATAACAAATGGCTGACACATTTACATGTTCATTAGATAACAACCTAAAGTTTCAAACTGAAGGTTAAAGAATACTTTATTTGTAAGCCAATAATATCCATGTATGTGTTAATGCAAACATCATAATGTGATGAAAAGCTAACGTAATTATTTTCATCAAGAATCAAGTGGATAAATGTACCTACCTCAAAATGAGTGGGAGCAACTAAGATAAACTTGTCTATATAGATGACATTCTTTTGACAAGTATATGTTACATAAGTCAAAGCATCGTTAACACAAACTTTGATATAATAAATCTCAGAGATATCTCTTACGTGATTGATATCATAACATACTGAGGTAGACCCAATGGGATATTAGTTCCGTTCCATAAGTTTAACATTAAATGGGTCCTTACATGTGTAACAAACAATACTGCTCTCCTTTAGAGGATAATAGGATAAATGAGATTATTTATTTACGCTTCATTAATTGGAAGCCTTATGTAAGCTTAAGTCTATACTGGTTTAGATATTACTCACATTGCAACAGACTAGATATGTCTAGATTAATGTGAAGCATCTAATGGAGTATTACAATATCTTTAAAGGAAACGAGAAGCTATAATTTGAAGAAGAAGTGAGAATTAAAACCGGTTTATTACTTTAACTTTGTAATGTTCAAAGATGACAAAATGTAATGTCGGGTATATCTTTATGTCAGCAGACAAAACCTATCTCATGGAGGAGTCATAATGGACTGATATTAACAACCTAAGTTATAATGACATAATATAGTCACTAAATGTTGTTGGAAATTTATCAGTGGACTCATAAGTATATTAACTCCATATAATTAATGTTTTGAAGACTTAGTGTGATAAAGTCAGTTACCATAACTCCTTGAACAGTAACAGTTCAAGAGGTGCTGCATTAAGTTTCGATACGCAATTGATTATTCGTTTATGAACGAATTGAGGAAACTAAGTTTTGTATCGAATACATTCATGATATGCTTAAGGATCCTATAACTGAAGGGCTATTACCCTCGGATTGATGATCTTTTTGATCAACTTCAGGGAGCCAGGTATTTCTCTAAGATAGACTTGCGCTCCGGATACCATCAGCTGGAGGTACAAGAAGAAGATATACCTAAAACTGCTTTCAGGACTAGGTATGGTCACTACGAGTTTACCATCATGCCCTTCGGCCTAACAAATGCTCCTGCAGCATTTATGGACATGATGAATAGGATTTGTAAACCGTATTTGGATAATTCGTAATTGTCTTCATCGACGACATACTTATTTATTCCAAAAATCAGGATGAACATTGTAATCACCTTCGCGCACTCTTAACTTTGTTAAGAAAGGAAAAGCTTTACGCCAAATTCTCGAAGTGTGAATTTTGGCTACAAGAGGTGCAATTTTTAGGACATATGGTGAATCACGAAGGCATTCATGTAGATCCCTCTAAAATAGAAGCAATCACCAATTGGAAGGTCCCACAATCAGCTACTGAAGTTAGAAGTTTCCTAGGATTAGCTGGTTACTATAGGCGCTTTATACGAGACTTCTCTAAGATAGCTGTATCATTAACTAAGTTAACCTGTAAAACAGTTATGTTCAAATGGGGACCCAAGCAAGAAGGGGCCTTTAGGACTTTAAAGCTAAGATTAACAAACACCCCAATTCTTGCCTTACCAGAAGGGACAGAGGATTTTGAAGTTTACTGTGACGCTTCTAAGCTAGGGTTAGGATGTGTGCTAATGCAACGCAAAAAGGTAATTGTGTATGCCTCAAGGCAATTGGAAAAGCACGAGGAGACTTATACGACTCATGACTTAGAGTTAGAAGCGATAATTTTTGCCCTTAAAATTTGGAGGCATTACCTGTACGGAAGTAAGTTTACAGTCTATACAGATCATAAAAGTCTAAGGTACATATTTGGGCAAAAAGAATTAAACATGAGACAAAGAAGATGGATGGAAATTCTAAGTGAATATGACTGTGATATTCAATATCATGAAGGAAAGGCAAATGTAGTAGCAGATGCCCTAAGTCGTAAGTACCATGAGAAACAAAGGGGAGTTCGTGCCCTTAGATTAAATCTACAGTTAGATTTAATGGAACAACTGAAGAATGTTCAAGAAACAGCAATCGAGGATGATGCTGAAGGAATGAAAGGAAGGATAAAAGAATTAGAGCAAGGGACTGATGGAATTTGGAAATTCCATAAGAAAATGATTTGGGTACCTAAGCAAGGGAATTTAAGAGATAAAATTTTAGAGGAAGCCCATAAATCTAGATATACCATGCACCCTGGTAATAATAAGATGTACCAAGATCTAAGAGGTAACTTCTGGTGGATAGGAATGAAAAAGGACATAGCTAGATATGTATCTAAGTGTCTAACTTGTTCGCAAGTTAAGACAGAACACCAGAAACCTTCAGGTTTACTTCAACAATTGGAAATGCCCGTATGGAAATGGGAACTAATAACAATGGAATTTGTTACCAAGTTACCCAAGACCAGGAAAGGTAACGATGCAATCTGGGTGATTGTAGATCGATTAACCAAATCAAATCATTTTCTGCCAATAAAAGAAACCTTTAGCATGGAAAAATTAGCAAAGTTATACGTAGACGAGGTAGTATCCTTACATGGAGTCCCACTCTCCATAGTATCGGATAGGGATAGTCATTTCACTTCGCATTTCTGGACAAGTTTCCAAGAAGCAGTGGGGACCCGACTGAATTTAAGTACTGCATAGCATCCCCAAACAGACAGACAAAGTGAAAGGACAATCCAAACCCTGGAAGACATGCTCAGGGCATGTGTAATAGATTTTGGTGGAAACTGGAATGACCACCTACCCTTAATTGAATTCTCCTATAACAATAGTTATCATGCAAGTATCGAAGCTGCCCCATTTGAAGCACTGTATGGACGAAAGTGTAGAACTCCAGTTTGCTGGGCAGAAATAGGAGAAAGTCAATTATCAGGTCCTGAGATTGTACAGGAAACCACCGACAAAATAACTTAAATCAAGGAAAGACTGAAAACGGCTCAAGATCGCCAGAAGAGTTATGCTGACACACGACGTAAGCCATTAGAATTTCAAGTTGGAGACAAGGTACTCTTGAAATTTTCTCCTTAGAAAGGAGTAGTTCCATTCGGTAAGAAAGGAAAGCTAAGTCCAAGGTACATAGGACCATTCCCAGTAATCCAGCGAATAGGACCAGTCGCCTATCGCTTACAACTACTAGAAGAGCTAGCTGGGGTACATGACGTGTTTCATGTATCTAACCTCAAGAAATGTTTATCTGACGAATCCCTGGTAGTACCTCTTCAAGATATAGAGGTAAATGAAAAGTTGAAATTTATTGAGAAACCACTTCAAATAGAAGACAAAAAGGTCAAGTTCCTCAAACACAAAAGACTAGTACTGGTCAAAGTAAAGTGGAATTCAAAAAGAGGGCCTGAGTACACATGGGAGCTGGAATCAGAAATGAAGCAAAAGTATCCTCACCTGTTCTAGTAAATATCGAGGACGGGATTTTAAATAAGGTGGGGAGGATGTAAGGACCTACAAAAATGTCCCAAAATGACCCGTAAGTAGAAACCCGGACCCCTAAAACCCTAATTCTCATGAAAAACCAAGAAATTCAAATTTTATTGATCGCTCGCGGGCCGCGTAAGTGTTAAGCTGAGCTTACGCGGGGCACGACAACTCATTGAGTCACCAGATAAGCTTTAAGCCACGTGTCTGACATGTGGCAGACTATGGCGTGACACGACAGCCCTAGCCGTAGCTAGGTGGCCCTCGCGGGCCGCGTAAGACCCCCTTAAGATTTACGCGGGCCACGAGAAACTCAAAATTTGGCTATAAATGGGACGTGCATGGGGCTTTCATCTGTGTTCGAAAAACTTTTCAAAACAGAAAACATTCTGCTTAGAAACAAGTATTTTAGGGTCGATACGCTGCTACGATTACAGGGTAATAACTCGATCACTGCTACGATACAATGTCCAATCGATTGAAACCGATCCGATGGATGTTTAAGTGCTGCCCGAATTCGGGCTATACTTTGTCATTCTTCATGAGGGTTTTGATTTCGTGAGTTTATCGTAAATGTTGTACTCCCTCCGTCCCACTAAATGTGTCTTATTTTGAATTTTCAAAGTCTTTATTTATAAACTTTGACTTTAATTATATATTTTTTTTGTTATATAAAACGTGATGAAAATTAACCCGATAAAAACACTTGTAAAACACACTCAAATCATATAACTTTCATCAAGTATTATCTAACACAAACAAAATTAGTTAAGGTCAAAGTTTATAAACAAAGACTTTGAAAATTCAAAGTAGGACACTTTTAGTGGGACGGAGGTAGTATTAAGTTACTGACCTAGTTTCGTGTGCATTGTTGTTTAACTAGGTTACGAGGCTAAATCAGTAGGCAAAGTTCTGTCCAACTAAACCTGCAATGTGAGTCATTCTCTTTTCATCAAAACTGTTTTTCAAAACCTAAATGTTTTCCAGTTATATTTTACAGGGGGTAAGTCTTTGTTATCTTAAATTACTGGCAGTAAGTGGGGTATTGTGCACATTACTATTGTTTTCTCACTTTTAGGTGGACGAACCTAAACAGTGATAATCATCACTATTGGGTGAAAGGACCCAATGGTGGTATGACCATCGTCACCAGGGGGTGACACTGGACCAGATAATTATAAGATAGTGGCAATTGTAATCGCTCTTAGTCCTGTAATTTATAACAATGTGTCGTTTTGTGCAAAATGAATGACTCGCCAGTATTTCCTCACTGATAAAATCTTTTTTAAACATGTTTCAGGTGATTTACTGTGAGCCAGGGAAAAGTGCCGCATAGCACTACAGCTTGAAGAATGTGGCTCAGTAAATAAAATAAATAAACATGTTTTTGTAAAGCAGGGAATTCCCCCGAGAAATTCCTTTATTATAAATTATGGAGTTTGTCCCAAAATGTGAAATAAATAATTGGGCATTTTTAGTTTAAAAGATCGTGTTAAAAATTTCCGCTGCTAAAATAAACACCAATACCACGGGTTTTTCTGTCCCGCGGCTCCTGAAACGGGTAAAACCGGGTCGGGGGTCGTGACAGGTAACCGGACTAAAGATCCTGCTGAGCTGGCAAGATATGATGTAGTCCTTACAACATATGCCATTGTGGTAGAAGAAGTCCCGACGAAAGTTTTTTATGAAGAAGATGAAGACGATCAAAGAAATGGGGGATTGAGTTCTTTATTTGCTAGTAAGAAAAGAAAGGGTATTTCTGGAAAGAAAAAGAAGGGTAAAAAAGGAATTGACGGTTCTGTCATAATGGTACACTTGCTAAAGTATTTTGGTTCAGGGTGATATTAGATGAAGCTCAAACGATCAAAAATAGCAGAACACAGACGTCTAAATCTTGTTGTGGTCTTAAAGCTAAAAAAAGGTGGTGCGTATCTTGAACACCTATACAGAATAATATTGATGAGCTATTCGGTGATTTCAGATTTTTGAGATGTGCTCCGTACGCCAATTATAAATCTTTTTGTAGTCACATAAAGATTCCGATATTAAGAAACTCAACGCAGGGTTATTTGAAACTTGATGCTGTGTTGAAGGCAATAATGCTTCGTCGGACAAAAGGTACCTTTTTTGCATATGGATGTTCTTATTACTTAATTACTGTAAATAGTTTAAGAAAGCACACATAATAAATTGACAATACTAAATCACCCTAAAATTTGTCTAAGTGAAAACTATATTAAGGCTTTATGCGTTTTAGAATAATATTTCTGCATTAATCTATTTTGCTTATAGTTAACTGGAAATGTTTTACTTTATGCATTTCTATATTTATGAAAAAAAAACAGAAAATAACACTTAAGAAGTCTAATAGGAGAACCGTCAACTTGGTCATTTGCTATGCAGTTAACGCGGTAAAATACTCATACACCTACGTTTCTTCGTGTAGAAGGACTCGGTGTTCCTCCTCCAACAACCAACCAAACTTCTCGCGGATTAACAAGTGGAAGCTTGCAAAACCGTGAGTACACTTGACCCATTTTCATTTTAACACTTTTGGGTGCAATATGTTAACCTTATCATAAATCACAAATACTTTATTCTTTATGCAAATGCACGAAAACAATCCAAATACATGAATACTATGTTGTTATACTTGATGCATATACTTGGGTGATTCTTATGTGATACAATAGTCATTAGCTTTATACGAGCCTCCATTTAACATGTATAGCGCTATAGGAGTAACGCACCACCCATGAACGAGAGGTCATGTTAAATTTCATTCTTTATTTCATAAACAGAGGGTTGACTAGAAATATTGCATGCCATGATATGTTGATCCTGAATAACTTAAGTTGCCATGTGGATTCGTTTTAAACTTTTATACTTATACTTAAGCTTGTGTACTCGGCAATACATTTTTGTGTTGAACTATATTTTGTTAACATGTTGCAGGTTGATGAGGTTGAATATGACGATATCTAGTAGGAATGACATTAGAAACGAACTTGAAATTACTAGATTTTGTACTTTAATTGTTGAACTCGTCGTATTGTTTTTCCATGTTGTACTTTGACAATTTTATATGTTATGAAATCAATTTTGAGTTAATTATTGTCACAATAGTGTTATGTGTGATGAGCAATCTATCTTCGTCCCACTCTGATGATTCCGCCATTGGTTGGGGTGTGACATTGTAACATCTGATTTCCATCTATTTCTTCCAAACTTTTAACAAAGTTCTTCACAAAACATCTATTGGTTCGTCAGATCTGCAAAGGCAGCTGATGCAAACTCTCAACTCAGTTGGGGACCAAGCTAATGTGAAGTTAATCTTTCAAACACCCTTTTTACAAACTTTCTGAATTCAAACTTAACTGGATCTGAGGTTCGTCGAAGCTCACAAGTTGAGTAAATAGCTGTGGATTCAAGATTTAACCAATTCCAGTTAAGTAGGTGACTAGTTCAAACAAAAACGAACTGATTTACCTAAGAAACAGCCACACCCGTCCGAATGGCAGGCACATTCGTCCGAAAGGGACATCCCTTTCGTACAAATGTGACATCCCAGTTCGTACGAATGCAACTGTTCTTCATGTTCCGATGATTTTTAAGTGTTGAATGATTGTCCATATTATTATTTTCCGTATAGTTAATTCTGGAACATCAGAGTGTGTTCTGTGGGAACTTTGGTTTCCAATCTATAACCACTACCTCACTTAACTCGTGTAACGAACACCCAAACAACTTCCTAGACCTAGAACAAGTGAACCTCGTCCAGCCTCCGACACTTAGGATTACCTTTCCATGTCGTGTTGGCACACCTGGGTTGTACATTGCTCGATTGTTTGGATTACTTACATTCTGTTATTTCCATTTCTGTATTCATGACCAACCAGTCAGTTAACCAAGTAAACTGATTTGTGCTTTGGTGAACTATAATGAGGTTTTAACCTCTATGCGTGACTTCTATGAATCTTCTGACTATATCAGATTGTAATATACTAATATTATAACTAATAAGACTTAACAGAAATCACGAACGTAACTGCTTAATAGTTAAAATGTTCAAAACGAGAATCTGTTCAATAACAGTCCCTTTCGTACGAATGGCACATCCGTTCTAGACACACTCGTATGAACTGTTCATATTTCTGTTTTCTGTATTCTGATTTCGTGTTCCTTGAACTGATTCTGTCGGGCAAGCTTGGACCCGTAAAAACACAGAAAAGATCAGTGTTGGGACAAGTGCTTGATATTCTACAACTTAATTCTGTAACTCCAATTCACGCCTTCGTTTACCCTATAGGGTGACCTCGGTGTTCCTGTACTAATTCCATCACCCCTTTGCTCGCCGGGTAGAATAACCTCGGTGTTCCCGTACTACATCCACCTACTCTTGCCAAAACTACGCTCATAGGATTTCTAACGAAGAATTAGCAAAACTGTGAGTATACTTGAACACCCTTTTTCATTTTTACACTTTGGGTGCAATACGTTATCTTATAAACCTACACTATTACACTTAGACTTTTATACAAAATGCACAAACAATCCAATACATGCATGCATACGTTATACTTGATACTTTTATATGGGTCTATACGTTTTGTGTTGAACTTGTCATTAACTTCGTACGAGCCTGCCCTTAACATGTATAGCGCTATAGGAGTAACGCACCGCCTGTGAACATTGGGCCATGTTAAGATCTTTTACTTGTGTTAAACTTTGGGTTGACTTGTTCGTTCACATGCTGGTTTATTGTTTATCTTGAATAACTAGTTTGCCATGTGGATTCGTTAAACTTTACTACTTATGCTATGTATTAAACTTGTATACTCGCCAATGCCTTGTGTGTTGATCTATACTTTCTAACATATTGCAGGATGATGCTGATGTTAAAATGGGCGTAGTGACGAGGCCTTAGATACACATCTATAAATCTTAGATTTTGATTGTTGTATCAACTTTGTAACATGCTATGCTGTACTTTGTTTTGTTGTATTTGAACCATGTTGTATTTGAAATTCCATGTATTGTAATTTGACAATTGTTATGAAATGAAATCAATTTATCTTAATTCTATTGTCACTTTTAGTGTTGTGTGCAATGAGCCATATATTTCGTCTCACTCCGATTTTTCCGCCATCGGTTGGAGTGTGACATAGACTGTGAGGCGAAGCACTGTTAAATTTGTACCAGAACCGTGAAGTTAATAGAAAACATAAAAAATTGTGAAATCTTGTGTTTCTTCCTATTTCTGAAGGATTTCGCACATCTGACTTAGGACTTGATATTTCCGTAAACGTAATCGTCGATCCAACAAACCGGACCTACAACTACATATGTTTACGCCTATGTATTAAAATATGTTATTTTATTTATTTAGTTAACTTTTTTAAGTCGATATGTTGACTGTACATCACACTTAGCTATGTATATACGTGTTGTAAATATGTTGTTTTATTAATTATTATCATATAAGTTGAGTAATTATTATTATTATTATACTCTTACTAGGTTATAACCCGGAAATTTTTCGGGTAGGAAAATTTAATTTACAACAAATAAAAGTATAAAAATAACATTTTTAACCTCTAAAGTGTTGGTGCATGCGTCTGTCGACTTCGTCTTGTATCGAGTCTTGTATGAATATAGATAGATCAGGGCACGTAATACGAGAAATCTGTCAAAAATAGGTCAACAGGCAGTTTCAAACGAAATTACAAAGTGTAATTTCGCTTGAAGTGAACATGTCATTTCAAACGAAATTAACTTGTTAATTATGCTTGAAATGGTAACCTCGCTTGAAACAGTAATTCCGTATGAAAGGTAATTCCGCTTGAGTCATGTTCAAGCGAAATTACGCAGCCTATAAATAGAGATGTCCTGATTTCGTTTGAGTCAGTTGTGTATGTGTGATCCCGGAGCCGAAGTGCTGCCGAAGTGTTGTTTCGCTGTAAAACTTTGTCAAGTTAATCAGAACAATAGTTAAAGTGAATATCTTGCTGAATCACACACAATATGTCTGTTTTCGCCTTTCATATTGTGTAGAACGCCTCTGATCGACTCGTTTCAGGTCCGTACACGATCATACATGTGGTATCAGATCTCAGGAGGAGGAGTTCTACCGATTTCAGCTTGATTTCATCAGATTTTCTAACTTCTACACCTTTTTTCAAAATTGAACAACTTTTCACGGTTAAAATCGGCTAATTTTCTCACATATTGTGTGAAACAGTGTTTTAACAAACCCTTGAAAGTTTCAGACTTAAAATCGGACAAAAACCTGATCAATTGGACAAAAGTTTGATCGAAATGATGACATCAGCTTAATTTCGCTTGAAAGTTGCTGTTAATTCCGCTTGAAAACGTTATTTCGCTTGAGTATTCCGTTTGAAATTTTCACACGAAATCAGTTATTCCGCTTCAAATAGGTATTCCGTTTGAGAGGTTCAAACGAAATCAGTAATTCCGCTTCAAATCGGTATTCCGTGTGAGTTGGTATTCCGTTTGAAACTGGTTTGCAGATAGTTTCGCTTCAACAGGTGATTCCGTTTGAAAAAGTATTCCGGTTGAAAAGGGTAATTTCGCTTGAGGTTTAATTTCGCTTGAAGGATTTTCATTTAAAGGACCTAATTTCGTTTGAAAGTGTCTCTTGTGAAAAGTTTGTTACCGAATCATGGAAGAAGAATTCTACAACGCATTTGCCACATCCCCGACTACTCCAGCTGCCATTGCTCAAAACATGAACATGAAAATGAAACTGGAACAATGCAAAAACCCCCTAAACTAATGAGCATTGAGGAGTATTATGGTTGGAAAGATAGGTTTGAAAACTGGGTCCAAGCCAATCATTTGAGATCATGGGAGTGTGTTGAGAAAAAGTATGTGCTACCACGTACTGAGCTGGGAGTTGATAAAAAGATTTTTGAATTTACAGATAAGGAAAGAGACATGTACAAAGCAGAGAAAATGATGATCAGTTTACTCCAGCAAGCTATTAAAGAAGACATCTTCATATTGCTTCAACATGATAAAACTTCACGTTCTATTTGGGAAGCACTCAGAATTAAGTTTGAGGGAAGTGAGAAGATGATTAAGAGTAAAAAGGCATTGCTTAAGAAAGAATTTGATCTATTCACCAGTCTGCCAGGAGAAGATACAAAGAAGTTGATTGAAAGATACTGCCACTTAGTACGTTCAATGTCTTTGTTGAGTATCAATAAAGAACGAGAGGAATGGGTAGACAAATTAGCTGATGCTTTACCTCAGAAAGAATGGGGTACATTTTTGATGATCTTAAAGAACACCGGAGAATATGATGGTTTGACGATTTCTCAGTTCATCGAAAAGATTGAAGGTCAAGATCTTGAACAGCAAAAGATTGCAAGGATGAACAATCCAAGTAATCAACAAGATGTGAAAATGTATTACAAAGGCAGTGTTCAAGATGTTGAAATGAGTCCAAAAATCCAAACTGCTTTTAGTGCTGGAAACTCATCTGGAACTGTTGATCAAAATTCAAACAGTAGTAGTGGATTTTCTTCATATCTGAGTATTAATCCAAAGAGTTCAACTTCAAGTTTTCAGTCTCAAAGTTCAAAAAGTGGAAATGGTTGTGTGATACAGTGCAACATTGCATTAAATCTCCCGAATGGTCAAAGTTTTTCTGAAGAAGATGCTAAAGATCACATGGCGTTACTTGCTACCGTGCTGGAATCTTATGAGGGATTAGTAGCTGGAAGGATCGGAAATCCTATGCTGACGAAAGAGGATTAAGATCAGATAGACGCTGAAGTGATGGAGCTCATTGACATCAAATGGTGTCTAGCAAGTGTTTTGAGAAGTGCAGAAAAGTTTAAAATGATTACAGGAAGAAATGATTTTTTGGACGCACATGTGTCTACTTTGGGTTTTGATAAATCTAAAGTTACTTGTTTTCGATGCAGGGAGAAAGGTCATTTCAAGAGAGAATGCAAAAATCAAGAGGCTAGTGGAGCAAAGAATCCTTTTGGAAAAGATGATTACTATCGGAAAGCCATATATCAACAAGTTGCTCATCAACCATATCAACAAAAGGAACCACAAACTGCGCATGCAAGAATGATCGAAGATGCAAATAAGAAAGCTTATTATGGTATCATTGATCAAGATGATGAAAAAGTGGCAGAAGGTTTCAGCTGGGGTAAATATATTCCATCTGATTCAAAAGTTGTAGCTCTCATTGCACAGATAGTTCAAGAGCCTGATCTGATGACAGAATGGATGAAAGCGTTTGATAGTAATAATACAAGTCAAGAAGAAGAGTTTGTTTCATCAGAAGAAAGTTCAGAAAGAACAACAGTTTTTGTTCAAACACCATCTGATTCTGGTTCTTCAGATGATAGTTCAGAAAAGACAATAGATTTTGATCAATCACCAACTGATGACAGTAGTGATGATGAGGAAGAAATGCATATCAATATTGCAAAAACTCATTTATCTCCTGAAAGTTTTCAATTTTATTTTGCAGATCGCTTGGAGAAGTTGATGAAGACACGAGCAGCAAAAGAACTGAAAAAGAAGGAATGTGAAAGCAAAGATCAAAATGAAAAGATTTTTCAAAATGAAGAGGTTAAAATTGCTGAAGAGATTGTTGAAACAGAGAAGGTGATTGAAGTTGAGAAAGTTGTTGAAGTTGAGAAGATCGTTGAAATAGAAAAGATTGTGGAAGTCATCAAGCCTTGCTTAAAATGTTTAGAATCTTGCAACAGTTTGCAGAGAAGGATGAGAAGCTAAGTGAGCAAGATAAGATGAAAGAACAATTACTGTTCAATCTCAATTATGTAAAAGAGTCGTATGACGTTTTGAACAGAACGGTAACTGGTCTACAAAAGACAAATTCTGAAAGAGAAGATGCACTGACAATGATGAATGCTGTGATGATGTCGAAGCAAAAAGCTATCAATCATTATATTGAAGAGTGTGCAAAGTTAAAGCAAGAGTTGGAGACTGAGAGGATTGAAAATGAGAGAATTAAACGTTTACTGCAAAGTTATTCTAGTTCTGATTATCTAATTGATCGAATCTATCCAACTGTTGCAGGTTTAGAAGTTTTTAAAGATGAGAAGCCAAAAGAGAAGAAAGATACTGGTAAGAAACAGAGTGTCAGTTATAACAAGTGTCCGCCTCCGATTTGGGAAGGGTATTCTCCTAGAAAACCGAATGAGGAGCAAGTCAAGAAGGCTGTCAATATAAAGTTAAAAACGGAAACAACTGATGAGTTACCAGAAAACATTGACATCACGTTCACATCGTCTGACACTGATCATGAGTCTGAGTTAATAAAAAAGGTGGTCGATCAGGTGTTGGAAACAGATGAGGAGTCGGAGTCAAAGTCTGAGTCTGAAATTCCGAGATCATCATCAGTTGACAGTCCAAAGTCGTCGGTTAAACGGGTTTACAATAAATAATTTCTTTTATCAAAATCTAATTTGAAGGATGAAACATTTGAAGTTGCATACACTTTAAATGATTCTGACAAATTATATTCTGATAAAGAATTTCCAATAAGAAGTGTTAAAGTTGAAAAGATCAAAAAGGTTTTCAAACTAACAGAAATCAATATTTCTGAAATAAAAGATGTAAATCTTACTGAAAAACCTAAAAAATACACTTCAAGAGTTCAACAACGTTTAAACAAGAAAAAAGGTTACGCTTCTGGTTCTGGTTTTCAAAAGAAACCAAACCATAACGGTAATTTCAAAAAGAAAGGTCTTGGATTTATTCCACTTGAAAATTATAAACTTAAAAAAACTTCTAAAACAAATACAAAATTTGTTCCAGGGACAAGCTGTGAAGAGGAATCAAAAAGCTCATTCTGGAAGCAATCAAACAGAGAATTCCTTGCCAAGAAGCAAGAAAAAGTGAAGAATGGAGATTATCAAAGAAAGGAGACAAGAACCTGTTACAAATGCAAAGAAGTTGGTCACATTGCATGGAACTGTTCTCAAGCAACAAAAACAAAACAGGAAGTCTCTAAAAAACTCAAAGAAAAAGTTGTTGAGAAAAATGAACCACCAACTGACAAATTTAAAATTTTTGAAAATTCAACATATGAAGTTGGTGAGTGTTTAAAAACAAGTTTTTATAAAAAGAGAGCTAAGCATGACAACCAAATGTGGGTTGTTAAAAAGTTTCATGAAGATGTAAAGAAATTTGATGTGAAAACTGGCGATGAATCTGATTCCACAAAGTCAGAGGAGCCACAGGTTGAGGTAAAAGAAGAAAACTCAGTGCCTCCAATGGATGATGTTAATTTTCCACCATTGAGGGCTGAGAATTTTAAATCAAAAGTTGGAAAGATTGAGATCTCGAATCAATTCTATTCTGAGAAGAAAGAATTTGATGTTGAGAAAGTGTTTAATGAAAATGTTAAAAAGATTTTTGTAAAAATGGTCGAGGGAAAGGCCAAAGGGGTAAAGGACTTTTATGAAACAAAGAAAGCAACTTTTTACCCAAGTGAAATTGAGGAGGAAACATCCAAGTTTGGTCAGGCTTGGATGGAAGTTTTTCACAAGTAAAATCCTGACTTGCCGGAGCTCCCAGGTTGGTAAGAGTGGAGCAGGTATCGGCATCTTTCTTGAGAAATTCACTTCAGTGATATTTCGACTTACAAGTGGTAAATCAGGGACATTAAGTTGTACTTGATTTTCTACAAGTGGTATTTGTTAATTGAAATTAAAACTGTTATATTTTTTAAAAAAGGATGAAAATGATTGGAAAACAAAGTGATGATCACATCCCCATTTCTACAAGTGTTAAAATCAACAAAACTCATTTTCCGGAAAAATCATTTTGATTAAAACAAACTTAAGTGTTTTGAAATCATAATGTGAAAATAGTTTGTTGTAAGGGGGAGTTCTGATTGTTTATGCCAAATGGATGGCGAACTGAAGTGATTCGATATCAGTTGTCACTTTACTTGTATAGTTTCTTTACAAATTTCTTTTAAATGATTTTGCATTTTAAGGGAAGTAAGAATTTTTCAGAAAATCCAAAAACATTTGAAAATTTGAAAAAGTCAAAAACATGATAAAATACAAAAAGAGTTTTGTTGTGAAAAAGAGGAAATGATAGTACATCAATGGACAGTTACAGTATGCTAAAGAAATGTAACGTTTAAATATCGTTAAACGGTCTCACTAATGATATGCCGATAGGTTTTTACACATTTAGTAAGCTTTTTCGGGATATAAACTTAAATTCAAACTTGCTTATTTAGTGGGGAACACTACTTGGATATATAGGTAACCCCTGAAATTTCTTTTGAAGGATCCCTCTTTCTGAGATACTAGGTCTTTATACTCAGTGATATCTGGGGTATTATCCCGGGACTTCTGATTTTGCGGAAGCAATGGCCTAGTCCCCGGAGAATACTTTACGCTTGCTTGAAATAAAAGTCTGCCCTCAGCATAAAAAATGATGAAACATTGAAAAATGCTAATCATGTGCTGTTATAAAAAAGATCCTCTAAAGGGGACCCACCAAAAGTCGAAGCCGTCATCTCTCTGCTGAACGGAAGTTCTGACCTGAGCTCTCACGGCCCTCGCATTTAACCCCTTACAGATATCATCTGTGGTATACTCACCTGTAAGACTGAATATTGGGATCTGGATACGGGAGTATATTCAAGAGGTGGGACACATGAATGAGTTTAAGTTCTTAATACACCTAATTCATATCCTGAATCAGTTGAAATTTTGTGTGAAAATTTAAGTGGATCAGTATATCGGCAATCTAAGTGAACTGTTTAATTCTTAATGTGTAACCAAGCTCAACGGTACTTGTGACCTGTCAAAAACTGATATGATCCTCTTACACAAACTCACAAAAAATAGTGTCTGTAAATATTTCTTTACTGCATTTCTTTAAAATTCAAAAAGATTTTCAGTGTGTTTTAGCATAAACTTTGAAAAATCCAAAAAGATTTTTGACAACTGATGTTGAAGAGCTGATTTTCAAAATTCCAAGTGCTAAATATGATGAGCATTTCGTGAGGGAGAGTCTGTGTTTAAATGAGAAATTTTTTTGAATATTTACCTACAAGTGGTCATCAGAAGTTTTTAAAGTGTTAAATCATTCTGGAAAGATACCTGCAAGTGATTTATAAATTTGTCAAATGTTAAATTTGTGAAATTTACTTTTGGGTAGAGGATGTGCAGGATAGCCTGGATTCTGAGTCTGAGTACAGAGCTAGGACACGATCCTGATCCTGTGAAAGACAGATTGCGATCAACATCCGAGGAAAGATTATTTGTTCGAGGGGAGTATGATGGTGCTGATGAAAAGAAAAGAGAAGATTGAAGAAGTTTTATACTGTCAAATACTTCAGAGAGCAATCAGACTGATAAAGACTGAAGACGTTGAAGACTCGACACTTAAGACTCGTCAACATTCGAGGGGGAGTCTGTTGGTGCATGCGTCTGTCGACTTCGTCTTGTATCGAGTCTTGTATGAATATAGATAGATCAGAGCACATAATACGAGAAATCTGTCAAAAATAGGTCAACAGGCAGTTTCAAACGAAATTACAAAGTGTAATTTCGCTTGAAGTGAACATGTCATTTCAAACGAACTTAACTTGTTAATTCCGCTTGAAATGGTAATCTCGCTTGACACCGTAATTCCGTATGAAAGGTAATTCCGCTTGAGTCATGTTCAAGCGAAATTACGCAGCCTATAAATAGAGATGTCCTGATTTCGTTTGAGTCAGTTGTGTATGTGTGATCCCGGAGCCGAAGTGTTGTTTCGCTGTAAAACTTTGTTAAGTTAATCAGAACAACAGTTAAAGTGAATATCTTGCTGAATCACACACAATATGTCTGTTTCCGCCTTTCATATTGTGTAGAACGCCTCTGATCGACTCGTTTCGGGTCCGTACACGATCCTACATAAAGTATCCTCTTTCCGTTTTCTCCACCATAAATTTTTAATTCGGTTTCATATACTTTTTCTTGTTGTAAACTTCACATCACTATTATAATATTTCTAGTACACCAGTACTTGCTATTGAATTCAATGCAGTAAGTAGTTCCAAAAACATTCAAATATATGTATAAATTCATTTTAAATGCAGAGTTAAAACTTAAAAGCATATCTTGTATCTAGCTGCATACTTGTTCATCCATCATAGTTTTTTGATCTAACAACATGCAGCACCTCTGTCTCAGAACAGTTTATGACTTAATCCTAAATTTAAGAATGATACACAATTATCACAATCAACATTAAAGAAATTACAACTCTTTTAACAAAGACTTAAAGTTTTGTGAAATAAGCTTAATTTCAATCTATACACATGCCCATTCTAATTCAAAATATGTATCAAATTAAAAACCTGTTAATAAGCATATTAATTAAACACAATGCACAACACTTACATAGGCCTTATAGGTGATTGTTGAAGAGTAGTTGCAAGATGACCCTGCCGCATCAACAGCTATCTGAATAAGAAATATAACTAAAAAGGATTGTAATTGCAAAACCAAGCTATCTCAATAAGAAATGTAATTACAAAATGATAGTAATAACCAGTAAGTGATCCTAATCATCCTATATCATTTATCTATTTAATTATACCTTCACGTTATGTTTTATATCCAAGTCAAAACACAAAATAATGCATTGAAAGAAATTATAAAGCAAGAGAATTCAAGTAATAAAAAGATAGAATTTTGATTTTAATTACCTTAGTGTCATCCCTTGTAAGCCGAAGAGAAGAATTAATTAACAAAGAAACCTTCTTAGAGCACTCCATCAATTCTGTCACATTAATGATGAATTAAGTTAAATGAAAAAAGGAATGGACTAAACGGGTGAAACACATTAATGGTTTACGTTCAAATTTAAATTAAAATAATGATTGACTTCGAAATTTAAAATCAAACACATTAACGGCAAACTTTCAAATTTCAATTTAAAATAATAATTGACTTCGAAATTGAAAATTTAAAATCAAACACAATAATGGTTTACTTCAAAATTTAAATTTAAAATAATGATTGACTTCAAAATTTAAAATTTAAAATTTAAAATCTGAAAATTAAATCACTAATATCAAATCCCGTAAATCAAGCAAACTTATTAGGAAAGTCTAACCTTGCCAAGCAAAACCAACCGACATGGTACCAATTTCCAGCCACAGCAAGCATATCTCTGTCCAACATAGTTGCAGCCAAAAACTCCGGACCATCCAAAATAAACACCTAACGAATCAAAATAAAAACACATAAACCTTGAATATTACTCACTTTATTACTACTATCCCCCAAAACAAAACTTTGTCAACAAATTATACTAACTTATGCAATGGTAAACCATAAAAGTAACAAATTAATTTAGATGATTAGCCTTGCAAAAAAACCCAAATCATGAAAGTTTACCTGAATCGTTAACGAAAAAAAATCAGACTCAGATTGGGTTACTCAAGCGGATATTAATCACTGGAATCAGATCTGGTATCAAACATAAGAGCACACATGAGTTGATTAACGGAACAAAATGGTGAGGAGAAGAATATACATCAGTGAATCGAATAGAGATCAATTTCCCATAGGATCCCAGTCAAGATATAGATAAAAAAACAATGCAAGATATACCTTTCCTTCAATTTCCCATAGGATCCCATTCAAGAGTTCCTTGTAGGGGAAGGAGTCTGAAAGAAGCTCATCACCTAAAATTACAAAACGCAATTTGAATTCGATATGCAACTCGAGTACAAAAACAATAGTCGAAGACTCGAAGCATCCCTAAAATTACAAATAATATAGTCAAAGAATCTCATAAAAAATATCAAGACTTCAAAGCATTCAATTAATCAAAGTAATAAAAACCATTGATTTAAGCAATTAATCACAAGACAAAAAAAAATATGAAATTTTTAATTTTAATTTAAAGTAGTATTACTCCTTTTTCTCTGTTTGTGTTCATCATAATCAACTCAAAGGAAAAGATTACCAGTAATCAAATCTTGATAGACCAACATGATGATGCTTCTGGAAAACGATGGAAACAAAGAGAGCAAAAAGGGTAGCAACTTGCGAATGAAAGAAAGAGGGTTTGGGAAGTAGCTAATGTAGATGAAGCCTGTATTCTTATCTTGAAAATAGAAGAATCACTGAGCGAAGTAAAAGAATACAAAAAATTGAAGGAGCCCTATGCAAAATAGAGTAAACATAAAATCCAAATACCTGTGAGTTCATCAAAGCACTTATTCTGCAATCCAAATAAAAAAAACGGGTAAAATAAGTTTGAAATATACCTTGTTGGTGCATACATCTGTCGTCTTCGTCTTATATCGAGTCTTGGATTTGGTGCGGATCTGAACGAGCATGAAGTCATCGTCAAGAATGATGACATCACATATGTGACATCAATGATGACTTCACAACATGACATCATCACATATTAGAATGCATATATGACAAGAATTTATGTTCTGTTCGCTTGAAAAGTCAAATCTTGTATGTTCGCTTGAACTTGTAACCGCTTGAAAGTGTATGTGTCTTTCAAGCGGACTAGTAACACTATATATAGGTGGTCATGTCTTTCATTTGAAGCGATCAGGGAGAAAGACTAGAATCGATACCGAGGTGCTGCCGGTATTCCTTGTGATTGTAATAGCTGTTATTTCAATATACAAGATGATTAAAGTGATATTCAAGCTGTTTCAAAGTCAGTATCTTAGTTTCCGCATCTGAAACTGATAAAATCTCTTCTGAACGACTCGTTTGGGTCACAAACCGATCCTACATACCTTCACATTATGTTTTATATCCAAGTCAAAACACAAAATAATACATTGAAATAAATTATAAAGCAAGAGAATTCAAGTAATAAAAAGATAAAAATTTGATGTTAATTACCTTAGCGCCATCTCTTGTAAGCCGAAGAGAAGAATTAATTAACAAAGAAACCTTCTTAGAGCACTCCATCAATTTTGTCACATTAAAGATGAATTAAGTTAATTGAAAAAAGGAATGGACTAAACGGGTAAAGCACATTAATGGTTTACTTCCAAATTTAAATTAAAATAATGATTGACTTCGAAATTTAAAATCAAACATATTAATGGCAAACTTTCAAATTTAAATTTAAAATAATAATTGACTTCGAAATTTAAAATTTAAAATCAAACACAATAATGGTTTACTTCAAAATTTAAATTTAAAATAATGATTGACTTCAAAATTTAAAATTTAAAATCTGAAAATCAAATTACTAATATTCAATCCCGTAAATCAAGCAAACTTATTAGGCAAGTCTAACCTTGCCAAGCAAAACCAACCGACATGGTACAAATTTCCAGCCACAGCAAGCATATCTCTGTCCAACATAGTTGTAGCCAAAAACTCCGGACCATCCAAAATAAACACCTAACGAATCAAAATAAAAACACATAAACCTTGAATATTACTCACTTTATTACTACTATCCCCCAAAACAAAACTTTGTCAACAAATTATACTAACTTATGCAATGGTAAACCATAAAAATAACAAATTAATTTAGATGATTAGCCTTGCAAAAAAACCCAAATCATGAAAGTTTACCTGAATCGTTAACGAAAAAAATCAGAGTCAGATTGGGTTACTCAAGCGGATATTAATCATTGGAATCAGATCTGGTATCAAAAATAAGAGCACACATGAGTTGATTAACGAAACAAAATGGTGAGGAGAAGAATATACATCAGTGAATCGAATAGAGATCAATTTCCCATAGGATCCCAGTCAAGATATAGATAAAGAACGATGCAAGATATACCTTTCCTTCAACTTCCCATAGGATCCCATTCAAGAGTTCCTTGTAGGGGAAGGAGTCTGAAAGAAGCTCATCACCTAAAATTACTAAACACAATTTGAATTCGATATGCAACTCGAGTACAAAAACAATAGTCGAAGACTCGAAGCATCCCTAAAATTACAAATAATATAGTCAAAGCATCTGATAAAAAAAACATCAATACTTCAAAGCATTCAATTAATCAAAGTAATAAAAACCATTGATTTAAGCAATTAATCACAAGACAAAAAATTCTGAAATTTTTAATTTTAATTTAAAGTAGTATTACTCCTTTTTCTCTGTTTGTGTTCAACATAATCAACTCAAAGGAAAAGATTACCAGTAATCAAATCTTGATAGACCAACATGATGATGCTTCTGGAAAACGGTGGAAACAAAGAGAGCAAAAAGGGTAGCAACTTGCGAATGAAAGAGAGAGGGTTTGGGAAGTAGCTAATGCAGATGAAGCCTATATTCTTATCTTGAAAATAGAAGAATCACTGAGTAGAAGAATCACTGAGGCGAAGTAAAAGAATACAAAAAATTGAAGGAGCCCTATGCAGAATAGAGTAAACACAAAATCCAAATACCTGTGAGTTCATCAAAGCACTTATTCTTCAATCCAAATAAAAAAAATGGTAAAATAAGTTTGAAATATACCTTCACATTATGTTTTATATCCAAGTCAAAACACAAAATAATACGTTGAAATAAATTATAAAGCAAGAGAATTCAAGTAATAAAAAGATAGAAATTTGATGTTAATTACCTTAGCGCCATCCCTTGTAAGCCGAAGAGAAGAATTAATTAACAAAGAAACCTTCTTAGAGCACTCCATCAATTCTGTCACATTAAAGATGAATTAAGTTAATTGAAAAAAAGAATGGACTAAACGGGTAAAACACATTAATGGTTTACTTCCAAATTTAAATTAAAATAATGATTGACTTCGAAATTTAAAATCAAACACATTAATGGCAAATTTTCAAAATTAAATTTAAAATAATAATTGACTTCGAAATTGAAAATTTAAAATCAAACACAATAATGGTTTCTTTCAAAATTTAAATTTAAATAATGATTGACTTCAAAATTTAAAATTTGAAAATCAAATCACTAAGGAAACATACCAAAAATATAGGATAATATTCCTCAATCAACTTTAACAACGAATGAGAGTTGTTTTTAGGATCCATGACTGCAAAGGAAGTAACCACTGTTTTAAAAAAATATAATGGTAATCTATCTATAGAAACAAAGTCTATTTACAGAAACCGAATCATAATTCCAAATACAAAAATCATCTTTAACAACAGTAATATGTTTATAGAAACAAAAACAACTTTAAAAATGAAATTAAAGGCATCTTTAAAGAATTAACAACTAAATACAAAAATTATAACTAAATGGCTCACGATAAATCATCATCAGTAATTTTAAGAAATTGAAATATGTAAGTTCTCCCCACAATAAGGTTGCGAAATCATACGGTATTTCCTATCAATCGAAATAAAAAAACATATAAGTTGCAATAACTTATTGTGTGCACAAAACTGAAAACTAAAGAAACATACCAAAAATATAGGATCATAGTCCTCAATCAACTTTAACAACGAAGGAGCGTTGTTTTCAGGATCCATAACAGCAAAGGAAGTAACCACTGTTTAAAAAAAACATATAACGGTAATCTATTTATAGAAACAAAGTCTATTTACAGAAACCGAATCATAATTTCGAATACAAAAATCATCTTTAACAACACTAGTCTATTTATAGAAACAAAAACAACTTTAAAAAGAAATTAAAGACATCTTTAAAGAATTAACAACTAACTAAATAATTATAACTCACAAAACAAACCATAAGAACTTCAAAAGATAATCATATAAAATTTTAAATTAACGCCTAAAGACAAAAATAAAAAAGAAAGACTATACATATCAAAAAACAAACAACACCAACAAAACCGAACTAACCTGTTTTGGTCGACGAACAATTCGAGTCCGATAGTCACAAAAGATTGAGGGTTCACCATAAGAAAAACAAACCATAAAACATTCAGAACATATGTTATTAATTTTTGAAAAAAAAAATACCAAACATAAAGGATAAAATCAAACCTACAAAAACTTTAAAAAAAGAGAAAACAACTATAACATTTAACTAACCTCTGTTGTTTGGCGAATGATCGGAGACCGATTTTATCCAAGATTTAGGGTTCCACATGAAAAACAATATAAAAAAAATTAGTAACTTTGATAAATGTCGAAGAGATGATTAACGTTCATAGACACTACATAAATCGGAAAATGTAGATGATGATAACAAAACCTCTGATCTTGATTTTGTTTGCAAAAAAAAAAAGATAAATGTTCAATCGCTTGATTAAAGATACATAGTAGATAAACAACAAATTAAAACAACATACCTCCAATTTTTATGATCAGATCTACAAAGTTTAGGACAAAGAAGAAGTTAATAGCATTCGAAGCAATCTTTATAAAATCAAGTTTCTATAGAATTGAATAACATAAATAAAGCAGATTTAGGATCGATTGTGTAGATTTACCTTTGATTATATTTGATTCTTGATAAAGAAGGAGACTGATGCACTGCGAGAGGAAGAACAGGGATTGATTAAAGAAAAAAGACGTGCAGGTAGAATTCTTTCGGTGCTTATCATCAAAATACTTCTTGCTAACATGAATCCGTTATGGAACAACAACAACAAAGATGTGAGGTAGATTATATGTGAAGAAACAAAATAACATCAGAAAGAGAAATCAAAAGAATAAAATTAAAACCTACGCTAAGAAAAATAGATTGAAGGGTAAAAACACATACCTTCAATAGCGGAAGAAGATTTGATTAGAAAGATGAGAAATCGCTGTGACGTCCAGAAAGGTTGAGTGGATCTAGGGTTTGGTTTTAGGGTTGTGGAGAATGTTGAAGAGTGTGAAAGAAGAATTAGAAAAAAAAGACATATATAAAGGATCCATCATGATTGATCCAAACCCAAAAGTCCGACCCGATGCTATCCGGATCCCGTGTCCATTGTGAATTTGTGTGTGTATTGAGAAATCAGAATGGATTCCCTCCCAAACTCACAAAACACCTCAACCATAGGTTGCCACATCATCAAAAAGATCCAAAATCACATGCCACATGGCCCAAATCCATCTCATTTATATATATACTAGGTTTTTACCCGGGATTGCTTCCCGGGCTCAGGAAAGTTGTTTAGATTAATTACTATTTGTTATTAATACGACCACATTACATCAACCATCTCATTCGATTCAACAACATTGTCTTCAAATCACCGAATTAGATCATGAACCCATATTATAGATCAAACAAAAGCACAACAGGACCACATGAATAACATCATTTCCAATTTTACTTCAATGCACTTAAATGATGGGGTGATTTGGGATTTTGTAAAAATGTTTGTTCTTGTACTTCTTAACAAAAATATATAGAATTTAAGAAAACAAAACAATGACTAAAAGAGCTATAGTTTAACACCCAATGTGATCGAGCAAATAGATGTTGACCAAAAGTCAAACAGTTGTTGACTAAAAGTGAAACAGATGTTTAACCAGATCCATTGTCTTCTTATATTTTAGGACTGTTTTCCTCTTCAAAACACTGTTCAACCTATCATGGGTTTCCATGAACTGTTGACCTAAAGTCAAACAAATGTTAAAACCACTGTTTGAGTTATTCAAACGTCTGTTGAATACTAAATGAGATGTTGACCAAAAGTCAATCAGATGTTGACCAAAAGTCAAACGGAGTATACTGTCTTTAGTTCACATCTCCACATCGTTTCCGTTAGACATGGACCTAATAATTTACATGTACATATATAGTTTTAGAATCACAACTTCAAAACTAAACAAACAAGTCTAGTATCAGTTTCAAAAAGCAAACAACTACAACCCAAAAATTTGGTTCAATGTATGCTTCTGCATTTGCCTTCTTCAACCCACAAACATTCATCCGAACATAAAAAGCTTTTTACCTTTCACAAAGTTAAGTGTAAATGCTTGACCTGGAACCATGCCTTTATCTCTCACAAACTTTCTCATTCCTTGAAGATAATATCTTGGTTAACCTCGAGATGAACCTATAGCAGCTTGAATATTCCAAACATCACCTGCCACGCCCACAATCTTCAAATCCATCTTACGATTCAGTCCAAGATCTTCAGCCTGTTTTTAAAAAGGCGCTGTAACAAACAACGAACAATTCAATAAACAAAGAATTAACACATCTTTAAAATCTGACTAAAGTATTATATATTAGTAAACTCATCATCACAAACTTACAAAATGACCGTCCACACGGAAAGAAATAGGTACGATCTGATTATCTTCATTCCCAACAACCATACCACTTTCATTGACATTAACGATGTCCTGTAAACCTTCAGTATCTGAACTCAACACAACACAATCTCTTTTATCACCTTTTCTTTAACAACAGCACAAACCTCCGGTGGAAGCACTAAATCACAGGTAGCACAATTGAAAACCGTGATATGAAAAGTCTGAAGATCTATCATCTCAAAGACAATGAGATGATCACAACTCATTCTTTTATCTCCTTCCATCCGGTAATTATGTAAAGTTCATTGTTGATATCTTCCATCCCTACAGACCAATTCTGGTTTTCAGATCCTTTAATAAGAACCAGATATGAAGGAATAGTGTTTAACATCTTGTGATGAACAAAAGAACGATTAATACTCTACAATCAGAATAAAACACATTATATAGTACATTAGTAAAAATATATCAGAAAATTAAGTAAAAAAATAAAACACAATAATTAAACAACTGTATCTCCAATAAAATTACATGATGAATAATATTCGAAGTTACATACCACACAATCTTCGTTACCAGATGGTTTGTAGTAAAACTCTTCACAAGGAGCAAGAATGTCTTGAAAAAAATACAATATTCTGAAACTTTGTAATGCTTCTTCATAATGAAATATCAACCATGAATCTAAATGTATTTTCAAACTGTCTACCAACTGACACCAACAATTATAAAAATAATATATGCCATTGCTTAGAGGATAGATCTTGACTTTAAAAACATTTCCAGTTGTGGTCCGGATGTTTGTATTTCCAATTGGATAATTAAACTGTTGAATCCAATTTTGATATTGTTTTGGAAAAATCTAAGCATAAATAAAAGAAACACTTTTATTGCTAATTATCATACCAAAAAATTAAAATTAAGTGTTAAACTAAGATCGGATAAAACTACTAACCAAACATTTCCTTTTACTGCTTTGAAGGTAACACGGAAATCCATAAATCATTCTCACATAAAACTGTAACAGTATCAATCATATAGAATCAAAATCAGTAACATTAAGAAACAAATGAATACAATCCATTAAGGTATGCAATACATCTAAATAAAGATGATACAACTAATATATATCAAAATAACAATAGACAACATCAAAAAGATGAGAATACATGTAATTTCTTATCATATCGAAATATATATATTTTTTTTACATCAAATCATATAATCAAAACTTAAAAACTACTTTTCCGATTAAGTATCACAAATAGACATGAAGGATCATCAGCTGAATAAATTGTATAGAAAAACAGGATAGTGACTTGTGTCTATTCCAAACCAAAACTTAAAAACAGTATACCAACTACTAATCAAAATAAGTTCAACTTTTCAAATACACATGAGAATACATCAGATAAAATCAGAAATTTTTATTATACTTCAGAATAACAACGTTACATGAACAACTTTATAAACAACTTTACAAATAAACGTGACAATACATTAGTAAAGATTGAAATTTTATAGCATACATCAGAATCACAGGAACAACTTTATAAATAACTTTACAAATACAAATCAGAATAAGATAAATACATGAGCAAAGTGAAATCCAATAAAATCAACAATGGATAAGACAAATGGTAGAAACAGGAAATGCATATCACTTTTTTTAGAATCATATATGTCTATCATAACATGCATAATAACTACATGGTAATCGGATATACAAAAAAATAGGACTATCAGAAATTGTTCCAGTATAAGCCGCAACAATAAACGCAATCATAACCAACAATGGATTGAAAAAAAACAGGGAGATACATGAATACACCACGGTCGATTACAACTTCTTCATTAAAATAGCAAGAACCATAATCGGCTATTGAATTCAAAACTACTAAAAGAATAAACATGAAAAATACAAAACAAATCAGATTATTTAACAATACCTTTATTATTATACAAGATGATATTGATGAAGGTAGGAAGAAATCGAAGAAGATGACAGAGTTTGTTGGAGAAAGTGTAGAAAGAAACGTGGAGAGAGAAACAAACCGAGATTTTGTGAGGATCTTTAAAAAGTTAGAAGTTTAAAAATATCCCATGTAACCGGGTCGGATCATCCCATTTAGTTTTTCGTCAACATCTGTTTGACTTTTGGTCAACAGCTGTTTGAGTTTTGGTCAACATCTCATTTAGTATTCAACCGAAATTTAAATAAGTCAATCAGTGGTTTGAAATCTGTTTGACTTTTAGTCAATAGATGGATGGAAACCCATGTTAGATTAAACAAAGTTTTGAACAGATGTTTAAACATCTGTTTAGACTTAAACAGATGTTTAAACATCTGTTTAGACTTAAATAGATGTTGGGGCTTAAACAAATGTTTGGCGTTCTATATCAGTTGTTTGGACTTAAACAGATGTTTGGATTTAAACAGATGTTTGGCCATAAACAGATGTTTGGTAATAAAGATATGTTTGGCCTTAAACAAATGTTTGAAGTAAAACAGATGTTTGCTCATAAAGAGATATTTGGCCTGAAACCAAACATCTGCTTAAGGTCAACATCTGTTTCACTATTCGCCAACATCTGTTTGACTTTTGGTCAACATCTGTTAAAATATAAACACTGTTAACATAAATTAAAAATAATTAGCTAATAGACGGCACACAATTTGCAACTTAATTCGTCAAGACCCTTAACAATTTGACCATATGATTTAATCGTGTGTTTTATCTTAGATGGGACAACTCGAAAAGAAAATTCACTAAAAGGATAACATATTAAACGGCTCAAAAAAAAGCTCAAAGAGTATTTTTACTGCAAAACAGGATTAACAAACAATGCCAACAGTCAAGTCAACCATGTTTCTTTCACCTTTGACTTTCAATGTCAATTCAGTTACTTACCAAATTCATAAATACATAAAATTTCTTATATAACGGCAAACATTAACACACCCAGTAATCTTAACTCTGCTATAAACTGTAAAACATAAATCCAAATATCACATTTCTATTGTGAATCTTTATTGCCTCATCAATAATTCCCTGACTTGACCTTTGAATTGTAATTCAAAGTCCAAGGAATCTGTATCATCCTCATCCCTGCACAGTGTAAGATCAAGGAGATCTTGCAGATCTTCAACACCCAGGCCCAGTGCTTGTTCCCTTGATATTTTCTTCACCTCACCACTGGATTTGATCAGAGTCAATACTTGGGTCTGTTTGTCAGATATCCACTCTAGTATTTTTGATTCTAGTGGGTTTCTTCAGAGAGGTTTTATTGATGATGAGTTTGGAGATGGTGGCCTGGTAATGATTGGCTGAGCAGTATTTGTAGTTTGTGTCAATTCAAGTTTTTCTCCTATCATCTGCTTAAGGCCTATTTTTACAGCGTAATCCCCTGCTGCTTTATCTACTTCTGTTTCTGCATCCATCTGCTTTTGTTTCCTTGTTTGGTAAAGGATGGCAGCAAGTGGAGCAGTGGATCTCCTGATTTGTAGCTTTTTTGGCTTAGCTGGAACCACTGCTTCAGGGTAAACAGGCTTTTGGTGAACATTAGGATTTTTCTTTCTTAATTCTTCCAGCTTTTTGTAAGAGGCGGACACTTTATCCTCTTTCCACCTTGCCACTTGGTTCTTTGACCCAAAATTAGTTGTTATTAACTCTTCTTTCATTCTCTTCAGCTGCAGAGTCCTATCTGGTACATTTTTCTTAAACTTTGCCCAGATAGGAGGAGTCTGCTTCACCTTGTTTTTGATCATATCTTGAATTCTGGCTGTTTCACTTTCTAGCTCACTGATGGTCCATTCTTTGTACTGGTACTTTCTCCCTTGTATGTTTTGTAAGCCATGATATAGTCAAGATAATGTTTCATCAGCTCTTTCTGATAAATTTTGACATAGATCTTTTGAAAGCTGCTCCAAAGTTTTGACTTGGGTTAGCAGATATTGGTAGCATTGTTTGAATCTCTCTGTCAGATTTTCCTTCTGTATTTATTTTGGAGACATCCTCTGCTTGTTGAGCCTTTAACTTCAAGTATTCTTCAATGTTATTAGGCCTTGGATATCCTTGAACAGATGGCGAGTTCCTTTTAGCAGGGTTATCTTCAGAGTAGAAGGATTTGATCTCCTCTCTAACTGCTTCAAGATCTAATGGATACTAGACTCCTGCAGGAAAAATGGCAGTGTTTGAATTTGAGACTTGTGCTGAAGAGAGTGGGACAGGATTGGGAATGGTAACAAGGGACAGTGGTTGGGTGGATGTTTGCGGTGGTGAAGGGTCAACATTCAGAATTATCCTTCTCCTTTTATGTTTTGGAGAGGTTGGTGGTGTTTTGGTGGGTTGAGTGGTTGTGATTTGAGTGGTAGATGGTTGACTAACAGTTGTTGAAACAACTGGTGTTTCAACAACTGTTTCCATTACAACAGATGATGTGTCACCTGAAGTATTTTGCTTTTTGGAAGGCGGTGTTGGTGGTAATGAGGATGTTTTTTATGGTAATGTGATTTGTGGTAAGGCAGTGGATTGAGTGTGTGTTGAAGTGGTGGCAATTGTTGGTGTAACAAATGTTGAAACCACTGAAGTACCAACAGCTGTTGATACAACAGATGTTTCAACATCTGCTCGTTTTGAGGTTTGATGTGTGGAGCTTTTGGGAGGTGTGGATTTGGGTTCCCTAACTTTTCTAGTAGGCTGTTTTCTTTTAGGCTCAGGATTTTCTTCATTCTTGGGCTCAGAAACACCCTGCTCATCCTTCTCCATAAAAACTCTTTTCTCCTGTTCCCACCTTGCTTTATCCTTTGCCTCCATATCCCTTTTTACCCTTGCTTTTGCATCAGCAATGGCATTTGTGGTTACATCAAACTTTTTAGTACCATCTGGCTTAGGTATGTCTGCAAGCATAGTGGATTTGTCTGGTGCAATGTACAAACCATCTTCATATCCCTTTTTCTTTAGCTGCTTCATTTTCTCCCCCTTTTTGGCATCAGTTGGTGGTGGGTTGTCCACAAAGATGATAGTAGGAGGAGCAGAATCAGTGGTTTTTAGCAAATGGGCCTTGATTGCCTTTATGTCTGCTTGTGTATCCATGAACCTAGCTTCCATCATATTTCTGATCTTTTGAATCTGTATTTCATGTTGCTGATCAGCATATGCCCTTTGTTGGTGAAGCAGAGGTTGAAATAAACTCCAAAGCTCAGTGGGAGTAGGAGCAGATGTTGTATCTGGTGCAGCAGTGGGTGTTGCCTTTTGTGCTTGTAACAACTGTTGCAACATTGACTTAATATCTGCAACAGATGTGTCCAATTTGTCAACTCTCTCCGTCAATTCCTTGTACATTAAACCATCACCCAAGTTAATGGGATCATCTGATTTCCCACTGGCAGTGGTTGTATCAGCAGTTGACTTAGGGAAAGTTTCCCAAAAGTCATCCACAGATGTCCCTTTTTCTTGGTACTGGGGACTTCTTTCCTCAGCAACTGACATCCTTTTAATAGAACCAGTGGTTGGAACAAAGACACCAGTGGATATCACAGTTGCTGGAGAGGAAATTATCTTCAAGGGAGTCTTATTGATGAAACAACTGGCCAGGTGTAGATCAGTGGATCCAACACCTGTAGTTGCTGCTCCAATTGAACTACTGACAGGAAGTACTTGTATTTCCTGCAGTGTAACCTCCTCATTTGTTGGTGGGTTAGCAATGATTGAGACACCAGACCCAGTCACTTGTTGAGGTATATTCTCATTAACAGGTGTTTGAGAAGAACTGGTTTGTGTCTGGGCTAAATCAACTGCATCCAACAAAAGTTTTGTTTCTGGGGGAATTTGAGAAGTGAGGATAGGTGTAGAAAGCGAATTTGCCCCAGGCAGTGGGCTATGGATGATGGAATCAAGTGATTCCAGAGCATCATAATTTGGTGTCCCTATTATTACAACCTGCTCTTTTTTAGAAGAAGCAGGAGGAGTTTGAGGCTCAGGTTGAGATCTTTCTTCCAACTGCTGTGAGGTAGTAGTAGCAGTGGCTATTGGTGACTTTTGTGTTGTCACTGGTAGTTGCTCTGGGATCTCATCTTCCATAGTTACCTTTGTTTTAGGTTTAGGGGGCTTTTGTGATTTTTTCTGTTTTGGTCTTTTAGTGGTTTTAGGTGGGGGTTTAACAACAGTTGTTTTGTTGCTATCATCACCTTGAGCAGTGGGCTCAACAGCAGGTGCCTGAGGAGCAGTGGTAGCTGCTGAAGTCTGCTCAGGAACCTCTGCTTGTGTTTTGGAAACTTTTGACATCCTTGTAAAGGTTTCAGAAGTGAGGCTCTTTATTGAAAAAGGATTGCCCTGGATAAGCACATGGGCATTATCTTCTGAAAATTTCTTTTTAAAATAGTAACTTAAAAACCTTGGAAAGAGCAAAAATGCCTTTTTATTAACATTTGTAACAAGATAATTGAAGATTTCCTGTGAATAGTTAAAATTTTCACCATGTAAGATAGCATAACCCAGATATTGAATCTTCAATGGGATTTCATTGAAAGCAGTGGTCTTGTTTGAGACACACATCAATAGGGTATGAAACAAAAACCTTGTGGCAGGAGGAAAATTGCCTTTTTCTAAAGTGTCTTTTTTAATTTCCTCTTCATAACCCCTTTGAATGAAAAACGTTTGATACTCTTCTTTAGGGAAAGATGTTTTACCTTCAAGTTCATCGAGTTCAAAAACCTCCGAAATGGTTTGAGGTGTTATTGTGACTGGAACATCCTTTATAGAAGAATTGATGGCTAAGGGCTTTTTATCCTTAGTTTCCAACTTAGCATTTTTCCAGAATTCTTGCTGGGTATCCATGTAGATCGGCATCACAAGTCAACAAAGTTTTGTACTTTGAAGATGACAGAGCATCAATGATGGAATTGAAGGTTTCGGTGTGACTGGGTTTTTCAAGTAAACCCAAGTAGTTATGTGTGGGAGAGACATTGTGATTTGATTATGATTGCGAGAGGAAGAAGACGATGAAGAGGATGATTGATTTTGAGAGAAATGGATGATAACTGCTTTGAGAAAGGAATTTAGAATTCGATTCGACAGTAAAAACACTGTTTGGGGGTTTTGATCAGGGTTTTTTTTTGGTGAAAAAGTGAATGCTGACGTGGCAGCGGTTACCGCTATGTACTGTCCACGTGCCAACCTCTGATGATAATGGAGGACAGTTGGTAGGAAACCACTGATGGAACAATATCAGTGGTTTGCAACGGTTACAAATGAGAGCAGTGACTAACTTTAAGCTAGCAGTGGACAGTGTGTTAAAACATTGATTTTGAACAACATTTTTTTTTATATTTTTATTTTAACTTTAATTTTTATCACCAAAACAATATTCGAGGAACTCTTATCTCATTGGAATGTAACGATTAGGTAAAATTGTAATTTCATTGTAATTCTAGTTTTCATTTAATAATTTCCTTCTATAATTAATTAACAACATCAACAATAAAAATGTGAGCAGTGGATGATTTTTAGAAAAACCAATGATTGTAAATATCAGTGCATGTCAACAATAAAAAGGTGAGCAGTGACTATTTTTTTAACTATCAGTGGATACCCAAGAGTGATTGAAACACAGATGTTTGGTCAGTCAGTGGTTAACATGAAGAATGAAGAAACAGAGGTTGGCCTTCAGCAGTGGAAAACATTTAACAATCACATGTTTGCGCTTAAACAAATGTTTAACATTAAAAAGAAGTTGGCCCATAAACAACTGTTTGCAAGAAAAGACCAATTTCAAGAATATTATACCCAAACAATCAAAATGAGGAGCTTAATAATCATCCAAATGTACTTCATTTTTATTCAGTGGATGTCAACTAACAAAATGTGAGCAGTGGTTGTTTTTTAACTAACAGTGGATAGCCAACAGTCATTGAAACACTGATATTTGGAGTTAAATAGATGTTTAACCTTAAACATATATTTGCAATAAACAGATATTTGGCCATAAATAGAAGTTTAGCCTTAAACAAATGTTTGACCTTAAACAGAAGGTCTTAAACCAAACATTTGTTTAAGGTCAAGATGTATTTGACTATTGGTGAACCTCAATTTGACTTTTGATGAACAGAAGTTTGACGTTTGGTCAACAGATGTTTAGAAACTCATGATAGATTAAACACTATGAATGAATAAACACTGAAGTATCATAAAACTTTAAATGAAAATCGTGAAAAGTTAAATGTGATACAACAGTTGAGAGGAGACGTTTGCATTTTAGGCTTGATTCTTATTTTGATTAACTGTTGATCATGTTGAGAGTTTTTATTCACACTGAGATTATTAAAATAAAGTATTACATAGAAAAATAGAAATTTAATGAAATATTTATAAACTATTACACGCTAGAGTTAACACTTGTTAGGATTTCGTAAACTCTGGCCTTTCTCCATGTGATTTCATGCTCTCTTTTGTTTTTCAGATCAGTTAGCATGTTGCAGATTTTCTGATCCTGTTTTAGAAGTTGGGTAACAAACTCTTCTGCATTATTCTGGAAATCTGATGGAGGAGAGTGGAGGACTTCTGATGTGTGCAAAATGCAACATATAAATTACATCAATTGTGGCAATAAACTAACCCTTTTTTAGTACTAATGTTGGAAAAAGTGTGCTTTCGTCTTCCTTTTGTATTTTCAGGATTAAATGAGCTCAAATTAACAAAAGAAGCAAAAAGACAGCAAAATCTAACATAAATACAAGAAAAGGAACAAACGTGACATGCCCGACCCCACGACAGCATCTTCCCAAGCAAAACAAGAAAACAGAAGACTGAACACGCCCCGTGCTCAACCAGCACGGGGGCATGCCCAAGTGTCAGCAGAAAAGACAAAGTGGTAGAAGCTTCTATTGCCCACCACGGGGCCGTGCTCAGCGGACACGGGGCCGTGGTCAACTATAAGATTCGCACAATCCAGGCAAATCTTCATAGTACAAAGATTCTTCTGCACACGGGGTCGTGCTCAGCGGACACGGGGGCATGGTCAACTAATAAAGACAAGCTGCATTAAATGAAGAAAGAGAGGATGTGGACACGGGGCCGTGCCCACTGGACACGGGGCCATGCCCGAGCTTCTGTTCAGCCTATAAATAGGAGTGCTTGGCTCAAGCTCAAACCATCCCTTGGCACACCACCTCTCTCACACTTCACCCACCACCCACCACCACCATAACACCATCATCCACCACCATCATCCATTGTCCATCATAGAGTGTGTGAGTCATCTCGGGATCCAAGATTGATCGTAAGAGTTCTTGACAATCAAGGCCATGTTTGCCTAAGTCTCTTACTTCACTTGGTGAAGACAAGTGTCTAGTGTAATACTTTTTATTTCTAATCTTTTCGCACTTTTTATTTGGTTTTGTATTAATGACTTTAATAACTAGTTGCTTATGTTGAAGATGATTCTTCTTTATCGTTTGTCCGTGGTGTCTTGACATTATTTTACTGTCTATATAAAATAAAAGATTTTCACCATTCATATCTCCAAGGTCTATATGGAGGTATGTTGGCTACCTGGTCGGGGGTTAAGGGAACGGTTTGGTAAGAGTCTTGCCATTGTTCAGTGTTTAGAGGTCCTGCAATAGACTTGGGTCAAATTTAGTAGGACCTCCTTCAATACTTAACGGTATTGGATGGCGGGGGTCCAAACTCTTTGATCCCCTCATAAGTTAACTACTATTAATACTATAACCCGGCTATTTAGGACTATATCCCTGCTGACTCATACTACTTAGTCGAGGGTAACGTCACCTCCAAAAGAGGGGCCTACCATAATTTGCATTAATAACTTAATTAATTATCTTTCAATAATCCGACCCTTTAGGATTGTATCCTTGCTGACTCAAACTACTGGGTTGAGGGTAACGTCACCTTCAAAAGAGGGGCCTACTACAATAACTAAGATAATCTCTTAAATAAGTGCAAAAGTGCGGAAATAATCAAAGGTTACACTATACACGAGTCGGAACCAAGTGGTTCATCTTGTCTATCTGTTTTTCTTTTATTTTTATTTTTCAGCATTTTAGTTAGTTTTTATTTTTCTTAGCTTAAAACATTTTTCTAAACTTTTTGATTTGATTAGACGTTGAGGATAAACCGGTACTAAAAGCTCTTGTGTCCTTGGACGACCTCGGTATCTTACCAACACTATACTACGCTCACGATGGGTGCACTTGCCCATATGTGTGTTTAGTGTTACTAAATATCGTGTTTTATAAATGTAAAACTTGACTAAAAAAGTGTTAAAGGGCTTAAAATATACACCTAATATATATAACACTTCACACGCATCAAGTTTTTGGCGCCGTTGCCGGGGACACAAGCATTTTAAGAAAGTTAGGAATCAACGGCCTAATCGTTTTTCTTATTTTTCATTTTCTTAGGATTTTTCTTAATTTTTCAGCTTCTGCAGAACTCAGCACGGGCCGTGCCCGCTGAACACGCCCCGTGCCCAATCATTGGAACTGGCAATCCTGTTTTAAGTCAGACAGTAAGCTGAACATGGGGCCGTGCCCACTCAACACGCCCCCGTGCCCAAGTTTCAGTTACTGAAAACAGAACCGTAAGATCCCGACGGTTGGTAATTTCTGACACAAACATGGGTGATACTGATGCTTTTTACTTTCGGCACTCTTATGGTACTACGTGGTGTCAATTATGTGGTGGTAACCATAAGGAATTAGAATGTTATTTTCTAAATTATAAGCCCCACTATATAGACCCATCGTTTCCTAGTATCCTTAAGAGGGGCGAAAGTAAAAATAATCCCTATCTCTCCCTCGAATGCTCCCAACCAGATTTTCTAGGAGAAATGCTTCTCGATGAATTATTTCAATTAGAAGATCTAATTCTTAATTGGTTAAAAGAACTTAGGAAAGATTTCAATAATCTATTCCAAGACGATAACCAAGAAGAAGGGTTGGAATCGCATTCAAACAACTTCGTTGTTTCCAACGATACTTCTAACTCTAGTGAGGACTTGAGCGATAGTCGTCCCTGTGTCGATTGTGCCGTGAAGGACTCCCCATCAACTTCGTTTGATGCATACATAGACCTGAGCGATTCGACATACACCTTCTTTAACGAGAGCCCGGAAAAGGGTTGGACTTGTCCACCTACATATAGCATAGGAATCACCCTCACCGACAACCTCTTGCGTTCTCGTCTTAATCTGGAACAATTAAGGTATCTTAGGCACTTTGGGGTTGTTTCATCCAGTAAGGAACCACCCGATCCGGAAAAGTTCCTTGAAAATAAACAAACTTCATTAACAGCCTCTAGACACGGGGCCGTGTCCAGGTCAGCACGCCCCCGTGTCCACCCAAAGATTCCTTTCTGATTTTATCAGAATGCGGAAAAAAATGTGTCAGGATTCCATCTGCACACGGGGCCGTGTCCAGCCGACACGGGGCCGTGCGCAACGTACTGTCGTTTTCTATAAATGCAGCTAAGAATCCTGCACATTTGAACCATTCCAGAGACAGAGATTTGGGGAATATTCTCACATACCATCCTAGGTATTTTCTAAAAGAAGTTTCTCAACTATCTTCTTGTCCTTTCCTCTTTTATCCACTATCATCTTCTTCAATTTTTCTCATACTTCCATTAAAGCTTGAACCTTCCATAGTTTCCAGCCTTATTGAGGTGTTTGTTAGATTTTTGTTCATGGAATCTTGTTAAAAATAAGTTCTACAACAATGTTTTAAGTTGTTTATGTTCAAAAATGCTTTAAAAATCATGAAAACAATTTGAAACCCCAAGATTCCTTGTTCCTAAATCCTGCAGATATCTGAACACGGGGCCGTGTTCGCTGAACACGGGGCCGTGTCCGAAGTACTGGATCCATAAAATTGAACTCTTTTCGGTATGTTTTCTCAGAATGGCAAGCAGAACAAGCGGAAACTCTTCGTCGCATTCCAGAAACAACCGACAGGGGAGAAGATCATCAACGGTTGAAGATTCTCTTATAAACTATGTTTACGCCTTAAGAGAGGCCCTTGATGAAGTGACAAGTGTGAAAGAGGCATTGGTTGACCGTATTAATCATTTGACGGTGGGACTAGAGGGATGTCTTCGAGAGGTCAACCTTTTGCACCAAAGGTTGAACATTCTCGCCTCTCCTCCTTTGGTGCCAATTATCACCCAAAGGGCATGGAATGTGGTTCCGGAAGTCATCATTCCGGCTGAATGGTACGCCTTACATCCGGAGCCTCCTCGAGACATACTACAAGGGGTTCCGATTGGTGTCGCTCCTCCTCCACAAGATGTTGAGGAACATGAAGCCGCCTCCCTTCTCCCGAGGGAGATAGAAGAATGGCTCTAGCAACATCTAAGGGACACCGCTCGGCTTGGAGTTCTACAAGGCTTTTAGACCGGAAATCTATTTCCGGAATTTTGGTTCTTATTGTAGAAGTAGAGCTCCTTAGGAAGATTTTACGGATCACTTGACCTATCTAATATTAGGACTTTTAACTTTTATTTTCTGCTTTATTTTTCATTTTTAGGACTACTATGTAATTCTCTCTATGACTTAATGAATGATGGTTTTAGTTAAATTGGTGTTTGGATGGTGATGAAATGAATAAAACACACTTGAGATGACAAAGGATACAAGGGAAACTTGAACCAGTACCCCATGCAGGAAAACAGGACCATCCGACAAAATTTCTTCGTTTACAGTAAGCTCGGCACGGGCCGTGTCCGCCCAACACGGCCCTGTGCTGCACAGTCTGCAGAAAAGACCTAGTTCAGGTAACTGGACACGGGCCATGTTCACCCAACACGCCCCCGTGTCCAGGCTTCTGTTTCTCTTGATTTAATTTTGTTACTGGCACTTGAACACGGGGCCGTGCCCGGACAACACGGGGCCGTGTCCAGTGCCCAGTAACACAAAATTTTTGCTTTTTACACCTTTTTACACATTCAATCAACCTAAAAATTTATTTTTGGGACACATTGAGGACAATGTGTAATTTAAGTGTGGGGGGATGCTAAAACCTTGAATCTTGCAAGTCCTAAATACAAGCCTTACACAAAACTCTATTGGAACCGCTAATCACCCCAAAAAAAAATTTCAAAAATTTTCAATTTTTTGCTTGTCTAGGTTTAACTTGGGAATTTCAAGTTCTAAAAAGGTTATATTTTTACGAATTTACAACCGATAGCGTCGTGATAAAAAGAACCAACATAAGAAAATTATGAAGAGGCATGGCAAACTTAGTTAAAATTTGATTATATATACTTGATCACATAAAAAAAAAACCCATTCCCACAAAAGTGAGTTTTGAGCCTTTATTGAGCATACAATTACATATCATTAAACTAAATGCTCATTTTTCGTTTCTTGTGTGAATAGCCGCTTGGTTCTTACGACTCTAGAACTTGCCATGACGATACATTCCCGGTCCTTACCAACTTAAACCCGAGTAAGTAAATGATGGAGGCATTAGGACTAACCCTTTTTATTTCTACACCATTATTTTTCTTTTCTTTTTTTACCACCTACCCAAAATCCCCCTAGTTAGCCCCTTTGAGCCTAAACCTTTTCATTTCATAACCCAAACCAAACACCCTTTTACCCACCAAAACCTTTTTCATTTTTAACCCTTTGTTTTAGAAACTAGCTCGGTTTTTCGTATGACTTTTCAAAAAAAAAATTATATATATATTTTTGATTATGAAGCAGAAGAAAATAAACAAACAAAGTCATCAAAAATAACTTTGTTTGAATAATAGCTTCATCAAAAATTACAAAAATAAAAAGTCTTACGAAAACCAACGCTTGTTACGCTTTTCACCCTTTTCTACTAACCACTAACCCAACCACCTACCTTTAACCCAAGCCTAACCCTTCACCCAAAAAGTCCTCTTGATATTTACAAAGGTATATAGTTAAAAAGGAGGAGGATTGATTGCTTGGCAAGCCTATGGTAGGAGTAAGTTCCATGCCGCTCTCGAGTGATCCACAAAAATACATTTCCGGCCGAGTGTTGAGTGATCCCCGTGAGGTATGTGAACTTGTATATAAATAGAATTTTAAAGAGGCATGTTATGCCCTAATAAGTAATTTCTCTTATGAAAAGTTTTAAATAAATCATGACGAATAGGATTGTAAATAAATAAAAATAAAACTAAATAAATAATCTTGGAAATCCCGACACTCTATGACAAGCCCAAAAACCTTCTTCTCTACCCATTCCATTTGGGAGTGTAAAGCCACATTATAAAGAGTTTTGCTTGAGGACAAGCAAAGATTAAAGTGTGGGGGTATTTGATGTGTGCAAAATGCAACATATAAATTACATCAATTGTGGCAATAAACTAACCCTTTTTTAGTACTAATGTTGGAAAAAGTGTGCTTTTGTCTTCCTTTTGTATTTTCAGGATTAAATGAGCTCAAATTAACAAAAGAAGCAAAAAGACAGCAAAATCTAACATAAATACAAGAAAAGGAACAAACGTGACATGCCCGACCCCACGACAGCATCTTCCCAAGCAAAACAAGAAAACAGAAGACAGAACACGCCCCGTGCTCAGCCAGCACGGGGGGCGTGCCCAAGTGTCAGCAGAAAAGACAAAGTGGTAGAAGCTTCTATTGCCCACCACGGGGCCGTGCTCAGCGGACACGGGGCCGTGGTCAACTATAAGATTCGCACAATCCAGGCAAATCTTCATAGTACAAAGATTCTTCTGCACACGGGGTCGTGCTCAGCGGACACGGGGGCATGGTCAACTAATAAAGACAAGCTGCATTGAATGAAGAAAGAGAGGATGTGGACACAGGGCCGTGCCCACTGGACACGGGGGTGTGCCCGAGCTTCTGTTCAGCCTATAAATAGGAGTGCTTGGCTCAAGCTCAAACCATCCCTTGGCACATCACCTCTCTCACACTTCACCCACCACCACCATAACACCATCATCCACCACCATCATCCATTGTCCATCATAGAGTGTGTGAGTCCTCTCGGGATCCAAGATTGATCGTAAGAGTTCTTGACAATCAAGGCCATGTTTGCCTAAGTCTCTTACATCACTTGGTGAAGACAAGTGTCTAGTGTAATACTTTTTATTTCTAATCTTTTCGCACTTTTTATGTGGTTTTGTATTAATGACTTTAATAACTAGTTGCTTATGTTGAAGATGATTCTTCTTTATCGTTTGTCCGTGGTGTCTTGACATTATTTTACTGTCTATATAAAATAAAAGATTTTCACCATTCATATCTCCACGGTCTATATGGAGGTTTGTTGGCTACCTGGTCGGGGGTTAAGGGAACGGTTTGGTAAGAGTCTTGCCATTGTTCAGTGTTTAGAGGTCCTGCAATAGACTTGGGTCAAATTTAGTAGGACCTCCTTCAATACTTAACGGTATTGGATGGCGGGGGTCCAAACTCTTTGATCCCCTCATAAGTTAACTACTATTAATACTATAACCCGGCTATTTAGGACTGTATCCCTGCTGACTCAGACTACTTAGTCGAGGGTAACGTCATCTCCAAAAGAGGGGCCTACCATAATTTGAATTAATAACTTAATTAATTATCTTTCAATAATCCGACCCTTTAGGATTGTATCCTTGCTGACTCAAACTACTGGGTTGAGGGTAACGTCACCTTCAAAAGAGGGGCCTACTACAATAACTAAGATAATCTCTTAAATAAGTGCAAAAGTGCGGAAATAATCAAAGGTTACACTATACACGAGTCGGAACTGTGACAACCCGTGATCTACGGCACCTAATTACGTGATTAACAAGTAATTAACGCGATAATAAATAGTGTTTACAGCACAACTTAACTTAATTAGGCCTTTGGAGTGCCTAGGAACGTCTATCCGACTTTACAGTGCGCGAACGATGGTTTACAGAGAAACCTGTGAAACGTTAAACGGCAACGGATTGAAACCGAACAGAATACTGACAACGCCGAAAAATATTAAATTTTTACGATATGTTTTAGCTTCGTAATTAAATTTTAGTGACTACAATCGGAACCGGATCGAAAAACGGATTAAAGACGGCAACGATACAAATTTTCGCGATTATTACCGTAATCGACGAACGGGCGTGCAAACAACGACTACCGACCGTATTTTTGGGTATTTTAATTTTTTACGTTGAACAGAGTTCAGGATTTGACAACGGGTCTCGTAGGAATTACGGGCCACTTACACATGGGATTGAGCTTGTGGGCCCCGGGCCCAAGCCCAAAACGCACAAGCCTAAACCTACACATAATATATTAATCTTTATTACTAGATTTTTGCTTGTAAATCTGTCTTAAATCCCTTGAGAATCCTACCAAAAATCTCCTCAAAAGATTTATTTTGATCTTTAAAGATTTCAACTTCTCTATATTAGAGCCACACCCATTCTTTGTCTGCATATTATTATATACAAACACAGACACACACACACATCTCTCGGTCACCTCCACTCCCTCCCTCTGTTTTCTGTCCGGCGAACAACCACAAGGAACCGGTGGCTGTCGGTGGTCCTTTCCGGCAAGACACCCCCCCTTTTTCGAACAACAAAACGAACCACCACCACACTGTTCGGTGGTGGTGCGGTGAAGAAGACAGAGACGGGAGAGAGGGAGAGACAGGACGGAGAGAGAGAGGAAGAACGGCGGCACCACCGCTCACGGCGGCTGCGGTGGAGGAGCCGGCGGTGGATCGAGCAGCAGCGGCGGCGGTCTTCGTCCGACAAAATTTCCGGTAAACCCACTTCCCATTTTCTTTTGTTCCGTGAAAATCGATGATGGTGACGATGATGTTACTGTTGTTGTTAATAATGATGATTTGGTTCAAGTGTTTCAGTCAAAGCCGGTGTTTGTTTCGGGTTCGGATTCAACATATTCGGTGTTCGGGTTAGTGTTCGGCTCAACTCGGTTTGATTCGGTCAACCGAGTCAACTCAGTCAACAGATGGGTTCGGGTCAACGACTGGTCAACAGAGAAGTTCGGGACAGATTCGGGTTCGGTTCGGTCAGGCGGCTCGGGCAGGCGGTTCGGTTGACTCAGTAGGTTCGGTTGACTCAGTAAGCGAGTCAGCTCAGTCAGCGAGTCGACTCGGGACAGACGAGTCCACTCGGTTTGGTTTGGGTCAGTCGGTTCGGGTCAGATTAGGAAGCGGTTCGGTCGACTCGGTCGGACTCGGTCAAACTCGGTCAATCTCAGTCAACTCAGCAAGTTGACTTGGTCAGCTCGGCTTTCGACACAAGAAGATGGTAAAGATTTTACGGCGCAATACACTTCATTATTCTTATAATTTTATTTATTTCGTGAACGAGCTCGACCAATACTTTTAGCGACTATTTACACCTTAATTTGGCATATTTGATGAAAAGCTATATATATTGCGTGAATTGATTGAATTTTGTTAAAAATAGCGACAACTTGTGTTGTCGGGGCGTCCCAAAACAGAGGAAACTCTGCCCGTTTTTCGAGAAAATCCGTAAACACAAAAGGCGTTTTATTATCGGATTCAAATAATCTTTTACAAAGACGACAATTTGGATATTATTTCGATAATGCTTTTATAAAATAAAACATGAAATAATATTTTCAATTCTTTTATTACTTTCAAGTATCAAACAATACGAAATCTTTTCGTAAACTTGAATATAGTTTATATGCTATTTCAAAATATCAAACGACACGACGAGTCGAAAATTTATTTACAACAAATAAATATAATTATTATATTTATTTTAAACTTCGGAATTTCGACAACTCCTTTATAAAGTCAATATAATTATTTATATTGTTTCAAACGCCGAACACACATTCGTTTATAAAAATAAATATAGTTATATATTTATTTTCAAACACGACAATCCGACGATTCTTTCATGAATATGATCTTTTATATTTATTTCAAGCGCCGAAACGGCATATACGCATATTTTTGGCAAATATACACAAGACGTGATATATATAATACAAGTCATTATATATTATTTTCATACGAAACGCGTCATATGATACGAGTTTGTTATATGATATTTTCATAGAAATATTCTTTTATACACAAATGACTACTCGAGACGGCTAACACACTTACAACGATATATTTATATATTTTTATATAAATATTTATTTATTTTAAGTCTCTCGGAAACTAAGTCTTTTTCAAGACTTATTAAATTGCTGCTGACATTAAACGAGACTTAACACGTATAACCTAATCTTTTCCATTAAGTTAACAACTTACCGTTGAATCGTTCGATTAACGATTCGGTAGAGCTCGGTGACACGTAGTGTAGTTACCGCATTTATTTAGAAACTTATAAGATATTCCGTGTTAGGAATATTGTAGAATGCACGCTAGCGAGTCTCATTTTGGAAACGACATCACGAGGTCGTAATTAGCTCGCTTTGCACAAGAATATTCAGGTGAGTTCATAACCCCCACTTTTTACTGTTTTACATTCTTGTAAATGTTTTCGGGGTGGAAAGACATGCACGTTTTGCAAAAACATACAAAGTTCTGAATAAATGCAAAACTCGTATTTCTAAATCATATTACAAAGTGATTTCGAGGAGCTCAAATGATTTACGAAAGGTTTATACTAAACATACCGGTTTTCAAACAAGCGTATCTTTCGGAATATGCATACCCACGAATTCTAGTTTTCTAAACTACGGGTAAATACAAGAAGCACTCTTGGTGAGAACGAGTACCAAGTATGTTGCGTTTTGAGGAAGGATCAGTCTTAGAGACTGAGGGAGGATCAGTCTTAGAGACTGGGGTAAAGTACATGTACAATGATTACAGATACTTTTATACATGGTATGGTTAGCTTAAGGAGGGTTAGAACGTACAGATCATGTGAGTGGGTAGGCGCAACTTGGGATCATTAATCCTCATTGTAGGACCAAGGGACAGGAGCGGTAGATCTATCTGGGTGTAGCGAGCCCAGCCCCCAGGCCAAACAGAACGGACCTCGGGGTGACTTTGTGCCCGACGCATAAATTTGCTAGGTTTGAGTCTTCCTACTTGCACTTCACACATATCAATGGCCTTGCAAACCATTGGTGATCTCTTTATTTCCTTATTGCTACATACCAGGGATTTTATACTTACGGAAACTTCTTGTTCATACAAATTAACTACTATGTTTTATACAAATTCAAAGCATTATGCGGGTATGGAGTCAAAGTCAGGGTGGGCATTGACGGTTACGCGAACATTACAAATACAAGGCTTTACAAATACATGGTTTTATGAACATAACGTGTTACAAACACAACGTTTCCATATAACTTGACAAGAAAATGACTTTTGATTCGTTTTCACAATACTATTTCAAAAACCGGTTATTCCAAAGATTTATTTCAAATCTTTCACAACTCAAAAGATTTATTTCAAATCTTTTACAAACAAACTATGGACTCGCTCAACTTTATGTTGACTTTTTCGCATGTTTCTTTCTCAGGTTGCATTTCTAAGACAAGGCACGGTTGGAATAGGAGAACCATTGGAGATACGAGTACTTAGCAGGCGTTCAGTTTCTAGAAGTCTTTGCTTATTTGCTTCCGCTGTGCAATGAAGATACCAGTCCAGTCACGCCAATGCTCTGATAATTTCGGGGTGCGACAGATTGGTATCAGAGCTATAGGTTACAGCGAATTAGGTTTCTGTTGTGATACCTAGGCTCTAACCTCACTTTTCTCTGGGACTTAGACTATCAAGACGTTGAATACATACAGAACGCCCAGTACTCGAATATGGTCTCCAACCGTTGCCGAAAAACAAACAGTCAAAATTTTGTTTTCAAACATACGCTAAAGTGGTGTTTTACCTACGATACACAAACAGTTACATACAGTACACAACACTCTGAGAGTTTAGGAAACATGCATTTAAGACCTTCGGAACAGGGAGGTAGTCTGAGAGACTAGGAGATTCAGTCTGAGAGGATGGGAGGATAGACTAGTGGGACTAGGGGAATTACTTGATTGCTTATTGGTGACCGGCATGTTTATTGAATTATATGATTGATTATTTGCGCATGTGTGTGTTTATTAAAGGTCATCACGTAGGAACCACGAATATTAACTCGGGCACACATTATTATCCCTATTGTCTGTGATATTTTAACTTCCCGAGCAGACAGCCTACGCATAACAAAACGAGTGCACAAGAATACATGTAACTCAATCTTTACGTCAACGGATGTCGGGGTACATCACCTTCTACGCGGCACACAACGCTAGTGCACAGGTATACGTGAAACTTAAGCTGTACATCAACGGAGGTTGAAGTACGACACATACGACTATCGAGGCGAGGCCTTTGAGAAGGAACGATGACGCAAATTTAACGACGACGCTAGATCCCTGTCAGTAGGAGAACTATCGATCAGGATGCGACGATTTGTCACGCGATCCTGCAACGACACGAATCACGCCAGGGAGAAGACGATTGTCTCCGCATTCCCCCCTACCTAACTAATGACGAATACGCTATGTTCGACATTCCATGGTAATGTCACCTAACAACCGGTCATCACACGAAACCCCAGGTAAAGTCCTCAAATTTCTTTTATTGAAATTTCAAATTTCACACTTACTGAGTAGATTTTCGTATCTCTACTCCTCTTAATGGTCATTGTATCACGATCATCTCTCTACAAGTTACATACATGGTTTTCGTTGCGACCATGCCGAAAGTTGTCTTGTTGGTACATGTATTTATTGTCGCCTAGCGCCGAAACCAAGTTCAATTGTTTGAACTTGTCCATTACACATATTCACTTCAGAGCATCATATGATGTATTAGGAGCATCATATTCAAATTCGTTTTAACAAGTGTTTCATTTGTTCCGAGTCGAAGTAAACTTGTTTGGCATTCGACTCCGTTAAATTGTTTGTTGATTCCGACACCATGTGATGGTGATTTTCATTAATTTGAAGCTTGCGCTAAACTCGTTTACGCATTTTATGCACGGATCTAAATATTTATTTATTTATTGTTTTCCAATCCACTTCGATTTATTATATCAAAGCGGTCTTAATACAATAGTGTGTTAAGACAATGGTACACGAATTCATTTTTATATTCTGATGTACCTACTAACGGTTCTTTCATTATCGATCGAAAATTTTGCGATATCCATTGTTTCTTCATCTTCGATTGAAAACATTATTTCTTTGATGTTCCATATTCAATTGGAAATTCTATGATGTCATTTGAAACAAACTTTCAGATTCAGTTTATTAGGCTTTCATTTGATTTCAAACACGGTGAATTTGTTTGATCACCGCTATTATTGAATTATTTGAATCATTACGACACTTTGTGGTGTCAATACAAACTTGTAGCTCGGGCTAATCATGATTGAGCGTTTCATGCAAAACACAGGTGATACTTGTTCGATCACCCCTATTACTGAATTGTTTCATTCATTGCGACACTTTGTGGCATCGGTATAACTTGCAGCTTGTGCTGATCATGATCAAGCGTTTCGTGCAAACTAGTACATTTGAGATTATTGATTCTAAGCTCATCCAGTGGATGATATTGCTTCTAGAACTCATTGAACGTTCATATGGAATTCGATTGGTTGAAGTTCCTGTTCATTGTTGGATCCCTGTTAACTTAGTCACTTTAGTGACTGTACCTATACGTCATGTTTCCTTTGACATCAATTTCTGAAACACATCCCTTTTAAACCGTTGGGTTCTTATTGTTGAGGGATGTTATGATTCGAATAAGTCTTGTTTCGATTACGCGGTCATTCACTTTGTTATTATTCGGACTTACCTGCGAACAACACAATTCTGAGGAGATAACATAGTCTAAATTTCGAGGACGAAATTCCTGTAACAGGGGGAGAATGTGACAACCCGTGATCTACGGCACTTAATTACGTGATTAACAAGTAATTAACGCGATAATAAATAGTGTTTACAGCACAACTTAACTTAATTAGGCCTTTGGAGTGCCTAGGAACGTCTATCCGACTTTACAGTGCGCGAACGATGGTTTACAAAGAAACCTGTGAAACGTTAAACGGCAACGGATTGAAACCGAACAGAATACTGACAACGCCGACAAATATTAAATTTTTACGATATGTTTTAGCTTCGTAATTAAATTTTAGTGACTACAATCGGAACCGGATCGAAAAACGGATTAAAGACGGCAACGATACAAATTTTCGCGATTATTACCGTAATCGACGAATGGGCGTGCAAACAACGACTACCGACCGTATTTTTGGGTATTTTAATTTTTGACGTTGAACGGAGTTCAGGATTTGACAACGGGTCTCGTAGGAATTACGGGCCACTTACACATGGGATTGAGCTTGTGGGCCCCGGGCCCAAGCCCAAAACACACAAGCCTAAACCTACACATAATATATTAATCTTTATTACTAGATTTTTGCTTGTAAATCTGTCTTAAATCCCTTGAGAATCCTACCAAAATCCTACCAAAAATCTCCTCAAAAGATTTATTTTGATCTTTAAAGATTTCAACTTCTCTATATTAGAGCCACACCCATTCTTTGTCTGCATATTATTATATACAAACACAGACACACACACATCTCTCGGTCACCTCCACTCCCTCCCTCTGTTTTCTGTCCGGCGAACAACCACAAGGAACCGGTGGCTGTCGGTGGTCCTTTCCGGCAAGACACCCCCCCTTTTTCGAACAACAAAACAAACCACCACCACCACTGTTCGGTGGTGGTGCGGTGAAGAAGACAGAGACGGGAGAGAGGGAGAGACAGGACGGAGAGAGAGGAAGAACGGCGGCACCACCGCTCACGGCGGCTGCGGTGGAGGAGCCGGCGGTGGATCGAGCAGCAGCGGCGGCGGTCTTCGTCCGACAAAATTTCCGGTAAACCCACTTCCCATTTTCTTTTGTTCCGTGAAAATCGATGATGGTGACGATGATGTTGCTGCTGTTGTTAATAATGATGATTTGGATCAAGTGTTTCAGTCAAAGCCGGTGTTTGTTTCGGGTTCGGATTCAACATATTCGGTGTTCGGGTTAGTGTTCGGCTCAACTCGGTTTGACTCGGTCAACCGAGTCAACTCAGTCAACAGATGGGTTCGGGTCAACGACTGGTCAACAGAGATGTTCGGGACAGATTCGGGTTCGGTTCGGTCAGGCGGCTCGGGCAGGAGGTTCGGTTGACTCAGTAAGCGAGTCAGCTCAGTCAGCGAGTCGACTCGGGACAGACGAGTCCACTCGGTTTGGTTTGGGTCAGTCGGTTCGGGTCAGATTAGGAAGCGGTTCGGTCGACTCGATCGGACTCGGTCACACTCGGTCAATCTCAGTCAACTCAGCAAGTTGACTCGGTCAGCTCGGCTTTCGACACAAGAAGATGGTAAAGATTTTACGGCGCAATACACTTCATTATTCTTATAATTTTATTTATTTCGTGAACGAGCTCGACCGATACTTTTAGCGACTATTTACACCTTAATTTGGCATATTTGATGAAAAGCTATATATATTGCGTGAATTGATTGAATTTTGTTAAAAATAGCGACAACTTGTGTTGTCGGGGCGTCCAAAAACAGAGGAAACTCTGCCCATTTTTCGAGAAAATCCGCAAACACAAAAGGCGTTTTATTATCGGATTCAAATAATCTTTTACAAAGACGACAATTTGGATATTATTTCGATAATGCTTTTATAAAATAAAACATGAAATAATATTTTCAATTCTTTTATTACTTTCAAGTATCAAACAATACGAAATCTTTTCGTAAACTTGAATATAGTTTATATGCTATTTCAAAATATCAAACGACACGACGAGTCGAAAATTTATTTACAACAAATAAATATAATTATTATATTTATTTTAAACTTCGGAATTTCGACAACTCCTTTATAAAGTCAATATAATTATTTATATTGTTTCAAACGCCGAACACACATTCGTTTATAAAAATAAATATAGTTATATATTTATTTTCAAACACGACAATCCGACGATTCTTTCATGAATATGATCTTTTATATTTATTTCAAGCGCCGAAACTGCATATACGTATATTTTTTGCAAATATACACAAGACGTGATATATATAATACAAGTCATTATATATTATTTTCATACGAAACGCGTCATATGATACGAGTTTGTTATATGATATTTTCATAGAAATATTCTTTTATACACATATGACTACTCGAGACGGCTAACACACTTACAACGATATATTTATATATTTTTATATAAATATTTATTTATTTTAAGTCTCTCGGAAACTAAGTCTTTTTCAAGACTTATTAAATTGCTGCTGACATTAAACGAGACTTAACACGTATAACCTAATCTTTTCCATTAAGTTAACAACTTACCGTTGAATCGTTCGATTAACGATTCGGTAGAGCTCGGTGACACGTAGTGTAGTTACGGCATTTATTTAGAAACTTATAAGATATTCCGTGTTATGAATATTGTAGAATGCACGCTAGCGAGTCTCATTTTGGAAACGACATCACGAGGTCGTAATTAGCTCGCTTTGCACAAGAATATTCAGGTGAGTTCATAACCCCCACTTTTTACTGTTTTACATTCTTGTAAATGTTTTCGGGGTGGAAAGACATGCACGTTTTGCAAAAACATACAAAGTTCTGAATAAATGCAAAACTCGTATTTCTAAATCATATTACGAAGTGATTTCGAGGAGCTCAAATGATTTACGAAAGGTTTATACTAAACATACCGGTTTTCAAACAAGCGTATCTTTCGGAATATGCATACCCACGAATTCTAGTTTTCTAAACTACAGGTAAATACAAGAAGCACTCTTGGTGAGAACGAGTACCAAGTATGTTGCGTTTTGAGGAAGGATCTGTCTTAGAGACTGAGGGAGGATCAGTCTTAGAGACCGGGGTAAAGTACATGTACAATGATTACAGATATTTTTATACATGGTATGGTTAGCTTAAGGAGGGTTAGAACGTACAGATCATGTGAGTGGGTAGGCGCAACTTGGGATCATTAATCCTCATTGTAGGACCGAGGGACAGGAGCGGTAGATCTATCTGGGTGTAGCGAGCCCAGCCCCCAGACCAAACAGAACGGACCTCGGGGTGACTTTGTGCCCGACGCATAAATTTGCTAGGTTTGAGTCTTCCTACTTGCACTTCACACATATCAATGGCCTTGCAAACCATTGGTGATCTCTTTATTTCCTTATTGCTACATACCAGGGATTTTATACTTACGGAAACTTCTTGTTCATACAAATTAACTACTATGTTTTATACAAATTCAAAGCATTATGCGGGTATGGAGTCAAAGTCAGGGTGGGCATTGACGGTTACGCGAACATTACAAATACAAGGCTTTACAAATACATGGTTTTATGAACATAACGTGTTACAAACACAACGTTTCCATATAACTTGACAAGAAAATGACTTTTGATTCGTTTTCACAATACTATTTCAAAAACCGGTTATTCCAAAGATTTATTTCAAATCTTTCACAACTCAAAAGATTTATTTCAAATCTTTTACAAACAAACTATGGACTCGCTCAACTTTATGTTGACTTTTTCGCATGTTTCTTTCTCAGGTTGCATTTCTAAGACAAGGCACGGTTGGAATAGGAGAACCATTGGAGATACGAGTACTTAGCAGGCGTTCAGTTTCTAGAAGTCTTTGCTTATTTGCTTCCGCTGTGCAATGAAGATACCAGTCTAGTCACGCTAATGCTCTGATAATTTCGGGGTGTGACAGGAACCAAGTGATTCATCTTGTCTATCTGTTTTTCTTTTATTTTTATTTTTCAGCATTTTAGTTAGTTTTTATTTTTCTTAGCTTAAAACATTTTTCTAAACTTTTTGATTTGATTAGACGTTGAGGATAAACCGGTACTAAAAGCTCTTGTGTCCTTGGACGACCTCGGTATCTTACCAACACTATATTACGCTCACGATGGGTGCACTTGCCCATATGTGTGTTTAGTGTTAGTAAATATCGTGTTTTATAAATGTAAAACTTGACTAAAAAAGTGTTAAAGGGCTTAAAATATACACCTAATATATATAACACTTCACACGCATCAACTTCATCAAGCAATGCTATGCTGTTCCAGGTTTTCTTGTAATTAGTGTCATTGATTATGTCGACTTTCCTGTTTAGTTCTTCATCTGTTCTTTTTTCTTTAAGTAACCACATCGAGAATTGAGTTTTAACATCGCTGGTGTCTGACCAGTGGTAGAAGCTGAAGTTTTCCATGTAGATTTTTGTTGAATTTTCTGCTGTGGAACAATCTTTCACAGACAGTGATTTGTAGGACAGTTTGTTGATATTTTGAATGAAATGTAATTATCGATATTTTATAGAATTTAAAAACGCGTCTACATGGTAAATGAAGAGGTTAATTGTAATTATGATAATCTGCTTTTGTTCTTTGAACTTCCAAAATTTGTCCCTTGGGTTTCTTGGTATTTAATTTTAATGTTTTCCCATAAAAGTTGGTGTTTGGAAACGATTTTGCATTAAAAGACTGCTGCTATGAAATATACATTAATCTGTTTATATTAAATCTACACGTTTAGATTAATTAAGTATATAAACTCATGACCATTTCACCTGTTTTTCATCACGATTTCCTACGAAAATTCATACTTTCAAAAAAGTCGAGTAATATAGTTTATTGTTGATATGACGTCATTCACTACTGTAAAATCAGATGATTTAAAGCAGCGTTTTGTCAAGCATATAGAGGAACAGGTGTATGAAGATAGGACTACTCTTCAACAGCTGAAGAGATGTTTTGATGGATTGCAAGTTGGCCTGTTCACGAGAGAGCAGGTTTCCAGAAATCTTATGAGAATGCCTTCAACTTCAGTTCGTGAGCTTTGTGTTGTCAGCAATATAGAGTGCGGTGATAGAGACGTGGAGTTCATGGCGATGCTGAAGGACATACATCAAGAAGTTCAGCAATCGATGGAGTTGAAACTGTCATTTCTTAATTCTCACGGTTATTGTTAGATTTAAAAGTTTATTGGTTCAGTATGTTATTATTGTAATAATTGGACTTTTAAGGTCATGAATAAATGAAAAAAAGTTAATCTTATGAATCTATGTTGCACTTGTAGGAAAAAAAAAGAGAGAATGTCAATTTTAAATTACCATTTTGCATATTTTGAATTTCAAAAGTTATCGATATTGTCAGTAATTACTGATTTGATTTGAAAGAAATTGTCATCATGACATTTCTAATTTTTATTTTAACTTTAATTAAAAGAAAAACAACGTCAATTTGAAATTACCAGTTTGCATATTTTCAATGTCCAAAGCTCAAGAAATTAACATTAATTACTGATTTGATATGCAACAAAATGTCATCGACAGTTATTTTTATTTTTTATGTTAACTTTAATTTTTATCAACAAAGAAATATTGGAGGAACTCTTATCTCATTAGAATGTAACGATTAGGTTAAATGGTAATTTCATTGTAATTCTAGTTTTCATTTGATAATTTCATTCTATAATTAATTAACCGCACCAATTATAAAAATGTGAGCAGTGGATGTTTTTTAGGAAAACCAATGATGGTCAATATTAGTGGATATCAACAATAAAAATGTAAGCAGTGGCAATTTTTTAACTATCAGTGGATAGCCAACAGTGATTTAAATTACCATTTTGCATATTTTGAATTTCAAAAGTTATCGATATTGTCAGTAATTACTAATTTGATTTGAAAGAAATTGTCATCATGACATTTCTAATTTTTATTTTAACTTTAATTAAGAGAAAATAACTGTCAATTTGAAATTCCCATTTTGCATATTTTAGATGTCCAAAGCTCAAGAAATTACCATTAATTACTAATTTTATATGCAACAAAATGTCATCAACAGTTATTTTTATTTTTTATGTTAACTTTATTTTTTATCACCAAAACAATATTGGAGGAACTCTTATCTCATTGGAATGTAACGATTAAGTTAAATGGTAATTTCATTGTAATTCTAGTTTTCATTTGATAATTTCATTCTATAATTAATTAACCGCATCAATTATAAAAATGTGAGCAGTAGATGTTTTTTAGGAAAACCAATAATGGTCAATATCAGTGGATATCAACAATAAAAATGTGAGCAGTGACAATTTTTTAACTATAAGTGGATAGCCAACAGTGATTTAAATTACCATTTTGCATATTTTGAATTTCAAAAGTTATCGATATTGTCAGTATTTACTGATTTGATTTGAAAGCCATTGTCATCATGACATTTCTAATATTTATTTTAACTTTAATTAAGAGAAAATAACTGTCAATTTTAAATTCCCATTTTACATATTTTAGATGTCCAAAGCTCAAGAAATTACCATTAATTACTAATTTTATATGGAACAAAATGTCATCAACAGTTACTTTTTATGTTAACTTTAATTTTTATCACCAAAACAATATAGGAGGAACTCTTATCTCATTGGAATGTAACAATTAGACTAAATGGTAATTTCATTGTAATTCTAGTTTTCATTTGATAATTTCATTCTATAATTAATTAACCACATGAACAATAAAAATGTGAACAGTGGATGTTTTTTAGGAAAACCAATGACGGTCAATATCAGTGGATGTCAACAATAAAAATGTGAGCAATGACTATTTTTTAAATATCAGTGGATAACCAACAGTGATTGAAACACTGATGTTTGGACAGTCAATGGTCAACATAAAGAATGAAGAAACAGAGGTTGTCTTTCAGCAGTGGATAACATTTAACAATCAGATGTTTGAACCAAAACAGTGGTTCTAACAGACTTTTAAGGATTAATGAAAACTATCATTTTTAACTATTTTAAATATCTTTGACCTTAAACAGATATTTGACCTTCTATATCAGTTGTTTGGAGTTAAACAGATATTTGACTTTAAACAGATATTTGGACATAAACAGATGTTAGCGATTAAACAAATGTTTGACCTTAAAAAGAAATTTGCCCAATTTCAAGAATACTATATCCAAACAATCATAATGAGGAGCTTATTTAACATCCAAGTGTACTCCATTTTTATTTAGTAGTATAAAGATCAAACAACTGTTGTATTTATAATACAGATCAAACAAATGAGGTGATGTGATAAATACTGTTACATATAAACACCTCAGTAATATGACATCTAACAATCTAACAGAGTATAAAACAGTGATGTGATAAATATTGTTACATATAAACACTGTTAACATAAACAATCTGTATAAGGAGCAGTGGTTAGTTATAACAATCCTTAGCATGATCAGCTGTTATAACCACTCCATAAGTGCTTGTCTTTAACAGGGTTTTGTCTTCAACAGTGGATAGGCCTCATCAGTCTTTAAGTCCATCAATCTGTATAAGGAGCAGTGGTTAGTTATAACAGTCCTTAGCATGATCAGCTGTTATAACCACTCCATAAGTGCTTGTCTTTAACAGGGATTTGTCTTCAACAGTAGATAGGCCTCATCAGTCATTAAGTCCATCAATCTGTATAAGGAGCAGTGGTTAGTTATAACAGTCCTTAGCATGATCAACTGTTATAACCACTCCATAACCCTTTGAGAGGAAGCAAGTGTCGGTCTATTTAACTGAAAGGAATGATTGCAGTACATTCCTGTTGAAAAATAGAGTCGATAAATTTAGGGAAAATGAGGTTGAAAGATGATAAGCCAACAGCGGACGATATCATTCTACTGTTTCGATAAATTCAGGGGTATTCTCAAATAATGCTTCCTAGATGCTTCTAAACAAGCAGCACTTTAGACATTTGTCGGTCTTCAAACATCTATTATCTATTTTCTACTATCTATTATCTATTACCTATTATCTATTATATATAATAAATGAAAGGTGATTGCTCCAAATGGCCCAAAGTGGATCAATAAACTTTCATTTATTATATATAATAGATAATATACAATAGATATTAGATAATAGATAATACATAATAGATGTTTGAAGGCCGACAAATGTCCAAAGTGCTGCTTGTTTAGAAGCATCTAGGAAGCATTATTTGAGAATACACCTGAATTTATCGAAACCTTAGAATGATATCGTCCGCTGTTGGCATATCATCTTTCAACCTCATTTTCCCTAAATTTATCGACTCTGTTTTTCAACAGGAATGTACTGCAATTATTACCTTATTTAATAGTCCTACAACCTTTCAAAGTCGTTGGAGTCGGTCGATAATCTCAGCGGCTAATTCACAAACAACAGCAAACAACAATAACAAGTCACCAAACAATCGACCTGAAAATCATATAAAAGCCAAAAAATAAAACAAACCCTAACCTAAAACTCAAGATGGAAAAATGAAAAAAAAAATATTTATTACTAACCCTAAACCTCAAATCCATTACAGCATAACAAAGAGAACTGCAGGACGCAGAGCCGACAACCTCAAATCATCTCCGTCATCAAGTTAGCAGCAGAAACCTAGCCAAAGCACAACAATAAGTAAATACGCATGAAGATCGAATGAGTGAACAATGAAAACAAAGATTGACACTTATAGAACGGAAGTTATTGATAATCTAACCTTGATTCGGGGCATTAATCTGAACATCGATCGGAATAGAGCAGAGGGAGAGAGAAAGCAAGAAGCCCTAAATGAGTAAATGAGGGAGGATATAAATTGAAGAGGGCAGTGGTAGTGGTACTGTTGGGCGGGAAAAGAGGAAAAACGATGCCCTAATTAAGTGACATGTGGCCCAAATAACTTTCATTTATTATATATAATAATAGATATATAGATATAGATTATTATTATTATTATCATTTACGAACCACAATCACTTTAATCTTCACTCTTGATGCAAGCGACAGTTACAAGGTTCGTCGATCCTTCTTCTTCACCAACACTTCTTCCTCTAAATGTATGATTGCATCATTACTAAATTCAACTCACTTCCTGTTAAATGTCAACAATTGTTCGCCTTTATGTCCCCCTTACCAAGGTTCTGAGATGAATCCTCCACAGCTTTGTAGTAACGCTCGAACGTCTCACAGTCCAAGCGGATCACGTGGAACCTTAAAGATAAGGCGTCAACGGTGCGGCCGTGGTCCGGACCACGGAGTTGTGCAAAATATTGTTGGACACGGACCCATAGACCCCCTGCCCTCGACGAGGAGGTTCGGTATACACCTCCTCCCAAGCCTCCACCAACGCAATGTCCTCCACATCGGTCCACGACAGACTAGCCATGTTGGGAAAAACTGAATCGTGTAAAAACAACATATGCAAATGTAAATCAGTAAACTTTATAACTTTATTATTATTCAATACAAAGTACATAAAAAACATAACACGTAAAAATACAAACATAATCATTTGAACTAGAATACACCAAACCGCTACTTCCGACTGGGTAGGAGATCCGGATTCTGATTCCGGAATTTGCATCGAAACACCTAGCAATGAAAAAGATGAGTCTTGAACTGGTAAGTTCCATCAACCCACATTTACATTGGCCTAGGTGATATGGAACGAGTTGTTGACATTTTCTTCAACGGTGCTACGGCTTCAGTGATATTTGGAGACCCTGGCTAACACATTGGATAACACATTGGCGAGTCCAATGTGTTAGCCAGGGTCTCATCAACCACCTAAAGGGGCAGAACTGTCATGTGCCGAACAACCGTTTGACCCGTCATGTGCTCTTTGTAGATGAGTTTCTATACACTTTGTAAAGAGCAGAGGACGTGGACAGGGAAATCCGATGACATCCGTGTCTGTGACAACCCTCACTAAACCAGGTATCCGTACGACTTAATTAATAATTAATTATTGCTTAATTACTGTGCTTGCTTGAACTTGTGAATAAACTGCTACTTGAACACTGATACATGTACTTACTTGCATCATACTTTACTTGCTGTCACTACATTATTTACATGACTGAACCTTAGTGACAAACATGATGCACAAAAAGCACAGTAGCACTATAACGGATAACCTATTGAACATGCTGATAAAGCCAGCATCAGGCAGACACTGCCTCTAAAGGCCTGTAAGAGCCTGGAATATTTAGCTACACTAGTGGTGAGTGTAGGGATATAAGGGTTGTAGAACTGCGTCTCTAGGAATAAGTCACAATGACTGGATGTGCCTAAAATGTACTCTAAGTACAAAACTCAGCACTTTAAATAATAATTCAGCTTTTAGCTAACTAATAAAGTGCCAAAACATGAGAAAAATATTACTAGACACTTTCCAAAGTGTCAGAAATAAGTTGTGTCACTAAAAAGGGTATTAACGACACTTAAAGCTTTGTTAAGCACTTTAACGGATTACTATCCAACCGAACAACCGGACTGTACCCGGAACATGAAAATATTGTTATTTTCATTATTTATCTTTTTCTGAGCCAGTTAGGGTCCCTGAATACCCTAACACCCGTCATAACACACGACACACAACTAACCAAGTTAACTACTTAACTAACTTGGTTTAACCTAACTAATACCTAACTAACTAGTTGGAATCGGACCAAGAACCCCCCCCCCCTCTCTAACCGTCCCCAACTAGAGGGGGACACACCTTGTACTAACTTGATTTGTTTAATCTCCTATGCTTAGTATCAAGAAGACATGGTGACCATTGGTTAATACTCTTGAAAATTGTCTATAAGATTAAGCTTAAACACACATGAACATTATCATCACACAACACACTCAACACAACTCTATCTCCTTCTCTACCTAGCTTCGGCCGAACATCCCCTTATACATCCATCATATTTTCGATTTCCTTCATCACATTCCAAGCATCTACAAGTGTTAAGGGTCGCGTATTAGGAGGCTTGGTGCACTCGGAGTTTGAAGGACCTCTTTATCTTGCTTTTATCCACGCGTTTTTCGCATAGATTCTTCCCTAGCCTCGAGCTAGTGGTATGTTGTTTAAACCCCTATCTTGAACTATTCTAAAGTGGTTAATACGATTTGTAACGGTTAAAACTCGAAATCTTACAAGATGATACTTTAAAGTCTACTAAAAATGCTATAAGTGTTGGATAATAGCTCATATGTTGTGTAAATGTTGTAGTAATTGAAATTTGTGATTATTTAGACCCGATCTATGTTGTGGTAGCTCGGATCATCACTTAACCCGGTTTGGTCATGATCACGAATCATGACATAAGGTTGTTTTGAATAGAACAAGGGTTAAAGGGTGAAACTCTACCACACACGAATCATGAACTTGTGTAAAAGTGTTTTAGCTTGTACAATAGTGTTTAAAACTAGCAGATCTACGTATACGCAAGTAGTATTTTCAAAGGACCAAGCGTTAAAGAAATCATGCTTTCTAAAGACGAATCTTACACTAACAAAAATGGTTTTAGAACACACAAGTGTGTAAACACTTGTGTAACACAAGTTTCGACAAAATAACTATTTTTGTAAAAGTTGACGAGAAGTTGTAAAGACGGAACTTCCATAAAAACGAGGTTTTCACAGAATCAGATTATTTTATATAAAGATCCACTAAAAGTAATGAGGTTTACTTCATACTTTGGATAAATCACAAGTTCATGAAATTTATGCGGATTATATATATATTTTGACTAGTTTGTGATTTGAACGTTGTTTTGGTTGATTGAGAAAATTGTTGGTTGATTTGTAAAAGAAAATGATACGCTTGAAAGCGTGGCCACCTCCAGTTACAGAGGAAACTCTGGCGAGATTTTTCCAAAAACCTAACACTTAGAAATATTTTCACTATAAGTGTTAGAAATACATTTTGACTTGTTTTCAAAATATAAATTTCGCCACGACTTTATTTATAAAATATCGGAGGTGGGATTTTCACAAAATAAAACGTGATACATAAATATATTTAGTATATATTTTTCACAACATCACTTGTATAAGTGTTTATGATTATTTTGTGAACGACATAAATATTATTTTTAGAGTAAAAATAATATTACTAAGTATTATTTTGGGAACATCACATGTATTAAAATATAATATTTTTGGGAAGAATACTTATATTTTGAAGTTGGAAATAAAATATATTAAGTGAGACTTAATAGTGAAATCCGAATGTTACGAACACACATGTATTAAATCCCCCATCCTTGGGAAGGAGAATAACTACCAAGTATATACAGAACGTAAACACGAAATAGTTGCCTAACTATTTCCCAAAAACTTAAACCATAAAGCTAAGGCACGGCCATCCGTCTAATAGAGTTAGCACGTGTAGGTCGTCATACAGCTGATCGATTTGGAGGCATACTTGGTAGAGACGCACCACTGTGAGTTCATGTCCCCCTTTTCTCTAACGGTTTTCAGTTTTCTTAACTGCGGGGGTGAAATACATGTTACTTTGATTACAAGTACTTTATACATGGTATGGTTAGCGTAAGGAGGTTTACTACTTAGATCATGTGAGTGGGTAGGCAGAAACTGGAGGCCATTAATCCTCATTGTAGGACCGAGGGACGTAAGCGGTAGATCTATCTGGGTGTAGCGAGCCCAACTCTAGGCCCAACAGAACGGACCTTGGAGTGACTTTGTACCCAACGCTAAATCTGCTAGGTTTGAGTCTTCCTACTTGCACTTCACATATATCAATGGCCTTGCAAACCATTGGTGATCTCTTTTTCCTTATTTGCTACATACCAAGACTATTTTCATACTCACAAAGGTTTACTTACTCACTTACACATGAACTCGCTCAACATTATTGTTGATTTTTCAACTTACATGTATTTCAGGGAATTAAAGATCTGGCGCGGTATGTTATGTTTTCCCGCTGCATAAGGGTTTCCAAGGTCATCCCAGTTTAGGACATGTGACTATTTCCTGGACAAGTCACAAATCTTAAACTGCGTTTATTTCATGTCGGTGTTATTCAAGACAATGTTTTATGTTATGAGGTTGTAAGTCTCTAAGACAATGTTGTGTTACTCTGGTATTAAAACTTAATCAAATGGATGATCTTGCATGATTTTATTTCATATAGCTTTGTTATGATTAAGCTATGGTATTAAGAAGTCACACCAAAATTAACCACGCTTCCGCAAAGCCAGGGTGTGACAGCTTGGTATCAGAGCTCTGATCATAGCGAACTAGGATTCTTCCTCGAGTCTAGACTATGATCACTAGGGCTCTCACGAAAACATTTTTCTGCATACCACTTAAGTCCAGATCCAAAACTTTTTACAAACAAATGTTGAGCACATTTTATTATTTATAGGCTCAGTCTAGAAGGGCTGAGGCTCGGTCTGAGAGGCCGAGGCTCGGTCTGAGAGATCGAGGTAGTTGGCTAGTTGGACTAGGAAGAGTAGGCTCAGTCTTGGAGGCTGAGGCTCGGTCTGAGAGATCGAGGTAGTTGGCTAGTGGGACTAGGAGAATTGGCTAGTGGGACTAGGAAGAGCAGTCTGAGAGGCTGGGAGGCTAGTGGGACTAGGAGAATCATTTGTATGCTTACTTGGTGACTATGTGATTATTTGATTGTATGATTGACTGTTTGTGCATGTTGTGTTTATGTTACAGACATTATGGACACCTCTGGCACTGGTGATTCAGACACCACAGGACCTAGACCTATAGTATCGGACGACCTAGAGTCTTCTGAGCGTGAGGTTCACACATCCGACGTTACGAGCACGGACGAGGATGATTTCCAGCCCTTTGCTTTACCTGATGGTGCTGATGAGCTCGCAGATGGCCCTTTGGCCGGGGACCTACCGTTAGTGGAGATCCCTGCTCCCATACAGCTTGCTTCATATCCTGCTTACGATTTACTCCACGACGCCGACGATGATGACGACGTCGATCTGTATGATGATGAGCCCTTAGAGGAGGATGTTCAGGGCGAGGCCCTTCTTGCTGCTGGTGATCTCTTGATGATCACAGATGCTCCCGCCGAGGAGTCACCTGCTCACTCTCCGGTCCCAGACTCTTTCAAGTCTGTGGCCTCCGCACCTTCACATACGCAAAGTGCGCAGCACTTTTCTCATGGATCAGATCCCGACCAGGCATCCTCTGTTGCCCCTATTCCTAGTTTTACTTTCGACCACGATGATGTGGAGGATTCCGATCCTGTCTTTCCCCCAGGATTCGACCCAGATGAGGATATAGAGTTTATACCCATGGATCAGCCTATGGAGGATCCAGTCGACCCAGTTGACCCCATCGATCCCGAGTTTGATTTTGAGATGGCCTTTGATGAGCCCGAGCAACCACTAGACCCTGCTCCTGACCTAGTACTTGAGCATGACCCAGTTCATGCTGACGCACCCATTATTGAGCCTGTCATTGCTGACCCACCTATTGATGATCACCCTGTGGATGCTCCGTTGTTGGAGGGTGATCATGTCATTGCTGCTGATCATGTTGATCCCCCACTTATTGTTGATGCACCAGTTGACCCTCTTGTTGCACCTCACCATGATCCTATGCCAGCCCAGTTTGATCGTGCGCTTTTTGAGGCACAGGTAGACCCTCGAGATGAGCACGCCCAGTGTGGGTGGATTCCTGCAGATGACGAGGTCCCACCTATTCCCCCTCAGATCACTGATACCCGTCACATTGATACCTCCTTTTCACTTCCTCGGTTTACACCTCCAGCGCGACCTGGAGAAGGTTCTTCGGATCACCCTTTTGGACATGTACCAGTATCTATACCACCATCTGCTACTTTTCCCACTGTTTCTCCATTTCATGTGGCACCTTTTGATCCCACCAGTGAGCCGTTCCTTTGGGCACCACACTCTGCTATGCCACCTACTGACCCCTACCATTCTTTCCACATGGGGTATACTATTGAGGACGTTTTGATGTCTTTTGTCGCCCAGGACGAGGCACACACACAGCGCATTCAGGAGCTTAAGAGAGCTCAGCCGCCGCCGTGTCCGTGCCAGGGTCAGACCCACTCTCCGTTGCAGCCCTCTCGACCTGTTCCACCAGACTATGCTGCACGCCTTTTTGCCCTGGAGCAGCAGGTTGCTTCATTCTTACGCACCCAGGGAGCCATGGAGGAGGACTGGCTCCATTTGCGCCGCTTGTTTTACACTCACTTTCCCCCTCCTCCACTGCCATCCGTGTAGAGCTCTTCAGTACCGTATAGGTAGACATTGGTGAGAAGACGGCGAATGCTTTTGACTGCACAGCATTTTTGGAGACTACATTTGATTCTGACTTTCGTTGACATGTATTTGATGTATTGACACTGATTCGATATAGTTTTTGGACTAGGGTGATGTAGCCCTTAGTCGACTGATGTTGTATGACACTGTGATGTACTTGTACGCTCACCATGTGGTCTCGATATATAGCAATCTCAGTATTCTCATCATATTTGATGCTTGATTTGGTTATTTGTATTTTAGGACATGGGATGTTGTGTGATTGATATGATTATAACATGAGATGTTATGTACTATTACTATCGTTATATACATACGCTAAATTATGACCTGACTTATGTATTATAACTACGGCCTGACCGACATAAACACATCTTTTAGAAGATGCCGCCGAGACGTGAGACACGCATGCCTACCAATGAGGCAGAACTCCAGCAAATTATCGCTGCTGCCATTGCACAATACGCCGCCTCTCAAGGAGGGACTAGTGGAAGCAACTCTGGCAACACTGGCAACAATAATCCACCTCATGGTAATACTAAGTCATTTAGACATACCATGACCTAATTGGATATCTTTAGCAATGATGCTAATGCCAATCGTGTGTTATAACGTATGTGCAGGATGCACCTACAAGCAGTTTCTAGACTGCAAGCCGGTCAACTTTGATGGCACAGGAGGTGATGTCGCCTTTGTTCGTTGGGCCGAGAAAACTGAATCTGTTCTTCGCATGAGCAAATGCGCGCTAGATCAGCAAGTCACCTATATCTCAGGGCTATTCTTGGATGGAGCCCTCTCTTGGTGGAATTTGCAAGTACAGACACTTGGTGAAGCTGCTGCCTACGCGCTAACCTGGACCGAACTGAAGGAACTTATGCGCAAAAAGTACTGCTCTCGCGCGGAAATCCAAAGATTGGAAACCGAGTTCTGGCACTTGAAAATGGACGGTCCAAAGATCGCAGAATACGTTCAAAGATTCCATGACTTATCGCATGTGGTACCCTACATGGTCACTCCGGAGTTCAAGAGGATTGAACGTTTCATTTGGGGATTAGCTCCTCAAATCATAAGCATGGTAACCTCATCCAAGCCTGCGACCATTACTGAGGCGATTGATTTGAGCGTGGCTCTCACAGAGGAAGCTATTCGCCTGAACAAGTTTGATGAGATCAAAACGAAGAAGGTAGAGACTCACGTCGAGTCGTCAGGAGGTAACAAACGGAAGTTCTCGAACTTCAAGCAGGGCGCCAGTGTGGCGGTTAAGAAAGGAGGATCAGACACGCCAGCTCAGGTTACAGCTGGTAGAGGGAAGAAAGGAAAGGGATACATGGGCACCCAACCCAAGTGCAACGACTGCCAACGCCACCATTCTGGCCGATGTGGGCCAAATGTATGCGAAGCATGTGGGAAACGTGGCCACTTGAAGGACACTTGTTGGGCCACTGCTGGTCAGGGAGGCCAGGGAGGATTCGGAAACAGAAATTACAACCGGGGTGGGAATGGAAATCGCCCACAAGGAAACTATGGAGGTAACGAGAATCGAGGCAACAATGCTAACCAAGCGGGCGCCGTGAATCGTAATCAGAGGAATGATCAAGCTGGTGGAAACGGGCAAAGACTTGGATGCTTTAACTACGGTGATATCGGGCATTTTAAGAAGAACTGCCCAGAGTTGAACCAAGCCCGTGGAAGAGTGTTCCAAATCGAAGCAAGGGAAGCGCGCCAGGACCCCAATGTTGTTACTGGTACGTTCCCTGTAAATCAACGCTATGCATCCGTTTTATTTGATACTGGTGCCGATTATAGCTTCGTGTCGTTAGAATTTAAGAATATGCTTGGGTTAGCCGCTAATAAGTTATATATTCCCTACTCAATCGAATTGGCTAATGGGAAGTTAGTAGAAGCCAATGAAGTTATCAGAGGTTGTGCAATCGAATTGGGAGAGCGTGAGTTTGCTTTGGATCTACTACCAGTCCAGCTGGGGAGCTTTGACGTAGTGGTAGGAATGGATTGGTTATTAGGCAACAAGGCTGAGATAGTTTGTCACGAAAAGATCGTTCGTATCCCAACCGAAGATGGAAAAACAATTGTGGTTCACGGAGAGAAGCGAGATACGCCGTTAAGAATTATCAGCTGCCTGAAAGCACGAAAGTGTTTGCAGAAAGGATGTGTTGCCTTCCTGGCACACATTGTGGACAAAAAGGCTGCTGAGCCAAGAATAGAAGACATCCCTGTCGTGAGGGAATATCCAGAAGTCTTCCCAGAGGACTTACCTGGACTGCCACCTTAGAGACAAGTAGAGTTCCGCATTGACTTAGTCCCAGGCGCCGCACCTGTGGCTAAGGCACCTTATAGACTTGCTCCGTCTGAGATGCAGGAACTGTCGACACAACTTCAAGAGTTGTTAGACAAGGGATTTATCCGACCAAGCTTCTCGCCTTGGGGAGCTCCAGTCCTGTTTGTCAAGAAAAAGGACGGTAGTTTTCATATGTGCATTGACTACCGGGAGTTGAACAAGCTGACGATCAAGAATAGATATCCTCTGCCAAGAATCGATGATCTGTTTGACCAACTGCAAGGCTCAAGCTTTTATTCAAAGATCGATCTCCGATCTGGATACCATCAGTTAAGAATACAAGAGGAAAGTATCCCGAAGACAGCCTTCAGGACTCGTTATGGACACTATGAGTTCCTTGTTATGCCGTTTGGTTTGACAAACGCGCCTGCAGTCTTTATGGACTTGATGAATAGAGTTTGCAAGCCTTACTTGGACAAGTTCGTGATTGTGTTTATCGACGACATCTTGATTTATTCAAGAACAAAGGCTGAGCACGAGCAGCATCTAAGAGCTATTTTGGAGCTGCTAAAGAAGGAACAGTTGTATGCCAAATTCTCCAAGTGCGAATTTTGGCTACGTGAAGTCCAATTCCTTGGACACGTGGTAAATGGAGATGGAATCCACGTGGATCCAACAAAGATCGAAGCGATCAAGAATTGGGAAACGCCAAAGACGCCAACCGAGATTCGACAATTCTTGGGTTTGGCTGGCTACTATCGAAGGTTCATTGAGGACTTTTCGAAGATCGCTCAACCATTGACGCTCCTCACGCAGAAAGATAAGAAGTTTGATTGGGGAATCAAACAGGAAGAAGCATTCCAGATATTGAAGGAAAAGCTCTGCAATGCGCCAATCTTAGCGCTACCGGAAGGTACAGATGATTTTGTGGTATACTGCGACGCTTCACGTCAAGGATTGGGTTGTGTGTTGATGCAACGCCAAAAGGTTATTGCTTACGCATCGCGTCAACTGAAAGTGCACGAAAAGAACTATACCACACATGATTTGGAACTTGGCGCAGTGGTATTTGCATTAAAGATCTGGAGACACTACCTTTATGGTACAAAGTGTACAATTTTTACGGATCACGAGAGCCTACAGCACATATTCAACCAGAAGGAGCTGAATATGAGGCAGAGACGATGGGTTGAGTTGCTGAACGATTACGACTGCGAGATAAAGTATCATCCAGGGAAGGCGAATGTGGTCGCCGATGCCCTAAGTCGGAAGGAGAGGATCAAGCCCATAAGGGTTAGGGCTTTAGAAATGATTATCCGAACCGATCTTTCCTTGCGCATTCGTGCTGCGCAGAAAGAAGCTCTCAAGGAAGGAAACCTTGGAGAAGAATATCTCCGTGGGATGGAGAAGCTACTGGTACCAAACAAGGAAGGAACGTTATGCTTTGAGAAAAGGATTTGGGTTCCTTTGTTTGGAGGTTTAAGGAAAGTTATTTTTGATGAAGCTCACAAGTCGCGGTACTCTATCCACCCTGGAGCGGATAAGATGTACCAAGATCTCAAAGATTATTATTGGTGGCCTAGGATGAAAGGCGATGTTGCTGTTTATGTGAGCAAATGTTTAACTTGCGCTAAGGTTAAAGCCGAATGTCAGAAGCCTTCAGGACTTCTGCAACAACCCGAGATTCCCAAGTGGAAATGGGAACAAATCTCCATGGATTTTATTACGAAATTGCCAAGAATGCCGAGAGGCCATGACACTATTTGGGTAATAGTGGATCGATTAACGAAGTCAGCACACTTCTTACCTATCAGAGAGAAGGATAATACGAGCAAATTGGCTGAAATTTACATAAGAGAGATCGTCGCGCGCCATGGAGTACCTCTCTCGATCATCTCTGATAGAGACGGAAGGTTTGTGTCAAGGATATGGCAATCCTTCCAAGAAGCTTTTGGATCACAATTGAATCTGAGCACTGCGTTTCATCCGCAAACTGACGGTCAGAGCGAGCGAACGATACAGACCTTGGAAGACATGCTGAGAGCGTGTGTTATGGATTTGGGCGGTAGCTGGGATAAGCATTTGCCTTTGGTCAAATTTTCATACAACAACAGCTACCACACCAGTATTGGTGTCGCGCCATTTGAAGCCCTTTACGGACGCAAGTGCCGATCACCCGTATGTTGGGCTGACGCAGGTGATAGGCAGCTTGCTGGTCCCGAAATCGTCCAAGAGACGATAGACAAGATTGCGCAGATTCTAAAACGCATCGAAGCAGCTCGCCACAGACAGAAGGCCTATGCGGATCCAAACCGGAAACATGTGGAATTCCAAGTTGGAGAAATGGTGTTATTGAAAGTTTCACCTTGGAAGGGTGTGGCACGCTTCGGAAAGCGTGGGAAGTTAAATCCGCGCTACATTGGTCCTTTCAGAGTTCTGGAAAGAATAGGACTAGTAGCATACAAGTTGGACCTACTTGCTGAACTCCATTCAGTCCACGATACATTTCATGTATCCAACCTGAAGAAAAGTCCAACTCAAGATGACATTGCCATTCCCATCGACGAGATCCATGTTGACGACACGCTCCATTTCGTTGAAGAACCGGTGGAGGTTACGGATTGGAAAGTAAACAAGACCCGCCGGAGCAGTGTCAAGCTCGTCAAAGTTCGTTGGAATGCCAGACACGGTCCTGAATACACCTGGGAGCGTGAGGACCGGATGAAAGAGAAATACCCCCACTTATTTCCTAAGAACCCTGCATCTACAAGCAGAACTTAAAATTTCGGGACGAAATTTATTTAACGGGGGGAGAATGTGACAACCCTCACTAAACCAGGTATCCGTATGACTTAATTAATAATTAATTATTGCTTAATTACTGTGCTTGCTTGAACTTGTGAATAAACTGCTACTTGAACACTGATACATGTACTTACTTGCATCATACTTTACTTGCTGTCACTACATTATTTACATGACTGAACCTTAGTGACAAACATGATGCACAAAAAGCACAGTAGCACTATAACGGATAACCTATTGAACATGCTGATAAAGCCAGCATCAGGCAGACACTGCCTCTAAAGGCCTGTAAGAGCCTGGAATATTTAGCTACACTAGTGGTGAGTGTAGGGATATAAGGGTTGTAGAACTGCGTCTCTAGGAATAAGTCACAATGACTGGATGTGCCTAAAATGTACTCTAAGTACAAAACTCAGCACTTTACATAATAATTCAGCTTTTAGCTAACTAATAAAGTGCCAAAACATGAGAAAAATATTACTAGACACTTTCCAAAGTGTCAGAAATAAGTTGTGTCACTAAAAAGGGTATTAACGACACTTAAAGCTTTGTTAAGCACTTTAACGGATTACTATCCAACCGAACAACCGGACTGTACCCGGAACATGAAAATATTGTTATTTTCATTATTTATCTTTTTCTGAGCCAGTTAGGGTCCCTGAATACCCTAACACCCGTCATAACACACGACACACAACTAACCAAGTTAACTACTTAACTAACTTGGTTTAACCTAACTAATACCTAACTAACTAGTTGGAATCGGACCAAGACCCCCCCCCTCTCTAACCGTCCCCAACTAGAGGGGGACACACCTTGTACTAACGTGATTTGTTTAATCTCCTATGCTTAGTATCAAGAAGACATGGTGACCATTGGTTAATACTCTTGAAAATTGTCTATAAGATTAAGCTTAAACACACATGAACATTATCATCACACAACACACTCAACACAACTCTCTCTCCTTCTCTACCTAGCTTCGGCCGAACATCCCCTTATACATCCATCATATTTTCGATTTCCTTCATCACATTCCAAGCATCTACAAGTGTTAAGGGTCGCGTATTAGGAGGCTTGGTGCACTCGGAGTTTGAAGGACCTCTTTATCTTGCTTTTATCCACGCGTTTTTCGCATAGATTCTTCCCTAGCCTCGAGCTAGTGGTATGTTGTTTAAACCCCTATCTTGAACTATTCTAAAGTGGTTAATACGATTTGTAACGGTTAAAACTCGAAATCTTACAAGATGATACTTTAAAGTCTACTAAAAATGCTATAAGTGTTGGATAATAGCTCATATGTTGTGTAAATGTTGTAGTAATTGAAATTTGTGATTATTTAGACCCGATCTATGTTGTGGTAGCTCGGATCATCACTTAACCCGGTTTGGTCATGATCACGAATCATGACATAAGGTTGTTTTGAATAGAACAAGGGTTAAAGGGTGAAACTCTACCACACACGAATCATGAACTTGTGTAAAAGTGTTTTAGCTTGTACAATAGTGTTTAAAACTAGCAGATCTACGTATCTGCAAGTGGTATTTTCAAAGGACCAAGCGTTAAAGAAATCATGCTTTCTAAAGACGAATCTTACACTAACAAAAATGGTTTTAGAACACACAAGTGTGTAAACACTTGTGTAACACAAGTTTCGACAAAATAACTATTTTTGTAAAAGTTGACGAGAAGTTGTAAAGACGGAACTTCCATAAAAACGAGGTTTTCACAGAATCGGATTATTTTATATAAAGATCCACTAAAAGTAATGAGGTTTACTTCATACTTTGGATAAATCACAAGTTCATGAAATTTATGCGGATTATATATATATTTTGACTAGTTTGTGATTTGAACGTTTTTTTGGTTGATTGAGAAAATTGTTGGTTGATTTGTAAAAGAAAATGATACGCTTGAAAGCGTGGCCACCTCCAGTTACAGAGGAAACTCTGGCGAGATTTTTCCAAAAACCTAACACTTAGAAATATTTTCACTATAAGTGTTAGAAATACATTTTGACTTGTTTTCAAAATATAAATTTCGCCACGACTTTATTTATAAAATATCGGAGGTGGGATTTTCACAAAATAAAACGTGATACATAAATATATTTAGTATATATTTTTCACAACATCACTTGTATAAGTGTTTATGATTATTTTGTGAACGACATAAATATTATTTTTAGAGTAAAAATAATATTACTAAGTATTATTTTGGGAACATCACATGTATTAAAATATAATATTTTTGGGAAGAATACTTATATTTTGAAGTTGGAAATAAAATATATTAAGTGAGACTTAATAGTGAAATCCGAATGTTACGAACACACATGTATTAAATCCCCCATCCTTGGGAAGGAGAATAACTACCAAGTATATACAGAACGTAAACACGAAATAGTTGCCTAACTATTTCCCAAAAACTTAAACCATAAAGCTAAGGCACGGCCATCTGTCTAATAGAGTTAGCACGTGTAGGTCGTCATACAGCTGATCGATTTGGAGGCATACTTGGTAGAGACGCACCACTGTGAGTTCATGTCCCCCTTTTCTCTAACTGTTTTCAGTTTTCTTAACTGCGGGGGTGAAATACATGTTACTTTGATTACAAGTACTTTATACATGGTATGGTTAGCGTAAGGAGGTTTACTACTTAGATCATGTGAGTGGGTAGGCAGAAACTGGAGGCCATTAATTCTCATTGTAGGACCGAGGGACGTAAGCGGTAGATCTATCTGGGTGTAGCGAGCCCAACTCTAGGCCCAACAGAACGGACCTCTGAGAGGCCCAACAGAACGGACCTTGGAGTGACTTTGTACCCAACGCTAAATCTGCTAGGTTTGAGTCTTCCTACTTGCACTTCACATATATCAATGGCCTTGCAAACCATTGGTGATCTCTTTTTCCTTATTTGCTACATACCAAGACTATTTTCATACTCACAAAGGTTTACTTACTCACTTACACATGAACTCGCTCAACATTATTGTTGATTTTTCAACTTACATGTATTTCAGGGAATTAAAGATCTGGCGCGGTATGTTATGTTTTCCCGCTGCATAAGGGTTTCCAAGGTCATCCCAGTTTAGGAAATGTGACTCTTTCCTGGACAAGTCACAAATCTTAAACTGCGTTTATTTCATGTCGGTGTTATTCAAGACAATGTTTTATGTTATGAGGTTGTAAGTCTCTAAGACAATGTTGTGTTACTCTGGTATTAAAACTTAATCAAATGGATGAACTTGCATGATTTTATTTCATATAGCTTTGTTATGATTAAGCTATGGTATTAAGAAGTCACACCAAAATTAACCACGCTTCCGCAAAGCCAGGGTGTGACAGCTTGGTATCAGAGCTCTGATCATAGCGAACTAGGATTCTTCCTCGAGTCTAGACTATGATCACTAGGGCTCTCACGAAAACATTTTTCTGCATACCACTTAAGTCCAGATCCAAAACTTTTTACAAACAAATCTTGAGCACATTTTATTATTTATAGGCTCAGTCTAGAAGGGCTGAGGCTCGGTCTGAGAATTCGTCATATTTAATACGCTGAATCTAACTGACAAGATTTAACAAGAAAATCTAACTGGGTTGAGCCTAAAGGACAAAACGTGCAACAAAATTCCTTGTAAAGGGCAAAACTTGTCAAAATTCGTTAAAAAGGACACCGCCTGATAAGTGGTATTAAGATAAAGGACAAAACTTGTAATTTTTCCTATTTTTTATCTCTCTTCCACTCACAAAAGAATTATAAGGGATGAATAGTGAGTTGGTATATATAAGAACTCGGATAAATTTATCAAAAAATGGGGTAATTAACAAATTAAATAATAATCTTAATCAATGAAGTGTTGAATGTTTCTTGGTTTAATCCAACATTGACCCCTTTTGTGTTTCTCAATATATAACAAATTTTTTCATAAACTATCATAATTTTTTTTGTAAATTATTTATTGGTGATTTTTTTAATTAAATAACGTTTGTAATTCCTAAAATTATCATTTTTATGATAAAATACTAACAGTAAAATGGGGTAATCAAGTAATATTAGTTTCTTATTTAACTAGGTTCTACAACCCCGCGCGTTGCGGCGCAGTAAACCGTGATGTTGACCGACACCGACACCCACATTCAGATTAAAGTTCGACACCCACATTCAGATTAAAGTCGCAATTTAGTGTGCTGATAGCATAAAGCACCAAAATTGATGGAAAGGAACAAACCCAAATCAATCTCTTAAAGAGAAGCACCTACAACACCACCATCAAAAGTAAACTTCCAATGTTAACACATCTGACTTGGTTATATATGTGCACAATCTACATAAATAAAACCTAAATAAAAATATTACGAATAAAAACAATGCACTGCGTAATAGCCACTTTTACCTACTTTAAGGTAGCCATAAAATAGCATTTCATTAACACACACCAGGTGATGATGAAGAAGATTGGTACCTTACGAATTTTCCAGAAAATTGACCCCTAATCAGTTCATTATGCCTGCACCGAACCACGACCAGCAATGGTTTATACGGTAACCACTTAAGCCAACGGAAAAATAAATAAATTATATTGTGGTCAAGAACTTATTGTGGGATAATATCCTGGCATTTGCGAAGGTAGATCGTTTTCTTGAGCCATGCCGTCTAACCCGCCACTAAAAAATATGGGGTCGAAATCTAGAGGTAGATCGTATGAGAAATTGTCCAGTTGATTTGCGACGGTGTCCATATTGTTGTTGTTAACCCCTGAAGGAGAGCCTTTGTGTTTTTGAAAACTTTGTTCCTGTGGCGTTTGGGTAACAGCAAAATCCTGCAACTACATGTTACGCTTTTATTAGTAACCATTCATTGTATGTAAAACTAATACTTAATTTTCAAAATGCCACTAAAAGTTCGCTTCAAAACAAAAATCAAAATACGAAAAGCAATATGTAAGGAAAGAGCGCTGCCGCTTTTTGTACGCGAGGCGTAATTTATTTATATAAATTTTTACATGTCTCATATGTTTTTAGCATCACCTACCCAAAATTTAGCAATAAATAAGCTTTATATATGTTTTAATATATAAATAACATATATGTACATAAAAAGCTATATGTAATGTACGGCATCCTGATGCACAAAACCTTCCCCGTACGAACGGTGTGCCTCAAAACTGTGTCTCATGCTGCTTTTCTGTGCACTTTTTGAGCCTCAAGTGGGCTTTTTGTACACAGTGCGCCTCATCAAGTCAGAAGCGCGAGCCTGCGTCTCACGCCTAGGCGCCCTTTTTAAAAACAAGATCTCAAACGACGCTATAACTCAACCTAACAAAGCATAAGGTAACAAACTCCCATATACACCATACAGAAACATCTCTAAAGTAACAAAGAACACTCACCTCATGAAAAGCTGCATTTTCACCAGATTTATGCCCATCAGGATCAGTATAGAGGCTGCAATTGTAAACGCCATAGTTGTTTTAGGCATCAAAACTGACTTTCTAAGTATAGCTATGAAAGGCACGGCTGCATGCACTGCAATGAACCAAGATAGTGAGAATTTACGCATGTGTTCTCTCCATATCCCCAACGGAATATTAGCTGCCGTTCCTAACATTCCTATGACAAGCATTTTCTCGGGTAGTGACAAGGGAGGTCCTTGCTACTTTGCTAGTGCAGCTCGGGCAGCAACTACGGCTCGTGGACATTTAAGCTTGACTCCAGGTGGCAGTTTAAGAGGTGATGCCACTACAGGGAGTACATTGCTTACAGCTCTGTATGACTTGGCGATTGGGCAGTTTCCATTTTCCAGCCACTTGTTTCCAAGTGCTTCGTGTGTCGATGTATCTCCCTGAATGGAAGCAAACCGTATAAAAATGGTCGCGAGTCAAACTTCCAATGTGAACACATCTGACTTGGTTACATATGTGTATTATCAAAAGTAAACCTATAATATGAACACATCTGATTTTGGTTAGATGTGATATTGCCAATCCAAAACAATGAAGATAAACGATTCGTCTTATACAATCACGACCTATTTAATTATCTTCCTCTATGCCGAAACGAAGATAGACGATTTTTCTTATATCATCACGGCCTATATTCAATCGGATCTGAACAGATACCTAAACGTGCAGAATTTGAACAAAAACCGCACACAAACCGGTAAATGCAACCCATGCTGTAAAAATTTACAAACTACAGGTAATATTTAAATAAAGTGAAATGATTACACTCTTAAAAGGCATTTCTTCTCCTTCATTGTAGTTGATTGCTACAAGAATCCTACCATCCCTTTGATTTTTAGCTCTTGTTTTACATGGATTCGTCATCATCCACAACCTAGAAAGTAGAAACACCACCATCAACTCAACACGTCTGCAAATAAATGGCATAATCTATATTTATTTTCCTTTATTTTGTGGTTAATTTGATACACAACGAAACTATTAATACAATCTGTTTTGGTAGTTTAAAGGATAAGATTTTTTATCAACTTTTCAAAAAGTTGTGACGCAATAAATGAAAACAAAATGAATAGGCTCAGATATGTAACTGTGGAGTAGGAACAAAACAGATCCGGATTAAACCATGGCTGCAAATACACAGTTGCCTAGTCACAACATACGGACTATGCCATCTGGATTTTGCCCCGCCAAGGTACGACTCCGATCTTTGGTGTACCGTTTTTTTGTCGATCATCACAGCCTTTAAACAAATTTATAGAAGAGCACTAATGCACTAATACACGAATAATAACCCACCACAGGTATCACCACCGCCATAGTAGCGACATAAGCACCAAAACCAAAGCGACTCAGGTAACCACTATTGTACCTTCATCGTCACCAGAGCAGTGGCAAAATACATCATGGCGGAACCCTAGCCGCCGCTAGAGCCACTGATCAGAAACACCACCATGGCACCAATGCTTGATTGAGAAACCAAGTATCAAAGCAAATAGAGAGAAGGAGATTTGGGACATTTAAGGGCTTTAGTATTGTAACATAGGGTGTCTACAAAGACCGACAAAAGATCAGCCGGAGACAAAGTACAAAAACCCCGAAATCAAATATGGGAACAAAAACCCTAAATGATTCAGGGTATAATCAATACATAACATCGCAAGCAACAAAACAAATATGGAAACAACAAACCCTAAACGATTCAAGGTATAATCAATACATAAACATCGCAAGGGCCAAGAAGACTTCGAAACACAAGCTTCAAACGATGCTCAACTTCAATCGCCGGAACTCTTGCCGGAGAAGAAAGCAAGACGGAGATACAGAAACCCACCGAATGCAATGGGTTTGATATTCAAAAATCTAAATCCTCAAATAACACTCACAAAACAGGTGTCAAACACTTAAAAACGTGGCAGATCAGAGGAAGCCAAGAGGATGAAGTAGAAAGGCAGGTAGGTGAATCACCTACCCACCATTGACTCACCTCTAAGACCACTGTTCATTCCCTTCAGATATTAATAGATATTAATTATCATTGTTTTGTGGCTGCTATGGATCTGATTATCAAAAAAAAAAAAAAAAAAAAAAGATTATATCCAAATAATTAGAATCACAGTAAATTTATAAAAAAAAAACTAAAAATTGATTTGTGGCTTAATGATTTTACAGGATCCAGCGGAAGATGCAGTTGTTACCATTTGTGGACATGTATTCTGTTATCAGTGTGTATCCGAATACTTAACAGGGGTTGACAACACATGTCCATCACCACAATGCAAAAGCCTTATTGGTCCTGATGTGGTATTTGACAAAGCCACATTAACGAATTCTATCTCTGATGATAATGCTGCCAACTTATCAAGAATAGATGAGAATACTATAGTTTTTCAGCAAGATTATATTTCTTCCAAGATTAAAGCTGCATTTGAGGTTATTCGGTCAAATTGCAGATCAAAAAGTTCAGATTTAGGTGCCTGCAATGGTGAAGGGCTGCCAATAAAAGCAATTGTGCTTTCGCAGTGGACAAGAATGTTGGATCTTTTTGAAATGTCGCTTAATCAGTATGGTATTGAATATAGGAGACTTGATGGCTCAATGTCTTCTTCTGCAAGGGACAGTGCTGTTAAAGATTTCAACACTGATCCTGAGGTGGCTTCCTATTCTTTATTGTTATTACATGAAAATAAGTCTACTGATTGCTAGAGTTAGCAAAACGGGTGGGTCGGATAAATGTTTGGGTCAAATAAAGTTCTTTTTCCTATATGGGTTGAAACAAGTAAAGGCTAACCAACTTATTATTATAGGGCTAAAAAAATCTCACTAATGTTTCAAAATGGTTGATTTGCCATAGTTAGTTAAGATAACCTGTTAAGTTATCTTGAAGTAGAAAAGTTGGAATTTGGCTACCTTAAGTAAAAAAGTTCTAAACTTTAATGCAACCAGTTTTTTTTTTTAATTTTTTTTTATTTTTAACAAATTAGCGTTGAATGTTATTACAAAATTTTAGTATTTCACAAATAAAATGATTTAGGAGGTTTTATCAATTAAAGATTCACTTTGGGAGACTTTCAACCCGTTTGACGTGTTTTTATTTTCACCAATCTTTTATTAATAACATAATCCTAATCAGAACCATTCAAAAGTAAATGGGTTGTTATTCTAAGCCAAATATTCGCGAATTCAGTGTTATCATTTTTGTTAAGAGATGAAATACGTTACAGGTACCTGTTATGCTGATGTCGCTAGCTGGGAATCTTGGTTTGAACACGGTATCTGCATCTCATGTTATTCTTTTTGATCTGTGTTTGAATCTAACTACTGAAGATCAAGCCATTGACCAAGCTCATAGAATCGGTCAAACTCAACCTGTTACAGTGTCCAGACTCATTGTTAAGAACACAGTTGAAGACAGAATTCTTGCTCTCCAGGTTTGTACTTCTGGGGTTAAACTGTAATTTCGCTATTTTACCATGTCAAGTGAATCCCAAAAATTTGGTGAATGTAGGATAAAAAGAGGAAAATGGCTGCTTTGGCTTTCGGTGAAGATCAAAGTGAAACTTCAACTGCTCGTTTAACCAATGAAGATCTAAGATTTTTGTTCATGGGGGCACGTTAAAACTTTCGATTAGTCAGGTGGTATTGTTGGGCATTTTTGTTTAGGTAAAATGCAAAGCCCTTCAAATAGTTGTAATTTACTAGGCTTTTTTGGATACCCAAGTTTGACAGGAGGAATGTTATGACCTTTTAAAATGCATCTTTTCATATATGGTTTTAACTCTATGTTTTGGTTTTATTTTGACCAAGGTTGGAGAACTCGCTAGTCGCTAGCGGGTCGGTGAGGTAGGGACTAGCGACTACTCGGGATTAATCGGATCGGACTTTTTATGTATAATTTTAAGTTTTTATACATATATACATAAATTTTTATACGTATTTTTTTTAAGTGGACAAGTTTTGACCGGAATCTGGGAGGTTTTGGCCGGAATATGTGTTTTTTTTCTGATTTTTTCTGTTTTTTCCCGATTTTTTCCGATTTTTCCCGACCGACTAGTCGCGATTAGGGCCGACTAGCGATTTTTTTACTGATTAGCTGAAAATTACTCAGTTGATGGGCGACTAGCGACTAGTCAGCGATTAATCGCCGGCTAGTCGCGATTTTTACAACCATGATTTTGACCATATCATAGTAATGGTTACTATGTTTCAAACTCCATAAGATCTTTTTCTTTTGGTTTCGTTATATGTTACAAACTCGTCTTTTGTGCACATTGTCGATAAAAGCTTGAATTGGACAAGCCTTTTATAAAATATATTACTAATGTTTGACTTGGCTCGCTCATTAGGCAACCCTACACGCCACACAGGCGTCCATGGCCCCATGGACCACATTGTAGACCTGATATAAATTAATACTTGATATTCTAGACCCGGTTCAAAACGAAGATAAGTTCTTGAACATTTGAGCCCATAATTAATTAATAAACAATAACGATATGATTAGTATGATAATCATGATGAAGTGTGATAAAATGACTGAAATGTGGCCAAGATCTGTCTAATTGCTTAAATCAACATCCATTCTCAAGTTTTTCCACTTGATTCTAACCATTATTATGTTGAACTCTGTCATGTACTCGACAAAACCACAAGAATGTTTTTTTGTTTTTTCATGCAAATTACAAACAAAAAAGAGCAAAAAAAACAGGATTAATTCGGCTCTATAAGTAGTTTAAATGACACGATTTGCATGTTCCTCTTGCATGATTAAACCATTACGTAACAATTAAGCCTTCAGATGATGCTCAAACAGCGATGCCATTTCAATCTGCAAAACAGAAAGATTCTGTAAATGGAGTAAAACACGCGCACCCACGCCTCATTGTCAATTTAACACACCAGCATAAAACTATGCATCACATTACAAGGATTATTCATCATTTCTTGAATTTTTCATCTTTTAAGTTTAGTTCCATTTTTCTTTGTGCAAGGAAAATCAGCAAAAACAAATTTGAATCAGAAAGATTTACACGCATCAAAGATGAACCGGGCTTTGGCATTCAGACCATAACAGAAATATGGAAATCTCAAAGAACACATTAACATCTTAATGAGATAAAGTCAACTTACAGCGGTCAAAGCCGCCTCAGAGCCCTTGTTCCCTGCTTTACCACCAGCACGATTCAAAGCCTAATACATACATACATACATATATTTAGAGCTCGTTTGTATAATCAATAGAGGTGATGACTGGATAATGTAAATACTAAATTACTCAAATAGCTTTAAATTTCGAAATAAGAGAAAATAGTCGAATGCGATAGAAACTGTAAGAAAATTGAAGATCTGGAGTAAAAATAAATAAGATAAACTTGATAGGATTACTAGTTATCCCTTTTGGAGCTTTGGTCTCGATAAATAAATAAAAACACATAAAGACAACTATAAATATACCTGATCCATGTCTTCACATGTCAAGACTCCAAATATGCAAGGAACACCTAAAACGTTGTGACTGAATAATATGAAATCAAGCTCAAGCAAAATTTTATTTAAATTCGTTAGTCGCTAAATAAAAATTGTAAATGAAACCTGAATTAATGACAGCTGAAAGGACTCCAGATGCAGCTGTATTAGCAACAGCATCATAGTGAGTAGTATCACCTCTTACCTAGAATAAAACATAGATAGTTATATGCATTCAGACATCGATGTCGAGATAGGAGATAAAGAACTTCTGAAATCCAATGTCGCAACCCAGTACGAGTGTAACCCATGCGTAATCGGCACCGGAATGCACGTAACCCACACTGGTTACGCATCGAGCGCTGGGTTAAGTGAGTATCAAAGCTGGGTCACACGCATTGTTAGAATGATATTTAAACTTAATTCTGTTAGTTATGTATAAGTATTTGAACATATATATTTCGGTTTTATGTTAACTTATGTAGGGGTGATAGGCAAGAAAGATAAGCGGGTAAGATTCAAAACTGCAAGGCAGTTATTCCCGCCAATCTTAACCGCCAAATGACAATGTATAAATGCCTGATATCCGGCCACTTCTTCCGGTATCAAGACACATTCTATTTCATAAGAATTGTCCATTCGTTTCCTTTGAATACTCTGTTCATATCATCTTTCTGCACATTACTTTCGGTATCATCATGAACATGGAATCAAGCAAGTCACAAACTTCCGCTGCAACGTTGTCTGATTCCCAACACGCATTACGCGGCGCATGACGGGTGTTTTCTGGCCCCGGTACACGTGACCGGCATTTAAACACGCATAACCAACGTCGCGCACATAAGCGATGCCTACATAACCGACACCTAAACACGCGTAATGATATTGGAATGCACGTAACCAGCATTAAACACGCGTAACTGTCATCGATTACTCATGCATAGCCGGTTTTGTGTCAAGCGCTGCATTATTCGCTTACCGGGGCCGGATTATGCGTGTTACATGGCGACGAACGCACGTCTCCCTGCTCCGGTACACTAACCGGAGTAAAAACGCGTAACAGACGCCGCACGCGTAATTGACGCCTGAACTCGCATAACCGACGCCGGTTATGGGTCTAGCGGTTGGTTAAGTGCGTGTCAGGCCGAGTAACGTGGTGCCATACGCGCGTTTCCCGAGCCTGGTACGTGTAACTGGCTCCACATGCGTATCCGGCATTTAAACATGCATAAACTGAGTTGCGCATACCGAAAACCAAAAAGTCATAACTTAGAACTTAGAAGCTGTATAGTGATTTCAAAATAACCATTTTTAAACAAACCCGTTCCGACCCGAACCCATCCCGACCCTAACCAAAATAACCCTTTATTGAATCTACTCATTTTGACCAAACCCGTTCTGACCCGCAACCCAAACTCGCCGGACCCGTTTACCAGGCCTAGTTCTGTAGAGTAAAACTGAGGTTATCCAACTGGATGAAAGCTGTTGACTTTAAATGGATTTAGGCCCAACATGGTAATTAATTTTTTAGCTCATCCTAACCCAAACCCATCCTGACCCATCACCCAATCCAACCCGTCCATTTTGCCACCTTTAGTTAGATGCATACACACATCGATGTCAAGCATGCGTTTGACCAATTAGAGAACCCCCTTACCACTTATACGTTGTGCAAGAGAGTTGGTTATAAGGTTACATAACCGTCTTATGTATCAATGTTAAAGCAATAGTTAACGGGTGTTTATGCGGTCCCCCCTTAGTTCTCTACTTAAAATTAGTTATGTAATTAAATGACCATCTTGGGTCAAAAATGTTATCACTACTGAAAGCAAGTGTTTATGTGGTCCTCACAGTTCTATACTTATGGCAATATGATATATAAGTTGAGAATAATAATAATAATAATATTACCACAGCTCCAATACACAGAATCGCGTGGTATTTCCCGGATTGTCCAAGCTTTTGAGCAACCAACCCGATCTCAAAACTACCAGGAACCCAAAAGACCTAATACGTTAAAACACGATAATGTTAGCCACACACAATATACTCAAGCATAAACAGTTCAACGAAACAAGATTTTGTTTTGGGGTTTGGTTTTGGCTATTGAAACTGCTTTTGAGAAGATTAGTGATTCGCAAAGCAAGATCATCATTCTTATTGTTTTCGTCTGTCATGATGGCTTTGTCGGGATCGATTACGGGAAGGGTTTGAAACGGAAGGGTAGATGATGAGCAGGCTAATCTTAAGATCGTGTGCTCTGCTCTGATACCATATTCGCTAATGGTAAAACTGAGAATTGTATATATTGTTGTTAATTGTTTTTACAAGGAAGAAGAATACAAAGATTATTAGGTGGGCATATGGTAATAAACAAGGAAATACAATCTCTAAATTGAGGAGATTGATTCCAACGGTCCCTGATTGAGAGAAGGTAGCTGTCCATATCCACAATAAAGGAAATGATGATTATAGTCTGATCCTTTTTATTTCTTCATTTTCTAACACAAAAAAGATCACAACCAAGTGACCAACCTAACTATAGACATTCATGATCTAGTGGCATGGTGCATGCCCTCTATAAAAGTGATGTGGGTTCAAATCATTGCAAGTGCAACATTAGCTATTAGGTGGTATATAGTTCTAAAATTGTTTAAAAAACCGAAGTATAGACCAAAAGACAACACTCTAACCCACAACCACCACTTTTAACATCAATATAGACCAAAAGATTACATGGGGCATAAAAAACAATACTAGAATGACACCAGTATCTATACAAAATATTTATAGCCATCATTTCAATTAATGATGGAACATAAATGATCTACAAGAACCTCATGGTTACTTATCTTGGCCCTGAGAGAAGAGATGATGACAATAATGTGAGTTCAGTCTCGTCTCCAACTTCTGTTTCCTCTATTCTTGGATCTGTGAAGTTGTAAACCAAGTTCGATTCGATGTGCATCACTCCTTCTAACACCTTAACCACCACAGACATTGAAGGTCTTCTCTTAAAGTTTGTTTGTAAACACCATGCAGCCACTTTCATCATCTCCACAACTTCTGTATTGTGTTCCAACATATCTTCATTGTGTTTGTCAACCATATCTAACAACGTTCCATGCTCCCAGCATTCCTCAAACACAGAGAGCAAGTACCAACTTTCTTCTGGCAGAGATCTATCAAAAACTTTCCTTCCACATAACATCTCCAAGATTACGACCCCAAAGCTGTATACATCCAACTTTTCAGTGATAATATTTGTGGTACGCCACTCTGGAGCCATATAGCCACGTGTTCCTTTTATGGTAGTCATCACTTCGGTTTGACTTTTGTCAATGAGCTTAGATAACCCAAAATCAGATACTTTAGCATTGAAATCATTGTCAAGAAGTATGTTTTGAGGTTTAATATCAAGATGCACAATCTTTTGCCTACATTCTTCATGGAGATATGCTAAACCTCTAGCTATGTCAAGAATGATTTTCTTTATGCATTCCCATTCAAGTATTTGCTCCCGAACTCCATGGTAGATCCACTTATCTAACGACCCGTTACTCATGGAATCATACACGAGAAAACGTTGTGATTTCCATGTACAGAACCCCCTAAGTCTGACCAGGTTCACATGGTGAATGCTGCCAATGGATTGAACCTCAGCTACAAATGATCTCTTAATGTGTGAAAGACCTTCAAGGCATTTTACTGCAATCTTCGACCCATCTTCAAGACTCCCTTCAAAAACCGATCCAAATCCTCCTTCGCCAAGCTTTTTCCTAAAATTCTCTGTGGCGGTTTTCAGTTCTTCGTAAGAAAACCGATTTGGGATTCCAGGAAATTGATCTAAATCATCCTCTTCTGTTTCAACATCCCTTTTGTGCTTGTGGACTTTGTACATAACAAACCCCGTAGCCACAACAAACAGAAGCACAAAACTTCCAATACTAGAGCCTAAAATTGTTGCTAAATGATGTGATCTAACATTCTGTACTTTTATGAAAGCCCAACCATTATATTTTGAACCAACAGCCTCCATTGTAAATATCTCTGAAGGTAAAAAACATTCTCCACTTGAAGCATTTGTATCATACTTAAAAAAAGCAGCTTTGCATGAACAATTGTTTAGACAAGCTTGTTTGCAAGTCTCCATATTCACCCCCTCCATGTCGGCAGTAGAGGTGAAGTACTTGACGTTCTCAAGTCGTATAAAATCTTGTTCTTGTATAGAATTACATGTGAGTGGAGTAATTTCAAAGCATCCCAGGTTGGGATCGCGATCGTTCACTGGTCCAAAATATTCATATCCGGGACAACTACATTGTTGATTAGTCGAGCAAATGGAATTTCTTCCGCAAACCAAAGGGTAATTACACTCTTCTACAAAACCATCCAACATAGTAATATCGGATACCACTGTCCACTCAAAAGAATCAGATTTGTATTCGAACACTTGCAAATGGCCATTTGGCATGAGTTTCATATATTGAGCTGATGATGCTGAAGGTATGTTAATCGCAACATCAGGAACACTTGGCTCGGAAGAATGAATGAACAATGACAAACTCCCATTCAAGAACCTAAGGTAGCTTTTTCCTTTATTTGAATCATTGCCATTTAGATGGCTAGAACTAATGTAATAGGGTTGAGGTGGGTTTGATTCAACAAAAGCAGACAAACCTTTATCCGTGACTTGAACAAAATACATACCTTCTGACGAATTGTAATATTCCGTCACACTAGATTTCAGTTTTTGACCTTGATATAGCATTTGGCCAAGTAACAAAGAGTCTGTTGGGTGATTAAAAGATTGCCAAACTACCGAGTTCTTGTCATCAAACACCACCAGATTTCCGGTATCAGTTAGGTTCATGCCAACAACAGATTTTCCTGCAGTGTTGGTGTTCCAAACTATGCTTCCATCTCCATCCTTTAGCACCAAGTCTCCAGCTGCAGTGAAATTCAGTATCGCATTATTGCTGACCGGGTGGTTTCTGTTGGCTGACCAAACGACTTCATATTTGCTAGGGAATTCACTGGTGGGAGAAATGAATATGGCAAAGAGGTAAGCATAATTTTTATCAATGATAAAGCCGCAGACGAATTTAGCTACCTTCGTTTCTCTAAGGAGTATGGGTACGGGTTGTTCAAGGGAGTATCGGGTGATCCATTTAGTGGAAAGATTTGCTGTAGGATATAATTCATAACGCTTAGCAGTGGGTGAGTAGCAAGATAACATGAGAATTGGAAAAAAGGCAAAGAAGAAACTACAAATCTTCATGACTAATCAACACTGAAGAACCTATGAAGAATGCATGAGTGATCACTGATCAGCATGTTAAGTAAATGGTGTAGTTGACTCATTACAGCTTCCGTGTTGGACCCAACCACTAGTTGAAGGCTTGGAGCCACAACTTCGTAATCCTAAGATTGTTTGTCTGAGACTCTGAGCATCTGTAATGAATATAGATTTTTTATTTAAATGACTAATTATCTAATAAAATAAATTTATTCAGTTAAAGTATGAATAAACTTGACTGTGAATGATCCTATGGAAAACAGAAAGCCAATAATGTGTATTTTTAACATATTTTCATATTTTCTACAATCCGAGCCCGGGGTCTCACTAGAAGCAGTCTCTTTATTACTACGGGTAGAGGTAAGGCTGACTACATTTTACCCTCTTCAGACCCTACCTTAGCTTTGTTATTGGTGAGATTTACTGATTATGATGATGACGATGATGATGATTTCATATTTTCCAGAGTAAATTCCAAAAATCGTCCTTTATGTATGTCACTTATTGCAAACTGTGTCCTTTGTCTTCAATAATTACAGAAAACGTACTCGATGTTTGCAAACCCTTGCAAGTTATGTCCTTTAGGCATAACTTAGTTAATTTTTTGTGGTTAAATCTGACCAAATGGACCCCACATGAGGGTATTTTGGTCATTTTACTCTCATGTGGGGTCCATTTGATCAGATTTAACCACAAAAATACCCTCATCTGGGGTCCATTTGGTCAGATTTAACCATAAAAAATTAACTAAGTTAGGCCTGAAGGACATAACTTGCAAGGGTTTGCAAACATCAAGTATGTTTTCTATAATTATCGAAGACAAAGGACACAGTTTGCAATAAGTAACATATATAAAGGACGGTTTTTGTAATTTACCGTATTTTCCACAAACATGTTAATTTGCTAATTATCTAATAAATAAATTTGTTATTACATACAATGATCTTTAACATGTTTATCACAAACATTTGCGGTCAACTTATAGCCTGTCCATGACGAATTATCCAAACTATAACTCAAAATAGTACTGCGCTATATTTTATTGACTAGATATAACTAAGAACAAAGATTATATCAATTATAGTGGGAATGTAGATTTTTTTGGCAATACGAAGAAAACAAAAAGAAGAAAGTTAGAATATGGAATAGTCACCATAATATAACTTACTTATATAATATAACTTACTTATAACATAATAAAAGTTCTTTGTATATTCATTGCAAGTTTTTTAAATAAAGTTTATTCATGTAATGTGTGAAACTTTTTTTTTTTTTTTTTTTTTTTGAACGGCAAATTTGGATCACTGACGGACCACTGGAGTATCATCGTGCCACCAGCAGAACCACCCGATCATATCCATCTCCACTAGGCATAATGCGTATACACCAATTCAGGAGGAAACCCAATAAATATGGGAAAACCCCCTTGTGAGAATCGAACTCAGGACCTATTGGTCTAAAGTCTTCTCTCACCACCAAGATACCACTAAGCTATAAAGCCATGGGTTGTAATGTGTGAAACTGATATTGAAAATAAAATGAGGTACAAAAAAAGTATGATTTATGAGTTCATTTGACACCACCGTAATATTAATTTCAAAATTATTATTTAACTTAAAGTATAAATATTAATTATAACTAGTTGGATTTCCCCGCGCTACGCAGCAGAAATTTGGTTGGTATCGGCATCGGTATCAGTCCGTTATGGTACTGACACCTCCTATAGCGACAGATAAAAACCGAAAAAATAAAGTAATTATATACCCAAAAAAATATCGACATGTCTTTTACATCGATTAAAAAAATAAAACAAATACAGGTACTAACTCCGAAATTTCAATATCGGTGTGAAAGTTGTTCTATTGGAATAAGTTTGTTTCATAACTATACCGATAAGACATCGACACTCGCTACCATTAACGATACGAAAAAGTATTTTATTGGTTTTGAGCAAAATTTTAATCTAGACATAGATAAAAATAAGCATATCACAATGACATCCTCAAAATTTTATATAACGTCTTACCTTAAAAGTTATAAGTAAAAAGAAAATGCTAAATAGTAGTTATAACAAAATATTACAGCACTAATATAATATAATAATGTAAAAATAAAAAATATAAAAGTCATTGTGATATGTTTGAAATAAATACATATATATAAATTATAATGAGGAAGCTCGGGCTCAATTTTCAACTCGCTAAGGATAGACGAATCAAGCCAAGCTAATTCATTTAGTTTCAAGCCCAGGTTGAAGTTGGTCTGGCTCAACTTTTTATTTTAATGGCCAACGAATTCTCCAGATGGGCTACTGACGAAATGCATCACATCGAGATATATTCATCTCCGAACAGGGGAAAACCCTCACCTAGGACAGAAGCCCGTGAACACTCGTCCAAAGGCATGACAGTGCGGTGAGGTAAAACTCATTCAGTTCAAGGATAGAACTAGCGATCGCGGCCTACTCGCCTAGTCTCCCATCATCACCAGGTGCCGCTGAAAACTAATAGGGAATTAGGGAGAAGCATGAATTGAACTTGGCTCAAGTCAACTGGCTAAGAATAAGACGAATCGAGCCAAGATAACTCATTTAGTTTTAAGCCCAGGCTGAAGTTGGCCCGGCTCTTGCTAAGCAACCCTACATGCCATGCAGGCGTCGTCCGTGGCCACATGGGCCTCCGCATTGCTGATGGTCTAATGGTCTCTTACACCTTGTATAAACATATACTTAAACAGCCATATTCAAGACCCTTTTCAAAAAAAAAAAAAACTTCTTGAATACTTGAGCCCAAATGTGGCAAACATCTGTCGAATTGCTCAAGTCAACATCCATTCTCAAGTTTCTCCACTTGATTCTCACCATTATTATGTTGAAATCTGTCATGTACTCAACAAAACCACAAGACTATTTTTTCTTACCTTTTTTGTGATTGTTCATGCATATTACAAGCAAAAAAGAGCGGAAAGAAGGATTAATCAACTCTATAAGTAGTTTAAATGACAGGCTCATGTTGCTCTTGCATGATTAGACCATCACGCAACAATTACGCCTTCAGATGATGCTCAAAAAGAGATGCCATTTCAATCTGCAGTACAGATAAAGATTACAGTTAACAAAACTGGGACAAAACTTAAAGGTTAACTTCTGCAAATGAGGTAAAACGTACGCGCGCGCGCGCACACAAACACCTCATCGTCAATTTAACTAGCCAACATAAAACCATGCATCGCATTACAAGGATTATTCAATCATACAATCCACTGGAGTTCTTAACTTCATCATCTCTAATATGGGTCAAGCAGTCAGAATTAAAAAAATAGATAAAAAGGAAACAAATCAAATGTGATTACCAAAATCCATTACAAAAACTTAAAAACAAAAAAAAAAGCTCAGGTCAACCAAATCGAACCTCTTTTGACCCATTATCAGAATACCAGACCACTCATTTTGCCATCATCTAATTTCTAGAAATGATAAAAAGAGTCGAGTATCAAAAAAACACCTAAGTTTACCTTACCTTTTGACCCATGACCCACCCGCCCATTTTGCATCTCTAATAGGGATCCATGTGTTGAGACTCTCAGATGTATGCTGATAGTTATTCTAATGAAGGTGTGGATCAAATCAAGCCACAGAACGCCGTTTAACTTATAAAACATGATAGATATATCATTGAGTAAAAACACCCTGGAAGAACTAATATATTCAATCACTAATCACAATTCACTCATCTTTGTTTGGCATGAAAAAGGGCCTTTGATCTTTCATATTAATACAAGAGACATAAATGCTGCTGGTTATAATATGAAGACGAAAGTTGCTGATTTATTTCTATTTCTCAATAATGTTTGGAATGTTCCAGTTATTTCAGGGGAATGTTCCAGGATTGCAGGGTTCTAGTGATGATAGTTTTTGTCCGTTTTCTACTAAAACTGTTTATGATGATTTCTGTAAAAAGGGTAGTCCTATTGTGAAATGGCACAAGTATGTTTGGTTCAGTTAAAGTTTATGCCTACATTGAGTGGCTTGCTTTTAAATTTAGGCTACCTACACAAGATCGGAGTCATAATGATGATTTAAGATGTGTTTTTTGCAACTCTTGTGCTGATATATGCGAGTTTTCTAATGCCATTTGGAGGAGAATTAGTGTTCTTGCTAAGTTTGCTGTTAGATGCAATATTTTGTTTATTTGGTATATAGCTGATTGGGATATGTGCGTGTTTGGTGTATGTCATTTATAGGTGGGTTGGATGTTTGGCTGTTTTTGTTATCAAGAAAATTTACCAAAAAAAAGAGTTAAATGCACGGATAGTCCCTGTGGTTTGCACTTTTTTCACCTTTAGTCCCTAACTTTCTAAAATTACAGCTATAGTCCCCAACTTTTCAATTTCCGTTCCCGGATAGTCCCTGTGCCTAACATCAGTTAGTTTTCTCAGTTAAGAGAGTGTGAAATGACTAGGCTGCCCCTGAACAATAAAAAAAAATAAAAAATCCCATCCTCTTCAGCAACAAGATGATGACAGTTCTAGACTTGCTTCACTGTAAAGAAGACACCCATCAATGGGATATTGATGAGGAAGAACCAGTAATTGACACCTACACTGTTGATGATATTAATATTACTCACCAGGAACTATCCTCGTTACTCTCCAAAGAATCTCACCAGCGGTTAAACCACAATGCCCGCTATTCCGACCACCGTCGTAACGCCGTGCAGTGGATTTTGGGAGTCGCTTCGCATTACTCGTTTGCAGCTCTAACGGCCGTGCTGGCCGTTAACTATTTTGACAGGTTTTTTGACAGATTTGAAGAAATGGAGACTGGGAAGAAGCCATGGATGACCCAACTTGCTGCTGTTGCTTGTCTCTCTATTGCTGCTCAAGTTGAAGAAACTCATGTCCCTCTTCTTTTAGATCTTCAAGTGAGTCTTCGTTTGATGGTGATATTAAACTTAGTGAATTTATGCAGCTTGTAGGTTCAGATGTCATCTTACCCATGTTACCAAATTGCAGAAAATGGAATCTTGGAAGAAAAAGATTTGAACTTTTGTTGAGAAATTGAGACCCTTTTGGATAAAGATTGTGAAAATAGATCAAAGATTTGAGCTTGGTTTTAGAGAGAGAGAGGGGAGGAAGAAGATGAGGGTGTTTATTTTTTATTTTTTTATTGTTCAGGGGTAATCTAGTCATTTCACACCCTCTTAACTGAGAAAACTAACTGATGTTAGGCACAAGGACTATCCGGGAACGAAAATTGAAAAGTTGGGGACTATAGCTGTAATTTTAGAAAGTTAGGCACTAAAGGTGAAAAAAGGACAAACCATAGGGACTATCCGGGCATTTAACTAAAAAAAAGATAAAGCCAACTTACAGCAGTCAAAGCTGCCTCAGAGCCCTTGTTCCCTGCTTTACCACCAGCACGATTTAAGGCCTAATACATGCATATAAATAATCAATATAAGTGATACTTGAATAAGGTAAAACACAAAGATAGCTTCAAAATTTTCAAATAAGATAAAAGTTCACATGTCATGCAAACCTAAATAAACAAATAATTATACACATAAAGACGATCATAAATATACCTGATCCATATCTTCACATGTCAAGACTCCGAATATGCAAGGAACACCTAAAACGTTGCAATTGAGTGATAAGGAATCAAGCTCAAGCAGAAATTTTAATTAAATTCGTTAGTCTCTTAATAAAAATTGTAAATGAAACCTGAATTAATGCCAGCTGAAAGGACTCCAGATGCAGCTGTATTAGCAACAGCATCATAGTGAGTAGTATCGCCTCTTACCTAGAAGAAAAACATAGATAGTTATATGCATTCATACATCAATGTCAAGCATGCGTTTGACCAATTAGAGAACCGCTTTACCACTTATACGTGGTGCAAGAGAGTGGGTTATAAGGTTACATACCCATCTTATGTGTCACTGTTAAAGCAATAGTTAACGGGTGTTTATGTGGTTCCCTTAGTTCTCTACTTAAACTAAGGCCCCCCCCCCCCGGTGCGTTGCGGGGCGAGGCATAAAACCATGCTACCATCATTGGGGTGTGTGTGTGGGGGGGGGGGGGGGTAGTAGAAGTTAGAACCGTGCTAAGTAGCAAGCGTTGACCAAACCCGGGGAAAAGCGTAAAAGAAAAACACACCAAGTAACTCACGTGATGTAAAACGTAGACAAACTCGTACTCGTATTTATACCGACACGTATTAGAAAAGGGTCAAAAAGTTTTTAGAGAAAGAGGAAACAAAAGTTACAACTTTGAAACTTAGATGGGAGTAAAATAAAATTTAACTAATAAACCCAAAAAAAACTCAAAGCTGCTAGGAGGTGGTGAGGGTGTTGGTAAAGAAAGTCTTCATGGCAGAATTGAAATTAACATCCCTTTATTGTCTAATTCATACACTGTAGCTAAGAACATTTAGTAAATGTTGTATTGTGTAATGACCATCGAGGGGTCAAAACTTTTTATCATTGTTACAAACAAGTGTTTATGTAGTTCTCACAGTTCTCTACTTACGGCAATATCTCATATAAGTTGAGAATAATAATATTACCACAGCTCCAATACACAGGATTGCGTGGTATTTCCCGGATTGTCCAAGCTTTTGAGCAACCAACCCGATCTCAAAACTACCAGGAACCCAGAAGACCTAACATGTTTAAACATAATAATGTTCGTCACGATATACTCGAGCATAAACAGTTCAACCAAATTGCAGGTGATAATTTAAATCAACAGTGATTGATTATAGCCAAACGCTGACTATTAGCAGCTTGCTTTGACATGTTTTAGGCCACAGAAAATATAAGATTAAAAAAGAAAATAACAAGTATTACATACATCAATATCTTCTTCCCTCACTGAATACTTCTTAAACGTGTCCAAAGCACCCTCCAACAAAGGCTTTGTGACAATTTCATTGAACCTTGCGACAACCTATGTCATGAGATACAGTAACATATAACAAAATGTTAAAAGATAACACAAGTATACACAAAACTTTTTGTTTAGTTAAGGTTAAACAGTAGATAGTCCACATAATGCTGATCCTTTACCACATCCTTGGTTTTAAAAAGCAAGAGGCGCACAAAAGCGACGAGGTCTAAAACCGAGGCGCGAAGCGCAAAGCGCAAAAGCGGTGGGCTTTTCGTACCCGAGGCGCAAAGTGATTATATAATATTTTATATATATCCTATAGGTTTTTAGCATCTCTTATCCAAATTATAGCTATAAATAAGGTTTATATATGATTTTACCCATAAGTACAAGCTAAAAAACCTATTGTACAACAGTTCGATGCTTAAAAACAGCATAAAAATACCCTATGTACATGAGGAGCGCACCTCAGGCTAGAAAAACCTCTAAAAATGCGCTTTTTTGGGGGTTTTTTGTAAAAAGCGCACCTCGGGCTACCTAAGGCGCCAAGGCTTGCGCCTTGATGCGCCTAGGCGCGCTTTTTAAAACCCAGACCACATCTCATAGATTTCAAAAACCGTTGTTTTGCTGTCAATAATTTTGTACTAGTTTCACAGATATGTGCAAGTAAAGATAACTTTCTACAGCTACAATCCAACGTGGGTAGAACTCCTTGTAAAAAGCTTCAATTCCCATTGGCGATTATAGAAACTAAATTTCACTTTCAAAACTGATAGTAACATTAATTTTTCTAACATTCCCTACACATATTAACCGGCCCTACATAGTTGTTAACAGCGTATAGCGACAAATAGCGGTAAGGTACCTATATGCTACATAGCGAATAGCAATAAATAGCCGGCGCTATTTTATAAATAACGATACACTAATAAAAAAAAAATTAAATTTTTTATATGTATATTATATCAAAATACCTGGTAACAAAAACCTAAAATCCAGCTATTTTATAGCTATATTTAATTGCTATTTATATTAAAAAAACAAAAAAAAAAGTTTGAAGGCCGCTATCTATAATCTATCGCTTCAGACCGACCTATACGCCACGCTATTAGCGATAGCGACCGTAGCGATCGCTATTGACAACTATGCGCCCCTATAAATTTCATATTTTGAAACTAAATTATGTGGGCAAAAGATCCAATTCCCATCAAGAATTCAAAAAACTATTTTTTTCCATAATTAATAATAACAATAAATTTTATAACATTTGCTACACTAGATTACATAAAACCATCCCTACATATTTCACATTCTAAAGATAAAAGTATGATTAGGGAGAAAAATAAATATATAATAAGAAAAATTAGATTAATAAAAAAAACAAAAACAGAGAGGAAGAACTAACAATGGCAAATCGAAAACCCTCAGCTTTCGTCAAAAAACCGGTCAACTGCTTCACAGCTTCTGTTCGAACCGGCGATTTCTTCTTCTCAACCGGCGCTACAAATAGCGGATTTGCAAACCCTAACAGTAACAAAAACGAATAATAATAATAATAAAAACCCATTGAAGAAATTGAATGTGGGACTTGAAGAACCCTAGATCTTACTTACCTTTTGGGGAAAACTGGATGAGGGGTGAAGTGTTACGGGAAGAAAGGGATAGAGAAGATGAGCGATGGTGCAGTGTTGTTGTTGTTCTGGATGATGATAATAGTGATGAAGTGTTGTTGTTGTTGTGAAGAGGATGAAGAAGGGTTGATGAAGCAGAAGAAGAAGCAGCCGCCATTGTTGTAGTGTTTGGGTGAGAATTGCAGGTAGTGTTTCTTTACCCCTTTGAGTTTGACCGGTGATAGATACCTTTATGCTTTGTTTTTTTTTTTTTTTTCTTTTTTTTTAACTGCGAAATTCACCAAATCAACACTCGTCTCTGAACCGAGGAAAACCCTCACCTAGTGGCGAAGCTCGTGAACACTTGCCCGAAGGCACGACAGTACAGTGAGGTAAAACCCGCTCAGTTCAAGGATCGAACTAACAATCTCCACCTATTCGCCTAGTCTCCCGTCATCACGAGGTGCTGCAGAAAAATAATGAGGACGGCATGAATCGAATCTGAGTCCCTTAGAACACCAAGTATCTCCCTTACCACTCCACCACCACCTTATTGGCTTTATGCTTTGTGTTTTATTTTATCCGTTTGAGTTGTTTTTTTTTTCTTTTTTTAGACCCAGGATTTTTTTCCAATGGTGTCCGATTTTATCGGTGTTTAAATTTTTCATAAGAAAACGTTAAAATTTTTTAGTCAGGAAAAACAGGATATACAAGGGTTGAACTCATGACTTCTAGTTGATAAAGATGAGGACTTACCACTACATCAGCTTTCCTTTTCTTTCTATAGTGTCCACCTAATTGTATTTATGAGGTCCTTATACAGTTTAATATATCAAATCAACTAATTTTTTTTAAACATTGGGGTCCGGGGACCCCGACCCACTCTATGTGGGTCCGCCCCTGGCTGTAGTGATTTGTTGTTTTTTTCGTATTATGTTTTTCTTTTTTGTATTTTTTTATCCTTAATTTTTAGCATGTAATCACTTACACCCCTTAGCCTTTTGAGGAAAATTGGACGATGGATGAAGTGTTACACTAATAGAGGGATAGAGAAGATGAGCGACGACGCGGTGTTGTTGTGGATGGTAATAATAATGATGAGGTGTTGTTATTAAGACGATGAAGAATGGTTGATGAAACACAAGTAGAAGAAACAGCAGCCATTGAGTTTGGATGTCAATTGAACTATTGAAGGTATTATTGCTTTACCTAAAGTCTAACAACCGGTTTAAATACACTAGCTTTAAACAAAAATATAAAAAAAAAATTGTTTTATAGTGCAAATACAGTTTTTTTAGTGAATTGCATGAGAATGGGCTTATGGATTTTTTAGTTCTTTTTTTAATTTTGATTCTTTAAAATGTTTGGTTTTTATATATATTAAGTTAAACAAAAATTTGTTTTTTAGGTCAAAAATACTGTCTTTTAGTGGATGCATGAGAATGACCTTATGGATTTTTTTTAATCTTTTTGTAATTACATCTATGTTCTTTTGCAAATTAGTGGTTAGTATCAGATTTACTATTATCCTTTTTACAACTTTTTAAGATCTCAAAATTTTGTTTTTTTTTTTTTTTCAAAAAACATGTAGTTCGGAGCTTGCTTGGATTTAGATCGAAAAAAGCTCGCTCGATATGGCTCGCTTTGAAAGTGAGCTGAGCCGGCTCAGCTCGTAACGAGTCAAATTGGCTCGGTTTGGTTCGCTTCTTAGCTTGGCTCGACTTATTTTACTTTTAATATGCATATAATGTATTATATAAAATTGGTTACTATTTGCAGGTATTTAGGAGTGGAGTTAGATATCTATAACATATTTGTGGGTTGATTAGGATGTTAATTAACTTATATTATATTTCGTTGAGATTTGAAATTATTTCGTATTTGATTGAAGTTGACTTTAGCTTGTGATATAGTAGGTTAAACTTATTTGGATGTGTCATTCTGACTTTTGAATGATATCTTAGACCATTGAATTTCAAAAGCTATGTACGTATTAATATTTAATTTTAAATTCAAGCCAAAATGAACCGAGCCAAGCTGGCTTAGTTAAAAACCAAGCCAAGTTCAAGTTAAGATTTTCGGCTCGGTTTCAAATCTGAGCCAACACGGTTACAGGTTTATTAATAAATCAAAAGGGTTTTTTAAATAACAGTTGTGGTCTATGGCTGGAATCAAAAGGACTTGTTTTGATTATTTAAAATGTTTGGTTTTTATATATATTAAATTAAACAAAAAAATGTTTTTAGTTTAAAAATACGTCTTTTAGTGTATGCATGAGAATGGCCTTATGGATTTTTATAATTCTTTTTCTAATTTTATTATTTAAAACATTTGTTTTAAGACATTTATCATCAACTGTACAAATTTAATGGCAAAGAAAAAAACAAGAAAAATATCTAACTTTGTATTAAAAAGGCATAAAAAATATCTTAATAAGAATGAAGAGTAGCAAAAGACTTATCTTACAAAAATCTGTATATAGTTACGTTTAACTTCTTTTTTTTTAAGTTCGATAATTTCGTTAAAATACAACTATATTTAAAAGATAATATTCTTTATTATCTTAAGCTATATGAATGTCAATACCGTACCATTATTGTGATGAACCTAACTAGTTCCGACCGAATATTAGTATACAGGAACCAGTAACGGTATTCATTGTTATGGTTTTCAATCGATGTAATGAACCGAACTAATTCATGACTTTAAGTTTTAGATTTTCTCTTTCAATTGCTATACATAACAAGCCGAAACCAACTGACCGAATTCCCACCACGTAGCGCGAGGTAATCACACTAGTTATAATACCAAAATGACAAACTTTAACTATTAAATATTTAATCTTTACATGAAAGAAATTTAATAACAACAAATTTATATAATCAATCAAACTATCTAACATTCAAATCATCATGACATTCATGTAAAATATAGACAAAAACATACATAAACTCGGGGTTGTTTAGACAACTCGGGGTTAACTACGGCTCGAAGGCTAGAGTAGCGGTAGATGTGGCGGGATGGGTTTAAGTGTAATCATGTGCAGACAACCACACATGTTGTATTTGAGTAAACACACATGAATATACAATGATATGTTATGCGGAACAAATTTCACTCCTTCCAGCCACTTCTTGTACTAGAAGTCGTAACCATTCCCCGAGTCGCTATCTCTAGATCTGAACTATAAAAATTATTATTTAAGAGACTATCAATATGCATTTATAGTTAGAATTATAACAAATGAACCTGTAGTCAGGCCTGCATCTGAATCCTGAAGAAGACAATTGGCATTTCAACCTGAAGCTAAGTATTCCTTCAAAACGAGCTCCAAAAAATGGGATATTGTTTATATACAGTTTTACAACGCTTAACATTTTGAGCCGATAAACAATTTTTCGGCTAACAATTTCGTTAAAATCTCATCTTATGAATTCAAGATTCCACCTGTTTCTAACAAATGAACTGGAACACTACCCTCTTCAATAAGAGACTTGATCTCCGAAGAAGTCAACGCATCATCCAACAGTTTGACCAACGCTTCACGTAAAACAGCACAATTCTTATCAACAGAGTCTGGAACACGTTCGTTCTGCATCATCTTTCTTAAAATACAAAGAGCCATGGGTGCATTCGACACAGAAATAAACGCATCCACTAACGTCACATATACATACGTATCCGCTCTCATATTCTTCTCTTCCATTACTTCAAAATAAACCAATCCCACATCTGGCTTCCGACATTTGCAAAGGCCATTAATAAGAGCCATAAAAGCTATTTTATTCGGTTGACAAACTTTCACCATTTCGGTCCAAATTAACAACGCTTCATCGGATTTTCCAGCATTGCACAATCCATCAATCAACGTAGAATACGTAACCACATTAGGGTTTCGGTTTTTCTCGCCCATCATCGAGAAGAAACACACAGCCTGATCAACTTCACCGGTTTTGCAATACGCATCTATTAGTAAATTGTACGTCACAACAGACGGAACAAGTGATTTTCGTAACATCTCATCATATATATCATGGGCTTCTGACATTCGTTTGTCTTTGCAAAGACCGTTTATGATGGTATTATACGCAACTACATCCGGGCAACGCCCATTAGCCGAAATATCCCTAAACATTTTTAACGCATAATCGACTTCTCCGATCTTTAACCAACCGTCGATAACTGCAGAATATGCAATCATATCGGGAAAATAACCTTCTTCCGTCATCATTGTCAGAAAACTACTTGCGTCAGCCACTTTTCGATTTACGGATAGTTTTTTCACAAGCAAAGTGTAATGTTTAATCCACGGTTGATGCCCGTGAGTATGCAATTCATGAAGCATGTTTACCGCACCGTTTACATCGCCAATCTTGCAGTAATATCCGAATATAGCGTTGTGTGTGAATTGTGACGGTGGAAAACCGTTCGTTTTCATCTCGTTGAGAAGCTCGTGGCACTTTTCCACTTCGTTTGCGTTGCTGAAAGCGTTAATCAAATTGTTGTAAACAAGCAAATTTTTTTTACAGCCGATTTGATCCATACTGTTGAAGAGGTTTAGGGCCAGTTCTAACTCGCCTTTTTGGCATAAACCGTCGATAACAATTCCAAAAGACGATGCATCTAACGTAACAAGATTTTGAATATTGAAAGCGTCATCACCATCATCATCATCATTAATGGTTGCTTTAAGGAGGTGATGGGCTTTATCAGTTGACCCATCTTTGACCAGACTAGTCAAAGCAGTATTAAGTAGCATAATCATAGATTTCTCATTGACATGATCTTTTGCCTCTTTGAGTAACACCATCATCTCTTCCTCATCCGATAACGACGATATGAGAATCTTGAATATGCTAACATCAGGATGAATACCCGTTTCATTCATCCGCGAGTACAATTCAAACGCTTTTTTAAACTCTTTTTGTTTACAAAACCCTTCAATGACAACATCATAGAGCGAAATCCCTGGTACAAAACCGAAACTTTGCATCTTTTTCAACAGGTTGAAAGCATAATCTACTTTCCCACCCTTCACAAACCCATGAATCAAAACATAAAAAGTCTTCTCATTCAAACTTATATTTAACTCACCCATCTTGTCGATCAACCGGATCGCTTTATCCACCTCACCCGCTTTACTCAACGAGACGATCAAGATCGTGAAAACATACGAATCAACCCAACCGCATTCATCAATCTGTTCAAACACATCCAAAGCTTTCTCAAACATTCCAGCCCTACAATAACACTGCAACACAGATGTCAACGTAAACTTATCCGGTTTCCACCCATTATCCCTCATCTCACTAATCCTCACAGCCATTAACTCAACCGTACCCGCCTTCGAAACAGCTTCCAACAACGCATTATAGCTATAATCATTCACTACATAACCCATTTTCTTAACATGATCAAACACTTCATTAGCCTCAGTAACCATCCCTAACCCACCCAAACACCTAACAAAATAACCTAAAGCACCCGCACTGACATAACACCGTGAATTAATCAAATCAAAACATAAACTTTTCATTGCGGCATTTTGTCGAACACCTGATAGGATAGAAGCCATGGCATTGTAAGTATAGCAATTGTGGGTATACCCACTTTGATTTGATGCCCAATTGAAGAACTTGAACGCTGTTTCCCAATTCTTGAAGCTTTTGAGGACTGTTTCGACTATATTGGTTGTGAGTTTGGATCCAAAGGTGGTTAGTTCTGGTGATGAGGGGTGTTGGTGTGTGAAGATATGTATGAGTTTGTTTACTGTTTCGAGATTGTGTGAGGGTAGAGATGAGTAGTAATGGCGATTTGTGAAGTGGGTTATGGAGGAAAGGTTGAGTAGAAATTGGGAGAGTTGATTTAGGGGTTTGATTTTGAAAACCATACGGCTCAGAGTCATGGTGGATACTCTGCTCATTTGAGTTTGGGTTTTGATTATAAAGTATTTTAAATTTAGAATTGAATAAAGTTAATTCATGTTTTTAGAGCATGTGTAGTTTAAGACACAAATAATGCCTCATTTTAAGTGTATTACGTTATTTGGTAGCTTAGTCAGTAACGAGGTATTATAGGACGTTTTTCTTTTTTAAATAGGTGTAATGGGGATATTGGTATTGTGAAGCAAAAGGGTGTTAAACAATTAAATAAAAAAAAATCATCCAAAAAATGTTATTGGGCCAACAAATTGAACAAGAGGCGTGGAAAAAGAACGCTCTATGTTTTTTTTTTGAAAAAAACGCCCCCCCCCCCCCCCCCGGGAGGGGGAGGGGGGTTGATGGGGAGTTTTTTAGGGAAAAAAAGTCCAAAAATCCGCCACTACCGGTGGTCTTAGTTTGACCCAATTAAATTCTTGCATAACATGGTCGATGGTTAATCTAATTAGAAATGGCAAAAAAAAAAAAAAACAAACCCGTTTCGACCCGAAACCCATTTCGAACCAGACCTGATTTGACCTGAACCTGTTTGGACTTGAATCCGTTTCAACCCGGACTTGTTCCGACCCGACCCAAAACAACCTTTTTCTAATCTGACCCAGTTTTAACCTGACCTGACCCGTTTGCCGGTCCTAATTCTAATATTATCCGATTTAGGAAATATTTATAAAAAAATATTAAATAGTGTGACGAAACTAGAAAATGTTAATTTGTTCGTGGTATAAGTTTTTTTTACATTGGTTAAAGTATTATACGGGCTACTTTCTAAAAAGGTTTAAACTAAAAAACAATAAAAATGTATAGCCATACCTGACGGGTAATAGGCCGGGTGGGACAAGATTTTACCATCGGGTATGTGTTTTGGATTAGCCATACCCGATCCATTGTAATCCCTGATACATATGTTCGATGTAATGAGTGTTACATGTCAAATAATCGAAGGGGTATTTTGTAATTGTAGCAAAGTATGAGGGTTGCTAATGTAAGTCGAAATATAAACGTTCATTTACTTAAACAGTGTGAAGAAGAGTGTACTATCGATGAATTGAGTAAACTTCTCCTTCTCTTTTGTGTTCGTAACAATGAGTAATGATTCAAACGATAAAACTGGTGTAAGTGATTCTGTGTTTCAACATTTTTCTACTCATTAATGATAACAAGAAAGGTACCTTTTGGCTCACAATATTCTCCTAATATCACAATATTTGAGCTTGCACATAAGGTGTTTGATAGAATACCTGAAAGAAAATTTGAAGTTGGGTCTGTATGTTCTGAAGAGTTTACAAACTAAATGAAAAGTTCAATGGATAATGATGCATAGGAACAAAAAATGAAACTGTTGACTTTGAAATGAAGCAGGGAAATGTGATGTTAATGGTTGATTTTGAAGGTTTGTTTTCATGATATGTTCAATGTAATGAGTAAATGAAAAGGTTAGGCAGCTAAGACCCTTTCGTTCGCAGGTCGTGCGACGCTCGCCAAATCAGTCTTAGGCAGCATCTCTTCCTACTTTCTTGGGATTTTTAAGGCTCCAAAAGCGGTCCTTAAAACTCTTGAGGGAATTAGGAGGAAGTTTGTCTGGGGCCAAGTGGGATCCAGGAATAAAATTTGTTGGGTTCGGTTGAATAAGATGTTGCGGGCAAAGGGACAAGGTGGGCTTGGGATAGGCCGGTTGGAGTCTTTTAATTTGGCTATGGTGGCCAAACGGTGGTGGCGCATTAGGGATGAACCGTATCAGCTGTGGGCTTGAGTTATCGCAGCTATACACGGGCAAGTTAAAGGGAATTTAATGGTCCCTTTGAATAAAAACATTTCGGGTTGGTGGAAGGACATTACGGGTGTCGATGGGAACCTAGGGAAGATGGGTATTAGCATCAATGACCAACTCGGAGTGAAAATGGATAACCGAATGAAGACGAGTATGTGGTTTCATCATTAATATACCTTTGGTTCAAGTCGGGAAAGAAACAAAAAAAAAAAAAAAAACGACCAATAAAACGAAACAAAGAAAAAACCGAAACGAAACCAACCAAAACGATACAAAAAACCGAAAAACCAACCGAAACGAACAAAAAAACCGAAACCAACCAAACGAAACAATCAAGTATGAGTTAGTTCTAGTGTTCCTTTTTTATGGGTTTATCTTTCTAATCAAGCAATCAAGTATCATCAAATTGTGATTTCCTTCTCCTTCTCTATAACATAGAGGTGAGGAAATAAAGATGATAACGGAGAAGCACCGAACCAGACGTCGTTCCAGAAACGAGTCTCCCCTCCCTGCCCCACCTTTCTCACAACCAGATCAAACGGGTCGACCCCCAAGTCCATTAAATCCCTGCTAATTCAGGGTGTCGATAGATGGGTCGGGGTCTATCTCGTTATCTTGGAGTTGGAAAAAAAGGAGGCTTTCAGTGGATGAAAAAGGGGAGATCGAGGACCTGCAGATGATGGTATCCTCTTTTCCTTTCAGCTCCGAAAAGGAGGTTTCGGTCTGGGCCAAATGGGATCTCACAGGTCTGGAGTTTTAATTCAGGCCAGCAAAAGAAGGTTTTATTGGGTATTATCTACACTACCTTGTGGTATTTATGGAAAGAAAGAAATGCGAGAATTTTCAAAGGTCTTAAGCGTTCGGTTGAAACTGTATTTGAGGAGATCGTCTCAACTCTCTTCAGTTGGATCAAGAATAGGGCGAAGATCGATGTTTGCAGCTGGGAGATGTGGATCTCGGATCCGATCAATAGTTTCGTTTAATGTTTTGTTTGTTTCGTTTTACTTTTCAGTTGTCGTTTTAACGCTTTCTTTTGTATCCAGCTCTTCGCTGGAAGTTTTTCTTGGTTTTATATTCAAGTTGCTGCTGTTCAAAAAAAAAATTGTGATTTCCCAAATCAAAATACCCGAAAAGCACATTGATTAGGGACTGCTATACAAGCAACATGCATACAAACAACTATAAAAAATTAAACTTTTTCATATATCCAAATATCCAACTGTAACACAAATCTAAACCGCTACATCGCATAACACAATCAACTTTATAGTTATACTGTCAAAGCAGTAGACCTACACATGGGGCAAACATTCTTAGACAACAACCAACGCCTGATACATTCCGCATGAAACCGATGCCCACATTTGAGTCTCCCCATCTTCTCCTTCTTTTCATAGTCACCCAAACAAATACAACAAGCATCCACTTCACCCATCTTTCCTCCTTGTGCAGTATACACATGCAGACGCTCGGAAATCTCTTCCTCTGATAAGCCAGAACCACTGGTACCTGCAGCGAGCACTCCTTGTAGCGCAGAAATCTCTTCCTCTATCTCTTGCATGATCAAAGTCTCGTCTAACGTCAAAGAGTCATATGTGTTCAAGAACGACGTCTCCTCTGGTGTTTGATATGGTACGTAGTTCTGATTCTGGAAATACGGTTGTTCTTGATTGACCCACATGGTGTTGAGAATGGCTACATCGTCAACGTACTGCACCGGTTGAGGGTAGAAGATGGTGTAATGAGCAGGAACAACAGCGTATGCGTAGTAGTAGTATTGTTGTTGAAGAATGGGATGCTGCTGATAATAATACGGATTCATCTTTAACCAAAACAACAGAGTTTAACCGAAAGAAATTGTAGAGTGATTAGTATGGATGCTGCTGCTGCGTTTATGTATATATATATATACAACCGAAAGAAATTGTAGAGTGTTAGTATGGATGCTGCTGTTGCTGCGTTTATGTATATATATATATACAGATACAGATACGGTTACTTAAACTGCAAGTATGAATACGATCTAAAATTGATTGCATTCCTTAATTAAATATCATGTTTTAATTGCACCACCGACTACTCATATCCCCTATCCGATGATAATAGATATTTGGTTTTATTTTTAATCTAACTTCCTGTTTATCATTTGATTTGGAGTCTATAAATAACGAAAAAAAAAACTATTTATACTTTTGAAGCTTAAAATATCTTTATATAATTTTAAGAAACTTTTTTAACCTAACGTATCTTTATTTAGTTAAAAAAAAGTGATATTAAGTTAAGCATTTTAAAGATCTAACTGCTTTACTAATTTAAAATTTTAATGTTGATACTTAATTAATTATTCTTGTATGTTCCTTATGAACTTAAGATATCTAAATAATTAAAACCTCACAATAAATTTTCGTTTCACAATCTATTCAAAATGTTTATAACGCCAGTTATTTACTATTTAATCATGTTTATTTTATTGATGTTGCAACTTAATTCATTCTCAAAATTTGTATATACTACAAAGATCATCAAGGGAAATAGTGCAAGACTGCCTGATACTTCTCATTGACCGTGATTTTTGTGTTTAATTGTCAAACTTTCAACTTTGCTAATATACGTGTTTTACTCCATCTGTTTTGAAAACAAATTTTCTTTTATTGGTTAACTTTGTTTATATGCGTGTTTAGTCCATCTGCTTCACCTTTGGTAGTGTACATGTTTAGTTCGTCTACTTTTATTCCTTTTAGTAATTGGTTTTTTGTATTTTACTTCTAAATCTTTAATTTCGCTAATATACGTATTTAGCCCATGTGTTTTTAAAAAAAAAAAACTTTATTTTTATTTGTTAACTGGTAATGTACATATTTAGTCCTTCTACTTTTATTGCTTTTAGTATTTTATCTTTTGGCTATTTCCCCTCGCAAGCGTAACGAACCAACCCGGAGAAATAGTGAGAGTTTGCTATTGGTGGACAACCGCTACTACTCATGTACTTCAATAAAGTTACTCTACAATTTCTAAACTTTATTAAAAAAAAATTTGACGGGTGTATATTTATCTGTGTCTCGATGTAATTTTTATTAAGATCATGTTATGAGTAGTATGTACAAATAACCAAAACACAGACGTATATGTTATCAAATTTAGAAATATTTCGCTGACCGCCGCGTTGCGCGGGGCATAAAACTAGTTGCTATATAGAAACTAACATCTTTCTACTTCAAAAGTCATATGTAGATAATTTAAACAATATAAAATAGGGAACTCGAGGGATAAATGAAGTTTTCTAGATAATTTAAAAATTGAATGAAACTAGTATTAAGCTGGAAAAAGGTAACTTTGAAATGTTTTATCGAACCCGGGTGTTAAAGGGGCGTTAGACCCGCGTTTTGCGACGGTACTGTTAAACCGAAGAAAAAGTAGACGTAAAAGTGTTTAACCACGCACATCCTTTGAGGCGTGTTAACATGTAAAATTCGACCGAAATGTAAAACAAAGAAAAGGATAACTAAGTCGATTTAGGAACCTGCGCGTTGTAGCGGGGCCATTAAATGACGAAAAAATAGACGTAAAAACATTGCACCACACACGTATTGCAACGTGTTAACATGCAAAATTTAGACTGAAACGTTAAATGAAAAAAATGTAAAATACGAAAGTATAGAGGACCAAAATTGAGTTTAAAAAATTGTTAGGGATTAAAAATGAAAATAAAATATGACAAATTCGTAAAAGATAAAATGTTTAAGGGTTAAAAGGAAACAAGATTGAGAAAAAAACATTAAAGCATAATATACAAGCAAAATACACAACAAAGTTGATATTTAATAATATATATAGAATTATCAACCCAAACAAACGAACCATCCCCACTCGTCTAAGAACGAACTTCTCTTAGACCCCAAACGGACAAGTCTCACAATGGAACGTTAGATCACCTCAAATAATAAATTTAAAAATCATTCACAAACCTCTCGGCACATGCACATGTCACATCGGATTTCAAATAAACCTCAAAACCCCTTATTTTTCTGTGCAACAATAAACCTCCATAAACCTCTAACTCAGGATTCACATCATCAATTACTTTTACGAGAATTATATCCAACTTCTTTCTTTTATAATAAACTATTTATTTTTTTATATTTCATACTAGGTTAGAACCCCGTGTATTACACGGGTTGAATAAATTTAATTTTAAAAACGGTTATTCTTTAAAAATCTCGTTTATTACACGAGTTGAACAAATTTAATTTTATATATTAAATAAAAAAAATATATATCTCTAAGAACCCCATGTATTGTACTGAATAAATGTAATTTTATATACTAAATAATAAAAATCCGTGTATTGTACGGGTTGAATAAATCTAATTATATATACTAAATAATAAAAAAACTTATATTTTTAAAAACACTGTGTATTACACGGGTTAAATAAATGTAATTTTGTATAGTAAATAATATGCTATTGGATTCGTTTAAAAAGTCATAAATTTGGTTCGGTTTAAATCGAATCAATTCACAAACTTGGTTAAGTTTAATTCAAATTGATTAGAACCCTAATTTGAAAAATCAAAAACAGAATTATATTATTAGCTTCTCTTCCTAATTAGTGTTTTTTTTTTTAAGTTTGATCTAATGTCTAATGGGTTATTTTGTATATTTTGTTTGTACTTTAAATTTTTTATATGAACGTATTATTGTTTTTTTTTAATTTTAAGATTATTGTTTTGTGTCATTATTTAAAAAATATCTTTAATTTATAACTTAAATTTGAAGATAATATATTATTAGAAAAAATAGAATGATTCTATCCGACATTTAAAGTAAGATAAGATTTAATATTAATTGATTATTTATTATTTAATTAACTGATATAAAATAAGTATGAAAAGACAGGAAATTACAAATGTAGACGTCTTCAATGAATGACACGTGTCATTTATTGGTTTCTTTTATTATAGTAGTTAGATTAGATTAGATATATTAAAATATATAGAATAACATTTAACTTTTTTTTACAATAAACACAATTGAAATTTGAATAATAATAACAACAACAACAACAACAAACAACAACAACAACATAGATTAGATGAATAATAACAACCTACATAAAAAAAAATAAAAAAAACATACAACGAATAATAAAATAATTAAACATTATTAGACCATGCGTAGTGATAAGGGTGAATAATGCCCCCACCCTTGGGCGTTTTCTGCCATGTGACAGTCCAGTCAGTAAGGGGCATTATTGGGCGTTTTTCTAAAATGAGTGTAATGGGGATGTGTGTATTATGTTAAAAAGGGGTTTAAAGAATTAAATAAAACAAAAAACTAACAAAAAAAGGGATTGGTCAAGAAATAGTGGGATACATCTGATTGGCCACCCCAAACCCATTTGAGCGTGTTTTAAACAACGCTGGAGGGGGATTTCCGCAACAAAACGCCGAATCACGCGGGGTTGTGGTGGGGCGGCGGCATTATCAGGCGTGTTTGAGGGAGATCACGCCGGAATGTTTCACCACTACGGGTGGTCTTAAAGATTTTAAATTGAATCAAACGAGTAGTCTGAATTTATTAAGTGTTCGTCTTCCCACAAGTCTTGGCATCACAAATGCTCGTCTTCAAAGTTAGTGGTGTATTTCTCTGATTTGGTTACATGTTTCTTTCCTGGGTCACTGAGTACAAACAAGCCGAGCGACTCGCGAGCTACTCGAGATCGGCTCGAGAAAAAGCTCGAAATAAGCGGAGCTTATCGAGCCCGAGCCGAGCTTGAGTCTAAAATAAAGTTCGTTTGTTTATCGAGCCCAAGCTCGAGCCTCGCATGTGAAGCTCGTCGAGCCTTTTCGAGCCTTAGTGTAAACGAGCCGAGTCGAGCCGAGCTTATTCAAACTTGTTTACAAGCCGACCTCGAACCTAAAAATAAGCTTATTTAGTAAACGTGTCCGAGCCCGAGCTTCACTTATCGAGCTCGCGAGCCTAAAAAGTTTATTATTTATATTATTTTTATTTAATATATTAATTAATAGATAATAAAAGAGCCGAGCCCGAGCCCGAGCTCGAGCTTGAGAAAATACAAACGAGCCGAGCTCGAGCCTTGAAAACAAAGCTCGAATCAAGCCGAGTTCGAGCCCGAGCTCACATAAGTTAATCGAGCTCGAGCCTGGTCAAGCTCGGGCTCGACTCGGCTCGTTTGCACCTGTAGCTACTAACGTACCCTTCCTCTAAATTGGGGGCTTATTCTTCCCAAGGGTCTGACATGCCCTTCCTTTGTATTTTGGAGGTGATTGTCCCCGGTTCGTAATTGGTTAAAATTTAGTCGAATGCCTAGTTCCACTTTTCATCCATCCATCTTAATGGTTCAGATCGAGGGGGGGGGGGGTTCAGATCGACAATACCGTTATACCAAACGAAGATTTGTAGCGTGTTAACTCGCAACTCAATCGGGTTTGAATTAATATAATATAGTAAACAACAACAACAATAGTAATACTCTGAGGGAAACTTTTTTACTTTTAGTAATAGTATAAGGGAAGAAAACATAAACATTTATATGAAATAGAAGCTTTTACACATTGCTTTAAGATTTGTACACATAGATAAAGAGTAAACCATAAGAGTTATTTGTTACTTATATTAATACTCTAAGGGAAACTTTTTACTTTTAATAATAGTTCGAGGAAAGAAAACATAAATATTTATATGCAATAGAAGTGTGACAACCCGCACTAAACCAGGTATCCGTACAACTTAATTAATGATAAATTACTGCTTAATTACTGTGCTTGATTGAACTAGCTGATGAACTGCTACCTGCATACTGATACATGCACTTACTTGCATCATACTTTATATGCTGTCACTACATTATTTACAAACGGCACCTTAGTGACAAACATGATGCACAAAAAAAAAAAAAAAAGGCACAGTAGCACTAAACGGATACACAGTGAACATGCTGAAATAACCAGCATCAGGCAGACACTGCCTCTAAGGCCTGTTAAGAGCCTCATATATTTTTGCTACACTGGCAGTGAGTGTAGGAATACAAGTATGGTAGAACCGCGTCTCTGGGGATAAGTTACAGTGAACGGATGTGCCTAAAACGTACTTTAAGTACAAAACACAGCACTTTAATAATTTAACCAGCTTCTAGCTGACTAGTAAAGTGCCAAAATATGGGAAAAAATATCACTAGACACTTTCTAAAGTGTTGGAAACAAAAGGTGTCACCAAAAATAACAACAACGACACTTTAAAGCTTTAGTAACGCTTTAACGGATTTCTATCCAACCGAACAACCGGACTTTACCCGGAACATGAAAATATTAATATTTTCACTATTTATAATTTTCTGAACTAGTTAGGGTCCCAGATTACCCTAACACCCGTCATAACGCGCTTTATATCACTAACGAGGTTAAACACTAAACTAACCTACTTAACACCACCACCACCCTAACTAATCTAGTTACAATCGAACTAACCCCACCCCCACCTTATGACCGTCCCCATGTATGGGGGACATGAAGGTACCAAGAAGGATTATTATATTGGTTGTGTTTAGGATCAAGGTGACATAAGAACCCATGGATAATACCCCCTAATTTGCCTATAAATACCACTTAACCACATGAGATAATCACTTCACATAACACCAACTCACCATACTCTCTCTTGCCCTCTCTACTCTCGGCCGAACTCCCCTCACCCACCATCAAATTTTCGGTTCTAGTCCTCATCATTCCAACAACATACACACTTCAAGGATCACGTATTAGGAGCTTTGGTGCACTCGGAACGCGAAGGACCTCTACCGTTAGCTTTTATCCACCTCGTTTTCGTCAAGAATCTTCCCTAGCCTTGAGCTAGAGGTATAACACTTAAAACTTGTTCTTGAACATATCTAAAGTGGTTAAAAGGGATTTTGTCGGTTAAATATCGTTAACTTATGTTTTGATGCATTAAAGTCTAGTAAAAACATCAAAAATGGTGGTTAATAGCTTGTAACTTGTGTAAAAGTTGTAGGACTTGAAATATGTGGTTATTGAGACCCGATCTATGATGTGGTAGCTCGGATCACCGTTTAACCCGACTTTGTAAGAATCATGGATCTTCACATAAGCTTGTTTTTAGAAGAAACAAGGGTTAAAAGGTGAAACTCTACCACACATGAAACATGAACTTGTGTAAAAATGCTTTACTCGGGTAAAAGTGTTTTAACGTGTACAAAAGTTGTTTTCTTGTTTAACCCGCTAATCGGACACTTATAACACGATTTAATAACATCTAAACCGCAAAACAGCAAGCTGAGTCACTGTTTCAGCCGCCTTCTTCAGGCTGTAAACGGACTTTAAAAACTCGAAAAACGGAATTTCAAAAGCCTAAATCGTGTCATTTCGAAAAACGAAGAAAATGGCGCTGGAATCGTATTTTTCTGATGTCGGTTACTATTTTAAAAACCTGTTTTCGTGACAGCAGCTAAGGCTGTTTGTTACTGCAGTAAATTGGGCTGTGCGTTTTCGATCACAACTTAAAACCCGAACCGAACCAGCCCCTGAAACTTTTATCTAAGATGGTCACGGATGTATTTGTGACCCTCAAACTGGAATTTCGATAAACGGACATACGAGGAATTTTTGACGAATTTTTCCACAAACTGTGATCAGAATGTGACAAATCTGATCACGGTTCGGTAAACGATTTTCTATAAATTATTGATAAGAAACTGGACCCCGATATTTTTATACAATCATTTTTGGGTCGATTAGGACGACCCGTAAAAATTTGGGAATTTTTGGAAAGGGTTAAGTATTTTATTTAGTCGTCCGAAAACAGCCCAGTTTCCACATATTGAAACTGAAACGACAAGGGTAGCGTTTCGCGTGTTAAAACGTAAGGGTTGATTGTTGATAATCATGGGTTGTTTTCAAAAAAAAAAAAAAGAAAATGATACGCTTGGAAGCGTGGCCACCTCCAGTTACAGAGGAAACTCTGGCGAAATTTTCTAAAAGCCTAACACTTAGGCTTATTTACACAACAAGTGTTAGAACTATTTTCGGCATATTTTCGAAACATAAATTTCGCCAGAACTATGTTTTACTAAATATTCGGAGGTGGGATTTTCACAAGAGTTAACGTGATAAATATATTTTGTCACCACACTGTTTATGATTATTTTGTGAAAATACATAAATATTATTTTAGAGTAAAAATAATATTTACAAGCGTTAATGATTCCAAAACTTTACGAACGCTTCCACATTAACATATAAGTTACACCGGTAATTATATTACCACTCGATTATTAAAACGTAACTTACGCACATGTATTGTATCCCCCATCCTTGGGAAGAAGTATAACTACCAAGTGTATACAGAACATAAACACGAAATAGTTGTCTAACTATTTCCCAAAGACTTAAACTATAAAGCTAAAGCACGGCCGTCCGTCTAATAGAATTAGCACTTGTAGGTCGTTGCACAGCTTACTGTATTGGAGACACTTGGTAGAGACGCGCATTCACTGTGAGTTCATGTCCCCCTTTTCTCTAACTGTTTTCAGTTTTCTTAACTGCGGGGGTGAAATACATGTTACTTTGTTTACAAGTACTATTATACACGGTATGATTAACGTAAGGAGGTTTTAGATCAAGTGAATGGGTAGTTAGAACACCGAGGGACTTAAGCGGTAGATCTATCTGGGTGTAGCGAGCCCAACCCCTGAGCCCGCATAATGGACCAGGTGGTGACTTTGTGCCCCAACGCCAAATACGCTAGGTTTGTATCTTCCTACTTGCATTTCACAACATGCTAATGGCCTTGCAAACCATTGGTGATCACAAGTCCTCTTACACTGCTACATACCAGGGAACTTTTATACTTACAAGTGTTTTTACTTACTCACTTGCACATGAACTCGCTCAACATTATTGTTGATTTTTCAACTTACATATATTTCAGGAAATTAACGAGATCTGGCACGGTATGGCATGTTTTCTGCTGCACTAGTTTCCAAGGTCATCCGGGGTTTAGGGGATGTGTCTCTTTCCTGGACAAGACACAGTCCTTAAACCATGTTTATGTTATGTTTCAGTTTGTAATGTTGTTGAACAAGGTTATGGTTGCTGGTTAAAACAAGGGTACTGTATTTGGTTTTTCAAAACTTAATGGATGATCTTGCATGTTTTTAATTCATATAGCTTGTTATGGTTAAGCTATGGTATTAAGAAGTCACACCAAAATTAACCACGCTTCCGCAAAGCCAGGGTGTGACAAGAAGCTTGTACACATTGCTTTAAAACTTGTACATATAAATAAAGAAAAAAAAAATAGTGGATGCCATATGACATCCACCCATTAGTTTAGGGAGAAAGCGGCACTCAAGGGTATGGACCCTAGCCCCAACCAACCAACACCTGTCATGTCAAATTTGGCTCAAAGTATCCATTAGTTGGTAACCGCTGCGTCATCTACCCATGCTATAAACTATTTATTTTTAATTTAAAAGAAAAGTTAAATGCCCTAACCAGTCAAAACCTACCCATCAATCTCAAGGTCAACAACCTTCTCAAACAAAGTCAACCCTTGCATTAGTAAATCTACTAGCTTAACCAACTCGCCTTGCTTACCTAAGGGTTGACGATGCTGTTATGACACTAGTTCGAACCCTTGATCCCCCTGCCAATGAAGTGCCCCTTCCCACGTTATAAAGAACACCAACTAATTAAAATATTCAAAAAATGAACAGTGAAACCTTCTCACAAATATTATTTTATAAAGTATAGAGATAAAATATTTTGAGTTAAATGTCATTTTAGTCCATGTGGTTTGGGTTATTTTGCCAGTTTAGTCCAAAGGTTTGAAACATTACCATTTTAGTCCAAATAGTTTCAAGCGTTGCCATTTTAGTCCACTGGGTTAACTCTGTCCATTTTTTATGTTAGCTAGAAGGGTAATTCGATCATTTTATACGGTCGAATTGCCCTTCTAGTTAACAGAATTACATTTAAAATGACCGAAATGCTCTTCTAGTTAATAAAATAAAGGGATAAAGTTAACTCAGTGGACTAAAATGACAACGTTTAAAATTATTTGAGTAAACTGCCATTTTGGTCCATGTGGTTTGGCCAGTTTTGCCACTTTAGTCCAAATCTCAAACTTATTACATCTGGGTCCCTGTGGTTTGCATTTTGTTGCCATTTTAGTCCAAAAACAAAGTCAACTCATATTTCTAATAAAAAAGCCTGGTTTTTGTCCTTTTCTGAAGGGCATTTTGGTCATTTTGACTGCCCAACTACCCACCCCCACCCCCACCCCTTTTCTTCTTTCCCTCTTCCCTCTTCTGATTACAGACCAAACCGGTCAACTATTTCTCTCTCTCTCTATAAACACACACAGCTCTATCTCAACCTTCAATCATCTACCACCACCACCACCACCTCCCACCTCCCACCACCACCACAACCATCCACTGCCACCTCAGTCTTCACCGAACTGATCTACACAGAACCACCACCCTAACCCTAACTAAACACCCAACCACCACTGTCCAGCCATCGCCGCCCCAACCCATGCTCTCAATCAGATCTCCAATCCTGATTCCGGTGCCTCCAATCATGCCGCTCTTTATCCTCCGCCGCAGTCTGGTTCGAGTTCGAATCTCGCTCCACCGCGTCCTGAATCGAGTATTGATAATCAAACTCCGCCGCCATCGCCACCACCGTATTCGAGGTTATTGTTGTTGTTAACGCCACCACCTGAATCGAGGTTATCGCCACCACCGTATTCGAGGTTATTATTCAGGCTCACAACGGGTTGATCTGATGATTGTTTTTGTAAGTGTTGTGATTGGAGATGATGATTGCTGATAAAACAGCGGCGGTACAATACGAAGCCTTTGGTCGCCATGGATGCTCTATTATTGTGTGCTCTGTTTTAAGAAAAGTAGAAATGAATGAAGAAGACAATTGGGATTGCAGGCACATGGCACAAGAATTTATAGGTGGGACCCATAAAAAGTTAAAAGCTTTAAATATGTTGGGGGTGGGGGTAGGGGTAGGGGTGGGGGTGGGTAGTTGGGCAGTCAAAATGACCAAAATGCCCTTCAGAAAATAACAAAAAACCAGGCTTTATTATTAGAAATATGAGTTGACTTTGTTTTTGGACTAAAATGGCAACAAAATGCAAACCACAGGGACCCAGATGTAATAAGTTTGAGATTTGGACTAAGTGGCAAAACTGGCCAAACCACAGGGACCAAAATGACAGTTTACTCAAATTATTTTGACTAAAATACCAACATTTCAAACCTTTAAAACTAAACTTGATAAAATGATCCAAACCCATTTTTTTTTTTTCTGTAAAACTTTTACAATTATGTTTTTTCACTACAAAATGAGTTGGCAGGGTATTTTGGTTCGAATCATGCTTTTTGAACACAAAGTCCCAAAGCAGCCTCACCACTCTCTATAGAATCCATTACCAAAACCCTACAACACTCTCTTTTGCTCAACTCAAACATGGAGAAACCACAAAAGAAGCAAGTTCTTCTTTTCTACTGTGTGGAAGCCCAACAACTTGCTCACAAAATCGCCGCTCAATCCCAACACATTCAGCTTCAATCCATCAACTGGAGGTATCAACTCTTTCTTCTTTTTATTCTTTCAAATTTTGCTTTTCTACTTTATTGTTATTGTTTGCTGAAGTGTAATTGGATCTTTTGTGTTGATAAAGTTGCTTGCTTGAAGTGATTGTAGGGTTTTTCTGTTAGTTATTGTTGTATATTGTGTTCTGTTGTTGTTAAAAATGTTTGTTTCGGTTTCGGGTTGATGCCGTAAGTGGGGGGACCCCGAACTTTTCGCTCAGTAGTGTCCGGTATGTAGTTTTCGTTTAGTTTTTTCTAGGTATATACGTTTTCGACCCCCGGTTTACCTTGGAAGTGAATTTGTCAATTTTTATGTGGGAATTAATGAAAAGCTTTGAACTTTGAAGCCAGATGTTGAAGGATATTGTAACATATTCTTTAACATAGTGACCGCGAAAAATAACTTTGAATTTTAGGGAAATGTACTTGCAATCTTGGTTCATGAAAGTTGCGTCTTCTTTACATATCAATCTTTTTATCGAGTAAGCCAGATGTTCATGAGGAGCCACCTCAAAGCCCTGAGGCGTTTTCCAGATCGCTTCGTGTCTCAGGCTCGTTGTTAATGGCCAGCATAGCGCCCATTATAGCGTTTAGCGCGGCGATGCGGCAATAGGTCGCAATCTGATTTTGGCGCCCCCATAGTGTTTAAATAGCTTGATTATAGTTTTTTTTGTTTTGAATTAAAATAGCGATAAAGTATACCTATAAAATAGCAAGATCTTTTTTCTCTAAATTCACATATAAAAACAGTGAATTTTGATCAAATATACATATAAAATATTTCTAAAATTTTCTTCTAGTGTATCGCTAAACATAAAATAGCACCTGCTATTTCATCGCTATCTGATTGTGGCTCCTCCATAGCGAGTAAATAGCGAGATTTCAGGTTTATTTGTTTTTTTAATAAATATACGTAGAGAAACACCGTATTTGGATTTAATGTAAATATAAAAATATTTCTAAAATTTTCTTCTAGAGTTCTAGTGTATCGCTAAACATAAAATAGTGCTCACAATTTCAGCGCTATCGCTACATACCATATTGGTAGCTTGTCGCTATTGTCTGCTATTCGCTATTAACAACTATGCTCAGGCTCACTTTTTTAAAACCAAGCTTGTGAGTTGTTATAATTTGTTAATATTCTTTTTAATTACTTTAAAATCTTATTCTCTTGATTGATTTTCCTTTTTATTGTTTCTCTTTCTTCCTGTCATTTTGTTGTCTGTTTTTATATGAAGTGATGGATGTACTTAAACTGTTAAAGTGTTAAGGAAGAATGTTGATCGTTAAGATGCTTATATATCATGTTTCAGGAGTTTTGATGATGGATTTCCTAACTTATTCATAAACAATGCACAAGATATCCGAGGCCAGCATGTTTCGTTTCTAGCATCGTTCAGCTCACCGGCCGTAATATTTGAGCAGTTATCTGTTATATTTGCACTGACAAGGCTCTTTGCTGCTTCTTTCACTTTGGTATTACCATTCTTTCCAACGGGGTCCTTTGAAAGAATGGAAGAAGAAGGCGATGTAGCTACCGCATTCACCATGGCAAGAATATTATCAAATATTCCGATATCAAGAGGTGGTCCCACAAGCTTAGTCATCTATGACATACATGCTTTGCAGGTTTGTTTCTTGATAGAGAATGCTTGAAGTTTTTATATCAGATAGAATTAATTACTTTTTTCGTCCCTATGGTTTGTTGAAATAACCATTACAGTCCATTAGTTTAAAAATTGCCAAAACAATACCAGTACTTTCACTTTTGTAACAATTACAATCTACCTCTGTTAGCCCCATCCAATTTACTGTTAAGTTTTTGGCGAAAAGACTAAAATACCCCTTTGTTAAAAAAATTCAAAAACAATTTTTATAGTAGGGAGAGAGTAGGAGAGGATTGGTTTAATTTATAAAAAAAATTGTTTGTTTTTTAGAGTTTTTTTTAACATAGGGGTATTTTAGTCTTTTCACCAAAAACTTAGCAGTAAGTTGGATGGGGCTAACAGATGTAGACTGTAATTGTTACAAAAGTGAAAGTGCAGTATTGTTTTGGCAATTTTTAAAGCTATTGGTCTGTAATGGTTATTTTCAACATACCACAGGGACGGAAAAAGTAATTAACTCATATAAATACTTATAAATATTATGAGTTAACAAAGTGGAAAACATGAATTCTTTAAACATTTTTATATCTATTAAATATTGATTAACTAACATTTATCTAATTCTAATATACTCTATGCTACAATCTCTCTTTTTTTGCAGGAAAGATTCTACTTTGGGGACAATGTTTTGCCTTGCTTTGAAACCGGAATTCCTCTCTTGAAACAGCGTCTTCATCAACTTCCCGATGCTGATAATGTAATCTCTTTTGTTTCTATATTCTACATAGTGGGCTGTGCACGGTTTGGTTCGATTTTATAGTAAAATCGAAACTGAAATGTTCGGTTTTTGGTTTTTGAAAATCGTTCGGTTTAAGTCTTTTCACTTTTAGCAACGGTTCAGTTTGGTTATTTGGTTTTTGGAACAAAATTACGTAAGATTTAAAAAAAAAGTATAATCCACGATTTAAGAATCTTTCTTGGATGTTTACATTTACATCAATACATTAAACCTTTTGAATTAATATTGTTCACATAAACCTAACATTCTAAAGTATTTTTATAATTTTATGTTTCTCCAAAGTTTTTATTTAGACATTTTCTTATATAATATATTGAAAATCATTTATTTTTTATATTAAATTTTGTTATTTCTTGTAGGCAATGGATAAATCATTTCAAAGATAAATAAACATGTAAATGTTCTTATTATAGATACTTAACATTCAAGAATAAAATTAATAATTCCTAAATCAACATATAACAAACATTAAAACAAATGATTTTCTGGGTTCGGTTTATTTTCGGTTTTCATAAAATGCAAAACCAAAACCGAACCATAATTTTTTGGTTCAGTGTTTTTCGGTTCGGTTTTTTCAGTTTTTTGCTCACCTATGATAGTAATGTGTTTCTTTCGTATGGTCTTTAGATTGTAATCGCGTTTCCGGATGATGGAGCTTGGAAGCGATTCCACAAGCAGTTGGATCACTTTCCCATGGTGAGATGAATATTTTTTTTACAAAAAAATAGCAACTTGAAAATGTATGACTTTATATAGTTTTATTTTATATTGATACTGGCAATGATAGGTGGTTTGTGCAAAAGTTCGTGAGGGTGATAAAAGAATTGTAAGGCTGAAAGAAGGTAATCCTAGCGGTTGCCATGTAGTTATTGTTGACGATCTGGTGCAATCTGGAGGTACTTTAATTGAATGTCAGGTACTTTTTCGACAAGCTATATGCTTTACAAGTGTATGGTAGTAGTATTAATTTAGTGAAGTTGCTTAGGCTATAGTGATAATTTTGTTGAATAATAGATAAAATAATTCTTTTGTCGCAGAAAGTTTTGGCGGCTCATGGTGCAACTAAAGTCAGTGCTTATGTCACTCATGCAGTGTTTCCGAAAAACTCATGGGAAAAATTTGTTCACAAAAATGGTGGTAAGGATCTTTGTTTTTTAATCTCCATGTCAAATGAGTCAATTTGAACACAATGACGTACGCCAATTGAAATATTAATTTGATCCTATGCAGTTAATATCGCGATATATCACCGATGATATATCGGTTATCGTCCCCTGGTGAGATATCGGTGCAAAATAATGGTCAGAATATCGGTACCGATAATATTGGCGATATTGACAAATATTTGACCAATATATCACCGATTTTCCCGATATCAGTGCCTTTCTTCTTAGTTCTAGCATTTGTCTTTCAATTATTAGTGTTTTAAGTCTTATCGAGTTCCTACTTGCTACAATTGTTAGTGTTAAATTGCTATATATATATAAATTTAGCATGATATTATAATTGCCGATATCCGATTGTTTACCGCTTTAACTGCTTAGATTTGATCATCAAAAGCGGGTCGGATGAGTTGAATAAAACAAATCAGCTAAAAGGGTAATGGATCAAATGGGTTGAATATGTTGAAAGCCACCTAAAGTGTATTTTTAATGCATTGATAACGGGTTCTGACATCTGCTACGAATGTGTGCAGATAAGTCGAACAAGGCGTTTACCTACTTTTGGATAACCGATTCATGCCCGCCTACTGTGAAAAGCATTGAAAACAAAGCTCCTTTTGAGGTCTTGAGTCTTGCAGGATCCATTGCAGATGCACTTCAAATATGATGGGTTGGTTGCTTCTAGTGTTTATGGTTTATTTAACAAATAAACGAGTTGTTAACCAACCGGTGATTATTATTCATCATTTCTAACTTGAACTTTAGCATGTGTGCCCTTTGATGCAATGTAATCATGCATTTTTTATGGGACATTGAACTGTAATAACAAAGTAAACCCAAAACTTGGTTAACCCATGGGGTTAGTTTGTTTAATGGTGGTTTATAAGGACCTTTGGTCTTGTGTTGGATGAGGTGTTCAACTTCTTGGTGGTTACAATAAATGAGTTATATGGAGGAAGGTTTTGTATGAAAATTTTGAGAAAATTAATATATTTTTTTGGACGGCTAGATCACCCGGTTAGGCCTTTGGCCTTTGATCACCCAAGTCACGAGTAGGAATCCTGCGGTTGCCATATTATTGTCAGTTTGAACCGGTGCCACAGTTTGTCCCCCCGCAAGATTCGACCCTGAGACCTCCCGGGCAGGAACCCCACATAAGTGGGTAAACCTTCCCATCTCCCCCAAACCAATTGGTCTGCGGATCATTGGCAGAGAAAATTAATATATAAATTGTTTAGATTAAAACAGAAAAGGTAGACAATGTTTAGGTAATCCCAACCTCATACCAGATCATAAAAGCTTGTTCTGCACTCGGTTTAAACCCATGGGGTATCTTTCTTGTAATTACCTGTAGGGTATCGAACATACTCGAGGATTTCGGGTATACCCGGTCCAAAACCCGTCGGATATCTGGGTAACTATTATCAAACGTTTCCTGAAAGAAATGGTTCTGTGGTATAATTTTTTTTAGAGTAAATTGCAGTTTTACCCCCTGAGGTTAGGGGCCATTGGCACTCTTACCCCCTAAGGAAATAAATGCAAAATTACCCCCTACTGTTAACTCTTATGTTGCACAATTCCAAAATTTTTATATAGTTAAATGGTGTAAGTAACATTACTAAAAGTTAAGTGTAGAAAAAGAAAATGTGCCGAAAAAGGAAAAACCAAAAAGAAAAAAAAACTTCGCTAATGGGAAAGGTTATATATTTTTTAATATTTTTTATCTATAACAATAGGGTAGAAAAGACTATGAAGATACCATTATTACAACAATGGGCTGATATATTGAATGAAGTGATCATTTGCAAACTTCATTTATTATCCCCAATCATAATATTAACATATGTATTTGTCAACCATATGAATCTAACTCACTAATTGATTCAAACATGGAAGCACACTCTATATCTATAATGGACTTGATTTGTTCACAAGCAAGTAAATTTGAGAAAATGTGCATTAGAATTAGAATGATCTAATTGTCCCACATCTCTTAGGACATGATCTATGATAGTAATTTGTGAAGATGTATGATTAAGGTTAATGACTTTTAAGGGATGATTCACATGTGTTTTAGGTAAGTCGTAGAATTTTTTTCCCGTGTTCATGTTAGGTGGATTGTTCATGCTTCATATTCTTGTTTGATGAAATTTTGTATAGAGAAATTCTCTAAAAAGCTTATACATGACGTCACGTATCTCTCTTATTTCTCGTACTCGCATACTTAGACCCTAAAGGGTAATGACTTGACTTGATCATCATAGGGTGGTCTCCATGACCCCTTCCAACGACTCTTTCCCATGACAACTAGAGTTTGGGTTCAAGAAGACAAATAATTGCTGCTCCATGGAGTAACCAAGACCAACATTTACCCGAAGAATCTCTTTTCTCGGACTAGTACTGAGATCCAAGTCCAACTACGCGGATTTTGAATGCAACAAGTTAACTTTGTTTTTTTTTATTTTTAACTAGTATTAAGGCCCCCGCGTTGCGGCGGGGGACATAAAATTATGCAAAGTAGCACCAATGTCACACTACTACCAGCGATCAACGTCGAAAAACCGATAAAAACAAAGTAAATAGAAAAGGAGAAAATAAAACCGAATGAAAAGCATATTTAAAATCGTTGAACCACGCACACCCATTGTGGCGTGTTAATGCGAAAAACTTGGAACTTGTATAAATATTTGACTCTAGAAATTTATATTTTCAAATTTATATTCTCAAATGCATGGTTCCCATTCCTGAAACTTGGAACTTGTATAAATATTTGACTCTAGAAAACTTGAATCATATGTATGATAAAAAAAAGAGTAAATTGCAATTTTACCCCCTGAGGTTAGGGGCCATTGGCACTCTTACCCCCCCTAAGGAAATAAATGCAAAATTACCCCCTACTGTTAACTCTTATGTCGCATAATTACCCCCTAAGCTCAAATATGTTGACCGGTCAATAAAAGCATGGAAGAGTCAAAGGGTAAATAGGTAATTTCACGTTCATTAGTATCTTATATAGTATAATAACCCTTAAACTCAACACTATTTCACAATCTTACCCCCTAAGGTTCTTCACTTCCACCTCCACCTCCATCTCCGATCAATCCACCACCGGCGATCAACCGGCGATCCATCCACCACTGCCACAACCGGCTTCCACCTCCACCACCGGCTTCCACCTCCACCTCCACAACCGGCGACCACTTAACCATGAGTGAATCAGAGAACCCCATCCTTCCACCTCCACCTCCGGCGACCACAATGGCGAGCATACCTCCGCCGACGCAGCTGGTTTCCGGCGACCGATCATCCTTTTTATCTCTACTGTCAGGTATAAAATCGATCTTTGTGAAGAAGTTAGAAACAGGGGCTTATTGAAACACCATCTTTCTTTGTTTGCAGTGGACATGAGGGTTCGTTTTTCACTCCGCTCGATTGTGGTTTCCGTGGTGGTGAAAATGCGGGGCCGCCCTTTCTTGCACTTCCAGTTTCCCCCGCAGCAGGAAATGGTTGTGTAGTTTACTTATGAACTCTAATATATTAGGATGTTTTGGGTTAATATGTAGTGTAGTTGACTGTTAATGTGGGTTATATATTAGGATCTTTTGGTATGCTTGATCATAGACTGACTGTTAATGTTGGTTTTTGGTATGCTTGATCATAGACTGACTGTTAATGTGGGTTATATTTGGATCTATGATTGTACAGCCGTACAAGTTATATTTGGGTATATGAAGCTTGACTTGTACAAATGTGGGTTATATTTCATAATGTGGGTTAAACAGGCTTGTACAAATGTGCATGGGTCAATAGGTGTATTATGAAAGTCAAACAGGCATATGGGTAATACAGGTGCATATACAGGTTTGTACAATGACTGCCAAGGTCAATAGGTGAACCTAGTTGGACATGTGAACCATTTTTGCTGACAGTGAACCTAGTTTGACATCTGAACCTGTTAATGAATTATCACCTGAGGTTATGAATTATGTGTAATGTGGATGTGCAGTTTGATTTCTAGTCAAACAGGTTTGTACAATGCATATACAGGATGTGCAGTTTTAATACCCAGTCTCTACAAATGCATATAGGTCAATAGGTGTATCAACAGGTGTATGTGAAGTTACTGAACATGGTTATGGCAGTTACATGATCATAGTTGATGATAGTTATATGTGCAGATGTAAGAACATGGTTATGGCAGTTAGATGATCTTACATGATCAAAATGTGCATTTGATAGTTTGATTAGGATATACATTTTGTGTAACACCCGAAAATTTTAAAACAAAAATGTAAACAACCCTTATGATTTATAGTCCAATAGGAAACCCTAATTAAGACACCCAAGTAATTCTGTACAAACCCTAAGATTTTCAGAATTTTCAGAATCAGGATTAGGGCCCCTAAAACTCAGGGGGGGTATTTCCTACTTGACGATTATCTTCATAAACTTGCGGAGGAAGTTGAATTTATTCGTTTTGTCGACTCAGCAGGTCTAGTTCCACGCGTGGCAACCCTATAGTGCATTGGTGTACCTTACGGACCGCAACACTACCAAGCTTACGGTCCGTAAGCTGTCATACGGACCGCAACATCAGGAAGCTTACGGTCCGTAAGCTAGTTCAATTTCGTGTATAAATAGCAGAGTCTGGGACTTGAATTCTGCAATTAGAACGACGTTCAAACTTCAAATTCACGCTGAGTTTTTGTCCGAATACTCTCAAAACACACACAGAACACAAATTAATTATAGCAGGGTGCTGCAGAACAGGGTATTAACTCGATCGCTATTACGATTCATTGTCCGATTGATTCAAATATCTAATGAATGTTTAAGTGCCGCCCACATTAGGGTTATACTTTATCGTTCGTCATTAATTTGACGGATTGTCGTTAATTCGATAGGTAAAGTATTATACTTTATCGTTCGTTGTTAATTCAACGGATCATCGTTAATTCGATGGGTAAAGTATTATACCTTGTCGTTCGTTGTTAATTCAACGGATCATCGTTAATTCGATGGGCAAAGTATTGCATTTTGTCATTCATTGTGAGAATTTGATCTCGTGAGTTATCGTAAATGCTGTATTAAGTTAAATACCTAGTTTGTGAGCAAATTAGGTTAAAAAGGATAAATCAATAGGCTAAGCTCTGCCCGTATAAATCTACAATTGGAAACAAGGTAGCATCACTGGAGATTTTAAGGTACGGATAGACTCCTTTCTTTCGATTTGCGTCATATCATTCTGATTTTAAAGTCCGTATTAAGATCTAAGTTATAAGTTATAAGTTCAGTACGGATAGACTCCTTTCTTTCGATTTGCGTCATATCATTCTGATTTTAAAGTCCGTATTAAGATCTAAGTATAAGTTATAAGTTCCGTACAGGTAGATTCCTTTCTTTCGATTTCTGTCAATTCTGATATATCGTACGGGTAGAATCCTTTCTTTCGATTTATGTCGTTTTTATAAGAACCCTTTCTGACGATTTATGTCCGTTGGGTACGGATAGAATCCCTTTCTTTTGATTGATGTCGTTCCTGAATTTAAGTTTCCATATTAAGATTAAGTTATGAAATAAGTTATAGATTCCGTATTAAGATTAAGTTATGAAATAAGTTATAGATTCCGTATTAAGATTAAGTTATGAAATAAGTTATAGATTCCGTATTAAGATTAAGTTATGAAATAAGTTATAGATTCCGTATTAAGACTAAGTTAGGAAATAAGTTATAGATTCCGTATTAAGATTAAGTTATGAAATAAGTTATAAGTTCCGTACGAATAGAATCCTTTCTTTCGATTTATGTCAGTTAGGTACGTATAGAATTCCTTTCTTTCAATTTATGTCCGTTGGGTACGGATTGAATCCTTTCTTTTGATTTATGTCAATTGAATACAAGTTCCGTATTAAGATTAAGTTAGGAAATACATATTGGAAGTTCCAAACATTTTGAAAAGGTTTTGTTTTACAAAGTGGTTTTCATTTCATACTCTAGTGGTTCCTTGTTAACGAGTCAAGGTTTTATCTTGTTCGTTTAATAAACCACATTTTGGGGACGAAATTGTCAAGATAGGATTGATATCCATACCTTGGTGACGGGTTCCACTCTTTGATTATAAAACTCCTCACATCTTTGATTATAGATTCCTTTGACAGTCCGATTCCGATTCTAATCAATTTGATTAAGTTTTCCTATCATGCGATAGTTTTCTATTAAGTTGTACTCATTATCGCATATTCCAATATATGTTCCGTTCTGTTCTGAAAATAAGTTTTATAAGTTATGTGAATAAGACCATTTGTACTCTGATACCCTGAGTATCGCTTCTCGTGGAGTGTCCCACGAGCATGTTGTTGTGGCATCAACCTCATGTGCTCCATCCGTGACGGAGAGATTAGTTCACGGCGTCTCTTAAGTACAAGTGTGGTACATATATTAGGAGGCGTATGGATCAGATCCTAGGATTTAAGTTTTCAGGAAATGGATAACGGGTATGCCAACTTGCCATTTCGTGTGATAATTATACAGGAGTAGCTACCTGTGTATTGTCACGTTTTCAGTTTGCTCATGGGTACATCCATAAGATATGATTATGAAATTAAGTTATTTGCATCGTCAAGTTCCATCCGGTTATCAAAATAAAATAAGCTTTTGTTTTCCTCTATCCGCACACTGGGCAAAACTCTTCAAAATTTTGCTCAGACGTACGTTTTTTCTTTGTTGTGTTTTCTTCTTTACGTCAGGTCATCAGGACAATCTGGGACAGGGGATATGGAAGAGTGCTCGAGTGTTTGGACAAGACGGTAGAAATAATTGTACTGGATTAGATATCCTTTATTAAATTGTAAAGCCTTGTAATACATTTAAGTATAAATGGAATTATGTTTTTGATCTGACTACTGTTATAGTGACACGCCGGCCCGTTCCGGGACGGGGTGTTTCATTTTGTGCATTTGATCAACAACCTGTTAGCAATCATTGTTAGTAGTCATAACAGCTTCTATGGTGATTAATAGTCACCACATATTCTAGTCTGGTTAATAGTCAAAATGTGCAGCAGGTATGCTTAATCAGTGGTTAATAGTCACCACAGCAGGTATGCTTAATCAGTGGTTAATAGTCACCACAGCAGGTGTGCAACATGTTTGCTTGAGTATAAAACACATTGCAGCAGGTAAGCAGGTATGCAACAGGTATGCTGGAGGTGTTTATATGATTCAGAAGCAGATTACATGTGAATTGATTCAGAATTAGGTGTTTATATGATTCAGAAGCAGATTACATGTGAATTGATTCAGAATTAGGTTTCAGATCATAGAACAGGTTAAGATTTATGATTATAGAATCATAGATCAGGTTTTTGATTTTGGCGGGAAGGTTTTTGGAAGTTGCAGGGGGTAATGTTGTATCTTAACTCAAAGTACAGGGGGTAATAAGGAAGGACAAATTAGTAATTTACCAATGGGGGGTAATTGTGCGACTTAACAGAAATGTTGGGGGGGGGTAAAATGGAAGGGTAATATAGTCATTTCAACTAAGAGTCAACAGATCTGTCATTGACTTTCAAGCCGGGGGTAATTGTGCGACATAAGAGTTAACAGTAGGGGGTAATTTTGCATTTATTTCCTTAGGGGGGGGGGGGGGGGGGTAAGAGTGCCAATGGCCCCTAACCTCAGGGGGTAAAACTGCAATTTACTCAAAATTTTGTAAAATGTAATTTTAACCTCCTCGAGTTGTAAGTGCTTATTTTTATGTACATTGGTCAAATATAAAACGTTTACGTTCTTCGGTTGGTCTACGTTTTATCAATTTACGTTCTTCGGTTGGTCTACGTTTTGGCAATACGTTTTCGTGCTTATTTTTATGTATGTTTATAATTGATCTACGTTTTGTCATATATAATACAGTTTTCACTAATTGGTTTGAGTTACTTTACGTTTCAACACTTCCGCAACATGAGATAAAGTTTTTTTAACTTAAAATAAATACTATTTTCTTACGTGCTTTATTTAAGTACGTTTCGTTATAAATACAAGTTGGTTTACCGTGTTTTGATATAATTTTTTCTTGGTAATGAGTGAGGTGAAATATAATACGTTTTTGTGCTTATTTTATATATGTTTTTAGTTGGTCTACGTTTTGACATAAGTTTTGCTCGGAAACGAGTCGAGTCAGAAATTTGACAGTAAAAATTCAAATTACTTTAAGTTTTGACAGGTCAAAATACAAGTTTAAAACGTTAGTAAAAAAATTATTTGAAAAAACAAAAAGCTTTTAAAAAATCAAATAAAAACAAAACAAGCTGAAAAAAAAATAAAATTCTTTAGTAATAAAAAAATAGGGATCAGATGGTTTAAGATTAAAGGTGCCCAATTGTCGTAACAGGCTTTGGGCGGACACCCCATCTCGCATATTTATGTGCGAGTAATGACCACTCTTCACCTCCCATTAAAACTTGCCTGAAGGATCATGACTTTAGCCTTCATCCCTAACCCCGTTATATATCTTCCACCCAACTCATCACTTTTCTTAAACCATCGATATGGGACCAATAATAGTAATATTCTAATCCTATTTCTAACCAACCAACAACATTATTTCGTACATTAATAACTAATCCAACAATAAAAGCGGAATCATGACAAAGAAGTTCTAAAAGAGGAATCATGACAAAGAATATAACATGACATAGATGACAAAAATTGCCTTCGAATCATTATAACATGACAAATGACAAAAATTGCATTCGAATCATTGTAACATGACAAAGATGACAACCTTCCCCATGTGCTAATGTTTTATAATTTTGGAATTTGATACTTTAATAACTAATCCAACAACTTTTGCTCGTGTTTAGAAATTTGATGATGCTCGGTTTATGTTTGATGAAATGCCAAGGAAAGTTTACTGTGAGTTTTTTTGCTAATATAGTGCTGTTTTGGAAAAAGGTACTGACAAGTAATGCCATGTTCAAAAATATTTCACAAATAACGTTATCTCCATTATAAATGACCATTTTTATTTGGAAGTAGGGTGTGGGAGGAGTGTTTAGGGAATGTGTAAGCTTTAATAATTGAATAATGTACAAAATCCATATAAATGGCGAATTCTACAAAAGTAAGGTACAAAAGCCATTTATAATGGTGAATTCTGGTACAAAAGCCATTCTTAATGGCGATTTTCTAAAAACTTAAAGATGGGAAAATAAGTACATATGAATATTCTTGCACTATAACCACATTCGGAGTTTAAGACTGCTTCATAATGATTTAGTGAGAGGGATCCATTACTTATTAGGCCGATTTTCAGATAAAAAGACAATCAGTGATTTTACTTGTCCACAGAAACAAAGTAAAACAATTAGATATATAATCTACCTGAAGCAATATTTTCAGTCGTCCTAAAGGAGCAACAACAGTTCTTGATCTGCAACATAATATAACCAAATAAACAAACAGCTAGTTATAAACCAAGAGGTACAACATACTAGTAGAAATCGCCATTATGAATGGTTTTTTTGCAGAAAACCGCCATTATGAATGACTACTTGTAAGTACTTTTCAGAAAATCGCCATTATGAATGGTTGTTGTACCAGAATTCGCCATTATAAATGGTGTTTGTACCTTACTTTTGCAGATTTCACCATTTATAATGGCTTTTGTACCAGAATTCGCCATTATAAATGACTTTTGTACCTTTTGCAGATTTCGCCATTTATAATGGCTTTTGTACCTTATTCAATGATTAAAAGCTTACACGTTCCCTGAACATTCCTGCCACACCCTACTTCCAAATAAAAATCGTCATTTATAATGGAGATATCATTATTTGTGAAATATTTTTGAACATGCCATTACTTGTGAAAACCTTTTCCAAAACAACACTATATTAGCAAAAAAACTCGTTTTCTGTTAGGTGATTGGGTTTTGTGTGAGAAGTAAACATCATTCCACTTTGGTAACCATGAATTTAGTGGTTGTTTTTAGTGATATCTACACACTGAGCATATCTATCTACCATTATATTCGCTTTTTACGCCCCGCTTGCGGTATGCGCATATAATGTATATATGTGTGGGCCATCGGGGGGCAAAAGTGAAAGTGCACGAATTTTAACGTTATTTTACTAACTTCGTGAAAATAACGTTAAAAGCTGAGGACGGTTAATTTTGCATCATGTGGTGGCGTTGATAGCTGAGAGACAAAAGGGTACATTCACTAAGACCATGTGTAGTGGTAAATCAAAATAATGCCCCCACCATGGGGCATTATTCGACACGTGTCATCCCAGTCAGCATGGGGCATTATAGCATAAAGTGGCGTAGTGGGGCATTATTCCAATAACGCCCCTTCCAATTAGAAAAAAAAACAAAAAAACAAAATGGTCATGTGCATGTGAGGGTCCCTGTGCATATTTCGGTCCCTGTGCATATTACTTTTTTATTGAAAAAGTGGGGTTAAGATCAAAAGTTGTCAGAGGCTCTCAAAAGTGATTGGTGGGTGACAAAATGGTCAAAGCAATTTGAGCGTTTTAAATAAAACGCCAGCAACAAAATTTTTCAAAAATAACGCCGGAAAACGCCGGCCGTAATGGGGGTGGGGGCGTTTCCGGGCGTTTTTTTGCAATTTAAAAAAAAAAAACGCCCCACTACGGGTGGTCTAATCGGTCTTTGTCCCGAGTGCTGAGTGTTATGTGCCTTATGTCCAAGGCTTGATGCAAAACTACTATCGAGCCGGGGGTCTCACTGGAAGCAGCCTCTCTATTCCTACGGGGTAGAGGTAAGGCTGTCTACATCTTACCCTCCTCAGACCCTACCTTTGCTTTGCTATTGGTGGGATTAACTGAGTATGATGATGATGATTATATTCGCTTTTTGCAAACACCCCAAAACCATGTTGCAAATCCACATGTTTTGTCCGAGCAAAACTCGTACCTTCTTTGGCTCGTTACCATCTTCAGAGTTGTTTTTGCTTGTTGTGATCGTTGATTATTCATTATTGGAGCAATCGTTAACAGTCTACAACTGATATTGAAATGACCCGAAATTGGATAATGGTCTATTTGAGATAGAGTCCTTTTAATCATAATAAGGATGATGTTAGGATTGGTTCTGACAAGTAGTTGCATGACAATAGTACTGTCACGTAACGTGTCGAACTACGGCAACTGACTTACGGCAACTATGACAGTACCAAGAGGAGTCCAGCATATTCAATTCGGAGACCAATCACGCAAAGAAAATCCTCGAAAACCACACATCAACGCAGTTCTACCCGAATTATGCAAACAACTTGCTGGATCAACAACTTGTCAATATATACATATAAGATCAACAAGAGACCGTTATCTAGAAATTATTGCGGATCTGCTGTTTCCATTCTATACACTTGAAAACAGCTCCTTGACACTAAATTTCTAACTCGCATAAAATTATTTACATATATTAAAAAGTATCCGATAGTTTAATTACACACAAAGACTCACGATACAACAAAGTTCTATAACATCTCTGCTTCACCATGTTCTCAAAGTTCTATACAACTTGTTGCTAGCGATACAACAAACCAACTTTCCTTTTTCTGGTTTGAATCCGCTTATTAAAAACCCTCTCTTTTGTTTAGTTTTTTTCCGGGCTACTTGTTGAACCATCTAACGAGTCCACTGAGTATGATCCATCCGGTTGACGAATACATATGTTCATGTTATGGTAGGGAATCAAATCCTGAAAATTTAAAAATTGATAGCAAACAAAGTTAGCAGATGATCAGTAGATCGAGCTAGTTATCTAACTGGTCAAAACGGGTTGGGTTGAGTTGATCTGGAGTCCTATTTTTGTCCATTTTAAAATTTGAGTGAAGTACACGGATGGTCCTTGTTGTTTGCACTTTGTGACTCATTTAGCCCCCAGCCAACAAATCTAAAGATTTCAGCATGTCCAAGCTAGGGACTAAATGCGTTACAAAGTGCAAACTACAGGGACCATCCATGTGACTTTTGGTACAGTTAGGGACTAAATGCGTTACAAAGTGTAAACCACAGTGACCATCCGTGTACTTTTGAAAAGCTGGTGAACAAATCCAAAATTTTGATAAACCACATGGACCATCTGTGTACTTTACTCTAAACTTTATTATAAATAAATTGTGAGTTGATTATGATAATAAGAACACTAGTATGACAATAATAATCTAAAGCTTCGAATAAAAACAATTTAGGCTTTGGTCAATAGTCAAACACTTTAACTAAATATATGAAGTCAAACAATTGGTCAACGTTACCAGATTATCGTTTTCTTGGGCCTCTGACTGGAAGATGATCGGTCTGCACCACTTGTCCTCGTTCATTAGACTCGAATTCTGAAAATGTGTAATTAGAGCCACTTTCCCTTGGATCCTTGCGTACGCCAATGAAGCAACCTTTTCACTGTTAAATTTCTCCCATTTTTTCCCGTTAAATACCTACACAAAAATCCCATAAAATTCATTTACATATGAACGTGTTGTATAGGGTTATGTTAATCTCTAGCAGGTCAAACGGGTAAAGGAAAATAAATTAGCTAAAAAGGATAGAAAATTAGAACCTCGTAAAAGGATATAATGTGTGATGGAGACACCATGTTGATGAATGCATAGCCCACATTGCATTTATTCTGTGAACATGAAGGACAGATCAAATTATTATTAGATTAACACTAATTTGACTATGAAGCTATGCAGGTAATATCGGTGCCAATAATCAGGGCCGGCCCAATAGGCTAACTACCCTAGGCCCAGGCCTAGGGCCACCAAAATTGAAGGGCCTCAATATATCAATAGGGTTTCTTTATACTAGGCCCATTATTTATAAGACACTGCCATTAAGCCCAAATGTTACCACTGTACGTGAATTCATTAGCGGCCCTGTAAACTATCAGAGAAGTCGTTTGGCCGTTTGGGTTTCCTATATGGCACCAACCAATCACCCCGATGATAATTATGGCACCTGGCATCCCAATCGGCAATGTCAAACAGCAGTACGACACCAAGCAATCACCGCAATGACAGGTAACAACGACCCTTTTTTTTACTCTTTTTATATAAAAAAGTCTGAAATCGATGTTCAAATCAAACTCCACTCAGAATCTAAAATCAGTCTAACACATTGTTGATCGAATTCGAGATCGAAGTTAGTAACACTCTTATATCTTGATCAAATTCGAGATCGATCGAAGCCCCAAACATAAACTGAAATCAGTATTGTGATTTGTCGAAACTCGATTTTATAATTTTAAACTTGCAACTTCGAAGACATTGGCAGTACTCTGACTCTGTTTTGCAGTTTAGTTTTGTGGCTGGCCAGTGGCTTGGAACCTGGAACACATTGGATTTTGGCACTTTGACTCCTTTTTGCGATTTAATTATGTGGCTCTCACTCAGGTTAGTCATTTTCATTTTGTTGATTTTAAATTGTTGTTTAGGGAATTAGCGCTTATTTGCTTATTTCAATTTGTTTTTAGACACTTAGGGCTTATTTTATTATTTTAATTTGCTGTTTAGGGCTAATTGTTAATCTCTATAATAGATTTATATTTTAGCAATGTCGAATCGAATCCGAACTTTTGAATCTGGTTATGCAAAAAAATCGAATCCGAACTTTTGATAAAGGAGGAGGGTTTTGTTACTAAATACGTTGAAAATAATAATTTTGCAAAAGGGCCTCCACTTCTTAGTTCGATTAGGGCCTCCGAAAACGTAGGAACGGCCCTGCCAATAATACCGATATTATCGGCAATATCGACCGATATATCACCGATTTTCCCGATATCGGTACCTTTCTTCTTAGTTCTACCATTCGTCTTTCTTCTTATTGCTGTTATTAGTGTTTTAAGTATTAAGTATTAATTGTTAGTGTTTAAGTCTTAATCATATATAGATTCTACATGATATGAAAATTACCTATATCCCACCGTGATAACCTATATCTCAAATATCGGTCCTTGACCGATATCCGATTTTTTACCACATTAACTGCATAGCTATGAAGTTGACTCCATGGCGTTATCTAATTACCTTAAAATCAATCGGCAAATACACAAAGTCGTAGGTACCCTTGTGATTTTCATCAATGGCTGCAAGCAACATCTTTGAAGTGTACCTTTTATCAAAAGAAAAAAAACAGTGATTAACATGTAACAACAGTCTACTTTCACTATATTAAACAAAAAGATGGTTACTTTCTTACTTGTTAGGAATATTTTTAATCATCAATGTTGTTCTAGAATCTTCCCCGCTAATTATCTTTTGCAAATCTAGTTGATACTGTTTATTTCCCATCTGGTTAACAGCATAATCAACTCGCCGACTGTGGCTACGTTCGATTAAATTTAAACCCTCGTTTAAAGCTCCCCGTCCTTGATAAGAACCGCTCCCCATAATTATCGGTCCTTTGTTAGGAAAAAACGTCATGCGGGAAATAGGCGACCCACTTCCGTTACTGATAACCGGTCCCACACCGTTAAAAACGGTTCTCTCTGCCGATGGAGCGGAACCTACATGATGAAGTTGACCTAGAAATGAACCATGCTGACTAGGACTGGCATAGACCGAAGATGCCCGCCAAGAAGAAGAACTTTGGTGGTCTGAGTACGTAGTTGGACTGCCCCAAAGAAACTCTGGACCGGATAGTCGACCGAGACTAGACGGGTCAAAATTGGAATTGTTAAGTGACGGTGTGTTCCCTGGACTGGAATGTGATTGTTGATGGTCAAAGCCGAGTGTTGACTTGAAAACGTTGTCTTTACCGATTGGTGCGATCTTTACGGGGTTCGATATATGTGGTGGAAGTATAGATGCCAGGCCAGGTAAAGGGTTGTGACCTGGGCTAAGTGTTCCGAGCCCTGATGACCAGCTGAACCCTTGCGGTGAACCGTGGTCCCTTGGACTGCTTAGATGGGTCCAGCTACCTGCCAGACATTTGGCAGCCTCAAAACTATATTATAATAAAACAGAGGTGACAGTTTCGAGTTTTGACCCGTTAACTTACGAATGGGTCGATTTGGGTTATGCTTTACCAATAACGGGTCAAAGTAGTCTAATAAAAGAACGAAGGAGGCCAAACAGGTCAACGGTTACCGAAAGTGTATTTTTAATGTATAAAGCATCTAAAATCATTTCATTCAAAACTCATAGTATTGTTGAAATCATATATTTAAAATAAAATTATCATGTTTGACACTGTAATTATTTACAAAAAGAGTAAAGTACACAGATGGTCCATGTGGTTTACCATAATTTTGGATTTGGTCCCTAGCTTTCCAAAAGTACATGGATGGTCCCTGTGGTTTGCACTTTGTAAAGCATTTAGTCCCCAGACAACAAATCTAAAGGTTTTAGCAGGTCCAAGTTAGGGACTAAATGCGTTACAAAGTGCGAACCACAGGGACCATCCATGTACTTTTGGAAAAAGTTAGGGACTAAATGTGTTACAGAGTGCAAACCACGGGGACCATCCATGTACTTTTGATAGCTAGGGACTACTAAATCCAAAATTTTGGTAAACCACAGGGACCATTCGTGTAAATTACTCTTACAAAAAATTTAAATTTTGAACAAAAAGCATTTGGGTCAACCCATGTCTCAACCCATACCAAAATTACCCATTATACAATCCGCTTGACCCGCCCAATTTGCCACAACTGCAAAAAACGAACTAAAAAAACTAAAGTCTTAACAACAGTGTATAAAGTTTGCAGATATTAACCAGGAGGAGAGTTGATCACTGGTGAACTGACATGGTGCCAGAAGGGTCGAATTTCATCCTGTTCCAGTGCTAGACTCAATTGTTGCATCAAGCTACATATAAAAACATCAGTATAATATGTTTTCATCTAAAAATTTCTTAAACGCGTAATCCTAAAGTACTGTTGTAAGTACGGAATGTTAATACATACTTTTTGCGAGCACCACCAGGTCTGCTATGCTCAAGTTTGATTCGTTTTCCCGCAATTTCCCTCCCGTTTAAATCTTTAAGAGCCATATCTGCAGCTCTAACATCGTAAAATTCAACGAACTTATGGTGTCTCTTGTGCGGTGTTTCCCTGATCTGAAAAAAAAGTCCAAAATGAGTTAAATTCTTAGAGCTCTCAACCCTATTAATTTCGTTAAAAGAGAAAACGCACCTCTTTGACTTCCCCATAAACTGAAAATATATGACGAAGATCATCACTGGATACCGATGCATCCAAGTTGAAAACAACCAGAGTTCCTTGGTTGATATCCTTTTCAGACGGATTATCCTGAATATATCATATACAAATATAAATTAAAGAGTAAAGTGCCATTTTCGTCCCTGAGGTTTGATCAGTTTTGCGACTTTCGTCCAAAGGTTTGTTTTTCCGCATATGGATCCAAAAGGTTTAAAACCTTGCCATTTTCATCCGGCTCGATAAGTCCATCCATTTTTCTCCGTTATTTTAGGGGTATTTTTGTCTTTTTTGTTAACTCAAAGGGCAATTCGGTCGTTTTCACTTTATGTAGAAAGACTGAATACCCCTGAAAAAGACCGAATTGCCCTTTAAGTTAACAATAAAGACGGAAATACCCCTGACTTAAAGGAGAAAAAATGGATGGAGTTAACGAGCCAGATGAAAATGGCAAGATTTCAAACCTTTTGGATCCATATGCGAAAAAACAAACCTTTGGACGAAAGTCGCAAAACTGATCAAACCTCCATCTGTTAAAAATAAACGTGTTACTAGTATGAATGAATTTACTATGTCTACAGACCTTAGGAATTGAAAAATGAATATCTAATTTTCTTCTTCTCAAAGGCTTATTTTGAAGTTCTCTCATCGCAGCGCGAGCATGTCTGATGTCATAATACGATATCATTACAAAACCCCTGTGCTTACACGCAGTATATAAATTTCTTATTTCTCCATATTCCTACACAAATCACCATTTCTTGAATTCAATAACTGATACAAAAACGTCTTCAACAAAAAAATGTTTTCTGGAATATAATACCTCAAAGAGGCATCTCAGTTCAGAGTCTTCAACATTGCTGTTAATATTCCTAACGAATAAAGTTCGCGAAGGGTGTTCTCCGTACGGATGTTCTCCGACAACGGGGGCCACACCATTGGGGAGCTCGTGACGATTAATAATTCCAGTTAACGGGACACTATCGGATAACCTTAAATTAGAGAGACCGAATCTAATTCCATCACGGGAATCGGAGTCCATTTCCATTCCGCCTCCACTTTCGAAAAGGTCGTCTTCCAAATCCAAATCCTCCAATTGCGTAGGCAAATCACCAAGGTCAAAATCGTCAGTTCCTGTAAACGGCTCGTCTTCCTCACCTGGAAGCATGCTTCCGGTTAAACTAGTAGTGATATCTTCACTCTCGTCTTCTAAAGGAAATCCGTCTTCAAGAGATTGTTTATTGTATTAGAACAAATTTGAGTATGGAATAAAGTTATACAAATAAATAAATAAAAACAAAGGCGAATAATGTAACAGATTTATCATTTATCGCACATTTTTCATGTAGAATGACAGGTAATGAGCTTGAAAACAAACTGATATCGGTTGATGCTCGATACGCATTTTCCACTTCTTGAAATACAGTTGATGCTGGAGAAGCTTTTTGCTGACCTGCATGATGAAAATTAAATATGATTCATTGTGACAAAAACTATATGAACCCAGTGATAAAACATTAAAACCACTCACCTGAAAAAGATTTTTCCAAATGCTGCTCCATTGAATCACTTCCTACCACCAGCCCAAATAAACCTATTAAGTATTACCAAAACTTATATTAACTATACTATTCTTAAAACCAATTATATTAACTTTGTCATTTAAACACAAGTACAAGTACTCCCGTTAGACAAGCGTTCCAAGAAAAACATATGTTTTTTACCCACGGACCCCACCAATACCCTGCTAACTAACGGGACCAAACCGATATCAATTATCCTTTTTCTTAAAACCAATTATCGTTCATCATTTAAATACAAGTACTCCCTTTAGACATGTGCTTCAAGAAAAAAAAAAAACATATGTTTTTTACCCACGGACCCCACCAATACACTGCTAACTAACGGGGACCAAACTGATATCAATTATCCTTTTTCTTAAAACCAATTATCGTTAATCATTTAAACACAAGTAATCCCTTTAGACATGTGCTTCAAGAGAAAAAAAAACATATGTTTTTTACCCACGGCCCCCACCAATACCCTACTAACTAACAGGCCAGGTAAAACGCAGTTTGTGCTAGTCGGTTGCCTTCAAGGGTTTAAAAAGTGGTAAATTCAAAGAACAATATATGTTTGATTATCATAATATCTTAAACACATATACCTCATGAAACAAAACCATAATCAATAAAAAAATTATTTATTTATTTATTTATTTTTAGATTAAAAATACTTCATTCCAATCACCAGGGCAATTTAAATAAATTTACATAAAGATAGCAGGTAGACGAGCAACAAACTGCGCCGCCATCCCTTTCTGAATAGAAAACCCTTATCTACTAAAAACAAAGCCTCGCCCCTGAGGGGTCGAAAAGTTGCTGTGGACCACACGCTGAACTCTAGACAAGAACCGAACTGCCTCCGGAGCCAAGGAGCCGAACTTTGTTATATTTATTTATTTATTTTTTTGTAATTATGGCATCTATTAAACAAGTTATAACTTATGATATTCCCAAAAAAAAAATCCCCAAATAGAAAGTTTGAATTCTCATTTGGGACCAAACAATAACTACTTTTAGGGATTCATTGAAATCAGAATCAAATGATTCAAAACCACCATAACTTCAACATCAAAACACCATCATACCCCACTTAAACCCTAAATCACACCTTAAATCAAACCCTAAATCAACAAATTCCACTCGGTCAACAACTAACAATTCCACAAAACCCACACGATCACTTCACCAGTTCACTATTCCACCAAGCAAAATCAAACAACGGATTCAGTTACAATCAAACAGCACTTAAAAAGCAAACAAACAGAGCATGATCAATTACAAGAACTGGTGAAGGAACTGACCTGAAATTGTTACAGGATGCAATTGAAAGAAGAAGAGAGGAGAATCTGAAGTTATTAATGGCGATTGGTGAGTAATTGAAGGGGAATTTGATTAAAAAAAAGAACAGTTCCGTAGAAGCAGAGAGAAGGTATTTCGTATACTCATCTACTTCCTTTGCTCCCGCCGATGAAAAGAGCTTAGCTTAGCTAGCTAGCTCTATTATTATTGTTATTTGACCTCTACTCATCATTGGATGGATGGTTAGTAAAGTATAAACAACAACAAACAATTATTTATTTATTTATTATTATTTATTTATTTATTATTATTATTATTATTATTATAGGATATTTTAATAACAGCAGACCGAGTTAGTGTTAGGTTAGTTTGGGTGTGTTATCGACTAATAAGTTGAAATAGAGAGTAATGTACTACAAATCGAAAGTTGTAAGTGTTATTGGCTAATTAGTAAGGGTGAAGGGGTGCACCCCTCATGAGATGGGGGAAATTTTCACCCAACCAGTTATGATCTACCATATCAATTTCTTTCTCATACACTATTCTTGACAAAAAAACATAAGTGATGGTTTCACCCAAACTATTCTTTTTAAAGTGCATGATATGTTGAAAGAGAGTATGGCCCACCACTATCCCCTCTCCCTCATCTTCCCCGCATGCGGTGACAAGTCCTCGCAAAACTCCTTCACCGAGCGGCAATTTGATGTTGGCGGCGCACCCCTCATGCGGCAAATACATTCCCCGCTTGTCTCCCGGCAACCACCCCACTCACCCTAAAAAGTAGGGTTATTTAAATCTAACATCTCTATCATTAGTGCTATTTTATTGAGGGTTATTTAAATCCAATATCCATATTATTATTATTATTATTATTATTATTATTATTATTATTCTATTGAGAATTTTGAATTTTGATTTTTTCTATCAAATACAAAGATAATATTTTTTAAAAAGATATTGTTGGTAGTGGGTTTATTTCGTTTATTGTGTGATCGGAATTTTTATTGGCTATACATTTGATTCTTAGATATTCTAGGTATTTTAATATTATAATGTGTGTATTGTGTATTTAAGTTGGAAAGTTAGAAAAGTATTGGCCTCACATTTATGCTTGGGTAGCTTTATAATGATTAAATTTTATACGGTTGAGTTTAAAAAGACTTGTTACGTCTGTTCAAATACTTTATGTATGAATTTATCACGTATTTATGTATTAAATTATAAATTATAAAATATTTGGGAAGCTATAATATTTAAAATACTAAGTTATACTCCCATGTATACACGGGTTGAATAATGAAAATTGTTTGTTTTTAAATAAGACCCAACCTACTCGTAAACTTTTTAATTACTTTTACATCGTTAGCCAATGAAGAAATGAAGTAATGAAAAAATTGTCATTAAATATATCGAATAATCTATGACATATTTGAATCAACAATAAAAGTTTTTGTTTTAAAAATCCAAAATCCAACACACAAATCATTTCAAAATTTAAAAAGAAAAAAAAAACCTACAACTTTATATTTTAATAATATATTTTAGTTTTAATGTATTAATTAATTATTGTACAATATATTAAGTTTGTTAAAAAAATATTCATAACCTTTACAAATCTAAAATATATACATTAATATAAGAGGCATAACTATATTTTGTTATGTTTAATCATTATCTATATTCAGTTAAATATTTTTAATTGTAGTATAATATATTAATTTGTTAATGATAACAAAATAGAACGAAAAATTGTCATGTGGTAATTGTAGTTAAACGTAATAACGATTAAACAAAATAGAAGTTACTTGTAGTAAAATATATTAGTTGGAATAATTTATTAGAGATTAGGTTAGATAATATTAAAATTAAAATAGAGAGAGTTTATAATATATAATAATAATTGTAGTTATCCATATAATATTTTTAATTGGTTATCCGTAAATTATTTTAAATATAAATTAATATTATATTTAGGTAGCATGAGAAAATGTCATGTGATATTTGTTGTAATAGTTTACTAGGTTATAACCCCGTGTATTACACTGCTTGAATAAATATAACTTTATATATTATGAGGTAACTTTGTAGAATAGTAACTAAGTTTTAAAAGTGTTTTAATTAGGTCACTCAACTTTCAAAAGTGTTCTAATCAGATCACTCATCATTCATTTTTCATTAAAATTAAGGGGTTTTTCATCCATTTCATAGGTAACCGTGGTGATGTGGATTTTTGTTTCTTTTTTCCCTTTTATTTGATGCTAAAGTTGAGTGATGACGTGGATTGTAACTTTTTATTTTTATTTTTAATGCAATTAAAGTGTTTTTATTTTTAATAAGTATAATTTCATATATTAAAATAACCCTACCCGTCGGTTATTAGATAGTAAATAAAGATAATGATTATAAACTTTTATATAAACAATTAAAACTATCTTTATCTTTATAAATAATAAAAACGCTAATATATAGTTTTTAATTTTATTAGTTAATATATGGTTATCAGTTATCATTATTCTTATCATCAAAATCTTTTAATTTTATCATTTATCTTTATCTTTTTCATCAAAATATCTTCTACAAATTTTAATTGAGACCACCTCATAAAGCGACATGTGTCCCCAAATTGTTTTCTTTTATTATATAATATAGATATAGATTAGAGATTAGATTAGATAATATTAAAATTAAAATTGAGAGAATTTATTAAAAATAATAATAATAATAATAATAACAACAATAAGGATAACAAAAATATTTTTAAATTAAATAAAATTAAAATTATAAATTGAATGAGAGGTTGTCATGTGACATTAATTGGAATATTTTATTAGTATTTACATTATACGCCCCGCTTGCGGTATGTGCATATAATGTATATATGTGTGGGCCATCGGGGGGCAAAAGTAAAAGTGCACTAATTTTAACGTTATTTTACTAATTTCGTGAAAATAACGTTAAAAGTGGAGGACGGTTAATCATGCATCATGTGGTGGCGTTGATAGCTGAAAGACAAAAGGGTACATGCACTAATCGGTCTTTGTCCCGATTGCCGAGTGTTATGTGCCTTATGTCCAAGGCTTGATGCAAAACTACTATCGAGCCGGGGGTCTCACTGGAAGCAGCCTCTCTATTCCTACGGGGTAGAGGTAAGGCTGTCTACATCTTACCCTCCTCAGACCCTACCTTTGCTTTGCTATTGGTGGGATTTACTGAGTATGATGATGATGATGATGATGATGATTTGTGAAGCTAGAAAAATAGAGAATCTTTTTATTGGTATATTTATATGTTTATTTTAGACGATTTTATTTTTTATTTTCATACCTATAAAATACGTTAAGTTGTTTCACAAATTTACTTTATACTTAAACTAGTTAGAACTCGGTGTATTACACAGGTTGAATACATATAATTTATTATATTAAATAATTAGGTTATAGACCCGAGTATTACACGAGGTTGTACAATAGAAACAATGCCATTATATAACCTATAAAAATACTACATATTAATAACGTATTTTTATTATCATAGAGTAAATTGCCATTATGAGTAAATTGCCATTTTAGTTCTTGAGTTTTGTCCGAAATTGCCATTTTAGTCCAAATGTTTTTTTTTCTCCTCTTGGTCCCCGAGTTTACTATTTTTTGTCATTTTGATCACATTGCCCAACTCAGTCTAAAAACCTGGTTATAACCAGGGATATTTTTGGCATCAACAAAAAAAAAAAAAAAAAAAAAAAAACTTTCTAAATTGCCATTTTCATCCAAACTATTTTTATATATTTTTTTCTTTTTATCATTTAAATATATATTTATATATAATAATTATAATATAATTATGATAACAATGACTAGATAATTTCAATAAAAAAGAAAATTATACAGGGGCACATTTAATTCTCATGTCTCTCTCTCTTGTCTCTCTCCCTCACTAATGACTAACTAGTAACCACAGTAATCACCATCGTGCACCACCACTACCACCGCCATTCACCACCACAACCACCTCCATCTCCACCGTTTCACAACCCCACTCTCTCATTCTCTCACTTTTCTCTCTCTACATAGTCTTTCTCCAACACTAACATTAGTTGCCACCCCCAGCCATCATTAGCCACCACCCCCAGCCACTATTAGCGAGCACCACCACTGCCGCCACACGCTACACCAGCCACAACCACCACCACTGCCACCACACCCCATACCAGCCACCACCACCGAGCTCCATCACCCATTTTGGGGTGATAACCCACCTGCACCTTCAGCCATAAAAAAAAAACACACACACACACCCCTCCGATCTGCACCTCCACATTCCAGATCTACACACATCTTTGATATAATCGATTGGAGTGATGATGATATGGGATTGAAGGTGGTTTGATTTAATCGATTGGAGTAAACGAAACCCTAACTTTTGAATTGGGTATTCAGGCACAGTAATGTTTCTTTCTTCTGAATTGGGTATCAGGCACAGTAATGTTTCTTTCTTTGTGCAAAATTTAAAGTGGGAAAGATAGAGTCTTGAATCTTTATTCTGTTTTTATAGATTCTTGAATTGGGTATGCTACCCCACTTACCTTTTTGGTTCTTTTCTGTAATGGTTGTTTGAAGTGGGTATTTCAACACTTTTCGATAATGTTTGAATATGTGATGGTGGTGGGTGGGAGATGCAGAGATGTAGGGGTGGAGAGAGATGGTAGAAGGGAAGGGAGAGAGAGTGTGTGTGTAATTGTGTATAAATGATTAATTTAAAAAAATATATAAAAATGGTTTTTGATGTAAATGGCAACTTAGAAACTTTTTTCAGTTAATGTCAAAAATACCCTTGGTTATAACCAGGTTTTTAGACTGAGTTAGGCAATGTGATCAAAATAGCAAAAAAATAGAAAACTTAGGGACCCAGAGGAGAAAAAAAACTATTTGGACTAAAATAGCAATTTGGGACAAACCTCAGGGACTAAAACGGAAATTTACTCATTATCATATGACAGGTCACACAACTAACTTGAATTTATTATAAAACCAGCCTATAACACTCACATGTATTACACGAGTTGAATATTAAAAAATGTGCAATACACAAATTTGTATATTCTCCATGTAGTTGAAATTACATATTACATCCCATATAATAATGTATATAAATAATATTATTTTTATTGTTGTGTATAGAAATAAATTTATTGGTACGTTATAAATTAAATTTGTGATTCATATTAGTAACTTTTATGCAGATTTAATTAACAATTAATTATTATAAAATTATTATTTAAGTTAACAGTTTATATATGATGAATAAAATATTTTCATACTTAATGGTTTTATTATGTTATAAATAGGTAAAAAAGAAATTTATAATATTAAAATAAGATTAAGTTACTCTTTCCTACTTTATAAAACATTTATTTATTTAGGATTATGAAGAGATTTGAGTGGTAAACACGCTCAGGTAAAATATAGTGGTAAGACGTGTCATATTTTATATTACTTTTTACGTAATTATAATATGAGAGTAATATTACAGTTTTGTTGAATAAGTGTGTATTTATATTTGGTGCTTAAAAAATATTGCATATTCTTTTAGTTGATTTTTGTTGCTAACATCCGTAAAATAAAATACAAGATCGGATTAAAGTATGTAAGGAATAATCAAAAGCTATAATTATCCTTAATGTTTCTGTTATATATATATATAGGGGATCGCTAGAATGAGAACCACTCCCAGTTATGAGAACCATGAGAACCACTTTCTAGCCCTTTGATCAACTTGATGGATGGATGAGATTAAAAGTTACAAAAATTAATATTAAATGGTTTTTGTCTTATTATATCTTTAATATTATAATCCAAAAGGGTAATTTAGTAAAATAACTCTATTTTGTCTTTTTATCTTTATTGTTTTTTATTAGTTTTTTGTTTTATTATATTATTACTTTTTTTTAAACATAACTTTTTTATTAAAAACATTTTAAAATTCAGATTTTTTTAAACATTTTTTATAATTTTTACAATTTAAGTTTTACGTTAAACTTTTTACGTTTTACGTTTTTTTGACGCGACGTTTTTACGCCGGGTTTTTTCAAGCGTCGTTATTTTAACACGCCGTTTTTTTACGCGCCGTTTTTTACGCGCGAATTTTTCAACGCCGTTTTTTTACGCGCCGTTTTTTAACGCCGTTTTTTCAACGCGCCGTTTTTTACGAGCCAATTTTTTAACGCCGTTTTTTAAGCGCCAATTTTTTACGACCCGTTTTACGACCCGTCTTGCGCCCGACTTTTTCACGCGTCGTTTTTTCAACGCGCCGTTTTTTCAACGCCGTTTTTAAACGCCGTTTTCAACGCCGTTTTTACGCGCCGTTTTTTCAACGTCTTGCGCCCGACTTTTTACGTTTTACGAAAAACTTTTTACGTTTTACGTTTTACGAAAAACTTTTTACGTTTTACGAAAAACTTTTTACGTTTTATGTTTTACGTAAAACTTTTTTACGTTTTACGTTTTACGAAAAACTTTTTACCTTTTACGTTTTTACGCGTCGCTTTTTAACGTGTCGTTTTTTAACGCGTCGCTTTTACGGCCGTCTTTTTACGTTAAAAAGTTTACGTTTTTTGTTAAAAAAATTACGTTTTACGTTAAAAAGGTTTACGTTTTACGTTAAAAATTTACGTTTTACGTTAAAAAGTTTACGTTTTACGTTACAAAGTTTACGTTTTATGTTTTTACGTTTTACGTTAAAATATTTACGTTTTACTTTAAAAACTTTACATTTTTACATTAAAAACTTTACGTTTTTACGTTAAAAGTTTACGTTTGACGTTAAAAAATGTATGTTTTACGTATTACGTTAATTTTTTTAATCTTTTTACGTTTTACGTTAAACTTTATTACGTTTTACGTTTTAAACTTTTTACGTAAAAACTTTTTACGTTTTACGAAAAACTTTTTATGTTTTTACGTTTTTACGTAAAACTTTTTACGTTTTACGTTTTACTTTAAAACTTTTTTTCGTTTTACGTTAATTTTTTTAATCTTTTTACGTTTAACGCTAAAATTTTTACGTTTTATGTTAAAATTTTTACGTTTTACGTTAAACTTTTTTACGTTTTAAACTTTTTTTTCACAAAGACTTTTTTACACTAAAAACTTGTTTGCGCAAGACGAACGCACCCATAAATCGCAAAGTCGGTAGGTGTCTCGGATAGATTTTTATCGTCATCGACTGGTGAATAGAATATAAAAAACCAACAACAACAAAACAAAAGAGTATCTCGAAAAAAAAACGGGGTTTGGCTCAGATTTTTTCCGATAATTAAAAGGCTGCAAATGTGGGGTTGCGGGTTCAAAAACCTACCCTCCACCATCGTTGCCGCGCCATCGTCATCAAAAATCTAGTTTTTTTTTTTTTTGCATCATCATCGCCCCAAAAACCAAAAACTGATCAAAACCCACATATTCAAACATTCAAAAAAGCACCTGATGAACATCATTCAAAACACATTCAACAGATTCAAACAGATTCAACCGATTCATAAAGCACCATATTCAACAGAATCAAAGAAAACCCAGCAACAATAACAATCATACATGCTGTACATACCCAAAAATCAAAATCAAATGAACCCCAGCAACAAATAATGAACATCATTCAACAGAAAAAAAAAACCCAAACTTTTTGAATCAAAACCCAAACTTCAGATTCAAGAACACCCAGATTCAACATCAAACCCATATTCAAACATCAAACCCATATTCACACATGAAACCCAGATTCAACATGAAACCCAGATTCAAACATCAAACCCATATTCAAACATCAAACCCATAATCAAACCCAGATTCAACATCAAACCCACCAAAAATAATCAAAAAGCCCAAAACTTTTTGAATCAAAGAACCCAATCAAAACAGAAACAACAAATCAAAAGAACCCAATCAAACCAACAATCAACAACCGAAAAACAAACCTGACCCCGTTTAAACCACCGATAGCCATCACTCAATCACCGGCACCACCTCTAGCCACCACTCAAACACCGGCACCAACCGACGTCGCACCACCGACACCACCGACAAACGCCGGTACCACCGACATCATCATCGCCATTAATCTCTCAGATGAAGAACAAGGCTCATGTGTGGGTTTCCACATCATCATCGCCATTAATCTCTCGGACGGCGGCGGCACGGTGTCTCAGCGGCGGTGTTTGGCGGCTGCAACATTGACAGACGGAGATGAAGGAGAACATTGACAGCGGCGGTGTTTGGCGGCTGCACGGTGTCTCAGCGGTGGTGGGTTTCGATCGGAGGGGGAGGTGTTTGGCGGCTGCACCACCGGCACCACCAACAAACGCCGCCACTGAAGGTGGCCCGGATGGAAGGGTGGGTTGAGATCGGAGCAGGAGGATGGTGGTTGTGATGTGGTGGTGGGTTGAGATCGGAGCAGGGGTTTTTGGAAGATGAGAGAAGATGTGCAACTTAAATGAGAGAGAGAGGTGGGAGAATGTCTGCAACTTTAAAGAGGAGAGAGGAGAGAGGAGAGAGAGAGGAGAGATTAGACATAAAAAGGAAATGACTAAACTACCCTTTGAGTTGTCATAATCTTATTGGCTGAAAGTGGTTCTCATGGTTCTCATAACTGGGAGTGGTTCTCATTCTAGCGGCTCCCTATATATATATATATATATATGTGTGTGTGTGTGTGTGTGTGTGTGTGTGTATATAGGGGAATGTTCAAATAAAAACCATTAGTTAATGCCAAAACTAGAAAACAAACTAAAAAGCCTAAAAAAACATACCAATTTTTTTTGTTGTTGTGTATTATTACATATGTGCACTACAATTTTTTTTTGAAAAAAAAGTTTTTTTTATATACAAAAAACTAGCGATTTTTAATAAAAAAATTGTAAAAAAAATGGTGTGTTTTTTATGCTTTTTAGTTAGTTTTCAAGTTTTCGCGTTAAAAGTGATTTTCATTTGAATCATCCCATATATATATATATATATATATAGGAACGGGATCAGGAGAAAACACTCAAAAGTGTGAGAACGGTGAGAACGGTGAGAACGCATCCTGGTCCAACACGTGGCGCGCGATATAATCAGGGCGTATTGTTTTTTTTTGTCATTTTATCTACTGCTTTTCCAGTTCCGCTTTTCACAACATTGTTTTATTTTTGGGGTTTAAGATTTTTGGCGTTAATCAAATTCAATAATTAGTGGTGTTTAACGGTTTCATTGTATTAACATTTTGACGTTTATGGCATTTTTCAAATCGTATGCCATTGGAACCCCAGGGGGTCAGGAAATCTATCTGAAAGACGTGTTTCAAGGCGTTTTAAACAAGATGGCCAATTGTTCTATTATTTTTTATATACATTTTGGCGTTTGTGGTATCTTGGCGTTTTACAAATGTAAAATTATATTACAACCTCAGGGAAAAATAGAAGCGAAGAAAATAAATTAAAAATCCTAATCGGATCTCTCTTCACAATCTTCACTGTCATCAGTCTCTCTCTTCTTTAATAGTACAAGAACTGTCACAAAATATATGGCGTTTTATGTAAAACTTAACAAACCCATCGGTTTGATTATTTTGCCTGCTCGTCTGTTGAAGTGGCTTTTTGTGGATGTTTGGGGACATAGATCTATGACGTGTGGGTGGGTTTTTCGCTTTTTCTTCATCTTGATCTTCATCTTTATCATCATCCCACTCTTCAGTGTCATTGATCTCTTCTCCTCATCCAAGCCTTATTCAAGAACAAAGAACACAAAATGACATTCGATTGTCATCAGTATCTTTTTCTTGAAGATTTGTCCATCTCATGCAGCAAAATCTTACTGAGTTACTCCCCTCACCTAACAATCTATTCAGTGAAACTTCAGGAAGAACAATACTGAATATCCAAGAAAGCATATTTGCTATCTTTGATTTTTTTTTTAATTTTTTGGCGTTTTACAGTGAGTGGTATTTAGTAGTATTTGCGTTTGTTTTTTTTTGTTTGATTAAATAGGAGTTGCTGAGGGGTATTATTTTATAGGATTTCTTTTGGCGGCATAGGTTAGGCGATGCATTATTATAATAAACTATTCGTCGTTTCAGTTACTGTTTGTAATTATTGTTTTTTATAAGCTTTTAACTCTGAAGTCTCTAACACGTCCCGTCTTTCAAGTTTGGCGTTTTAGATTCTAATATAATAAATTTTCCGTCTCTTCATTTTTACTGTTTTGTAGTTACTGTTTCTAGTTACATTTTCTAGTTTGGTTTTTATAAAAAAATTAGAACTTTTAGCTTTGAATAAAAAAGTTAATAAATTAATCATTGAACCCGTATTATAAAAGTGACCATGTTCATACAACCCGTATGGGTCATACGACCTCTATCGTATTAAGGTTGATGATGTAACTTTATGCTATATTACCTATATCATGTACATTTCAATATATTTGAAATTGGGTCATATGACCCCGTATCTAGGGGTGAGCATATTTAGGTACAGACCGAAAAAACCCGATGACTGACCAGATAAAGTGTACACCCCGACCCTAATCGAAGCAAGTAGGTAAAATTTTCGGTTCTTATATTTCAAATGTAATCGAGTTCAGGTCGGTTAGGTCCAAAGACCCACTTAAACTGAATTAAACCTGCTAGACCGAAATAACTATGTAATATAGGACCTGGGCGGCTGGGCTATGTTATGGCCCATTTGCGATTGTCTTTTCTTTTTAAACTAATTCTAATACTGACAATGGAATCTTCATCGGCTGCTGGTTATTTCCAGCCCAATATTGCTCAGATCATGGCATGGCAAAGAGCAAGTTTGAATCGTTAGGATGTTCGGTATTGATGACATCCTCAAACAACTGATGTTTGACATTAGCTGAATCAGTAACTTTAAGATTTGAACTATCATCAAGATTGCTGACAATGATTCCACTCCGAAAATTCGTGTGTTTGTGTGTGTGAAGATCGCGAATTGAAGAAGTGAAGACTCTGAACAGTGTATTGGTAAGGGAAAAGGGGGGTATTGTTTTCGGGTCAGTCTTATTACCTAGACCGAGCAAAACCCGATTTGTATAGTAACCGAACCCGATGTTTTTAGGGTCAATTTTCGGGTAGTATTATATGCTGGGATCGGGTATCGGGTCGAGTATTGTCCAGGTCGGTTCGGGTATGGACTTTGCTCACCCCTACCCATATCACCAAAAACTATTCCAGTCAAGCTACATGTATATGCTAACAAACAAATCTGATATATAATATTTCAGGTAAGAACATACGTGTCTATTACCGAAAAATCAAGATCTCTTACCCGGAATGCATAGATTGGAGGGAGCTTGCACCATTGCGATACTAAATGCCATACCTTTTGAGCGAAAGCACACGTCACACACGTATATTCTGTAGACTCTTGATCACTGCCACACACCGGACAAAGGCAGTTAACTAGTGACTGCAATGGTTCCCTCACCAATATTACACGATCATGGTACTCATTGATTTGAATATGTGATTGCACATAATACTTGTAACACCTCGAAAAATTCGTGTTCAATAAAATAACGACACGTGTTATATAAGACAAAAGTTATATAAACCCGGATATAATTAAAGATGTATGACGGGATTTAAAAGTGTTGTCATGTAAATTTTACACCTCTGAACAACCTCATTATGAATACCAAGACTAATAAACATCTGGTATATATTCAATTTCGGTGATTTATAGCAACAATTGATTCATAATTGAAATGGTGGACTCCTACGAAGAAAAAGCACGGTAAACCTTCTTTAACGGCACTTTCTTATGGATTCAAAGAAACATGGCAATGTGGTAGGGTATAGAACTATTCAAGGGCAATATTCGACCTTTAAACGATTTTCCTCATCATGCTTGACCCCTAAACAACCCCTAAACATCTAGGGACACTTGTGGGAAGGTTATGGTCAGTTGTAGACTTATTTGTCAACACTTTGTGGAGTCTTGGTCACTATATAAAGCTCCTAAGTGCAAACACTTTGATCATTCATTCCTTAAGCAACTTCTGATCAATTGTGGAGCACAAGAGCACCTTCCAGGCCTTCCTAATCGATCATTAGACACTTGAAAGTTTGCTTAACCTTCTTTAATTGAGTTTAGCTTAGTTATTTAGCTAAAAGTCAAACCGTCGTAATTACGGTTTGACTTCGAGATTAATTAATAATGGCTCAGTCAAATCTCGAATTAAAAGTACCTTTAAGTAGGTAATTATGTGGGTAATAAACCCTTAAAAGGGTTCCCCCTGATTCCCACTCTAACTAGGTCTAATGTCGGGTCAAACTTGTAATTAAAAAGTCAACATGATACTTAATTTCTAATTTATGCATAATTAGCAATGTAGAACACATACAACCTATTTGATCATTAATATAACTTGGTAATTAGTGTAAGAACATGTCTAAACATGTTCAACCCGACAATTTCCTGTTTAGACCCGGTTCGGAACCGAAAGTCGCAAAGCTTTGACTTTTGCTTTGACTTCAGTTCTGACCCGTTTAGGTATGATTTAGAAATGCATTAGAGCTTCATTTGGACCAGGTTACATGCTAGTATAACCCTCTGTGATTATACACCATGGTTCATTAGTTAACCAATTAATATGCATGATTTCGTTAATTGCTCATATATTGACCATTATGCCCTTTTCACCTTAAAACGTGATTTTTGCAAATGTAAAAGAGTAGAAACCTTAGTTACTGATTTATAAACTTGCACCCAAAATTTGACATCAGTTTGAGGTGTAGATTGAGAGTTATGCTCATTAGCGTAATTAGAAGCTTCTTTAGCGATTAAACAGCGTAATTAGCGTATAGCCTAATTACACCTACTTTTTGATATCAAACTTATTACCCACTGATGTAATATATTATTTTAGGATTTTTGAAGATTTTTAATTAATTTTAGGCTGAGCATAACTTATAGTCGTAGGCTTAATCCGGTAATTGTCGGTTTTGCCCTTACGGGCTATAAAATGGGTTTTACATATCTAATTGACTCCAAACCTTTTGCTACTGATTACATATGATAAATAAATTATTTTAAACCTCCTGGAATAATAAAAATATCAGATTTCTATATAGAACCCGGAAACGGCTTCTAATCGCCTAATTAAGCGTTTTTAACGCCTAGTATGTACTAGAACTATTCTAAACATACAACGGGTGATACCTACTGATATTTGAGGTAAATTATAATATTTTAACAGTAGACTTCAGTTTTGAGCTTTTCGGCTTATGTGAAATTATCAAAATGCCCCTACGGTGCATAATTTGGTTATAATTGATAAATTTCACATATATACAATACCCTACTGATATAACTTAGCAAATTGATTATCTTTGCTGATTACATCAGACCTGTAACTTAGGATACTACTTAAACTCTTTTATCACCTTATAAATGACCAAACTACCCCTACGGGGCATAGTTTGTGTTTAAATCCATTTCGGGCATAATAAATGATATCTTACTGATGTCACAACATATTTGGAGCATATTAACTTAGGAAACCTGTAAATGGCTCTCATTATTACCCGTTACGCTTATTACGCGTTCGGTTCGGTTTATGTAACTAGTTTACATAAATTAGCCGAAACGGGTCAAACCTTATCGGTTTTATCTCAAAATCCAGAATGTGTATAATATACCCATATTAAACAAGTCTTCAAACTTGTTGGGTCCAAATCACATTCTATCCAGTCATCGCTTAATCGTGCGTACGAACCGTATCTTTGAAACTAACCGGTCTAAGCTTAAGCTTAATTAAAGACCCGTTAGGATTCTAATAGGTTATTATAAACCTTCATTCCAGATTAGGAGTACTAGTAAAAGCTACTTGCATTGCTTATTGTGATTATTACATTGCTCAGGTAAATACTTTTAACTTATTTTCCCTATACGGGCTTGGGTTACGGTATATAGAATACCGCTTGATCGGGCATAAAATCTTCCATCGTTGGGTGGTTAATTGAATAATTTGATCGGCTCGTTTAAACAGTTTTGTTTACTTAAAGCCTTTGGGGGGTTAATGACCATGTCCCGGATATCCTTGGCATCATTTTACGAAATGGCCACGACCTAAGCACGGAGTGTAGGCGTACACTCGTCAGTGCATAAATAGTTGATGTGGTGTGTCTATTGATCTTTAACCCGGTACGTCCGGGCTACTGAACGCATAAGGAACATGTAATTCGTTCACAAGATTATATATTTAAATAATTCTCCCAAGTTATAAAATGTTTATGCCACGTGCATCCAAACCAATTTTTAATCATTTTCCAAAATGAGTCAGTTGATTGTATTTACCAGTGTAAACTGACGTATTTTCTCAAAAAAGATTAAATGCAGGTACTAAGCGTAATTGGCTGGGATTTTCTCCTTAGCATCAATAAAGAGTCTCGCAAGCTTAAGATGCCTATCGTCTGTTGAACTACTATTTATTTTTGATCCTTCTGTGGACAAACCTTCAACTGTTGTGATACACGATATTACAATATTATTAAAGTTGAATTTATATTTTTCATTTGCTTCCGCTGTGCATATTTATATATTGTGTTGTTTGAATATTATGTTGCCAACCATGTCACGATACTCCCCCACCGGGCCCACCGGTGACACGTGAAATTGGGGTGTGACAATACTGGACCTGCTGTGAGTAAATGAATAAAATTATACAACGATTGTGGTATTGTAAAAAATATTACACCAGAAAATACTATATCAAAGTCTTACAGATGCTTTGTCACATGTATTGAGACCTATACTGATAGCAAAGATCTGAAGGCCCTATTATAAACAACATACAAATATATGGGTGATCAAACAATAAGATTAACACATATGTATCAGTCACTAATTAGCATATCAGTAGTTGTAGCTAGCTTATTCATTCCTTAATTTTTGTAAATCTGGATAAAGTCAATACAACACAATTTCAGAAAGAAAGATTAACAAATATGTATCAGTTTACTAATTAGCATATCAATAGGTGTAGCTATAAAGCAAGATAACACAAGTTAATAAAGACAGATTAACAAATACACATCAATAACTAATTAGCATATCAATAGTTGTAGCTATAAAGCAAAACAACACAAGTTCATAGAAACAGATTAACAAACATGCATCACTAACTAAACAACATCTCTATAGTTGCAGCTAGAGTGCATTCATTAACTTCAATACTTCTAATCTAAAAGAGAAAAAACTTGTAACCATAGCAGTAGTAGCGGTAGTGACAGTAGAATCTGTTATAATCGATCGATCAATATGTAAGGATTGGGGGAAGAAGGAGAGAACGGCTGAATAAAAGCCGAGTGAGTAGAGGTCGAGCAGAGGAGAGTTTGGCCATGAAAGAAAGGATGCACAAAGCTAGGGCTGTAGCCTTACCCTTGAGTCGGCCCTGCGTGAAATCATCGCCGAAGATTGATAGAACTTCTACATCGTCTTCCTCCATAATCCTAGGGTTCTTAACTTCAGAATTAGGACTATTCCATAAGGAAGAGTTATCTGGTTGTAGAAGAAGGTACTGGAGCGGAGGGATAAGTAGGGAATTCAAATTTTTTTGATGTATATTAGATTGTCACATAAAGTAACTAAAATGGTGACCATAAACCAGTTATAGTCACGTTTTTTTTGTTTTGCTATCACAACTGATAACTTTTAGTCACACATAAGAAACTTAAAATGGCTAATAAGCAGTACCTTTTGGTCACACAAACTCGTAAGTGGCCATACGTATGAGCTTTTAGCCACGTTATTAAAAAAATGATGACAATCGGTCATATTTGGTCACACTTTTCGAACGTGGCTAGAAAATGTCACATTTATATGTAAAGGTGTGGTTAAAGGTTTTGGAAAGATGTGTTTTTGGTCACACAAATAAAAAATCAAACAAATACCATGGCAGTTGGTCATATTTGGCCACACTTTTCGAGTGTGGCTTGTAAATGTCACATTTTTTTTTTCTTAAACGTGGCTAAAAGTTTTGAATTGTTATATAATGGTCACATGAATAAATAAAATGAGTGGCGAAAAGTAGGCTAGAAGGTTTTGAAATGTCATCAATGATCTTTAGCCACACATTTATTTGAAAGTGTGGCAGGGCGGTTTTTGAAAAAGTGTGGCCGTAGGTCACATTTGACGTAGTGATAATACTTTTACAAAGTAATTTTATTATAGTTTGGGAGTTTTTTGGGGCGTTTTACGGCATGATAGCGTTTTAACAAGCATTTGGTTGTCTGGCGTTTTTATTATACATGGCGTTTTTATTATATAACAATCAACTGAAAAAGAAAATTAAAAAAAAGAATATATAAACAATTGATCTTCCAAATCTTCACTGTCACCGGTCTCTTTCTTCTTTTTTGAATCATCTTAACTAGCTGGTTCGACTTTCGTATGATTTATTTTATTTTTTTTTGTTTTTCAAGTAGTTTTTTGGTGGCTGTTTGGAAGCACAAAGTCTGAAATCAACATCTTTTTCTTGAAGTTTGATCCATCTCATGTAGCAAAATGTTATTGAGTTTACACCCTTCAGCCAACAATCTTGAATTTTCCAATGAACGATGTTTGATTTTTTAATTTTGGCGTTTTACCGATAAAAAGAACGCCACTAAATAAAAGTACCTTAAACCTCAAAATTTAATCATGCTAAAATCAATAATGTTTTGCTGTATGAGATGGACAACATTGTTAATCGTCGGTTAAGAAAGATAACTGACAATGTTGTCCACCCCATACAACTAAACTTTATTGACAAGAAGCCTTAATAATGTTTTTGTATGTTTTGGCGTTATAAATTGGATGGAGGTTGAAGATAAAGTCAATAAGACTTTACTCAATGAAATAGACAATATCCTCACTTAAGGATTTTTGTCGATTACATTGAGTGAAACCTTATAGACAACCAAACTGAATTTCAAATAAAGGTTTTAGTTTAGAAGATATTTGATGTTTGGGTTTTTTGGCGTTTCTAAGACGAATAGTATATATTAAATATGGCGTTTGGGGTTTTGTGTGTGTTTTTAATTGAAGGTCTGAGATGTTGTATATATAGGATTTTTTTGGCAGTTTTTTTAGGCGGGATTTTGTTATAATTAAGTATGGCGTTTTATATCTAATGGCGTTTTTAGTTAGAATAGTGTGTGATATTTGTTTGGCGTTTTATTTCATGAGATGGCGTTTTGTGTGGAGGAGTCAAAAGACTTTTTTACCCTTAATGAAGCGCGTCCACGTAATAAAATTGATGTTATTTACGAAAATGCCACCGCGCCAATCTAGTCCATAGATTGTTTTGATCGGACGATTCATAAGCGTTCTCACCGTTCTCACACTTTCCACCGTATTCTCTAAATCCTGACCCTATATATATATAATATAAAATTAAACTGAACTTAAGATAATTTATAATAAATAATAGTAGTAAGGGACAAGGATAAAAATATTTTAAATGAAATATAAGTAAAATTGTAAAGTTTAAGGAGAGAATGCCATGTGGCATTTAATGGAGTATTTTATTAATATTTAGATTAAATAAAAAGTTGCATCTTCAAAAACTCGTGTACTAAACAAGATGAATAAATATAATTTTATATAGATACCAAATAACAAAAAAGTTACATCTTTAAAAACCTCATGCATTGTATGGGTTGAATAAATGTAATTTTGTGTACTAAATAGTAAAAAGTTATACTTTTAAAAAACCTCGTGTATTGTACGGGTTAGGTAAATCTAATTTAATATACCGAAAAATAAAAAAATATATCTATAAAAACCCAGTGTATTATACGTGTTGAATAAATGTAATTTTCTATAGTAATTAATAGTAAATGTTATAATTTTAAAAAACCACGTATATGTCACACCCCAACTGATGACGGAATCATCGGGGCGTGGCACTAGGCGAATCAGATTGCTCAAGATAATCCATAACAACTATAAAGCGACAATATTTATTACATTTGTTATCGCATACTAACAAACAATACAATCACATAAGTTATCCCAGATTTCTTGTCCTCTCGAACAATACAAATCCGACAACCTAGATTTTAGGTGAGTTTCTAGACTTCCTAGCTTGATTTGATGTAGACTGCGACTAAACCTGCAACATACGTTAAAACAACGTCAATACAAAAGTATTGGCGAGTATACAAGTTTTAATAGAGTAGCGTAAATAAATAAAAAGTGCTGCGAATTACCACATACATAAACAAGATACAACACATACATATTGAACAAATACTACCAGCTAAGTCTCTCTAGCTGCAATTGTGATTGCTATTCATCCTAATTAGACCCCGTCGGGTACTATAGTATAATACTAGTTTAGGCGGGACCTCGCGAGTAAAAGTCCTAACACATATGTAACTAGCATCACGTGTAAATATGCATAACAGTTATTCACAAGTGATAAGCAGTTTGATTAATAATTCGTTTTGATAAATTCGATTTGATAGGAACGTATGTTACACCCAAAATGCGATAAAAAGGGTTCGAGTATACTCACAGTCGCTGTTCAACATTACTTGGTTGGATTTAAGGGAGCGCGTCTGAGATTAGCCTGATTACAGAACGATGGCGTAAGCGTTGAACAGTGCGTTAAACGGTGGCGAGTGAACCAAGTGTCGAATGGTAATCCGATCGGATGTCAATCCGTTCGGATGGTCATCCGATCGGATGGCCATTCGATCAGATTGACATTCGTTTGGGAAGGATGTGTTTGTGTATGGTGGTTTTGAAGTTTTCGTTGTAGCATTTTGAAAACAGAGAAGTATCTCTACCCTTCAGGTCGTCGATCGAACGGTCGTTCGATCGGATAGCGATCCGATTGGCAGGATACTCAGTGAGAACAAGTTTACAGCAGAATGGTCACTCGATCAGATAGCAATCCAATCGGATGGCAATCCGTTAGAAACTGATGTTCTTTGGAAATTATAAAAAAATGATTAAGTGCTGAAGTCCAAATGTCAACTAATCGGATGGTCGTTCGATCGGATAGCAATCCAATCGGATGACAATCCGTTCGACGTTCAGATCCTTGAATAGCTTGAAAATGTTTAAGTGTTGGAACCAAGTGCAATCCGATCGGATAGTAGTTCGATCGGATGTCCATCTGATCGGATGGCTATCCAATCAGACGACAATCTGTCCCAACGAACCATATCGTCTTGAACTTGATTATTTTTGAAAGTTTTTGCGGTTTGATCGAGACGGTATGACAACGTATCAAACAATGGAACTCCACCGAGGCCAAGTCTTCAGATCAGATGGGAATCACCCCGTCCGATCAGTTAACTGTCCTTGACGGTTGTTCGTGTTCAACCCGTTAACTGGTCATCTCGTCGATAGAAATCAGTTCTTAAACCGACACTTCACTAGAGAATGAGTAGAAGGCCTGAACAAGCTCCGATTCTGTCGGTTTTTAAGTAAAAAGTTAAGAAAGTTTGAAGGAAGCTTGAAATACTTAGATTCGGCTTAGATCTAGGTTAGATTAGTGCTAACACGCCGTGGAATCCATTAGATTTGAATTGTTCTTGATGAGATGAGGTCACACTTCCTTGTTCCTAAGAACTCCATGATGACATCACCTTAGAACGCCCTAAATCAGAGGATTTTACGGTGAAAAAGTGAGGTTTGATGTTGGAAAAGATGAAGGAGTGCGTGTAGATCGTAGAAGTACAAGATTTGAGGTAGAAACTTACAAGAATCACGAGGAATCAAGAGAAAATAGCCCCAAAGCGTGCTGGTCGAGTGAGAGCTGTCACATCACTTAAACAGTGATGTGACAAGTGCTATTTATAGGTGTAGAGGAGAGGAGGTGATGGAGTGCCTTGGATCGGATGGCCATCCGATCGGGTGGTCACTCAATCGGATGGTCATTCGATCGGATGACCATTCGATCGAATGGTCGTTCGATCAGTGGTCTCCGACGAGTTGCGTTTCGATGTTTCGTTTTGCGCGTTGAGCGTTGCGATGGTTTGATTACACATTTTCATACACACCTTTATATATTTATTATAATTAGTCACAAAAGGGTCGTATAAATATCCATATTTCAAAGTCTGCGTTGCGACAATCGAGTTGTGCGTTTCGAATATACGTTGCGTTGCGACACATCACGGCTATCGAGGAGGGTAGAATAGGTCCTCACTCAATGTCATCATGAGTGTTAGTATGTGCGATGTGATGTGTTATAGCAATAGTATGCAAAATATGCGAATATATTGCGAAGTAGCGATGTAAGCGATATAGTTACATTATGATCCGAATCTCTAGTGCTAGGCGTAACGAGTGTAGCGAGTAGTAACAACGCACGAACGTGCGGGTTGTTACAGTATATTACATGGGTTGAATAAATCTAATTTTATATACAAAATAATAAAAAAATTATATCTTTAAAAATACGAACATATATATTCGATACACGATGGATAGGGAGATTGCAAAGATGGTTCTTAACAGAAGATACGTTATTCAAAAATCAAATCAGCAGCCATTTTTGTGATAAAATGTTGGTACCAGTTCCGACAATTTGATTTATAAATTATGTAATAAAATCATTACAGGGTTGAATTAACGTAATTTTATATATTAAATAATAAAAAGTTATTTCCTTAAAAACCGAGTGTATTGTACGGGTTCAATAAATGTAATTTTATATACTAGATAATCAAAAAAATTATATCTTTAAAACCCCCGTGTGTTGTACGGGTTGAATAAATGTAATTTGTATACTAAATAGTAAAAAAAAATTATATCTGTAATAATCCCGTGTGTTGTACGGGTTAAATAAATCTAAATACGATAGTAATACAAAATTTGGTTTTCGTGATAAATAATTTGTCTTACATAAAAATATCTTAAATTAACAATTTAAATTTGAGGATAATATTTTATTAGAAAATAAAAGGATTATATTCGAAATTCAAAGTATGACAAGATTTAATATTAATTAATTATTTATTTGTTTAAATAATATAAGATTTTAACAAAGTAAGCGCGAAAATAAAAAAGTAAAGGCCTCTAATAGATCATGATTTCTTTTATTATATAATAATATAGATAGACATAGATATAAATTATGTAATGTATTAATGTAATATATATATATATATAGAGGAAGGTTAATGTACAATACGGCTTAACGTACATCACGTACGACAGGTAATTACGCACGTTCATTTTAAAATCACGCACGTTATAACTCAAAATTCCAAAATCACGCATGTTGAAACACAATAATCACGCATATTGAAAACATTAATCACGCATGTTGTAGTACGTGAAGTACGTTAAGCCGTAATGTACGATATACTTTTTCTATATATATATATATATATATATATTTAACCACCCACTTTTTCTAGGTTTCTTTTAATTGAAGGTGTATTTATTTCTTACTAGCAGGATGCCCGCACAATGCGGCGAGAGTGACACACAACTGGTAGTTTTCTTATTCATATAATACTTATTGTAGCATCATTGTGATGGATATACATCAAAAGCGAAATAATCAGGTAATCCATATCATGTGTTGTGCATGGTTCGGTTATTATCCTCAACCGAAGCCAAAACCAAAGTCATCAGTTATTATCCATTTCATGCGTTGCGATGACTGATGACTGACGATAGCAGCGAGTAAGACGACTCGTATAACAAAAGATGGCAACACAAGAAAAGCGATCCAAAAGTGTTTTGAATTCTCGAAAAGTTAATTAATTCGAAAAGGTTGGAGAAACTTATTTATGAAAATTCTTCCCACAGTGCGGTGTCAAACTGTTTCGATGTTCACACCGGCGCCAGGAGATGAATTTTTTTAGGCTACTAAAAGATTTTAGGGTGAGTAAAGCTCGTTTTACGAAATTTTCTCGTCACGCGGCATTAACTTGAATCGATTGTCACACCAACGATACAAAAAAATCTCATTTTGTACATTTTTTTTTTTGAAAATGTTTGTAAGAAAAAGCTTTGTTTACACAAAGGTTTTAAATATCATCAAGGATTTTAAATTTAAAGTCGGCCCCGCATGGCACTTTCCCACGAAAGTTCGACAATATGGCTAAAACACTTATATATAGGAAGTACCAGCGGCGTATCTACCATGTTTTAGCCATATGGCTTCCGTCCCATGAGGCCGTGTCATGTGTGTCGACATAGTACGGATAGATTTCGATTCACTCGGTCCAAGCGAAAGATGGTTGGACCAAGTGTGAGAGAGAGATTGAGCAAACCGAGCGATGAAGTCGTTTACGAACTCAGTTCAGCGATACGAGCGGGCGCGATAAGCGGTAGCACAAACACAAACATAGTAAGTGAAGACGACGGCGATAAGCCGTAGGCGACGAGCGATAGCGACAACCGTCGAGTAAGAAGCGACGGTCGATGCGTTGCAAGCGATGGGGGTCATGCAATTTGATTAGATTAAACAACACCACAAATTTAACTAACATTAAGCCCCACATGGCCTTTTTCCACGAAAGTCTGCTGACATGGCTAACACACTTATATATAGGAAGTACCAGCGGCGTATCCACCATGTTTTAACCCTATCAGTTTCGTCCCGTGAAGTGGGGTCATGTGTGCTGTCACACCCCAACCGATGGCGGAAACATCGGGATGAGACGAACAAATTGATCAAAACATCATAACACTATGTGACAATATTTAATTAAATTCAAATTTCATTGCAAGAACTAAATTGTCATACAACATGTAAAAATGGAAATACAACATTGTTCAAATTCAAATCAACAAAAGATAAATAGATTTGAGGTGTGTATCTAGTCCACCCTAAACTTGTTTCATCATTCATCCATACTTCAATAATCAACCTGCAACATGTATTAAAATAGAGTTTCAATGCAAAGGCAATGAGCGAGTATACAAGTTTGTTTACATAGCATAATAGAATAAAAACTCAAATCCAACATGATCCATAATATGTGATTACTAGTATGCAATTTTGGCGTACAATATGATCAAACCCTAGAACACAACGCATAAAATAGCCTAATCCCAATCGTTCAGCGGGGTGGTAACTTAACAATACCCAACAGTTCAGCAGGCGGGGCGTTAATCCTATAGTGCTATAATTGTTAAGGTGGGCGAACAAGTCAATGAGCATATAACGTTCCAAATCGTTCATAGAGCATACAAGAATAGCAAGTAAGTCACATTAGTTTCATGCATTCGTTCAAAGGATTGAGTATGTTTAGTTCAAAAGTTGTTTGCATAGTTATACATGTTGCATCCCAAAGTGTAAAGGGGAAAAAGGGATCGAGTATACTCACGGTGGTTGCAAGCTTTCCTACTTGGAATTCCCGCGAGCGAGTTGTTGGAGTAGATTAAGTTGGAGCACCTAGTCCTTCTACACGAGGAAACGTAGGTGTGTGAGTTTGGCGTTCAACGGAAGATTATAATTTGGAGTTTAACACAACATAAAGTATGATATCAAAAATAATCATCTTTAACTTATACTCTTATATGACACTACGTAACCACTAGGGTTATATTGTATTTCATGGGTAGTATGCCCATTAGAATCATACTTGGAGTGTTAAGTCTTAGATGGTATTCTACTACCTTAACATATAAACACAAGTTTAATATTAAAGGTTCGAATGAGTGTATATATATATTTAGGTTAAGTATTACATATTACTTAGTCCAATAATTCATGTAGGAGGTAGAAGATTAAGATCTCCATTTAGGCACCTCGAGTTATTCATGGATGTCATGTATGGGGTAGGAAGACAAGCTTCCATTTAGGAACCCCTTGAATGTTCACCACTTCTCTTGATGTAAAAACAACCAAGGAGGGTCACGAACTAGGATTAGCATAATATAAACAATCTAACTAAGAGAAATCATCAAATCATGTGAGGATTGTATGTTTGGAACAACCCAAGTTGTTCCATAAGAACTAGCTCGAACATGACTTGTGGGTCAAAACACCCTAAATAAACAGAAAACTATGAGGTTTAATCCTCTGATTTCAAGTGTCTCAACCATGTTTTTAAGCTTAACCAACCATAAGAGGGGTTGTAAGCATTAGGACATTGGTGTGAGATGTGTTAGACACAAGTTGGATGAAGTTTAAACAAGTTTGAAAGAGTATGTAATAAAACAGAAAGTTCTTGGACCATTTTAGGGCAATTCCAGGTCTAATTTCTCCAAGGAGAAGTCAAGGAATCAAACCCCATGATTAACCAAGAAAGTAGGAAGAAGAATCAAGTGATTTCGTTAAGAAATGAGCAAGTTATACCTATTTTAGTGCAAGAGTATGAATCTGTCCGAAAATGCAGATTCTTGCTAGAACTTGAGAGTGTTTAGGAGAGATTTGAGAGTGTTGAAAGTGTCCAAGTGCTTGGAGGACCTTGGGTACTTATAGGAGAGTGATTAGGGTTGTTTTGGGGGGATAATTAAGGCTAATACTCGGTTTAAACAAGGAAATCCCGCTCAAAAAACGAATCTGGTCGCGATCTGAGATGTTTTCTGCAGACCTGATGCCCATGCGGGCCGCGTAAGGGGACAGGGTAAGTCCACGCGGGCCACGCGCCCCTAATTTTCCGGATATAAAGTTTCATTATTTACAATTTGGCCCCTAGAGTTGTTTATTTGATGTTTTTAGGGTATTTAAGGACTATTCTTGCCACAAAATCATAGTTTGAGGTACATTTGAGTATGAGGAGTATAAACCAAATATAATTAATCGTTCAAGCATCAAAATCAAGTGTCGTTCACGTTCAAGACACGTTTCGTGCACAAGTTTAGTTTAATTACAAGTTTAGCACATAGTTTCCAAGAATAATGATTAAACGTCAATTGATTCATCAGTTCGAACATACGAGCATATATGAAGTGCGTATAACATATTTGTAACAAAATACGAGTTTCATTAATGATCCAAGCCTTGGTTTTACAACGATTACAAAGAAGGAACGATTACAAGAACTCAAAGTTTCCAAAAATAGAAATACGAACAAAACTTTCTATAAATGGAAAGTACAAAAGAGCTGGGCGTTACAGTCTCCCCTCCTTTAGGAAATTTCGTCCCGAAATTTTGGAAGACGTAGGGAAAAGATGAGGGATACTTCGTTGTTCGGGAAAACATGGATGTTGAGTGCGAGAAGACAATAACGGAAAGTAAAATTTTATGGTGATGAACTTGCCAACAAAATTTTTTTTTTTTGACCGGAAACGACATAAATTCAAGTTTAACAACACAAGGTTTTACGCGAATAAAGGTAATAAGGTTGCTAATGAGAAAGCGTATCCTCACTGTCTTCATCGTCATCTTGGGCTTGCTGTCGTTCTTGATTCCATAGAGGACATTGTGGGCGAAGATGAGTAGTGTCTCCACACTTGTAGCAAGCGCGTACTTTGTTGACTGACTCTGTGTGTTGAAACTTTCGTTTCCTTCCTTCGCCACCACTTGCTTGGGCTTCATGGTCAGTGGTAATCTGATTGGCTATCTTGGTAGCAACCTGTTTATCGCGAATGCGATTGTTGTTTAGGGAAGCAGCGAGGCGGTAAACAGCTTCAATATTATCGAGTTTGGCTGCCTCGATGGTATCACGCATAGCAGAGGGTAACCCATTGATGTACTTCCTTATCTTGCGGTCGGTGGTCATAACGAGGTGAGGAACAATGAAGCTAAGTTGTTTGAAACGGGTGGTATAGGCTAGGTTTTCATCTCCCACTTGTCTTAGCGCCCAAAATTCTTCCTCCAACTTTTGTTGCTCATGCGGAGGACAAAACTCATCCATCATCAGGGCCTTAACTTCTTCCCACGCCAACGCATATGCCAGTTTGTTCGAACGAATGTTCCTTTCGTTCGCCCACCATTCGAGAGCTCGGGCTTGGAATACCCCAGTCGCACTACGCGTTCTGAGCTCTACTGGGTAATCACTATTGATGAACGTGACCTCCATGCTACCAAACCATTCGAGCATGGCGGTCACCCCATCATTGCCGGTGAATGGCTTGGGATTGCACGATGAAAAGTGCTTGAAGTTGAACGAAGCGGGCTTGCGTATTTCGACCTTGGAGTCGACGGAAGAGTTTGGAGTTTCAGAAGCTCGAATCTCGGAAATGACCTTTGGAACGACGCGCGCAAATTGATCGGCCATGAAAGCCATCATCTTCTTCGTAGCACGGGACTTAGACTTCTTAGACGAGTTGGAGTGACGAGAAGACATCTAAGATTCAAAAGAACGAATGGGTGAGACTTGATCATAATGTTTGTTTAAGAAAAATCGTTTGCATAAGTTGATTCACATAGCATAAAGTGTCATATAGCATAAGAGTTTTAAATTGATTCACATAACATAAAGAGTTTAGACGTCACATATAGCATAGTCATGAGTCCAACATAGCATAACATGGATAAATGAAAGTATTGTAAATTTAGTTTGTTCACGAGGGATTATTATTGTTTGTGATTGCGATAACGTGCGGAATGATTAAAACGAAATTTTGAAATGAACGAACGTTCAAGTATAAAATCACATATAAATTGAGATACATAAAAGAGAGGCTCAATAAAACATTGGATTGTTTCGGGTAGAGAAACGTCGACTATTCCAAAGTGGGTCGAAAGTTCTTTCGAATTAGAGAAAACGTGCTTTGGCCTATAAGTAAGATACTCTCGTCGAGAAGCGATTAACGGTATCTTACCCTTCCGGTTACTACACATCTCTAATCGATTGAAACAATCGGGACTTTGGCGAGATTGAAAATCGAGGAATGGGACTTAATCGACGAGATGCGGGTTTCACCCCTAGCTTGACGATTTCGTACCCTAAATGTGGTTGGTACTTGTCGGGTCAAAATAAAATTTTGACACTATGACAAGGGTCCACTAGAGTTGAAATGGAAATTACCATTAAGTTGTGGATTTCACTCCTAGCTTAATGGTGTAATTTCGTGCAAAAAGAAATAGTTTAAGGTAGCATGAGAGTCGTTTACCAAATTGTGGGTTTCACGCCTATTTTGGTAAAGTTGTCTCATTTGTGTTACAAGAGTATACAAATAAACAAAAGTGTATTCATGTTAACCTTAGGAAAGGCATATAAATTTAATCAACAAGAAGTGTAGCTAGGAAGCATGCATGGTAGAGTACAAAAGTTTTAAACAACACATAAGAGGCAAATTTCCTAAAACTATAGATTAGGGCAAAAGCATGGCAATTTTCCTAATTCCCTATAGTTATGGCTCTGATACCAATCTGTCACACCCCAACCGATGGCGGAAACATCGGGATGAGACGAACAAATTGCTCAAAACATCATAACACTATGTGACAATATTTAATTAAATTCAAATTTCATTGCAAGAACTAAATTGTCATACAACATGTAAAAATGGAAATACAACATTGTTCAAATTCAAATCAACAAAAGATAAATAGATTTAAGGTGTGTATCTAGTCCACCCTAAACTTGTTTCATCATTCATCCATACTTCAATAATCAACCTGCAACATGTATTAAAATAGAGTTTCAATGCAAAGGCAATGAGCGAGTATACAAGTTTGTTTACATAGCATAATAGAATAAAAACTCAAATCCAACATGATCCATAATATGTGATTACTAGTATGCAATTTTGGCGTACAATATGATCAAACCCTAGAACACAACGCATAAAATAGCCTAATCCCAATCGTTCAGCGGGGTGGTAACTTAACAATACCCAATAGTTCAGCAGGCTGGGCGTTAATCCTATAGCGCTATAATTGTTAAGGTGGGCGAACAAGTCAATGAGCATATAACGTTCCAAATCGTTCATAGAGCATACAAGAATAGCAAGTAAGTCACATTAGTTTCATGCATTCGTTCAAAGGATTGAGTATGTTTAGTTCAAAAGTTGTTTGCATAGTTATACATGTTGCATCCCAAAGTGTAAAGGGGAAAAAGGGATCGAGTATACTCACGGTGGTTGCAAGCTTTCCTACTTGGAATTCCCGCGAGCGAGTTGTTGGAGTAGATTAAGTTGGAGCACCTAGTCCTTCTACACGAGGAAACGTAGGTGTGTGAGTTTGGCGTTCAACGGAAGATTATAATTTGGAGTTTAACACAACATAAAGTATGATATAAAAAATAATCATCTTTAACTTATACTCTTATATGACACTACGTAACCACTAGGGTTATATTGTATTTCATGGGTAGTATGCCCATTAGAATCATACTTGGAGTGTTAAGTCTTAGATGGTATTCTACTACCTTAACATATAAACACAAGTTTAATATTAAAGGTTCGAATGAGTGTATATATATATTTAGGTTAAGTATTACATATTACTTAGTCCAATAATTCATGTAGGAGGTAGAAGATTAAGATCTCCATTTAGGCACCTCGAGTTATTCATGGATGTCATGTATGGGGTAGGAAGACAAGCTTCCATTTAGGAACCCCTTGAATGTTCACCACTTCTCTTGATGTAAAAACAACCAAGGAGGGTCACGAACTAGGATTAGCATAATATAAACAATCTAACTAAGAGAAATCATCAAATCATGTGAGGATTGTATGTTTGGAACAACCCAAGTTGTTCCATAAGAACTAGCTCGAACATGACTTGTGGGTCAAAACACCCTAAACAAACAGAAAACTATGAGGTTTAATCCTCTGATTTCAAGTGTCTCAACCATGTTTTTAAGCTTAACCAACCATAAGAGGGGTTGTAAGCATTAGGACATTGGTGTGAGATGTGTTAGACACAAGTTGGATGAAGTTTAAACAAGTTTGAAAGAGTATGTAATAAAACAGAAAGTTCTTGGACCATTTCAGGGCAATTCCAGGTCTGATTTCTCCAAGGAGAAGTCAAGGAATCAAACCCCATGATTAACCAAGCAAGTAGGAAGAAGAATCAAATGATTTCGTTAAGAAATGAGCAAGTTATACCTATTTTAGTGCAAGAGTATGAATCTGTCCGAAAATGCAGATTCTTGCTAGAACTTGAGAGTGTTTAGGAGAGATTTGAGAGTGTTGAAAGTGTCCAAGTGCTTGGAGGACCTTGGGTACTTATAGGAGAGTGATTAGGGTTGTTTTGGGGGGGATAATTAAGGCTAATACTCGGTTTAAACAAGGAAATCCCGCTCAAAAACGAATCTGGTCGCGATCTGAGATGTTTTCTGCAGACCTGATGCCCATGCGGGCCACGTAAGGGGACAGGGTAAGTCCACGCGGGCCGCGCGCCCTTAATGTTCCGGATATAAAGTTTCATTATTTACAATTTGGCCCCTAGAGTTGTTTATTTGATGTTTTTAGGGTATTTAAGGACTATTCTTGCCACAAAATCATAGTTTGAGGTACATTTGAGTATGAGGAGTATAAACCAAATATAATTAATCGTTCAAGTATCAAAATCAAGTGTCGTTCACGTTCAAGACACGTTTCGTGCACAAGTTTAGTTTAATTACAAGTTTAGCACATAGTTTCCAAGAATAATGATTAAACGTCAATTGATTCATCAGTTCGAACATACGAGCATATATGAAGTGCGTATAACATATTTGTAACAAAATACGAGTTTCATTAATGATCCAAGCCTCGGTTTTACAACGATTACAAAGAAGGAACGATTACAAGAACTCAAAGTTTCCAAAAATAGAAATACGAACAAAACTTTCTATAAATGGAAAGTACAAAAGAGCCGGGCGTTACATGTGCTAACATAACATATGTAACATAGGTAACAGTAAGCGATAGCGATAGACGTCAAGCTGTCACACCCTGACTTTTGCGGAAGCGTGATTATTGGTGTGACTTCTTAATACCATTGCATAGATCATAACAACACTATATAATAAAATCAGTAAATGTACATCCATTAATTTAAGTTTTAAAAGTAGTACAACATAATTGTCTGAAACGTCGATACCAAATTCAAGTTACAAACCATAACATATTTTAAGGAGTTCAAAAAGACTCAACAAAAGATTTTAAAACAAACCCGAGTTTAGGATCACGTATCTCGTTCAGGACTAAGATATGTCTCCTAAGCCTTAATGACTTGGATGACATTCTCATTCACAACGCAGCTTAAAAACTCCAACGCCCGCCAGATCCATTTACTAATTCCCTGAAATACATGTAGTTTGAAAAATCAACAAAAGTTGAGCGAGTTCATGCGTAAGTGAGTATGTATCAACCTTTGAAAATGTTGTAAGTATATATGTAAGTCCCTGGTATGTAGCAATAAGGAAAAAAAAGAGATCACCATTGGGTTGCAAAGCCAATGATATGTGTGAAGTGATGCAGGAAGACTCAAACCTAGCAGATTTATGCGTTGGGCACATAGTCACCGCCTGGTCCACTCAGCGGACTCAGGAGTGGGGCTCGCTACACCCAAATAGATCTATCACTCATGTCCCTCGGTCCTACAACGAGGATTAATGGCCTCAAGTTCCACTTACCCACTCACATGATCTAAATAGTAAACCCTCCTTAAGCTAACCATACCATGTATTTAAAAGTCTGTAATCATTGTATCATGTATTCCACCCCCGAAGTATAAAAACTGAAAACAGTTAAGAGAAAAGGGGGACATGAACTCACTGTATTGCGTCTTCGTACTTGTAACCCAGATCTCCACGGAAAACACGACTACCTACAATGGTCTAACGTCTATTAGACGAACGGGTCGTGCCTTGTCTTAGTATTTATGTTCTTGAGTTACGTTTTGTTATTATTCCAAGTTATAATAATTACATTTAGTTTTGGAATAATTGTTTACACCGTATTTCTGTATTAATACTTCTCAAGTATTCGTATTTCCTTTCCAAGGATGGGGGTATTTACACATGTATATTTGTAGTCTCGAAATTATGTTTTAAGTCCCACTTAGCAAAATATATTTAACTTATTTGTCCAAAAATAACGTATTCCCAAAATATATGTATTTTTCCCAAAAATAATATATTTTTACTTCTTCAGTTTCCAAAATAACATTTTACCAAAAATACATGTGTGAGAGTATTTTCTGGATTATTTCATAAGTTACGTTTTTGCATATGGTTTTACAATACCAAGTGTGTAACTTAAGTATCTATTTCTTACAATTTTTGGTATTATTTTGGAGTTGTAATGCCATGATAATATGTAAGTTATATTATTTTACCCTAAAATAATATAACTAGTTCACCAAGTAAACAGATATTCACACAAGCGTTTTAGTATAAAATATATATTATAAATATATATTTATCCACTTTTATTTACGAAAACATACCTCCGACACTTTGTATTTTGTTACAAAAATTATGGCGAGGTTTGTATTCGAAAAGCATAGTCTAAAATACACTTGTAAACTCTTATATAGAAAATATTTTCTAAGTGCTAGGATTTTCAGAAAATTTCGCCATAGTCTCCTTTGTAAATGGAGGTGTCCATGCTAAATAGCATATCATTTTCTTTAGCATATAACACGTTAGATCGCTTTCAAATAACCAACCCGACATTTAGGCATGCAAAACACTACTTATATCGTTTCAGTTTTAATATACAAAACTGGGCTGTTTTCGGGTATTTTAATAAAATAGTTATCTTATTCCAAAAATTCCCAAATTTTTACAGAAAGTCTTATACGATCCAAATATTATTGTGTAAAAATATCAGGGTCCAAATCATTACCAATATTTTATAGACATTTTCCAGACTGAAATCAGATTTATCTTTTTCTGACTGCAGTCCGCGGAATAATTTATTTAAAATTCATCGAGAGTCCGATTTACGAAATTCCAGTGAGAGAATTACAAATACATCGGTGGTCATCTACAGTACAAATTTCATGACCTAATCCTACACCGATTTCAAGTTATGACGAAAAATACAACACCTATTTTCAGCAGTAAAAATGTAGCTTTAGTTGCTGTTAGAAAACGACCCTTTAAAAATAGCAAACGAAGTCCAAAAATCATGATTCCGGTGCCATTAGAACCGTATTTCATAATAACACGTTATAGACTCAAGAAAATCAGTTTTTCGTTAAGTTATGATCTGGTTACAGCCAGTTGAAGGTGGCTGAAAATGCTAATCAGCAAGCTGTTTATAGGTTAAATGTTACTAAAATGTATACCTACGATTACCATTCCTTCTAATAACGACTTATATCATAATGTGAGTCTTTTACAGCAGGTTATCACTTATATATCTCAGATTTATCATGTATTATTATCTTTCATCTCATGACCTTTATGTAAAGTTCTTATGTTCATGATCTTGTTTATGTTTTTAGAGTTTCTTAATATTTATCATTCTTTCAACTATTATCCACCAAAAATATGAACAAGATGAAGTTTTAAGGCACTTACTACTAGCACAAGGCTAGGGGAGTTTCAAAGCGTAAAAGCGGTGGATAAAAGAAAACGAGAGCGGTCCTTGAGCTTCCGAGTGCACCAAGCTTACTTGTTGGACCTCTTGCACCTTTGAGTGTATGGAAAATGCTTGAATGGAAGGTTGAAGGTGGTTGTATGGTGGATGGTGGTGGAGGCCGAACTCAAGGGAGGAGAGAAGAAGGAGAGCTTGTTGGTGTGTGTTTGATGAAATGAAGTTCAAGACCCAAAGTGTTTATTTATAATCCAAATTCATGCTTTAACCAACATGTAACATGTTTCTAATCATCCAACATTGGCAAATAAAATAATCAAAAGAAAGGTGAGGGTGTCCCACCCTCATAACCGTCGAAGGGGGGGGGTATATGGGGTTGGGTTGTAATTGATTTAGTTACAATCTAGTTAAGTTTAAAGTGTTTAGTTAGTATATTAGTGTGTGTTATATAATATAAGGTGTGTTAGGGTGTTCGGGGACCCTAACTATCTCATAAAAGTAAAAACAATGTGTTTGGCAATATTTTTATGTTCCGGGTAAAGTCCGGTTGTTCGGTTGGGTGTTGTTCCGTTAAAGTGCTTAGTTAATCCGTAAAGTATCTTTTATATTACTTTTTGTGACACATTTAATCCCCGACACTTTAGAAGGTATACAGGATCATTTTGTCAAGTTTTTGCACATTACTAGCATATTTAAATGTTGAATTTTATTTAAAAGTGCAGAATTTTGTAGTTAAAGTATGTTTTAGGCACTTCCCGGCACTATAACTATCACTTAGTGACGCAGTTTTATGGCCCTCACTTCCTACACTCCCTACTAGTGTAGTGTCCTATCTCTGGCTCATACTGGCCTCAAAAATATTGTCTGTCTATGTGCTGGCATTGTCAGCATGTTTTCTGGGTTATCCGTTTAGTGTGCTAACTGCGCTTTGTGCATCAAGTTTGTCCCTAAAGTTTGTGTGAAATAAATGGAGTGACAGTATGAAATGTGATGCATATGTATGTATGTAAACGAAATCAGAAAGCAGTTTAATCATAGTTGTAATCAAGCACAGTCATTAAGCACGGATTAAATATTAATTAATTGTACGGATACCTGTAATTGTGAGGGTTGTCACACAAGCGATACATGATGAGCGATAGCGTGATACACATATTAAGCGATTGAGCGAACACACAATAAGCGATTGAGATTGCGAGATAGATTCCAACGATAATGCGATTGCGAGCGTGTTGACTTACGAAAAGTCTAGCGATTACACGCTTTGAGTTGCGATTGAGATTGTTACGCCTTGTGATGTAGTTTAGTGTGTCGAAAATAGATTTAATAGTATACTTGGTCTAATAACGTTCGACTTGTATGGCACTTTCTTCACAAGACATTGGTTGGCATGGCGAAGCACTTATATATAGGAAGTACCAGCGGCGTATCCACCATGTTTCAACCACTCGCCTCTGCCCCGTGATTAGATGTCACGCTGTGTCGACGCTTATATATATGAAGTACCAGCAGCGTATCCACCATGATTGACCAAGCTTTTAACGTTATGGCATCATTGAAACTCATTACGATATCCGTGCACTGATCATAGTAATCTCGTGTGCACCCGTGATTAATTTAATCCTTGCACGTTTATCGTACCTTATTTCAAGAATGCATAGTGGGGGTAAAACATGTTATATAGTATATAGTGCTAGTATATAGTCTGTGCGCGAGTGCTAGAGAATGAGAGATAAATAGAGTCTACGTTGCGTCGAGAAATAGAACAAATTCATCACGTAAAAGGAATTAACAGCGAAAGTCGTATCACAACATTAGAAGCATAATTGATGTTGTTGTAGAGTACTTCTGCGGAGACTGCGATTGTTGCTGAAATTCCTCAAGACAGCGGCCCCGTGCGGCAGTGCTGGGTAAGATGACCATACCAGTTGCAATTTGCGCAATAGCGACACTTAGCTTCCGATGGGTGATGATACGTACATGTGAGACACTGGTGTTGAGTTCCGTTATAGACGCGCTTCGAGTGAACTGGAACTGCTTGGAAAGGTTCTGGTTGCCACAGTTCAGTTGTTGAAGAGTTTGGGCTCATGGTCTTTCGTTTGCGGCTGGACTGAGCTTCCTGAGACGGTGCGTTGTCATCGGAGGATTCGTCTTAGGACTCACTTGAAGAATCATGGGTAGAATCATCGGAGGAATCATCTGAAGAATCGATAACGATTGCTTGATGAGCTTGTTTGACATGATTCTTGGAGAAAAATTCGTCCAAGACTCGTTTTTCGTTGATTTCTGCGGCTAAGCGGTAGGTTTCTTCGATGGTAGCAGGCCTTGCAGCTTCGACAAAATCGCCCACACATTCAGGCAAGCGGCGGATATACTTCGTGATGGCTTTTCCTGAAGTGTTGACTTGACTTGGGCAGATTATGCTAAGCTGTTTGAACCTTGCGGTGTAGCCAGTATTGTCACCTTCGACTTGCTTGATTCCCAAAATTCGTTTTCTAGTTTCCGGACTTCGTGGGGAGGGCAGTACTCTTTTTTCATGAGCTCCTTTAGCTCATCCCAAGAGAGAGCATAAGCTGCGATGATCCCACGTTTGTTACGTTCTGCAGTCCACCAGTCGAGTGCTCGCAATTGAAATACTCCGGTTGCGCAAGTAGTACGGAAACTATCAGGACACTCACTCTGACGAAGGGTAACTTTGAAAGAATCGAACCACTGGAGTAGCTGAGACACACCTCCTTCACCCGTGAACTCCATCGGGTCACAGGTTTTGAAGTGTTTGTAGAGGAAAGCAGATTGCGGCGCTTCCGTCTTAGAGTCTTCTGAGGTTCGAGAGTTGCTGAGAGAGTGCACTTGAGCGACAATTTGAGGAATGACCTTGGCCACTTCCTTGGCCACAAGTGAGGCAATCCTCTTTTCGGCGCTTCATTTGGCTCTTCTCCTAGCTGTTTGTCTCGAGGTAGAGTCGTTGGAAGACATCTAGACAGAGAGAGATTTGGAGTGAGATTCGATTATAATGATTTTTGAGTTTTGTGATGCGATTGAGCGCGCTCAAAACTTGTTGCGAGTAATATAGTAGAATTCACATAAGAGCCACATATGAGACATGAGATTCCTAAGTTCTCACACAATTGATTCGTTTTGTACATATTAATAGTTGTAGTTTATACTTGCATACATACATGTCGGCGTAGAATGCGCGAGGACACGATGAAGAGGGAGAGAGCGAGAGCGAAAACAAGTAATTAGACATTAGTTTTGTTGCAAACATTCGGTTTTCGTTTTAGATTGCGATGGCCGTGCGTGTTGTGCGTTTATAAAGCAGGGATCGAAAATCGATAAATCAAGAAATCGACAAAGCGTAAAATTTTAAATCGTAGCCACATAAGCGTAAATAAGTTTAGTAAAGAGTAAAATCGGCAAGTCAAATGCTAGAAAAACAGATAGAGTGCTTCGGGTGTTTAGGCGTCGACTACCCAAGGTAACCCAACTATACCCAACAAGTTCGTGCATGCGCATTGCCCTAGAAGACTTATGCTTCCACTGGGATGCAGCTCATGGCATTCGTCTTCCTAGTCATCGCTTGGCTCGAGTTATCGTTATAGCCGAGTCCTTGGTGAGAGCTTTTAAAAACCTTTTTATAGAGAGTGGAACAGTTTATTAAGATACGGGTTTCACCCCTGACTTAATAACTTCGCTCCTAGCTGTGGTTGTGCTCTTCGAATAAATTCGGGAGTTCCACTAGATTTTGAAATGGAGACTTTCGCTGAGATAAGGATGTCACTCATAGCTCGGCGAAAAGTTCTCGTGTTAGAAAAATGCGCTGAGTGAGCGATCTTATCGAGAGTTCTTGGTTTTCACGCCTGATCTCGACTGGACCACTCGGTTGTGTTATGCGGATATTTTCAAAAATGTGTGTATTGTGTTGGCCTTAGGAAAGCCTAAGTAATATTCCAGCCTTAGGAAAGGCTCTTCGTGTGAAGTTGTAGTATACAGTGTTCACGCGAAGTTGTAGTTTTTAGCGGATTCGAATGAGAGTAACAAGTAGGCCCGTACAATTCCTACTGAGTTCGTACGAGTCGGCCCGTTGGTACTTAGACTATAGACTAGGTCATTTCTAAGACTTCGACCCGGACTAGGTCTGATGTCTTACCTAATTCCCTATTGTTATGGCTCTGATACCAATCTGTCACACCCCAACCGATGGCGGAATCATCTGGGCGCATCACTAGGCGAATCGGCTTGCTCAAGAGAATCCATAACAACTATAAAGCGACAATATTTATTACATTTGTTATCCCATACTAACAAACAATACAATCACATAAGTTATCACAGATTTCTTGTCCTCTCGAACAATACAAATCCGACAACCTAGATTTTTAGTTGAGTTTCTAGACTTCCTAGCTTAATTTGATGTAGACTGCGACTAAACCTGCAGCATACGTTAAAACAACGTCAATACAAAAGTATTAGCGAGTATACAAGTTTTGATAGAGTAGCGTAAATGAATAAAAAGTGCTGCGAATTACCACATACATAAACGAGATACAACACACATATATTGGACAGATACTACCGGCTAAGTCTCTCGAGCTGCGATTGCTATTCATCCTAACTAGACCCCGTCGGGTACTATAGTACTATACTAGTTAAAGCGGGACCTCGCGAGTAAAAGTCCTAGCACATATGTAACTAGCATCACGTGTAAATATGCATAACAGTTATTCGCAAGTGATAAGCAGTTTGGTTAATAACTCGTTCTGATAAATTCGATTTGATAGGAACGTATGTTACACCCAAAATGCGATAAAAAGGGTTCGAGTATACTCACAGTCGGTGTTCAACACAACTTGGTTGGATTGAAGGGAGCGCGTCTAAGATTAGCCTGATTACAGAACGATGGCGTAAGCGATGAACAATGCGTTAAACGGTGGCGAGTGAACCAAGTGTCGAATGGTAATCCGATCGGATGGTCATTCGATTGGATGTCAATCCGTTCGGGTGGTCATCCGATCGGATGGCCATTCGGTCAGATTGACATTCGTTTGGGAAGGATGTATTTGTGTATGGTGGCTTTGAAGTTTTCGTTGTAGCATTTTGAAAACAGAGACGTATCTCTACCCTTCAGGTCGTCGATCGAACGGTTGTTCAATCGGATAGCGGTCCGATTGGCAGGACACTCAGTGAGAACAAGTTTACTGTAGGATGGTCACTCGATCGGATAGCAATCAGATCGGATGGAAATCCGTTAGAAACTGATGTTCTTTGGAAATTATAAAAAAATGATTAAGTGTTGAAGTCCAAATGTCAACTGATCGGATGGTTATTCGATCTGATAGCAATCCAATCAGACGGCAATCCGTTCGACGTTCAGATCCTTGAATAGCTTGAAAAGTTCTCGTGTTAGAAAAATGCGCTGATCGAATGGAGACTTTCGCTAAGATATGGATGTCACTCATAGCTCGACGAAAAGTTTTCGTGTTAGAAAAATGCGCTGAGTGAGCGATCTTATCGAGAGTTCTTGGTTTTCACGCCTGATCTCGACTGGACCACTCGGTTGTGTTATGCGGATATTTTCAAAAATGTGTGTATTGTGTTGGCCTTAGGAAAGGCTAAGTAATAATCCAGCCTTAGGAAAGGCTCTTCGTGTGAAGTTGTAGTATACAGTGTTCACGTGAAGTTGTAGTTTTTAGCGAATTCGAATGAGAGTAACAAGTAGGCCCGTACAATTCCTACTGAGTTCGTACGAGTCGGCCCGTTGGTACTTAGACTATAGACTAGGTCGTTTCTAAGACTTTGACCCGGACTAGGTCTGATGTCCTACCTAATTCCCTATTGTTATGGCTCTGATACCAATCTGTCACACCCCAACCGATGGCGGAATCATCTGGGCGCAGCACTAGGCGAATCAGATTGCTCAAGAGAATCCATAACAACTATAAAGCGACAATATTTATTACATTTGTTATCCCATACTAACAAACAATACAATCACATAAGTTATCACAGATTTCTTGTCCTCTCGAACAATACAAATCCGACAACCTAGATTTTTAGTTGAGTTTCTAGACTTCCTAGCTTGATTTGATGTAGATTGCGACTAAACCTGCAGCATACGTTAAAACAACGTCAATACAAAAGTATTAGCGAGTATACAAGTTTTGATAGAGTAGCGTAAATGAATAAAAAGTGCTGCAAATTACCACATATATAAACGAGATACAACACACATATATTGGAAAGATACTACCAGCTAAGTCTCTCGAGCTGCGATTACGATTGCTATTCATCCTAACTAGACCCCGTCGGGTACTATAGTACTATACTAGTTAAGGCGGGACCTCGCGAGTAAAAGTCCTAACACATATGTAACTAGCATCACGTGTAAATATGCATAACAGTTATTCGTAAGTGATAAGCAGTTTGATTAATAACTCGTTCTGATAAATTCGATTTGATAGGAACGTATGTTACACCCAAAATGCGATAAAAAGGGTTCGAGTATACTCACAGTCGGTGTTCAACACAACCTGGTTGGATTGAAGGGAGCGCGTCTAAGATTAGCCTGATTACAGAACGACGGCGTAAGCGATGAACAGTGCGTTAAACGGTGGTGAGTGAACCAAGTGTCGAATGGTAATCCGATCGGATGGTCATTCGATTGGATGTCAATCCGTTCGGGTGGTCATCCGACCGGATGGCCATTCGGTCAGATTGACATTCGTTTGGGAAGGATGTATTTGTGTATGGTGGCTTTGAAGTTTTCGTTGTAGCATTTTGAAAACAGAGACGTATCTCTACCCTTCAGGTCGTCGATCGAACGGTTGTTCAATCGGATAGTGGTCCGATTGGCATGACACTCAGTGAGAACAAGTTTACAGTAGGATGGTCACTCGATCGGATAGCAATCCGATCGGATGGCAATCCGTTAGAAACTGATGTTCTTTGGAAATTATAAAAAAATGATTAAGTGTTGAAGTCCAAATGTCAACTGATCGGATGGTTATTCGATCGGATAGCAATCCGATCAGACGGCAATCCATTCGACGTTCAGATCCTTGAATAGCTTGAAAATGTTTAAGTGTTGGAACCAAGTGCAATCCGATCAGATAGCCATCCGATCGGGCAGTTCGATCGGATGTCAATCCGATCGGATGGCTATCCGATCGGATGGCTATCCGATCGGATGGCTATCCGATCGGATGGCAATCCTTCCCAACGAACCAGATCGTCTTGAACTTGATTATTTTTGAAAGTTTTTGCAGTTTGATCGAGACGGTATGACAACGTACTAAACAATGGAACTCCACCGAGGCCAAGTCTTCAGATCAGATGGGAATCACCCCGTCCGATCAGTTAACTGTCCATGACGGTTGTTCGTGTTCAACCCGTTAACCGGTCGTCTCGTAGATAGAAATCAGTTCTCAAACCGACACTTCACTAAAGAATGAGTAGAAGGCCTGAACGAGCTCCTATTCTATCGGTTTTTAAGTAAAAAGTTAAGAAAGTTTGAAGGAAGCTTGAAATACTTAGATTCGGCTTAGATCTAGGTGAGATTAATGCTTACACACCATGAAATCCATTAGATCTGAACTGTTCTTGATGAGATGAGGTCACACTTCCTTGTTCCTAAGAACTCCATGATGACATCACCTTAGAACGCCCCAAATCAGAGGATTTTACGGTGAAAAAGTGAGGTTTGATGTTGGAAAAGATGAAGGAGTGCGTGTAGATCATAGAAGTACAAGATTTGAGGTAGAAACTTACAAGAATCGCGAGGAATCGAGAGAAAATAGCCCCAAAGCGTGCTGGTCGAGTGAGAGCTGTCACATCACTTGAACAGTGATGTGACAAGTGCTATTTATAGGTGTAGAGGAGAGCAGGTGATGGAGTGCCATGGATCGGATGGCAATCCGATTGGATGGCCATCCGATCAGGTGGTCACTCGATCGGATGGTCATCCGATCGGATGATCATTCGATCGAATGGTCGTTCGATCGGTGTTCTCCGGCGAGTTGCGTTTTGATGTTTCGTTTTGCGCGTTGAGCGTTGCGATGGTTTGATTGCACATTTTCATACACACCTTTATATATTTATTATAATTAGTCACAAAGGGTCGTATAAATATCCATATTTCAAAGTCTGCGTTGCGACAATCGAGTTGTGCGTTTCGAATATGCGTTGCGTTACGACACATCACGGTTATCGAGGAGGGTAGAATAGGTCCTCACTCAATGTCATCGTGAGTGTTAGTATGTGCGATTTGATGTGTTATAGCGATAAAGTATGCGAAATATGCGAATATACTGCGAAGTAGCGATGTAAGCGATATAGTTACATTATGATCCGAATATCTAGTGCTAGGCGTAACGAGTATTGCGAGTAGTAACAACGCACGAACGTGCGGGTTGGTACAGTATATTACATGCGTTGAATAAATCTAATTTTATATACAAAATAATAAAAAAATTATATCTTTAAAAATACTAACATATATATTCGATACGCGATGGATAGGGAGATTGAAGAGATGGTTCTTAACAGAAGGTACGTTATTCAAAAAGCAAATCAGCAGCCATTTTCGTGATAAAATGTTGGTACCAGTTCTGACAATTTGATTTATAAATTATGTAATAAAATCATTACAGGGTTGAATTAATGTAATTTTATATATTAAATAATAAAAAGTTATTTCCTTAAAAACCGAGTGTATTGTACGGGTTCAATAAATGTAATTTTATATACCAGATAATAAAAAAAATTATATCTTTAAAAACCCCGTGTATTGTACGGGTTGAATAAATGTAATTTGTATACTAAATAGTAAAAAAATTATATCTGTAATAATCCCGTGTGTTGTACGGGTTAAATAAATCTAAATATGATAGTAATACAAAATTTGGTTTTCGTGATAAATAATTTGTCTTACATAAAAATATCTTAAATTAACAATTTAAATTTGAGGATAATATTTTATTAGAAAATAAAAGGATTATATTCAAAATTCAAAGTATGACAAGATTTAATATTAATTAATTATTTATTTGTTTAAATAATATAAGATTGTAACAAAGTAAGCGCGAAAATAAAAAAGTAAAGGCCTCTAATAGATCATGATTTCTTTTATTATATAATAATATAGATAGACATAGATATAGATATAGATTATGTAATGTATAGTGTGAGGTTCATTGGGGAACACTAAAAAAGTGGGGAACAGCGGGGAACCGACTCAAACGAACTCCGATTTGACTCATTCCACCTGCGTTGGAATCGGCTCGTCGAACCCTAACTAAGATCTCTTAACCCTAAACCCTAAATCCTAACTCCTAAACTCTAAACCCTAAAGCTAAAAAATAAGGCTAAAACCTAAGCTAAACCGTAAAATCTAAACTATAAACCCTAAAAGCTAAACCCTAAAGGCTAAACCTAAAGCTAAACCCTATAGCTAAACCCTAAAGCTAAACCCTAAACTCTAAAGCTAAACTCTAAACCCTAAAGATAAACCCTAAGGCTAAACCCTAAAGCTAAACCCTTTAAGCCAAACCCTAATATATTTAGGGTTTAGGGGTTATGATTTAGGGTTTAGGGTTAAGAGATCCTAGTTAGGGTTCGACGAGATGGTTCCAACGCCGCTGGAATGAGTCCAATCGGAGTTCGTTTGAGTCGTTTCCCCGCTGTTCCCCACTTTTTTTAGTGTTCCCCCATGAACCTCACACTATATATATATATATATATATATATATAACCACCCACTTTTTCTAGGTTTCTTTTAATTGAAGGTGTATTTATTTCTTACTAGCAGGATGCCCGCACAATGCGGCGAGAGTGACACAAAACTGGTAGTTTTCTTATTCATATAATATTTATTGTAGCATCATTGTGATGGATATATATCAAAAGCGAAATAATCTGGTAATCCATTTCATGTGTTGTGCATGGTTCGGTTATTATCCTCAACCGAAGCCGAAACCAAAGTCATCGGTTAATCTATTCTATTAACCAATTGGTTTTTGGTTTATTCAGTTAGATTGACGGTTTTTGGTTTGGTTCGTTTAATTTTAGTTAATAGCAAAAACCAAACTTGGCTAAAACTTTTTCTTAGAATTATATGAAATTGATGTATAAATACATGAAATGAAAGTATAAATATAGGGTTATTGGATTTTAATAATCATAAGTTTCACCTGTTGGCCGATAATAATCCCAACTTTAAAATTTCCCTCCAATAATCCCAACTTGTAAAAGTTTGGCCGCCATTGATCCTTTTCTAACATAGGTGCACTTAAATCAATTAAGGAGTCTCTATGTGTAATTGAATCTATTGAGGACACCAAATTCTTATATGTTTGAAAAAGATCAATGACGGCCAAACTTTTACAAGTTGGGATTATTGGAGGGAATTTTTAAAGTTGGGATTATTATCGGCCAACAGGTGAAACTTAGGATTATTAAAATCTAATAACCCATAAATATATGAAAAGGAGATATAAAATATGAAATATATGAATTGGAGGTATAAAAGCTAGAAATTTTTGAAAATATGAATGATTCTATCAGGTTCAGTTAATTTTGGTTAAACGAGAGTACAAAAAAATCAATAACTGGTTTTGGTTAATTCAGTTTTCAGTTAATTTAGTTTTTGGTTGATTTCAGTTTGGTTTCATCTGTTTTTTTGTGTGGTTTAGGTTAATGATTTAGTTATTATTCACTTATTAACTGGTTTTGGTTAATAACCGATAGGTGCAAGCGCGATGTGACGGGAAACACAGACATTGCCACAGTGTGCATTGTTCGGTTGGTTAGATTATTATTCTCAACCGAAATCGAGGTCATCGATTAGTCTATTTTATTAAACAAATCATTTTAAGTTAATCGGTTTCGTTTATTCATTTAGATTGACGGTTTTTTGTTTGATTAATTTAATTTCGGTTAATTGCTAAAACTAAACTTGAGCTAACATTTTGATTAGAAATGCATAAAATTTTGGTATAAATACATGAAATGGATGTATAGCTAGGTACATGAAATGGAGGTATAAATACATAAATTGAGGGTATAAATATGAAATACATGAACTAAAGGTATAAAAGCTAGAAATTTACGAAAATATGAATGGTTCGGTTTAGTTAATTTTGGTCAGACGAGGGTACAAAAAAAATCTATAAATGTTTTTGGTTAATTCGGTTTCGGTTAATCCATTTTTAGTTAACTCAGTTTTTGAGTGATTTCGGTTCAGGTTCGGTTAATGATTCAGTTATTACTCACCTTAGACACTGTTAATCACGTAACATACCAATATTTTTAATTAAAAAAACTGTAGCAATACTGTACTCAAATTATTGAGAATAAAATATACTCGTTTATATGGTGTAATTTAAAAAAAATATATATTAACGTACCAAAAAGTTATGGTCGTTTAAAAATCGTGGAGGAGTTAGTTTTTTATAAGGGATAAAGTGTGTAACTACTAACTGATTATCTATAATTTTGTTATAGAAGAATGATTAAAGCGTAATTTAGATGAGAGGATTAAACTGAAGGTATTTAATTACTTGATATTTTGTAGCCACTAAACATTCTAGGATAATGACTAAGTACGTCGGGCTTTAATCACTTGTACACTAAGGCTTCATCTACTTGTACATTTTAATCCTCACGTCAATACTGACCAAGACAATTATTAAAACGTCGACAAAAATGAGTAGGTCGTCACGGTACTTTTGAATTTTTTTTAAAACATTATAGTTTATAAGATATGACAAGAATACGTAAAAAGAATTACAAATTTGTTATGGAGGGGGAAAAGTGTAAATAATTACCCATAATTATGTTAAAACTCAGAGATTGAAGTGAAATAAGATGGAAGGCTAAAATATAATTATTGTTTAAAAGACCAATTTACCCTCATTTTAGGGTGTATTTATAAATTAAAAGGGAAAAAGTTCTTATTTTTTGGTATCTTAAAATGCTCATCCCTCATGCATTATAATATAATATAAAAAGAGGGGGAAAATAGTTATAAGGTACAAGTCATTAAGTAGTTATCACGTCTAAAAAATAAAAAAAAGTATTCAAACATTTACTCATTTACCGATGGATTCAATCACAACTATTGTCTTAGGATCATCAAGAAAAAAAAGGAAGGCTTATATATTCCAATTTTCATAAATAGATGGAACTATGGAATCAGACAAGAAACCTGTTAAATATAAAATATAGTCTTTAGTCTTTTGTAACTATTTCATTTTTTTACCAAATATGTAATTTGTTCAAAGAGTCACTATCCTTTCTCTTCCCCTTGTTTCTTCTCTGTCGATCTCCCCTCTCCACCTTCCTCCGCCCTCTTTCAACTTCTGGCCATGGCTTCTTCATCTACAACCGATTCTCCGTTCACACTAAACACTGTTTTCCACATGCTTACCATCAAGCTCAACTCCTCGAACTATCTGTTATGGAGGCATCAGATGCTTCCCATTCTTGCGTGTCAGGATCTGTTACCCCATATTGACGGATCAGCCCTTCCCTCTGGCGAAATCATGATTGATAACAAACCTGTTGCAAATCCGTATCTGGTCAAATGGCGCGCGAATGATCAGAAAGCCATTCTCTTTCTCCATGCTAGTATTTCTAAGGAAGCCCTCGCTGAGATTCTTGGGCTTCCCTCGGGCCACGCTATCTGGTCAGCCCTGGAAAATGCGTACAGTAATACTTCCATTGAGCATATCTAAAACCTCAAAGACCAGCTTCGCCAAATCAGCAAAGGCGCCTCAACTGTCTCAGAAGTTGGCTACAAATTCAAACATTTATGCGACTAGTTAACTGCAGTCGGTCACCCGATGGAAGAGACCGAAAAACTGCATTGGTTTTTATGAGGTCTAGGACCGTCTTTTGAAACCTTCTCCACGCCGCAGTTCGGGCTTCAAAACCGGCACCCATGTTTCTAGATCATCTGGCTCAGGTTGAAAGTCATGAGTAATTCCTTGGTTCCATTCACGGCTCGACTCCCACCCCCACGTTTGCCTTCTAGTCTCAAACCACTTGCTCCACAACTCCATCTCGAGGTCGTTCTCGTAGGTCTTCTTACTCGGGTAACCAACATTGTCATTGTAGACGGACTCCACACTGTCAATTGTGTCGTGTTGACGGGCACTATGCTAACGGGTGCCCAAACCTCTCACCATATGTGTCCCAACCCATGAATTCCAATGAGGAACTTGCACGTGCTTTTCATGCTCAAGTTAATCTAAATCAGGGAATACCGGATTGGACTGTGGGTACCGGTGCCACTGACCACTTTTCCAACACCACTCACAATGTGAACAAGGCAAACCCGGTCCCGCGCAAAACCAATGTTACCTTTGGTAGTGGTAAGTCTCTTCGTGTTACTAAAATGGGCCACTCCACCATTGTGCCTAATATACATCTAAATAATGTGTTAGTTGTTCCGAATCTTGTTTGCAACTTTCTATCTATAAGTAAATTCATGTGGATATTTTGTTTTCCCAACCAAACTTTTATATTTAGGATTGGACAGCGAAAAAGGTTCTCACTCAAGGTCGGTGTGAAGATGGTCTTTATGTGTTAAAGAATAATGGACCTAAGTCCTATGTTGCTGCTTCAAATTCTTCTTTAATAACATCATATGAGTTACGGCATTTACGTTTGGGCCATGTATCGTCTAATTCAATTTGCTTCTTAATAAAACGTAATGTTTGAACCTTACATCTATTTTACCTAAGCCTATAATTTTCTCGTCGTGTGAAATGGACAAAAGTAAGCGCTTGCCCTATATTCTTTAAATGAAAAACGTTCAATTAATCCTCTTGATTTGATCCATTTGTGATCTATGGGGAACATCCCCGGTCGTGTCCGTTGAAGTCCATCGCTATTATGTTATATTTATTGACGACTCATCTCTGTTTACATGGTTATACCCTCTAAAAAGCAAGGTTGATTTTGAACATACCTTTATGGTTTTTATCAACTTTGTGCAAACACAATTATCTAGAAAATTAAAATTTTACAAAGTGATGGAGGTACGGAGTTTACAAATAATTGATTAAAAAATCGTTGGAAGACAATGGCACGCTACATCGCTTATCTTATCCTTATACGCCCCCTCAAAATAGGCGAGCGGAAAGGAAACATAGACATGTGGTTGAAACCAGTTATAACTTCTGTTTAATAGCAATATTCCACCATCATTTTAGGTTGATGCCTTTTGCACCGCTAGAATGCTTTGAAACATAGACATGTGGTTGTCGGGTATACCCCTATCTTCGTGACTATTCAGAAAATAAACTATTGCCACGAAGCTTACTACGTATCTTCTTGGGTTATAGCACACAATATAAAGGATACAAATGTCTGGAACCATCTACATCCCGCAAATTTATCACACGGCATGCACGCTTTGATGAATATCGTTTTCCATTTAAAGCTGAAAATACATCTCATGACACTCACCTCATCCCTTGGCACACTTATCTCACTAATCTACCACCTAAAATTACCTGTGAAAACTCTATGCCACTTAACCTAACCCCTCAACCGAATCGCACCTCTTGTGGTTTTTGCGATGATACGCAGGTTACATCTCCTACCCCTATGCCAACACAAGAAGTCCAAATCTCCTAGTCCATACCACCCGTAACTCACCCTTTTTCCCATGGCGCCCCACCTCCTCACCAAACTGCCCAGGCCCAAGCACAAAAAACGTCTCCCACGGCCCAAACCCTCTATGTCAAACCAACTTCGATCCCCGCTGAGACCGGCCCAACCCTCACTATCACTCCACCTCAGCCGCCCCAAGATTCCACCAATCATCCCAAAACAAACCCCGAGCTATCTCAAAATACATCCTCTCATTCTATGACTACCCGATCGAAGTCTGGTATTTTAAAACCAAAACATCGGACCTACCTTGCCCAAATACCAACCCACCCTCTCCACACTTCCCTATTTTCGAAAGCCACGCCTAAAACCTACAAGAATGCTTTGAAACAACCTCAATGACTTGAGGCTATGAATCACGAGTTATTAGAACTTTCTAAAAACAATACTTGGTCTCTAGTTCCCAGACCTATCAACTAGAACATTGTAGAGTCCAAATGGTTGTTCAGAATCAAACATTGAGTTGATGGCAGTGTTGATCGCTATAAGGCTCGTCTGGTTGCTCAGGGCTTTAGCCAAATCCCTGCGTTGAACTTTCATCATACATTCAGTCCAGTTGTTAAAGCCTCAATGATACATATTGTCTTATCCATTGCTGTTATAAATGGCTGGAAATTACAACAGTTGGACGTCAATAATGGCTTCTAGCATGGGCATATCGATGAAACTATATTTATGGAGCAACCTCCTGGGTTTGGTGACCCCAAATTCCCTGAGCATGTCTGTAAATTAAACAAGGCGCTATATGGCCGCAAACAGGCACCTAGGGCTTGGTTTCACAAACTTAGTGCATTCCTTCTCACTAATGAATTTGTCTACAGCCGTCCTGACACCTCATTGTTTATCTTCAAACGAGATGAATGCATTATGTATCTTCTGGTATATGTTGATGATTTAATTCTTATAGGGAATACAAAGTCTGTCATCTCCAACTTCATATCCAGCTTGCATACGAAATTTGCTATCAAAGACCTAGGCGAACTTAACTATTTTTTGGGCTTAAAATTGCTTACACATTTGATGGACTGTTTTTAAGCCAAATGAAATATGCGTATTACATTCTAGAGCGTGCCGGACTTCTTGATTGCAAGCCTACTCACACCCCCTATCTCCCAAAGTTTCATTCGTTAAAGACGAGGTCCCTCACCAAGACCCAACTCTGTATAGATCCCTTGTTGGTGTTCTTCAGTACCTTACCATCACACGACTGAATATCTCGTATGCGGTGAATCAAGTGAGCCAGTTTTTACAAAACCTTACTGTTGAGCATCTTCAAAATGTCAAACGCATTCTTCGGTATGTTAACGAAACTGTTGCATATGGTCTTACGTTCTCTCGCCCAACCAAAACAAAAATTCTTGGTTTCTCTGATGCTGATTGGGCTAGGTGCCTTGACACCCGTCCTTCCACCTTTGGGTACTCTATTTTTCTGGGTGGAATCTTGTGTAATAGAGTGCCAAGAAACACTCAACTGTATATCGGTCCATCTGTGATACTGAGTATCGGGCTATGGCGAGCATTGCTATTGAACTTGTATGGATCTCCCATTTCCTTCATGAACTCCATGCTCTGCCTCCTGATTGCCCAGCTCTCCTATGTGACAACAAAAGTGCTCTCTTTGTCACTAAAAACCCAGTCTCAAACAAACGCTCTAAACACATTGACCTTGATTATCACTTCATAAGGGAACTTATTGCCTCAGGCAAACTCTCTACTTGCTTTATTCCAACCAAGCTTCAAGTTGCGGACATCTTTACCAAGAGTCTCTCACGTGGTCAATTTGAACTCTTCTGTGACAAACTCGGCATTCGTCCACCACCGTTTCGCTTGCGGGGGAATGTTAAAGTATAAAAATATACAGTCTTTATTCTTTTGTAATTCTTTGATTCTTTTGTACCAAATATGTAATTTATTCATCTATATATTCTTGCATCCTCTTCAGTTGAGGTATGCAAAACAATCCATTTACTCTCGAAACCAAATACCAATACCAACAAGATCAGATTTTTGAAACAAAATAATCATATTACATATTATTCAGAAACCATCTTCTTAACATACACACAACTCAATTACAGAAACTATCTACATTTCTCATCCTCCATAAAGGAACATGTGCTTTCTTTTTCTTTCTTTGTTTCTCAGCCTTCTCCAGCTGCTCCATTCTTCGACTTAACGAGTTAATCATGCGTGTCTGCAACTCGTTCCTCTCAGATTTTAATATTTTTCCTTTTTCATGTTATTTTTTTTATTAACTTGATTCTGGATGTTGCTTTCAAAAACCTAGTGTGTCATTTAGGTTTCGGTTCTATGTATTATACATAATTTTTCCCACGAGTGTCCTGCCATGAGGGCAAGTCCTCCCTTGTATACTTGACGTACAAATGATATGTTGTTGATAATGAGATAATAAAAACAATGTGATTTAAACAATCATTTTTTATGTAATAGATCACTTTCTTTTATAAAACACACTTATTGTAATTATAATTATAAATAATACTAAAATACAAACCCTTAGATACAGTTTCAAGGGTTTGTCTTTTAATCATGGTTGTAAAAGTCGCTAGGCGCTCCCTAGTCGGTCGACCGGGGAGTTGAGAGTACTCGGCCTAGGCGGAGAGTACACGGGGAGTACTCGGAGATGCCAAATTATAAAGAAATTAGTTTTCGGAAATGAAATATATGTCAAATAACATAAATTTACTAATATTTATAACAAAATACGTGAAACTGATATTCATTCTTTAATATGATAGACATAGAAATTATGTTTTATTTTATTTTAAGTCAAACTCGGCCCGAGTTGACCTACTAGATCCGATTTTGGCAAATGTTGACCGCATTTGATTGATTCCGGGTAATTAGTCGGAGTTGAAGAAAGTCGCCTCGGCAGCCTACCTTGTAGCGACTACTCGGGGAGTACTCGGCCTTGGAGACCTTGTTTTACAACCATGCTTTTAATATAGAGTTAAATGTCATTTTAGTCTTTGTGGTTTGGGTTATTTTTTCAGTTTATTCCAAAGGTTTCATTTTTCGCCTGTGGGTCCAAAAAGATTTTACCGTTGTCATTTTAGTCCACTGGGTTAACTTCATCAATTTTTTCTGTTAACGAGAAGGACAATTCGGCCATTTTATATGTAATTCTGTTAACTAAAAGGGCAATTTGACCATATAAAATGACCGAATTGCCCTTCTTGTTAACAAAAAAAAGGATGAAGTTAACTCAGTAAACTAAAATGGCAACGGTGAAACCTTTTTGAACCCACAGGCGAAAAATCAAACATATAGACTAAATTGACAAAATGACCGAAACCACATAGACTAAAATGACATTTAACTCTTTAATATATTTTGTTTTTTGTCCAGTTTTCTAATTGCACCCCCTGCTATTTACTATATTTATCGTACGATTCCTCTACTTTAACTTTCTTAATATACGTGTTTAGTTTCTCGACTTTAATAAAGTTTTTTTGTTCGCTAGTTAACTTTGCTTATTTTCATGTTTAGTTCACCAGTTTACTTCATGTTGGTATTATAATGGGGTGTTCTTTTGGCTGTAACGTGATGTTAATTGTGTTATGGTTTTCTCAATTCACTTCGCATCTAAAGTAATGGTTGGAAGCGACTTTGTCATGTAATGTTGGTTTCGTGACAGCGCGCACGCTGTTATTTATTCATCCGCTTTTACACCCTGCCGCAACACGACGGATCTTAATGCTAGTTTTTTACAAAATACAAATTGTATGCCCAATATTTTCTTAGAAACATACAAATATATAAAACCATTTATTATTTTCAAGAAAGTTAAACTTGGATAAGAACTAAGAAATGAGGTCGTGACTGGTGGGAGCTTATTTTAATAATTTGTCTTTTACATCTACATATAAATTAATGCAACAAATGACGACATGACGTAGCATCGAGCACGGTATTTTCACTGCCGGCCTGCTTTTATACATTTATAATTCAAATGAGATCAAAGTCACATTGATTGGATAACGACGTTACTTATATTCTAATTTAAATTTATTTAATACTTTATCCAATTTAATAGTATTTTCAAATAAAAAAAGTACTGCTAAACATACTTTAATGTCATTTACGTCACAGTATTAAAATATAGCTATTTGTAATCCTTTTGATGTTTATCATCTCCGTTTTAATATTAAGATAAAACTTTTACATGTCAAAGCACCAAAACTGCATATTATATTTATTTGGAGAGGATATACTATGAAGTTTGATTTAGATAGGAATCTATCTATACTATATAATAAAAAAACCCACTTAAGGGACACATGACGCTCTATAAGAGAATGTCGATTATTGATAATATTAAATTGAAAATTTGTAGAAGATATTTGGGATGATTTTTTTAACTAAATCGGTATATTATCTCATTGATTGTATCATATTATACTAGGTTAGAACCCCGTGTATTACACGGGTTTAATAAATGTAATTTTATATAGTAGATAAAAAATAATATATTTTTAAAAACCTCTTTTATTACACGTATTGAGTAAATAGAATTTTATATATTAAATAATAAAAAAGTTATATTTTTAAGAATTTCGTGTATCGTGCGGTTTGAACAAGTGTAATTTTATATACCAAATAATAAAAAATTATATTTTTAAAAAACCCTGTGTATTCACGGGTGAAAGAAATGTAATTTTATATACTAAATAAAAAAAATATATTTAAAAAAACTTCGTATATTGTACGGGTTGAATAAATCTAATTTTATATAGCAAATAATAAAAAAAGTTATATCTTTAAAAACCCTCGTGTATTACACGGCTTGAATAAAAAAAAACTAATGGATAAAAAAAAAAAAAATCCATTTTGATTTAGAAAGATTTTTTTAACAATAGATAAACCCGTGTATTACACATGGTTTTTAAAGATATAACAACTCATGTAATACACGTGGTTTTAAAGATATAATTTTTTTTTATTATTTGGTATATAAAATTACATTTATTCAACCCGTACAATATGGTTCTTATAGATATAACTTTTTATTATTTTATATATAAAATTACATCTATTCAACCCGTGCAATAAAGGATGTTTTTAAAGATATATTGTTTTATTATTTAGTATATAAAATTTATTTATTCAACTCGTGTAACACGGGGTTATAACCTAGTTATTATTTATATTAAATATAAATTCGAAAATCTATCTAACATCTAATTTGTTTTTTTCTTTCACATGAATAATACCGAATATATGTTGCAAAATAGGTTATGTTATATTATTTTTGTATAAAAGATTTATATTAATTTAATTATATTTAATAATTTAAATTAAATAATTATTATCTACAATTAAGGATGGTCTAGAATAATGACAAGTGTCATCAAATTGGTTTCTTTTATTATATGTATAGATTCATCTTCAATTAAAAATTAAGTTTACCGATAATATCATATTATTTTATTTATTTCAACATTTAGAAGACTTAATATTTATCTTCAATTAGAAATTAAGTTTACCGATAATATCATATTATTTTTATTTATTTCAACATTTAGAAGACATAATGAATATGCAGATGTATATTTGATGAAAGAATATATAATATTCTATTAACCAAGTTACATATCTATCTATATTTATAATAAAGTAAACCAATTTGAGACACATGACGGTTTATGGGGCGATCTCAATTGTCTTTTCCCACCTAAATAAATAGTTATTATAACTATTTTTCAAAAGAAGAAGTTATTTCTTGCAGTTTATACCCCTGACAATGCTTATACCAACGCTATCGAGATGTCTAAATTTAAAAAGTTGTTACTGGATTATCATAGAACTAATATATGATACCTAAAACAACAAATTCTAACAAGATATCATCATTAAATTTTTCGAAATCCGTTACGTATGATCTACAAAATAGAACACGGGGCAACACCATTTACCAGTAAAACAATATTTATAAATTTATGAATTCTTTGTATATTGTCTTAATATATTTATATTCTTATTGAGTCCGTGCCTTAATTTTAATAAATTTTATGTATCTCGGTTATTGAATTTATGTGTAAACTCAGTTACTTATAGCTTTAAAGTTTATACATGTTTTATTTGTTACACCTGTCTGTCACACAGGAAATAACCTAGTTTATAATAAAAGGATACACTAAGAAGTTTGATTTAGATAGGAATTTATAACAATTAAATTAGTAACGAATTACTAGCATTAAAGAAGTGAAATCCTTCCGTTTAAAAGTCGCGTGTGGTTTAAGAGGGGTATTATATATATATATTTTGCTGTCATCTTGATGATGCATTTCAGGGAGCCAATTTTGATGCAAAGAGCCCCTCTCTATAACTGGTACATTGTTGTGCAAGGAGCTCATTATTTCATTTTATTTCTTTGTTCAGGACCATCTAAGTTGAGTATGTATCTAAAGTAGGTGGGTCACGGAGGTTGGGTAACTGGTCAGAGTGGGTTGGCGTAAAACATGTAAAGTTAGAGGGTGAGTCAAGACAGTGGAGTTTACTGCCATCACTTTGTTGTTCAGTTTTCTAATTACATCATTTTTTTATTAAATATGATCACACAATAAAGCGTTGAATCGTATAAGCACCAACGAAGCAAAAGGTGTGAAGCATCTTTTACCCTATGCTTTTCATAGTTGTACTTAAGTGTGTTTCAATGCCAGGGATTGATTTAGGGTTGAATGGGAGAATTGCTCAGGACAGTGGAATGCTACATCTCCATTAAAGTCGCCTCCCACCGTCAAGAAAGTGCCATAAAGCAAGAGCAGCATGGGTGGGGAGGGGAGTTTTGGTTGTTATGATGAGAGAGAGCGAGAGAGCGAGAGCATGGGTAAAAAAAGAAGTTGAAGGGGTGGAGGATGGGTGGCATGCGGGGTCTTGGAAACGCACACGACCCACTGGGACCTGCTGTTGATATCCTTAATGATTAACTAAGCTCAATAATATGGATCGATGAAAAGGTTAGTGTGTTCCGTCGAATTCTATACACTTTTTATGTAATCTTAAAAAAAAAAGATAGAAAAATAATGCATAGACTACAAACTATATTATCACTGTAATAGTCTATATATTTCTTTGTATAGGAATTTTAGTATTTTTTTTTCCTTAAATGTAATATGTATATTTCTTTGTACCGAAATCATCACCAATGGAATCTTAACCTTTGAAATTGAAACTGTAGATGGAATCAAGGGGCAGATTGCGGGTTCTTGCGAAAATGGGAGAGGAAGTAGTGGTGGTAGTGAGCGGTGATGGCTGGTGGTGGTGGTAATTGATGGCAATGGTGGTGGTGTATATAGTTTATGCAGACAAAAAAAAGGAAGAGAGAAAGGGAGAGGGGGTGGGGTAGGCAATGGTAGGAAACGAAGAATTTAGAGCTTATGTCGGCTCTTTACCTCTTAAGTCAGCATCATCAGTCACAGACTCATTTTAGTTACAAGATCAAAGAAGTTGGTCATTCGTTTATCCTTTTCCATTATTAAGTCTATGAATCAAACGAAGAAAATAGTGACTTAAATGAGTGGTATGATACTAAAGAAGTTGACTGAGGAAGACCTCCCTTTATCCTTTTCCATTATTAAGTCTATGAAAAGATTCACTAGGAAAGCCAAAAATTATGGACTTTCAACAATAATGTTTGTGAGCTACAGATCTGAACTCCGAATATAATTTATAATATATTATAATATAATTGTAGGTGAATGATATTCTTCGGGTCCGCTTTTTCGAGCATACGTCAACATACGTCATTACGTTGGACAAACACCTAGAGGTAGCTGATTGTGTTACTGTTATTTTTTGCTTATCATTACCAAAACTAAAAAAACAAAATTTCTCATTGTTTTTCTTGGTTGTACAAGAATCCAAGGTATCTTTATTTTGCTTAGAAAAATATCGTCTATTAAGAACCTTAGAATAATTTTTCTATGTACACGAATCAGTTGAGAAATTCATGATTGGGAGCTACATTTTTCAGTTTAATGTAATTTAATATCTACATAAGTAACGGAATGTTTCTTTTATTTCAAGGTTCATGTTTAAATGTATTTTTTTTCAAAAAATAAAAAAACATATCATTTCTCAACACACATATTCATAAAAAGATTTAAGGGTGTGTTGATGATTATTTAACCCGTATATTATTGTTGCTTTTGATTGTAATTTAAATTTTCTTACACGGGTATCTACCCGGGGAATAACCTAGTCTATCTATATTTATAATAAAGTAAACCAATTTGAGACACATGACGGTTTATGGGGCGATCTCAATTGTCTTTTCCCACCTAAATAAATAGTTATTATAACTATTTTTCAAAAGAAGAAGTTATTTCTTGCAGTTTATACCCCTGACAATGCTTATACCAACGCTATCGAGATGTCTAAATTTAAAAAGTTGTTACTGGATTATCATAGAACTAATATATGATACCTAAAACAACAAATTCTAACAAGATATCATCATTAAATTTTTCGAAATCCGTTACGTATGATCTACAAAATAGAACACGGGGCAACACCATTTACCAGTAAAACAATATTTATAAATTTATGAATTCTTTGTATATTGTCTTAATATATTTATATTCTTATTGAGTCCGTGCCTTAATTTTAATAAATTTTATGTATCTCAGTTATTGAATTTATGTGTAAACTCAGTTACTTATAGCTTTAAAGTTTATACAAGTTTTATTTGTTACACCCGTGTGTCACACGGGAAATAACCTAGTTTATAATAAAAGGATACACTAAGAAGTTTGATTTAGATAGGAATTTATAACAATTAAATTAGTAACGAATTACTAGCATTAAAGAAGTGAAATCCTTCCGTTTAAAAGTCGCGTGTGGTTTAAGAGGGGTATTATGTAAGGTTGTTCACGAGCCGAACCGAGCCGAGCTAGAGCAAAACTCGGGCTCGACTCGATTATAAATCGAGCTGGCTCGGCTTGGTTTGGATTTGAAACCGAGCTAGAAATCTAAGTTTGGGCTCACCTTGGTTTTAAACCGAGCTGGTTCGGCTCTACTTGGTTTGGCTCGATTTTAAAAAGAAAAATTAATACATGGTTTTCAAAATTCAGTAATCTAAAATATTATTCAATAATTCAAAAGAACATATGTAAAATAAGCTCAACCTAATACTTTACAAGCCAAAATCAAGTTTAACAACACAAAATACGTTCTTCATTTCAACATAATACAATATAAGTTCATTAGCATGATAATCAACCTTTAAATGTTGTATGGATATTAAATTCCACTCCTAATCACATGTAAATAATAATCAGTTTTTGTGATATATTATAATATATATAAAAATAAAATATATTAAAAGTAAAATAATCCGACCTAAGCCGAGCCGAGCTGGTATGCGAGCCAAACCAAGCTAATTCGGCTCGTTACGAGCCGAGCCGAGCTAGACTCACTTTCTAATAGAGCCGAGCCAGCTCGACTCACTTTCAAACCGAGCCACATCGAGCGAGCTTTTTCCGAGCTAAATCCGAGCGAGCTTTGAACGCGAGCTTTTTGGACAGCCCTAGTATTTTGATCCCCTGTAGGATCGTTTTCAGACCCGAACGAGTCGATCAGAAGAGTTTATCTCTGTTTCAGAGGCGGAAACTAAGAAACTGAGTTCAATTCAGCAAGATATACACTTTTAACTGTTGTATCATTGATTTAGAAGACGTTTACAACCTGACAACACTTCGGCAGCACTTCGTTGCTCTGGCCGGAAAGTTACAAATGAATTAGACATAAGGGTATTTATAGTGAAGGACCCTTCCGTTTGAAAGTGACCCTTCCGTTTGAAAATGACATGACCATTTCAAACGGAACCCTTCAAACTTTCAGCTTCAAACTTTCAGCTTCAAACTTGTAAACCGAGACTCGATATAAGACGTAGACAACAGATGAATGCACCAACAGACTCCCCCTCAGATGTTGACGGAGTCTTTAGTGTCGAGTCTCTGCATCTTCAATCTTTATCAGTCTTCTCGAACTCTTTGAAGTATTTGACGTTGTAAGAATCCTCAAATCTTTCTCTTCTCTTTTCACCATCATCAACAAACTTTCACGAACAATCTCTATTAGGATGTCTTCAGACTCCCCCTTTCGCTATGCTGGGATCGCAGTCTGGCTTGTCAAAAACACAGAGTCTTCAGGTATCGGAACTTGACTCTCTATCATTCAAATAACCTGCACATGCTCTACCCAAAAATAAATTTTCTGATGACCTCTAGTAGAACAAATTTTAAAATGATTCAACACAGAAATATCATTTTCATTTCAAACATCTTCAAACAAATACTTTCCCAAACCTGTTCGTCACGCTTAGCACTCGGAATTTTGAAAATTAGCTCTCCAATATCAGTTGTCGAAAATCTTTTTGAATTTTTCAAAATTTATGCTAAAACACACTAAAATCTTTTTGGATTTTTTTTATAGCATGAAATGCAACGCAGAGAAGAAATATTTACATACAATATTTTTGTGAGTTTGTGTAAGAGGATCATATCAGTTTTTGAGACAAATCACCAACACCATTAAGCTTTAATCATTTTAAGTTCTAAATGATTCACTTAGATTGTCAGTATACTGGTCCACTTAAATTCTCACACAAAGTTCAACTGCTTCGAGATACGAGATTAATGTCTTAAGCACTTGAACTTATCCGTGTGTCCCACTACTTGAATATACTCCCGTATCCAGATCCCAATATTCAGTCTTACAGGTGAGTATACCACAGATGATATCTGTTAGGGGAATAAATTATAGTACGAGGGCCGTGAGAGCTCAGGTCGATCTTTCGATACGCAGAGAGATGACGGCTTCGACTTTTGGTGAGTCCCCTTTAGAGGATCTTTTGCATTACAACAGCAGCGACTATCAATTTTATTGTTTCATCAGCTTGCTGAGGGCGATGCTATGTTTCAAGCATTTGCAGAAAGCATTATCCGGGGACTAGGTCAGAAATTTCTTTCAGCAGAAGTCCCGGGATAATACCCCAGATATCACTGAGCATAAAGACCTAGTATCTCAGAATAAGGGACCTTTCAAACAAGATTTCAGGGGTTACCTATATATCCAAGTTTGTGTTAACCCACAGAACAAGCAAGTTTGAAATTTAGGTTTATATCTCGTCACAATCTACTAAATGTGCAAAAACCTACTGGCACATCATCAGTGAGACCGTTTATCACATTTTTACTTTCCAATTCTTTAGCATGCTGTGATCGTCCACTGATGTACTATCATTTCCTCTTTTATGCAACAAAAACTCATTTTTGATTTTATCATGTTTTTGGCTTTTTCAAATTTTCAAATGTTTTTGGATTTTCTAAAATTCTTACTCCCCCTAAAATGCAAACACATTTTAGGAAATTTGAAAACAAACTGTACACAAACATGACAACTAATATCGAATTGCCTCAATTCGCCATCCACTTGGCATAAACAATCAGAACTCCCCCTCACAACAAACTATTTTCCCATTATGATTTCAAAACACTTAAGTTTGTTTTAATCAAATGGTTTTTCCGGAAAATAAGTTTTGTTGATTTTATCACTTGTAAAATTGGGGATCAAAACATCACATTGTTTTACCAATCATATGTAGGAAATCAGATACAACTTAATGTCCCTGATTTACCACTTGTAAGATCAATCTAATCAAGCATTTTCAACCAATCATCATCTGTTGATTGAATTCTCAAGGTGCCGATTCCTACTCCTCGCTTACAAACCTGGGAGTTCCGGCAAGTCCTGCAAAAACTTCTCAAACATTTTATACAAACATGATAAAGAATAATGCTGATTCATGATCCACGATTACCAACTTGGGATCTCCGGCAAGTCCACAGACTCATTGTTCATAGTATGAACCATCCCAGTCACAAACTAAGGATGGTTCAGTTTTCTCCTTCTGCATCTTTTTCTCATAAAACTCCTTTGTTCCTTTGACCTTCTTGTCAATCATTTTACCAAAAATATGATGAACTTTGGAGTTAAAGACTTTCACAACATCGAAATCCTTTTTGTCATCATAAAATTGATTTGATATCTCAACTTTACCAATTTTCTTTTTATAATTTTCAGCCCGAAGTGATGGAAAATTTTCATCATTCACAGTCAGAACTGATTTTTCTCCTTTTACCTCAACCTGTGGCTCATCTGATTTTGTGGAATCAGATTCATCGCCAGAAGATAGCTCCTCTGATTTCGACCTATCAGAATCATCGCTAGAGCTACCACCAGACCTTTTAACAATCCATTTCTGGTTGTCAGATTTAGCTCTCTTCTTGTAAAACTTGTTTGAACATTCACCAATTTCAAAAGTAGAATTTTTGAAAAGTTTGGTTCTGTCAATTAGTGGTTCAAACACAATTTTCTTGTCTTTCGAGTTACGAGAAACTCCCTGTTTTGACTTTGAACAATCTTTGGCAATATGTCCAACATTGTTGCATTTGAAACAGGTTCTCGTTTCTTTCATCTCTTCTTGCTTTTTTGCAAGAAATTCTTTGTTCGATTGTCTCCAGAATTCTTTCTTTTCTTCTTCTTCTGATGAAGTACCTGAAACAAATGTCATCTTTGATTTAAAATCATGAACATATTTTTCATTTTTCTGTTTTTCTGTTGGAATAAATCCAAGACCTTTCTTTTTGAAATTACGGTTAGGATTTGGTTTCTTTTGAAAACCAGAACCAGAACTGTAACCTTTTTTCTTGTTTAATCTTTGTTGTACTCTTGAGGTGTAAGGTTTACCTTTAAGATTTAAATCTTTTATTTCAGAAATATTAATTTCTATAAGTTTGAAAACCTTTTTGATCAATTCAGTTTTGACACCTCTTATTGGAAATTCCTCATCAGAATATAATTTGTCGGAATCATTCAATGTATATGCAACTTTGAATGTTTCGTCATTCAAATTAGATTTTGATAACAGGAATTCTCTATTGTAAACCCTTTTAATCAAAGAATTTGGACTGTTGACCGTCGAACTCGAACTTTCAGAACCAGACTTTGACTCTGACTCTGACTTTGACTCTGAGTTTGACTCCAACTTTGACTCCTCAGTTTCATCTCTATCTAACACCTGATCGACAACTTTCTTTATTAACTCGGACTCATGATCAGTATCAGATGATGTAAACACGACATCAATATTTTCTGGCAAATTGACCGAGGACTCCGACTCCCACTGTAAATTTGTTGCTTTTTTGACTCTTTCCTGATTTGGATTTCTGGGCAAATATCCATTTTCTAACGGGGGTGGACACTTGTTGTAACTGACATCTTGTTTCTTACCAGAATCCTTCTTGTCAGTCTTTTTCTTTGATTCACTCTTCTTCTTGTTCTTCTTTTCTGGAGTCTTTTCTGGAGTCTTTTCTTCAATCACTTTTCCATCATCCTTCTTTTCTTCGGTTACTTCATCCTCTTCAAATGCCTTCATTCCTTCAACAGTTGGATAGATCCCGTCAATGACATAAGAAGTACATGAGTAACTTTTCAACAATCGGTTCACTCTTTCAGTCTCAATTCTTTGCAACTCCAACTTTTGTTCTAGCACAGCACACTTCTCAATGTAGTTGTTCACCACTTTTTGCTTTGTCATAAAAGCTCCTTGAAGTGTTTTCATCGCTGTTGCTTGTTCTTCACTTGTTTGATTATACTGGTTCATTGCTTTGTTCAGTACATCATAAGATTCCTTTAAACTATTCAAGTTATAGATCAATGTACTGTTCTGCTTCTTCACAGCTTCACAGTTTTCACACTTCACTGGAATCTTCTTTGCATCAACTTCTTCATCAACTTTGAATTTTGGAACTTCAACCTTTACTTTCCTTTTGATCACTGGAATTTCTTCATCATCACTGCTCACTGGAGTCTTTACCTTTTTCTTCTTCTTTTTAACCTTTTCATCTTCACTGTCACTTTCAGCAATTAGTTTCATATCAGCTTCGAATTTTCTCTTCCAATATTCAGTATCATCATCACTGTCCTCTTCAACTCGAGCTACAAAAGCTGTGTGAGCTTTAGCTTGATCAGGAATATAGTTATCCCAAGTAAAATTCTCCCAGCTAAAACCCTCAGGTAACTTTTCGTCATCTTGATCTATTATCAAGGCACTACCATTTACTCTCTTTAAAGAATCTTGATTCACTGTACAAGCTCTCTTTCCAGAGTCTTCAATAATTTGCATTCCATGTGCAGTTTGTGCTTGATGTTGATGTTGTTGAGACGGTTGTTGAGCAACTTGATGGTAGATGGCTTTTCGGTAGTAATCATTGTTGTTGTTAAAAGGATTATGAGCTCCACTTGCTTCGCGATTTTTGCACTCCCTCTTGAAATGACCTTTCTCCCTGCAACGAAAACAAGTGACTTTAGATTTGTCAAAACCTAAAGTAGAAGTACCAGCCTCACGAAGATCATCTCTTCCAGTGATTTGCTTGAATTTCTCAGCTCTCCTCAACACGCTGGCCAAACACCATTTTATGTCCATCAACTCCATCTCTTCAGCATCGATCTGGTCGTAATCTTCTTTTGTCAACATTGGATTCCCAATTCGACCTGCAACAAAACTACCATAAGATTCAAGAACAGTTCCCAATAAAGACATATGACTTTTTGCTAACTCTTCAGAAAATTCCTGATCATTTTCAATGTTCAACACAATGTTGCATTGAATCTTTTTGCCATTTCTTGTTGTTGACACATTTGGATCAAATGATGGAAATGATGTAAAACTTGTTTTGCTGTTTGATCCTGATGATGAACTTCCAGGAGAATTCTTGACATTGTAAGCAGTTTCTATTTTCGGAGATAGATTTGAAGACTTTTCATTCACTCCTGCTTTATAATACAACCCAATATCTTGTTCACCATTGAAATCTTTCAATCGAATAATCTTTCGTTGCTCCATTTCTTGAGCTTCCAACTTCTCAATGAACTTGCTGAGTGTCAAACTGCTAAAACCTTTCTTGTTTCTGAGCATCATAAGATATGTTCCCCAAGTTTCATAGGGCAAAGCATCAGCAAGTTTTTCGATCAACTCTTCATTGTTTTTCTCAATACTCAATCTCTTCATGTTAGCAAGCAAATTGCAGTATCTTTCGATAATCTCTCTTGTACTTTCATTCTTTAATCCGCGAAACAAATCAAATTCTTTCTTTAGAAGCGATTTCTTGCTTTTGACCATTTCTTCACTACCATGAAACTTTGACCTTAAAGCTTTCCAAATCGAGTAGGAAGTTCCATTATGTTGCAATAGAACCAAAATATCTTCTTTCACAGCTTGTTGCAATAAACTCAGCATCATTTTCTCATCTTTGTACTTCTTTCTAGCATCGGCAGTCAGATCTTTAATCGGAACCACTTCTTCATCATCATTCATCGGTCGAACATATTTTGTCTCGACACATTCCCAAGCATCTAAGTAGTTAGCTTGTACCCAATTCTCGAAACGACCTTCCCAACCCTTATATTCTTCGATGTTCATTAGTTTGGGCGGTTTTTGCATCGTTCCAGTTTCGTTTTCGAGCATTGTGTTCTGTGCAACAGTGATTGAGGAAACCGGAGTAGCGAATGCGTTGTAAAAATCTTCGTCCATGTTTCGGTTTTTCAACTGAACTGTATCACCTTGTGAAAATACCTGACAATACAAACAACCAAGATCCAATCAGTTTAAAGAATTATCGAATACTCGAATAAGACTGATACTCGGACTGATGAATATTCTGAACGGACTGAATATTGACACACTGTGCGGATTGCAGACAGCTATGACCTGGATCCAATTATGAATGACTTGATTTTGATTTTTACATGCAAACTGACGGACTTTCGAATGACCTGAGCTTTTGAGGCTTTTGAACTCCAAACTGTGTGAATTGAAACCAACTTTCAAGCAAATTGATGACACTTGACTGATGACACTTGACTTGTGATTGGTTGACAACACTTTGCTTTTTGATTGGGCAGCAAATTACCAAACACTTATAATTGGGTCACAGAATATGTAGTGGGCAATTTCACATGGGCCAAAAATCTTAAAAACTAGACATCATATGGGCCACAACTTGGGCAGTCAACCACTTTAATGTCTGACCACTTTAATATCGAATCACTTTAAAAACTAGACATCATTGGACCTCACAAGATAACATCAATTTAAATGCTCATTGGACCTCAATTCTTAATGGGTCGGTGATGGGCTGCAAATGGATAACATGCTAGCCGACAATGACTTTTCACAGAATCAACTTATAAAGAGGGCGGCAACTTGTTTTTCAAGTTAATGTCATTGGACCTCCAAGTCCACTATTCATTCAACGGATTGGGCCAGAGAGCTCATAATTCAAACGGTCAGATATATCCAACTTTCATTGAACCATTTCTTTTATATAACATCACTAGCCGACAATTCAAACTGTCAGATATATTCAAACGACAGAATCTTTTTTTTTAAACGATAGGATCCATGTTTTCAAACGATGTGATGTGTTTCAAACGGTTGCTTATCAAACGGTGATAATTTTCAAACGAACAGGATATTCTTTCAAACGACCACTCAAACGGTGACAACCTTCAAACGATAGAACATATGTTCAAACGATGGAACACATTTCAAACGATGGGATGTTGATTTCAAACGATGGGAACTATTTTTCAAACGATGGATCTATGTTCAAACGATGGGAAGTCTTCTTCAAACGACGGGAGGATATTTCAAACGATAGGAACCCTATTTCGTTCAAACGGACACCTTTTTAAGCCATTTTTACCACTTTTACGTCGAGTTTTAAGCTGAGACTCTCAAGGCTTTGTTAAAACATCATTAAACACACATTGTGAAAGTTTTAGCCAATTTCAACCGTGAAAACTTGTAATTTTCGAAAAAGAAAGGTGTAGAAGTAGAAAATGCAGCTGAATTGTATAGAACTCTTCCTCCTGAGCTCTGATACCACTTGTAGGATCGTTTTCAGACCCGAACGAGTCAATCAGAAGAGTTTATCTCAGTTTCAGAGGCGGAAACTAAGAAACTGAGTTCAATTCAGCAAGATATACACTTTTAACTGTTGTATCATTGATTTAGAAGACGTTTACAACCTGACAACACTTCGGCAGCACTTCGTTGCTCTGGCCGGAAAGTTACAAATGAATTAGACATAAGGGTATTTATAGTGAAGGACCCTTCCGTTTGAAAGTGACCCTTCCGTTTGAAAATGACATGACCATTTCAAACGGAACCCTTCAAACTTTCAGCTTCAAACTTTCAGCTTCAAACTTGTAAACCGAGACTCGATATAAGACGTAGACAACAGATGAATGCACCAACATCCCCCAACTGAATAATTTAGCTCTCCTCCACGGCTCCACCTCCCCGCCCCACCCCCCCAATTTTTTAAAATGTTAATAACTTTTTTTCATACGACATTATTTTTTTTTAATAAAATTTTCTCCATAAGTACGAGTGTTTTTTTTATCTTTAAAACGATGATACTTTTGAAAAAAAATCGAAAACCCAAATGTGTAAAACACAATAGTAAAACCCAAATCGTATAACACAATTCACAATGGTAAAACCCAGATCAAAAAACGCAATTCAAAAACCCATATCGTAAAAAGCAAATCAAAATGGTAGAACCTAGATCGTAAAACGCAATTCGAAACCCCATATCGTAAAACAGAATAGTAAAACCCAGATCGTAAAACACAATTCACAATGGTAAAACCCAGATCTACTCGTCTTAATTTTCGTTTTCGCTTTCGCTATTCTCGTCATCTTCGTCTTCCTCGTCATTCGTTTCTTCTTCACCCTCGTTTGGAATGTACCGAACCGACCATGCGTGTTGAACCAAATCAACCGCTAACCCAGTATGTTCTCATGCACTCATAGCCGCCTCTTGCTCAACCTCCTCATCGGTCGAGTCACCCTCATCGGCTAAAAACTCTTTGTAATAAAAATTGGCAACGGACGACGAGGACGTGGGGGAATCCATATTTTATAGAAATGGTTTGTAGTTTGAGGTTGTATTTGTATGTGTAGGTTTCAGTTTGTATAAAGTGTGGTGTAAGGTTAGTATATATATAAAAGTGAAATAAAAAAAATAATAATATATCCATTATTTTGACCGTTGGCAACGGTCCTATTGGGCAAACAAATCAACATCAGGCGTTTAAAAAGGGACGCCCCAACCCATTTTTGCAAAAAAAAAAAAAAAACCCCGGAGGCGGTCATAGGGGGTGTTTGGGCGTTTTTTGGAAAAAAACGCCAAAAAACACCACTACGGGTGGTCTAACCTGAAATATTTGGTTTAGTTTTTACAAAGTGTTGATGGATCGGTTAGTTGGGAGTGGTCTAATTACTCGGATGAGGATGAGGATAGGAGAGCAGTGGTGGATTGCCAGCGGTTACTGACAGGTGTTCGTCTTTCGTTAGCGGATGATAGGTGGGAATGACAGGATGGGAAGTCAATTGTGTTCATTGTGGCTTCGGCCAAGAAATGGCTCTCAAGTGGTAGCATATGTGATGTTGGCCCGATCATTAATTGGTGTAAATGGCTTCCCATTAAGTGCAACATTTTTATGTGGAGAGCTCTTTTGGATAGGATCCCAACTAAAGTGACGCTTCATAGGAGGAACATTAATGTGGAAAATAATATGTGCAATTTTTGTGATGAAGGTCAAGAGACTACAAACCATGTTTTTTCGGCGTGTGCCCTTTCAGTTGGTGTGTGGCAAGGGATTGCTTCTTGGTATGGTCTACCTCCTATCTTTACTTTTTCGATTAAGGATGTTGCTGACCTTCATTCGTATATGGATGGGTCTCAGACCAAGAAGCAAATTTTCCACGGTCAAGGGCGGACCTAGTAAGAAGCCAGGGTGGGCGGGCGCACCCCCTGAAAAAAAAAATTTAGTGTATTTTATAAGGTAAAATTCTCCCCGCACCCCTTGAAAATTTGGTTAAACCCCTTATCCGTACCCCTTGAACACTTGAAAATTTGGTTAAACCCCTTATCCGCACCCCATGAAAAATTTTTCTGGGTCCGCCACTGTCCACGGTATCATTTTTTGACTTATTGGCGGATCTGGAAGGCTAAGAATGGAATTGTTTTTAGTAACAAGTTTAGAAATGTAGTTGAGATTGTTTTAGATGTTAAGAGGTTGGGCTTTATTTGGTATAGGAATAGGTTCACGTCGAGTTCTCTAGATTGGCAAGGTTAGTGTAACTTTGACGTGATGTAATCCTGGTTGGTTTTAGGGTCCTATTTTCGCCTTAGAAATAGGTCGCCTTGTTTTTTTAAGGAGTAAACTGCTAAATTCGTCCCTGAGGTTTGACTCAAATTGCTAGATCAGTCCAAAATCAAGTTTTGTTGCTAAAACAGTCCCTGAGCCTAGTTTCTGTTGCTATTTCAGTCCAATAAATTAACACCGTTAGAACCTCAGTTAATGAATGGGTAAAACTGCTAAATTCGTCCCTGAGGTTTGATTCAAGTTGCTAGATTAGTCCAAAATCAAGTTTTTGAATTTGTTAATTATAAACTTATTTAGGTATATAATTTTTCTAGACTTGCATTAATTTTTTGAATTTGTTAATTATAAACTTATTTAGATTATAAACTTATTTAGGTATATAATTTTTCTAGACTTGCATTAATTTTTTGAATTTGTTAATTATAAACTTATTTAGATTATAAACTTATTTAGGTATATAATTTGTTAATTATAACTCAATACTATTTAGATTAAGTGTGATCTTATTTAGATACTTACGTATATAACTACTAAATATTTACAAAGTTATAACAATAATAATACCCAAATACAGTTTAAGGCGGGTCCAGTTATATTTATGTTCGTTGAATAAATCATTAATATCACAAGATAAAAAAATGGTAAATGACAGGTTCTTAATGCATCAATACTTGTACCAAATGCATTATATATTTTCTTAAATGTCTTAAAATTTAAGATAAATTACAAGTCTACCCTAAATATATAATTTAAATTTGTGTTTAGTTATAAAAATATAAACAAAATGTAGCTCTTTTGGAGAGCGCAATTTTATTTGATCTGTCTTAAACACTGGTTTGACACGACATGTTGTCTGACCTCACCTGAATGATAATATTATTAAATACGAAACCACTTAATTAAATAGAAAAAATGAATAAAAGAACTTTATAATACAAATATTAAATTAAAATAATTGATAAATATTAAACATTAAATAATACGATTTAAATAAAAATATATAAAAATTATGTTAATTTCTTAATATTTAAATTTACATATAATGTTTGTATTTTTCATAACTAAATATTGTTTAAATTAACTGTTGTCTTATTTAAATCCTTAAATAAATACTAAATATTTACATGGTAACAACAACAACAATAACAACATCAAAATAAAATCAGTATTTAAGGCTGGGCCGGTTAAATTGCGCTCTTCAAAAAAGCTACATTTATATTTTTAAAACTAATTTTATTTAAATTAAGTATTATCTTATTTAAATACTTAAGTATATAATTAGTAAACATTTAATGATAATAATAATAATAATAATAATCAAAATAACTAACAAATAATTTTTCTAGACTTGCAAATTATATACCTAAATAAGTTTATAATCTAAATAAGTTTATAATTAACAAATTCAAAAAATTAATGCAAGTCTAGAAAAATTATATACCTAAATAAGTTTATAATTAACAAATTCAAAAAACTTGATTTTGGACTGATCTAGCAACTTGAATCAAACCTCAGGGACGAATTTAGCAGTTTTACCCATTCATTAACAGATGTTCTAACGTTGTTAATTTATTGGACTGAAATAGCAACAGAAACTAGGCTCAGAGACTGTTTTAGCAACCAAACTTGATTTTGGACTGATCTAGCAATTTGAGTTAAACCTCAGGGACGAATTTAGCAGTTTACTCTTTTTTAAGTTTGCCTTAAAAAAGTGTTGCACTGTAGATATTAAGTTACAGTAATATTTAAAGTGGGCTCAAGCTGATCCAAAATCATAAAATTATGGCCTTTTCATAATAAAGTAGATATAATCATAATAATGACTTACCATCACTATTAGATTTGACACGAGCATAAACCAAAAACAAACTTGTCACATTGGAATCATGCTACACAACATTAATTATATAGATAACTAAAATAAATTAACATAATTGTTATAATTCAATTAAATATTTGAAAAATATCAGATTCTTAATCAACATACAGTACTTGATGTTGATGATAATTAAATTTATGTGTGTAACAAGTAACAACTTTAATTGTAACAATGAATATACGTATAGCATATATTAAATTTAATTAGTCCAACTGAACACATCCACGAATATAGTCCATAACACTCTATACACACAAATTGAAGAAGTGAAACTAAGTATTATTAACTCACGACCAAAGCTCTCATTCGAATCATTCCTAAATTTACAAGGGGCAACAAATTTGAGAACCTAAAATGAGATATGTTTACTAAAACAAAACAAACTTCGTGATAATATTAGGGTGAAAGGGACATTTATCACTTGAACCCTTTCAATCCTTAAACCTAATCAATTGAATTTTACCACCTCATTCTAACCATTTTCAACCCCTTTCATCCTGAAAGAATGGACCAATCACTTGAACCCTTTCATTCTAATCCTTTGCCAACGTTCACCTTCCCCCTCATTTTCCACCATCTAGCAACGGGTTCATGAGCCAACATTTGTAGCTGTGTCTCCATCTAGCTTGACTTGCGACAGTGTTCTCATGAACCCTTGCCAACCCGAGCTCTCATCTAGGAGATGGCCCGAGCCCCCTTAATCATTTTCTTTTCACGAGTAACTTCATCATACTTTCATAGTTTACCGATTACAATAACAATACTTTTTATTTTTACTGGTTGCAGAAGTTACTAGGTGCTCCCAACTTGGTAGACAATGGAGTAGATAGTACGTGGCCCAGGCAGAGAGTATTCGGACATGTTGAATTATAAAGAAAGTAGTTTTCGGGAAATCACATATATGTCAAATATCATAAAATTACTAGTATTTAACAAAATACGTGAATATCAAAATAAATAAAAAAATATATGTTCAAATAGTAAAGTGAAGAAACACTAGATAAATGACCGGAATCAAATTATTTAGGGGGGTAGGATCTGCATAAATGGGGTTGTTCTCTCTCGTTTGATTCGATGTGGCTGATCTTCTTCTCCGGTGAACACTGCAAAACAGAACACCGTTAGCCTCATCACGGGAAAATGGAGGTTTTCTCCGTGACCCAACTCCGGCGTGAGAATAAGTATGTGTTTATGAAGAAGAAGAAGAAGTATTGACGAAGTGTATGTAACTTGAGGTTCATACCTGAATTACTCTTATATTTATAGCCGGGAGGTTGGGCGGGAAAACTCGCTGGTGAAATATTGACGGAAGATGCTAACCCCGTAAGTGATTACCTTTCCTCCCGTTAATCGTCTTGATCCGACGTGAATGCACACGGATCGCTATTCAGATCCACGGCTGGGGAATTGCCACGTGGAAAGTGGTCAAGTGGAGGTTTCTCTCCAATTCCATGCCATCATCGTGATTTCAGGGAGGCCTGAGATGACGACACGTGTCCAGACGGTTATAACTGTCTGGTGGTGCAGGATTGAGTTCTTCCAGAAGGTTATTGCCATAATCCAGTGTGACTCCTTATCGTGTGGCACCAGTTGAGTAAATAATACCCAAGTCTGGGCATTATTAAGCGGAAGTGTTTAACTTAGGATTTCCATCCTTTGTTTGTGGAGGAAGGTGCAAGGATTTATGATTTCCTTTTCAGCGCGCGAGTGTTGTCTGTTACCTTTCTCTTGAGTTCTTTTGTAGGACCAGTTGCGCGGCCGCGCAAGGCCAGAAAAAGGGGCTGAGAGGTGAGGTTGTGGTATGGTCCCACGTGCTCGACACGAGGTTTTTGGGACCGTACCCCTTCAAGTCCCCCCAGTCTAGTGTTGTTCTTATGCAAATAAGTGGAGCACTGGACTATATGAGAAAAATGCTTTTTAGCGCGAAAGTAAGGAAACTTCTATGAGAAGATATACTTTGCTCATTATGGTGATTCTGAAAATCTTTGACTTTGGGTGAAGACGGTACAGTAAGGACTGTGTGACAGGCTGTCACTGTCAGGTGCATGTTACTGATCGTGCTTTACACGTGCGCGTGAGTTCGCGTTTCTGTTGATTCCCACTCGCCCCTGTCGCTTGGGTAACTGTGATATCCCGAAAAAGGTGTTGTGGCAGTTACCAATGCTATTTATGGCGGTGAGTATATAAGTTTGTTTGAGTTACCCATTTTTGTTAATCATTACTTTGTTGAAAACTTTTCCCCTTCCTGTCTTCTTTATCCGTTAAGAAAGAATTTGTCATTTCTTCCTCTTATGTCAACCGGAGAACATCACGAAGACTTATCTGAAGAAATGTCTGATGAACTTCCACCGTTAAAGTGGCCTAGGGCAACTTTCGATGGCTTGGTTCAAAATCTTAGATTCCCGGAGAACTAGGCTGCCTTGTACCCTGAGGAGGGTCAAACCGCGGCAGATGCTCCGTCTGGGTATATTACCCTGTTTTGGGATTTCTTTTGTGAAGGCAACTTTCGTCTGCCTGTAACGAAATTTTTTCTTGAAATTCTTGGGCATTACAAGTTTCATCTCTCCCAGATGCACCCGATTGGTATGGTTAGGGTTCGGCATTTCGAGTTCGTGTGTCGTACGATGCATATTGAGCCGACAGTTTCTCGATTCCGGGTTTTTCACCAAATGCACTGTACCCAAGGGTTTTATTCTTTTGTTCAGAGAGCGTCGGCGAAGAAAATTTTGTTTCAACCCCCAAAATCCTTCCATGATTGGAAGCAGAAAATTTTCTTTATCAAAGCCGGCGTTGTTCCGATGAGGATGATATTTAGGGGAAAAGAAGATGTTCCTACTGAAACTATTCAGACCCCTGTTGACGAGAATTGGTATCAGGATCTAAAAGACGTTCCAAACATTGCTTTGCTGGAAAAAGCCCTTGTTGGTGCAAGTATGAGTTTGAATTGGAGGATGGACCGGGAAGAGAAACCGGTGTATACGGAAGATGGTAAAGGTAAGATTGGGGATTTGCCCTTTCTTACCCCCCTCTTTTTTTTTTTTTTTTTTGAACTTGCTCTTCTTCCCCTGCAGTTGTTTCGTTGTATGTCGTTGCATTTAAGAGAGAAGGCGGAAAGATGGGTACCATTCAGAAGAAGCCTGATGAAGAGCTTTGGTATCACCGAATTGTGAAGATTTTTGTTCTTCCATGGGATGCGGATCTGTCTTTTCAGCCTGCTGCTGGTGTTGGTAAGCTATTATCTTTTTAATTTTTGTCCGCTATTCTTGCGCATTCAAATAAATTGTACTTTGCGCTTTGTCAGTAGGCGAACTGTCGAACTTGGGCATAGACCCTGAGGAGAAGAAGCGCGCGACAACTGCTACTGCTGCGCCTAAAAAGAGTGATGTTGAGAAAGCTCAACCCTCCAAGGTCAAAAATGTTGGGGGAGAGAAGAAAGGTACGCGCAATTCTCCTGACTCCCGGTGTGATTATGTGGTGGTTTCTGATTCGTTGGAGGGTCTTGCGCCTGTAGTTATTATTAGGAGGCCAAAACCGGAACCGAAGGATACTGCTGATATTCCTCCTTCTAACCCAGACGATCCCATTGATTTGGAATCGAGTCCTGAGCACTTGGTGCGGACTAAAGCAGGGAAAAGAAAACAGACTGGCGCTGAGGCGGAAGGTCAGCCTGCAAAGAAGATTCGGAGGAAGAAGATTACCAGGAAAGGCAATTTGGACGCCTTTATCTCAGAGTCTGCTCCTAGTAAGTGTCATCTTTGCTTTCTTCCTCTTATGCGTATTGAATATTTATAGACTTTGTTTTTTCAGAAGTCCCAACTTCTCCTACTTCCCCAAAGCCTCTGCCTGTGGTTAACGAAGAACTCCCACCCTCTCCTCCGCGCGCTACTGTTGTTGATCAGTTAAAGGCTACTGAGGTTCCTGAGGGTGGTATGGAGAAGGTTGTTGAGGCTGACAAGCCTGTTGATGTTGCTGTGGAAGCCGAAAAAGTTGTTAGCCCAGGGGTTGTGGATGGTGCTGGTGACCCACAAGCTCCTGAATTTGCTGCTCATGGGTTAGAGAGAAAAAAATCTGCTGAAGAAACCCCTGTTACAGCGTCTCCTTCTAAAGTTTCTGGCTTTACGCCTAAAAATATCGAGAAGGTTTCTGCTGAAAATCAAAGCTCATTCTCTGATGCTGGCAAGAATTCCCCAATCCGCCCAGATGAGACTCTGGGGGATTATTACTACAGAACTTATTCGGAAAAAGATGCCTCCGACACTCATGTCCCTGTTTGGAACCTGAAGAAGGGTGATACTTTCTCGGACTGGCGCGTGTGTCGGGACTGGTTGCCGGGGATATTTCCGCCAGGGGAGATTAAATTTCAGGAAAATCGGCTTCATGAGCAAACGTATCACGCTTACCATGAGGGAGCTGCTTCTCATGCGTCGACCACTCATCGCATAGTGCGTGAGTGGCACAGTATGCACAAGGAGTGGGATGCTTTCAAGGCATCCAAGAAGAAATTTGCTGATGATGAAAACCGGATTGCCCAGTTGAAGGCTAAGCTGGAAGCTGATCAGGCCAAGTTTGAAGCTGATCAGAAAACTGAAGAATGGTCTGTTGCGGACTGGAAGAGAAAAGCGGAGGCTGAGGCTGCTCTTCTTTCCGAGGAGCGCAAGAACTGGAAGAAAATATGTGAAAAAGATAACTCCGAGAAGATGAACCTCCGTAATGTTATCAATAATCTCAAGGCTGAGGTTGAGAGATTGAAAAAACAGGACGCAGAGATTGAGAAGCTGAAGAAAGAGAAAGATGATGCTGAAGCTGCGCTTGATGAGGCGCGTTCACACAGGGAGCGAAGCGAGCAACGAGAGGTACGAGCTTGCGCTACCCTTGCTCTTAGAGATAAAGAGTTAGAAGAACTTACTGCTTTACTTTCTGATCAGGAACAACTCAAGAGAGACCTGGAACTCGCGCTTTCTGAGAAAACCGAAACCTCACGCCGTCTGACTGAGACTGAAGAAAAACTGGAGGCTTCTGAAACGGCGCGGGCCACAATAGAGAGTGAGTTGGAACCTTTAAAAAGCGATATGCTGTGGTTGAAAGAGCGTGGGATTGCCTGTGTAAGTTACTTTTTCCTTTTATGGGAATGCTTTGCGCCTCTCTTTTACTTATTCTTCTCTTGTTCTTGTAGGTTGCTGAATCAGTGTTAAATTCTGAAGAGCTGGATAAAACGGTTGCGCGTTTGGTGGTTGCCGCGCGAAAAGATGGATATTCCCAAGGCTATGCCGAGTGTTCTCACCATGTGAATTACGCTCTGAAGGTTGATTGGGATGTTACCAAATCCGCTACTTATGGTGTTAATACTGGTGCCGCCTTTGCAGCTTTAAAAATAGAATTTGACAATTTGCAGCTTCCTGTTATGGATCTTATAAATGTTGCTTTGCAATCTGAAGATCCTGTGGTGCAGCTGAAGGAAATCTTTCCTGATGAAGGCGAAGATTTATCGTAGAATTTTTGTAATTGTTTTGAACAATTTTCTGTAATATTTGGGATGTGTATCCCTTCTTTTGTTGATGCGCTGTTGCGCAAGTAACGTACACTAAAACACCGCCGTGTTTGATAGTTTTTTTAAGGCGTATTTGTGCGCCAGGAATAGTATGACGTGTTTTTAGTTTACAATATTTTGCATGGGTACAATTACTTTGATCAGGTAAGGCGAATGAAGTTGGTATAAAGCTCATATGTGAACGTATAGTCTTGTGTGATGTAATCACTGACCGTTCATGAGACTTGTATTGTTTTAACCATAATGTTTTTGCGCTTACCAAAAGAAATTGCATGCACTTTGTAAAAAGAAACACAAGAATAATAGAAACTTTGTTGTTTATTTCGGGATAAGGCGCAGAGGCCGTTACAAAGTCTATTAATATAAATATACGAGACTTAACTTACTCTATTTCTCGCCTTAACTTGATAAACTGTGTCATTACGCGAGGAGATCATAGAGTTATTTCTTAATTTTTCGCTTTCTTGCTTGGGCCTTCTTCGCCTCGAGTTATCTGTTTTATTTCCTTGCGCACATTTTGTAGTAGGTAAGTGAGCTCACCACTTTTAAGGGCCTTTTCTATTTCGGTGCGCAAGGAAATGCAATTGTTGGTGGTATGACCACTGTCCTTGTGGTAATCACAATACTGAGCTGGGTCCTGTCCACGTTTGTTCTTCATGGGTATTGGAGGCTTGAACTGATAATCCTCGGTGCTTAAAACTTCCGCGGGAGTTTTGGTTAAGGGAGTCCATTGTCTCTCCCTGTTCTCTTGTTTGGCTTCTCTCTGCGCGGACAATTTGTTGATTGTCGCTCGAGCATCCTCGGATGAATAGTTCCCTGAGCTTGAATCACGCCAACCTTTCTTAAATCTCTTTCCGCTACCTGAGCCTAAATCTTAGGGTCGATTGTGCGATGGTGGAGGCCTGTTGGTAGTGAGATTCTTTTCCGTTTGGGCGTAAACTTTAGCCGCTGCCATCACTTTTTCCCAGCTCTTCGGGAGTCCTTCTGTCCCAGACAGGACTTTTATCATATCGTCGCACCTGACTGCATATTTGAATTAGGCGCGAATCAGCTGCTCATGGACGCCTCCAATCTCCAATACCTCTTTGTTATATCGAGTGATAAAGTCTTCCAGACTTTCATCATCGTGATGCCAAATGTTCATCACATCTGATGTGTCGCGGATGGATCGCCTTTGTTGGCTGAAATGGGTCAGAAATTTTTCGCGTAGATCTTTCCATGACGTGATTTCTCCAATGGGCAAGTTATCGAACCAGATTCTTGCAGCGCCGGTAAGGGTTTGTACGAAAAGATGGATCCATAATGGTAGGGTCCAGCCTTCGACTAGTCCTGCGCTTGTGAAAACTCTCAGATGATCGTCAGGGTCCGTCAATCCGTTGAACTTGCCTACGTTAGACGGCAGCTTTGCTTTTTCTAGCGGAGCCAAAGCTATTTCAGTAATAAATTTTGAGTTCTCCGCCGCTTCTGTAGGACGATAAATCAGGTCATAATTGTGCTCAGCCTCAGGGTTGTAAACCGCACGGGGTCTACACTTGTTGTAATTTGGCTGTAACCGACTAAACATGCTGGCACTTACACGGTAAGTTGAATCATATTCACTGGTGTGGGTGCTCCGTTGAGGACCCAACCTGGTGTGAATTGATGGTCTTCGGTGAGGGTGCGACTTATCTCGATGTTCTCTTTGACGACCTTCTGATTGAGTATACTCGTATCTCGATGGAGATCTAGAGTAAACCTCCATGTCATGGGATGGGCTTTCACGTTGAGAAGCATGAGCACGAGATCCTGGCCTCCGTGAATGAGTTAGGGGAGCAGTTTGTGCACATAACTATGTGTATACTGCATTTAGTGATCCCTGAGACCCGACGTACCAGGAGATTGGGGTTTCTCTTGGGGGCAGAATTGAGTTCACAGGGATCTCTGGCTGGACCCCTGGGGTAATAGGTTCGTTTAGACGATTGGATTGCACCTCGTTGTCATCCGAGGCGTCCTCAGGAATACCTTCAACCTGGATGTTGTTAAAATTCGGCCGAGGGCCAGCTTGTCGATGAGATGAAGTTTCTTCCATGTGTAAATGGAATTAACAGGGTAGATAAAAAAACGAGAGAAAATCGGATGAAACAGAGAAATCGGTGGGCGCCAATGAAGAAACACTAGATAAATGACCGGAATCAAATTATCTAGGGGGTTAGGATCTGCATAAAGGGGGTTGTTCTCTCTCGTTTGATTCGATGTGGCTGATCTTCTTCTCCGGTGAACACTGCAAAACAGAACACCGTTAGCCTCGTCACGGGGAAAATGGAGGTTTTCTCCGTGACCCGACTTCGGCATGAGAATAAGTATGTGTTTATGAAGAAGAAGAAGTATTGACGAAGTGTATGTAACTTGAGGTTCATACCAGAATTACTCTTATATTTATAGCCGGGAATTTGGGCGGGAAAACTCGCTGGTGAAATATTAACGGAAGATGCTAACCCCGTAAATGGTTACCTTTCCTCCCGTTAATCGTCTTGATCCGACGTGAATGCACACGGATCGCTATTCAGATCCATGGCTAGGGAATTGCCACGTGGAAAGTGGTCAAGTGGAGGTTTCTCTCCAATTCCATGCCATCATCGTGATTTCAGGGAGGCCTGAGACGACGACACGTGTCCAGACGGTTATAACCGTCTGGTGGTGCACGATTGAGTTCTTCCAGAAGGTTATTGCCATAATCCAGTGTGACTCCTTATCCTGTGGCACCAGTTGAGTAAATAATACCCAAGTCTGGGCATTATTACGCGGAAGTATTTAACTTAGGATTTCCATCATTTGTTTGTGGAGGAAGGCGCAAGGATTTATGATTTCCTTTTCAGCACGCGAGTGTTGTCTGTTACCTTTCTCTTGAGTTCTTTTGTAGGACCAGTTGCGCGGCCGCGCAAGGTCAGAAAAAGGGGCTGAGAGGTGAGGTTGTGGTATGGTCCCACGTGCTCGACACGAGGTTTTTGGGACCTTACCCCTTCATAAAGCATTTAAAAATTTGATGTTAATTTCTTGAAAATGATATTCATTCTTTAATATGATGGACATATAAATTATGTTATTTTAAGTCAAACTTGGTCCAAGTTGACAAACTAGATCTGATTTTAGTTGAGAATGAATGCGTTTGAGCGATTCCAGGTAATTAGGCGTAGTTGAAAAAAGTTGTCTCGGCAACCTACCTTATAGCAGTTACTCGGCGAGTACTCAACCTTTTAGACCTTGTTTTTGTGACAACCGTCAAAAATCCAGGTATCCGTACAATTAATTAATCTTGATTAGTGCTCAATGACTGTGCTGGATTATAATTAACTGCTTTCTGATTTCTGCATCATACTTACATGTGCGTCACAGATTGCATGATGTCACTTCATTATTACATGCAAACCACATTTACATAAACGATGCACAAAGCACAGTTAGCACAGTTAGCGGTAACTCAGAAAAATGCTGACAAGAACTCAGCACATAGACAGACAGTGTTTTGAGGTCCAGTATGAGCCAGAGACTAAGTACTACACTAGTATAGTGTGTAGGAAAGTGAGGATCACAAAACTGCTTCACTAGGTGATAGTTTAAATGTCGGAAAGTGCATAAAACCCACTTAAAGTGCTGAATTCAACATTTATCAGCAAAAATCAGCATTTTAACAAGTTGGTAGCATGCAAAAATATGACTAAATGGTCCTGAATGCTTTCCTAAGTGTCGGGAATTAAAAGTGTCACAAAAGGTAACATAATGAACACTAAAAGGTATAGTTTGACACTTTAACGAACCGGTATCTAACCGAACAACCGGACACTACCCGAAACACTAAAATTATACTTGAAGCATTGTTTTATTATTTCTGAGCTAGTTATGATCCCCGAACACCCTAACACACTATATAACACATAATATGCTCAAACACTAATCATCACACTTAAATCCTAACTAGATCTCTTAACCATCATTAGAAACTAACCAAAGACCCCCCCCCCCCCCCCCCTGTTGGGACGGTCACAAGGTGGCCCCACCACCTTGATCTTCCTTGATTCACTTTGATTTGTTATGAGATCTTGTAGTGTACTTAATGAACATATTATCCTTTGGTTAAACATACAAAATGGTTATAAGTAAACATGAGAGATCAAGGCCCTCATTCATCTCACACAAAACACTCCTCTCCTCCCCCTTCTCTCCCTCTCGGCCGTAAGCAACAACAACAACATAATCATCATTCATCAATTTCCATCCATTCCAAGTTCATTTCAAGGTGTAAGAAGGTTTACAAGCAAGCTTGGTGGCCTTGGATCTTGAAGGACCTCTCCCAGTTGCTTTTATCCATCACATTTGTCATCATCATCTTCTAGTGTTCTTCCCTAGCCCTTGTGCTAGTAGTAAGCTCCTTGTAACTTGTTTTTACTTCATATTTTGATGGTTAAAAGATGATGAACATTGTTAATCATGAAGAACACTAAAGATCATAATCATGAAACTTTAACATAAGCTTATTAACATATGAATAGTGTTTATTTGCTTCTTGATGATTGATGATTTGTGTTAGTGATGTTAGACATCATAAGAAACCTACTAGATTGTGATTAAACACATGATCTAGTAAGTTAAGGTGATGATCTTGTGAAAGACCAAGATCATCATGCTTTATGTTTTCATGAACTTGAAAAATGAAAAAGAGTTTGTGAATGATGAAGTATGTAATATGTCACTAGTCATAAACTTGGATGATTTCAAAACTAGTTTTCCAAAGAAACCAAGTTAAATAACAAGATTTACATAGACTTGGTTCTTACTTAAACGTACCCTATTTTTGGTGGTAAAACAAGTGTATAAACACTTGTGAAACAAGAAGACGTCATAAAGAAATGTTTTTGTAAAACATGTTTACAAGTTGTAAACACCTAAATCTTCCAAGAATGAGATTTTTAAAGAAGTAAACACACTTTAAAGGGTAACTAAACCTACTAAACACACTACCAAGTTACTACAAGTTTTTATGAAAGTTCAAGTTCATGATTATTATGTAGATAGCATTGTTTTGGCACTCGATAAGTGTAGATTGATTGTTGATTGTTTGTGATGATTTTGAAAAGAAAATGATATGCTTTGATAGCATGGACACCTCCATTTTTAGGGGAAACTATGGCAAAATTTTCTAAAAATATAAACACTTAGAAAAATATTTTCTAAACAAATATTTACAAGTGTGTTTTAACTATGGTTTTTAATATAAACTTTGCCATAGATTTTGTTACAAAAATACAAGTATTGGAGGTTGGTTTTTATAAATAAAAATGGATAAATATGTATTTATAATATATATTTACATTAAAGGCACATTGTGTGTGATTATTTGTATACTTTGTGTATTAGTTATATTATTTTAGGATTTAAAGTAATATAACTTAACAAAATACCAAGAATTTACAATCCAAAATAATACCAAAAATCACAAGGAATACATATATAAGTTACCCACTTAATATTGTGAAACCGAACGCAAGAACGTAACTTACAAAATATTCCGAAAAATACCGTTATAAATATATTTTTGGTAAATATTATTTTGGATGCGAAAGAAATGAAAATATGATTTTTGTTATTATTACAAAGTATATCATATTTTCGACAAGGGGAAAATATATTATTTTTGAAAAGTAAAAAATATATTTTCTTAGAATTTTTAGAAGATATATGATTTTGGAAAAATATATATTTTCTTGGATAAACTTGGAAATACATTAATTTGGATATTTATTCCGAAATAATCACTTAAAAATTAAGTATAAGTATACTTAACAAATACAAGAATACGAAGATACATGTATGAGATACCCCCATCATTGGGAAGGAAATACTTGAGAAGTATTATTACTAAAAATACTGTTTAAATAATTATTCCAAAATTATATATAATTTAAAGTTAAAATAATTATTATTTTAACAAGTAATTATAACTTGGGATAATATTAAAAGGAACGTAACTCAAAACGTAAATACTAAGGCAAGGCACGGCCCGTTCGTCTAATAGACATTAGTACATTGTAGGTAGTCGTGTTTGCTGAAGAGACGTGAGTTACGAGTACTGAAGACGCAAGACTGTGAGTTCATGTCCCCCTTTTCTTTTAACTGTTTTCAGTTTTATAACTTCGGGGGCGAAATACATGTTACAATTGTTTACATACGCTTATACATGGTATGGTTAGCTAAGGAAGGTTACTGCTAGATCATGTGAGTGGTGGGTACAACACTTAAGGCCATTAATCCTCGTCGTAGGACCGAGGGACATGAGTGATAGATCTATTTGGGTGTAGCGAGCCCACACCCATGGGGACCAGGGTGGCCCATAGGGTGACTATGTCTTCCAGCCGGAGGCCCGATACAAATCTGCTAGGTTTGAGTTTTCCTGCAACACTTCACACATATCAATTGCCTTGTAAACCATTGGTGATCTATTTTCCTTATTGCTTTCATACCAGGATTTACATTATATAGACATACTTTAAAGGTTACTCATATACACAAACACATGAACTCGCTCAACTTTTGTTGATGTTTTCAAATTACATGTATTTTAGGGAACTAAGTGGATCTGGCAGGTGTTGCATGTTTTCAAGCTGCGTTATAAATAAAAGATGTCATCCAAGTCTTCATGGTTTAGGAGATGTATCTTAATCCTGGACGAGATACATGGTTCTAAACTCGGGTTTGTTTAAGGTCGTTTGTCGAGTCTTAGTGAACTCCTTAAAACTTGTTGTGGCTTGTAACTTGAATTTGGTGTCGATGTTTCAAACAATTATGTTGTGCTATTTTCAAACTTAATTTATGGATGAACATCAAATGGTTTTATCATATAGCGTTGTTATGATTGAATGCTATGGTATTAAGAAAGTCACACCAATAATCACGCTTCCGTAAAAGTCAGGGTGTGGCAGTTTTACAATGTTGATTTTAATAATTCTAATATGTTATGTTGCTATAATTTGCAATAGTTCTTATAAAAAAGGAAAAGTGACTATGGGGCTGTTACACACCTAAGCTTAGATGCAAGACCTTCAAAACTATGTAGTTTTGATTAAAAACCCTAAAAATTCACCATTTTATATATTCCTTCTGTTTTTTCTACGATGAAGAAGTTCTACAGATCTCTATTTCTAAAAACATACAAAAGGTAGCTTTAATTAAATACATGATCTTCAATCCTATAAAGCAATCAACTTTAATTAAAAAAAATCAAAACTATCAAATCAAATTGAATGAAACGAAAATCAAAATAGATTGAAGATAAAATCTTGATGACTGGAACTGGTGGTGGCATGATACTACAAAATTGAAACATATTTCACCATTTGAGGAACGGAGACGTTTATTTTGCTTGGAGACTTGGGGTAAATTTTACATATAAATGCTTAAATGTGAAGGTTTGAGGCAATTGAATCTTGAAAACCAAAAACGATATTCAGTTTATATGAGGATTTAATGTTGGTCCCAGTTTGGACTTAAAAACTTCTTTTAATGTAATATGGCAAGTGATTTCAATAGATGTTAAAATAGTGTGCGGAAATAGAAATCAGACTTTCAAGAAACAAGGCCTACAGAATTTTCAAGTTTATATCACTTTGAAACCAAATGGTTTAGAAGGTGATTGTAAGATTATTATCTATTACAAATGAATACTTGAATTCTGAGGTGAAAGGACAATGGAGTTTGTAGTATGTATTGAATGCTAAGCTTAACTCATTGTTCTCTGCTTGATGAGCCTTCTATTTATAGACGGCTTGGATACATGAATAAACATTTGTTTATTCATGTATAAGTCCTGCAAAAAGTAGCTCTTTGACATATTCATTGAATCCAACAATCAAGTTGCCTTTGTCATCATGATATCCAATAATGTCAAGTTGCTTCGGTTATTGTGGCAGGATAGAACTGATTTTTAGACAAGTGGGGTTTTTATCAGAATTTCTGATAAACCACTTCATTAGAAATTCTGGTGAACAAATCACTAGAAAATCTGATGATTAGAATTGTCATAAACTGATGATATTTCATCAGAAATATAATCAGATCCATCAGAAAGACCTTCTCTGATAATCTTCTTGAGCTCTTGATCAACTTATGATACTTTGAAGTAGATATTGTTGCTTTCAGTTGTCCTATCCGATCTTCTTCTTCTTGTTTTGATCTTCAGGACTGTTATCTTCTTCATAGATCAAGTTGAATATGATTTTCTTCAATACTTACAAATAAAGTTTCCTAACAGTTTCCCCCTAAGTATTGTAAGAAAATGAACTATCTCATGAACAGAAAATTTCTAAACAGTGGAAACTTAAAAGTTGCAAATTAAACCAGTTACTGCTATTCTGTAAAACAAATTACATAATGAAATGAAAATTTAAAACAAATATGTTCTTCAAAACAGCTTCAATTTCTTTAGTACATCTCCATCCTTTAATTGATGATTATTGATGTATGTGCATATGTTGTGATTGTTTTGTTACAGACACCATGTCCTCATTTGAGAGTGGACTATCAGATACTGTAGACCCCGTGGCCATAGTTTCGGATGATGAGATTGTCCCAGACCCTGAGATTTTCACATCTGACACTTAGAGTGACGATGATGATGATTTTCATCCTTTTGCTTTGCCGGATTTTGGCGATGATATACCGCTAGCTGATGGTTTACCCGACGAGGATCTATTTCTTGTTCCGATCCCCGCTCCTTTACCCCTTGTGACTTTTCCTCTCGAGGATTTGCCTCTTGATGCTTTGTCTGACGATGATGTCGATCTTTTCATCGATGGTCCCCCTGATGTTGTACAGGGAGATGGAGTTCCAGCTGATGATGCTCTTGTTATCCCACTCATTAAGATTCCTATCGTCAAGATTTCATCTGATCATTCTGGTCCCGATTCTTTCGAGTCTGTGTCATCCACTACTTTGCATGCACTGGGGTTGCAGCGTTATCCCACTGATTCTGATTCTGACTCAGCTATGTCTGCCGCACCTGTTCCTCCACAGGACTTCGAGTTTGATGATGAGTTCGATCCTGACTTTGAGCACGAGATTGACTTCGTTCCCGACGATCATCTTTTTGATGTACCTGCGGATCTTGAGCTGGCACCACCCGGCCCTGAGCCTATGCTTGCACCCGAGCCTATGCCTGCTCATGATCCTCAGCCTGAGCATGACCCTGTACCTGTTGGCATACCTGTTGTTGCACCCCTTGTACCCGATCCGATCCCTGCAGCCGCTGACCATGCTCCTTTTGCTGACCGGATAGATCCCCGTTACGCATTCACCCGCAATGGGTGGATAGAGGACGATGATGACTTGCCTCCTTTTGTTGAGCCTGTTACTCCCCCACCTGCACCTACACATGCACCTATTGATATCACTCCGTTTCACCCACATGTGTCTGATATACACCGCACTGATCTGCCGATCACATTCTTACAGGATATCCCTCCACCCCGTCCAGGGGAAGGACGGTCTAGCCAGCCGTCTTGTCGCAACCCTCGATCCCTGATTCCCGGGAACGGGCGGCCGCGAGCCAGTTTCGGTGATATCGCGTATTGTCTAATTTTGGCAGCGGAAATTTTCATCAGAACCGTAGTTAGGAAATATTTGATCAGAGTAAAATACCACCTTTTATATATAAATAAACATATTGGGATGAAAACCAAGTTTTTTTTATTACAAGCTAAATTATAGGGATAAATCCCATTTTATTAAAACGCCTTCTTTATTTAGGTAACTTTTATAGCCACTTTTCCAAGCCTTCAGTGCTGTCCAGCTGGCTTCTAATTGGCTTTCACATTGTGTTACCTGAAACGCGTTTTTTAAAAACATTTGTCAGTGGGAAATACTGGTGAGTAAATCCCAGTTTAATCAAGAATTATTAATTTAATTTAAACTTAACAGTATTGAGGGCGATTACAATGTTTATATCTACCCAATTACTCATTCAGTACTGTCAATCCTGACTGGTGGGTCATATTACACATTGGCTAACTCTTCGTCCAATGGACGTTACTCACATTTTGTATACAAAACCCCAACAAACCGGCAGTAATCGTAGAATTACAAAGACTTAATCACTGCTAAATTGCATTGTAAAATAGTTAAGGTTTTGTAAAAACTGTTTACAAAAAGGAGATTACTCACATTGCTGTCTTAGATTTTTCGTAAGGGTTTCCTGGTGACAATCTATAATTTACACAAATGCACATGTGTTAGTATAATAACCCATTTTAACATTAGTAATACCCTCCCCGAGACGGCATTCCAACGACTACGTCGGGCAGAACCACGACAGCCGTTACGGAACCCTAGATCAATCGGGCAGCGTATCTAATACGTATCCAGGGGTTATAATACTTACAACGGAGCAGAACTTCGCTATTTAGGGGGTATTAGACCCTAGTATAACTTCTACTAGTTCAGAATTCGATTAGAAAGAAAAGAAATGAGCGAGTGGACTGAAGATCCGATGCCTCCTATATATAGTTGCTGAGTTTGGTTCTCTCGCGGCCCGCGTAACATGAGATCGGGGCTTACGTGGCCCGCGTCAACGCTGGTCAATAGCGTAGCCTATCCGGGTCACTACCTAGCCTCGCCACGATGATGACACGTGTCATCACCGGGCTGCGCCACCTTTTTGATCTCACGCGGCCCGCGTTAACTAACGGGGGTCTTACGCGGCCCGCCTAAACTAAAAAAATCAAAGAAATCAGGTTTTAACCTTTAAACCGCCCACGTAAGGGTTGAGGTGGGGTTTACGCGGCCCGCCTCAACTTAATATTTCTTGTTTTCATTTATTTTTAATGCTTTATTGTATTTCGGGCTCGGTTTTCACAGACGGGGTGTATTTAAAGACATATTGGAATATTTTAAAATATTTTAGGGCGTCGGAAAATATTCGAGGGTGTCGGTTTTCTTGAGGATTGTTACATTCTCCCCACCTTGTTTTAGAGCTCGTCCTCGAGATCTACTGGAACAAGTGTGGATATTTCCGTTGTATTTCAGATTCAAGCTCCCATGTATACTCAGGTCCTCTTTTGGATTCCCACTTTACTTTGACCAAAACTAGTCTCTTATGCTTGAGGTTCTTGACTTTCCTGTCTTCAATTTGTAGAGGCCTTTCTACAAATTTGAGTTGTTCATTTACCTCTATATCTTTAAGAGGTACCATTAGTGATTCATCAACTAGGCATTTCTTGAGATTAGATACATGAAATACATCATGTATTCCTGCCATTTCCTCTGGCAGTTGTAGCTGATATGCTACAGGTCCTATTCTTTTAATAATCTCAAAAGGTCCAATATACATGGGGCTTAGCTTTCCTCTTTTGATGAATTTTACTACTCCTTTCCAAGGAGAGACTTTTAACAATACTTTATCTCCTACTTGAAATTCCAATGGGTTGCGTCGGTTATCAGTATAACTCTTCTGTCGATCACGTACTGCTTTCAGTCGTTCCTTGACTTGAATGATCTTATCGGTTGTTTCCTGCACTATCTCAGGTCCAGATAGTTGCTTTTCCCCAATTTCTGCCCAACAGACTAGGGTCGGCACTTTCGTCCATAAAGTGCTTCGAATGGTGCAGCATTGATACTAGTGTGATAACTATTATTATAAGAAAATTCTATTAAAGGTAAGTGATCGTCCCAATTACCTCCAAAATCAATTACACAAGCTCTAAGCATGTCTTCCATTGTCTGAATTGTCCTTTCACTTTGTCCGTCCGTTTGAGGGTTATAAGCTGTGCTTAGATTTAACTTGGTTCCCATGGCTTTTTGGAAACTTGACCAAAAATGAGAGGTAAAGCGGCTATCTCTATCAGAAACAATTGATAAAGGTATTCCATGTAAAGAAACTATTTCATTTACATATAATTTAGCTAATTGTTCCATACTGAAAGTTTCTTTCATTGGTAGGAAATGAGCTGACTTGGTTAGTCTATCCACAATCACCCAGATTGTATCATTACATTTCCTTGTTTTGGGTAATTTAGTAACAAAATCCATTGTTATCAATTCCCATTTCCACACTGGCATTTCTAATTGTTGTAATAAACCTGAGGGTTTCTGGTGTTCAGCTTTAACTTGTGAACAAGTTAAACAATTAGAAACATAGGCTGCTATGTCCTTCTTCATTCCTATCCACCAGAATTTTTTCCTTAAATCCTGGTACATTTTATCATTTCCTGGATGCATCGTATATTTAGACTTATGGGCTTCTTCTAATATATGATGACGTAGGTTTCCTAATTTAGGTATCCACATTCTCTTTTCATGGAATCTCCAAATTCCATCTGTTCCTTGTTCTAATTCCATAATCATACCCTTTAGTTTTTCAGTATCATCCTTGATTACTGATTCTTGGGCTTCTCTGATTTGATTATTTAAATCTACTTGTAGATTTAATTTAAGAGAACGTATCCTTTTTGGCTTTTCGTGATACTTTCGGCTTAAAGCATCTGCCACTACATTTGCTTTTCCTTCATGATACTGGATATCACAATCATAATCACTAAGCATTTCCATCCATCGTCTTTGTCTCATATTCAACTCCTTTTGCCCGAAAACATATCTTAAACTCTTATGATCAGTGAATATGGTAAACTTACTACCATAAAGGTAATGTCTCCAAATCTTAAGAGCAAAAACTATAGCTCCTAACTCTAGATCATGGGTAGAATAATTCTCTTCATGATTCTTAAGTTGTCTAGAGGCGTAAGCTATAACCTTTTGACGTTGCATTAATACACATCCATAACCTAACTTAGAAGCGTCACAATAGACTACAAAGTCTTCAGTTCCTTCTGGTAACGCTAGTATGGGTGTATTAGTTAATCTATGCTTAAGAATTCTAAATGCTTCTTCTTGTTTTGGCCCCCATTCAAACTTAATGGATTTACAGGTTAACTTAGTTAAATGAATGGTTATTCTAGAAAAATCTTGAATAAATCTTCTATAATAACCGGCCAATCCTAAGAAACTTCTAACCCCGGTTGGTGACTCAGGGGTTTTCCATTTAGTTATTGCCTCGATCTTTGTTGGATCCACATGAATTCCTTCATGATTCACTAAATGTCCAAGAAATTGTACCTGTTCTAACCAAAATTCGCACTTAGAAAACTTAGCATAAAGCTTTTCCTTTCTTAATACACTCAAAAGTGCGTGCAAATGCTTTGCATGATCCTCTTTACTCTTAGAGTAAATGAGAATATCATCTATAAAAACATTTATGAATTTGTCCAAATATGGTTTACATATTCGGTTCATCATGTCCATAAATGCGGCTGGGGCATTGGTTAAACCAAATGGCATGACAGTAAATTCATAATGACCATACCTCGTTCTAAATGCGGTTTTAGGAATATCCTCTTCCTGTACCTTTAATTGATGATATCCTGACCTTAAATCGATTTTAGAGAAAAATCGAGCTCCTTGTAATTGATCAAATAGGTTATCGATTCTTGGTAATGGGTACCGATTCTTAATCGTGACCTTGTTTAATTCACGGTAGTCAATGCACATACGCATTGATCTGTCTTTCTTTTTAACAAATAAAATCGGTGCTCCCCATGGTGATGAACTTGGCTGTATGAATCCTTTTTCCAGCAATTCATCCAATTGTTTCTTTAATTCTTGCATCTCTGCTGGTGCCAAACGGTAGGGTGCTTTGGAAATCGGGGACGTTCCTGGTAGCAGGTGAATTCTGAATTCAACTTCTCTATCCGGCGGTAATCCTGGTAATTCTTCTGGAAATACATCTAAAAACTGAGACACTACTGGAATGTCTTTTAGTTCTTTTCCTTTAGTGTTAGTGATTATGGAAATCAAATACACTATAGATCCTTTTCTTATATAACTTGCAGTTTTCATCACAGAGATGAATTTTGTGGATCTAGATGGGTTATCTCCTTTAATTGTGATCTTTTTACCTTTTGGTGAATTTACTTGAATTGACTTTTGATCACATAAAATACTAGCTTTATTGGTTATTAACCAATCCATTCCTAATACAATATCAAATCCTGCCAGATCCATAGTGTTATGGGTGAAATTCTGAGCCCATATCCTGACTTTGTATCTTGATTTTCTATTAGTTGTATATGATCAGGATACCGAATCAGGATATCGGACCAGGATATTGGTAACATCCTAAGGCAGTATCCTGACTATTACTAACAATTTGCTTGTAAACGTTGGCTACAAGGGACTAACGTTCATGAAGACCAAGTCATCCTGAAGACCCGCTCAAATTGGTTAGGATAAGGACATTGATGGCGAAAAAATAGCTCTTGTAACGGTCAGCATTGAAGATTGGCGTGTTTTATGGAAAGTTACGAAGATTGGTCAAAGATATTAATGTTGTAACGGTTATGGAAGCTTAAATCCCGGAGTTATAGTTGGTATACGCGTGGAAAACGAGTGGAAACAGCCTGGCAACGTTCAGAAAGGAAATAATCTCAGTATCCCGGATTTTTAGCATAATATCCCGGATTTTTATCATAGTTAGTTTTTTCCCTTTACTATATAAAGGAGTGATCGGATCATAGGTAGACACAACTTTCACACACATAATTTCTCGTACACTCTTGCTCTCTACCACCTGTAACCACTCACAAACACTCACACTTGTACTCGAATCGCATTGTAACACTTAGTCGATCCGTATCATATCCTGCACTGTATCCTGTTATTCAAGCAATAAGAAGAACAAGGCAGCCGAGGATTGTCAGCTCCCGAGGTTTTATGCCGGAGATCTAGATTGATCAAGGGCTTTCCTCGTACATCACGTGTCAACCTTTACATTTTTGCTCATTGTTTGATCATAAATACAGCTCTATATCTTGAGCCGTATCCTGAAACTGTTTTTGCAAACTAACAAACCAACATATTTTTCACAAAGTATTACTAGCACACTACCTCACAAAACTAATTTGATCACTTAATTGCTTAGGTAATTTTTGACCAAAACAATTTGGCGCCCACCGTGGGGCAAGTGGTGCTATTTCTACTAAAAGCTTTTGCAAAATCGTTACTCGGTTTTCTATTTTCAAATCTTTTTGCTACACTATTTTCAATGGCCTCGAGATCAAACATGAGCTCTTCCACCGTGTCTGCTACAACCTCTACAACAATTGGTTTGATGCTTCCACCACCTCCTCCGAGAACGCAAGCCTCTTCACAAGGAACCGAAATTCATGTGGCTCGGGATGTTATTCCCACTCAGAATATTCAGGGATCTGGTCCTGTTTTGGCCTCTAATGAAGAAATTGTAACTTTATTTGGTAGTGTACAGGAACAAATGAGGCAGCAGCAGGAGACCAACCAAATGCGGATAAGAGAGATACAACTCTTGAAATCCAGCTCAAGTGGGCCCGTTGAGGATACTGTCACTCCCTTGCAACCAAGAGCTTTAAACTTCAGTTCTGCAGTATATGCTGAGGATAACAGGGGGAATATTGTGCCTAGCCATTCCCGGAGTCATATTCCTGAGATACCCTCTTCGACCAGGATGTCGACTATGAGGGATCCAGGATATGCTCCAGGATGCGCCCCAGGATATAGCCAGAATCACCAAGCTGGTAACTTATCTGTTAACACCAGTATCCCTGTTATTAATAATCTTGGATCATTGCAGGATGCAGGTGTGACATCAGTGATAACCAGAGAGCTTCAAAAGTTGAAGGATATGATATCGAGTGTGCCTGGGATAGTGCAGCCTATACCGGAAGTATCCCGGGATAGTCACAACATATCCCACTTTGCTCACCCCATTTGTGATGCAGAAATCCCAAAGTGGTTCCAGACTCCTAACATGAAGCTGTATGATGGGACGACGAATCCTGAGGAGCATATTGCACAGTATAGGGAGAGGATGGAAATTAACCCTATCCCACCGGATCTTAAAGAAGCATGCTTGTGCAAGGGCTTCGGCTCCACTTTAACAGGATCAGCCTTGAAATGGCTTCTAAATGTTCCATCTCATTCAATTACATCATTTGCTCATTTAGTTAATTTGTTTAACAGTCAGTTTTCTTGTAGTAGAAGCTTTGAAAAACTAACAAGTGACCTCTACAAGATAACACAGGGACCTCAAGAATCCCTAAGGGATTATGTGAACAAATTCAGCAGGGAATCCTTGGATATCCCACACCTTGATGTTGCTACAGCAGTCCAAGCATTCAAGATGGGACTACAAAGGGATTCCCAGTTTTATCAAGATCTTGTGATGAATCCTTGCAGGAACTTGGACGAAGCTCGAAACAGGGCTTTGTGATATATCAGGCTTGAAGATGATAAGAAAATGCAAGAGAGGATGAATGCATCCTCAATATATGAGTCAACAAACAGGAAATCAGAATCTTCACATAAACCATACCGCTCTAGGCCGTATGATAAAAATGAAAACAAAAGAGTGAACGTTGTCCAAGACGAGGATCCTGAGGAGTATCCTGAGTTGTCAGAATACTGTTTTTCTGTTAATATACCTGAACTAATGTATGCTATGCAGGGTTTGGGAGACAAAGCGAGGTGGCCTAGGAAAAACCAACAGAAAGCTGATTGGAAGGATAAATACAAGTGGTGTGCCTTCCATGAGGATTTTGGACATGTTACGGAAGATTGCATAGCCCTGAGGAAGGAAATAAGCTATCTGCTAAGCAAAGGATATCCGAAAGATCTTCTAGGAAGAAAGAAGAATAAGGGTCAGGATATTGAGAAGGATCCTGAACGAGCAGCATCACCTCCCACCGACGCCAAGATAATTAACTTTATCTCAGGAGGGTCCAATATCTGTGGAACTTCTTATTCTGCAGCCAAAAGACATGCAAAGGAGGCTAAGGCCGAAAGGGGGAATAAGCCAACCAGGATATCGACCCTCACGACTGATAAAATGATCACGTTCGATAGTGATGATAGGGATACTGTCCAGGATCCTCATCATGATGCTCTGGTAATAACTTTATATGTTGCTAATCACTTTGTACGCAGGATACTTGTGGATAATGGCAGCTCAGTCAACATCATCCAATTGGAAACCTTGAAGAGAATGAACATCCCTGAGATAGAGATTACCTCAAAGTCCACTGTGCTTGTAGGGTTTAGTGGAGAAGCAAAGAATACTGTTGGGGAGATAAAACTGCCCGTATATGTCGAAGGAGTAAACTCGATGCAACGGTTTTGTGTCATGGATTCATTATCCTGCTATAATATTATATTGGGCAGGCCATGGATTCACGATATGAAAGCTGTACCTTCCACCTACCATCAGTGCATCAAGATCCCTACCCCTTAGGGGGTTGTCAAGGTGGAAAGTGATCAACATGAGGCAAAGGAATGTTACTCTTCCTCGATGAAATCCTCAACCAAGCCTAACGCAGCATAGCAATTAAAGATGCGGGCCCAGGATATCATGGAGGCTTCAGATCAGGATGTAAAGAAAATTATCCTGGATCAGGATAATCTAGATATCTCGGTGCTCGTAGGAGCCAATATCCCTCAGGATATTGAAAATCAGTTAACTAACTTTTTGAAATGCAGGATGTCAACATTCGCATGGAAGCATGAGGATATGACAAGTATTTCTAAGGATATTATAACTCACAAGCTTGGAATTGACAGGTCTTTCAAGCCTATCCAGCAAAAGAGAAGGAAGTTTGCTCCAGAACGAAACATAATTATTCAAGAAGAGGTTGAAAGACTATTGAAGTCCAAGATGATCAGGGAAGTCAAATTTCCCAAGTGGCTAGCAAATGTTGTCGTGGTTCAAAAGAAGAATGGGAAATGACGAGTTTGTGTGGATTACACAGACTTGAACAAAGCATGTCCTAAAGACCCATTCCCTCTGCCTCATATAGACTCGATGGTGGATGTCACTGCCGGTCATGAGATGTTAACCTTCATGGATGCATCCTCAGGATTCCAGCAGATCCAAATGGAACCTTCAGACCAGGAGGTTACTGCTTTCATGACACCAACAGGTATTTACTGTTATACTGCTATGCCTTTTGGTTTGAAAAATGCAGGTGCAACGTACCAGAGATTGGTGAACATGATGTTTAAAGACAAACTGGGGGACACCATGGAGGTGTACATTGACGATATGGTAGTCAAATCCAAGAAGGATGAGGATCATCTCCAGGATATTAAAGGAGCATTTGATATCCTGGACCAGTACAATATGAAACTAAATCCTGCCAAGTGCCATTTTGGAGTGGGGGCAGGAAAGTTTTTAGGATACATGATGACTAAAAGGGGTATAGAGGCAAGCCCGGAGCAGATTAAAGCTATCTTGGATATCAAATCACCTTCCAACATGAAAGATGTACAAAGACTGACGGGGCGAGTAGCGGCACTAAACAGATTTATCTCAAGATCCTCAAAAAAATGTAAAGAATTCTACGATATCCTGAAGAAGAATAAGAGGTTTGAGTGGGGAGAAAAACATGAAGCAGCCTTACATGAATTAAAGCAATATCTTTCAGCCGCACCTCTGATGATGAAGCCCGAGGATGGTGAACCATTATCCCTGTATCTTGCAGTATCAGGGAATGCAGTAAGTGATGTTTTGGTTAAGGATCATGAAGGTCAGTAGTATCCTGTCTAATATGTTAGTAAAAGTTTATTAGATGCTGAAACTAGATATTCTCATTTAGAAAAATTAATATTAGCCCTAGTTATGGCATCAACTAAGCTTAGACATTATTTTAAGACACATAGGATTCATGTTAAAACTAATTATCCTGTAAAGGATGTGCTTATGAAACCTGAGATGTCGGGTAGAATGGCTAAGTGGTCAGTAAAATTAAGTGCCTATGATCTAATATATGAACCTAGAAATGCTATAAAGTCTCAGGCTCTAGCAGACTTTGTGGCTGATTTCAGTAGTGATATTCAAAATGAAGTAGACCTAGAAGTGCAACAACTAGGAGAAAATATAGAATCTTGGACACTATATACTGATGGTGCATCTAATGTAAGAGGTGTAGGATTGGGTATACTACTAAAATCGCCATAGGGGGACATATTACCCCAGGCTATTAGATGTGAGTTTCCTGCCACTAATAATGAAGCAGAATATGAGGCTTTGATTGCAGGATTAGAATTAGCTAAAAATATGAATATTAGATATTTACAAGTATATGTTGATTCCCTGTTGGTTACTAACCATTTCAATGGATCTTATGCAGTAAAAGGCGAAAAGTTAGCTGAATATCTTGAAATTGTTAAAAAATTAGCAGGATATTTCGAAATTTTTATACTTGAACAGGTACCAAGAGAAAAGAATGCTGAAGCTGACGCTCTAGCAAACTTAGGATCTACTGTCAAGATACCGGAGGGAACTCAGATACCAATAGTGCACATCTTGTATCCTGCAATGGAACATTTCAAATCTCAGGATAAAGAAGTAGCATGTATCCAGGATCCTGGTGATAGATATCCTGAGAAGGATCCTGAATCCTGGATGACTCCAATTGTGAAGTATCTTCAAGAAGGAGATATCCCAAAGGATGCAAATCCTAAGGCTTTTAGGATGAAGGTATCTCATTTTACTATTATAAATAATATTTTGTATAAGAAATCCCTTGCAGGTCCGTACCTAATGTGCTTGGAAGATCCTGAAACTAAGGAGGTACTTCGGGATATACACGAAGGAGACTGTGGCAACCATACTGGGGGCAGATCTCTGTTCTCAAAGGTATTGAGAACAGGATATTACTGGCCGACCATGAGAAAGGATGTCGTGGAGTATGCTCAGAAATGCGATGCATGTTAAAGACACGGCAACATCCTGCATCAGCCTGCAGAACCATTATATCCTATCGTATCCCCTTGGCCGTTTATGAAATGGGGAATGAACATAGTGGGAAAACTTCCAAAGGCTCCAGAAGGAAAGGTTTTTATGCTGGCAATGACAGATTATTTCTCCAAGTGGGTCGAAGCCGAGGCCTTTGTTCAAGTCAGGGATCAAGAAGTGGTATCCTTCATAAAGAGGAATATCCTGACCAGATTTGGGGTACCGGCTGAGATAGTTTGTGACAATGGCTCTCAATTCATCAGCAAAAGAACTAATGATTTTTGCAAAAGTTGGGGAATTAAGATGATCACGTCAACACCAGTGCATCCTCAAGCAAATGGACAAGCAGAATCCTCGAACAAGATAATCGTCAACAACTTAAAGAAGAGGTTAGGTGCCAAAAAAGGAAAATGGGCTGAGGAACTACCATTTGTCTTATGGGCTGATAGAACAACTGTGAAGAATGCTACCGAGCAAACCCCATTTTCTTTGGTATTTGGGGCAGAAGCAGTGATCCCGACAGAAATGGTGATACCGACAGCAAGATCAAGCCTACGGGATCCTGAATCAAATCCTGAAATCTTATGTCAAGAACTGGATACTGTTGATGAAACAAGAGATGCAGCAAAGCTAAGGATGGCAGCATATCAACAGAGGATATCCAGAGCCTATAACAAGAATATAAGGACTAGGAGGTTCCAAGTTGGAGATTGGGTGTTAAGAAAAGCTTTTCAGAATACTACGAATCCTGCTGATGGAAAGTTGGCTCCAAAGTGGGAAGGACCCTATGAGATTGAATCGGAATCCGGAAAAGGAGCATACCAGCTTAAGAATATGGAGGGGGATATACTACCAAGATCCTGGAATGCTATACATCTCAAAGCCTATTTCAAGTGAGTTTAGAATTTAATTTCTAACTCAAGATGGTATGAATTCTGTCTCTTTTAAATATAATTTATTTTATTTGAACCCAATGCTAACTTAAGCATCGGAGGGGTGTTAGCCAAGCTAACACCCACCTTAGTTTAAGGTTGTTTTGCAGAATATGCTTCGGGATATAGCTCTAGGATACACACCCAGGATACTTCGAAAGATTAGAGGATTGGCCCCCTCTCCCACGTTTAAGGGATCCTGATCCCTTCACAGGTTTAAAGGTATTCACCTTTCTCACGAATTGGGTTTAAACACCCCGCCTGGAGCGCAAGTTATCCAGGGATAGTTCAAGGTGGCGGGACCAGTTCATGTAAAAGTGGCTGACAATTTCGTTACTGTTGGCTATACCCTGGATCCTTAAGGTATATGAGGATTGATCACCCTCTCTCGCGAAAGGGTATTTTCATACTCTCTAAGGTTTAAAGGTTTTCACCTTTCTAAGTCTTGGAGTTTATACACTCCCGCCTGTAGCGCACGAAAATTTGGGATTTTCCCTAGGATACTAAGGGTTTATCCCCAGTACATTAAGGGTTTATCCCCAGTAAAACTAAAGTTTTTAATAAGATTGCAAAGATATGACAAGCTGTGATTACACACGCTCTTTTGTGGATAAGAAGCTACGAAGTTTAGTTACTAAGTGAAGAAATACTCAAGTATGTCATGCACTGATGCAATATCCTGCACAGACAGGGGACATCCATGCCGGGGACATTGCAAAGGATTCAAAGGTTAAGGTTGGAAATTATTGCCTAAGTGTTTCTGGTATGATTTATTATTCTTCAAGTCTCGAAAACCTTATCTAAATGATCTAAGTTTTCTAAAAAGTCATATTCAACCAAGTTTTGTCTAACGTTTAGAAGACATTTCATCAGTATCCTGACCAGGATATTTGATCAGGATGTTCAAAACATACATTTCAAAATAAAAACATAATAAATAAGACTAAAAGGTCAGTTTATTATTATTGTATTCTTGGTTTCGTCTCAAAAAGAGACCCATCCACCAAGAACACAATTAAGTTTTTAAAGCATATTTACAAAAAACAATTGAAGGCTTCATCCTGGAAACACAGGATCCTTCCACCTTCAACTGTCAAACTATTCTACTTGCAGGAAATTAAAATTTTTCTGAGTGCAGGACGACTAGATGACAAGTATCACTGAAGGCAAACTAACCAGGATACAGGTTCAGTATATATGTGAACGGGATACAGGATCTGGATATTAACCTTATTAGGGAAGAAGGTCCTGGGCTCGATAGATTCCATGAAACCAAGGTCACCATAAGAGAAACCTTCGGCAACAGCAACATATGGCTCCTTTTTTCACCAGGACAGGCTTGGGATAGCTGTCAAGCTTCTCAAGATCGAAGAAAACATATATCCTTACCAGACATGTTGGAATGACTAAAAAATATATCCGTTGGAATCAGGATATCCAACAGTTATATTTTTGGGGACAATTGTTATGGGTGAAATTCTGAGCCCATATCCTGACTTTGTATCTTGATTTTCTATTAGTTGTATATGATCAGGATACCGGATCAGGATATCGGACCAGGATATTGGTAACATCCTAAGGCAGTATCCTGACTATTACTAACAATTTGCTTGTAAACGTTGGCTACAAGGGACTAACGTTCATGAAGACCAAGTCATCCTGAAGACCCGCTCAAATTGGTTAGGATAAGGACATTGATGGCGAAAAAATAGCTCTTGTAACGGTCAGCATTGAAGATTGGCGTGTTTTATGGAAAGTACCAAGAATTTACAATCCAAAATAATACCAAAGATCACAAGGAATACATATATAAGTTACCCACTTAATATTGTGAAACCGAACGCAAGAACGTAACTTACAAAATATTCCGGAAAATACCGTTATAAATATATTTTTGGTAAATATTATTTTGGATGCGAAAGAAATGAAAATATGATTTTTGTTATTATTACAAAGTATATCATATTTTCAACAAGGAGAGAATATATTATTTTTGAAAAGTAAAAAATATATTTTTCTTAGAATTTTTAGAAGATATATGATTTTGGAAAAATATATATTTTCTTGGATAAACTTGGAAATACATTAATTTGGATATTTATTCCGAAATAATCACTTAAAAATTAAGTATAAGTATACTTAACAAATACAAGAATACGAAGATACATGTATGAGATACCCCCATCCTTGGGAAGGAAATACTTGAGAAGTATTATTACCAAAAATACTATTTAAACAATTATTCCAAAATTATATATAATTTAAAGTTAAAATAATTATTATTTTAGCAAGTAATTATAACTTGGGATAATATTAAAAGGAACGTAACTTAAAACGTAAATACTAAGGCAAGGCACGGCTCGTTCGTCTAATAGACATTAGTACATTGTAGGTAGTCGTGTTTGCTGAAGAGACGTGAGTTACGAGTACTGAAGACGCAAGACTGTGAGTTCATGTCCCCCTTTTCTTTTAACTGTTTTCAGTTTTATAACTTCGAGGGTGAAATACATGTTACAATTGTTTACATACGTTTATACATGGTATGGTTAGCTAAGGAAGGTTACTGCTAGATCATGTGAGTGGTGGGTACAACACTTAAGGCCATTAATCCTCGTCGTAGGACCGAGGGACATGAGTGATAGATCTATTTGGGGGTAGCGAGCCCACACCCATGGGGACCAGGGTGGCCCATAGGGTGACTATGTCTTCCAGCCAGAGGCCCGGTACAAATCTGCTAGGTTTGAGTTTTCCTTCATCACTTCACACATATCAATGGCCTTGCAAACCATTGGTGATCTGTTTTCCTTATTGCTTTTATACCAGGATTTACATACATACAGACATACTTTAAAGGTTACTCATATACACAAACACATGAACTCGCTCAACTTTTGTTGATGTTTTCAAATTACATGTATTTCAGGGAACTAAGTGGATCTGGCAGGTGTTGCATGTTATCAAGCTGCGTTATAAATAAAAGATGTCATCCAAGTCTTCAGGCTTTAGGAGATGTATCTTAATCCTGGACGAGATACATGGTTCTAAACTCGGGTTTGTTTAAGGTCTTTTGTCGAGTCTTAGTGAACTCCTTAAAACTTGTTGTGGCTTGTAACTTGAATTTGGTGTCGATGTTTCAAACAATTATGTTGTGCTATTTTCAAACTTAATTTATGGATGAACATCAAATGGTTTTATCATATAGCGTTGTTATGATTGAATGCTATGGTATTAAGAAAGTCACACCAATAATCACGCTTCCGCGAAAGTCAGGGTGTGACAGTTTTACAATGTTGATTTTACTAATTCTAATATGTTATGTTTCTATAATTTGCAATAGTTCTTATAAAAAAGGAAAAGTGACTATGGGGCTGTTACACACCTAAGCTTAGATGCAAAACCTTTAAAACTACATAGTTTTGATTAAAAACCCTAAAAATTCACCATTTTATATATTCCTTCTGTTTTTTCTACGATGAAGAAGTTCTACAGATCTCTATTTCTAAAAACATATAAAAGGTAGCTTTAATTAAATACATGTTCTTCAATCCTATAAAGCAATGAACTTTAATTAAAAAAATCAAAACTATCAAATCAAATTGAATGAAACGAAAATCAAAATAGATTGAAGATAAAATCTTGATGACTAGAACTGGTGGTGGCATGATACTACAAAATTGAAACATATTTCACCATTTGAGGAACGGAGACGTTTATTTTGCTTGGAGACTTGGGGTAAATTTTACATATAAATGCTTAAATGTGAAGGTTTGAGGCAATTGAATCTTGAAAACCAAAAACATATTCAGTTTATATGAGGATTTAATGTTGGTCCCAGTTTGGACTTAAAAACTTCTTTTCACGTAATATGGCAACAGATTTCAATAGATGTGAAAATAGTGTGCGGAAATAGAAATCAGACTTTCAAGAAACAAGGCCTACAGAATTTTCAAGTTTATATCACTTTGAAACAAAATGGTTTACAAGGTGATTGTAAGATTATTATCTATTACAAATGAATACTTGAATTCTGAGGTGAAAGGACAATGGAGTTTGTAGTATGTATTGAATGCTAAGCTTAACTCATTGTTCTCTGTTTAATGAACCTTCTATTTATAGACGGCTTGGATACATGAATAAACATTTGTTTATTCATGTATAAGTCCTGCAAAAAGTAGCTCTTTGACATATTCATTGAATCCAACAATCAAGTTGCCTTTGTCATCATGATATCCAATAATGTCAAGTTGCTTCGGTTATTGTGGCTATATAGAACTGATTTTTAGACAAGTGGGGTTTTTATCAGAATTTCTGATAAACCACTTCATCAGAAATTCTGGTGAACAAATCACTAGAAAATCTGATGATCAGAATTGTCATAAACTGAGGATATTTCATCAGAAATATCATCAGATCCATCAGAAAGACCTTCTCTGATAATCTTCTTCAGCTCTTGATCAACTTATGATACTTTGAAGTAGATATTGTTACTTTCAGTTGTCCTATCCGATCTTCTTCTTCTTCTTGTTTTGATCTTCAGGACTGTTATCTTCTTCATAGATCAAGTTGAATATGATTTTCTTCAATACTTATAAATAAAGTTTCCTAACAGTTTCCCCCTAAGTATTGTAAGAAAATGAACTATCTCATGAATAGAAAATTTCTAAACAGTGGAAACTTAAAAGTTGTAAATTAAACCAGTTACTACTATTCTGAAAAACAAATTACATAATGAAATGAAAATTTAAAACAAATATGTTCTCCAAAACAGCTTCAATTTCTTTAGTACATCTCCATCCTTTAATTGCTTCTTGTAAGAGATATACTTGTTGCAGATGCCATACATGTCTTTGTACCAGCTTCTTGCTTGAATCCAATCTTCATCATTTGTTCAATTTCCTGTCTTTCATTCTATTTGTTCATTCCTGTCTTCTGAAATTGTTCTTGTCTTCTATTCATACTTTTCATAATAAACTTTAGAGTCTGATTTGAGTATTTGCAGATATCAACACTTCTGAACAGAGCATTATTTTTCTCAATATCTCTGTAGACTACACCATAGTTATGTCTGTCTTTTATCCTTGGCAGTTCAATGATATCTCCGGATCTTGCATCTTCTATCATGTAAGGACCTGCAAAAATGTCCCAAATTGACCCGTAAGTAAAAACCCGGACCCCTGAAACTCTAATGTGCATGAAAAAACAAAGAAATTCATATTTTTTGGTCGCTCGCGGGACGCGTAAGATTTAAGCTATGTTTACGCGGGCCGCGGCAGCTTGAAGATCTCGGGATAAGTTTTAAGACACGTGTCATCCACGTGTCACGACCACGCCATGACTCAGCAACCCTCAAACCGTCCTATCATCTCTCGCGGGCCGCGTAAAACTCAAATTTTTGCTATAAATTGCCTGGGCATGGGGCTTTCATCTGTGTTCGAAATTCTCAATCAAAAACGAAGTTACTGTTCAAAATTCGAATTTCCAAGTAGTCAAGACGCCGCTACAAATCCAGGGTATTAGCTCGATCACTGCTACATTTCAAACTGTTCAATTCTTTTCTTTCCTTCAGCTTTTATTATAGTAAATAGTAGCTCGGGATTATACCTTCTAAATCCCGAAACTCTGCCCGTTATTAGGGTAATAACTTTAACCAATGGTACGATACTTTATCCGATCGATTGAAACTAATTCAACGGATGTTTAAGTGCTGCCTGTATATGGCTATACTTTGTCATTCATTGTGAGGGTTTCGATCTCGTGATTATCGTTAAAGTTGAATTGAGTTAATACACTAATACGAGTTCCATTGTGTCTAGAAATTAGAACTCATAATCAGGAAGCTGTTAAACTAGTATGTCAAACTTAGCTATTAAGATAATTTAGCAGTTTAGAAAACTTAATAGCTACAGCAACTTAACAGGAAAGGAAACTTAGCAGTTAAGTAAGCTAAGTAAGTTAATTAATCAGCTAGTTTTGTTATTTAATTAATCGGCTAAGTAAATTACTTGATTAAACCGTTAAAATTAATTAATCGGTTAAGTAAGATTAATTAATCAGTAAGCAAGATTAATTAAGCTAAGCAAGATTAATTAAGCTAAGCAAGATTAATTAAGTTAAGTAAGATTAATTAAGTAAATTAAACACCTAGATAGATATACATGAACATAAATATATATGAAATAGATAATATCAAAGGAAGGTGCTAGGAAGGTGTAAGAGGATATATATATGTGGGTAGGAAGCTTCCTAGAAAATGTATAGGTAACTTCCTAGGAAAGCTATATGAAACTTCCTAGAAATTTCATATTTCCTACCTATAAATAGGAAGCTTAGGATTCATTTTTCTTTGCTCATTTCTTCTATTCTTCTCTCTATACGTTGGTGTTCTAACCAATAATCACCGATGCGATATTCTGTCCGATCGATTCAGGAACCAACTAATGAATGCCAAAGTACTGTACTTTGTGAGTTTCGTTAAACGGATGCCAAAGTGCTGTCTAATCAAGACTATACTTTGTGAATTTTGTTAAGGTTCGAATCTCGTGACCATCGTTAGGTTTGATTAGGTTTAACACTAATACGTATTCCATTCTGTTAAACTAAATGTTTAACAACTCGAAACTCTACCCCATACACTTACAATCAAAATGGATACTTAATCATCAGATGATTCAAAACTATAAAGTAGATGCTTAGAATCAAGATGCTTGTTTAATCAAGACTATATGCTAACAAAGGTGAGTCATTCTCTTTTTATCAAATTGCTTTACAAAACCCTATTTATTTTCAAAGTTATAATTACAGGGATTAAGTCTTTGTAATCTTCAATTACTGCCGGTATGTGGGGTTTTGTATACATTACTTGTTTCACGTCACCATTGGACAACGAGTTAGCCAATGGGTGATCTGACCATAGTCACAGATACAGTCGAGTGACAAATACCGATTTGGGGTAATTGGTTGATATAAACAATGTAATCACCCTTAATACTGTAAGTTATAACAAAGATGTAATTGCAGTGATTAAGTCTTTGCCAATCTTGAAGAAGCAAATGTAAAAACTCTTAATGCTGTGAATTATAACAAATGTGTTTTGTACAAAAATGAATGAACTCACCAGTATTTCCTGCTGACCAAATGTTTTTAAACGCGTTTCAGGTGATTACAGTAGATTGGAATAAGAGGGATGATACGACACCGAAAGGCTTAAAGAAGTGGCTTATTTTATCAAATGAATTAAATTAAATTAAACATTGTTTTACATATTCGGGTATATCCCATATTAAAGCTACCTTTCAAAACATGATTTTATCCCATCTATTGAATAAAGAAAATCCGGTGTTTTCTAAACTCTGATATTTTTCCTAACTCACGGTCCTGATGAAATTTCCGCTGTAATACTTTTCAAAATAATCACCGGTACCACTCGACTGCTCGTGGCTCCCGTCCAAGGTGTGGTCGGGGGTCGTGACATATCAGCTCTGGGGGAATTCTTGTTTTTGCTGCACTGAGATAGACCTTTTTGTTGTGCACATAATCATAGTTGATGCATAAATCAAAGTCAGAAAAAGCCATTCTTTCAAACAGCTTTATTCCAGCATTTGATATGCCCTTTAATGCTCTTCTGACTTCTTTGTTGTTTTTCTTTTCTTTTTCATACTGATCCTTCATGAACAGAATGTCCAAAGGATGTAATCTATCAGCAATTTCTTCATCAGTCACTTTTTCTTCTTCCCCATTTTCTCTTAGAAGTGTGTATCTGTTCTGCACATAAGTTCCTCCAACACCATCAGTTCCAACTTTTACTTCATCCACTTTTATGATTCTTTTTACTGGATTCTCATTGGTGTAGTGCATGCTTCTTTGACCTCTTTCTAACCTCTCTGCCCTTATGGCCATTCTGTAAGGAGTTGGTGGCCTTTCTGGTACATCTTCTTTTGACCAATAGTATTTCACCAGATTGTATTCAGGGAATATCATTATATCCCTGTCAATCTCTCTAACCATGACATATTGAGTTTCAGAGATTTTTCTTTTGACAATCTATGGTTTTCTTGAATCAGCTACTTGTTCCCATTCATTCATTCATTGTTTGCAGATTCATTAATTTACTTATGGCAGTGTCATCAGAAAAAGTTAGTTTTGGAACAGTTTGAGAAGTTATAAGTTTCAAATTTGTGACAACTTGAGGTTTTGAAGTTGCTAACCTTTTCAACATTTCATCTTTTGAGACATTTGGAGGTGGTCCCATCATAGTGGTTCCAGCTTCGGTGATTGGTGTAGCATATGATTACTATGGGGTTGACTTTGGAATTTCTTGATGAGATCCTTCAATAGGAATTGCCTTCATGATATCTTTGGATATCCACTTTAGCCAATCTGGCAATGTTGTAGTGCATTCTTTTCATTAGATGTTGCACTTCTGCTACAAGATTTGAGTTGCTGGCTATGCTTTTATGAACTTTTGTAAATTCAGTTTGAGCTTTCTCCTGCATGGCAACCCATTCTTTTGTCAGCTTCTCAAGGGCATCTATGATACGGTTGTTGCTTGCCCTTAGGATGGTGACTTCCTCTAAGACCTTGTTTGCACTGCTTGATTGTCTTGACTCCACAACATTTGTAACTTGCGTCTTGATTTTTTATATTTCTGTGAAAATCTTCTGAATTTCTGATGCAGAGATGTTGGTTTCTGGTGCCTTTTCTTTTAACTTTTGAAGAGTCAATGTTTCTTTCAGTTTGTGCCTTTTTCACCTCTACTGATTCTGTTAAAGTCTTCATATCTGCCCTTTGACCTTGTATCTCTGACAGCAACAAATCAAGCTTTTCTTTCACTGGACTTCTTTTGCAGGCTTTGTAAACATTTTCTAGGACAATTTCCAAATTTTCTTGGTTCATGGGTGTTTCAGGGATATTTGGAACAACAGATGTTCCTTCTAACATTCCGGATGTAAACACATTTGCAGCAGTTTTGGAAATGATTGGATCACTTTTGGCTTTACCAGATTTGGTGCAACCTTTAGTGTACCAGAATCATCTCCACCAGAGGTGAAAAACACATTTTCATCCTGGATTTCCTTATGTCTTTGAATCATATCAATATATGATTCTCTATAACTTTTTGAGGTAAACAGATTACCTTTTATCAGATTTCCTTGATCAGTTTCCTGATCTCTATCTGCTGAGATCTCAACCTCTTCCTCATTTTCTGATTCAGAGTTGAGATGAATGCAACTAGTAACCTCCTCATTAACATCAGTGTTTCTATATTCTAATTTGTAAGAAACATTAATTGAATGTTCTGATTTTGTTCTTTTTGAAGAAGTATCAACTAAAACTGTGTTTAAAAGAGATGTACCAGTAACCCGAGACTCATCATGATGTATAACTTCAGTGGCTTCATTTGTTGTTCCAGCAAAGTGAGTTTCTTCATAATGTTGATCTCCAGCCTCTTCATGAGTCCCTCCAGCAATGTGATATTCTTCATACTGTTGATGTTCTGCTCCTTGATGAATTTCAAACTCTAAATGAGTTCCAGCTTCAGGAATCTGATGGCTTTCAGCATGTTCAGTCTTGTTTTCTGGTGAGTTGGTATCATCAGAATTCCTTCTCTTCCTGTGGGCTCAGTTTCTGATGTCCAGGACTTCTCAACTTCTTCTTCTTCTTCTAGTGATGAAGAGCAGTTAAAAACTTCTTTGCTATGTTCTTCTGTTGGAGTATCTAATTTGGCAAGAAGTTCTTCATGTTGCAGTCTGTATTATGAGTCTGGTGCAATGAGGGACAACATGCTTTCTGGTAACTCAGGGATATCTTTGTCTGATTCCCATCCATGAGTGGCACTGCAGGCTTTCATGGTATTTGAACTCTAAACATCTTCTAAAATTGGAATTTCTATGTTTCTTTCAGCAAAAGTTTCAGAAATAAAAATTGAAATAAACCTTGGATATAGCAGGTGTGAGGTTATTCTTCCAATCCTGGTAAGGATTGATCTTTTGAGTAGGTTGAAGATTTCTGTCCCATAATCAAGTTTGAACCCAGTTATGAGTCCATACATGATTGACAGAATAGCTTGACTGACTTGATCAGCTCTTCCTATGTTTGATGTGAGGCATTTGTTTAACACTTCCATTATCACTTGCCAGATGGCTGGCATTTCATTTCTTCTTACTGCTCCAATTTTGTTAATTTTCTTATTCTTATAACCAAGCCCAATAATAAAGCTTATCAAATCTTCTCTGCTTGGTGCTTCAATGTAATTTTCAAGAACTGGAAGTTGAAGCCATTCTCTTACCCTTGTGGGAGTTAATATTACTGAAACATTTCCCCACACATGAGTAGAGACCTGATTTTCTCCATCTTCACTAAAAGTGTGAACAAATTGCTGTAATAACTTTTCTGGTATGTCTCTTCCTTTTGTTAGTGCACTTGAGATTGGACATTTTATGAGATATTCTATCAAAAGTTAACATCTCTCATCATATTCCGAATGCTCTGTATTCATCAGCAGGTTATTTTCTTTCATTGGTAGGAAATCTGCGTGTTCAACAAAAGGTACATCATGTTGAACAATCGGGATGTTGAGGTTTACTTCTGCCATCATTGAGTTTTGTGAGTTAGGGTTCGAAACTTAGGGATTTTTGGATTTTGAGTGAAAAACAGGGGATATTGCGGTTTGAAGTTCTTGTGAAGAAGGTGAGTGATTTTTTTTGAATTTCTGCTAAGTATGAGTTATATAGTGAGGGTTTTAGCAGAGATTTGTGGGTTTATGGAGTTGAGGGGATATGGAACGTGCCATGTAATGGCGGTTAAAAGATCATTAATTATCTTTATTACCATTAGATCGTGTGATGTGAAATTTGGTTCAGAATGTAACCGTTGGATCGTAGGTATCAAGACATTTAATGACGGTTGATCGTGTAATCGTGGTTATGTCCTCTCAACTTGTAGTTTCTTCAATCATTCCATAAAAATTTTAAATCGAATTTTGATTGGAGAATAATATCGGTCATATGACACCTTTTCATTTCTGTGGACCCCATTTTGTTAATGGTCTAATCAACTTTCTTCTTGATATTCCTCCTTTTTCAAAGTCAAAAATCCATTCTGATGATGTCATCAGAAATTGACCAGAAATTCTGTTAAGAATTTATATTTTCTTCTGTTTTGAATTTTGTTTGACCTTTCACATGTGGTCAACAGAAGTTAACAATTTTCAACAGAATTTCTTAATTGAAATTCCCCCTAAACTTGTGACCTCTTTCAACAGATTTTAAAGTTTTTCTTTTGATTGAATAAGAGGTGTACTAGTATCCTTTTTTTTGAGATGAGAGGGAATGAGATGAGGTCAGTAGACTTACATATGATTCTCTGGTGGCATCCAGGTCTCTTAACTTTTTCTGATATTTTCTAAAACTTTTCATCATTTTTTGAAGTTTTAACAGAAAAAAAAATTTTAGAGAGAAATTTTAAGTTATATTACCAGATTTTAGTCTCATGTCATCAGAAACTCATAATTTTGTGTCAAATGATTTATTTTCCGATGATCATGCGTTGATTTTGTGAATATTCGACTTCTCTTTTATCTTTACCCATTTTTCTTTTCCCCCAAACCATGAGCCAGACAACAAAGCAACATTAGGAATATACTATATTAACATGTTAAGAAGGAGAATATCTACACATACTAAGTTTAAACAAAGATTACCTAATCAAGGTCCATCCCTTCTCCATGATCCATCTCAAGGAGCAACCATAGATCAGTCATCAAACCAGAATTCTGATAAGTAGGTATGAGCATGTTGAGATTCATGTTTTGTTGAAGTCTCATCTCAGCTCTGGGAAAACCTGCTAGAACACCTCCGAAGCCTAGCTGACTTGTGATTATCCTCATCAGAAAACAAGGATAAACCAAGAATGGCTTTCCAGACCACATATTACTTGCAAAATCTTTTATTAAGTAATAATAGAAATTGTAAAGAGTGTCCAGTACGAGTGCTCGTACAGGCTCCATCAACCTATAGGAGGCTTCATGATGATTGATAATCTTCTTTGAGAAGCATGCTCCCATTTGTGTGATCAGATATTTCCATGGCTTGATGAAGCCATTTTTGGTGATTGCTCGTAGTGGGTTTGCAGGATTGTAACCCATCTGCTCCAAGGTTTCATCTATCTGTGCCCTTGTGAACATTACAAATTCATTATCATCATTGAGTTATAGAACCATCCTGATGATATCTTCAGTTACCAGAACTCTTTGGTTAAGCACCACACTTTCAATAACCATTATATTCTGATAATGTTGCATTTTTCCAGAATATTTGAAGAATGTCTGGGTAGACCATTATGTGGGCAGTGAGGGCATATTTCAAACGACTTCCCATGATCAGATTCAGTATGGTTTGGCATCCTTCCCATTGAGGAACCTCAAGGTTGGTCCTCAGTCTGAGGTTGTGATAAGGAAGTGGGAAACGATCAGCTTTGATGGTAAGCATGTTTGTGAGTATGAGGAAGTGTGAGTATGAAGAAGAAGATGAAGTTGAATTTTCTAGGGTTTCCTTATGTGATGGTGACAGTCTTAGATCAAGGTGATGATCATTTATAGTAAACTTGAAGTTTGCCATAAATGATATCTACCTACTTATAGATTTTGTTCATCACAATCTTTGTTATTTAATTTTCTATCAGATGGCATAAGGAATAACTGAGATAAACTCTCCTGCATTTAATGATTTAGGCGGCTATTTTCTGATAAATTATCATGATTACCTTCCTATATGTCACTTCTATCTCCTTAATATTGATGAGTTGTATTTAATGAAGGAGAGAAAAAGCTTAACTACCATTAACGAGTTCCCAGAAAATTTTCTGTCAATGACGTTATCAGTCCTAAGAAAAAAAATGCAATATAAACTATAATAATGAAAATTAGACGAAAAATCTACAGTTATGAATATGCAGATATGAGATATGAGATATGAATAAAGATGGTGACATGCATGAATTTGTTCTAATAATCAAGGATGATTCTGATTTTTTTATTTAACAAGTTTTCTGATGTTTCATCAGAATTTCTGATGATTCATCAGATATTCTGATGATTTATTAGATATTCTGATAATTTATCAGATTTTCTGATAATTTACAAGATTGATGGCTTTTATCAGAAAACTTTTGTTTCATCTTTTGACTATCAGAAAATTTTGTTCCTTGATTATCATAAAAATTGATTTCTTTTAAGCAATTTTATAGTAAAAGGTACCCTGAAAACCTTTATCTTAGAATTGACCATAACTCAGCAGATTGTGCTTTAAGCCTTCTACATAGGATACTTTTTCTATGGTCAAACATCCATACCTTAAGCATCCATATCCCATAATCCTCCCTTTTACTCCATTCCCAAAATTTATCATTTTACCCAGTTTTGAAACAAAGTTACTGAGTAAGCTCATATCCCTAGTCATGTGCTTGGAGCTTCCAGAATCGCAGTACCAGATCTGCTGCACATAATGGTCCTGAAATGGAAAAATTAGAGGGTTTTTGGTACCCAGAGTTGTTTGGGTACTCTTTCTGATGAGATTTTAATTAGATTATTTTCTCTTGATGGTCTTTCATCAGAATATCTGTTGCATGCTGAGCCATGAACAGATTTTTCATTTTTCTTTTGGAGATGGTGTTGAACAAGATTCAGTATGTCAACACACATACACGATTCAGAATTGATTTCATGTGATAGAGTGAGTGGATAATTTTGAAACAATGAGTGAACAACTTCTGGAATATTTAAAGATTTTTGTTTGCATTCACTCCTTTTTGCTTTAAAGTTGGGTTTTTCAAAAGAGTATTCAGAACTGGTTGATTTGCATGATTCAAAATCAGATTCTGATGAGAATTTATCAGAAATCTGATGTGTTGCTTTTACAAAGATGGTGGGTTTAATTTCACTTGTTTTTACATATCCTAAACCCTCTCCTTTGTTCTTTGGTGTGGACTCAATAAAGTTTATGAATTCCTTAGCTTGTTGAAAACCTCTTACATTGATTTCCTTATCATGAATTTTCTTGTAAAGATCTTTTCTTTCATTTTCATAGAATTCAATTTTAGCTCTGTGATCTAAACTTTCTTCTATCAGCAATTGGTTTTCAAGTATAATTTTATTCATGGTCCTTTGCAACTCATCAGATTTTTTACTATCTGATTTCTGTTTGTCTTGCAGATTTAGAAAATCTGACATGAGCTTGTTTAGCTTGTGTTCAAGATCAAGATTATCTAAATTTACCTTCTATCCTGAAGTTTCTGGTAGTTCATCGGAAAGTGCCATAAGGCAAAAATTAGCCATTTCTTCTTCTTCTTCTTCTTCATCAGAAGAATCATCAGATAGCCATGTATCTGTCCCTGTAATCAAACTGGCTTGTTGTTGCTTTTTTGCTTCTTCCAGCTTCTTCTCATAATATGCAACATCGTTCAGTTTCTTGGTTTTGTATTCTGATGCATAGTGACCTCTCTGTTTGCACTTATAACACACAACTTCAGCCTTTCCCTTATCCTTAGATCTACCTTCTTCCCTAGATCTTCCATCCATCCTCCCTCTGTCACTTTTCTGGTATCTTTAGCCTCCTCCCCTCAACCTTTGCTCAAAGGTTTTAGTGAGAAGTGCAATTGCTTCAGTAAAAGCTGAAAAATATGATGATGTCTCAGAAATTTCAAGATTTTGACTGTTTGAAGGTTGTGGATCATTAGTAGGTGTTCTTTGTGAGTTTGAAATTAAAGCTAAAGATCCCCCTCTTTGAATGGATTCTTCAAATATTTCTTCTTCTCTGGGGACCAGAATGCTGTATAAGTCATGAAGACTCATATTACCTAGTTCTAAGGTTGAGGACAAAGTCATGGTTAGACTTCTCCATTCTTTAGGTAAGGCATCCAGAAATTTTATGTTTCTTTCATCATTTGATTTTGTTATTCCAAATTTCTTTAGCTCATTCAAAAGTTTTGTAAATCTTTGATATGTTTCATTTAATCTTTCATTAGGTAAGCTTTTGAATCTCTTATATGAGGAAACATTGTTTGTTCTTTTGTTTCTTTTCATCCTTTCTCCTCCTTCACAAAGATTTTCCAATTGATCCCATATTTCCTTAGCTGATGCACATGCATCAACTTGTGAAAATATGTCATTAGGGATAGCCATTATTAAAAGTGACTTTGCCCTTTCATCTGTAGCCACCAGATCCTTGTCTTCTGGGCTCCAAAGTGTTTCACATTTGGGTGCCCGGGAGGCAGGGATTCCTGGTGATTGATCAGTTGCTGGAATAGCTGGTATTTCAGTCATTGGTACATGTGGACCCCTTTCAATAGATTGAAACAGAGCTCAGTCATGACCATTAAGGAAATTGACCATCCTGATTTTACATTGGGGGTATTCCTCTCTGACCAGAGTCGGAGGTTTGGACATTGAACCAATGATAAAAGCATTATTCCATGTTTGAAAGCTGGCCATATTTAGAGAAAAGAAGATGAGCGATTGATCGTTTGAAAATGATTTATTCAATCTGCTCTGATACCAATTGTTGGTCCCAGTTTGGACTTAAAAACTTCTTTTCACGTAATATGGCAAGTGATTTCAATAGATGTGAAAATAGTGTGCGGAAATAGAAATCAGACTTTCAAGAAGCAAGACCTACAAAATTTTCAAGTTTATATCACTTTGAAACAAAATGGTTTACAAGGTGATTGTAAGATTATTATCTATTACAAATGAATACTTGAATTCTGAGGTGAATGGACAATGGAGTTTGTAGTATGTATTGAATGCTAAGCTTAACTCATTGTTCTCTGCTTGATGAGGCTTCTATTTATAGACGGCTTGGATACATGAATAAACATTTGTTTATTCATGTATAAGTCCTACAAAAAGTAGCTCTTTGACATATTCATTGAATCCAACAATCAAGTTGCCTTTGTCATCATGATATCCAATAATGTCAAGTTGCTTAGGTTATTGTGGTAGGATAGAACTGATTTTTAGACAAGTGGGGTTTTTCTTAGAATTTCTGATAAACCACTTCATCAGAAATTCTGGTGAACAAATCATCAGAAAATCTGATGATCAGAATTGTCATAAACTGATGATATTTCATCAGAAATATCACCAGATCCATCAGAAAGACCTTCTCTGATAATCTTCTTCAGCTCTTGATCAACTTATGATACTTTGAAGTAGATATTGTTGCTTTCAGTTGTCCTATCCGATCTTCTTCTTCTTCTTCTTGTTTTGATCTTCAGGACTGTTATCTTCTTCATAGATCAAGTTGAATATGATTTTCTTCAATACTTACAAATAAAGTTTCCTAACATATAATTTCAGATTTAAATAGTCAAGTTTGATCTTTTATCTGTTCTGTTTTTTCATTCATTTGATATTGATATGATTCTTAGTTTAGATTTTCCATGAAAATTTCGTGATCTTTAGGTTCAAAATGTATTTGATTAAGCTGCAACTTTTATATGTTCTTAGAAATAGGCCAAACTCACATAGAGAAAAGGAAGAACCGAAATTGTATGTTTTGCTTTCCAATATTGGATTTTTTAATTAAATCGATGTAGTTTTGTGGATTTTGCATCTAAGCTTAAGTGTGTAACAACCTTATATTCACGTTCCCCTATAAAAAAACAAGGTGAATTGTTATTTATCATAATTATATAAATATGGGTTGAGTTATTCTAAAAAGTATTATAAAAATTAGAAGTGTAAGAAGCCACTATAGAGTGACAAGTGTGAGAAAAGAAATCAAGTGGAAAGGGTAATTTTGTCAAAAAGAATAAAAAGATGATGCACATGCAAGTCACATGCTATTTCCCCCTGTAAACGTCCATAACTTTTTTATACGTCATTTGTTTTAAAAAAATACCATAAAATCGAGTGTCTTTTTATCTTTAATATGAATACCATATTGTTATATTTAGAAAAATAATCGAAAACCCAGTTGTGTGTTACACAATGGACATAACGTAAAACACAATGAGAAAACCCAATTACATATTACACAATGGATAACATAAAACACAATGAGTATTAAACTAAAAACACAATGGAAAGTAGAGTAACAACACAATCAATGACAACAGATAAAAGACACAATGGACATAACGTAAAACACAATAACTATTAAACTAAAAGTACAATGGAAAGTAAACAAAAAACACAATCGATGACAACAGATAAAAGACACAATGGACATAACGTAAAACACAATGAGTATTAAACTAAAAATACAATGAAAAGTAGACTAAAAACACAATTGATGATGACTGATAAAAGACACAATAAGTAAGATCAAATATAAGACACAATGGACAACAAACTAAAACACAATGAGTATCAAACTAAAAGCACAATGGAAAGTAGACTAAAAACACAATTGATGACGACAGATAAAAGAGACAATAAGTGAGATCAAATAAAAGACACAATGGACAACAAACTAAACACAATAGACAACAGACTAATACACAATAAACAACATATTAAAACATAATGGATAGCAGAATAAAAACAATGACCAGAACCTGTAACACAATATATAGAGTACCAAAATATAACACAATCTTTATTGTGTCATAAATTGTGTTATAAGTTTTGATAAAAAACGCACTGGTCTGAACCCAAATTAACATTGTATTATAAGTTTTGATAATAACACAATGTATAGAAGTCCTAGTAAAAACGTAATGAACAAAACCCAATTAAAAGACACAATGATCTGAACTTTTAACACAATGTAAAAAAAAAAACAGTAAACATGAAATTTTTTATTTTATTTTTATATAGCAATATCATACTCATATTAAAGATAAAAAAATGCTTGTTATTATGGTGAACTTTTTCTTTTAAAAAATGTTGTATGAAAAAGTTATGAACGTTTTAATTTGATGGGGGGAATTGACATGTGTCTTGCATGTAGAGAGAGAAAATAAATAAATGTAGGATTCTTTTTATACCCTTCCATTATCTTGTTTTCTTTAGAACTAATCTCAACCCTCCAAATCTTAGATCCATGGACCAAAATCCTTCTTACCCTTTTTATTTATTTTTCCTTTGTATTTGATCCTAATCCTAACTTATTGCTTTAAGCAATTAGCCTTAAATATTATGGGTGGGGATTATATAGAAAGTTTATTTTGGCTAGGAAGGATAGGAAACAATAGGATTATGACACGTGACAAAATTTAAAATATAGAGGAAGGGTATTTTAGTCAATTTCATTCAATCTTTTCCTTTCTTCTCCCTGTAACTTCAAAACCCACTATCTTCAACCTTTTCTTTACTTTCTATTTCAACAATCACTACATTATAGTGCGATTTTCATCACCAATCAATGATTCAAACACCCAATCAACATGTTCTTAAACTTTTTTTTTTGAAGAAACCCAGTTTAATTTCATACAATATCTTTTTTCCCGTGATTTTGGAGTGAATTACTCGATTCGTTCAATTCGATCGCTAATAAGTATTTCTAACATTCAAATTTCGTCAATCGTTGAAGAAATCTGAAGAAATTGGCTTCGATCTATGTAAGAAATTTTGAATTGCATTTTTATGTTCTAGGTTTTTGAATTGAGTTATTGCGTTTTACAAAGTAATGAAAAAATCGTTTTTTTTTGTATTTTCAGTTTATTAGGTTTTAGAAACAACACATTTTATTGTGTTTTTAGTTCATTGCATTTTAGGTAAAACACATTTTATACGTTTTTAGTCCATTGCGTTTTAGAAAAAAACACTTTCTTTTGTGTTTTTATCTATTGTGTTTTAGGAAAACACATTTTTATGTGTTTTTTGGGCCAATGCGTTTTAGAAAAACACATTTTTAAGTGTTTTTAGTCCATCGCGTTTTAGGTAAAACACATTTTTATGTGTTTTTAGTCCATTATGTTTTAGAAAGAACACTTTCTTTTGTGTTTTTAGGCCATTGCGTTAAAAAAAAAGACATTTTTATGTGTTTTTTTGGTCCATTGCGTTTTAGAAAAACATATTTTGAAGTGTTTTTAGTCCATTGCATTTTAGGTAAAACACATTTTTATGTGTTTTCAGTCCATTGCGGTTTTGAAATAACACTTTCTTTTGTGTAATTAGGTTATTGCGTTTTAGAAAAAAAAACATTTTTATGTGTTTTTTGGTCCATTGCGTTTTAGAAAAACATATTTTAAGTGTTTTTAGTCCATTGCATTTTAGGTAAAACACATTTTATGTGTTTTCAGTCCATTGCGTTTTAGAAAGAACACTTTCTTTTGTGTTTTCGGCCATTGCGTTTTATAAATAAGACATTTCTTTGTGTTTTCTGGCCATTGCGTTTTAGAAATAAGACATTTCTTTATGTTTCTGGTCCATTGCGTTTTAGAAAAAAAGTCATTTTTTACGCTTTTTGTCCATTGCGTTTTACGCAACTGAGTTTGCAAAAAAAAAATCGAAAATATTGCAAAAGTATACTCGTTTTAAAGATAAAAAACACTCATTTTTTGTGCAATTTTTATAAAAAAATAACGTCGTATGAAAGAGTTATTAACGTTTAAAAAATGCGGGGAAATTGGAGGAGAGATAAACTATTGCTCTGGACTGACTAGAATGCCCCTACACAAACCCATGCGCCTCCTTTTTTCTTCTTCAATTTCACTCATTTTATTTTAGCACTTAGATTACGTCAACTGATGATTAAGATTACTTGCTAGCCTTTTTAGCAAAAAAAAAACTTTCTATTATATCCTGACCAAAATATTATATTTTCAACAAAATAAATGAAAATAACTGTCACGGCCCCCGGCCTGGTTTGACCCGTTTCAGGAGCCGTGGGACAGAAAATCCCGTGGTATTTATTTAATTTGAGTTGACAGCGGAAGATTTTAGCAGGATCTTTTTAAAACTGAAAATGCCCGATTATTTTATTTCATAATTCGGGATAAAACCCCGGTAGTTTACAAGAAGGTGATTTCACTGGGAAATCTTTATTTTACAAAACATGTTTCTTTATTTATCATCATCATCGGCTACACCACTGAAATCACAGTGTAGATACTCAGTCTTAGATCGACTAATCCTTAGGCCCTTGCCTTCTAGAGCGACTCGCCACTCCTCTACCCTCGCGTTCAGGCCCTGTTTAGTTTCTGCCATCAATACAATATCGTCTGCAAAAAGCATGCACCACGGAACTGGCTCCTGGATCAACTTGGACAACTCATCCAAGACCACCGCAAAGAGAAAAGGGCATTTTCAGTTTTAAAAAGAAGTTGACAGCGGAAGATTTTAGCAGGATCTTTTTAAAACTGAAAATGCCCTTTTCTCTTTGTGGTGGTCTTGGATGAGTTGTCCAAGTTGATCCAGGAGCCAGTTCCGTGGTGCATGCTTTTTGCAGACGATATTGTATTGATGGCCGAAACTAAACAGGGCCTGAACACGAGGGTAGAGGAGTGGCGAGTCGCTCTAGAAGGCAAGGGCCTAAGGATTAGTCGATCTAAGACTGAGTATCTACACTGTGATTTCAATGGTGTAGCCGATGACGATGACTCCCAAATCACCATTGAGGATCAATTGGTCCAGCAGGCAACTAAATTTAAGTATTTGGGGTCGTTTGTACAAAGGGATCGTGACATAGATAGTGATGTAACCCATCGCATACAGGCTGGCTGGCGTAGATGGAGGGCAGCCAGTGGAGTATTGTGCGATATGAGATTCCCAACTAAACTAAAGGGGAAGTTTTACAGGGTAGCAGTTAGGCCAGCTATGCTATATGGAACAGACTGTTGGGCTATCAAGAAGACACAAGCGCGCAAGATGGAGGTAGCAGAGATGAGGATGTTGAGGTGGATGTGTGGACACACGAGGTTGGATCGATTAAGAAATGAGGTTTTTAGGGAAAGATTAGGAGTGACTAGTATATCGGATAAGATTAGGGAGGGGAGATTGAGATGGTTTGGGCATGTGAAGCGGAGGCAAACAACGACACCAGTTAGAGTGGTGGAAACTCTTACTGTGGAGGGGAGGAGAGGAAGAGGCAGACCCAAACTGATATGGGAAGAGCAGATTAGGCATGATTTACTAGAGTTGCATCTTTCCGAGGACATGGTCCAAGATAGGACTTCGTGGAGGCGTAGGATTAGGGTTAAGGACTCCTAGAGGATATTGCTGTAAGGTCTTAGGGGTATTTTAGGGACGTAGGTTTTTCTTATTCTTTAAGTGACTTTACCAGTGATTGATTTCTTGTGTTTATGCCGGAATGAGGTTATATGCTGTTATACATGATTTATATTATACCGTGTCACTCTGATTCACTTTCTTGGTATAGGTGACTTCTTTTTTTCAATATTCTATTTGTCTATATTCTTTGACTTGATGTGTTGGTATGTTGTTCGTCTTCGTCTTCAAGCCGAGGGTCTCTTCTGGAAGCAGCCTCTCTATCCCTAGGGATAGAGGCAAGGTCTGTCTACATCCCACCCTCCCCAGACCCTATAAGTGGCTTTGCTATTTGTGGGATTTACTGGGTATGGTTGTTGTTGTTGTTGTTGTTTCTTTATTTATATTGAGCCACTTCCTTAAGATTGTAGTGCTTCGCGGCACTTTTCCTGGATCATAACAGATCACCTGAAACATGTTTGAAAAAGGTTTTGTCAGCGGGGAAATACTGGTGAATCATTCTTTTTACTAAAAACGACGTGTTGTTATAATTTACAGTATTAAGGGGCTGTTTGGCTAAGCTTATTTTTTTTACTTATTTACTTATTTGCTTATTTGAAAAGCAAATAAGTCATAATGGAATGACTTATTTACTTATTCCTCTCACATAAAAAGCTAACCCAAACACCTTTTAACTTTTCAAAAAGTAAATAAGTAAATAAGTCACTAAAATAAGCTTAGCCAAACAGCCCCTAAGAGCGATTACAATGTTTATACATATCAACCATCTACCCACGGTATTTATCACTCGACCACTTATTGGCTATCTCGTTGTCCAATGGTGTCTGTGATTATGGTCATATCACCCCTTGGCTAACCCGTTGTCCAATGGTGACGGTTATCAAGTATTGTATACAAAACCCCACATACCGGCTGTAATTTGGAGACTACAAAGACTTAATCCCTGTAATTATAACTTTGAAAGCAAACATGATTTTGAAATCAAATTTAATAAAAAGAGAATGACTCAATTTGCAGATTTACACGGGCAGAGTTTAGCCTACTGATTAGCCTGATAACCTAATTTAAATAACAATGCACACGAACTAGGTCAGTAACTAATACAACATTTACGATAACTCACGAGATTAAACCCTCATGACAAATGACAAAGTGCAATACTTAAACATCCATCGAATTCACGATGAATGACAAAGTATAAACCCAATTTGAGCAGCACTTAAACATTCATCGAATAGTTTTAATCGATCGGACATTGAATCGTAGCAGTGATTGAGTTAATACCCTGTATCGTAGCAGCACCTCGCTATTTTGATTGTAATTTTGACTTTTGGACAGTATACTTTCGTTTTTGAAAGTTGATTTAGACAGAGAATGAAAGCTCCTGAGCTAAGCTATTTATAGCTGAAATATGGGGCTGTCGCGGCCCGCGTGAGCCATAGGCTCACCCTTACGCGGCCCGCCTAACCACCTATTCTACGCGTAGGTTTGCTGGCTCACGAGTTAGGGTTGCCAGATGGGTTATACGTGGCCCGGATACTTATCCGGTCAAATTTGATATTGACGCGACCCGCGTAAGGGTCCGCTTATCTTTACGCGGCCCGCCTGAATACCATATTTCTTGATTTCTTGATTTTTTTATATGGGTGAGGGTTTCAGGGGTTCGAGTTTGTACTTCCGGGTTATTTTGGGACAATTTTGAGAGTCCTTACATCCTCCCCACCTTATTTAAAATCACGTCCTCGAGATTTACTGGAACAAGTGAGGATGCTTTCGCTTCATCTCTGATTCTAGTTCCCAAGTATATTCGGGTCCTCTTTTTGAATCCCATTTGACTTTGACTAGCACTAGTCTCTTGTGTTTGAGAAACTTGATCTTCCTGTCTTCTATTTGAAGTGGTTTTTCTATGAACTTCAACTTTTCGTTTACCTCTATGTCTTGGAGAGGTACTACCAGTGATTCGTCCGATAGACATTTCTTGAGGTTGGATACATGAAATACATCATGTACTCCAGCTAATTCCTCTGGTAGTTGTAAGCGATAAGCAACTGGTCCTATACGCTGGATCACTGGAAATGGTCCTACGTATCATGGACTTAGCTTTCCTTTCTTACCGAACCAAACTACTCCTTTCCAAGGAGAAACTTTCAAGAGTACCTTATCACCAACTTGGAATTCTAGTGGTTTGTGTCGATTGTCGGCATAACTTTTCTAACGATCACGAGCAGTCTTTAGTCTTTCCTTGATTTGAGTGATCTTGTCGGTGGTTTCTTGTACTATTTCAGGACCGGATAATTGACTTTCTCCTATTTCCGTCCAGCAAACTGGAGTTCTGCATATTCGTCCATACAGTGCTTCGAATGGGGCAGCTTCGATGCTTACATGATAACTATTATTATAGGAGAATTCAATTAAAGGTAAGTGGTCGTCCCATTTTCCACCAAAATCTATCACACATGCTCGGAGCATGTCTTCCAAGGTTTGTATCGTCGTCTCACTTTGTCCGTCTGTTTGAGGATGATATGCCGTACTTAAATTTAGTCGGGTTCCCATTGCTTCCTGGAAACTTTTCCAGAAGTGGGAAGTGAAACGACTATCCCTATCCGATACAATGGAGAGTGGAACTCCATGTAAGGATACTACTTCGTCTACATACAACTTGGCTAACTTTTCCATGCTAAAGGTTTCCTTCATGGGTATAAAATGAGCTGACTTGGTTAATCGGTCCACAATTACCCAAATCGCATCATTACCTTTTCTGGTTTTGGGTAACTTAGTAACAAAGTCCATTGTTATGAGTTCCCATTTCCATACAGGCATTTCTAATTGTTGAAGTAGACCCGAAGGTTTCTGGTGTTCTGCCTTAACTTGTGAACAAGTAAGACACTTAGAAACATATCTAGCTATGTCCTTTTTCATACCTATCCATCCACCAGAAATTATTTCTTAAATCTTGGTACATTTTATTGTTACCAGGATGCATGGTATACCTAGATTTATGAGCTTCTTCTAAAATCTTATCTCTTAATTCTCTTTGCTTAGGTACCCAAATCCTTTTCTTATAGAATCTCCAAATTCCATCATTTCCTTGCTCTAATTCTTTTATTCGTCCTTTCATTCCTTCAGCATCATTCTCGATTGCTGTTTCTTGAACATTCTTTAGTTGTTCCATTAAATCTAATTGTAGATTTAATCTAAGAGCACGAACTCGCCGTTGTTTCTCATGATACTTACGACTTAAGGCATCTGCAACTACATTTGCTTTTCCTTTGTGATACTGAATATCACAGTCGTAGTCACTTAAGATTTCCATCCATCTTCTTTGCCTCATGTTTAACTCTTTTTGCCCAAATATGTATCTTAAACTTTTATGATCCGTATAGACAGTAAACTTACTTCCATAAAGATAATGTCTCCAAATTTTAAGGGCAAAAATTATGGCTCCTAATTCTAAGTCGTGAGTCGTATAGTTTTCCTCGTGCTTTTTCAATTGTCTTGAAGCATACTCAATTACCTTCTTGCGTTGCATTAGCACACGTCCTAATCCTAGCTTAGAAGCATCACAATATACTTCAAAATCTTCAGTTCCTTCTGGTAAGGCTAGAATTGGGGCATTTGTTAACTTTTGCTTCAAAATCCTAAAGGCCTCTTCTTGTCTAGGTCCCCATTCAAACTTAACTGCTTTACAGGTTAGCTTAGTTAATGGCACCGCTATTTTAGAAAAATCCTTAATAAAGCGCCTATAGTATCCAGCTAATCCTAAAAAGCTTCTAATTTCCATAGCTGTTTGTGGAACCTTCCATTTGGTGATCGCTTCTATTTTGGAGGGATCTACGTGAATACATTCATGGTTCACCATGTGTCCTAAAAATTGCACTTCCTGTAGCCAAAATTCACACTTCGAGAATTTGGCGTAAAACTTTTCTTTTCTTAACAAAGTTAAGAGTGCATGCAGGTGCTGACAGTGTTCATCCTGGCTTTTAGAATAAATAAGTATGTCGTCGATAAAGACAATTACAAACTTATCCAGGTACGGTTTACAGATTCGATTCATCATGTCCATGAATGCTGCAGGTGCATTCGTTAGTCCGAAGGGCATGACTGAAAACTCGTAATGACCATACCTAGTTCTGAAAGCAGTTTTAGGTATGTCTTCTTCTTGTACCTTTAATTGATGATATCCGGAGCATAAGTCGATCTTAGAAAAATATCTAGCTCCTTGAAGTTGATCAAAGAGGTCATCAATCCTAGGTAATGGGTATCGATTCTTAATTGTAACCTTATTCAATTCTCTATAATCAATACATATTCTCATTGACCCATCTTTCTTTTTCACAAACAACACTGGTGCTCCCCATGGGGATGAACTAGGTTGTATAAAATCTTTACTTAGTAATTCATCTAATTGCTTTTTCAGTTCTAACATTTCTGTGGGTGCTAACCGATAAGGTGCCTTGGCTATCGGTGTAGTTCCGGGAATTAGATGAATTCTAAATTCTACTTCCCTGTCGGGTGGTAATCCCGGGAGTTCTTCCGGGAATACATCTGGGTATTCTGAGACTACAGGAATCTTCTTAAGTTCTTTATCCTTAGTACTAATGATTACTGAAATCATATATACTGTTCCTTGCTTTTGTTCATAACTAGCAACTTTCATTACTGAAATGAACTTCATGGGTTTTCGTGGCTTATCTCCTGTAACCATGATTACTTCTCCGGTGGGTGCACGAATCTCTATAGAGTTCTTATCACAAAGGATTTGAGCATGGTTGGCTACTAACCAATCCTTTCCTAATACAACATCGAACCCAACTAAATTCATTGGTAATAGATTTGCATGAAATTTATGATCTGAAAGTTCTATATTTTCTTTTTGCAAAACCTTATCTATGTTAACAGAATTCCCATCTGCCGTTTCGACTGTAAAAATCTGCCTAAGGTTGGTTAAGGGTAAGTTAAGAGCTTTGGCAGAATGAAGTATTTATAAAACTTTGGTTTGCACCAGAGTCAAATAATACTTTTGCGTAAACGTTGTGAACTAGGAACGTACCAGCTATCACATCTGGAATGAGTTCTGCCTCCTGAGTAGTTAATTGGAATGCTCGAACATTTTTCTTGGTAGCTCCGTCGGTCGGTTTGGCTATATTGTCTGCTGGTTTGACCAGCTTAGGGCATTCTGGTTTAAAATACCCAGCTTCTCCACAGTTATAGCAGACCCTTGTTTTCTTTCTGCAGTCTTCTTCACGATGTCCTACAACTTTGCAAAAGTTGCAGGTTACATTGCATTTTCCAAAATGTTTCTTTCTGCAATTCCTGCAGAACGGCGGAGTTGAGAATTGCCCCATTCCTCGTTTCTTGAAGTTGCTATTATTACCCATACGAAATCCTTGGGTAATTTTATGAGCCATTTCCTTTTTCCTATTTTCATCTCTTGTGCGTACCAACTCGTCAGTTAGGGTGTTAGCTAATTCTACCGCATCGTCAATAGTGCGAGGTCTCGTAGCTTTAACGATATTACGGATTTCACCAATAAATCCCCAAATATAGCGAGAAATAAGTACCAGTTCTGGCGAAACCAGTGTTGGTACCACTCTAGCATATTCAAAGAATGCCGAAGTATATCCTCGACAGTCTACACCCATCATTCGATGGTTCAGGAACTTATTTGCCATTTGTTCTTTTTCGTATTCGGGACATAATTTTCTTTCTACTAGTTGTTTAAATTCTTCCCAACTCATGGCATAGGCCATATTTCTTCCTTTGGTTTGAAGTACTGTATTCCACCATTCTAGCGCCCCTTCTTTAAAAAGATGCGACGCATACATGACCTTGTCTTCTTCAGCACATTTACTTATCATAATTACTGCTTCAGTCTTCTCCAACCAACGCAGTGTAGCAGTTGCCCCTTCATTGCCTACAAATTCAGCTGGTTTACAAGCAAGAAATTCTTTGTAAGTGCAACCAGGCGTTGCAGCTTTCATTTTCTTAGGAAGTGGGGCCTGCCGTGGATCATTATCGTGATTAATATGGTTGCCGCTTCCGTTTACACTATTACTGAAGTTATCTTCTTGAGTACGTTTACTAGGAATAATGTGTTGAGGTTCAACAGGTTTCTGGGCAGCAGCAAGGATTGCTGGAATAGCATTGGCTATTCCTTGAGCAACGATATTCTCGATATCTTGCCTAGTCATGAATTGATCTTCCTGGTTTTGCTCAGATTGGTTAACCTCGTTAACTGGTTCATTATTAGCGTTTTCCATCTGATAATATATATAATTTATTAGTATAGAGTAAATAGCAATTATACACAAAACAATCATACAAATTTCACAACACACATATATATATCCAAAATTATTGATTCCTCGATTTCCTTTTTTTATATATCATATTATGCATCCGTACACACTGTTATTTTACAAAGTTTTATTTTTATTTTACAAGATTATATTTTTATTACTATTATTATTATTATTATATTATTATTATACAATCACAGTTTCACAACCATTCTATCCCTGGCCACCTTAGAAGCGACGTTCCCTCTCGTCGTACTACCAGGAGATCTGTTCTCCTACCTCCCGAATTCTATTCCCTGCATTCATCAGTTCCTCACAAAAATGGCGGAGTTCAGCTAAGTTTTCATTGCTCATTGGTGGGTTTGGTATAGGTTTTGGGTCGAACTGAGGGAAAAAGGTATAAGGATTATTCAGAAGGTTTTGAAACTGCCAATCATTAGTCCACCACTCGTCCATTTCTCCTAGGGGTTGGGTGTGGATCAGAGGATCTGGAATAACCGGTTCTAAGTTTATTGGAAGTTGGGTTTCAGCAGGATATGTAACACCCCGGAAATATAAAACTTTATATTAGAATTATAAAGTTTAAATAAACAAGAATTAATTAACTAGGAAATTATAACCTAGTTAACTACAAGTCTAGAAATAACTTAAAATAGGGTTAAAATAACCAAACTATATGTTAAACAAAAGTGGAGGTGTTTATGTTGTTAAAATTGAAACTTATATTATTAATTCTAATAAAAACAAAACCAAACACCCCATTTGAGGTGTCTGGTCGATCAGGAGCTGGAGGGGGGGGGGGATTCCCCATTCTCAAAACCCTAAACATCACTAAACTCACAAATTGAAGGCTCAATCCAAGTTGAAATCGAAATTAGAGCCTGGATTTGTGATCCCCATCATAAGGAGATCATAAGGTATGTGAAATTTGGTAAAAATCCTCTACTTGAAATTCTCATGAACATAGAGAATCTGAAATATGGTTATGCATGTGTGATATATAGATGAATTAAGAGCATTGTAGTGTCTAGGAGTAAACCCTAGACAAATACAAGTTGAAATCATGTGTAATTTTAGTAAAATCCATGAACACCCTTGTAGGTGATTGGTGGGTTATGTAGAATTTGGTAAACACTAGGAAATTGGATGTTGATCTAGTGTAATTTGACAATTGTGAAGTGACTTCAGAATTTTAGAAGCTTACAATTATGTAAAAATGGGTTGATTAATGTGCAATTCAGGCTAAATGATAAACTAGGGACTTGCTATATAATCATGTAAAAATCTGCCCTTAAAGTGTTTGTAGAAATGCCTCAAAGGAGGCTCGAAACTGGAATTTTGAAGTTAAAACGCCTAATTGAGATGTTTTGGCAATTATGCGATATGTGATTTAAAAGAGTTCTAAACGCGATATAATTGAACTCTATAGGAAAGGATACCGGAGCGTCGAGTGGACAAGCCAGTGGTGAATTGCGGTTGAAGGGCATGCACTAAAGGTATGTAACTTGACTCGTTACATTAAGTAAACTTTGATAATTTGCATAAGTATAGTGAATTGTAGAATAAAGGTTGTTTTAATTTGAAGCGATAATGATCGCTATATTGATTAATAAGACCAGGATTGGTTAGAACTTGTTGGTAGTCATCATAATGGAGGATTCCGTAGATGAGCCAAACGGGTCGAATAATCGATTATTACGTGGCAAATGCTTCGTAATACAATAAATTGGTCTTTGGTTATTGTTGACAAACGACATATTAGAATACGAGGATTTAACATGTTGGTTTGTAGGAATGAAATCCGAGAATTTGGTTCGAGTAAACAAACAAATCAAACAAAACATAACATAACATTCCAGAGCCTACCGTAAATTACGGTATATACCGTAATTTACGGTAGGGACCAAAATGTTACGGTGGAATCTTCCTGTTTTACGGTGGAACCAAAGTTTCCCAGGAGCTACCGTAACTTCGGTGAGTACCGTAAGTTACGGTAGAGCCTTGACATTCATGTTGAATTTTGCATATCTTTGTTAAATCGAATCCGTTTTAAGCGTAGTTTCGATTATGTAATATTTCTAAGAACTCTAACACTAAGATTTGTTAAAAATCTTTAGTTTTCAGGTTTTGCAAGGAAGTAGACGATAATCAAGCATGTTTGAAGAACCGAAGACAACTTTTGAATCTTCCGCGTTATCTAACTCTAATAGACAATGTTTTTGGAAATGTAAACTATTTGCTAAACAACTTATGAATGTTTGAATTAGTCGTTAGTTGACTAATGTTTTGCTACCTATGAACTTTATCTATGGAACTTATCTTATAGTTTGGACATCTTTTACATAAAATTTTATGAATTATTACTAAATTCAAGTAGTAATTAGAAGGGTGTTACAAGTTGGTAATCAGAGCTTAAGGTTGTCAACAAGTGTTTGGTTCAAGCTTGATCAATCGTCCGGTAAGAATTAACTTACTATTTTAATTGATTGTACCTTATGTAAGAAACGAGAAATGAATTGTTATGCATGGGAAGAGCGTGTTAACACACTCAAACCCGGAAAGTGCATTAAATGTGAACGGTTAAATCAAGTTGGGAACTTGGCTAAACCGAAACAAACGAAGCAATGTTATAAATGAAATGTTTAATGTTTAATGTAAACATTTCAGTTTCAAGATGTCTGACGGAAACGATGATGAACCAGTGCAGACAAGCACCGAACAAATGAAAGAGATAATTGCCGAAGAAGTAGGGAAGGCAATTGAAGGTAGTCTATCCGGGTTTATAGACAAAATTCAAAGCACGATGTTGTCACTTGTCGAAGAGCGAGTTAAAAGGTTGGAGGATAGTGTCAACCTTATGAAGGAGAAATCGGGAGAACGTAAAGGGTGCTCATACAAAGAATTTATGGCGTGCAAACCGCCAATCTATAACGGGGAAGTTGACCCGATAATTTGTCAAAGATGGTTGGGCGACATTGAAGGGGTGTTTGAAAGGACCCATTGTGATGAAAGTGACTTTGTTGCTTACGGAACGGGTCAGTTGAGAGGTCAAGCCAAAGATTGGTGGGACAACAAAAAGAATGAAATAGGAGCCGAAGCGGCGAGAACCATGACATGGGAGGAGTTTAAGATGCCGTTTCTTAAACATCATAGTCCCAAGGCGGTCATTAATAAAATCAAGGAAGAGTTCATGCAACTTAGGCATAAGGGTGAGACCATAGACAAGATTACGGCGATGTTTATGGATAAGATGAAGTTTAGTAGTGAATTGGTGACGAATGAAGAACATAAGATATATTACTACTATAACATGTTGAGCGCTGAATATAGGGAGTTTATGACTCCTTCAAAATACGAGACCCTTACCGAGATCATAAACGTTGCTCGGGAACGGGAAATCGAGTTGAAGAAACAAGTTGAAAGGGGTGAGCGAAGGGCACATGATGTGAATCCAAGCCCTACAAAGAAAGCTCGAACTAGAGAATCGGGAAAGAAGGTGGATGCTAAAGGTGGGTCGCCAAGTTGTAAAGTGTGCGGGAAAGAACACAAGGGAGAATGTCGGTTCAAAGACAAACCATGACCCATATGTAGTAAGACGGGGCACACGGCGTCGCTATACCCGGGTAAAGTCTCAGTTTGCTATAAATGTTATCAACCCGGTCACAAAAAGTCCGAATGCCCGGACTTAGTTGGAAGTAGAGACGTTAAAGAATCTCCAGCAGAAGCTCCTAAGGCGAAGGCTAGATCCTTCCAACTTACCGCGACTGAAGCAAAAACGAAACCCGATGTGGTCTCAGGTATATTCACAATTAACTCAATTCCAGCACGTGTATTGTTTGATACGGGTGCAAATAAATCCTTCATTTCACATGGATTTATTCGACATCCTTCATTTGTATTGACGAAATTATCTGTGCCCTTAGAAGTTGAAATAGGGGACAACAAAAGTTTTATAGTTTGTGATATTTGTCGAGGCTGCAAATTAAGCATCGACGATGAAGAATACTTGATAGACCTAATCCCGATGTCAATGGGGGAATTTTAAGTAGTCGTTGGGATGGATTGGCTATCTTAACACCACGCAAAGGTCGTGTGTTTTCGTAAGGAGATAAAGCTAACATCTCCGAGCGGGAAACACATCACTATCTATGGCGAAAAAAGAGGTAACCCTATAATATGCTCGATGTTGAAAGCTCACAATCTTATGAAGCAAGGATGCAAGGCGTTTATGATACACGCGAATGAGCCCGAGAAGGAATCACTGAAGATTGAAAATGTACCAGTAGTACGGAATTACGAAGATGTGTTTCCTGAAGATTTACCGGGGATACCGCCTGAACGGGAAGTAGAGTTCGAGATCGAATTGATTCTGGGCACAAAACCCGTAGCTAGAGCACCGTACCGACTTGCGCCGTCGGAGTTACAAGAGTTGATGTCCCAGATTCAAGACCTACTTGACAAAGGATTCATAAGGCCGAGTGTGTCTCCTTGGGGCGCACCGGTACGGTTCGTGAAAAAGAAAGACGGAAGCATGCGCATGTGTATTGATTACCGGGAGTTAAATAAACTCACGGTAAAGAACCGATACCCGCTTCCGAGGATAGATGATCTATTCGACCAACTACAAGGTGCGAACTGGTTTTCAAAGATTGACCTTAGATCGGGGTATCACCAACTAAAGGTCAAGGAAGAAGATGTGCCGAAGATGGCTTTCCGCACTCGATACGGACATTACGAATTCCTCGTGATGTCATTTGGGTTAACAAATGCACCCGCGGCTTTCATGGACCTCATGAACCAGGTTTGCAAGCCAATGTTGGATAAATCAGTCATCGTGTTTATCGATGATATTTTGGTGTATTCAAAAAGTGAAGCTGAACATGCATACCACTTACAAGAGGTGTTGGAGATACTTAGACGAGAGAGGTTGTATGCGAAATTCTCTATGTGTGCTTTCTGGTTACGAGAGGTGCAATTTCTCGGCCACATCATAAGTGCTGATGGAGTATTGGTAGATCCGTCAAAGATCGAGGCCGTGTCGAAATGGAATTCCCCGAAGAACCCTTCGGAAATTAGAAGCTTCTTAGGGCTTGCGGGATACTATAGGAGATTCATACAAGATTTCTCCAAGATTACGTCGCCGCTAACAAAGCTAACCCGTAAGGAAGAAAAGTTCATTTGGGGTGTCGATCAAGAAAGAGCGTTTCAAACGCTAAAAGAGAAGTTAACTCAAGCTCCGGTACTAACATTGCCGGACGGGGTCGAAGACTTGGTGGTTTATTCGGATGCTTCACTATCGGGGCTCGGATGCGTTTTGATGCAACGAGGCAAAGTTATAGCTTATGCCTCGAGGCAATTAAAGACACACGAGAAGAAATATCCCACGCACGATCTCGAGTTGGCTGCGGTGGTATTTGCATTAAAAATATGGAGGCACTATTTATATGGGGTAAAGTGCACCATATTCACCGATCACAAGAGCTTAAAATACTTCTTCGATCAGAAGGAGTTAAATATGCGACAAAGGCGATGGTTAGAAATGGTGAAAGATTTCGACTGTGAAATACACTATCACCCCGAAGGGCAAACGTGGTGGCGGATGCCCTAAGCAGAAAGGCAGATTATGTCCCGATACGAGTACGATCATTGCAGCTCATTGTGACCTCGGGCTTACTTGAACGAATCCGAGAGGCACAAGATGAAGCAGTAAAGACGGAAAACAGGAGAAAGGAAAGGATTGTTGGCCAAGTTAAAGATCTCGAAGTAGGCAATCACGGTTTGAAAACACGTTTCAATAGAATTTGGGTTCCTAACACATGTGGAGTTAAAAAGCTTCTACTAGATGAAGCTCACAAGTCCCGTTATTCCATCCATCCGGGGGCGACCAAGATGTATAATGATTTAAAACAAAACTATTGGTGGCCCGGGATGAAAAGAGATATTGTGAAATATGTGGAGAAGTGTTTGACCTGCTTGCAAGTCAAAGCGGAGCACCAGAAGCCATATGGTAAGTTGCAACCATTGGACATCCCAGTTTGGAAATGGGAACAAATCACCATGGATTTGTTGACCAAATTGCCCAAAACCAACCACGGGTTTGATGCTATATGGGTAGTCGTGGATAGATTGACGAAAAGTGCTCACTTCATTCCGATTCGTGAGACTTATACATCCGAGAAGATGTCAGAGGTGTACACCAATGAAATCATAGCACGTCATGGGGTACCGATATCCATTGTGTCAGACAGAGATACTCGGTTTACTTCGAATTTTTGGTGTGAATTCCAAGAATAAATGGGAACTAAACTGTTCATTAGCACCGCTTACCATCCACAAACGGATGGGCAGAGTGAAAGAACAATACAAACGTTGGAGGATATGCTGCGGGCTTGCGTTATTGACTTCGGGGGTAGTTGGGATGTCTATCTACCCTTGGTCAAATTTTCATATAATAATAGCTATCACACGAGCATTAGAATGGCCCCGTATGAAATGTTATATGGTAGAAAGTGTCGAACCCCGGTATGTTGGGGAGAAGTGGGTCCACAAGGACTAGCACCTACTGATATAATCCGAACTACGAATGAGAAGATCGACATGGTCCGAACTCACCTAAAAGCGGCTCAGGATCGACAAAAGTCATACTCGGATAACGAAGGAGGCCGATTGAATTTCAAGTGGGCGATAAGGTAATGCTGAAAGTATCGCCGTGGAAAGGAATAATACGGTTCAGAAAAAGAGGAAAGTTGAGCCCAAGATTTATTGGGCCATTCAGAATCACCGAACGGGTTGGTAAAGTAGCATATCGTCTCGAACTACCCGAGGAGTTGAGTGGGATTCATAGCACATTCCACGTGTCACATCTCCGAAAATGTTCAGTAGACGAAACTGCTCGTTTCCACTACGATGATATCGAGGTGGATAACAGCCTCAACTATGCAGTAAAACCAATTGCGATTTTTTATCGTAAAGAGAAGAGTTTGAGGAATAAGGTGATTAACCAAGTGAAGGTTAAATGGGAACACAGGAAGGGTGCGGATACCACATGGGAATCCGAAGAAGAAATGCAACGACTCTACCCTGCATTATTTGGTACGTAATTCGGTTTCGGGGACGAAACCTTTTTAAGAGGGGTGGACTTGTAACACCCCAGAAATATAAAACTTTATATTAGAATTATAAAGTTTAAATAAACAAGAATTAATTAACTAGGAAATTATAACCTAGTTAATTACAAGTCTAGAAATAACTTGAAATATGGTTAAAATAACCAAACTATATGTTAAACAAAAGTGGAGGGGTTTATGTTGTTAAAATTGAAACTTATATTATTAATTCTAATAAAAACAAAACCAAACACCCCATTTGAGGTGTCTGGTCGATCAGGAGCAGGAGGGGGGGGGGGGGCGATTCCCCATTCTCAAAACCCTAAACATCACTAAACTCACAAATTGAAGGCTCAATCCAAGTTGAAATCGAAATTAGAGCCTGGATTTGTGATCCCCATCGTAAGGAGATCATAAGGTATTTGAAATTTGGTAAAAATCCTCTACTTGAAATTCTCATGAACATAGAGAATCTGAAATATGGTCATGCATGTGTGATATATAGATGAATTAAGAGCATTGTAGTGTCTAGGAGTAAACCCTAGACAAATACAAGTTGAAATCATGTGTAATTTTAGTAAAATCCATGAACACCCTTGTAGGTGATTGGTGGGTTATGTAGAATTTGGTAAACACTAGGAAATTGGATGTTGATCTAGTGTAATTTGACAATTGTGAAGTGACTTCAGAATTTTAGAAGCTAACAATTATGTAAAATGGGTTGATTAATGTGAAATTCGGGCTAAATGATAAACTAGGGACTTGCTATATAATCATGTAAAAATCTGCCCATAAAGTGTTTGTAGAAATGCCTCAAAGGAGGCTCGAAACTGGAATTTTGAAGTTAAAACGCCTAATTGAGATGTTTTAGCAATTATGCGATATGTGATTTAAAAGAGTTCTAAACGCGATATAATTTAACTCTATAAGAAAGGATACCGAAGCGTCGAGTGGACAAGTCGGTGGTGAATTGCGGTTGAAGGGCGTGCACTAAAGGTATGTAACTTGACTCGTTAAATTTGGTAAACTTTGATAATTTGCATAAGTATAGTGAATTGTAGAATAAAGGTTGTTTTAATTTGAAGCGATAATGATCGCTATATTGATTAATAAGACCAGGATTGGTTAGAACTTGTTGGTAGTCATCATAATGGAGGATTCCGTAGATGAGCCAAACGGGTCGAATAATCGATTAATGCGTGGCAAATGCTTCGTAATACAATAAATTGGTCTTTGGTTATTGTTGACAAACGACATATTAGAATACGAGGATTTAACATGTTGGTTTGTATGAATGAAATCCGAGAATTTGGTTCGAGTAAACAAACAAATCAAACAAAACATAACATTCCAGAGCCTACCGTAAATTACGGTATATACCGTAATTTACGGTAGGGACCAAAATGTTACGGTGGAATCTTCCTGTTTTACGATGGAACCAAAGTTTCCCAGGAGCTACCGTAACTTACGGTGACTACCGTAAGTTACGGTAGAGCCTTGACATTCATGTTGAATTTTGCATATCTTTGTTAAATCGAATCCGTTTTAAGCGTAGTTTCGATTATGTAATATTTCTAAGAACTCTAACACTTAGATTTGTTAAAAATCTTTAGTTTTCAGGTTTTGCAAGGAAGTAGACGATAATCAAGCATGTTTGAAGAACCGAACACAACTTTTGAAGCTTCCGCGTTATCTAACTCTAATAGACAATGTTTTTGGAAATGTAAACTATTTGCTAAACAACTTATGAATGTTTGAAATAGTCGTTAGTTGACTAATGTTTTGCTACCTATGAACTTTATCTATGGAACTTATGTTATAGTTTGGACATGTTTTACATAAAATTTTATGAATTATTACTAAATTCAAGTAGTAATTAGAAGGGTGTTACAGGATAAGGGTAGAGGTTGGTGTTGATAGGTCTAATTATATCACAGCTTGCCAGTAGGCGATCTAATTCCTCCTGCAAAGGCAATTCATCGACTTGCCTAGAACTTTCCCCAATTTCCATTTCTACTTGCCTAGCATTTTCCTCCGTCTCGATCCCTTTTCCTTTATCAATGGGATTTTCTATTTTGGGAACCTTTCTAGTAGCTGGTTTCCTCCTGCGCACACGCCTCCAGCCTACGAATCTTCTTCTTTTCTTAGGCTTTAGTTTCTCCAGAGGTGGAGCGTGGAATTCCATAGGTTCTTCCACATCGGGTATGTAACCAGTAAAGTCTTTGGAAACTTCCACTTTTACGGGATAGAGATTGAGATTCTGAAGGGCTTTAGATAACTCATTCATGCTGTTTAGCATATAAAAATGCACAAAAAAATGCTAAGTTAAAATTTTATAACAAAATTTCATAGATAAACATTCAAGTATTATTGCATACCGTGTGACTAATTTAATACAAAGGACAACTGACTATTAAAACATACTAGGGTTTATTGTAAACTTATTTATTTACTGGGTAAAGTTTCTGGCTTGTAGGTGATATGGGTGCTAGGACTGGGTCAGGGTATTTTAAAATTTTGCATTTACTGCTACAGTGGCTAACATATAGAGATCTGCCCGTTTTTCATCTAACTCATCTTCCCATGGTGGGTTATTGCCTAATTCCTGAGTTTCCTTAGGAATCATCACTTCTTTTGGTGGTGACTTCCTCACTTTCTCTTGACTTTTCCTAATAATCAAACTTCTTTTATTAGGGGAAAGTGGTTTCTCAAATTGTGCCTTACGAACAAATATTCCTTCCTCAGTTTCTGCTGAGTATCTTGAGGAATTTGATTGGGATGAGTTTCCCTTATCTTTTGGTGAACCATCTAATTTAAGATAGATATCCGAAATTCTTTGCTTACCCATACTGTAACTAACAGATATTCAGTGAAATAATCACAAGATGAAAATCAGGAAATTTAAGTATTTCTAAATACTTAATAGGCTTAAATCAGTGGCTCTGATACCACCTTTTCCTGTCACGGCCCCCGGCCCGGTTTGTCCCATTTCAGGAGCCGTGGGACAGAAAATCCCGTGGTATTTATTTAATTTGAGTTGACAGCGGAAGATTTTAGCAGGATCTTTTTAAAACTGAAAATACCCGATTATTTTATTTCATAATTCGGAATAAAACCCCGGTAGTTTACAAGAAGGTGATTTCACTGGGAAATCTTTATTTTACAAAACATGTTTCTTTATTTATATTGAGCCACTTCCTTAAGCTTGTAGTGCTTCGCTGCACTTTTCCTGGATCATAACAGATCACGTGAAACATGTTTGAAAAATGTTTTGTCAGCGGGGAAATACTGGTGAATCATTCTTTTTACTAAAAACGATGTGTTGTTATAATTTACAGTATTAAGAGCGATTACAATGTTTATACATATCAACCATCTACCCACAGTATTTATCACTCGACCACTTATTGGCTATCTCGTTGTCCAATGGTGTCTGTGATTATGGTCATATCACCCCTTGGCTAACCCGTTGTCCAATGGTGACGGTTATCAAGTATTGTATACAAAACCCCACATACCGGCTGTAATTTGGAGACTACAAAGACTTAATCCCTGTAATTATAACTTTGAAAGCAAACATGATTTTGAAATCAAATTTAATTAAAAGAGAATGACTCACTTTGCTGATTTACACGGGCAGAGTTTAGCCTACTGATTAGCCTGATAACCTAATTTAAATAACAATGCACACGAATTAGGTCAGTAACTAATACAACATTTACGATAACTCACGAGATTAAACCCTCACGACAAATGACAAAGTGCAATACTTAAATATCAATCGAATTCACGATGAATTACAAAGTATAAACCCAATTTGAGTAGCACTTAAACATTCATCGGATAGTTTTAATTGATCGGACAATCGTAGCAGTGATCGAGTTAATACCATGTATCGTAGTAGCACCTCGCTATTTTGATTGTAATTTTGACTTTTGGACAGTATACTTTCGTTTTTGAAAGTTGATTTCGACACAGAATGAAAGATCATGAGCTAAGCTATTTATAGCTGGAATATGGGGCTGTCGCGGCCCGCGTGAGCCATAGGCTCACCCTTACGCAGCCCGCCTAACCACCTATTCTACGCGTAGGTTTGCTGGGTCACGAGTTAGGGTTCCCAGATGGGTTATACGTGGCCGGGATACTTATCCGGTCAAATTTGATATTGACGTGGCCCGCGTAAGGGTCCGCTTATCTTTACGCGGCCCGCCTGAATACCATATTTCTTGATTTTTTATATGGATGAGGGTTTCAGGGGTCCGAGTTTGTACTTCCGGGTTATTTTGGGACAATTTTGAGAGTCCTTACAATAACTTATTGCCAAAAGCAATTAGCCTTAAAATATAGCCAAACAAAAACCCTTACAGCAATTCTACATATTGTTAAAGTAGAAAGTCGGTGGCCAATGCCACCGACAAAAACAAGTTGTTTGCCTTTTTGCCCTTTGATTTTGTGGTACTATCCTTTATACCCCTAACTTTGTTATAGTTTCTTTATAACCCCCAACTTTGTCAAATCTCATTCTTACTTCCTCTTAGCCCTTAAGTTTAAGAAATATAATTTTTAACCCCATAACTTTTTTTGAACTTTGTAAAATGTCACTTTGACCCCTCGAGAGTTTTTGACTTGACGGTATAAATTCAATTTAGTCGGGTCACATATAATACATTATGATTGTACGGTATAAATTCGATTTGCGTTATGTTTTGATCCAATCGCAATGCAGCTATATGTTACGTTGAGTTCAACCGGATACGTCGAAACATGTGTTTTGATAAGGTTAGCGCATCACATAACGCTTTAACTAATCCGTTCGATGTTTGCAATGTACCCGCGCCGCATCGCGCGCGGGTCTTATTACTAGTAAGATCATAAAAGAGAAAGTTGGTAGCTTTTGCCACCGACCAATTTCTCTGTTTTTGTCCCTTTTTGTCTTATATTGTTTGATCAAATGTGTATCACTTATATTCTATTCTATCTATCTTAATTTGCAACATCAGTGCATTTTCCAATAGACCACCTCTAACCTTTCACCATATTACAATTTAAGTTCATTGCGTTTTCTACCCTCAACGTTTCAAAAAATGTAAATTTTAGTCCTTATACTACTACTTCATATTACAAGTTTTACAAATTAATCATTCAAGTTTCTAATATTTCAACTTTACCCCTATACATCTATAATATACGTTTTTAACCTATTATTTTCTTCATTAATTTTCATTTGCTGATTTCTTTTTAAAAAAACTAGTTTGTCATTGATCTCCTTGAGTTACCAAAGTTTCGAGTTTACCCCTTTGGTTCCTTTACTCTAAAAAACTAAGTTTTTACGTGAATAATTTTATATACACGTCGTTATAAATTTGAGTTGGCTTACGTTTAGACGTAAACTTTTTTTTTTTTTTAAATAAGTCTGCTCAAATATAATACGTTTTCGTGCTTATTTTATGTACGTTTCCAGTTGGTCCACGTTTCGCGTAAATGTACCAAACCGAGCATGGTTAAATATGATACATTTTCATTCATTCGATGGTAAAAATTCGAGTTACTCTACATTTCGACCATTAGCAATGCAAGACAGATAAAATTACAATTATATTATTATTATTATATATCTATACTAAAACCATAGTCGCTGACGTTTACACCTCCCAACTTTGGTCCTTTCACTTTGCATAATATTTATAGTTGCCCCGTGATGTGAATGTGTTTTCTTTTTTTCTTTTGTGGTGTCTGTTTTTTGAATGCTATAATACACTACTAGAAAATCTGAAACTTCTTACACAAGTTTTTGTAGGAAATGCGTCATAAAACTGGTTTTTCTACGCATTTGTGACAAACACCTGATATAGGAAAACACCTCGTAGGAAACCCGTTTTCAACGCATTTCCTACGCAATTTCCAACACATTTTCTACGAAACTACTACGTCGCAAATTGTTACGAATCTCCTACGATATATTTAATTATTATCTTTTGGAATTTATTTTTTTAGCTACACATTTATGACCAAAACAAAGAAACAAAAAAATTAACAAATTTTAATACAACTTTATTTGTGACCCATTTCCGACAAATAAATAAGAAGTGTTGTTACAAATTTCTGAGGAAACTGGGTATTTTTTGTGACCTAATTCCATTAAATAAATAAGAAGCGTTGTTACAAATTTCTAAGGAAACTGAGTATTTTTGTGACCTAATTCCAACAAATAAGTAAGAAGTGTTGTTACAAATTTTCTATGAAAACTGAGTATTTTTTGTGACACAATTACGACAAATAAATAAGAACTGTTGTTACAAATTTCTGAGGAAACTGAGTATTGTTTGTAACTGTTTTTCGACGAAAGTGAGTATGTTTTGTGACAAATTTCTGACAAAATAAAGAAAAAAGGTGTACTATTTTTGACCGTTCTCCGACAAAAGCTTTTTATGTTGTGACACATTTCCAACCACCTAATTTATTAAATAAAAACCTGCAAAAAAATTAATATTTCTACATTTTTCTGGCAAAAAATTCCAGAAATAATCTGTAATACCAAAAACCTGTTTTACAAAATTCACCGAAGTTACAATGACATAAATTCAAAAATCACGCGTCACAACGCAAGTTCCAATATGTTTGCGTAAGCTAATACAATTCAACGTAATTTCAAAAAGATATAAAAAACTACAACTAACTAGTGGGAGCACACCAATTCTTCATAAATTCTTGAAGTTGTTTTTGAAGTTCTTCCCTTGCTTTCCTTTCTTCGTCAAGACGAGTTGCAAGTAGATTCCTTTCTTCTTCACGAAGAGATGCAAGTAGATTCCTTTCTTCTTCAACCCGAGCTTCAAGATCTACCATTCGGGTTCGCATAACTTGAACCTAAAAAGTTGTTAAAAATATTTAGTTATAATTAGTAAATACGTTATATAAAGAAATGTTTTGAGGCAAAAGAAAAGGTGCTTATTAGTTTGATTTCCAAAGATAATAATGTATGCATACATTCTATATACATACATACATACTAGGGTATTCACGTTTTGGTAAAACCGCGAACCAAACTGTTAGAACTTGCAAAACATAACCATCCCAATGGATCGGCTTAGTGAGATCTTAGTATGTGAAAATTGAACTATCAAAGCAAATTAGTGGCCTACCTAATCTTTTAACCAGCTAGAAAACTATAAAAGGCAACATGCCAACCAAGACAGCAGGGTAACATTGAAAGAGACTAAAGATGTTCAGGTCCTGAATCAAGAAACTAATATAAAACCGTAACATCATTTTAAAAGTCCTTAACCTTAATCCTACGTCTCCTCGAACTCCTATCCTCCACCATGTCCTCATAAAGGTGTAAGTTTACCAAATCCTGCCTAATCCGCTACTCCCAAGTCAATTTCGGCCTGCATATATATATAAATACACACACAGATACAAACATACATACATACATGCATGCATGCATGCATGCATGCAGTCCACATAGTTATGTACATTTAATATTTAAAATAAGAATAATTATATAGGTTGTTTCTTACACATTTGTGACAAATCCTTAAATGTCGTAAGAAATGTGTCACTACTTGTAATGGATTTATGCATTTTGTCATAAATGCGTAGGAAATTGTATTCATACATGGATTGTTTCCTACGCCTTTGTGACAATTATATTTAAAAATAAGCATTTTATCATAAATGTATAGGAATATGTTTATTTTATAATTATTATATACTAGTTTTATTATTATTTAACCTTTTGTAGATTATTTGTGAGAGATCTGTGACGTAACTGTCAATTAATTAGGATTTTCTTATTTTTTATCAGAAACTTGTCACAAGTTGTGACGGAATTCCGACGAATGGTTTAAGTTAATTAAGAAAAATAAATATTTGGTCATAAATGTGTAGGAAACGATATTATTTTCCCTTATTTTTTGGCTTTTATAAATATTTATTCGGTGAAAAATAATAATTAACCTTTTGTAGATTATTTCCTACAGATTTATGACGCAACTGTCAATTAATTAGGGTTTTCTTATTTTTATCATAAATGTGTAGGAAACGATATCATTTTCCCTTATTTTTTTTTGTTTTGTAGGTTATTTCCGATAGATTTGTTACGCAACTGTCAATTAATTAGGGTTTTCTTATTTTTCGTCATAGATGCATCGAAAATTTGTAACAAAATCTTGAATTTTTTTTTTGTAGGAAATTTGTCATAAAAGTGTAGTAATCTATGACGAAAAAAATTGTGTAGGAAATTTCTGTAGGAAATTGTCTCTTTTTCTAGTAGTGATAAGCCCCTTCTGATTACACATGTCAGTTATTTTTCTATACACACTTTATGTTTTTTTGGCACATTACGTTATAATGTACGATATAATTTCTATAAATTTGATTGTTTGAACTGTACAATATAAATTCTATAAACTCGGTTACTTAACGTTTTGATTCAATATATGTTACATTGAGCTGAACCGAGTACGTAAAAACATGAATTTTCATATGGTTAACGCATTACATAAAATTCAGGCTAATCCATTTGATGTTTGCAACGGGCACGCGACGCATCATCCGCGGGTCATATTACTAATTAGCCTTAAAATACAGCCAAATAAAAACCCCTACAAACAAATACTCATTGCATAAAGTTGCATATAGATTTTTTGCTCAATTATTGATACTCCATAAAATAACATGAGATGACACCCCTGCCCCTGGCACACACGCCCCTAGTCCCCACAATGAAGATTCTTTGTCCATAAGACCACCCGTAGTGGGGTGGTATTTTTAAAAAAAATTGAAAAAAAAACGCCCCAAAACGCCCCCACCCCACTACACTAGGCGTTATAGGGCGTTGTTTTTGAAAAATTTGCATGAAAGCGTTTTAAATAAAACGCCGAAGTGGTTAAATGAGCAACTGCATATGGCCAATGGGAGTGTGAGTCTGTCAAGGAGGAGTTTGACTAGCCAATGAGCATGTACTTTGCTTTTTTTTTCTTTTTTTTTGTTTAATGATTGGAAGGGTATTATTAGGCATTATACCCACTACGCCACTTTTGCAATAACGCCCTATGCTGACTGGACTGCCAAGTGTTGGATAATGCCCCATGGTGGGGGCATTATTTCTCTTCACCACTACACATGGTCTAAAGAATTTATATTAATCAATAGAAAGAATACCATGTTTCTTTATCCCGTATATATAAAGTAAAATTTCACAAATCTTTTTCGTTATAAAAATATCTACAATTTTTAATTATTAAATTTTATAATTTTTTATCTATATATAAATAATAGTGTATATTCGTTTACTATTTTTTCATTGTTCAGTCACGTGATATTTTTAAAAACAATTATTATTTTTTGTTTTAATAACAACGCTTGCTCCTACTTAATTATATTAAATAATTCTAAATTAATCTCTTTGATCAGGTTTGAAAATAGACCTCAGGTCTAAGAGACATAAACTTCTACTAAGTGGGCTAGCCCCATATTGTCTAAAAACAATTATTACTTACTATTAACATTGAAAAGGAACTAATTACAATTACAATATTTGAAAAAAGTATATGCATAACCATATTTCGTATTTTGTAATTAGTTCACCACACAACACTAGAGTGTTGATGCATTTAGTGTGGATGCCGGTAGTGACGTACGAGACCGTTCAAGTCACGACCGAAGTGGACGGCGTTCCTCCGTCGGTTTGACTTGGCGTACAAGATGCAAGTGACTTCGATATGATACGACACGGGAATGACATCATCATGATGATATCATGATGACATCCTCATCATGACATCATGATGATGATGATGTCATGCTTATGTGAATTATGCATGCAACACACGAGACATGCATGTCTGAATGGTATTTATATACATTCACACGAAACATGCAATGTATTTATACACACACATGAAATACATTGTGACACCAAACATACCACACGAAATATATGTGTTTCACATGGTTTGCTTCGTGTGAAACAAATGATGGCACAAAATATGTTTGTTTCGGGTGTATTCCATCTATTTCGCGTCAACACGAAGCATGTGCTTCGTCCTGATTGTTATGATGTTTCGTGCTATTTCGTGTAACGCGTTTTAGCTTCACGTGTTCCTTGTTATATCGCCTATAAATACAGCATGTTAGGGTTCATTTTGTAAGAGTGCATTTTGAGAGAGTTTTTGAAGCTTATCCTCGATATTTTGTACTGATACTCTGTCAAAATCAATAGAGAATCTTTTGAGTAATTTGGTTGTTCTTGATTGATTGTGCTCTTGCTTGGTTGTGTGTAAATCATGGATTCCGTACATGTGTTTATGCATTAGATAACTTGAAATCACCTTGTTCTTGGATCCTTTCAGGAACCTACAAGTGGTATACTGATTTCTTGTTAAAAACCAAGTATTTTGGTGAGTTTTTGAGTGCTTATTGAAGATTTCTTGAGAAATACACAAAACCTACTTTTGGATGATATAAAAATGGACAAAAATCAACCTTTATGATGTTATTTGATGAATTTTTAGTTGATATCTTGATAAAATCAATGGAGATTATGAAAACCCAACTTGTTTTTGAGTTTTAAACTTAGGGGGGACGGTACCATAGCGGTGACCCCTTCGGGGATTTTGTTTCACCGCTCGGTGATTGATCGCCGGCAAGAATTTGGTGAGTGAGGACTTGACAATTCGGCGTATAGTCACCGATTCAACCCGTTTTTTGACCGTTGCCACCCCCTTTTTAACCGTTTGAATTTCTTTTTTATTTAACCCACATTTTTTTATCATTTTTAACACACCACTCTTTCTAAACATCTCTCTTTCTACACCCACAAACACCATGGATAAACAAAAAAAAAAGTGAACCCAAGAAAAAAGGTTCCGTTAGCTGAGGATCGGACCCAAGAAAAAAGGTTTTGCAAACGAGACAAAGTGATTCTAGAGGTCCGAGTGCACCGGTTCAAACCTCCTACGGATATTCACCAACCCCTCAACCTCAATTTTATTACCCCCAACCTTCTCAACCTCAATTTTATAGCACCCAACCTAATTTTCCACCACAAATATTTTCACACCCAACCTTCACAACCGATTTCAATGCATTTGCATTTAGGAGCTCGCCAACTCAATCACCAAGAGAGAATGTCGAGCACCCACTTCTTATCTACGTTGAAGACCAAGATGAAGAGGTTGTCCCCGAAACATAACATTTGGATGTAGATAGTGGCGAGGAAGAAGAAGAATATGAGGATGAGGATGAGGATGAGGATGATGATATTGGTGAAGGAAGTGAGCCGAAACAAAAGTGAGTCAAGGCGGAGCGTCAAAGTTGGACGAAAAAACAAGAAGAGGACTTAGCCAAGGCATGGGTTCATTATTCTTTAAATAAGAAAAAATGCAACCAACAAAAACCGGATAGTTTTTGGAAAAAAATTTCTCGCCCATTACAATGAAACCGTCGGCGGAAGTACTCGAACAGTTCATCAAGTACGTTTAAAATGGATCCCTATGTTGACTAAGATACTGCTTCAACGGCCTTTGGCAACAAACGGTAACATTGTTTTTGAACATTTAATAAATATTTTCCATAACATTGTTTTTGTTTATTTTTTTGACTTTATATTTGTTATATATGTAGGATCGTATTCGTGTTAGTGGGTGTGGCGACGTCGAGGTCATGAATAGGTCTTTAAAAGATTTCAAATCAAAATATCCGAGTGGTTTTCATCATATTGAGGTATGGGAGGTTGTTAGTAAACATGACAAATGGGCATTGGTACCATTGTTGGGTGAAGATAGTGGAGGTTCGGGCCAAAAAAGAAAGTCGTCCGATTCGGATAACTACAATACGGGTACACCGGGAACTGAGTTCAATAGCGATATACGGACATAAACATAGACCCCTCACCAACAAGACAAAAAAAGAAAGAAAAGAGGCCCGCAACATCACCAACCGATTGCAAAACGGCTTTGACCGAGAAGCTCGCGCAATACACTCTTATGAAAAAAGAAAAAAAAGCACGGGCGATAGAGTTGTCGAATATAAAAAAGAAACGCGAGGAAGACACCATAGCGTTAGTGGCGGAACAACGCGAGGCGGTGAAACAACTTTTGTATGATCGGGATTTGGAGACATTTACTAAGCCACACGAACATGCTTCACCCGAGATGTTGCCGTTTATTCTAGCGCGGAAACGGGATATCGCAAGAAAATATAATTGGCCATGCAATTTCTAAATTTTAGGTTTATTATGGTTTAATTTTCTAGATTTAAGTATGTAATATGTTTTTTTAAATAAAGTACTTTTATTTAGTTTAATTGTAGGATCGCTGTACGACCTGAATGAGTCGATCAGAAGAGTTGTTTATCCGAATAAAAGGCGGAATCAATGACACGGACGCTCAATTCAATTTAAATGTCTCTTGTATTAATCTGATAGAATTACAGCACCTGGAGACGATTTGGCAGCACTTCGTTACCAAACACAAGATCTAATTCCGCTTCAAATGAAACGGACATGCTCCCTATTTATAGTAATCTGATTTCGCTTGAAATGGACAAGACATGTTCAAGCGAAATTAACAATGTTGATATCGCTTGAATATGCTCTTGACAGTTTCAAGCGGAATCAACATAAATCCCACTAAACTCAGTTTCTAGCACCCCGAGCACTAATTATCCTATCCTATTACATTACATGACTCGATACAAGACGAAGTCAATAGACATAATGCACTAACAGACTCCCCCTTGGATATTGACGAAGTCTTCAATGTCTATTCTTTATCATGACACATCTTCAGTCTTGATCTGTCATCATGCTCTTAACAGCTTCTTCAGGCTCCCCCTTTCGTCAAGCTTCCGTGCTTTAGGGATCGACACCTTGCTTTCCGATTACAAGCTCCCCCTTGCTTTGAGCTCGTCTTCAGACTTCCCCTAAGACTCAGCTTCCGGGATCGTAGTTTGTTATCACATCTGCAACCACTCATACGTCTATAAGTATAATCATTTTGAACTTCCAGGATTTGAAAACCTGGCTCACTCAAACTTTCTAAACAAACACTTTTAACAAATTTCAAAATTTTCAGTTTCTGCGAACAGAATCAGAAACTGACTATTTAACAAAATAAGCATCCAAATCCCTCACGGTTCATCTTCCAAGTCCAAACTAATGACCTTGAAGATTTCACAAACTGTTTTTTATTTTTGTTAAAAATTCTAGTTTCAAATTAATGAACTTGTTTTATTTTCAGAAACACAATCAGGTTACTTAGATTTTGACACTTAGCATCTCAAACATCGGTTGTCGAAAATAAAGTAGAATAAAAAATCTTTTTGTATTTTCTGAAATATAAAGCAATAAAGAAATATGTACAAACATATATACACAATATTTTTGTTTGAGTTTGCGTTAGAGGATCATATCAGTTTATGTCAAGTCACAAGTACCGTTGAGCTTAGTTACACATTAAGAATTAAACAATTAACTTAGATTGTCGATATACTGATCCACTTAAATTTTCACACAAATTTCAACTGATTCAGGATACGAATTAGGTATTTTAAGAACTTAAACTCATTCATGTGTCCCACCTCTTGAATATACTCCCGTATCCAGATCCCAATATTCAGTCTTACAGGTGAGTATACCTAGATGATATCTGTAAGGGGTTAAATTGCAAAAAACAGTGAGAGCTCAGGTCAGAACTTCCGTTCAGCAGAGAGATGACGACCTCGACTTTTGGTGTGTCCCCTTTAGAGCATCTTTTCTTCAACAGCAATGATTATCAATTTTATTGTTTCATCATTTTTGCTGAGGGCAGCGCTATATTTCAAGCAAGCAGAAAGTATTATACGGGGACTAGGCCATTGCTTCTGCAAAATCAGAAGTCCCGGGATAATACCCCAGATATCACTATGCATAAAGACCTAGTATCTCAGAAAGAGGGGTCCTTCAAACGAGATTTCAGGGGTTACCTATATATCCAAGTAGTGTTCCTCACGAAATAAGTAAGTTTGAATTTATGTTTATATCCCGAAAAAGTTTACTAAATGTATAAAAATCTACTGACACATCCACGGTGAGATCGTTTAACATATTTTGACTTTCCAATTCTTTAGCGTACTGTAACTGTCTACTGATGTACTATCATTTCCTCTTTTGACACAAAAATTCATTTTCATTTTTTTAATGTTTTTGTCTTTTTGCCAATAGATTTTTATCATTTTTTTGTCATTTTCAAATTTTCAATTGTTTTTGTATTTTCTAACAACAATACTCCCCCTAAAATGCAAAACCTTTTAAAGAAAATTTGACAAACCAATACTGATAGCTTTATCTCGCCATCCATTTTCTGCTTAAAGTGCTCTGATTTGCAGAAAATCTAACATACCCCCATGATTTACAACACATTGATATTTTACAGTTTGAAAACCGTTTTTCAATCTTGTGAAATTAATCATGTTTGTTCAGCTGTGAGGGTTTCGGCGTATTTAATCAACATATTTTTTTTAATTTTTGAAAATTTTAACAAAATGAAAACATATTTTTGGTTTTTCAAAATTTTCAATTTTTAGGGTTTTTAAAATATTGTTTATTTATATACAGAAAACAAACAAACTCCCTGTTCAACAAAACCAGGGTTCAGCAGCCTCCTCTTCTTGTTGTCCCAGGCTGCTCCAACTTCCATTCTCACAATCTTCTGTTTTGTTGTGCACCTTCACATTCAGACTATTTGATTACTTGAACAATTTAGCCCAGGTCTATTGGACCTTAGGCATTTCTACACAATATGTATCATTCAATTTCGGAAAGTCTTTGTCATCAAAGACTTTTTCAACTTTAACTTCAACTTTTTCATCTTTTACTGAAGTCACTTGTTTCTTAACACTCCATGTTTGACCTTTCGGAGTACCTCTTTTGTAAAAATGTGATTCTTTTTGAACATTTTGAGTTTGAACAACAATTTTTGGTTTCCAAAACTCTTCGGGTTTTGTCATATCAACGGATGTTTTCCAACTGTGAGTTGTTCTGACTCTGGGTATGTGAGAATTCCAGGTCTGTTTTGAATCTAACCTGTTCAGGTTTGATTTCCAAGTTTGTTTCGAAACAAACTTGTTTGTGTTGTACCTCCAAGTTTGTTTTGAGTCAAATTTGATTGACCTGTGTTTCACATCCTCAGATTTCTGTTTCTCAACATCATCAGACTTCTTTTTATCAACATCCACAGGTTTCGGATTTGGACAGTTGCGTGCAAGATGTCCTATTTGATGACACTTAAAACATGTTCTCTTGGACACATCTTTGACCTGTGGTTGTTGCTTTTTCTTTTGAGCATAGAACTCTTCATTAGACTGACGTCTAAATTGAAGTTCCTTTTCTTCTTCAAAACTTTTTCCTTGAACAAAACTCATCTTTGTCTGAAAATTCGGAGTTTCATTTCTCTTCCAATTCTGTTTCTTCTTATAACCCAACCCAGCCTTCATGTTTTTCTTCTTGTAACTAGGTTTGTTATAAAAAGTTTTGTAACCTTTTCCAGCAAACTTTGAAATCTCAGATTTTTCAATTTCAACCATCTTGAAAACTTTATCAACCTTATCTGAAATCACATTCTGAATCGGGAATACAACATCTAAGAATAATTTGTCCGATCCAATCATGGTATAAACCAATCTTTTGAATTATCATTCAAATTTTTCTCAGACTTTGTGTTTTTCAGATATCCATCATGAAAATTACCTTCATTTTCATCCTGTGATTCAGATTTACTTGTATCAACTGACCCCTCTTTCAACACACTTTCAACGACCTTCCCTACCACCTCTGAATCACTAGAATCATCAGATTTGGAATAGGTTATGTCAATGTTATATGGCAATTGATCTACCATGTTGAAAGCTTTTTCGACCTTTTCATCATCATAAAACACAAACTTTTCCGGTGGTGGAACTTGATGAAACTCTGAGCCAATGCCTTTCTTGTTTTGCTCAGAATCACCATCCTCCGGTTTTATATTGAAAATACGTTCAAGCACATATGATGATGCGTGATAACTTTTTAACTTGTTATTATCCTGTTCTAAATCAGCAATCTGACGCTTTAGCTTAGCAACATCCTCAATGTAAGAATTAACAACTTGTTGCTTTATTTCATAATTTCGCTTATTTGTATCAGTTGTTTAAGAACAATATTTCAATCTTGATTGAATAAGTTTCATTTCATCACTTTTTACTTTTTCATATGATTCTTTTGTGATGTGATAAGCCAATTTTATTGAATCATATTCCTTTTTCATTTCCTGAAAAGCATTCTCTTTTTTATCACATTCTTCTATCTTTTTGAAAACATTTTCTTTTAAAACTTCATTTTCTTTTTCTAACTTTTTACATTTTTCTAAAAGTTTATCATCATTATCTTTTAAAAATTTTTCATTTTCTAACATTTCTTTGTATTTATTTTTGAAAACAGTTTCATTTTTTGTGAACTCAGGGTCTCTTATTCTGAACTTTTCATCTTTTTCAATACAAGCACTGCACATTTCCATGCATTTCTTGCACTGTTCAACGATTTTGATTTGATTTTTAGAATCAGAATTTACCTCAGTGATTGACACCTTGGTGTTTTCTTCAATTTCTATCTGATCATCTTCTTTCTGGTGCTTCTCATCAACAGCTTCAATATCAACACCAACATCACCAACAATATCAGCAGAACTATCAACCTTCACTTCAGTTTCTTCAACTTGTTGTTCTTCAGTAACATCTTCTTTCTCAACAACTTTTTCTTCCAACTTTTCTTTCTCAGCTACTTTCATACCTTTCTCTTTAGTAACTTCAATTTTAACTTCTTCAACCTTGACCTCCTCAGCGACCTTCTTCAAATCAACAACCAGATTCTTAATATTCTTCTTCATTCTTTATTCATTCCTCTTCCTCAGATTTGTTGTCGTAGCATCTCTGATGATCTTATCCAGCCTTTTTATATATGTCTTGTCTTTTGCAACATTTGAATAATATTCGCCAGATCGAGGAATTACTAAAAGAACATCATCATGAACTATATCGCTTCTTGGAACAACTGGTTCTCCTTCTTTGTTGACAAAACATTCTTGTTTCTTATCCCATCTTTTGTTTCGAACAACATTTTCATATTCTTCCTGCATCTTCTCCATTCTGCATCCAACAATAAAAATTTCTCTCTCAGTTTTCTCTTTCAAAATCTCTTCTCGAGTTTTCTCTTTTATCTTAGCTGTGCCTTTTTCTTCTTTGTTTTCCTCTTGGATTTCAGCAACAAAAGCATAATGATCATGTTTCTTTAAAGGAGTTTCTGAATCTTCCTTTGTTCTAATTTTGAATCGATAATCAAGACGATCTTCTTCTGGACAAATTGTACTCCAGTCAAATCCTTCATCATCATGGAAAACTGCACAAGCTCTTGATTTGGGTTTATCTTCAATCATTTTCGGCTCTTCTTTGCTTCGGTGGTAGATCACCTTTCGATAATAATCATCATTGAAAGGACGTTCATTTCCTCCAGTTGCAGAATTAGTGCATTCTCTCTTGAAATGACCTTTTTGCTTACATCTGAAACAGATCACTTTAGATTTATCAAATCCAAGCTTTATTGACGGACCACCTAAAGATTGCTTCTCGGTAATCTCCATGTATCTTTGAGCTCTGCGAATGCAACTTGCCAAACACCAACGAATGTCAATAAGTTCCATCTCTTCCGGATCAATCTGGTCATAGTCTTCTTTGGTTAACTCTGAGTTACCAATTTTGCCTGCCACTAGACCTTCATACGATTCCAAAACAGATGCAAGGAAGCTCATTTGCTGTTTAGCTGCATTGATGCTCATAGCCGGAGAGTTTTTCAACTTAAGAGCAATGTTGCACAGTATCTCCTCTGCTTCTTCAGAACTAGCTTTTGAAGCCGATGAATGATAACCCGGATTGTAACTTGATGAGCTTGTCTGAGGTTCTTTCATCTTCTCACCACTGAATGCTGTCTTTGGTGAACTATTAGCTTTCACCGAAGGTAAATTGCCTTTGTAGTACAGACCAACATTCTGATGATGTGACGAACTGCTCATCTTGCTTTGCTTTGCTTTGCTTTTGTAACTCAAGATCATGACTCTCAATTTTTTCTAACAAAACATCAAGAGAAATTGAATCATATAAGACATCATTTTTCAAAATAAACACAAACTTTTGCCACTGATCAGCTCGTGCTAATCAATTACTTTGTCAATTATCTCTTCTCTTGTTTTCACAATTCCAAATCTTTCAAGTTCAATTTTCAGGTGACAAAAACGTTCAATCATTTGTCTAACAGTCTCTCCTTTCAAACTATCAAACAAATCAAATTCCTTTTTTAATAACGCAATTTTGTTTTTCTTGATTTGTTTACCCCCCTCAGCTTTCACCCGTAAAGCTTCCCACATATATTTCGAAGACCCATCATGACTTAACAACGAAAAAATATCATCTCGAATCGATTGTTGAATCAAAGCGATCATTTTCTGCTCATATGAAAATCTTCGTTTGTCTTCTTCTTGAAAACTTTTAAGCGGGATTTCTTCTCCTTTGTCATCAGTAGGTTTATCATATCCAAACTCCAAACAGAACCAACTTTCATGTGCATACGCTTTAGTCCAGTTAATAAACCTTTCTTTCCACCAGACATAGTCCTCAATATTATCAAGCTTGGGTGGTTTTGAATAAGTTCCAAAAAAATTGTCATGTTTAATATTTTCTTTGATAGTTTTTGTTATTGCTTTAGGTGTAGCATCTGAAGCTTCCACTGTATCCGAGGTAAACGCGTTGTAGAAAGTGTTGAAAAATTCTTCAACCATGATGTGATTCTGAATCAATGTACCCGGAGAAAACAGTCAAACAAACACAATCAGTTTAAGCAATATCAAATAATCTTGAAACAGACTGACACTCGGTTGACACGAAATGATCTTGACGCGAACAATCCACTTTTGAAGCGAAATAAGGATCTCAAGCGAAATCACTTTTGGAGCGAAATTACTTGTTCAAACGGAATAGCAGCTTTCAAGCAAAATAACTGATTTCAAGCGAAATCTTCAAGCGAAATTACTCTTTGAAGCGAAATCAGAAGAATTTTCAAGCGAAATAGCAGATTCGAGCGAAATCAACTAAACTTTTCAAGCGAAATAAGCATGTTCGTTCAAGCGGAATTAGGTTTTTGGCCTGTTTTTGTCACTTTTATGCCGAATTTTGATCTAATTCTTTCAAGGCTTTGTTAAAACACTGTTTCGCATGTACTGTGACAAATTTAATCCATTTTGACCAAGATTTCACGGTCAATTTTGAAAAGAAGGTGTAGAAGTCAGAAAACTGATGCAATCAAGCTGAACTCTTCTTCCTGAGCTCTGATACCACTTGTAGGATCGCTGTACGACCTGAATGAGTCTATCAGAAGAGTTGTTTATCCAAATCAAAGGCGGAATCAATGACACGGACGCTCAATTCAATTTAAATGTCTCTTGTATTAATCTGATAGAATTACAGCACCTGGAGATGATTTGGCAGCACTTCATTACCAAACACAAGATCTAATTCCGCTTAAAATGAAACGGACATGCTCCCTATTTATAGTAATCTGATTTCACTTGAAATGGACAAGACATGTTCAAGCGAAATTAACAATTTTGATTTCGCTTGAACATGCTCTTGACAGTTTCAAGCGGAATCAGCATAAATCCCACTAAACTCAGTTTCTAGCACCCCGAGCACTGATTATCCTATCCTATTACATTACATGACTCGGTACAAGACGAAGTCAATAGACATAATGCACTAACATTAATATATGTTTTATTTATTTATACATAATTTATAATTTCTAGAAATAAAAAATATATAACTCAAACACCATAATAGTGTTTGAATCATTGCCAGTGATTGAGTGCAAAATGGGGAGTGGAATGGGGACCTGACATGGCATGATATTATTCACTAGATAATGACTCAAACACCCTAAAGTGATTGAATGATACCCTCCACCCTTATAATTTTTAAACTCCATTTTTCCGGCGAACTTTCTTGCCGGAGAAGACATCGGAATTTGTTGCCGGAAAAGTGCTTTCACCTGAATATTCCTTTGTGAGCTGGCAAGACTGTGTATAACCGAATTGTACTATCTGTTAGCTAAGATTTTTGTCTAATGTTTCGTGTGCGGCCAAAGTGTTTCGGCTCAAGTTGTTTCGGCCCATAAGTGCTTCGCCCCTAAGTGTTTCGCCCCAAATTTCCAGTGATTCGAGTGGATTGTGGTTCGTGCCTATTAGACTTATTTCGTGTGAAAAGAATGTCGTGGGCACAATGTTTCGCCCCAAGGTGGTTCGCACGAAATTGCTTAGGTTGCTTCGTGTCAAGTGAATTGGACACAGTCTCCTTCACGTGGATATACATCATTATTGCTTCGTGTTGATATTTTTCCTTCCCGTTGACAGTTATTGTTCGTGTACCTTTGTGTTGCAGATAGTGGTTCGTATGAAGCATCAAGTGTTCAGTTTTTCAACAGTAAGCATTTTTAACACAATAAGTCTTTATACTTTCAAAAGTTGTTTTACCCATCTTAGTATCAATCAATATGTCTTCTAATTCATGGGATTGGAGTGTCAACGACACATCGAGGGATACCACACCTTCACAAAAGCCCGCAACATCACGGGTTAAACGCTCATGCCATCCCCATCCGCAATGATATCGGCTAAGTAGTGGGCATTTGTTGCAAACCAGAATCAAAGCATTTAAAATCTCTTGATTAGCGAAAGTGAATCTGGAAGTCATAATCGTCCACCTAAGCTAAGCCATATTAACGACGATCCTTGGTGGATAGGTAGATTTCACACTTATGTCCTCGGTCAAAATACCGAACTTTGGACTTGTTTTACGACTCCTTACAACGAGCTCTTGAAGAATCTAGATCGAGTGCCACATCATTAACTAAACAAGAGAAAAATCTTATGACTTGGAAAAGAAAGCTTTTGGAATTCTCACTCGGGCGCTTGATAAAGACATTTATCATCAATTCATTTACTGCACAACTACTAAGAATTTGTGGGATACTTTAAAAGCTATAGGAGAAGGAAATGCGGCTTCGAGAAGGACTCGACATGATTTATTGAAGAAAGAGTTCGAAGGGTTTATGTTTATGGAAAACGAATCATTATGAGAGACGACCACAAGATTTTACCACTTGCTAAGCGAAATGTTTTCATATCAAGTAATTGTGAGTGCGCAAGAGATTGTATCCCGGTTTGCCGATGCACTACCTCCAAAATGGAGTCAATTTCTGGAAATCCTAAAGCAAAATGGCGTTTTGAACACGATTAGTATCTATGAATTTGTTCAAACGTTAGAGAATAAAGATGAAGAAAAAAATTAGAAAGGCCAAAAGAATTCCAGTTCTGCAAAATCCAGAAATGTATTTCAGTATCGGTGGTGGTATTAGTGGAACCTCACAACCAGCTCAACACACCAAGTTGCAAACCGCTTTTGTCTCCAACACAAACCCTTTCCTACCACAACAACGCACAACTTCCGAACCTGTTGGCCCAACCCCCTCTAACGCAAACCCTTTCCTACCACAACAACCTGCTTTTGTTCCCTCACCATTCCTAGACCCAAATCAAGAAACTCAACAAGCTTACTACGGAAGTTCATCTAATCCTTATGGTGGACCGACATCTAACCCAAATATAGTCCGTCTTTATACCTCCAATCTCAGCAAAGTTAGTGTAGAAGTTGCAAAAGAGCACATGCAGCTTCTAAACACTTTGGTGAGTTCCTATTGCGGATTAGTAGCTGGATAAGTTGGTAACATCAATTTAACCAGTGAAGATTATGCACAGATAGATAAGGAGGAGATGGAGTTGATTGATATCAAATGGGCCTTTGAGAGTGCAGTAAGAAGAGCAAAAGACTTTATGGAGAAGACGGGAAGAACTAGCCTGGAAAGCAAAAAGAATACTCCATATGGTTTTAACAAGGGAATGGTTACTTGTTTCAATTGCAGAGAAAAGGGGCACTTTAAAAGAGAATGCATGAAGCCCCCACAACAAGGAAATCAGTATCCTTTCAATAGAAATCAAGTAACTAACAATGAAAGAACAATGGTTCCTGCAAACAATGCCAATCGGGCATTGAATGTTCAGGCTGATGAAATCTGTGATTGGTCTGTTTAATTAGGAAACAATGGTGGAAGAGGAACTGCATGTTATGCCAAAATTGTAAAGAACGGTAGTGATGGGGAATTTTAAGGAAATGATGAAAGTTCAGGGTATAGCGGTAGTTCAGATGAAGAAGGATCGAGTTCTGGTGAAGATAAATCTGAAGATGGTGCTGAGGTAGATGATGTGATCGCTGAAACTGAATCAACGTATAGCAAGGAAGCAGCTTTGGAATAGAAAATTGAAGACTCATCTGATGATTTTTTGAAGCATCTTTCAGAAGTTGGATTTTCTACTTTTCGTGCTGCGTTCATGGCTCGCTTGGATTGCCAATGCTGTCAGGTAAGTTTCAATAAACCTATATTGTCTAAGTGTGTTGAATATATGGTGTTAAAAGGCAAATACTTAGAACTAGAGGGTAAACTTGATCACACCAAGAAGCATCATCAGAGTTTGATTGTGGATTTGACAAAGTGTATTGAGGCAAACATAGCTCTTAAGAAAAATGAAAAGGAATTGAAAACAACAATTCAAACCTTAATTAAAGATAATTCAGAACTTAAGAAAACTATCCTTAACAAACAAATTGGTATTAATAACTACATTAATAGCATTGATGAAACAAAGACGGAGCTTGCCCATGCACGATGCGAATATGATGCAATCAAACTTAAGTTGGATAGTTACTCCAACTCGAGATATGTTTTGGATCATATCATCGATGTTCAAAAGAAGAAGGGTGATGTAAAATGCATAGGCTATCAGGCCTCTCCTCCCCCGGTTAGACACAACTACACCAAAATGCAAGATGACGAGGATATGCCACATTTTGAACCCACTTTTCCTTTAGATCTTGATGAATTTATAGCCGGTCTAGGGATCACTAAGGGTTCATCCTCAAGTCAAAGTCAATCGGATGAGACGAACGATTCAAAGTCTATGGATAATCGGAGTCCTCCCATTGTTGAGGATTGTGATAGTTCAGACGACGAGTCGGATGAGGACAAACCTAAGCAGTCAGATACGATAACAAAAGAAGAAAACATACCTCTCGAGAATCAAATTCTTTGTGATCCACAAGCAAAACCATTTGTGACTGCTACCATCAAGTTTGTTGAGCCTTCTGTCGATAGTTGTGAAAGCGTGAATTTGCTTTACACGTTGATTGGATCTGATAAAATATATTCAGATGAGGATTTCCTAATAAAAAATCTCAATCAATCTTTGATTGATAAAGTTTTCGAAGATTCTACTAGTAAGCTTTTGGGTAAGTGGATCCCAAGAGTTGTTGTAACTCAGTGTGCTCCTATCCCAAATTCTGAAGTTAGAAAGAAACATGGGAATCAATAATTGCAACCTCAAAACAATCAACAAAAGCAAAATCACGCTAACCAAAGAAAAGGAAAGGACAAACAAGCCAAAACAAGAAGAAGGTTCAGAATGTGATGTCACACCCCGACCACGTGAGACAACGAAACGTGGCGGAAACGTCGGGGAGTGTTGTAACAGAATTAATTGTTTCAAATCCATGGCAATTAAATTTTCGTTTTATTAATCAAACATGAGAGTTTACATTGTTTTAAACAAGAAACAAAGAGTACATAACATAAATTAACTAGTTCTTGTCTCGTTTTAAGTCACTAAGGCACATGTCCGCCTAAGTATTTCTTGATAAGTCCTATGCATCATCACCTGAAAACACATGTGAAAATAGGTACGTCAGCATAAAAATGCCTGTGAGATACATAGGTTTTGTGAAAATAGGATTCATGACTTGTAAGTTTAGAAAGAGTTGTTTAATAAAGTTTAGTCATGAACCTTGTAAATTGTTTTGTTTTGTAAATCGTTTGAAAAACAATAAGTTCAGATGATATGTATAAATAAGAGAATAATGTATGGTTAAATGAATAACCATGTAGAATGAGTTTGTATAAGATAAGTTGTTTGTAAAACAATGTCTTGTGAAAAGTATGTTATTTGTATAAAATGTTATATGTCTCAAATTGAAATGATTCAAATAACGCTACGATATGTAATACCATACAAACACTTATATATAGGAAGTACCAGCGGCGTATCCACCATGCTTGTATCATATTACACACGCCTCGTTACTTAAGTCACTTACTCAAACCAAACCATCAAGATGTAATGTTAAACAATGTACTAAGTATGCACATAATGGACATACATAACATGAAATGTAATGTAAAACCATGTACTAAGTATGCACACAATGGACATACACAACATGAAATGTAATGTAAAACAATGTACTAAGTATGCACACAATGGACATACATAGCATGAAATGTAATGTAAAACAATGTACTAGGTACGCACACAATGGGCATACATAGCATAGAATGTAATGTAAAATAATGTACTAAGTACGCACACAATGGGCATACATAGCATGAAAACAATGAAATCATGTACTATAATGTACTAATGAATATAGCAGGTATATGATGTGAAAACATGGAAAGCATGAAAGTAACAAGTAGGCACATGTGTTCCACCCCAAAACGTTTGGAAAACAGTAAAAGAGGGGTCTATGTACTCACTTGAGATTTCTTAGTAGTCCTTCAGTAACAACCAAACAATGCTAGAGATCACGGATATCAAACGGCACCTAATATAGGTAACTATGTTAATAAACCGGACCTAAATCAGAGGATTAGATAGAATGAGGGTTCGTAAACCAAACGAGTATGGAGACTCGTGTCATATGGTTTATCAAAGCCTACATACTAAATGAAACCTATCCTAAGTGCTTACGACCCATTACGACCCGTTTAGGTAGCTTATGCTACTTTAACGCGTCGTTCGCGTAAAACGCGTTCGGACCGCCTAACTAGTCCTATGACAAGTAAAATATGCCTTAACATGTTTAATATTGTTGATAAATCAGTTTAGAGGTCATAGGTTATGTTACATATGTTTAAAATGAATTTTGGCATCAAAGGGGTATTTTGGTAATTTACCTAAGGCATATAAACTACCTATCATACAACTACTTAAACGAAGCGACCATAAGGTATAACCTCGGAAGGTTATTCCCTATATACTATGGTCACCTAATGTGTTTGGTCGGATCCTAATGATCGACCAAATGGGTCGGGTTCGAAGGTATAAGCGATTTATTAGATCGCTTACCCTTACGACCCTAGACAACGTGGTAATCAGTAGGCATAGTCACAAGGGACTATAACCATCGTGATTACGCTCACGTTGCGAAGTTCAAACGAACTTCGCATTGACCATAAACTGGTCAATGCAGAAAGTCAAACAAAGTTTGACTTTCGGACTCGAAAAGCAATAAAAGAACGAAGGAATACTTACGAAGGGTCCCCGAATGCTAATCTTGATTCAAGTAGCTCAGGTATGAAACAATGGTTTCAACTTAGAGCTTCTCAAATTAGATTCTTGTGGGTTTTGCAATGGGGATGGATGGGTATTTATAGATTTCGGTTCACCGTTAGGATCGTTTCTTGGATAACGTGCCTTGATCTCGCCCGTACACTTGTCGAAATGTTGTGGTAACTCATTTTGCCCACCACAAGAGATTGACATGTGGCATTGGCCTTTGGGGAGTGTTTAAAGGCTGTTAATCAGCAGGAAAAACGATTTTTTGCATCTGACCCATGCTTACGGACCTCAACACTCAGAATGTTGAGGTCCGTAAGGACCTTGCAGGCCTGAAACTTTCGAAAATGGCAGAACAGGCCCCTGTGCGCGTATTGCCGTGTTTTGGCACTTCTAACACCCGCCAAACCCAATTTCAAGCTCCACAATGATGTTGAAGTATAGGGAACTTAAAATGTGCTAAAAAATATCTCGGATGTCGGTTCGTTTGGCCGTACGATTGCGTTGTTCGGTTAATTACGACGGAATGCGCATAAGCGCGAAAAACGATCCAAATGGCGTGAAGAATGGATTTTTCTCATTCCAAACACTAAAATAAAATATTTTAGTGCTTACATAAATTTTTGGATGTCCGGATGTATTCAGAACGTAAGTTATGCGCGAAAATGCAAACTTGTGCACTTTTTGACGCTTTTAGTCCCTGAATGACCCAAAAGTTTATTTTAGCATACCGAACCCATCAAAGCCTATTTCTAAGCTATGTGAAGGATATTTATGGTATGTTTAACTTATGGTCATGTTCCGGAATGTCTGTTACAGTTCAAATTGGCGTACTTTCGCAGTTTGTCAACTTTAGTCCCTGTAAGCTATTTAACTTGATTTCGGCATACCAAACCATCCAAAACTTATTTCTAAGTTATGTAAAGGTTATTTAAGGTATGTTAAGCCTATTTCACTATTCCGGAGTGTTCGTTGCATTAAACTGGTTATATCTACGAATCAGAGCGCGTATAACCCTCCAGAAATCGATTTAAAGCTTGAAATCGAACAAGAGTTGATATGTGCAAACGATACACATATTTTTACAAATCCCAAGTATGAAATACAATATTTCATTGGTTTGACATTTGTTTGATGGTTGAAGTGACACAGGTGTCACATGTGAACTTCGTGAAATCTCATGGGACTGACAAAATCGAATATTTTGAAAACAAATCCAACACGGATTTTGTTAAACATGTCCATATTTTGAAAAGAAACAGTCAAAACAATTACACACAACACACAAACTGTTGTGATGTTGGACCAAGTACCTCAAGATCACGAAGTTCATCATCAAGCTATCACAGTTATGATACTCCGAGGTTTGTTGAGTGGAGATCATGATTTAAATGCGGAGAGTATGGGCACATTGTCAAGAATTATCCATACCTCATGAAGGGAAAAGCAAAAGTTGATGCCTCCCTGTGGTAACGATTACCATGCAATATCTGTTTCACCAAAACAGGACCGTCATCTCGTTAAACAGTGACAAATGAAACAGAAAAAGAAACAAAGAAAAGAAGTTAAAAATGCTTTGAAACCAGAGGTTGTCCAAACACTATCTGTTATCTCATGTGTTAAAAATGAAAACCAAAAACGAATTTGGAAACCGAAATTGGTAACTGTTTTAGGGGGAGCTTAATTATTTCCAAATCATCGGGAAATCAAAGTCACAATTCTTGATGATGCCGGACGACCCAAGTCTACAAAGGCTTGGCTCCCACTCTCCAACTGATCGTTAAATGAGTGTGTTGAATGTTCCAGGAGGAACTATTGATAGTCGTAGGATTGTTGATAGTGGAGCATCCAACACTTGATTGGTGACATGCAGCTCCGACACATTTGTTACATCCGAAGGAGTTGTTGCCTTTGATGGAGAGAAAAGAAGACAAAATGTCCGGTGAAGGAATGATTGTGAAAGAATGTTGATGAATGAAGTTGAAAACTTCGACAAAATGAAAGCTCTAGTGAATTTCTTGACTGATCCATTAGAAGGGAGATCTACCTTACGGCTTGCTGACATTCTTCTTTTTGGATGGGAAGGAGGGAAACACGCGTGTGTCGATTTGACATGTGTGTCCCCCTCGTTGGGCTAAGGGACCACGGGTTTATGGCTGGCCAGGCGATAACCAAGGCAGAGGCGGGCAAAGTAGCTAAGCACGAAAAAGCTTGCATTGAGAATCCGCACGTGTTCATCCCGTTCGCTTTCGATACCTTTGGCGCTCTCGCCCCTGATGCGGTGTGGTACCTCAAGCGGGTTCAGGAGGTGGTAAGCAGTAACACCGCGCATGTTAAGGGGCAGAATTTTGTGTTTAGCAGGGTAGGGTTTGCTATTCAGAAGGGGGGGTAACGACACAGCTTGATGCCCGTCTACCTACCATTAGTTTGTAATCGTCTCTGTTTTAAAAGGATTATGAGTTTAAGTACTTATGGAAAATTAAGGGTCACTATTTCACATATGAATTAGGGAAAATATCATGAAAACCCAATATAATTTTACATTTTTTCCATAAAAGTCCCTTAACCCAACTTTTGGGAATAAAAGTCCGTCCGCTTATTTAGTTCGAATAAATTTGTTATTTTTTCTAAAGATAGGATTGCTTACCGGATTGGTTGCTTTTCCCTTTTTTCTTTTTAACAAAACCAAAAGAAGTGCTGTGTTGGAGTATGTAATTCATAAATCCCAAATCCCAAATCGTAAAATGATATTGATAAGAGCAACAAGAATCATTGTTGTTTAGTTGCTCAGTTAGGGCCTAGGGGAAATATCTTAAATGGCTTTAGAAAGTGAAATTTTCAAGGTTTTAAAAGTTGTTGGTACACTTTATGTGGAAGCGACTCGGTTCGGTTCGACTCGGTTAGACTCGGTTAGGTTCGGCTCAAGCCCGACGTAGCGACATTCCTCCGTGGTGCGCCCCAGAGTTCGACACGTGAAGCACGGAGAGCCGTGAACCATTTCCCGACGACACATCACCATGACATCACCATGATGATGTCACACATGCATATATTGAAATATTTGAATTGGACATGCATGACAACCGAAAACGCAGAACTAATTCACGTTGGGCCTTTTGTTCCTGTTGGGCCTTTTTGAGTCTGTTGGGCTTGATACACTCAATTGGACGAAGACTGCTCTTGACCAAAAACCCCCTGCACATGATGTGCGACGAAAAACCAGCTTGTCTTCATGCTGTTGACGAAAGACCTGCTTGTCTTTCGTCAGACATGATCTTTCGTCGGCTCCCTGATGTGTTTCATCGGCTGATTGTTTTTCGTTGATATGTTTCGTCACTGCATGATCTTTCGCCGACAATGTTCCTATTTATAGCAGCAGATGTTGGGTTAATCGGGTTCGTTTACGGGTCACGGGTCGACACGTTATCGGGTCACGCGGGTCGTGGAGTCAAGCATCAAGTCGGGTTGCGGGTTTGACCGGGTTACGGATCAAATAAACAGCTAAAACAGTGAGATTGTTGACTGAATTAAGTGGTGTGATGCAAAAGAAAAGGAGTACGTGGGCTTCGTTCAATGCACGTTGTGTAGAAGTCCGATTCTTTAGCTTGAGTTAGTTTATTATTGTTTTTAAGAATCTGCACGTGTAGTTTTTGTATACCTATAAATTAGTTTTTGTTGAATGGAAAACATTAACCCTTCATTCGTAAAGATAGACTAAAAATCTGCAAGCTTTCTCAAATTTCCTATTCACATATACATAAAATAATTCTAAGTGAGTTGTGAGTGTGTGTTGTGTGTGTGGAGTGGGGCCTGTAACCAACATTTGGTATCAGAGCCTAGGGCTCGAGAAGATCGGAGGCAGCCTCCGCCGCCGGCGGGTGTGTCGGTCGGTGGAGGGCAGGCGTAAAAGAAGGGTTCGGGACTGTTATACAGCAGAAGACAGAGACCGGGAGGTGGTTCGTGTCAGTCGTTGTCATGCGGAGAGTACCAGTTAGGATGACGGGGGTGACGAGTGAACACCGGTGTGTCGTAGCTGTTAGTCATGATTAAAGGTGTTGAAAGGGCTGTTCGGTTGTTAGTTGCGGGTTTGCGCAACTGGTATACAACCGGTGATAACAGTAGATGGTGAGAACGAGTACCTTGATTGGCTTGTTTCGTGAAAAGAGGAGACCGGCGTGGTGCGTGAAAAACGAGCGTAAGGGATCCGTCAAAGCAGGTGGCTTTGGATTCAGTTCGTTTAGCAGTTGAAAGAAAATGTAATAAGCGGGTGGCTTTGTTTTCTTGGTCGGTGGAGAGGCTTCTTGGAACAAGTTTGACCGGGAAAAGGTACGGGTGTCAAGATAATGGCGTTGGAGTTCAAATCGGGTGACTCGGATGTGACCGGGTAGAGGTCGTTGATCCGTGATGAGTCAAGATGTTAGTGAACGTTTCCAACGTGATGCCATGTGAGATGTTGCAAGTGTAGTATATTTGATTCGGGTTGAACCGAGAAGGCTTTGGGCGTGACCGAGTGAAGGTCGGGTGTCCGGTAAAAGTCGAGATGGTTCGAGAAGGTGATTCGGTGTTGCGGTGACGGGTGTAAACAACCGATTAAGGGGGTGAATGTTGGGTTAATCGGGTTCGTTTACGGGTCACGGGTCGACACGTTATCGGGTCACGCGGGTCGTGGAGTCAAGCATCATGTCGGGTTGCGGGTTTGACCGGGTTACGGATCAAATAAACAGCTAAAACAGGGAGATTGTTGACTGAATTAAGTGGTGTGATGCAAAAGAAAAGGAGTACGTGGGCTTCGTTCAATGCACGTTGTGTAGAAGTCCGATTCTTTAGCTTGAGTTAGTTTATTATTGTTTTTAAGAATCTGCACGTGTAGTTTTTGTATACCTATAAATTAGTTTTTGTTGAATGGAAAACATTAACCCTTCATTCATAAAGATAGACTAAAAATCTGCAAGCTTTCTCAAATTTCCTATTCACATATACATAAAATAATTCTAAGTGAGTTGTGAGTGTGTGTTGTGTGTGTGGAGTGGGGCCTGTAACCAACAGCAGACTGAAGACAGAAGATGTGAGCACAAGACAGAGACACACGAGAGAGAACTGAGAGTGTTTCTTTCAGAGAGTTTGCTGTTTTTACTTCTTGTATTATTCTTGTAACAAACTCTGTTGAATCAATACAAGTGCGCGTTTAAACGTTGAATCTTTGTGTCGTGTGTTCATCTCTCGCTCGGTTTGTGTCGTAACAGGGATTCCGCACATGTTCCGGCATCTAAAACAAGATCTCGTAGTTGTCCGACGATCCGTATCGGGACCTACAATTGGTATCAGAGCGTAAGGCTTGATTTCTTGTTGATAACCGAGTTGTGTGTGACGTTTTTGAGTGATTTTTGAAGCTTTATTGAACAAAAAGTCGAAACCCAGTTTTATTTTATCGGATAAAAATACGGTCTAAATCTCAGAATTTTGCCGTTATCGGTTGATTTTTTTCCTGCTAAAACTTGTGAAAAAGGGTAGAGATAATAAAAAACGTGAAAAATTGTGAGTTTTGAAGTGCAAATTATAGTTCACCATTTTTTCTGGCGAGCAAGGTCACCGGAAAAAGTTACCGGTGTGATTTTCGAGTGGGTTTTTAAGTTTTTCTTGGTTAAAAATTCAAAACCCAGTTCTGGTTCATTATTTTATGCTCTAAAAACTCGAAAATCTGATGTTATTCAACGTTAGTTTGCTTAAAACTTGTTAAAAATCATTGGAGATCTTTGAAGGTACAAGTTGTTTTGAGTTTCGACGTTAAAAATCTGTGTTCGGCAAATATTCCGGTGAACATCTTTACCGGAAAACTCATTGTGTTCATCAGGATCTTCAAAGTGTTCTTGATATATTCATATTGTTCTTCATATAAAATCTGTGTTTGATCTTTGAAAACTTATAATAGTATTTGTTTGTAAAAGTGGGTAAGAAAAGGTGGGAAAATAGCGAAAATGGCCAAGAATGGGTCAACTTTTCCATATTAGCCAACTCAAACGTCTTGGTGAGACGTGTGAAACATGTGCAAACGTCTTGGCGTCTCACCAACTAAAAGCTGCCACGTGTCCCAAACAGGTCAGACGTCTTAACGTCTTGGCTGAGACGTTTCAGAAGAATTGTTGAGATGTTTTAATAGTTGAGCCAAGAAGCTGATACTTTTGCATGGCTTTAGACGTTTGAAGCCGGCTTAAGCCGCCTCAACATGGCTTCAGACGTCAGAAATTATATTTTAAAATATTGAGACGCTTGAGATGTTTCATTAAACGGTTGAGACGTTTGACGTTTGAGACGTTTCACTGTCTCCAAAGTTTCTTTAAATAAAGTAGTAGGTAAGTAATAGTATATAAATACAATATAATTTGAATTTATAACAGCTCCGGACGGAGGATAAACTGGTTAGAACGTTTGGGATATACACGAGCGGCGCGCGTTCGAATCTCACTAAAGGCCGGTTCTTTAAAAGAAGACTCCCTTTTTCATATTTTGTTGTTTTTCAATTCAATATATTTGTTTTAAATAATATAGTTTAACTGAAGGAGTATATAAATACAATATAAGTTGAAATTATATCAGCTCCGGACGGAGGATAAACTGGTTAAGATGTTTGGGTTATACACGAGTGGTGAGGGTTCGAATCTTACTAATGGCCGGTTCTTTAAAGAACACCCTTTTGTTAATTTTTTTTTTTGAATTTAAATGTTTTTTTTTCCTTTTTATATTTTCTTTTTTTTTAATTTATTGTTTAGTAGGTATTTTATTCCCCTTTCTATTTTTTATTTCTTTTTTTAATATTTTTTTACTTTTTTTAAAAAGTTTTAAGACGTTTCAATAAAAGGTTAAGACGTTTGAGACGTTTCCCGTTTTCCAAAGGTCTTTTTAAGACGTTTGAGACGGTTCAATAAAATGTTAAGACGTTTGAGATGTTTCTCGTCTTCCAAAGCTCTTTTTAAGACGTTTGAGACGGTTCCCGTTTTCCAAAGCTCTTTTTAAGTTGTTTAATTCAAACCATGAGATGTTTCCCGGTTTTCAAAGTGATTTTCAAGACGTTTGAAACCTGTTTTTAAGTCGTTCACAATTTTCCACCCTGTTATACACAACGTTTTTTGTTCACCATATTTTCTAGCACATTGGTGTTCACAGCTTCAAAAAATGGGCAGACCCCCGGATTCAACTAATGGTTCTAAGAAGTCATCTACAACGGGTCTAAGAAGTCATCTACAACGGACACAGATCTTCTCCCTTTTAATGGGATGAGATCGGATATCCCCTTTCACGTGCTATGCGGGGTCGATCGGGTTCAAGAACTCATCTACAACGGACACGTGAAGGGTTAAACGGGTTGTTCGGGTCATGACGGTTCTGCCCGTTTAGGGTGGTGGATGAGAGCTGGTCTAACACAATGGGCTCTCACCAATGTGTTTGCCAGATCCTCTACCATCACCGATGACGTAGAACCGCAGAAGCAAATGTGAACAACCCGTTACATATCGCCTAGGCCAAAATAAATGTGGGTTGATGGAACTTACCAGTTCACGACCCATATTTATTCCTAGGTGTTTCGATGCAAATTCCGGAATCAAAATCCGGATCTCCTACCCCATTTTAAATTTATGGAAGTAGCGGTTTAGTGTATTCTAGTTCAAATGATTATATTTGTAACAGTGTTATGTTTTTTATGTACTTTGTATTCAATGATAATAAAGTTATAAATTTGTTTACGTTTTAATTCTTGCTCAATCCAGTATAATTCAATGTTTAAAGACGTTATAACAGCCTAAATGTTAAGATGTTTCAACCTGTTAAGGTGTTTCAACAGGCAATTTACCAACTATATATACCCCTAATACTAAACACACATAAACATTCACGCCGTTCTTGTTATTCTAGTTTCTTTGTTCATCTTTCTTCTACACCCAGAAACACACAACCACACATGGCTGCTAACTCGTGGACGGAGGTTGAGGACATAACATTGGTGGAGGCTTGGGAGGAGGTGTATATCAATCCTCCTCGTCGAGGGCAGGGGGGTCTATGGGTTTGGGTGCAACAATATTTTGCACAACTCCGTGGTCCGGACCACGGCCGAACCGTTGATGCCTTATCTTCAAGGTTTCGGGTTATACGGTTGGAATGTAAGAAGTTCGAGAGTCACTACAAGTCTGCGGAGAATTCATCCGAGGGCCTTAGCGAGGACGACATCAAGGCGGTTGCCCTCATCAACTTCCGCCTCGATGAAGGACATGATTTCGAACATGTCTCGCAGTGGGAAACGATTAGGGTTTGGATTTAGATGTTGGTTTTTTTTTCAATGTAATGTTTTTTTTCTTTTGTATATATTTGTTTTTTAAATTTAATGTTTAGTATGTATTTCCTTTTTTTTTTAATATAATGTTTTATATTTTCTTTAACGGGGTTGGGATTTAAAACGGTATAAATAAACTTAACTATTTAAAACTTGAACCTTAACTAATAAAATTATAAATTATAAATATATATTTCTTTTGTTAAAACCGATTATTTGTTTTATATATTTTCTTTTATAAAGTTCAGGGTTCATTTGGTCAATTTCTTGAAGTTATACAACAGTGATTGAAATTGATATTTCAAAAACTTAAAAATTTAAAAAACGGGGTCTTCTTTAAAGAACCGGCCGTTTGTGAGATTCGAACCCGCGCCACACGTGTGTAACTCATACGTCTTAACCAGTTTATCCTCCGTCTCGGAGCTGTTATAAGTTGAACTTAAATTGTATTTGTATAGTAGTGACCTTATATTAAAGTATATATTTAAAACAAAAATGTTCAAAAACGGGGCCTTCTTCAAAGAACCGGTTGTTTGTGAGATTCGAACCCGCGCAACACGTGTGTAACCCAAACGTCCTAACCAGTTTATCCTCCGTCCGGAGCTGTTATAATTTGAAGTTAAATTATATTTATATACTCCTTATATTAAACTATATTATTTAAAAAAATATATCAAAAACTTAAAAATCTGAAAAAGCTGGGGGGTTATAAAAGAACTGGCCCGTTGTGACAATCAATTTGTAACATTGATTCAACATGTCCTCGTCTTCTACCTCTGGTCTAATTCGAAGACCTAAACTCTTCAAGGTCGATTTGGATGGAAATGTGTACTGTCATCACGACATTCTTGCGGTTCTTCGAGTAGCTGGACTTAAAAGTGAAAGACATGGTGAAGAATTTTACGTGTGTTCTCACTGGCCTGTAAGTTCAATTTGGTGTTTTGTAGATAGTCAATTGCAATTTCTTTATAGTTGTTGTGTTTTTGTAGAGAGGTGATTGCAAATTCTTCTTGTGGAAAGAAGATGTTGATAATATGTTCGTTGAACATTGGTCGCCAAATATTCTAGAGTTTTACTATGACGGCGATACTCCAAATTGCTACTCAACCTACATGGGTAAAACACCTCTCGGAAAAGAATGGTGGGGCCGATTACTTGGATTTTGTGGAAACGGATTTATTCAGGAAACCGTACCTTCGAAATACCTTTCATGTTAATGATAGTGTTATTTTTTTGTCAAACGTTTACCATATTTTTCTTAGCATATCAATGCATGGCGCAACAAGCTTATGTATCAACGGGAGCTTCACCGACGGTTAAGGGCGATGCCGTCAAATGATTATCGGTGGACAGTTGTCCCGCCTACTTTTTTTAACATGATAATAGAACAAAATAGAGAGGCCTACGGATATGGAGACGGTTCAAAAGAATTTTTTCCTCCCTTTTGGGACGTTGATACGGTACATTGTGAAATATTATTATTCGGAATGTACGCTTTTTATAAATTTGAAGACCTTTACTTTACTTTTTTACACCAAAAATTGACAACGAAATAATAGACTTGTACGTTTTTTAATAAATTTAAAAATAAAGTTTCTGTATTTTATGTTTTATAAAAAATATTGATTTTTTAAATATTTGTTTTAAAAAAATATTGATTTTTAAAAAAATTTGTAACTTAAAAAAAATTCCCTGAAAATAATACCTTTTCTTGGGCTTATTTACGTTTCAAATTTTTGCAGATTTACATGCCCGTAGCGCACAGCGAAAACCACTGGTTACTTCTAAAAATAAATATGCGTTCGCTGAAAATATATGCATATTTTCCCGATAACTGTAACCTAAGTTATTGCGGAGAAGGATTTTGCATACACAGGAAAATACATCAAATTCTTTTAGAATTTGAATCTCCATTCGTATGGTTTCTGGGACGTATATCATACTGGCAACAATCAGGGAAAGATCGTGTAGAAGCCTTAGAGTATTGCGGGGATGTTGTGTGGCCTGACCACGGAGCTCATATTGGTCGAAACTCAGGTGTTATCATATGTATGCTATTGGAAAATCTAGTTAACAACCATTCATTAACATGGAACGAAGTAAACATGCAGGATGCTTGTGTCAGATATAGACGCTACATGGCTGATGAACTCTACGTCGGGCGCTACACACCAAGTAATTTTTGATGGCTGGACGTACGCATTGTAAAATTTAATTCATATATAAATTAAAAGTACTAATTACTATTGCGGTTGCAGAATTTGTTACATGATTTTCCTAAATATAACATAAAAAAACTAAGCTATTATTAAAAATCTGCTAAATTATAAGATGGAAAAATGTCATCCGTTGGACTCTGGGTTTCTGTCTCTTTCCCTTTTCCTTTTCCTTTGCCTGATGATTTTTGTGAACGAATCTGTGATTTCATTGGATCTTAACAAACGTCACGAACATGTCCGTATGTTCGACACCGCGAACAATATACCAGAACAGGTTCTTCCCCACGAGACAAGATTCGGGTGTTTTCTTTTGGACGGCCAGATTGACGTTTTGTAATATGCGGGGGTAATACACTGCCAAGGCCTTCTGGTATCACCCATTCAGACCTATGAGACAGAGGATTAATCGATTCTTCATACGTTTTTTGTATACTTCGTTTGAATAACACGAGAATGCATAATGACTGCAGTCAGCTTCACCCTTTAGGTGTGCTGCGTCAATGATAACGACAGGTCTTAGATTAATCATAAAGCTACGAATCTGAAAATTAATGAAAACGAAATAAGAGCAAAACCCATGTTACTTTAAAAAAAATAAGAGCAAGTACAAAAGAAAATGTGTAAATTACCGCAGCACCTAAAGCAACAAAAACCATTTCAAAATGACTCTGCTCATCAACCAAGATGTGAGTAACGCTTCCAGGATTTGCAAGCTTCAAATTGTAACAGTATATTGGTAGTTCGGCAAAAGAGTCTCGGGTTGTTCCTTGTAGAAGTTCAAGTGCATAGCTTTTACCACGCCAAGCTTGAAGGTTTGTTATCTCAACCTCGAACCTTTGTCTAAAATCTTTGACAATCTCTTTCGCTCGATATATCCTACCACTGTCTTTTAGTTGTTCCTTTAAAAAGTGACCCAAAACCTTTTGGGTTAGCCTGACGGAAATGTGGGTGTGTTTGCGTCTTCGAACATGTGTGTCTATCGTTCATATGTTTAACAAACCATAAACTACCACAAGGAATAGCATATGCCTTAAATAGCCATTCACAACCATCACCCATGCATGAAACTTCATACCGTGTCTTAGATGATCTATCAACTTTAAACTCGAAATGCTCTAACAAACATTTCTTTCCCAACTCAAGCTTCATCTCTTCTTTGTTATTGAATATATGACCGGCCTCGAACACTATAGATAAAGAACCTGATTCGTTGTTAAACGTGGATGATTTTTCAAAATTATTTTCTAAAATAGGACACTCATCGTTTAAAACATCAACACTTTCTTTTACTGAAATATTTAGATCTGGAGCTTTGAAGTTGTTTAAAGAAGAAAAACCAGAGGAACCAACATCAGACTCTTGAATAACATATAATTTATATAATTCGTTTAAAACATCAACACTTTCTTTTACTGAAATAGGACACACATCGCCAAATCAAATAAAAATCTAACATCTCGATCATTAATTATATCGATCAGATCAGTAAACGTAGACATCCGGTATGACAACCGTGTAATGTTTGGAATATCACACATGTTAGAAACATAGTTTACAAAACTATTATATGAATGATATGTTTCAACTTCTAAACCACGTCTCCTTGAATCGCCATCAGTAACATACTCAATGTTTCCGTTAATGACATCCCACTTCCCCCCAGTATAAACAACAAACCTCACCCTCATGTTGTGAGATATTTACTAAAAACAAACAAACTTTTTGAAACTTATATAAGGGTTCCATCTAAATAATTGCAACAAACGTGTTAAAATAAAAAAAAAATATAAAAACGTCTTAAATTGCTAATAAAACGTCTTAAATTCGTACAAAACGTCTTAAAATCGTACAAAGCGTCTTCAATAAGTACAACAAAACGTCTTATCCGGCTAGAGCTGATGTAGCTGGCTAAATACAGTTAAATGGCTCAAGCCATCCGGAAATGTCTCAAGCCGTCTGGATAAATGGCAAGCCATAACGAAACGTCTCAAGCCGTCCAGCCAAGACGTCCAAACGTCTGACTTTTCTGTCGGACACGTGGCAGCTTTTGGTTGGTGAGACGCCAAGACGTTTGCACATGTTTCAAACGTCTCCCCAAGATGTTTGAGTTGGCTAATATGGAAAAGTTGACCCATTCTTGGCCATTTTCGCTATTTTCCCAAGAAAGTATGGGAGTTTGACAAAATTCACCAATAAAAAAATCTTATCCAGTTCAAACCTTGGTCATCGATAACTCTTAGTCAAATAAATACAAACTGTTTTGTTTTGTTCTGGCTCTCGATTTACTTTAGAAAATGTCCACACTTTAATTGTTTTTTTTTTGTTTTTTTGTCTTATACATCAAAGACTTTGTTTCACCTTTTCTCTCACGAAAAACCTTCTGTCCACTTATAATTTTTACGAAAAACTATAGTTTTGGCCTACACTTTTTCGTGGGCTCATAGTTCTTTTGTACTGGGTTGGGCCTTGTAAGTGATTATTAGTGGGCTTTCATTTTTAGTGAAACTTGCATGTTGTGAAAGACATACCAATTATTTCGTGGACATAGGCTGAAGACAATTTTTCGTGGACAACTTCAGGCCCAACAAACATTTGTTATATTTGGGCTTAATCTTAGTCTTATTTTTCGTGGGAGTGTATTGGGCTTGCCATTTACTCGTTGGTTTTAATATTTGGGCCTGACTTGGGTTAAAGTTTATTGATTATATCTAGGACGTTTTTCGTGGTCTTGTATTTTTCGTGGAAGTTTGTCTTTCACAGTTCTGCCACAGAAGGTTTGCAAAAGTACATTAACAGTCTCTATTCAAGTGTGTGACTAGGTATTCTCTTTCATACATCAACCATGAGTACGAGTCCGTGGGATTGGAGCACGGACCCAAGACCAGGTGAAGATCAGACCTCCGCAGCCGTTTGGATGAGGAATGTTTTGCCACAACAATCTATTAGTGCAAGTCAATGGGCATTAGTGACGAACCAGAATCAAAGCATTCAGAATCTGTTGTTAAGTGAGAGTGAAACGGGTAGCAACAACCGCCCGCCAAAGCTGAATCTTATGAACAACTATCCGTCTTGGAAAGGTCGTTTCCACACTTATGTTCTAGGGAAAAACACCGAGTTATGGACGTGTTTTACTACGCCATTCAATGAAGCTCTCGAAGTTGCAGTTTCCAATCTAGTTACCTTGGCGGAAATGGCCGAAGGTGATAAGAAGGCTCAAGATCTCGAGAAGAAAGCATTTGCTATCCTTACGCAAGCACTTCATAAGGATATCTATCATCAATTCGCTTATTGTACAAACATTAAAGCGTTATGGGACATCTTGGTAACCAGAGGATAAGGAAATGCAACAACAAGAAAGGTCCAACACGATCTTTTAAAGAAGGAGTTTGAATGTTTTATGTTCAAGGAAAATGAAACACTTAGCGATATGACTACTCGGTACTATCATTTGATTAGTAAGATGTACTCATACAAGGTCAACGCATCACAACAAGAGATGGTTATGCGTTTTGCTGAGGCTTTACCTCCTAAGTGGAATCAATTCATTGAGTTGCTAAAGCACACTAGTGTTTTGAATGAGAGTAGCATTTATGATTTCATTCATAAGCTAGAGAACAAAGATAATGAAGAAATCCGAAAAGCCAAATGAATTCCAGTGTTCAATACAAGTCCCTTTCCCCAGACAGCTCCTCCTCCAGTTTTCGATCCAAGAGCCTATCTTCCGCCAGCGCATGTTATTGCTCAAGCTCACGCTTTTTCAAAACCTCAATTCGCCGCGAGTGCCTGGCTACCTATACCCGAACCTCCACCTCAAGTTTCCACAACTCAACCTCAATTTGATCCAAGTGCCTATTTTCCTAAACCTACTGTCGATTGTGGTCCGGCCATACAGTTGGGAAACGGTGATCAAACAAGAACTGCGTTTGCTGAAATTGTTAAGAATGTCAATGATGGTGAATCTTCGGGAAATGCTGACAGTTCAGGATATAGTGGCAGTACTGATGAAGATGGCTCAGGTCTGAGTGATTACAGTTCAGAATCGAACGTGAAGGAGGGAATGGATTCTGAAGCTGATAGTTTGTCGAATGATGCCAAGGAGATGAAATATCAAAATTTTGACTTGATCAAGAAAGCTGCTGCTGCATCGAATGACATGGAGAAGTTCTTATCTGAAGATGGATCTTTCTCTTGCAAGAATGATAGTATGGATAATGTCGCAGCTTCTACAAGTCAGGTTAAATCTGAAACTCCTAGCATATGTAGTGATTGTGCTGATATGAAACATGAATGTGCTAAATTAAAACATGAATCTGAAACGATTCATAGTCACAAAAAGAGTTTAGTCATTGAACTATCAAAATGCAAAGAGGAAAACATGACTTTAGCTCGAAATGAAAAAGATCTCAAATCAGTAATCGAAACTTTAAAGAAGAGCGTTTCCAAATTAACAAAAACTGTTTTCAACAAACAAATTGGTATTAATAACTACATGAATATCATTGAGGAAACAAAGAAGGAGCTAGCCGTGGCAAAGTGTGAGCATGATGCGATCAAGCTCAAATTGGAGAGTTACTCAAACTCCTGATATGTGCTTGATCACATCATAGACGTTCAAAAGCTAAAAGGGAACGTGAAAGGCGTTCGGTATAAGTCGTGTCCGCCCCCTTTGAGACACAACTATACCAAAATGCCCGATGAAGAGGAAATGCCTCGTTTTGAACCAAGTGTGCCTCTTGATTATGAGGAAGTTACTACAGGATTAGGGTTCAAACCGGACAATTCTTCGGGAAACTCATCTGATGGAATAGAAACTTCAACATCTACGAATCAAAGTGCTCCAATTATTGAGGACTATGACTCGTCGGATGATGAATCAGATGTGAATGATGAGGATAAATCTCTTGATGATAGGAAAGGAGTAGAAGTGCCTATTGAGAATCATACTCTGTGTGATCCTCCTACTCCTGCTGTGCACTCAACTCTTAAACAAGAGATAGATCCCATCAAGGAAACAATGTCTACTGTTAAAAGTGATAACGTGTTGTACACTTTAGTCGGTGATAGTAAAATATATTCAGAAAAATATTTTTAATCAAAAATGTCAATCAATCTTTGATTGATAAAGTTTTTGAGGATTCTACAAGTAAGTTTTTGGGAAAAGCGAGTTTCTGTAACTCAGTGTGATCCTATTCCAAAAGCTGAAGTTAGAAGACAATTTGGAAATCAAAGATTACCGAAAAAGCAACAACCTATCGCTTTTAAATGTAAACAAAAGGACCAACGAGCTCAAAAGCCCAAGATTTCACAACCGAGGGTGGAAACAAAGGGAACTCGTTACAAGAAAAAGGTTCAGAAGATCAACTTCGTGAAATCCAGAGTGACTGATAAAATTGAAACTTTTGAAAACAGATCCAACACGGATTTTCTTAAACAAGTTAAAATTTTGAAAAGAAACAGTCAAAACAATTACACACAACACACAAACGGTTGTGATGTAGAACCAAGTACCTCAAGATCACGAAGTTCATCATCAAGCTCTTACAGTTATGATACTCCGAGTTTTGTTGAGCGGAGATCATGCTTTGCATGCGGTGAGAATGGACACATTGTCAGAAACTGTCCATATCTCATAAAAGGAAAGGAAAAAGTCAATGCCCCCCGTGGTAACAATTACCATAAAAGAACCGGTTTACCAAAACAGGACCCTCGTTTTGTTAAACAACGAGAAGTGAAACAGAAAAGGAAACAACGAAAAGAAGTTGAAAAGGCGTTAAAACCGGAGGTTGTCCAAACAAAATTTGTTAAATTGGATGTTAAACATGAAAAACATAAACAAATTTGGAAACGAAAAATGGTAACAGTTTCAGGGGGAGCTCAATCTATTCCGAATCATCAGAAAATCGATGTCACAATCCTCGATGATGACGGACGACCCAAGTCTGTGAAGGCTTGGGTCCCCCTCTCCAACTAATCTCTGAGTGAGTGTGCAAGATGTTCCAGGAGGAACTATCGAGATTCTTAAGATTGTTGATAGTGGAGCGTCCATGCACAAGATTGGCGACATGTGGCTCCGAAACATTGTTACATCTAGGAGTTGTTGCCTTTGATGGAGAGAGAAAGAAAAAGAAGAATATGATGGTGAAAGAATGTCTGATGAAAGAAATTGAAAGCTTCGACAAGATGAAAATCATTCCAAAGTTTGATTGTTAAAGGCTTTAATCGGGTCCCCAGGATAGATTCAATCAAAATGTACGCACCTGCAGCACGTCTGAAGTTCAAAATCAACAAGATGAACGTGCAGTGTACATTTCTTCGCGGTGTGATTAAAGAAAATGTGTTTTGTTGAACAAACCAACCGGGTGTGCGGATGCCTTGGCGTGGATTGAACAACCGCACACTACTTCTCAAGAAGAAAGACAAAGACCTTCGCTGGTGCAATGTGGAAGACCAGCTGACCCAGAGGTTTCTGATCTTGTTGCTGTGAAGAGATTTCTTGGATAATTGAAGTAGCTGCAAAATCGACCTTGAAATCCACACCGGGTGGATATCCAGTTTAGGAGAGCGCTCAGATTCCTGGCAATGCACGAAGCAGTTGCAGGATACGGTTTTGAATTTCTAATCTCTCCTATACTTGACGATATTTAAGCTGCTTTATGAATTATATCATCTCGTACAATACTCTTTGGCCAGACACGTTGATCTCAAATATCACCTCACACGTGATTGTTTCAATATAAAACTTTTCAATGTTGCCATGGTCCACACCGATTACCAGCGTGCCAACTCATTTTCCCAAAATTCGATAAATCATTTCTGATTAAAATTAATTTTGGTAAACGGCATCGAGGTAAAACATGAGTTAACCGACATCGGGAAATCGTTTTTGTAAATACCTTTGTGTTTTTAAAATTTATCATAGTTTGTTGATTTTAGGGGGAGTAAATCCAAAAATTTGAAAATTCAAAAACATCGAAAAATTTCAGAAACACAAAAACAATAGAAAAACAAAAATGAGTTTCCTTGCGAGCAAAAGAGAAAATGATAGTAAATCAGTGGTCTGTCAAAACCTCTTCGAACTGAACTTAAAATGAAAAAACGATAGGTAGCTCTATATTCGATGTATCGGTAGGCTCACAATCATTTTAAAGTGTGAAGGGCGATATAAACCTAAATCGACTGAAGACCAGGTGGGAACCATTCATTGGCATATGGTCTTGGTACCGAAATTTCGTTTGATTGATTAACGAGGTTCTGAGATATTCGGTCTTTATGCTGTCTTATCATCTGGGTATCATGGTTGTATCTTTTACCGAATAATAACGCAGATGAAGTCTAGATCTTCCATGATACTATACATACGTGTACATATTGCATTCGACCTCAATAAGTGATCAACAATCACATGTCCAAACAAAATAAGTGATAAAATATCACATTTATCCGGGAGTCAAGTTCGTCTCTTTTCTGTACGATGTACTAACCTGTTCACGGACTTGCTCCTGTGCCCTCATGCATATGAAAATCAAGTTCCTCATCATTAAGTGATTCTATCACATAGGGCTTGTTTTCAATCCAAAATAAGTGAGTTTCTCACATCTTTTATACGGTCAAACATATGATAAGCGGTATACTCACCGGTAAGATGAACTCTCGTGCATACCTTAATACGGGAATGTGTTGTGTGTGGATGAACACCGGTCGGTAAGTATAATTCATACCTTAACGTATCCCCTAACCATGATTACGTCTGATAAGTTGAACTTATGTGGACAACAATACCGATAATCGTTATAGGATGCTTATTTAAATGTTAACTAACTGAACAACTTGAGCGTTTTGGCGTGACCGTACACTGATATGATTCTCTTACCCTCGAAACTCGCAAAAAGATCGTCTGTAAATATTTATTTACATTTCTCCGTCTTTGTATATATTTATTTATTGCTTTCCGTCTTTACATTTGAAAAATGAAAAATACCAAAAAGATTTTAGGTGAGTTTTAATCTAAATTTTATAAAAGCCAAAAAGATTTTGCTTCTAGTTTATTTTTGATTGACCGATGTTGGAACTCGAGTCTATCCTACCCAAAATCCTGATTATAACCCGGAAAACAATTGCATCTTCATAAACAGTCGAAGTTAACAAGTTTTCAAAGTTAAAGGATTAAAATTGATCAATTTTTAAACTTTCAAACTGTTGTCGATCAGTGTTTGATTGAGATTTGATCTCATATGTGTAGTTTGTTTAATTTGTCTATATTCAAAGCGGTTGTTCTCATTACGTGTTTAGTTTTCTTGTATGTGCAGATGCGACATCAGAATCAGCTAAAGACAAAGAGAACGTGTCAGATGACAAGCCGTAAAGTGAAGACACGACGTTGATGCAATCAGAAGATCAAGATGATCGGGTTGCAGTTGATCACTAATCAACACCAAAAGGATCAAAAGTATTTGAGATTAAAAGATTCGCGAGCATCATTCAAGGGGGAGTTTGTTGATACACTCCCTGTTTGTGACACATGAAGACCTTTTAAAGATCCGACAATGTGAAGATCGAACCATCACGAGTAGCGTCCAAAGGGGAGTTTGTTGGTACACTTTATGTGGACGCGACTCGGTTCGGTTCGACTCAGTTAGACTCGGTTAGGTCCGGCTCAAGCCCGACATAGAGACATTCCTCCATCGTGCGCCCCAGAGTTCGACACGCGAAGCACGGAGAGTCGCGAACCATTTCCCGACGACACATCACCATGACATCACCATGATGATGACATGATGATGTCACACATGCATATATTGAAATATTTGGATTGGACATGCACGACAACTGAAAACGTAGAACTAATTCACGTTGGGCCTTTTGTTCCTGTTGGGCCTTTTTGAGTCTGTTGGGCCTGATACACTCAATTGGACGAAGACTGCTCTTGACGAAAAACCCCTGCACATGACGTGCGACGAAAAACCAGCTTGTCTTCATGCTGTTGACGAAAGACCTGCTTGTCTTTCGTCAGACATGATCTTTCGTCGGCTCCCTGATGTGTTTCGTCGGCTGATTGTTTTTCGTCGATATGTTTCGTCACTGCATGATCTTTCGCCGACAGTGTTCCTATTTATAGCAGCAGACACTGAAGACAAAAGATGTGAGCACAAGACAGAGACACACGAGAGAGAACTGAGAGTATTTCTTTCAGAGAGTTTGCTGTTTTTACTTCTTGTATTATTCTTGTAACAAACTCTGTTGAATCAATACAAGTGTGCATTTAAACGTTGAATCTTTGTGTCGTGTGTTCATTTCTCGCTCGGTTTGTGTCGTAACAGGGATTCCGCACCTGTTCCGACATCTGAAACAAGATCTCGTAGTTGTCCGACGATCCGTATCGGGACCTACAAAAGTAGCAAATGTTCATACAATAGTAAGTAAGTTGTCGGACAGTGAAAGGCATTTGTTGTGGTAGCGAATGGGAACATGTAACCTGCAAATGGATTTGGAGAGAAGTCAGGACATGGAGTTGGGTTACTGGAGGAGCAATGTTTCTCGTGGTAAAAAAAATTGATTTTGAGAAAATTTGTGGTCCAAAATGCTTCTTGCGATTCCCATGTTTCTCTTAGGATCCATACCCATAATTACAACAAGGTCGAATTGAATACATGGATAATCCAAAACAAGCTCAACAAATCATAACACAATAGAAGTTATGTAGGACCGGTTTTGACTCCGAAACAATTGCAAAGCGAACGTGAAACGTGCGGAAACAGTACACGAACGTGACCTAACACATGTGACGTAATATAAACGTGATTCTTTGATAAATCTGAAATCGTACAATAACCGTGAATCACCTAGAGCACTTTCTCTCTCTACTTTCTTTCTCTAAGCACCAAGCTCCAAACTTTCTGAAAGTTACAAATGATTTAGCTTGAATGCTATTTATAGTGATGTTGATTTAGCTTGAAATGACACATGCCACTTTCAAGGGAAATCAACATGTTGATTTAGCTTGAAACTGTCATGTGACACTTTCAAGGTAAATCACCACTTTCAAGCTAAATTACCTTAAACATACTCTAAAACCTCCTATACTCTCATATAACAAGATCTAATCTAACAATTCAAATCCTAGACTCAATACAAGACGAAGTCAATAGACATAGTGCACTAACAGACTCCCCCTTGGATATTGACGAAGTCTTCAGTGTCCAATCTTTATCATGACACCTCTTCAGTCTTGATCAGTCTTCAAACTCTATCCGAATTGTAACACTGTAAGCATCCTTCAATCTTTATCTTCTTTCCATCAGCTTCAGGCTCCCCCTTTCATCAAGCTTACGTGCTTTGAGATCAACACCTAGCTTTCCATCTACAAGCTCCCCCTTGCTTTGAGCTCATCTTCAAACTCCCCCTTAGACTCAGCTTCCGGGATCGTAGTCTGGAATCTCATCTGTAATCACTCAAACATTTATAAGTAACAGCATTTCACATTTCAGCTATCCAGGAATTGTATCCTGGCTCACTCAAACATTTTAAACAAACAATTTTCATGAATTTGGCAGTTTCATCGAATCAAATCAGAAACTAGCTCTATAACAATATAAGCATCCAAATCCCCCACAGTTAATCATCCAAGTCCAACTTAATGACCTTGGAGATATCACAAACTGTTTTTGATTTTGATTTTAAAACTTCAAGTTTCAAATTAATGAACTTGTTTTATTTTCAGAAACACGATCAGCTTACTTAGATTTTGAAACTCAGCACTCAGACATCAGTTGTCGAAAATAAAGCAAAATAAAAACTCTTTTTGTATTTTCTGAAAATATAAAGCAGTAAAGAAATATGTACACACATATTTACAAACAATATTTTTGTTTGAGTTTGCGTTAGAGGATCATATCAGTTTTTGACAAGTCACAAGTACCGTTGAGCTTAAATTTCACTTTAAGAATTAAACAATTCACTTAGATTGTCGATATACTTGTCCACTTAAATTTTCATACAAATTTCAACTGATTCAGGATACGAATTATGTATTTTAAGAACTTAGACCCATTCATGTGTCCCACCTCTTGAATATACTCCCGTATCCAGATCCCAATATTCAGTCTTACAGGCAATTATAACACAAATGATATCTGTAAGGGGTTAATAAATTATGAAGAATCATGAGAGCTCAGGTCAGAACTACCGTTCAGCAGAGAGATCATGACTCAACTTGTGGGTGTGTCCCCTTTAGAGGATCTTTTTTACAACAACATTGCTAAGCAATTTTATTGTCTTATCATATATGCTAAGGGTGATGCTGTGTTTCAAGCATTTGCGGAAAGTATTATTCGAGGACTAGGTCAGAACTTCCATTCAGCAGAAGTCCCGGAATAATACCCCAGATATCATTGAGTATAAAAACCTAGTATATCAGAATACAAGACCTTTCAAACGAGATTTCAGGGGTTACTTATATATCCAAGTAGTGTTCCCCACGAAATAAGCAAGTGTGAAATTTAGGTTTATATCCTGAAAAAGTTTACTAAATGTATAAAAATCTACCGACACATCCACAGTGAGATCGTTTAACACATTTAAACTTTCCATTTCTTTAGCATACTGTAACTGTCTACTGATGTACTATCATTTCCACTTTTTACGCAAAACCCAAATTTTTGAATTTTTATCATGTTTTTGACTTTTTCAAATTTTCAAATGTTTTTGTATTTTCTAATTACAATTTTTCTCCCCCTAAAATGCAAAATCATTTAAAGAAAATTTGACAACCAACACTGATAGCTTTGTCTCGCCATCCATTTTCTGCTAAAAGTACTCTGATTTGCAGAAAATATAACGTACCCCCATGATTTACAACCCATTGATCTTAACAGTTTGAAAACCTTTTTTCAATCTGATGAAAGTAATCATGTTTGTTCAGCCGTGAGGGTTTCGGCGTATTCGATCAACATACATTCAAACAAAATTAAAAACAAACATATTTTTGGTTTTTCAACTTTTAACAAACTAAAACATATTTTTGGTTTTTAATTTTTCCAATTTTTAGAATTTTGAAAATATTGTTTATTTATGTACAGAAATCACTCAAACTAAACTCCCTGTTCAACCAAACCAGGGTCCTGCAACCTCTTCCTGTGCCAGGCTGCTCCAACTACCATTCTCACAGTCTTCAACTTCGTTGAGCACCTGCACATTCAAACTTTATCAATCATTTGAACAACTTAGCCCAGGTCTGTTGGACCTTAGGCATTTCAATACAATAATGTTCGTTTAATTTCGGAAACTCTTTGTCATTTAAAACATTTTCAATTTTGACTTCAACTTTTTCATCTTTTACCATCGTCACTTGTTTCTTAGCACTCCACATTTGGCCTTCCGGAGTACCTCTTTTGTAAAAATTTGTCTCTTTTTGAACCTTTTGTTTTTTAATAACATTTTTAGGTTTCCAAAACTCTTGAGGCTTTGTCATATCAACAGATGTTCTCCAACTCTGTGTTGTTCTCAATCTGGGTGTGTGAGAATTCCAGGTCTGTCTTGAATCGAACCTGTTCGGGTTTGATTTCCAATTTTGATTTGAAGCAAACTTGTTTGTATTGTACCTCCAAGTTTGTTTCGAATCAAATCTGGTTGACCTTGGTTTCACATCCTCAGATTTCTGTTTTTCAACATCAACAGGCTTTGGATTTGGACACTTTCGTGCAACATGTCCAATCTGATCACATTTAAAACATACTTTCTTTGAAACATCCTTGGCCTGTTGTTGTTTCTTTTTTCTTAGCCTCAAACTCCTCATTAGACTGTTGTCCAAATTTGAGTTTTTCCTCTTCTTTCAAACTTTTTCCTTGAACAAAATTCAATTTTTGTTGCAAATCATGTTTTTCATTTTGTTTTAGATTCTGTTTCTTTTTATAACCCAAACCAGCATTCATGTTTTTCTTCTAGAACCCGAATCGAATTCAAGTAACTTGACATTTTGAATCCTTTGAACTCCGAACTGGTCAATATCACGCGACTTGACGATACAAAATGACCTGACAAATCAAACACTTATCAAATCAATTAATTTTGTCAACACATATTGGGCCGCACTTTCACTTAAGCCAACAAACTCTTAACACCACAAACTCTATGATTGGGCCGTATGATTTAAAAGATACTAATATCAATTCACAATTCCCAAACAGTTTGCTTTTAATGACCAACAAATGTTCACGTTTAATCAAAAACAGTTCAAGCGATCAACTCAAGCGAAATCCTCAGAATATTCAAGTGAAATCACGACTGTTATCTTTCAAGCGGAATCAATGATAAGTTTCAAGCGAAATCTCTGAGTATATGAGCCTTTTCAAGCGAAACTAACCAGATATCTCAAGCGAAATCTCACTTATAAGGATTTCGCTTGAATTTTCAAGCGAAATTCAACTGATCCAACGAAATCGGACACAAAAAATAGAATTTCTCCTAAACGACTAGGAGTTTGAATCTGAAATTTGGTAGGATTGTAGATCAACTGTTTTCGCACAATATACTAAAAAATCAGCCGAATCGGACCATAAAATCCCGTTCAATTTGTCGAAAAACTGTAGAAAACGTGAAGAATAAGTAGAATAAGAAGAAATCGATGATATGCAGATCTGAAATCAATGTAATCCTGTGCGAAATCGTGTGAAAGATCAGTGCAATCGAGCTCCTGCTCTGATACCACTTGTAGGACCGGTTTTGACTCCGAAACAATTGCAAAACGAACGTGAAACGTGCGGAAACCGTACACGAACGTGACCTAACACATGTGACGTAATATAAACGTGATTCTTTGATAAATCTGAAATCATACAATAACCGTGAATCACCTAGAGCACTTTCTCTCTCTACTTTCTTTCTCTAAGCACCAAGCTCCAAACTTTCTGAAAGTTACAAATGATTTAGCTTGAATGCTATTTATAGTGATGTTGATTTAGCTTGAAATGACACATGCCACTTTCAAGGGAAATCAACATGTTGATTTAGCTTGAAACTGTCATGTGACACTTTCAAGGTAAATCACCACTTTCAAGCTAAATTACCTTAAACATACTCTAAAACCTCCTATACTCTCGTATAACAAGATCTAATCTAACAATTCAAATCCTAGACTCAATACAAGACGAAGTCAATAGACATAGTGCACTAACAAGTTATATCTGATGTTTCATTGTTGAAATACTATGAACCGATAATACTCTTCAAGCCCCAGACAATTACACTTAACACCCTACGTTAATATACTTTTAGCATAGATTCAAATTCATAATGAGTCTCCTATGGCTGTCCTAGATTAAACACTTATCATCTCTAGAATGTATGATAGTGATAAAAGCATAGAACTCTTGAGAATCTAATTAATCAAGAGAATCCCAAGGTTTTATAGCATATCCAAGGACCGGATCGGGAAGTCCCAGTACCACTTTACTACACTGTTGCGCCAAGTCTTATGGCTCCTCTTGTGGTACTCCAAGGAGACCAAGGACCATGTTCTTGCTCATGATTCCTTGGGCCTAAATTAAAACCACGATCCCAGATTTTCATTCACAACCTAACTCCCCCGAGCTCGTTGTGATGTAGATATCTCTCACATGTGCTTCTATTGAACAAGAAAACAACCAAGCAGTTATACACCATTTATTCAACTTGTTGCCTTCATTTATCAATAAAACAACTTAGAATACCTGAATCACATGAGCCCTTTGAGATGACGACTCATTTGTGTGCTTCTTCTTACGGGACTCATCCCAAAATTGTACAACCAGTAGCGAGGAGAGTTGTGCTTTTGAGTCAGGTCCTAAAAATTAAATAACATAGAATGTTAACTTTTTAGCACCCTAACATGGAATGCTACTTTTGTTCAAGTTTACCGTTAACATTTTAAAGGCTTTGCGCGCGCCACAATTATTTTTTGGTTAATTAAGAGCATAGCCCAGCAAATGTAGTAGTAAACTTTGAACATTTACGAATGGACCACTTGAAGCTTTATGTGTTAATGTGGAAATTCTTATTAGATAACCTTCCAAAACGTTTACGCAATTTCCATGGATTCTGTAAGCCATACAATTACTTTTTTCATGTATATATAGTTATTTTGACGTCTTGCTCACTAAACAAACCTAACATTGCCTAACTCAAGAGACTTATAACTTTCATCTGGGTAAAAAAATTATTTTACACAATCAGGGATATGAGAATAAACAGCAACAAGATGATGGTTCTTACACTACAAGAAACGGTTACCTTTAGCGGCGCCAGGTGTGGCCGCTAATACTCCTTTTTGTCGCCGCTATTGGGTTTTAGCGGCGACACGTCGCCGCTACAATGTCGCCGGTATAGGTCAGCCGCTATTGAACAAAATGTAGCCGCTAATACCATCGTCGCCGCTAATGCCTCTGCCGGAGTATTGCCGGAAAGTTCGCCGGAGACGGATTTCCAGATTTCAAACATAAAAATCATGACTGTTTGTTTATACTCGAAAATTAACTTAAACACAATAACAAAAAAAATGATTAATTTCTTATTAAGATCCATTTACATTTCATAGTTTTTACAAATACAAAATAAGTGAACGTAGCTATAAACAAACACTACATAACTCTACAAAAACGACAACGGCGGAGCTTGATGGTGGCGGATGACGGCGGAAGGTGGTGGCGGATGACGGCGGAGGTTGATGGTGGCGGATGACGGCGGAGGTTGATGGTGACGGACGACGGCAGAGGTTGATGGTGGCGGTTGGCGGCAGAAGGTGTGGTTGTTGCTTGGTGAAAAATGATGGAGTTTGGTGAACATGAAGATTGAAATGGGTGTTTGAGATGGGTGTGTGAGGATAAGAGATGGGTGTGTGTTTCTTTGAGCAGGAGATGATGGTAGCCATTAGATCAGTTTTTAATCAATGGTCAGCAGCAAATCTTGAAGAAGCACACGGATCGTGCTTTTAGCGGCGACAGCAATAGCGGCGACAAAGAGCGTTTAGCGGCGACGCGTGTCCAGGTCGCCGCTATTGCTCTTGTCGCCGCTAATACCGTCGTCGCTAAAGATAAGCTTTTCTTGTAGTGTTAAAAGCAACAATACACTATTAGCACAAATTATAAACCATCAAATGAAGCCCTGATTGAACTTGAAGATATATTAAAATTTAGATATCAATATAAAAACCAACAAGATGATGGTTCTAGAGAAATTAAATTTTATATCAACAAAATTGGCTCAAAATTTAAGTAAACGTCACATACAATAGATCTTATTAAAGGGCAGTTACGACGAATACTGAACTTAATTGAATAAAAGTTACCATAGATGATTCAAATGTGCTTATTACTTGTTTTGTACATTCAATTCGAGATGTAAATCTGCTGCATCTAGTGAGAAACAAATTGGTTTTGTTGTGATTCTCCTTTATCCATCAAAACCTCACACAACTTCTGGCAAATCCTTTCCTACTTTGATTCTTTAATCATCATGTTGCTTTATAATTAATCCTATAAACGGATGTGATAAGTATGGTGCCTTCATAGTCTACTTTAGGGGTTTCAAGCTGATTAATGAAGGATAGATGTTATTGTTCTAATCTGATTCAGTCAACCAATTTCGATAATTGAACTTCCAAATCAGTAGAGTTGTGAGTCCACCTTTTGATCGAGCTAACTGATTAGAAAATTAAATAGTGATGGTTTTCCTCAAATTGCCAATAGATGGTCCTCTAGTTGAAGAATAGTCTCCCCCAAGGCAATGTTCTTTAACAAATTTTTCAAATCGGTTGTTAGAGGAACTAGGGACGGCTGCAAATTCTTTTTTCTCAAATTATGCTTCAACGCTACTTTGCTGATTCGAACAAGAGGCAGCATGGCTAGAGCAACTCTAGCCGTTGTAAACCCTCTTAGATACAGCAATTTCATAACTGACCAGCAGTTGCAAAACATGCGTGTCTGATAAGCATTTGTTCGTAAGGCAAATAAACGGGTCAGCAGAAGGGCTGTTGACATCTGAATGAACTGAAGAGGCTTTCATACATATTTTAGGATCACTCTCTGTTGATTCTGATGATGGTATGATTGAATAGCTTGCTCAAAACACGGATATAGTAGCCATTTCAAAAGCTCACAGTGGGTCGGAGGAAGAAGGGGTTATCTCATTGAATATGATCATCTTGGTTTCTATCTGAGTGACTAAGGGAAAATTACTGTTTTTGCAAATAATTTTTTCTAGGCTTTAAAAATAATTTGTTCTAGGCTTTAAAAATAATGTTTTGCTTCCTGATGTTAAATTTAGTTTCACTCTTGGTTATCTGTCTAAAAATTAATTTATTGTTCTTTTGAAGTTTTATTTTGTTTCAGTTTTTAACTTAAATGTATTTTTTTTAAATTAAGTCAATCTAAAGATTCAACAATATCTATCATAGAAAGTTTGGAAGGATTCGATAATACAAATTTTCATTTATGTACTACAAAGATTCAGAAATCTTTCAAAAAAAAAAAATGTAAAATATAACTAACTTTTTTTAAGAATCTTCAAGATTCATTTGTGTGCTTGTTAATCAACTAAAGCTTAGAAAAAACGCCGTTGTAACTGTTGTGATTCATTTGCGGATCATGGGACCGGATTTGGAAGCCCAACACCACCACACTGGCACGCTAGCTACATTTCTTCATTCAGAGATACTAGATCTGTTGTTCAGAGTAGTCTTCAATCATGAAACCGGAGAAATTCATGGAAATCCCAACACCCTTTGAACTTAGAGATCAGTCCATGTTCCGATTAGGCAAGTGGCTCTGAATTTCCCAATCTTGTGCACTGCTCTCTAAATTTCCACCATTGAGTTCTGATCAAATTCGACTGGACTTCGTCTTTTCTCAAAGAGATCGTCATACATGCAATGTCGCATAGGACCCGAAAGCTAAATATTGAATTCTTGAGTGACAAGCAAACAAGGAGTGATCGTATTCTATTTCAAGAATGTTAAAAAAAATTCTTGGTCAATAATTTTATTTTATGCAATCAGGATTATAGGATTATAATAATAAACAGCCAGAGCCGGTCCCTAGACTCAAGGCGCATAGTTATCAAAGGCGCATAGGCTTCGCCTAGAACCTACGCGAGAAGCGTAAAAAAAATGCGGGCCCGAGAAAAAAGCGCATTTAAAAAACAATAAAAAGATATATATTATGTATTAAAAAATAATTCTTTTTTTTTTCAGAATACTAATATATTGCAATACCAAAACTTGAAAGATAACACCTTTTTCATAATTTGAATAACATAATCTACTAAATAAAGTACCAAAATAATGTCAAATACCAAAACATTATAATACAAAAGTTCTTAATTAATTATCAAAACCATCAGATGTGTTAATTATTATTAGATGAGTGTGAGCTAATTTAAAAAGGATTCATTAACATTAATTAACAAAAAGTTCAAAATGTAATTATTGTTTTTAAAAAAAAGTAATTAGTAGTAAAACTTGAAAAGCTTCTTAATCCATCATCAAAACCATCATGTGTGAATTATTATTAAATGTTCATGGGTTAATTAAAAAAGGGATTAATTATTATTAAATGTACGTGGACCCGTGCTTTAAATACCGAAGCGCATCTACTGAATATCTTGCCTAGGCGTCCAAATCAGTCGCTTTTGATAACTATGATAATATATATAAAAAAATTAACTCCATAAAAACGCCTTGGCCGGGATGTGGCTCTCCAACCCCTAGGTGGGGCCCTATAAACAGCAAAAGATAATGTTCTTAAAAATCATGATAAAATTGTTTGAATTAAGATGTAAGGGATAGTTTAACAGTTACCACAAAGTCTTAATCAACTCTTTTGTAGCTACACTAGTCTCACTATCTGAAGCTTATAGAATATATTCTGCAAAGCCAGAGGAATGCTACCCGATGGCATATCATTCTCAGTTGTCGGAATATGATATACAACCTGATTCAAAAGTTAAACATGAGTGACTATATTATACTTTCAGTGAATTCATATATTAAACTGCAGATCCACAAAATCGGCTCAAAATTTAAATTGAAAATGTCCTTAATTTGCAATAGATGTAAGGGGTAGCTTTAACAGTTACCTGGGTCTTCGAAATCCAATGAGCAGTCAACGATCGTTCTTCAACACCCTGCATGATTATACCAATTTTCTGTTAGCTTAATCCAAACAAGATAAAAATACAAACTGAAGAAAAGAATTTAAATTAAATGCAATTCACCGATTTTGTGATATCAGGAGGCTTGATTTCATCAAACCCAGCCGAAAAAGCAGTGGCCATAGAAGGTTGTTTGACGCTGCGCGGCCGTTTGTTGAATGTTACCTGACAAAACAATAGGGGAGATGCTAGGGTTTTATAATGGGGTTGTGGATCTAGAATTACAATTTTTACCCCATTATTATTTTCATTCTACTCCTTGCATTTAGTTTAATTATATAAATCCTGCCGTTCATATTTAAAATAGTAAAACTGTAGGTTAAAATAAACAGATTTGAATCCTGTGGTTATTATTATCCTGATTGATGTTAATGAAATATCAGATTTGAGATATCAAAATAAAGACCAACAAGATGATGGTTCTAGAGATATTAAATTATGGGATACCCTACAAACATTTCCAATTTCAACTCCATTTATTTTCATTTTGCCCTCCCTTATTTGTTTATTCCTAATAATCTAATCGTTCATATTTAATAAAGTAATTTTCTATCTTCTTATTTTTTTTAACCTAAGTGTCTTTGTATAGGTGAACAAATCAACAAACCGAGGATAAGAATTATTGTTTTTGAAATTGCTTACATTGTCAAAGAATCCTAGCTAAAACTCTCAATGTTTCAGTAGGCTTAATAACAATATTCACGACAGGATATGATGTTTTAGTGATAGCTATTTTTTATTTAGACTACTTCTTTAGTTACTCGTGTCAGAGAAGTAATTTTCTTAAATTTGTTGGTGTTTCTGACCTACCTCAACAATAACTATTGCTTTATGTGATAAAGTTAGAATAATCTTCAAACGCAGTGACCATAGTAATATTCAAACAAGTTATTTCGAATAAGTATTGTTGATACATATTATGTGGACGCGACTTGGTTCGGTTCAACTCGGCTCGGTTCGACTCGGTTAGGTTCGGCTCAAGCCCGACGACACGACATTCCTCCGTCGTACGCCCCAGAGTTCGACACGCGAAGCACCAAGCGCCGCGAGCCGGTTCCCGCTGCCACATCATCATGACATCATCATGATGATGTCATGATGATGTCACTCATGTTGACTAAATACAAATTCATGAGGAATGCTATATGTACGTGCATGTGTTGTTTATATGGACCAATCAGATTTGTTCATGGGCCAGAACTACACATGGGCCGAACCCAAGTCCAATCGCACAAGTGAACACATATATATACATACCGAAATCAGTGTTTTCGGTACAAGAGAAGGAGCGCACAAGGAAGAACACTTACCCGAGAGAATTGATAGAGAGTTTGCAAAGATTGTTTTGTAAACATTGATTTGTAACCGTTTTTCAAGTATTAATACATTGGTGTTAATCGTTGAGTCTCGGTTTCCTTCTCGTGTTCTTGTCGTGTTCTATCTCGGTTTGCATCTCCGGTTGGATTCCGCACAACCGGGTGTGTTTGACAACAAGGATTAGGCGACTAGATCCTCCCCTAGCCGGACCTACAAGTGGTATCAGAGCCTTGGCTCTTCTCCTTGTTAAAACCGAGTGTTTTCGGGTGTTTTTCGAATTTTTGAAGTTTGTTTTTTTATTGAAAAATCTGTTTGAATCTTCGAAATTTCTTCTGGTGTTTTGCTGTTAGTTCATCAGAAAACATCGGGTAGATCCTACAAGTATCACCACTTTTCTTGACGGTGAAATGTAGGACCGGGTTTGGGGACCGAAACCGTGATTCTTGTGATTATGTTCAAAGACGGAAGAGATTAGCAATGATAAACAAACAACTTTGTATTAATCCGGTAGTATAACATTACAAATCGGCCCGATTACATGATAACCGAACTAATACCAAAGGAGTATACATTCGGGGAGAGATCAAGTGGTGATCTCTCCCAGACACACTGAAGCTCACAGGGAACTCTCAAATGAGCTCCCCTATTCTCTCTTAGTCTTGCAAATGACAAAGTGTTGGTATTTATACCCAACACAGGTTGTATGGTCGAAGGATCTAACTGATTGATCGATAGATCATCTGTCGATCATCCAGCTATCGAAAGATACACATATACCTCGAAGGATGACATATCCTTCGAGGTCCATCTTCATCTATCGATGGATATCTTTCGAGCTCATCGAAGGATATACACAATCCTTCGATGCCTTATCCTTCGACACCAAACATTATACAACCATAATTTGTCTAGCAAAACCCACACGGTCAACCAAATAACCCTCTCGTTTGACCACTTCAAACGAGCGGGTCTATACACGTTCGATAGACCGTTTCACTAACTATTACAAATTCAGCGTAAAATAAAACTAATCTATTCGACAAGCATCGGACACAAAATCTGCATCAACAAATTCCCCCTTGTCCGTTGCTGTCGAATGCTGAAAATGCAACTGCAATCGATCTTCAGTCAAGTATTCATCTTCTCTGTGTTAACAAATTCCCCCTTGACCAATGATCCAGGTAAGTAGTATCTTGACGCTCCTTGTAAAATATTTCCCCCTTAAAGTACGCGTATCCGTGTTGGGTGTTGTGCAATTTCCTCAATTGACCGATCTTCCGCTGATCTTCCAATACTCCAACCGGCATTTGATAAGGGTTCCAATCTTTAAGAACTGCATCAAGTCTTGATCTTGTCATAAGAACTCTATTTCATACAAGCATACTACATTGATAGAGATTTCTGGTGAACTGTCTTCTGTAAACCGTCTTTGTGGAATCGACCAAGTAATGCACTTTAATCTTCAGCATCAACACTCAGGAAAGTCAGCTAGACCAAGTGTATCCCTTGCAAGCTCAACCAGCATGCTTAGTTGAACTACATCCAGATCTCATTGTCTCGCCTTTGTGAAGTTGACCACGTAATGCACTACGGATCTTCAGCATCAGTACTCAGGAAGTCAGCTTGACCAAGTACATCGTTTGCAAACTCAACGAATTGAGTTACCCCCAGATCCCTGTAAAATCCCAAGGAAACATCAAACCCAAAACCGAATCCTGCAGGTCTTCAGTCTTGAAGTATCAGCTTTCAGAAAGATTCCCCAGGTCTTCAGTGAACAGCGCTTTTGTAACTACTGTAGACTTTAGAAACCTGTATTTTTCCATGCAAAACCCTTCACGCTGGCTGGAGAATTAATTAAAATCCTCAAATATGTGTATGTGCAAAACATTCCACGCCGAACCGTTTGTATCACCAGAAAATCACAAACTCTACCACCTGTGATTGCGTTTAGAAATTTACCGAAGAAATTCAATTTTTATCCCCCCATTTCTTTGGTAAAATCTCTAAACCTTAACAGATTCTCTCCACTTCAAAGAAACTGTCGTCAAATGTTCACCAATTCCCTCCACTAAGCGGAACTGTCGTCAATCTTTATTGAATGTTCTCGGTTCCGAAAAATCACGAAAACGACTTTCTTCTTTGCATATTCTAGTTGAATAAGAACGTCCCCTAGTACCCCGTAGGATCCGACTTGTATCCCTCCAAAGACTTTGTGAACTCGTTAGGACCGGTGTTGACATTCTAGGTTCATTCATTCGTTACCAAATGCGAGAATATGACAATAAACAAAAAAGATTTCTTCGTTGCATATTCTAGTTGATAAAGCAATATCGCCTAGTACCCCATCGGATCCGACTTGTATCCCTCCAAAGACTTTGTGAACTCGTTAGGACCGGTGTTGGCGTTCAAGGTTCATACGTTCGTCTTCAAATGCGAGAATATGACAATAAACAAAATGCTTTCGAACATTTACGAATAACCGGTAACAATCATAAACATTGACGTGCGGAAGTGAACATACCATTCCGTTTTTGGTTTTTGGCCCATAATAGTCGCGTCACCATTTTTGACATTTTCATCGGTAACCGTGACTACCCCACATTTTTCAAAAAATAATCAAGTTCTCATCATCCTCTTTTTTTTTTTTTTTTTTTTTTTTTTTTTTTTTTTTTTTAACAACATGTTTTCATCATTCCACATCATCTGGCTCCTTCGAAACATCTGGATCTTTCGGTTAACAAATTTCTTCGAAATATGCTGGATCCTTCGATCTGGATCCTTCGATCTGGATCCTTCGATCTGGATCCTTCGATCTGGATCCTTCGATCTGGATCCTTCGATCTGGATCCTTCGATCTGGATCCTTCGACTGATCCTTCGAAAAATGGAAGGATGACCCTTCGATAGAACTGATGATCTTTCGAAGTTCCTTACATCTTTCGAGCACCTTAACATCCTTCGAAGTCTGTTCAATCTTTCGATGGCCAAACAGCATCCTTCGAAATATGAAGCTGCCAAGAACATCAAGAACACAGCCACTGTGTAAATCTGCAGATTTGACGAAAACACTGTATTTTTTTATTTTTGATGATGATAACTTGAATATTTAGGTGAAAAACATAAAACCCAACACTCGTTTCAGCACAGATCTGAATATTCGGGTCCAGATCTGAGTTTTTCTTGATTTTCACCCTTTTTACATCTTGAACAAAAAGCACAAAAATCACAGATCTAGAGCACATGTGACTTAGTAAACGGTTAGATTTACTAAATCGGGCACCATGGCTCTGATACCAATTGTAGGACCGGGTTTGGGGACCGAAACCGTGATTCTTGTGATTATGTTCAAAGACGGAAGAGATTAGCAATGATAAACAAACAACTTTGTATTAATCCGGTAGTATAACATTACAAATCGGCCCGATTACATGATAACCGAACTAATACCAAAGGAGTATACATTCGGGGAGAGATCAAGTGGTGATCTCTCCCAGACACACTGAAGCTCACAGGGAACTCTCAAATGAGCTCCCCTATTCTCTCTTAGTCTTGCAAATGACAAAGTGTTGGTATTTATACCCAACACAGGTTGTATGGTCGAAGGATCTAACTGATTGATCGATAGATCATCTGTCGATCATCCAGCTATCGAAAGATACACATATACCTCGAAGGATGACATATCCTTCGAGGTCCATCTTCATCTATCGATGGATATCTTTCGAGCTCATCGAAGGATATACACAATCCTTCGATGCCTTATCCTTCGACACCAAACATTATACAACCATAATTTGTCTAGCAAAACCCACACGGTCAACCAAATAACCCTCTCGTTTGACCACTTCAAACGAGCGGGTCTATACACGTTCGATAGACCGTTTCACTAACTATTACAAATTCAGCGTAAAATAAAACTAATCTATTCGACAAGCATCGGACACAAAATCTGCATCAACATGAAACCTTATAACGTTAATTGATTCATGCTTAGAACATTTCTGTTCAATTCGGGAGTATAAAAAACACTTTGTATCTTTACAGTTTCGTTGTTAGATTTAACATCCACATTCCCTATACCCCGGATGAACAAGAAATCGTTTTCACCAGTTTTCGTATCAACACCAATTAAATGCTTAATCCTTTTAAAGACATTTATATTACCGGCGTAATGATGAGAGAACGAGTAACTGACATACCATATGTCATTCCACTGGCCACCATCCGTGCCAGTAACGATCATTTCACCCCGATCTCCTGCATCCATCCTTTGTGTTTGGATTCCGGCGTTAATCGCTTGATTAACCAATTGTGTTGCTTCGTCATTTTCTTTTGATTTGCATGAATAAATCTGATGTCCTGGCCGGTGACAATAGAAACATAATTTCACCCTTCGTTTGTTTTTCACCCCTTCATGTTGTTCATCATCACAGTGTTGGCACGATAGTGTTGTAGAGGAGATTCTGATTTCTGTAGGAATTCTTGATGTGGATCTGATACCACTTTGTTGGACTTCATTCGAATTTGCAGCGGATAAGTAAGAGTTTGGCACATCAGAATTCATAATAGTGAGCGATTTAGGAACACAGATATGAACGTAATGAATGTGAACGATAAGAAAACAAGTGAATGGACAGAATAGTTTGAAGATTAATCTGTCTTGGTACCGGACTTGGTTACCGGACAAGCATATATATACATGAGATTATGGCGGTTAATCTTGGCGGCAAAAACTGCCAAACGGCAGTTTAAACATTACCCGCTCATGTTCTTGATCCGCACATAATACTTGACCCATACATAATACATAATTCGATTGTAACATACTTAATACATAACCATAATAATAATAATAATAATAAAGTTTAAATTAACTTGACTAACAGTCCGGACATGGAGTTGGGTTACTGGAGCAGCAAAGTTTCTAGTGGTAAAAAAATTGGTTTTGAGAAAATCTGTGGTCCAAAATGCTTCTTGCGATTCCCATGTTTCTCTTAGGATCCATACCCATAATTACAACAAGGTCGAATTGAATACATGGATAATCCAAAACAAGCTCAACAAATCATAACACAATAGAAGTTATATCAGATGTTTCATTGTTGAAATACTATGAACCGATAATACTCTTCAAGCCCCAGACAATTACATTTAACACCCTATGTTAATATACTTTTAGCATAGATTCAAATGCATAATGAGTCTCCTATGGCTGTCCTAGATTAAACACTTATCATCTCTAGAATGTATGATAGTGATAAAAGCATAGAACTCTTGAGAATCTAATTAATCAAGAGAATCCCAAGGTTTTATAGCATATCAAGGACCGGATCTGGAAGTCCCAGCACCACTTCACTAAAGGCAATGATAATATGGTATAATTTCTGTGTCTCATTAAGAAAATATAGACCCTATATATAGAGATTACATACAACCGAATCCCTAATCTAAATATGGATGATTGCTAACAATATTCCCTATCATAAATGAGATATACATAACAGGTTTGACTATGTGCAATATTTCCGCTAATAGCCCCCCGCAGTTTGAGCGGGAGGTAAACACACGGTCAAACTGGACCGAAAAGAAGTGAAGAGCTCCTTGGAAAGACCCTTAGTAAAGATATCAGCATATTGTAGGGAAGAGGGCACATGCAAGACTCGAATATGTCCGACACGAACTTTTTCACGGACGAAATGAATATCAATCTCGATGTGTTTCGTTCTCTGATGCTGCACCGGATTGTCGGACAGATAAACGGCGGAGACATTATCGCAATAGACGACCGACGCCCGTCGTAACGGGACGTGTAATTCAAGTAACAAGTTGCGAACCCATGTAGCTTCAGCCACTGCATTGGCCACACCGCGATATTCGGCTTCGGCACTTGATCGTGAAACTGTGGGTTGCCGTTTAGAGGACCATGAGATGAGGTTGTCACCCAAGAAAACGCAATACCCACTGGTTGACCGTCGAGAATCCGGACAGCCTCCCCAATCGGCGTCTGAGTAAGCTACAAGTTCATGAGAAGCGGTGCGAATAAGCCGAATGCCATAGTCAGTGGTGCCTTGAAGGTAGCGGATTATCCGTTTCATAAATGCAAAATGGGAATCCCGCGGGTCATGCATGAAAAGGCATATTTGTTGCACTGCATATGAGATATCTGGCCTTGTGAAAGTCAGGTATTGAAGGGCACCTGCAAGACTCCGATAGAGGGTCGGGTCGTTGAACGGGTCACCGTCGGTGGCACTTAGTTTGGCTGCCAAATCCACGGGTGTGCAGCACGGTTTGCAATCGGTCATAGAGGCACGACTGAGAATTTCCTTTGCATACTGAGACTGATTTAAGAACAAGCCATGAGGAGTGTGGGTGACTTTGATACCCAAAAAATGATGCAGCTGGCCGAGATCAGTCATAGCGAACTCCCGAGAGAGCGTTTGTATGATCTGCGAAAGGAAGGAAGTAGAAGATGCTGTAATAACTATGTCATCAACGTATAAAAGCAAATACGCCGTGTGTGGGCCGTGTCGGTAAATGAACAGCGAGTTATCGCATTTGCTGCTGTGAAACCCGTGGCTGGTGATGTAACTTGCGAACCGTGTATACCAAGCGCGAGGGGCTTGCTTCAAGCCGTATAGTGACTTCTTAAGACGACAAACAAAATTGGGGTATCTTTTATCAACAAAGCCAGCCGGTTGATGCATATAAACCGTTTCATTTAAGTGCCCATGGAGAAAAGCATTTTTGACATCAAGCTGATGTATCGGCCAGGCTCGAGTGACGACTAATGAGAGTACGGTGCGGATGGTGGCCGGTTTGACGACCGGGCTAAAAGTATCTTCGCAATCGATGCCGACGGTCTGTGATTTTCCATTAACTACAAGTCGCGCTTTATACCTTTCCAATGCTCCGTCTGATTTGAATTTGTGCCGGAATAACCACATACAACGAATCACAGGATGGTTATCCGGACGTGGAACCAACTCCCAAGTGTCATTAACCTGCAACGCATTAAATTCGGATTGCATAGCCTGTACCCAATTCGGATCCGAAAAAGCTTTGGTGTAGTTAGTGGGAATGGGTGATATTGTGGTTGTGTGAAGATTAAGTTTGTGGGCTGGTCTGGAGGTTCCTGTTTTGGACCGGGTCGCCATGTGGTGAGTGTTTGAGGGTTGGGCCGTGGACTGGTGGGCAGAGGGGTGCTGGGCCAAGGGCTGTTGGGCCTGGGACTGTGGAACCGGGGGTGTAGGCTGGGCCGAAGTGGGGGGGTTGGCAGTTGCGGTTGTGGAGGATTGGGTGGAAATTTTTGGTCTTCGGCTATAGGTGATAGGCTGTGGTGGTGGTGGTGCAGGTGGGGAGGGAGGTGGGTGGTGTGGTTGTGGTGCTTTACGGTTGGGTTGGGGTAGCGGGTGTGATGGTTGGGGGTAGGTGAAATGGATAGGGACCGGATCATCAAGAAATTGGAATGATTCGACCGGTTGTGGGGAGTTATAGGGAAAGGTTTGTTCATCAAAAGTGACGTGGCGGGAGATGGAAACTTTGCCGCTTGTTGGGTCAAAACATCTATAGCCTCGGAAATCGGGAGGATATCCGAGGAAGATGCATCGGGTGACACGAGGGTGAAGTTTGTGAGGTTGGGTAGCGGAGTTGTTGGGATAGCATGCGCACCCGAAGACACGTAAGTGGTCGTAGGAGGGGTGGCGTAGGTATAAGGCGAATGTAGGGGTGAAAAAGTTGAGACGTTTGGTGGGCAATATGTTGTGTAGGTAGGTAGCGGTGTGAAGGGCTTCCACCCAAAAGGTAGGTGGGAGATTGGCATGAATGAGGAGAGAACGAATGACATCGTTAAGGCGACGTAGCATACGTTCGGCACGTCCATTTTGAGAGGACGTTTGGGGACACGCAAACCGGAAAAGAAGGCCATGTTGGTGAGCGAATTCTTTGAAGGCGTTGTTGTCGAATTCGCCTCCAAGATCGCATTGAAAAGATTTGATGTTTCTATGAAATTGGGTTTTAATGAGGCGGTGAAATTTAGTAAAAGTAGGAAATGTTTCTGACTTGTATTTTAACGGGTAGACCCAAACAAAATGTGTAAAGTTGTCAACAAGGACCATATAATATTTGTAACCACTTTTACTAAGTACCGGTGAGGTCCATAGGTCACAATGAATTATGTCAAACGGTGCAAATGTAATAGAAGTAGAAGAATAAAATGGCAAACGTTTACTGTTCGAAACATGACAAGAATCACAAAAGGTAGAAACCTTTGTTTTATTACATGGAAAATTAAAATGACGAATAAGCGTGTCCAGAACTTGTGCACCGGGATGTCCAAGTCTGTCATGCCATGGGAAAGACTGAGAAGTAATGAGACAAGCGGAAGGCTCTGGTGCGGTAAAGGTGTAGAGGTCCCCTGTGCTGTTATGGCGCGAAAGGTGGTCGCCAGTTGTAAGGTCCTTCAAATAAAAACCATACGGGTCAAATTCAACAGAAACATTATTATCACGGGTGAAACGACGCACAGATAAAAGGTTTTTAATGACTTTAGGAGTGTAAAGTATATTTGGTAAAACATAGTTTCGGTTGGGTAGGGTATGAAAGCCAGTACCGGATCCGAGTATAGGTAAACAATTGCCATCGCCAACCAAAATTTTAGTGCGTACAGGTAATGAAGATGGGATATGAATCATACCTTGGTGAGCAGTGAGATGCTCAGTGGCACCGGTGTCCATGGTCCAGGTGGGTTCTGGTTCGTTGAGCACCATAGTAGTGAACGCTGCACCGAGGTCCGAAGGATTCAAAGCATCAAACTCTTGCGCAGAACCGGCTGGATTATAGAACCCCTGTGCAATGGAAGCATGAGCAGGCTGTGATGCGGCTGGGCCAGGTTGCGGTTCTGAGGAAACTTGTGTTGGGCCGGTCTGCTGATCAGTTAGGCCGTAGGCTGCTGCATTAAATGGATCAAAACCAGGAGGCGGATATTGGGCTGCATAGTGGGCCGATGGAGTGTTAGGGGCAGGTGGGTTTTGTGGAGGGTTATTGGGCCTGTAGTTGGGTTGGGTTGGGTAGGGACATGGCGGAATGTTCCACCAAGCCCAAGGAGGGTAAGTGTTGGAAAAGTGAGTGGGATTGTTTTGGTTATATGTGTTTGGCTGTGAAGGGCGGGTGCCGCCTCCACGTCCGCGGCCACCCCGGTAAGACCGAAATCCTTGTCCCCGACCACGACCCCTACCCCTATTAGAGTAGTAGGTCGGATTGGTTGAAAGGTGCGGCTGAGATGGGGCGTTCGAAGGCACAGAGGCAGCAGCGAGGACGGATGATTGTTGTTGCTGACGGGCTTCAACGCGGATCTTTTCATCGTTGAGCATGGTCCGTGCCGTGTCCCAGTCAGCTTTGTTCTGGTGGATTAAAGCAGCAGTGGTGTCGTATTCGGCTGGCAACCCGCGAACGAGTTGGAGAACCAGCCGGGATTCGGCAATGGGTTGGTCAACATCGGCCAACTGGTTAGCGAGATCCTGCAGCCGGGTGCAGTAATCGTCCAGTGATGAACAGGCAGCCAGAGTCAGATTCACGAAGGTTGTTTCTAAAGCCGCAGCGCGGGCTTGTTTGTTACTCAGATAGATTTTCTCGATCTGAACCCAGGCTTCACGAGCAGTCGTGACTGAGTTGATCACACGGCCAACCATAGAGTCGGTGACCGTGCTGAAAATCCATTGAAGGACGAGAGCGTCCAGTTCCTTCCAGACGGGATATTCATCAGCAGATTTGGCCGGAGCCGGGGTCCCGTCAATATGATCCAAAACTTTGTACGCCATGGCGTGGAGTCGGAAAAGTTTTGTCCAAGATGAATATGTCACTTTGGTACCATCAAGTGTGCGGAATTTGGATGTGATGTTGGAAACCGAGTAGGCCGGGTGAAGGGCCACCAGGTTTGGTTGAGAGGCTTCGGGTTTATCCGTGTCTTCGGGTTTATCTGTCATCGTAACGGCAGATCAGCAAACAAAATGAAGGGGATGATCGGAAGTTGTGGCGGCAGCGATTAGGGTATAGAGCCAAGGCTCTGATACCATAAAGGCAATGATAATATGGTATAATTTCTGTGTCTCATTAAGAAAATATAGACCCTATATATAGAGATTACATACAACCGAATCCCTAATCTAAATATGGATGATTGCTAACAATATTCCCTATCATAAATGAGATATACATAACAGGTTTGACTATGTGCAATATTTCCACTAATATTCACTACACTACACTACACTACACTACACTACACTACACTACACTACACTACACTGTTGCGCCAAGTCTTATGGCTCCTCTTGTGGTACTCCAGGGAGACCAAGGACCATGTTCTTACTCATGATTCCTTGGGCCTAAATTAAAACCAAGATCCCAGATTTTCATTCACAAGCTAACTCCCCCGAGCTCGTTGTGATGCAGATATCTCCCACATGTGCTTCAGATGAACAAGAAAACAACCAAGCAGTTATACACCATTTATTCAACTTGTTGCCTTCATTTATCAATAAAACAACTTAGAATACCTGAATCACATGAGCCCTTTGAGATGACGACTCATTTGTGTGCTTCTTCTTACGGGACTCATCCCAAAATTGTACAACCAGTAGCGAGGAGAGTTGTGCTTTTGAGTCAGGTCCTAAAAATTAAATAACATAGAATGTTAACTTTTTAGCATCCTAACATGGAATGCTACTTTTGTTCAAGTTTACAGTTAACATTTTAAAGGCTTTGCACGCGCAACAATTATTTTTTGGTTAATTAAGAGCATAGCCCAGCAAATGTAGTAGTAAACTTTGAACATTTACCAATGGACCACTTGAAGCTTTATGTGTTAATGTGGAAATTCTTATTAGATAACCTTCCAAAACGTTTACGCAATTTCCATGGATTCTGTAAGCCATACAAATACTTTTTTCATGTATATATAGTTATTTTGACGTCTTGCTCACTAAACAAACCTAACATTGCCTAACTCAAGAGAGTTATAACTTTCATCTGGGTAAAAATTTTATTTTACACAATCAGGGATATGAGAATAAACAGCAACAAGATGATGGTTCTTAAAAGCTACAATACACTATTAGCACAAAATATAAACCATCAAATGAAGCCCTGATATTGAACTTGAAGATATATTAAAATTTAGATATCAATATAAAAACCAACAAGATGATGGTTCTAGAGAAATTAAATTTTAGATCAACAAAATTGGCTCAAAATTTAAGTAAACGTCACATACAATAGATCTTATTAAAGGGCAGTTAAGACGAATGCTGAACTTAATTGAATAAAAGTTACCATAGATGATTCAAATGTGCTTATTACTTGTTTTGTACATTCAATTCGAGATGTAAATCCGCTGCATCTAGTGAGAAACAAATTGGTTTTGTTGTGATTCTCCTTTATCCATCAAAACCTCACACAACTTCTGGCAAATCCTTTCCTACTTTGATTCTTTAATCATCATGTTGCTTTATAATTAATCCTATAAACGGATGTGATAAGTATGGTGCCTTCATAGTCTCCTTTAGGGGTTTCAAGCTGATTAATGAAGAAGGATAGATGTTATTGCTCTAATCTGATTCAGTCAACCAATTTCGATAATTGAACTTCCAAATCAGTAGAGTTGTGAGTCCACCTTTTGATCGAGCTGTTGATGCAGATTTTGTGTCCGATGCTTGTCGAATAGATTAGATTTATTTTATGCTGAATATGTAATAGTTAGTGTAATGGTCAAACGAACGTGTATTGACCCGCTCGTTTGAAGTGGTCAAACGAGAGGGTTATTTGTTTGACCGTGTGTGTTTGCAAGGCAAGGGGTGTGACTATAAATAGAAAACCCTTGTCATTTGTAACACAAAGGAAGTTGGAGGAGGTTTGAGACCTCACCGGGAGAGATCACCACTTGGTCTCTCCCCGGATGTGTACTCCTTTGGTATTAGTTCGGTTAGCTTGTTAATCGGGCCGATTTGTAATGTTTTACTACCGGATTAATACAAAGTTGTTTGTTTATCATCTCTAATCTTCCCGTGTATGAACATAATCACACGAATCACGGTTTCGGTCCCGAAACCCGGTCCTACACGAGTTAACTGATTAGAAAATTAAATAGTGATGGTTTTCCTCAAATTGCCAATAGTTGGTCCTCTAGCTGAAGAATAGTCTCCCCCAAGGCAATGTTCTTTAACAAATTTTTCAAATCGGTTGTTAGAGGAACTAGGGACGGCTGCAAATTCTTTTTTCTCAAATTATGCTTCAACGCTACTTTGCTGATTCGAACAAGAGGCAGCATGGCTAGAGCAACTCTAGCCGTTGTAAACCTTCTTAGAAACAGCAAATTCATAACTGACCAGCAGTTGCAAAACATGCGTGTCTGATAAGCATTTGTTCGTAAGGCAAATAAACGGGTCAGCAGAAGGGCTGTTGACATCTGAATGAGCTGAAGAGGCTTTCATACATATTTTAGGATCACTCTCTGTTGATTCTGATGATGGTATGATTGAATAGCTTGCTCAAAACACGGATATAGTAGCCATTTCAAAAGCTCACAGTGGGTCGGAGGAAGAAGGGGTTATCTCATTGAATATGATCATCTTGGTTTCTATCTGAGTGACTAAGGGAAAATTACTGTTTTTGCAAATAATTTTTTCTAGGCTTTAAAAATAATTTGTTCTAGGCTTTAAAAATAATGTTTTGCTTCCTGATGTTAAATTTAGTTTCACTCTTTGTTATCTGTCTAAAAATTAATTTATTGTTCTTTTGAAGTTTTATTTTGTTTCAGTTTTTAACTTAAATGTATATTTTTTTTTAAATTAAGTCAATCTAAAGATTCAACAATATCTATCATAGAAAGTTTAGAAGGATTCGATAATACAATTTTTCATTTATGTACTACAAAGATTCAGAAATCTTTCAAAAAAAAAAAAAAATTTAAAATATAACTAACTTTTTTTAAGAATCTTCAAGATTCATTTGTGTGCTTGTTAATCAACTAAAGCTTAGAAAAAACGCCGTTGTAACTGTTGTGATTCATTTGCGGATCATGGGACCGGATTAGGAAGCCCAACACCACCACACTGGCACGCTAGCTACATTTCTTCATTCAGAGATACTAGATCTGTTGTTCAAAGTAGTCTTCTATCATGAAACTGGAGAAATTCATGGAAATCCCAACACCCTTTGAACTTTGAGATCAGTCCATGTTCCGATTAGGCAAGTGGCTCTGAATTTCCCAATCTTGTGTACTGCTCTCTACATTTCCACCATTGAGTTCTGATCAAATTCGACTGGACTTCGTCTTTTCTCAAAGAGATCGTCATACATGCAATGTCGCATAGGACCCGAAAGCTAAAGATTGAATTCTTGAGTGACAAGCAAACAAGGAGTGATCGTATTCTATTTCAAGAATGTTAAAAAAAATTCTTGGTCAATAATTTTATTTTATGCAATCAGGATTATAGGATTATAATAATAAACAGCCAGAGCCGGTCCCTAGACTCAAGGCGCATAGTTATCAAAGGCGCATAGGCTTCGCCTAGGGCCTACGCGAGAAGCGCAAAAAAAATGCGGGCCCGAGAAAAAAGCGCATTTAAAAAACAATAAAAAGATATATATTATGTATTAAAAAATAATTCTTTTTTTTTTCAGAATACTAATATATTGCAATACCAAAACTTGAAAGATAACACCTTTTTCATAATTTGAATAACATAATCTACTAAATAAAGTACCAAAATAATGTCAAATACCAAAACATTATAATACAAAAGTTCTTAATTAATTATCAAAACCATCAGATGTGTTAATTATTATTAGATGAGTGTGAGCTAATTTAAAAAGGATTCATTAACATTAATTAACAAAAAGTTCAAAAAGTAATTATTGTTTAAAAAAAAAAGTAATTAGTAGTAAAACTTGAAAATCTTCTTAATCCATCATCAAAACCATCATGTGTGAATTATTATTAAATGTTCATGGGTTAATTAAAAAAGGGATTAATTATTATTAAATGTACGTGGACCCGCGCTTTAAATACCGAAGCGCATCTACTGAATATCTTGCCTAGGCATCCAAATCAGTCGCTTTTGATAACTATGATAATATATATAAAAAAATTAACTCCATAAAAACGCCTTGGCCGGGATGTGGCTCTCCAACCCCTAGGTGGGGCCCTATAAACAGCAAAAGATAATGTTCTTAAAAATCATGATAAAATTGTTTGAATTAAGATGTAAGGGATAGTTTAACAGTTACCACAAAGTCTTAATCAACTCTTTTGTAGCTACACTAGTCTCACTATCTGAAGCTTATAGAATATATTCTGCAAAGCCAGAGGAATGCTACCCGATGGCATATCATTCTCAGTTGTCGGAATATGATATACAACCTGATTCAAAAGTTAAACATGAGTGACTATATTATACTTTCAGTGAATTCATATATTAAACTGCAGATCCACAAAATCGGCTCAAAATTTAAATTGAAAATGTCCTTAATTTGCAATAGATGTAAGGGGTAGCTTTAACAGTTACCTGGGTCTTCGAAATCCAATGAGCAGTCAACGATCGTTCTTCAACACCCTGCATGATGATACCAATTTTCTGTTAGCTTATCATGGTCATGATAAAATCGAATGGATGCTATAAATTAAACCACTGCATGTTTCTAATCACAACGAACGCTTTATCCAAACAAGATAAAAATACAAACTGAAGAAAAGAATTTAAATTAAATGCAACTCACCGATTTTGTGATATCAGGAGGCTTGATTTCATCAAACCCAGCCGATAAAGCAGTGGCCATATAAGGTTGTTTGAAGCTGCGCGGCCGTTTGTTGAATGTTACCTGACAAAAGAATATGAGAGATGCTAGGGTTTTTATAATGGGGTTGTCGTTCAAGATTTACAATTTTAACCCCATTATTTTTTTCATTCTACTCCTTGCATTTAGTTTAATTGTATAAATCCTGCCGTTCATATTTAAAATATTATATTTATTACCCTCTTTTTTTCACCCAGCTGTAGGTTAACTAAGTCCTGATTGATGTTAATGAAATATCAGATTTGAGATATCAAAGTAAAGACCAACAAGATGATTCTAGAGATATTAAATTATGGGGCTACCCTACAAACATTTACAATTTCAACCCCAGTTATTTTCATTTTGTCCCCTCCCTTATTTGTTTATTCCTAAGACCATGGGTAGTGGTAAGACCACCCGTAGTGGGGCGTGATTTTTAAAAAAAATTGAAAAAAAACGCCCCAAAACGCCCCCACCCCCACTACACTAGGCGTTATAAGGCGTTATTTTTGAAGAATTTGCATGGGAGCGTTTTAAATAAAACGCTGAAATGGTTTACTGAGCAACTGCATGTGGCCAATGGAGTGTGAGTCTGTCAAGGGGGACTTTGACTAGCCAGTGAGGAGGACTTTGACCAGCCGCAACTACTTTCCTTTTTTTTTTTAATGACTGGAAGGGGCATTATTAGGCATTATGCCCACTACACCACTTTTTTGCTATAATGCCCCATGCTGACTGGGATGACACGTGTCGGATAATGCCCCATGGTGGGGGCATTATAACAATTTACCACTACACATGGTCTAAGGTGAATAATGCCCCGACCTTTGGGCGTTTTCCGCCATGTGGCAGTTCAGTCAGCAAGGGGCATTATTGGGCTTTTTTTTTTTTTTTTTTTCTAAAATGGGTGTAGTGGTGATGTGGGTATTATGTTAAAAAGGGGTGTAAAGAATTAAATAAAAAGAACTAACCAAAAAAAGCGGATTGGCCAAGAAAAAGAGGGAACCATCTGATTGGCCAACCAATTTGCCATTTAGCGTGATTTAAAGCACGTCTGGAGGCCTTTTTTTGCGAGATCACGCCGAAAAACGCCCAAGGGGGTGGGGAGGTGGCGTGTTGGGGCGTGTTTGGGGGCTTTTTTTTTTAAATCACGCCCACTACGGATGGTCTAATAATCTAATCGTTCATATATAATAAAGTAATTTTATATCTTCCTATTTTTTAACCTAAGTGTCTTTGTGTAGGTGAACAAATCAACAAACCGAGAATAAGAATTATTGTTTTTGAAATTGTTTACATTGTCAAAGAATCCTAGCTAAAACTCTCACTGCTTCAGTAGGCTCAATAACAATATTCATTGACAAGATATGAGGTTTTAGTGATAGTTATTTTTTATTTAGATAACTTCTTTACTTACTCGTGTCAGAGAAGTAATTTTCTTAAATTTGTTCGTGTTTCTGACCTATCTCAAAAATAACTATAGCTTTATGTGATAAAGTTAGAATAATCTTCAAACGCAGTGACTATAGTAATTTTCAAACAAGTTCTTTCCAATAAGTATCATAGTCCATCTCATCAAATCTGTTTTGGTGATTTATGTTCACTTTTTTACTTTCTTAATTATTTTGCTTTCAGTTTTCATGTGATCTTGCCTTGTGGAATATTAACTACAAGGATGGAAGTTGTTAAGTCCCTTAGAATGAACAAGATACAAACTATCATAAAAAATAGATATAACTTCTTTTTCAAATAATCTTCAAGATTCATTACTATGCATGTTAATCAATTAAAGCTTAGAAAAACCGCCACAGTTGTGATTCATTTGCGGATCATGGGACCATATTCCGAAGGCCAAACACCACCACACTAGCTACATTTGTTCATTCAGAGATACAAGTTCTATTGTTCAAAGTAGTCTTCTATCATGAAACTGGAGAAATTCTTGGAAATCCCACCACTATTTGAACTTTGAGATCAGCCCACATTCTGATTAGGCAAGTGGCTCTAAATTTTCTAATTTTTGCATTGCTCTCTATCTATGCATGATGACGTTGTGACACTTTCAACCATTGTTCCCAAGCAAGATTATAACTGTTTTTGACATCTTGCTGACTCAATCAATCAATAAAATTGCCTTCGAAATTTCGATTTGATTAAATTCTAACTCAAGAATATTAAAAAATATAAAAAATATCTTGGTGAATATTTTAAATTTATACAATCAGAGGATTATCTGAGAAAAAACAGGAACAAGATAATGGTTCATAAAAAGCATGATGAATATATTTGGTAAGATAAGCAATTAGCATGAAATTAAAACCATCAAACTAAGCCCGGTTAAATTTAATTAAGAAATTTCGAGTTTACAACTTTTTGTACCACCAAATCGGATGAAAATTTAAATAGAAAACGTCCTTAATTTGCAACAGATCTAAGGGGTAGCTTTAACAATTACCAGAGTCGAGATTGTCTTCCGAAATCCAATGAACAGTCAACGATCATTCTTCAACACGCTGCCGAATTTATGTTAGCATATAATGGTTCCTAATCACTAATCAAAACGACGTTTATTCCAAACAAGATATAATATATGAATTGATGAAAAGAATATAAAATCAAAAACCACTCACCGATTTTATGATATCAGGAGGCCTGATTTCATCAAACACAGCCCATAAAAGCAGTGGCCATCTATAGGTTCTTTGGCTGCGCGGCCGTCTGTGGATTATTACCAGACAAAAGAATAACAATCTAACAGAGGTATTAATGTTTTATGATCGGGATATTCTACGTAGAATTACAATTTTAACCCCATTAGTTTTTCATTCTACTCTTTGCATTTAGTTTAGTTATACAAATCCAGCCGTTCATATTTACAATAGTATATTTCGTACACTCTATTTTTCACCCAACTGTATGTTAACAAACACATGACAAGAGTAAGCTCATGAGAAGAGATGTTGCAAACAAATGATCATCCTGGTTTTTATCTGACTTTTGTTACTTAGGGAAAATTACTAATTTTACAAGCTCATGAATTTACGTAAAATACAAGCATAGATAGATTATGATAGATAACAGTATGGTTGTAAATAACGGTCGCACTAGTCGCAAATTCGGTCGCAAAATTTGGTTAGCGACGACGTCAATTGCAACTGTGATCGAAAACGCAATCGCAATTGGTTAGTTTTCTAGTGGTGAGGGACGGACAATGCCATAAATTTATGTCAAAGACATGCATAGATTATGATAAAGAAAACATATGGTTCGGATTTATGCCAACAAATCCTCCCGTTTGAATCCATAGAAAGTAGAACAAACAAAAACTTATTAAAAGTTTTTATTAGTTTTATTGCATAGGTGTGTATCCAATTAAAGATTATGCCGCCATAACTCAATCAATGTGTGAACCAGGTATGGAATCTAGATTTAACTCTTAAACCTTTGCAACCAATATTACTTGTGGCCCATAAAAAGAAATTTTGGGATTCTTTCCAAGAATGATTCCTTAAACATCTCCATCATCATATATATTGTGATGTTGTGTTTTAACCCAGTTTGCTATAGAAAACTAAATCACACAATCCTTTCTACTAGGGATGAGCAAATCAGACCCGGTACCGGTACCGAATTTACCGGACCAGGTACTTTTTCGGTACCGATTCGGTACCAACTTTTGACATTTTCAGTACCGGTCCGGTACCGGTTTTTACCCTCAAATACCGGTACCGTACCGGTACAGAACCGGTACCGGTACCGAACCGTACCAAACCGGGTATATTCGGTACCAGTAACGGTACCCACTTTTGGGGATTTTCGGTTCCGGTTATTTCGGTACCGGTACCGATTCGGTACCGGACGGTACCGAGCTCATCCCTACTTTCTACCACAGTTTTATTTGTGAACATTACTTTATCCCCGAAGGCACAATGACGAATCGACGTATAAGATTTGTAGCAAAGTGTAAACCACATTGGGTTTTGAGTTACTAATTATAATGAATTGGATGAATTCCAAAAGGATTTCACTAGCTATCAAGGCTGGTTGAATCGCCAAATTAGCTAGCAGTTTTACCTTCTTTCTTTTCATGCATGTTACTTCTCCGTAAAAGGACCAAGCTTTAGTAGAATTTGTTTATTGGAAGTTGACCATCATTCCCAACCATTTGCGGAGCTACTCAAATCAATGTTTCTGAGATTTTGGAGAGACGCCATCATTATATCACTACTTTGTATTCCCTTTATTTTTCGTTATTTGATTTTTTTGACATTTCATCCGGATCCAAAACAACAAGATGGCCATAGAAGGGTTTTAAAGGCTCAAAAGGTTTATATAGATGTTATTCTTACTTTACCGTTCTACGATGTGGCAGCGTTAGGAAGACTGGAGCTGATTAACTGATCAAACTTTGAAGGTGCTATGCTGTTTGCAAGGAAGTTGAGGATTGAATCACGAAAGGGTTGGAAAGATGAATTATACAAGCCACAGTTCCCGATGTATGAACAGATCAAGTTCACGTTGGATCCAGCAACTAACACGGCTCGGTACAGGCTCGTGTACAAGCCGGTGAAGGTTTTGGATAGGATTCTGCTGATGCCGATGGAACAAGACATTCTCGCGAACATGGCTCTTTAGTGTTATGATTCAGATACGCACGAGGCAGTCATCGTCTTTAGAAATGACAAGGAAAACTTCCGTATTCTCGATCCGATGTGGTTAGTCACCATGTCGGCTGCCGATATCGACAGGTTGTTTCGTCATGACATTTTTACGAAGACAAGGATGCGAGTCAGGCTTTACGCTTTCAACGCGTCGCCTGTTACTGTTACTATCTGGGAATACATGCTGGAAGCTCGTGGTCGGAAGCAGCTCATTAAGACAGAAGACCCAAGACCGAAGACCAAGCAACAGCCAAGGGGTAGTTTGTTGATGCACTTTTTGTGTCTGTCGCTTGTTCTTATTATGTTTGTGTTGTAATGTAATGAACGGTCTTTTTCGTATTATCGAGTCTGTATGTTTTGGTCGAGTCAACAAAGTCAAGATATCCTCCTATCTTGACTTGGTACGACATGTTCATGTTTTGGTATGTAATAGTTATAATGCAGTGCATGTATGAACGTCTGCAAGTTGTGTTTGGCTTTAACTTTCTGTTATGCAGTTTCTGTCTGTCTGTATGCTGTTTGTAGCCTCCCACGAAGAACCTATTCTTCGTGGGATAGGACCTTCACGAAGAACCTTCTTCATGCACATGTTGGTTCTTGGTAGTAATGTTTCACGAAGAACCTAGTTCTTCGTGGGCCCTAGTTTTTTGTAGGCCCAGTAACATTCGTCGTGATGTTACTGGGCTGGGGGTCTATATAAGACAGCTTATCTTCGCAGGACACTTAAAAGAGCTTGGTGAGTTTGTAAACACTGTGTGTACGTGTTTGTAAGTGTTCTCTTCCATTTAATCAAGATAAGTGAATCTTTGGTTACGTGCTGTGTGCTTTATATTTTGCTTTGGTTGCATTTATACAAGGATTCTGCACTTGTATTTGTGTTCTAACAACAAGAGAGTAGGTTTCTTGATCCTCTGAGTGGACCTACAATCTTCCTTTTATTTTATTTATGTAATCTTTTTTTACATAGGTATTTTAGAAGAAAAAAATATAATTTTAAATAATAAAATAATAACAAAAACTAGGTGTCGCGTGTCGAATAACGTCCACTCTTCCACACTCTCTGTTTTTGCACCACACCCCTTTTCTCCGTCCGCGTGTCAAATAACACCAAACTTTAAAGCCTCTCCACACCGTATAGTCTAATTTACGACGAATCATGTGATCGATCATATATTTTTAAATTACAATACAAATTACAGCTAATATATTAATTACTTGGTTACTTTTTCTCATTTGTTTTAATTGTGACACAAATTACAACTAATATATTAATTACTATGTTACTTTTTGATATTTGTTTTAATTATGACACACATTACAACTAATATATTAATTATTAGGCTTCCTACCAGTGTAATAGTATTATGAATTGAGTAATTTAAATAACTCTTTAAAAAATGAATATTTTTTAACCACAATAAATGATCACCATATATATATATATAGAAAAAGTATATCATACATTGCGGCTTAACGCACTTCACGTATGACAACTTGCGTGATTTGTTCTATAACATGCGTGATTAATGTCTTCAATAAGCGTGATTATTGTGTTTCAACATGCGTGATTTTGGATTTTTGAGTTATAACGTACGTGATTTTAAAATGAACGTGCGTAATTAACTCTCGTACGTGATGTATGTTAAGCCGTAATGTACGTTAACCTTCCACTATATATATATAGAAACGGGATCGGGAGAAAACGCTCAAAAGTGTGAGAACTGTGAGAACGCTTCCTTGCCCAACACGTGTCACGCCGCTTAGAAAAGGGCGGAGGGGCTTTTTTGTCCTTTCATCTTCTGCTTTTCGAATTACGCTTTTCCAAATATTGTTTTAATTTTTGGTTTTTAAGATTTTTGGCGTTAACCAAATTCAATAATTATTGGCGTTTTAATGGTTTCATTGTATCAACTTTTTGGCGTTTATGGCGTTTATTCACATCGTATGCCATTGGAACCCAGGGGGCAGGAAATCTATTTGAATGGCGTTTTCAAGGGGTTTTAAACAAGATGGCACATTGTTCTATTATTTTTTTATAAACATTTTGGCATTTGTGGTATCTTGGCGTTTCACTATTGTTAAATTATATTTCAACCACATAAAAAAAAAATACAAGGGAAGAAAATAAATAAAAAATCCTAATCGGATCTCTTTTCACAATCTTCACTGTCATGTCTCTCTCTTCTTTAATAGTACAAGAATTGTCATCAAATATATGGCGTTTTATGTAAAACTTAACAAACTCATCGGTCTGATTTTTTTGCCTGCTCATCTGTTGAGCTGGTTTTTTTTTAATGTTTGGGGACATAGATCTTTGGCGTGTGAGTGAGTTTTTCGCTTTTTCTTTATCTGGATCTTCATCTTTATAATCAACCCACTCTTTAGTGTCATTGATCTCTTCTCCTCATCCAAATTTTCTTAAAGAACAAAAAATACAAAATGACATATGACTGGCATCAGTATCTTTTTCTTGAAATTTTGTCCATCTGATGCAGCAAAATCTTTCTGAGTTACTCCCCTCTGATAACAATTCATTGCGTTTTACAGTGAGTGGTATTTAGTAGTATTGGCGTTTGTTTTTTTTTTGTTTGATCAAATGGAAGTTGCTGAGACGTATCATTTTATAGGATGTCTTTTTGGGGCCTAAGTTAGGCGGTGCATTATTATAATAAAGTATTCGTCTTTTCGGTTACTGTTTTGTAATTATTGTTTTTGATAAGATTTATATTGTTTTTGATAAGATTTATCTCTGAAGTATGTAACACGTCACATCTTTCAAGTTTGGCGTTTTAGATTCTAATATAATAAATTTTCCCTATCTTCAGTATTACTCTACTCTGATTTGTATTTACTGTTTCTAGTTACATTTTCAAGTTTGCTTTTTTTTTTTTTTTGGGTTTTTTATAATAATTTTTCAAAGTAATTTTATTATAGTTTGGGAGTTTTTGGGGGCATTTAACGGGATGATATCGTTTAAACAAGCGTTTTGGCTGTTTTGGCGTTTTTATTATATATGGCGTTTTATTTATATATGGCGTTTTTATTATATAACAATTAAATGAAAAGGAAAATAAAAAAAAAAAGAATACATAAACAATTGATCTTCCAAATCTTCACTGTCACCAGTCACTTTCTTCTTTTTTGAATCATGTTAACTGGCTGGTTCGACTTTCGTATGATTCATTTTGTTTTTTTGTTTTTCAAGTAGTTTTTTGTGTGGCTGTTTGGAAGCACACAGTCTGAAATCAGCATTTTTTTCTTGAAGATTTGTCCATCTCATGCAGCAAAATGTTATTGAGTTTAGACCCTTCAGCCAACAATCTTGAATTTTTACAATCAATGATGTTTGATTTTTTTAACTTTTTTGGCGTTTTACCAATAAAAAGAACGCCACGAAATAAGATCACCTTAAACCTCAAATTTTGATTATGCTAAAATCAATAATGTTTTGTTGTATGAGATGGACAACATTGTTAATCATCGGTTAAGAAAGATAACTGACAATGTTGTCCACCCCATACAGCTAAACTTTATTGATAACAAACCTCAATAATGTTTTTGTATGTTTTGGCATTATAAATTGGATGGAAGTTGAGGATAAGTCAATAAGATTTTGCTCAATGAAATTGACAATATCCTCACTTAAGGATTTTGTCTATTTCATTGAGCGAAATCTTACTGACAGCCAAACTGAATTTCAAAAAAACGTTTTGGGTTTGAAGATATTTGATGTTTGGGTTTTTTTGGCGTTTCTAAGGCGAATGGGTTATATCAAATATGGCGTTTGGGTTTTTGTGTGTGTTTTTAATTAAAGGTCTGAGATGTTGTATATATAGGATTTTTTTGGCGGTTTTTTTAGGCAGGATTTTACTATAATTAAGTTTGGCGTTTTATATCTAATGGCGTTTTACTTAGAATGGTCTGTGATTTTTGTTTTTGGCGTTTTATTTCATGAGATGCCGTTTTGTGTGGAGTAGTCAAGAGACCCTTTTACCGTTAATGAAGCGCGTCCACGTAATAAAATTGATGTTATTTGCGAAAACGCCACCGCGCTAATCTAGTCCATAGATTGTTTTGATTGGACGATCGATAAGCGTTCTCACCGTTCTCACACTTTCTACCGTTTTCTCTAAATCCCAACCCTATATATATATATATATATATAGATAAGATCAAATGAAAAGTTTATTTTGTGCAAGTATGATGTGAAAAAATCTTAACCTTTTATAAAATGAACACTTAAGATGCAAATGTAGGAAAAACAGGAGGGTAAGGGTATATTTAGAAAATCATATTTATTGACTTTCTCTCTACACTTGCAAGGCATATACATATTTCACTCCCATTTTTTAATTCTTCGTAAGTTTTTTATACGACATTAATTTTTTAATAAAAATTTCACCATAAAATACAACGTCTTTTTATTTTTAATTTGAGTACCCTATTGCTATATAAAATATGACAACTAAAATACCCAAAAAAATGTGTTGTATTTCTATGTTGTATAGCATTTTTGTGCTAGATTTTTGTACTACTTTTTTTTAGCTCAATTTTTTTGTCTTAAAATTTTTTTTCTTGTTTTTTTTGTTCTGGATTTTTTGTAGTAGATATTTTTTGTGCTAGATTTTTTTTTGTACTAAATCTTTTGTAAGAGATTTTTTTGTTCTAAATTTTTTGGTACTTGATTTTTTGTGCTTGATTTTTTTTTGTACAGGATTTTTTTGTTGTATTTTTTAGAAAACAAAAGAAGTGACATATGTCATCTTCTCACTCCTACTTTTAAGGATCAAAATATTTTGGTACCAAAAATGTCCTTCCTTCCTACTTATAGCCATTGCACATGTCATCATCACAATCTTTATTAGGCTACTTAGGCAAATATTATTGCTTCTCTTGAGGAACGGCTAGTGCCGGACATATATACCTGTTTGGGTGTCATTTCTTTGTTTCCTCTGTTAATCGCAAATTTCGATTTTGATTGAAACTCTGTTACGGATTTGGAATTTGATTTGTTAACGTTACCAAAGAAATCTGCAGAAGTTTATCTCTTTTTCTCGGATTTGCAATCTGAGATTTGGTATTAAACAATCATTAAACCGATTCTGATTCCAGTGACAGATTTTGCCCTTGGGTTTTACAGTTATTTAGGGTTAGTAAAAATTATTAGTATTATAAACTTGATTATGTTTTATGGCAATATAAGTGTATGTATTATGTATAAAACATTGTCTTAGGTTAGTGTTAACATTACTTTGGTAGATAATGGCAGTTTAATTGCTTGGTGCCGTTTAACGGTATTAGTTTCCTCCAATTAACCACCATTAACAACCTTGTATATAAGTGTAACTTCCTGCAACCATGGAAGACACCAAGATATTGTTATTCGATATCCATTCAATTATTTTTGATAAAGTGTTTGTTGGTTATATGCGTGTGTGAGTATTTTGATATCCAACAAAAAATCACAGATAGAGAATCAATTGTGTTCTGTGTACCTTGCTCTGGTAGCAATTTGAAGGCTATAATCAGGTCGCTTAAACAAACAACAATTTGTATATACAACAATGGATTCAATGAAACACTTCACTTTATTAATCTCTGTGTACTGGATTGTTGATTACCAATAACTGAGGATATGACCGTCTAACATCACGACGTTAAACAAATGCATCACTTCAATCAATGTACCTACTTACATTTTTGAAAAAACTTGAACCCAATTACAATTTAGGCAATAACTACAATAACAGAGTTTCAACGCCGTATTACAATTACAATTTAGGCAATAACTACACTACAATTTAGGCAAGATTGAAAAAAATGGACCACCGCCGGAAAACTCCTATACCGGTAGAGGTCCAACGTCGTATTACAAAGATTTTCGTTACCAATCTTCCGGAGGGCTGTAGTGGGACAGATTTAGCGTCCCAAATCAGGTCATACGGACAGATCTATGATCTGTACATTGCAAGAAAAAGAGTTAGGGGAGGAAACCGTTTCGGTTTTATTTCGATGCTAGATGTCATGGACAAAGGAGAGTTATTGAAGAACCTTCGGGGAATTCGTTTGGGTGATAAAAAAACTCTGGTTCAATGTTGCACGCTATGTTCTAGAGGACGGTGAAATCTATACAGCCGACCCCAAGAAGGTGCCTAACAAGAAGTCGGTACCTAAAGCTAATGTTGGGGAAGGTTCGACATCAAATGCTAGACCCACTGTGTCAGGGGATTGGTCTTTTAAAGACATGCTAGTGGGGAAACGATTAACGTAGACAGCAATGTCAATGCTTTTTCATCGCTGCACGGGAAAGCCGTTGTTACGAGGATGATAGACGTCACGGCGTTGAAGAACATTTACGTGTTTCTTCATGATATTTGTCCAGGTTTTGGTAAGGTCCAGTATTTGGGAGGTCTGGATCTCTTGATCTCTTTTGAAGACGCTGAGACGGCACAAACGTTTGGTTTCGCTGCTGAAGATTTGAAGGAAAGTTTTTCCTCTGTTAGCACTTGGGAAGGGCAATCTTTGGGCTTCGAACGAGTGGCGTGGTTGAAGGTACAAGGTATTCCCCTTCATCTGGTTTCGAATGAAGTTATTGATGCCGTAGGAGGCTTGATTGGAAAGGTAGTTCATAAAGCAAATAGGTCTGAATTTGATCATGATTTATCCTTCGAATACGTGGGTGACTTGGTCGGAGTTGGTAAGAGAATATCTGAAGAGATTACGCTTAACTGGAGGAACCGGAAGTTTCGGATTTGGATTGTGGAGGAAGCAGGTGACTGGGTGCCCGATTTCACTGTTGTTTCTACAGATCAGGTTGACGAGACCATGGATAGTGAGGAGTCGACAGAGGAGGATACGCCGGAAAACCAATCGGAACGCTCATCGGAAAGTTATGATAGCGATGATGAACTCTCTCTGGGCGTTGACCCGGTTGCTGACCTGTTGGTTGACCCGGTATTAAAGGAATGTATTCAATGCCCATTAAATGAAATTAATAATGATCAATCATTGCTGTTTAAGGAAGGTGATGTGATGGAGGATATTTCGGTTGACATTTTTATTCCTGCTGCAGAATTTGACTTTGGTCACCCAAATGAAAAAGTCCATAATAGCCCTTTGAGTTCAAAAGTAGTCAAAAGAAAGAAATGTAAAAAAAATGAAGTGGGCCGGTCTAGTCTTAATTACATCAGCAGTAATGAGAGCCAAAAGCTTGGTAAGAAGCCCAAAAACATTTTAGAAGATTATTTGGAGGAAGATATTTTTGGGCTTAATCCACTACTGGGCCTGGATAACAACAACCCAAAATCGATGGACGAGAACTCTGTTTCTGTTACTAACGCAACGTTTGACCTGAATTCTCAACCTATTCCTCCCATTGAAGAGAATACTATTATTGCACCGGTTGCTAATGAAGAAGCCGAACCTTCGAATGCACCCAATGGAGCTCTTTTTCTTACAGAGGAGATTGAAGCCACCAAGTCTTTAAGGGAGAAGTTGGGAGTTCATTTGGGGAAGCATGATTCTTTAATTCAAAAGTCAATTATTCAAGAAGGGTTACAAGGTGGTAAACAATGAATTGTCTTTTAGTCAATATTCGAGGGATTAGGTCTCAGGGTAAAGCGGGTTGGATTAATCGTTTAAAGAATGATCACGGGGTGGCGTTTATTGGGCTACAAGAGACTATGTCGAGTAATATTCTGTCGGGTTTGGTTTCGAGTTATTGGGGTGGTTTGGGTCACGAATTTGAAAGTGTAGATGCTGATGGTAATTCAGGAGGGATCCTTAGTATTTGGGACCCAAAATTTTTCTCTAAAGATTCGGTTGTTAAAGATTCTAACTTCTTACTTGTCTCCGGTTTATTATCCGATGGTAAGAGCCGCATTAATTTTCTGAACGTTTATGCTCCGCAAAATAACACTTTAAAGAGAAATCTGTGGGATAGGTTGCTTGGGGTTATTCAAACGGGTTTTGGTTGGTGGATTATTTTCAGAGATTTTAATGCGGTTAGAGATCCAGATGAGAGAAAAAACTCTATTTTCGATCCTGTTTGTGCTCGTGATTTTAATTATTTTGTGGATTAAGCGGGTCTTAGGGAATACGATTTGAAAGGCATGAAATATACATATATGGTCAATCGACGCGGTGTTTGTAAACTTAGTCGAATCGACAGAGTCTTTGTTTGCGAAAATGTTTTTAATAAGTGGTCGAATGGGTTTGTTAGGGCTCTTAAAAGAGAGAAGTCGGATCATTCTCCGTTACTCCTCTCTCTTATTGATACTAATTTTGGCCCGAAGCCTTTCAGATGGTATGATTCTTGGGTTAATAGACCGGGGTGTTTGGAGGTGATTAACTCGGTGTTGGGTGATTGGATTAACACGGGCCCTGCTGGTTTGAATTTGACCAACAAACTAAAAGTTTTGAGGGACAAACTCACGGTTTGGATTATAGATAGCAGAATCAAAGAAAAACAAGATGAAAGCAGATGAAAACAAGAGAAGGAAAGCTTAGAAGTCTTAATGGAACATCAAGATTTGGAAGAGTCGGACGTTTGGGTTTGGACGAAATGTGTTAAATGTGATGATGTCATCTTTTGTCTCATATGTTGAATATTGGTGAAAGTTTGTTAACAGAAACAATTCTGGGCCGTGATTATTCAATGTGGGCCGAAGACTTGTTGGGCTTTTGACTTTCAACTTGGGCTCCTATTCCAAACGACGAAACAGGAAGAATTAGATTAATGTTTGTCGACGAAACAAGGTGTGTTTCGTCGACTTTGTGTGTTTCGCCGAGAGTTAGTGTGTTTCGTCATGTTATGTCTGTGTCTAGTATAAATACCATCTCTGTTTCTGTTTGAACCGGAGATGAGAAAATACTTGTAAAGAAACTCCGACAAAATTCCGTCAAAACTGTGTTTGTATCAGTTTGTATTCGGTTCTCATCCCGTTAATCAATAGAGTGTGTTTCATTGGTTAATCCGTGTTATTTACTATCTGTGTTTGGTTTGCACCGTCTCGGGGATTCCGCACCCGTTACCGTGTTTGTTATAAACAGGGAATAGGTTTTCGTTATCGATCCTCAGATTTCGGGACCTACAATTGGTATCAGAGCCATGGTGCCCGATTTAGTAAATCTAACCGTTTACTAAGTCACATGTGCTCTAGATCAGTGATTTTTGTTCAAGATGTAAAAAAGGTGAAAATGAGAAAAACTCAGATCTGGACCCGAATATTCAGATCTGTGCTGAAACAAGTGTTCGGTTTTATGTTTTTCACCTATATAATCAAGTTATCATCATCAAAAATCAAAAATACAATGTTTTTGTCAAATATGCAAAAGAACAGAGGCTGTGTTCTTGAAGATGTTCTTGGCGGCTGCTTAAAGAAACTAGGGTTTCTTCATAACCAGTCCCGACGAAACAGGCCCCATGACGAAACACCTCCTCCAGTTTCGTCGTCGGCAAGATCTTTAACACCTGTTTCGTCGTTGAGTTCAATCATTCTGTTTCGTCGGACCTTATACACCAGTCTGTTTCATCGACTTCAAAATCAGACTTCTCTTTCGTAGCCAACATACCTTCTGTTTCGTCGGATCAACACACTTCTGTTTCGTCACCTTTGACTTCTGTTTCGTCGGCTGGTATCGCAGAAAGATAAAGGATAACAATTAGGTTTGTCGGCTGAATCAGATGTTGTATCGCAGAAAGATGACCAGGTTGTTGCTGCTGGTTGTTCATCGAAGATGAATTTGGATTTGTTGTTTGTTCATCGAAGATAATAGAGGTCAGGTAGATGATGATGGCAGGTTCACGGTGGAATTAGGGTGGCTGTAATGCTTATGTCGGCTGCTGCTATTGTTCATCGAAGAAGATGAAGACAGTGACTTTTTGATCCAAGATAATATTAACGGCTGATTGCTGAAATTCTTGATAGGGATTTGGTTGCTTGATGTTATCGAAGATAAAGGAAAGGGTTTTGGAGGTGAATATCGTTGAACAGAGATTAGAAGTCTTTGTCTGTTCTTGATATTTGGTATCGCAAAGACAGAGAAGAAATCAAATGATGTTTGGCTGAGGTTGTTATGTCGGCTGAAGTCATATGTTTGGCAACTAGGTTTTATTCATTTGGCCCACTAATATGACCAAACAAAAGAATACTAGAAATTTTGGGCTAAGCTTATTAGTGGATTGGGCCTACTATCATGAAATATTTTTTTTCAGATTCTTTGTGTACAACAACACACTCACGAAGTTGATTTCTAAAATTGGGCCATGAGTACAAGATTAGTTTTGTTGTGGGTAGAGCTTGGATTATTAGAGGTTGGGTGTTCGCGAAGAATATTGAACCGGGCTTCCAAATTTCAACATCAAATTCGTACGAATTTGGGAGCGCGCGGGATGTTGCGGCATGATGAAAACAAGAGATGATGAAAACTTGATTATTTAAAAATTGTGGGGTAGTCACGGTTACCGACGCAAATGTAAAAAAAAAAAAATGGTGACGCGACTACAATGGGCCAAAAACCAAAAACAAAACGGTATGTTCACTTCCGCACGTCAGTATTTATGATTGTTATCGGTTATTCGAAGATGTTCGAAAGCATTTTGTTTATTGTCATATTTTCGCATTTGAAAACGAACGTATGAACCTAGAATGTCAATACCGGTCCTAACGAATCCAAAAGGTCGAAGAGTATATGCCTATGATGAAAGTTTTCAGATTAGGTGTTAGCAGAACCTTGGGGGGATACAAGTCGGATCCTACGGGGTATTAGGGGACGTTCTTATTCAACTAGAATATGCAAAGAAGAAAGCCGTTTTCGTGATTTTTCGAAAAACCGAGAACATTTGAAAGATTCTACTCAGTGGAGAGAATTTGTTCAGTAAAGATTGACGACAGTTCCGCTAAGTGAAGGGAACTGGTGAACATTTGAAACTTAACGACAGTTCCTTTAAAGTGGAAAGGAATCTGTTAAGGTTTAGAGATCTTACCAAAGAAATGGGGGAATAAAAATTTTCGTATGTTGAATTTCTTCGGTAAATTTCTAAACGCAATCACAGGTGGTAGAGTTTGTGATTTTCTAGTGACACAAAGACGGTTTACAGAAGACAGTTCACCAGAAACCTCTACCAATGTAGTATGCTTGAAGATCAAGACTTGATGCAGTTTTTAAAAGAATGGAACCCTTATCAAATGCCGGTTGGAGTATTGGAAGATCAGCGGAAGATCGGTCAATTGAGCCTTTTGAGGAAATTGCACAACGCCCAACACGGATACGCGTACTTTGAGGGGGAACTATTATACAAGAAGCGTCAAGATACTACTTACCTGGATCATCGGTCAAGGGGGAATTTGTTAACACAGAGAAGATGAATACTTGACTGAAGATCGATTGCAGTTGCATTTTCAGCATTCGACAGCAACGGACAAGGGGGAATTTGTTGATGCAGATTTGTGTCCGATGCTTGTCGAATAGATTAGATTTATTATTTTACGCTGAATTTGTAATAGTTAGTGAAACGGTCTATCGAACGTGTATAGACCCGCTCGTTTGAAGTGGTCAAACGAGAGGGTTATTCGGTTGACCGTGTGTGTTTGAAAGACAAAGGGGTGTAGCTATAAATAGCAACCCTTTGCCATTTCAAACACAAGGAGATTTTAGGAGGTTCAAGTCCTCACCAGGGAGAGATCACCACTTGCTCTCTCCCCGGATGTATACTTCTTTGGTATGGTTCGGTTAGCTTGTTAATCGGGCCGGTTTGCTTTGTTATGTTATCAAATCTATACAAGTAAGTATTTCATCCGTCTCTAATCTTCCCGTCTATGAACATAATCATGATAATCACTGTTTCGGTCCCGAAAACGTTCCTACAAAATGCCTTCAAGAGATTGAGCTCATGAAATCTCGTGACATCAGAAAAAAATCACGGATTAAATGGGCTACTCTTGGCCATGAAAATTCGAGTTTTTTCCATAACATTGTTAAGGGTAGACATGCGAGAAATGCGATTCCGGGACTACAAGTTCAAGGTGAATGGATTTCTAAACCAGCTCTGGTCAAGCGTGAAGTCCTTAGATTTTACAGAGATCATTTCAAGGAAGATGTCCCTATACGGCCTACTATCCTATGTACGGGTTTAAAGTGTATAACAGTTCAAGATAGCTTATTTTTGACGGGCTCTTTCTCCAAGCAAGAAATTCGAGATGCGGTTTTCGATTGTGGTGCTAATAAGGCACCCGGACCAGATGGCTTTAATTTCTGTTTCGTTAAACGATTCTGGAATCTTCTTGAAGATGATTTTTGCAATATTTTGGAGGAATTCCATGACACAGGTATCATAATTTCGGGTTGTGGTTCGGCATTCATTACTTTGATCCCTAAGGTTAAATCGCCTGTGGGTCTCAAAGACTATGGACCTATCACTCTTATTGGGATGATCAGTAAGGTTATCTCTAAAATTCTTACTAATCGTCTCAAAAATATTTTAGGTAAAGTGATTTCGGAATCTCAATCGGCGTTTTTATCCGATCGTTTTATATTAGACGGACCGCTTGTGGTGAATGAAATTATGGAGTGGTTGAAAAAAAGAAAGAAAAAGGCTTTTCTCTTGAAGATAGATTTCAAAAAAGCCTATGACAATGTCAATTGGCATTTTTTGCTCTCTATGATGACTCAAATGGGTTTTCCGGTTAGATGGTGTACTTGGATCAAAGGCATTCTCATCTCAAGTCGGGCTTCTATTCTAGTCAATGGATCTCCTACTTTCCAATCTACTAGCGGAAAGGGCCTTCGCCAAGGGGACCCTTTATCGCCTTTTCTATTCTTGATTGTGATGGAATGCCTTTCTTGGATGTTGGATAAAGCTAAAAATATTGGAGTACATGAAGGCATTACTCTTTCGTCCAATGGAGTGAACATCAATCATCTTTTCTACGCGGATGATGCCCTTATTATGGGTGAATGGTCTCGTGATAATCTTCAATGTACGGCTTGAATCCTTAGAGTTTTTTTATCTATGTTCGGGTTTACGTATAAACATTCACAAATCTAATTTATTCGGGGTTGGCACGGATGACATTGAGGTCGATAACATGATGGAGGTTTTGGGTTGTAAGCGAGGAGCTTTTCCTTTCTCTTATTTGGGTATTAAAGTGGGAGCTAAGATGTCTAAAATCAGCAATTGGAACTCGGTGATTGAAGTGGTTAAGAATCGGTTGATTTCTTGGAAAGCTAAACATCTTTCTATTGGGGGCCGCTTAGTCCTTATCAAGGTAGTTCTTGAGAATTTGCCTATCTACTATCTCTCTTTGTATAAAGCCCCTAAGACGGTTATTGACAATATTGAGGCGATAATGAGACGTTTTCTTTGGGCCGGATCTAGTGTCGACAAAAAGATAAACTGGGTGGCGTGGGATGTTGTTACTACCCCTAAGAAGTCCGGGGGTTTGGGTCTATCTAAATTGCTTCATGTTAATGATGCCCTTCTTCTTAAATGGTCTTGGCGTTTTAAGAAAGAAGGTGCAAGTCTTTGGAAGAAAGTGGTGTTGGGTTGCCATGGTTCGAGCACTTCATGGTCTTTGCTTCCTTATTCTCCATCAACAACTGGGTGTTGGAAGTTCATCGCTAAAACAGGAGAGAAGAAACTTTGGAATGGCAAATCTCTTAATAGTTACTTTGTTGGAACAGTGGGCGATGGGACGGATATCAATTTCTGGATAGACGCCTGGATTTATGATGAACCACTCCGCATTATCTACCCACAGCTGTTCAGAATTGAAAAGAACAAATGGGCGACTATTTCGGACAGACTGCAGGTGATTAACGGCTGCAAAACTTTAACGTGGGACTGGTCTGCAGTTCCCTCCACGCCCCAGCAGGTTACTGAGCTGTTCAGTTTATTATCGGACATCCATGATTTTGATTGGAAAGGAGGTGCAGACAGATGGAAATGGACCGCTGATCCTAACGGTTTATTCTCGGTGAACAGTGCCAAAAAGCTGATGTCAAACGTCTCGGTAGAAATAAACAGTTGGAAGATGAGCTGGTCGGGCTGGTCCCTTTGAAATGCAAAATTATGGCATGGAGAGCCACTCCTAATCGCTGTAGGTCCGGCTAGGGGAGGATCTAGTCGCCTAATCCTTGTGTACAAACCAACCCGGTTGTGCGGAATCCAACCGGGAAAGCAAACCGAGATAGAACACGCAATATGACGACACACAATATTCACCGATTAACACCTCTGTATTAATACGTATGAAAGGTTCAGTTACAAAGCAATGTTTACAAATATATTTTGCAAACTCTCTCACACTCTCGTGTGTGTGTGTTTGCTCTCTGTGTGCTCTCTTCTTGTGTCTTACATTTTCAGTCTAACTACTGTCTATTTATAGCACCAGACACAACGAAACAGACTAATCTCGACGAATCAAAACCAAACTCGATGAAACACATTTGATATTGATGAAACACAATTTAGGTTGATGAAACAGACTTGTTTCGTCAACTATACACATGTTTCATCAATGTTGGGCTTGGGCCCAAAGGGTGTTTCGCCAAACAGTTACAAGCCCATGTGCTTGATGTCTTGTTTCATTGATCTGTTTCAGCCGATTAGCTTAGCCCATGGACCAGTTCAAGTCTTTTGTTCTCTTGGCCCGATATGCTTGTTCTTTCACACGACGGAGGAAGCCGTGTCTAAGCTGATACGCGTCAAGTCGAGTCGCGTCCACAATCATGTATCAACAAACTCCCCCTTGGACGCTACTCGCGAGATTCGCCTTTCGTGTCTTCTATGTCGGAGGATCTTCAGAGTCTTCACGTCTTGAAAGCAGAAAGTGTATCAACAAACTCCCCGTATCATGTAGGAAGTGTGTTGACAAACTCCCCCTTAACATAAGCTCCCCCTTGAGTTATGCTTGTGAATGACTTGATCAGTATAACTTGAGATCCTTGTGGTGTTGATGATGGTCAGCGGCAACTCGATCATCTTCATCATTTGAGTGCCTTCACGTCGTGTCTTCATTCCGAAGCTTGTCATCGACCATGTTCTCCTTGCCTTTAGAATCTGCACATGCAAGAAATCTAAACGCGTAATGAGAACAACTGCTTGGAATATAGTTAGTATAAACAAATGACACACGTATGACCATGTTACAATCATACACCGTCCGACAGTTTGAAAGTTTAACAGATTTGTCAATTTTAGATTTTAACTTTCAAAACTTGCAAATTTTGACCGTTTATGAAGAATCAGTCGATTTGGTTTTCAATCAGGTTTCAGGTAACGAAGACTCGAGATCCAACATCGTACGATCGAAAATAAGATAGAAATAAAATCTTTTTGGCTTTTAGAAAGTTTATATTAAAACACACCTAAAATCTTTTTGGTATTTTGAATATTTCAAATTTAAAGACTGAAAGCAGTAAATAAATATATACAAAGAATCTTTTTGCGAGTTTCGAGGGTAAGAGAATCATATCAGTGTACGGTCATGCCAAAACGCTCTTGTTGTTCTTTTAGTTAACATTAAGATAAGCCTCCTATAACAATTATCGGTATTGTTGTCCACATAAGCTCAACTTATCAGATGTAATCATGGCGAGGGGATACGTTAAGGTATGATTTATACTTACCGACCGGTGTTCATCCACATCACGACACATTCCCGTATCAAGGTATGCACGAGGGTTCATCTTACCGGTGAGTATACCGATTATCATCTGTTTGACCGTATATGATGTGAGAAACTCACTTATTTTGATTTGAAAACAAGCCCTATGTGATAGAATCACTTATTGATGAGGAACTTGATTTTCGATGCATAAGGGCACAGGAGCAAGTCCGTGAACAGGTCAGTACTTTCGTACAGCAGAGAGACGAACTTGACTCCCGGATAAATGTGATATATTATCACTTATTTGTGGGACATGTGATTGTTGATCACTTATTGAGGTCGAATGCAGTATGTACACGTATGTATGGTATCATGGAAGATCTAGACTTGCGTCCCCGTTATTTTTCGGTAAAATATACAACCATGATACCCAGATGATAAGCAGCATAAAGACCGAATATCTCAGAACCTCGGCAATCTCTCAAACGAAATTTCGGTACTAAGACCATATGCCAATGAATGGTTCCCACCTGGTCTTCAGTCGATTTAAGTTTATATCACCCTGCACACTTTAAGATGATTGTGAGCCTACCGATACATCTTATATAGAGCTGCTTAACATTTTTCATTTTGCATTTCAGTTTAAAAAGGTTTAGACAGACCACTGATGTACTATCATTTTCTCTTTTGCTCGCCAGGAAACTCATTTCTGTTTTTCTATTGTTTTTGTGTTTTTGAAATTTTTCGATGTTTTTGGATTTTTCAAATTTTGGATTTACTCCCCCTAAAATCAATAAACTAAGATAAATTTAAAACACAAAGGTATTTACAAAAATGATTTTCCGATGTTGGTTTTACTCTTGCTTGACCTTAATGCCGTTTACCAATAATAAAAAGTCAAATCTTGATTTGCCAAATGCTTTGGTAAAAATGTCGGCACGTTGGTCATCGGTGTGGACCATGACAACATTGATGAGTTTCAGAGTGAAACAATCACGTGTGAGGTGATATTCGAGATCAACGTGTCAGGCCAAGGAGTGCTGTACGAGATGATAATAATTCATAAAGTAGCTTAACTATCGACAAGTATAGGAGAGATTAGAAATTCAAAACCGTATCCTGCAACTGCTTCGTGCATTGCAAGGAATCTGAGTGCTCTCCCAAACTGGATATCCACCCGTTGTGGATTTCAAAGTCGATTTTGTAGCTACTGAGAAATCTCTTCACAGCAACAAGATCATAAACCTCTGGGTCCGGCTGGTCTCTTACACATTGCACCAGCGAAGGTCTTTGTCTTTCTCTTTTTCTTTGAGAGGTAGTGTGCGGTTGTTCAATCCACGCCAAGGCATCCGCACACCCAGTTGGTTTGTTCAACAAACACATTTTCTTTAATCACACCATAGAGAAAAGTACCCTACACGTTCATCTTGTGGACTTTGAACTTCTTGTGGAAGAAAAGATCATGAATCTTCGATAATCTTCACACGTGCTGCAGGCGCGTACATTTTGTTGGAATCTAACCTGAGAACCCGATCAAAAACCATAACAACCAAATTTTGGCACATATTTCATCTTGTCGAATTTTTCAACTTCATTCTTGCATCAGACATTTTTGTCTTCTTTCCCTTTTCTTTTCTCTCCATCAATGGCAACAATATTCTCCTAAATGTAACAATATTTCGGAGCCTTATGTCGCCGATCTTGTGCATGGACGCTCCACTATCAACAATCCTAAGACTATCAATAGTTCCTCCTGGAACATCCTGCACACTCATTCAGAGATTAGTTGGAGAGGGGGACCCAAGCCTTCACAGACTTGGGTCGTCCGTCATCATCGAGAATTGTGACATCCATTTCCCGATGATTCGGAATTGATGTAGCTCCCCCTGAAACAATTTCCGATTTTGGTTTCCAAATCTGTTTTTGTTTTTCATTTTTAACATTTGATTTAGCAGACTGCGTTTGGACAACCTCTGGTTTTAAAACCTTTTCAACTTCTTGTCGTTGTTTCTTTTTCTGTTTCATTTCCCGTTGTTTAACAAGACGAGGGTCCTGTTTTGGTGAAACAGATCTTTTATGGCAACTGTTACCATGGGGGGCATCAACCTTTGCCTTTAACTTATGAAGATACGGACAGTTTCGAATTATATGTCCAATTTCACCACATTCAAAACATGATCTTCGTTCAACAAACCCCGAAGTATCATGTGACCTGTTCACGGACTTGCTCCTGTGCCCTCATGCATCGAAAATCAAGTTCCTCATCAATAAGTGATTCTATCACATAGGGCTTGTTTTCAAATCAAAATAAGTGAGAATCTCACATCATATACGGTCAAACAGATGATAATCGGTATACTCACCGGTAAGATGAACCCTCGTGCATACCTTGATACGGGAATGTGTCGTGATGTGGATGAACACCGGTCGGTAAGTATAAATCATACCTTAACGTATCCCCTCGCCATGATTACAAATGATAAGTTGAGCTTATGTGGACAACAATACCGATAATTGTTATAGGATGCTTATCTTAATGTTAACTAATTGAACAACTAGAGCGTTTTGGCATGACCGTACACTGATATGATTCTCTTACCCTCGAAACTCGCAAAAAGAATGTCTGTAAATATTTATTTACTGCTTTCAGTCTTTAAATTTTAAAATATTCAAAAATACCAAAAAGATTTTAAATCTGTTTTAATATAAACTTTATAAAAGCCAAAAAGATTTTATTTCTATTTTATTTTCTATCGTACGATGTTGGAGCTCGAGTCTTCGTTACCTGAAACCTGAACGAAAACCGAAACGACTAAATCTTCATAAACGGTCGAAATTTGCAAGTTTTGAAAGTTAAAAACTGAATTTGATAAATTTGTTAAACTTTCAAAACTGTCGGACGGTGTTTGATTATGACATGGTCATATGTGTGTCGTTTGTTTATGTTAACTATATTCCAAGCAGTTGTTCTCATTACGCGTTTAGATTTCTTGCATGTGCAGATTCTAAAGGCAAGGAGAACATGGTCGATGACAAGCTTCGGAACGAAGACACGACGTGAAGGCACTCAAAAGACAAAGATGATCGAGCTGCCGCTGGCCATCATCAACACCACAAGGATCTCAAGCTATAAAGATCAAGTCGTTCACGAGCATAACTCAAGGGGGAGCTTATGTTAAGGGGGAGTTTGTCAACACACTTCCTACATGAAACGGGGAGTTTGTTGATACACTTTCTACTTTCAAGACGTGAAGACTTTGAAGATCCTCCGACTTAGAAGACATGGAAGTTGAACCTCACGAGTAGCGTCCAAGGGGGAGTTTGTTGATACATATTATGTGGACGCGACTTGGTTCGGTTCAACTCGTTTCGGTTCGACCCGGTTAGGTTCGGCTCAAGCCCGACGTCACGACATTCCTCCGTCGTGTGCCCCAGAGTTCGACACGCGAAGCACGGAGAGCCGCAACCTATTCCCGCTGCCACATCATCATGACATCATCATGATGATGTCACTATGTTGACTAAACTTCAAAGATATCAAACATGTAGAATTCTTGTACGTGAATGCTTAACAGTTTGCATGTTGGGCTTCTCATGTCTTTGGGCCAATCATTGTCACTTCGGCTTTGACCAACTTATCCCATTCCAGCCCAATCGCACAACATATATACCGAAATCACTTTTGATTTCGGTGGCAGACAAGAGAAAGACACATGGGTGTGTAAAGAGCGAACAAGGATTCGGTGGGTGTCGAAGGATGAGCTCGATGGATAATCCTTCGATGGATATAGATGGACCTCGAAGGATATCATCCTTCGAGGTATATGTGGATCCTTCGATGGCTGTATGATCGAAAGATGATGTTTCGATCAGTAATCCTGATCCTTCGACCAGATGATCTAGTGCTGGGTATATAAACCCATGCAGTGTGTTCATTTAAGCAGGAGATGAACACTAGACAAGTGTGAGAGCATACTGTAAACACAGAGAGCACACGAGAGGTTGAGAGAGTTTACATATTACGTTTGTAAACATTGTTCTGTAACTGATTCCGCGTTTAATACAAGATGTGTTAATCGTTGATACCGCGTGTGTTATCTTTACTTGTTTTCGTCTCTATCTCGGTTTGCTGATCTTGTTGGATTCCGCACAACAAGATCGGTTCGTATACAAGGAAGTAGGCGGTTAGATCCGTATCCGGACACGGGGACCTACAAGTGGTATCAGAGCCTTGGCTCTTCTCCTTGTTAAAACCGAGGTGTTTTCGGGGTGTTCTTCGGGTTTTAAAGTTCATATTTTCTGGAAAACATCTTAAAATCGGATCAAATCTTGTTGTTTTGCTGATTGTTTTTATCAAAACCATGTTATTACACATGTTTGCATGATACTTGTTGGTTTTTATTAAACTTTTAGCCGAAATATTGTGTTTGAAAGGTCATCGGTTTTTCCAGAAATTCATAGAGTTCATCTTCATTCAAAGTGTTCTTGGTGTTTGAACTTTTTGATCTTAAAAGATAACTTATCAACTTGTTTGTTTTTGAAAATTGTGAAACTAATTAAAATATTATAATTTCCTATCAAGTTGGTAAGATAATCATATGGTTGGTGAATTGGAAAGAGTGAGCCGAAAGATGAGTTGAAAAGGAAGTCTGTTTTTGTGTCAGACTTATATAGAAAGTCAACATATTTAATCACACAAGATTATATTTACTCAGAATTGTTGAAAGTGTTATTGTCTTGGAAGTTGTTGATTAAAATATACAACATTCATACGTACAACATCACAGTCGCACAAGACACATCACATTGATCTGGGCTTCTGTATGGTCATTGGGCTTGGGCTGTTTTGTTAACTGGGAGCCCAAAAGCAAGTCAGTCGCACAAGTTGTTCTCTAAATCTGATCGCACAAAAATTGGATTATTGTACATTTGTCCGATCGTACAAGACATATTCAGTCACTGATTTCAATCGCACAAGAATAAATCAGCGAATTTGAGACCTGGTATTTCAGTGACCAGCGAAATTAACAAAAAAAAAAAAAAAAAAAAAAAAAACCAGCGAAATTAAGAGAGACCAGCGAATTAACAGGGTGGAATTTCTGTTGGCAAGCGTCGATAAAATTTCAGAATTGGGCTTCTATTTGGGCCATTTCGTCACACCGTGGGCTTGCTTGTGTTTCGTCGATATTAAATTTGGGCCAGTTTCGTGAAAATTTGTTTCGTCGAGATACTTGTATTCGTTTTTCTTCATTGAAAATGAATCCGGCCTGGGGTACTCCGTCAAATACAGAAAACAAGTATAGAAGCAGTGAGGATTTATTTACAGAAATGTATTATGGAACTCCGTCTCCGGATACAGCTTCCTCAAGACCAACGGCGTTTGTGTCTAGCACTAGCTTGTATGGCATTCCTCCTCCAACAACAGACATGTATGGAAATCCGCTTGAGCCAGTTCCTCAACAGCAAAGCCAACGACCTCTCAGACCAACTGATATGTTCGGAAATCCATTACCTGTTCGATCTACCGAACCAACAGACATGTATGGCAATCCTATCCAAGTTCCGGTTCCTCCAAAAACAGACATGTACGGAAATCCGCTTCAACCAGTTCCTCAACCAGTGCCTCAACAGCAAACCCAAAGGCCTCCTGTGACAACTGATCTACATGGCAATCCCATTCAAGTTCCTGTTAAGCCAGCTCAGCATGGGAACCAGAACCCTTTCAGAAATCAAGGCAACCAGCAGAATCAGAATAGGAACAATGAGCGTACGTTGATACCTGTCAACAACCAAAGCCAAGCAGGACCATCAAATGCTAACCAGGCACTTGTGGTTCAAGTATATGAAGGTGGTGATTGGTCAATCCGGTTGAGTAGTGATGCTCCAGATGGAACAGCTTGTTTTGCTGAGGTTGTCAAGGATTTAAATCACGCCAGTGGTGGAGAATCTTTCGCCAATGGTGGTGAATCTTCTGAGGATGAAGAGTCATCTGGTTACAGCAGAAGTTCAGATGAGGAAACCTCAACTTCAGGCAATGATCATTTGGATGACACGTCAAGTGTGCCAGTTGAAGCAGAGGTTGATGAGGTATTGGGAGACACTGCAGCAGAAAATCATAGGAGATCTATATTGGTGGATCAAGCTGCTTATTCTTCTTCTTCTCTCCATTCAGCCGTTATGGCTAATGTCGACAGTTCATCAAGTCAGGTATGTGTCGATGAACCCACTGCTGTTATTTGTGATAATTGTGCTAGATTAAACGTTAAATGTTCTGATTTAGAAGCAAACATGTCTGAGTTGCAAGGCAAACATGATGCTTTACAAGCTAGTTTGTTTGACTTGCAAAACAAACATGTTGAGTTAGATGCTAAGTGGTGTGAGTTGCAAGGCAAACACGAGGCTTTGCAAAACAAGTATGATGTGACATTCATTCACAACCAGAAGTTGACCGTGGATCTTTCTAAATGCACTGAAGCCAACATGTTTTATGACAACCATGAAAAGGGATTTAAGTCGATGATTGAAACATTAAAGAAAGATAAAACCGAACTGACAAAAATGGTTTCAAGAAAACAAACAGAAATAAACCTTTACATCAGTAGGCTTGAGATAATGCAAAAAGAAATGGCTTGTGTCAAAACTGAAAGTGAGGCGATCCAACTCAAGCTAGACAGTTATTTGAGCTCTAGCTATGTGTTAGATCACATCATAGATGTTCAGAAAGAGAAACAGGATGTCACATGCATAGGTTACAAGAAATGTCCACCACCCGTGAGAAACAATTATGATGCCCTGCCTGATGAGGAGTATAGAACTCACTTTGAGCCATCTGTTCCTCTAGATGTTAATGAATTTGCAGCAGGACTCGGATACAAGAAAGAGGTATCATCAGATTCAGATGTGTCAGCAGATACATTTGTGTCTTCTGCCGAACCGAATCAGGCTCCTCCAGTTGTGATTGAGGATACTGATTCTTCTGATGATGAATCTGATGATACTGATTCGGAAAAGTCTGATGCGGTAATCAAAGAAGAGGACATACCTCTTGAGAATCATATTCTATGTGATCCTCCCGCAAAACCTGCTAAGACTGTTCCAACCGAGTCCACATCTGCAAAAGAGTCGGAGAGTGTGGATTTGCTGTACACTCTTGTTGGTGATGAGAAAATTTATTCAGACAAAGATTTTCCTATTAAGAATGTTAATCAATCATTAATCAGTAAAGTCTTTGAAAATTCAACAAGTAAGTTTTTGGGAAAGACAGGATCACATGTTACAGTCACACAGTGTCCTCCTATCCCAAAGGCTGAAGTTAGAAAACAATATGGAAATCAGAAATTACCAACAGTACAAAAACAGCAAAATCATACCAAACCAAGAGGTAAAACACCGACTCAAACTCAAAGGAAGCCGAATCAAAAGAAGAAAAAGAATGTGAACTTTGTGAAATCTAAGGGAACGGACAAAATTGAAAAGTTTGAAAACCAATCTAACTTAGATTTTGTCAAGAAAGCAACAGTGATGAAAAGGAATGAACCAAATAGTTCAAAACCTAGTACCTCGAGATCACAAAGTTCATCTTCATCATCGGCAAGACGATCACATGATACTTCGGGGTTTGTTGAACGAAGATCATGTTTCGAATGTGGTACAATTGGGCATATTATTCGAAACTGTCCGTATCTTCATAAGTTGAAAGCAAAAATTGATGCTCCCCATGGTAACAATTACCATAAAAGATCTGTTTCACCAAAACAGGACCCTCGTCTTGTTAAACAACGAGAAGTGAAACAGAGAAAGAAACAACGGAAAAATGTTGAAAAGGTTTTGAAACCAGAGGTTATCCAAACACAGTCTGTTAAGTTAGAAGTCAAAAATGAAAAACTAAAACAGATTTGGATACCAAAATCGGAAATTGTTTCAAGGGGAGCTACAGCAATTCTGAATCATCGGGAAATGGATGTCACAATCCTCGATGATGACGGACGACCCAAGTCTGTGAAGGCTTGGGTCCCCCTCTCCAACTAATCTCTGAATGAGTGTGCAGGATGTTCCAGGAGGAACTATTGATAGTCTTAGGATTGTTGATAGTGGAGCGTCCATGCACAAGATCGGCGACATAAGACTCCGAAACATCATTATATCTAGGAGTTGTTGCCTTTGATGGAGAGAGGAGAAAAGAAGACAAGAATGTCTGGTGAAAGAATGTGATTGAATGAAGTTGAAAAATTCGACATAATGAGATATGTTCCAAAATTTGGTTGTTATGGTTTTTGATCGGGTCAACATGATAGATTCCAATGAAAAGTACGCGCCTGCAGCACGTCTGAAGCTTTTCGAAGATTCATGGATTTTTCTTCCACAAGAAGTTCAAAGTCCACAAGATGAACGTGTAGGGTACTTTTCTTCACGGTGTGATTGAAGAAAATGTGTTTGTTGAACAAACCAACCGGGTGTGCGGATGCCTTGGCATGGATTGAACAACCGCACACTACTTCTGAAAGAGAAAGACAAAGACCTTCGCTGGTGCAATTTGGAAAACCAGCCGGACCCAGAGATCTATGATCTTGTTGCTGTGAAGAGATTTCTCAGTAGCTACAAAATCGACTTTGAAGTCCACACCGGGTGGATACAGTTTGGGAGAGCGCTCAGATTCCTGGCAATGCACGAAGCAGTTGCAGGATACGGTTTTGAATTTCTAATCTCTCCTATACTTGTCGATATTTAAGCTGCTTTATAATTTATTATCCTCTCCTACAGCACTCTTTGACCAGACACGTTGAACTCGAATATCACCTCACACGTGATTGTTTCAATATGAAACTCGTCAATGTTGTCATGGTCCACACCGTTACCGACGTGCCAACTCATTTTCTCCAAAATTCGATAAATCATTTCTGATTAACTTAATTTTGGTAAAGGGCACTGAGGTAAAACATGAGTTAAAACCAACATCGGAAAATCATTTTTTTGTAAATACCTTTGTGTTTTAAATTTGTCTTAGTTTGTTGATTTTAGGGGGAGTAAATCCAAAATTTGAAAATCCAAAAACATCGAAAAATTTCATAAACACAAAAACAATAGAAAAGCAAAAATGAGTTTCCTGGCGAGCAAAAGAGAAAATGATAGTACATCAGTGGTCTGTCTAAACCTCTTTAAACCTAAAATGAAAAATGTTAAGCAGCTCTATATAAGATGTATCGGTAGGCTCACAATCATTTTAAAGTGTGCAGGGTGATATAAACTTAATTCGACTGAAGACTGGGTGGGAACCATTCATTGGCATATGGTCTTAGTACCGAAATTTCGTTTGAGAGATTGCCGAGGTTCTGAGATATTCGGTCTTTATGCTGCTTATCATCTGGGTATCATGGTTGTATCTTTTACCGAAATATAACGGGGACGCAAGTCTAGATCTTCCATGATACCATACATACGTGTACATATTGCATTCGACCTCAATAAGTGATCAACAATCACATGTCCCTCAAAATAAGTGATAAAGTATCACAAATTCTTTCCGGGAGTCAAGTTCGTCTCTCTGCTGTACGAAAGTACTGACCTGTTCACGGACTTGCTCCTGTGCCCTCATGCATCGAAAATCAAGTTCCTCATCAATAAGTGATTCTATCACATAGGGCTTGTTTTCAAATCAAAATAAGTGAGAATCTCACATCATATACGGTCAAACAGATGATAATCGGTATACTCACCGGTAAGATGAACCCTCGTGCATACCTTGATACGGGAATGTGTCGTGATGTGGATGAACACCGGTCGGTAAGTATAAATCATACCTTAACGTATCCCCTCGCCATGATTACAAATGATAAGTTGAGCTTATGTGGACAACAATACCGATAATTGTTATAGGATGCTTATCTTAATGTTAACTAATTGAACAACTAGAGCGTTTTGGCATGACCGTACACTGATATGATTCTCTTACCCTCGAAACTCGCAAAAAGAATGTCTGTAAATATTTATTTACTGCTTTCAGTCTTTAAATTTTAAAATATTCAAAAATACCAAAAAGATTTTAAATCTGTTTTAATATAAACTTTATAAAAGCCAAAAAGATTTTATTTCTATTTTATTTTCGATCGTACGATGTTGGAGCTCGAGTCTTCGTTACCTGAAACCTGAACGAAAACCGAAACGACTAAATCTTCATAAACGGTCGAAATTTGCAAGTTTTGAAAGTTAAAAACTGAATTTGATAAATTTGTTAAACTTTCAAAACTGTCGGACGGTGTTTGATTATGACATGGTCATATGTGTGTCGTTTGTTTATGTTAACTATATTCCAAGCAGTTGTTCTCATTACGCGTTTAGATTTCTTGCATGTGCAGATTCTAAAGGCAAGGAGAACATGGTCGATGACAAGCTTCGGAACGAAGACACGACGTGAAGGCACTCAAAAGACAAAGATGATCGAGCTGCCGCTGGCCATCATCAACACCACAAGGATCTCAAGCTATAAAGATCAAGTCGTTCACGAGCATAACTCAAGGGGGAGCTTATGTTAAGGGGGAGTTTGTCAACACACTTCCTACATGAAACGGGGAGTTTGTTGATACACTTTCTACTTTCATGACGTGAAGACTTTGAAGATCCTCCGACTTAGAAGACATGGAAGTTGAACCTCACGAGTAGCGTCCAAGGGGGAGTTTGTTGATACATATTATGTGGACGCGACTTGGTTCTGTTCAACTCGTTTCGGTTCGACCCGGTTAGGTTCGGCTCAAGCCCGACGTCACGACATTCCTCCGTCGTGTGCCCCAGAGTTCGACACGCGAAGCACGGAGAGCCGCAACCTATTCCCGCTGCCACATCATCATGACATCATCATGATGATGTCACTATGTTGACTAAACTTCAAAGATATCAAACATGTAGAATTCTTGTACGTGAATGCTTAACAGTTTGCATGTTGGGCTTCTCATGTCTTTGGGCCAATCATTGTCACTTCGGCTTTGACCAACTTATCCCATTCCAGCCCAATCGCACAACATATATACCGAAATCACTTTTGATTTCGGTGGCAGACAAGAGAAAGACACATGGGTGTGTAAAGAGCGAACAAGGATTCGGTGGGTGTCGAAGGATGAGCTCGATGGATAATCCTTCGATGGATATAGATGGACCTCGAATGATATCATCCTTCGAGGTATATGTGGATCCTTCGATGGCTGTATGATCGAAAGATGATGTTTCGATCAGTAATCCTGATCCTTCGACCAGATGATCTAGTGCTGGGTATATAAACCCATGCAGTGTGTTCATTTAAGCAGGAGATGAACACTAGACAAGTGTGAGAGCATACTGTAAACACAGAGAGCACACGAGAGGTTGAGAGAGTTTACATATTACGTTTGTAAACATTGTTCTGTAACTGATTCCGTGTTTAATACAAGATGTGTTAATCGTTGATACCGCGTGTGTTATCTTTACTTGTTTTCGTCTCTATCTCGGTTTGCTGATCTTGTTGGATTCCGCACAACAAGATCGGTTCGTATACAAGGAAGTAGGCGGTTAGATCCGTATCCGGACACGGGGACCTACAATTTGGGCTTAAGATAAGTCCCATGTTTGACTTGGGATTTTCCGACTCTGACCACTTTATAAATTTCAACGTGTTACATTCACACTGCAACTTCCTATGAGTTTGTGGTCTCCGCACCAAAGCTCTCATCGTTCACATAAAATGGCATGACTCGGTTTCATCACCTGCCATATATCTTTTCACTAAAGACTATAAATTTTCAAACAATCCATCATAGATCTCTTAAGAAGCCACCAAAGGTTTTTGAATTGATGATCAACACCTTCCAGCAACTCCATAAGACTGATATGAAAAATAGAGGCAAATTATAAATCATGATTGATTTTTCCAAAATATTATACAAAGATACCAAACCAGATTCAGTATAAATATTTTGAAATCTTGTTGACTCAATCAATGCCTAACAATGACCTTTAATTTTAGATTCTTTTATATACAAACTTAACTGTGTTAAAAAAAATTATCTTGGTCTAATTTTCATCATATACAATGCGTGTGATATTCAAAATCTGGAGGAATATGATCGGTAAGATACGCAATTCACATAAAAAAAAACACTCAAATCAAAGATATATAGTAAATCGTAGATCCACAAAATCGGCTCAAAACATTTATAGAAAACGTGCTAAATTTGCAACAGATTTAAGATTTAAGACGAATACAAAATTTAATCGATAAACAGTTACCTGAGATGAGATCATCCTCCGAAATCCTATAAGCAGTCAATGATGTTTCTTCAACACCCTGCACAATGAGATCAATTCTCAGTCATGAAAAAATCGAAAGGCAAAAACTGATGACGGACGATACCAATCACAGATGATTTTGCGATATGATTGGGCTCGATTTCATCAAACACAGATGATACTGCGGCCATCTAGCTAATTGTCTGACGGCAGAATATAACCTAACAAAAGAATAACAACGATAGTAGGCATTTATAATTGTGTCACCCAACAAAAATTTACAGTTTTTCCCATTTTTTTCATTCTACCCCCTCCGTTTATTTCTATAAGTGTAATCGTTCATATCTTCAAGTTGTAATTTTACATAGTAAAAATTCTTATCGTCGCTAAAGGTGTACAACCACTAGCAACGACACGTCATCACAACAGACCTACGTCGGTAAAGACTCTGATCATTAGTAGCGACAAAATCTCCGCTAAAAGTCCTTTTTAACTTTTTTTTTTTTTTTGCATTTACAATAATTTCCGGTTTTCAACGATACACAAAACCTGCCAATTTCCAGTTTTTCTTCGCAACTCACAAACAAACTACATAAACATAGTAATTATATAAACATCCTAAAACTACTTAAAAGTTATTCATTTAATTCACATATTAACATCATAACATTGCATAAAAAGTGTAAAACTACATCATGTCATCATCACCGCCATTGTCTTCGTGTTCGTCGTCTTGATCCGTGACTTCATTTCAACTCGAAGTGACTTCGTCTTGATCGAAGACGTGGTGGGTGGTCGGATTTATCTAGCATACACACATATATACACAAAAAAATCAAGAAATTAACAAAATATGTAATAAAATTAAGAAGAAATTCAACTTAAAACAAACTTTACATACCGATTTAGAGGAGAATTTGGTGAAATTGATGAGAATGAACCGATTTGGGGGAGAATCCGTGGGAAAGGTGAAGGGTTTGGTGGGAAATGGGGAGATAGGGTGAGTTTTGTAATGTAGGTTGTGAAACAAACAACGGTTTGGTTTCAGTTCCTTGTTCATCAAGTGAAGAATGTTGGAGCGCGATTGAACATGATAGTTTTATTCTTGGTTTATATATTTTCGGCAAGAATCTTCGCGTTGTGAACAAGTTCATGGGGGATAAAGATATGCCAAATGTTATATCATATTACTATGGGAAGTTTTATAGAAGCGGTGAACACCAAAACTGGTCAATGTATCAAAAAAAGAATTAAAAAGTCACTTCCTGGAAAAAAGATTTTCAGAGGGTGGAGGCTGCATGAACTTTTGTCTCGATTGCTTTCTAATGTGACCGATGAGTGTAAAGCTAGTTCGACTACGGTACTTTGTTTATTATTGATTTTTGTCTCAAAGCTCTCATCGTTCACATATAATGGCATGACTCGGTTTCGTTACCTGTCATATGTCTTTTCACAAAAGAGTGTAAATTTTCAAACAATCCATCATAGATCTCTTAAGAAGCCACCAAAGTTTTTTGAATTGACAATCAACACCTTCCAGCAACTCCATAAGACTGATATGAAAAATAGAGGGCAATTATAAATCATGATTGATTTTACCAATATATTATACAAAGATACCAAACCAGATTCAGTATAAATATTTTGACATCTTGTTGACTCAATCAATCCCTAACAATGACCTTTATTTTTAGATTCTATTATATACAAACCTAATTGTGTTAAAAAAAAAATTATCTTGGTCTAATTTTCATTATACAATGCGTGTGATATTCAAAATCAGGAGGAATATGATCGGTAAGATCCGCAATTCACATGAAAAAAAACCCCTCAAATCAAAGATATATAGTAAATCGTAGATCCACAAAATCAGCTCCAAATTTTTATAGAAAACGTGCAAAATTTGCAACAGATTTAAGACGAATACAAAATATAATCGATAAACAGTTACCTGAGATGCGATCGTCCTCCGAAATCCTATAAGCAGTCAACGATGTTTCTTCAACACCCTGCACAATGAGATCAATTCTCAGTCATGAAAAAATCGAAAGGCAAAAACTGATGAAAAGATACCACTCACAGATGATTTTGCGATATCAGTGGGCCTGATTTCATCAAACACGGACGATACTGCGGCCATCTAGCTAATTGTCTGACGGCAGAATATAACCTAACAAAAGAATAACAACGATAGTAGGCTTTTATAATTGGGTCACCCAACAAAAAATTACAGTTGTTGCCCATTTTTTTTTTCATTCTACCCCCTCCGTTTATTTCTGTAAGTGTACTCGTTCATATCTTCAAGTTGTAATTTTACATCCTAATATTTTTTCTCACCTAGCTATCGTTTTGTAGGTGAACAAACATTGGTAGGCGAGAGTTAACATACTTGGGTGGTTGTTTCATGAAAGACAACTTCGGCTAAGTCATTGTTCGTTCATAATAAATGTGTTCTTGAAGTCCTTTGTCCCGGTCCTGTGCTCGGTGTCAGGTGCTTTGCACCCTCCTGACTACCACTGGGCGTGCCTTGTTATATGGGATTAAATTCTTAGGGTCTGTTTGGTATGGCGTAAAAGAATGGATGGATAATGGAATGAACGAAGTAAAGGAATGGACCATTATCATTATCTGTCTTGTTTGGGTACCATGTGAGAATGAAAAGAATCATTACTTTGTGTTGTTTGGTAGGCAAGATAAGACGAAGTAATAAAATCGGTGGTGAATGGCGGTGGTTGGTAATGATAGGTGGCAGTGTTAGCGGTGGTTGGAGGTGATAGGTGGTAGTGGTAGCGGTGGTCGGAGGTGGCGGCAGTGGTGGATGGTGGCAGGGCAGAGTTGGTGGCATCGGTGGCGATGGTTGCGGGTTACGGTAGGGGTGGAAGCGGGTGACGGCGGTGGCGGGTGATGGCGGGGGCAGATGTGGGTGATGGCGACGGTAGTCGTGGTGTCGGCGGTGGTACTGGTGTCAGCAGTGAGTGATGGACGGTGGCGGTGGAGGTGGGTGACGACCGAGTATTATGTGACGCCAGCAGTTACTTTGGTAATACTTGTAGGAATTACGGTCTGGAGTTGCGCAATCAGCTGTGCTATATCCGTCACAGGCATATTGTTGGCTCTTTTCATGGCCATTTCTATAATAACACAAAATGCATATCAATTGGTACGTAAACTTAACCCACTAAGGAACAGTGCTTATAACGTGCAGGTTAAAATGATTTACAATTTCAACTCCATTTATTTTCATTATGCCTCGTCCCTTATTTATTTATTCCTACTAATCTAGTCGTCCATACATAATAAAAAAAGTTTATATCCCCTTATATGTTAACCTAAGTGTCTTTGTATAGGTAAACAAGCCGAGGATAAGAAGTATTGTTTTTGAAGTTGCTATCACTGTCAAAGAAACGTAGACAAAACTCTCACTATTTCAAAGGCTCAAGAAGGGTTCCATGATTTCTTACAAGATATGAGGTTTTAGTTTGCATGAAAACTCTAATGATACTTATTTTTTTTTATTTAGATAACTTCTTTGGTTACTCGTGTAGAGAAGTATAAGTTTCTTAAATTTGTTTGTGTTTATAACCTACGTCAAAAATAATTATTGGTTTATGTGGTAAAAGGGGAATGAAATTCAAACGCAGTGAAGATAGTAATATCCAAACAAGTTCTTTCGAATAACTATCTTTGTCCATCCTATCAAATCTGTTTTGGTGATTTATGTTCACTTTCTACTTTCTTAATGATTTTGCTTTCAATTTTCATGTCTTGCCTTGCCTTGCCTTGTGGAATATTACATGCAAGGATTTAAGCTGTTAACTCCCTTAAATGAACAAGATACAAAAGGAGTGATGGACATTGTAATAAATATATGTCAAATACATGCTAGATTATGATAAAGAAAACATATGATTTGAATTTATGCCAACAAATCCTCCCGTTTGAATCCATAGAAAGTAGAACAATCAGAATCTTATAAAAGGTAGATTTTATTAGTTTTATTGCATATGTGTATATTCAATTAAAGATTATGCCATCATAAATCGATCAATGTGAACCAAGTATGCATCTCGACTAATTTGACTCTCAAATCTTTGCAACCAATATTACTCTTGTGGCCCATAAAAAAATTTATGGGATTCTTTCGAAAAATGATTCCTTAAACAACTCCATCATCATATGTATAGTGATATCGTCTTTGATCCTCATTGGCTTTAGGAAACTAAATCACACATTCCTTTTTAATCATATATATAACTAGTTGTGAAGATTACTTTATCCCCAACGGTGCAATGGTGCATTCGATGAATAGGATGTGTAGCAAGGTGTAAACCACATTGGGTTTTGAGTTACTAATTATGAAAATTTGGATGAATCCAAAAAGGATTTCATTAGCTATAGGAAGTTGACAATCCTTCCCAACCCAATCCATTTGTGGAACTACTCAAATACATGTTTCTGTGATTTTGGAGAGCCGCCATCATTATGTCACTACACTACAAGAAAAGAGGCAATAGTCGCCGCTAAAGCTAAAGGTACTGATCCTCGCCACTAATACTTTTAAGGTCGTCAGTATTGATCCATTTGTCGCCGCTAAAAATTCTTATGGTTGCTAAAGGTGTACAACCACTAGCGACGACATGTCGTCACAATAGACCTACGTCAGTAAAGAGTCTGATAATTAGTAGCGACAAAATCTCCGCTAAAAGTCCTTTTTTAACTTTTTTTTTGCATTTACAATAATTTCCAGTTTTCAACGATACACAAAACCTGCCAATTTCCAGTTTTTCTTCGCCACTCACAAACAAACTACATGAACATAATAATTATATAAACATCCTAAAACTACTTAAAAGTTATTCATTTAATTCACATATTAACATCATAACATTGCATAAAACGTGTAAAACTACATCATGTTATCATCACCGCCATTGTCTTCGTGTTCGTCGTCTTGATCCGTGGCTTCATTTCAACTCGAAGTGACTTCGTCTTGATCGAAGACGTGGTGGGTGGGCGGATTTATCTAGCATACACACATATATACACAAAAAAAATCAAGAAATTAACAAAATATGTAACAAAATAAAGAAGAATTTCAACTTAAAACAAACTTTACTAACCCATTTAGACGAGAATTTGGTGAAATTGATGAGAATGAACCGATTTGGGGGAGAATCCATGAGAAAGGTGAAGGGTTTGGTGGGAAATGGGTGTTGATACATTTTTGTGTGGATGCGGCACGTTCGGTTCGAGCCTTTAAACAGCATGAAGACCAAGTCGGATATCCTCCTATCCCACTTGGGTCCAACAACTTTATCTCATTTGTTTTGTAACGTTAAACGAACAATGCATGTTGCATTTAGATTATTAGTTGTCTAAATGTGTGTTTATATAGTTCACTGGGCCAAATCTTCATGTGGGCCAAAACCTCAGTTGGGCTTTGACTTCTTTGGGCTAAAACTCCTGCATGACGAAACATGATGAAACAAAGTGTTTCATCACACTACAGGACAATACACGATGAAACAAAGTGTTTCATCACACTACAGGACAAAAGCATGACCAAACTCTCTAGTTTCGTCGACTGTTGGGTTTCTTCAGGCCCAAATGTCTGGCCCAATGTTGTTTCGTCGAGCCCTTTTGTGTTTCGTCGTAGTTAAGGCCCAGGCTGCTATATAAACAGCTTTCTGGTTTCACTTTGAAACTAGATGAGAGCATACCCTGAGAGTTATTCTGTAAAACTGTGTGTGTATCAGTTGTTCTTGGTTCTCATCCCATTTAATCAATAGATTGCATTTCATTGGTTATACCGTGTGTGTTATTAACTGTGTTTAGTTTGGCATCGTTACGGGGATTCCGCACCCGTGACATTGTTTGTTATAAACAAGGGTTTGGTTTTGGTTATCGATCCTCAGATTTCGGGACCTACAAGTGGTATCAGAGCATTGGCTCTTATCCTTGTTTAAAATCAAACATAGTTGGATTTTTATCAAGTATTGGAAACTGTTGTTTATGATTTTCTGGAAATCTTGTTCTTGAAAAACTCATATTTTCTGGAAATATTTGCTGAAAATCAGTGTTTGAAGTGTTGTTTTGCTATAACTTTTAGTGAAAACCTTATTATTTTGCATGTCTACATGTTAGCATTTGGTTTTTGTTGAATGTTTTAAGCAAAATCGTATTCGATAATTTTTCCGATGACCGGAAAATCCATCGAGTTCATCACTGTTCTTGGTAGTCTTCAAATGTTCATAATATTCTTCATATAAAATCTATGTTTGATCTGGATTGTTGTTTGAATTAAAGTGTTTGTGGAATATAATATGTTAAGTTGACAAATTGAGTACAAGTGATGATGTTTTGTTAAAAAAGGAGTTTTGAAAATCAGAGAAAGTAACGTGTAGGTTGAAAATTGTCACCAACTTTGTCAGAATAGGATAAGGCTTGCTTTGAAAATATCTTGTAACCTTATCCATTCCTTTTCGTCGATCAGAAGCCCAAACAGAAATTGAGTTTCGTCGCATTATTAAAGGAATTGAGTTTCGTCGCAATACAAATAAATCAAGTTTTGTCGTCCAGTCTTTTTGAGTTTCGTAGTTCATCATACATAATCCAGTTTCGTCGACCTTCTCTTCACCAGGGTTTGGTCGTTTAAAAACAAATCAGAGTTTCGTCGTTTATCTGATGAGTTTCGTCGTATCATGTTAATCCATAGAGCTTCGTCGTCACACATGTTTCACCTTTTAGTTTCATCAATCAAAGTTCATAACTAGAGTTTCGTCGCAACTTTCATCAACAGTTTCGTCGTTCATTAATTCATCCAACGGTTTCGTCGAACTTATTAAAGTTTTTAACAGAGGCTTTGCAAAAGTGATTTAACAGTGTGTTATTAAGTGTGTGATCAGGAACTTTATTCAATACATCAATTATGAGTTGTACTGAAATGTACCTGCCTGGTTTTGCTCCTTCAGCTCCACCTCCGGTTTTCGATCCAAGTGCCTATCTTCCACCACCTAAACCGACACAACCCCCTGGTCCTCCCACAGATCCTTATGGAAGACCTTTTGATCCAAATGCCTATATTCCAAAACCATCTCAAGCTCAACCTCAACAAGGCAACCAAAATCCTTTCATAAATCAAACAAGTACATCCACGTCCAACTCAAATAAAGCCGATGACTCCTGGTCTGTAAAATTTGGAGGTGGAGATCAAGGAGGAACTGTGTTTTATGATGAAATTGTCAAGAATGTTAATGATGGTGAATCTTCAGGAAATGATGACAGTTCAGGATATAGTGGCAGTACTGATAAAGATGGCTCAGGTGTGAGTGATTACAGTTCAGAATCGGGCGTGAAGGAGGGAATGGATTCTGAAGATGATAGTTTGTCGAATGATGCCAAGGAGATGAAATGTCAAAAATCTGACTTAATCAAGAAAGTTGATGCTACATCAGAAGAAATGGAGAAGATTCTCACTGAAGATGGATCTTTCTATTCTCAAACTGCCTTTATGGCTATTGTCACAGCTTCTACAAGTCAGGTAAAATTTGAAACTCCTAGCATATGTAGTGATTGTGCTGATATGAAACATGAATGTGATGAATTGAAACGTGAATCTGAAACGGTTCATAGTCACAATCAGAGTTTGGTTATTGAACTGTCAAAGTGCAAAGAGGCAAATATGGCTTTAGTTAGAAACGAAAAGGATTTTAAATCTGTAATTGAAACCTTAAAGAAAAGTGTTTCCGAAGTGAACAAAATTGTTTATCATAAACAAGTTAGTATTAACGATTACATTAACATCGTTGAGGAAACCAAAAAGGAACTAGCCATTGCCAAATGCGAGCATGATGCAATCAAGCTCAAATTGGAGAGTTATTCTAACTCCCGTTTTGTGCTCGATCACATCATAGACGTTCAAAAACTCAAAGGGAACGTGAAAGGCGTTGGTTATAAGTCGTGTCTGCCTCCTTTGAGACACAACTATACCAGAATGCCCGATGAGGAGGAAATGCCGCGTTTTGAGCCAACTGTACCTCTTGATTATGAGGAAGTTACAACTGGCTTAGGGTTCAAAACGGAAAATTCATCGGAGGGCTCATCTGATAGAAAGGAAAAGTCATCATGTGCTTCAAATCAAAGTCCTCCAACCATTGAGGACTATGATTCTTCGGATGATGAGTCAGATGTGAGTGATGAGGATAAATCTCTTGACGATAGAAAAGGAGTAGAAGTTCCTTTTAAGAATCACATTCTGTGTGATCCTCCTACTCCTGCTGTGCAATCAACTAGTGCTAAACAAGAGATAGATCCTATCACTGAGATAGTGTCTACCATTAAAAGTGATAACGTGTTGTATACTTTGGTCGGTGATAGTAAAATTTATTCAGACAAAGATTTTCCAATAAAAAACATCAATCAATCCTTGATTGATAAAGTGTTTGAAGATAATACACCTAAGTTTTTGGGAAAAGCGATCCCGAGAGTTTCAGTAACTCAGTGTGATCCTATTTCAAAAGCTGAAGTGAGGGAACAGTTTGGAAACCAAAAATTACCGACTAAACAACAACCTGTCGCCTTTAAGGGTAAACAACAACAATGAGCTCAAAATTCTAAAGATTCACAACCGAAGGTTGAGACCAAAGGAGCTCGTTACAAGAAGAAAGCAAAAGACGTTAAGTTTGTGGCCTCCAAAGGTACTGATAAAGTGGAGACTTCTGAAAATAAGACAAATACCGATTTTGTTCAAAAAGTCAACATTTTGAAACGTAATAGTGATAACAATTACACTCAACGCACAAATGGGTGTGAAGCAAGTACCTCTGGGTCTACAACTTCTACGTCAGGTCGTCGATCAGATTCTCCTAAGTTTGTTGAAAGGAGAACTTGTTTCAAATGTGGGAAGTTTGGGCACATCATTAAAGACTGCACAAACTCGCCCAAACCAAATTTTGTTCAAAGAGCCCCCTCTGAACAAGGTCACTCACAACGTTGTCCTGTTTCTCCAAAACATGATAAACGCACTATTAAAGAACAAGAAACAAAACAACGACGTAAAAATGTGAAGGTGATCCAAAAGGCTTTAAAAACAATCTGTTAAAAGGAAACCTAGTTTGTCACAAGCATTAAAACCAGAAATTGTACATAATACACAATCTGGTAAACGGAAACAAGCTTGGAGACCTAAAACGGATAAAGTTTCAGGGGGAGGATCATCAGTTCTAGATCATCAAGAAGTTGAGATAACTTACGTCGACGAACATGGGCGACCTAAGTCTGTTAAGGCTTGGGTCCCCCTATCCATCTAATCTCTGAGTGAGTGTGCAGGATGTTCCAGGAGGAAATATCGATAGTCATCGGATTGTTGATAGTGGAGTGTCCATGTACAAGATCGGCGACAAAGAAATTGTTGCCTTTGATGGAGAGAAAAAGAAAAGAAGACAGAATTGTCTGTCGAAAGAAATTGAAAGCTTCGACAAAATGAAAATAATACCAAAGTTTGATTGTTCAAGGCTTTAATTGGGTCCCCAGGATAGATTCAATCAAAATGTACGCACCTGCAGCACGTCTAATGTTCAAAATCAACAAGATGAACGTGCAGTGTACATTTCTTCGCGGTGTGATTGAAGAAAATGTGTTTGTTGAACAAACCAACCGGGTGTGCGGATGCCTTGGCGTGGATTGAACAACCGCACACTACTTCTGAAAGAGAAAGACAAAGACCTTTGCTGGTGCAATGTGGAAGACCAGCCGGACCCAAAGGTTTATGATCTTGTTACGGTGAACAGATTTCTCGGATTAATCGAAGTAGCTGGATAATCGTCCTTGAAATCCACACCAGGTGAATGTCCAGTTTGGGAGAGCACTCAGATTCCTTGCAATGCACGAAGTAGTTGCAGGATACGGTTTTAAATTTCATATCTCTCCTATACTTGTCGATATTTAACCTGCTTTATGAATTATATCATCTCGTACAGCACTCTTTGACCTGATACGTTGATCTCGAATATCACCTCACACGTGATTGTTTTAATATGAAACTCGTCAATGTTGTCATGGTCCGCACCGCTTACCGACGTGCCAACTGATTTTTCCAAAATTCGAGAAATCATTTCTGATTAAAATTTGTAGGTCCACCCGGAGGATCGAGTAACCTCTGTTCCCTGTTTTCCGACAAACCCGAAAGTGCGGAATCCAAACGGGTAAGTTAAACCAAGTTACGAACACGTAAGACACAATATTCAACGATTAACACTCAATGTATTAATGCTAGAAAACGGTTACAATACGGTGTTTACAAATGTTCTCTGTAAACTCTCAGTGTGTGTGTTACAATGTGTTCGCTCGCCAATCTATTCAGACTCGTCTCCTTTTTTTTTTGTTCTGTGTCTGTGTCTGGGTATTTATATACTAACATGAACGACGAAAACAAGATCCAACGAAATCTGATTGACGAAATCAGACATCACGACGAAATCATATTTGTCTTTGACGAAATCAAAGTGATTTCGTCACTTTGAGAGGCCTGTGCTTGGGACTTGGTCTTCGTCACTTGTTGTAGCAGCCCAACACATAACTCTTCGTCACATTGTAATAAGCCCAAAACAATGAGCCCAACAAATAACATGCACGTTCACGTTCACATGAATTCTCAAATTCATGTTGTATGAATTAGTCAATCTTGTGACATCATCATCATGATGTCATGATGATGTGGAGGCGGGAAACGGCTCGCGGCGCTTCGTGCTTCGCGTGTCGAACTCTGGGGCGCACGACGGAGGAATGTCGTGACGTCGGATATGAGCCGGACCTAACCGAGTCGAACCGAACCAAGTCGAACCGAACCGAGTCGCGTCCACATAAAGTGTACCAACAAAATTAATTTTGGTAAACGACATTGAAGTAAAACATGAGTTAACCGACATCGGAAAATCGTTTTTGTAAATACCTTTGTGTTTTTAAAATTTATCACAGTTTGTTGATTTTAGGGGGAGTAAATCCAAAATTTGAAAATTCAAAAACATCGAAGAATTTCAAAACGCAAAAACAATAGAAAAACAAAAATAAGTTTTCTGGCGAGAAAAAGAGAATATGATAGTACATCAGTGGTCTGTCTAAACCTCTTTGAAATGAATTTAAAATGAAAATATGTTAAGCAGCTCTATATAAGATGTATCGGTAGGCTCACAATCATTTTAAAGTGTGCAGGGCGATATAAACTTAAATCGACTGAAGACCAGGTGGGAACCATTCATTGGCATATGGTCTTAGTACCAAAATTTCGTTTGAGAGATTGCCGAGGTTCTGAGATATTCAGTCTTTATGCTGCTTATCATCTGGGTATCATGGTTGTTTCTTTTACCGAAAAATAACGGAGACGAAGTCTAGATCTTCCATGATACTATACATACGTGTACATATTGCATTCGACCTCAATAAGGGATCAACAATCACATGTCCCTCAAAATAAGTGATACTATATCACATTTATCCGGGAGTCAAGTTCGTCTCTTTGTTGTACGTTAGTACTGACCTGTTCACGGACTTGCTCCTGTGCCCTCATGCATCTGAAAATCAAGTTCCTCATCAATAAGTGATTCTATCACATAGGGCTTGGTTTCAACCAAAATAAGTGAGTTTCTCACATTCTTTTATACGGTCAAACAGATGATAAACGGTATACTCACCGGTAAGATGAACTCTCGTGCATACCTTGATACGGGAATGTGTCGTGTGTGGATGAACACCGGTCGGTAAGTATAAATCATACCTTAACGTATCCCCTCGCCATGATTACATCTAATAAGTTGAGCTTATGTGGACAACAATACCGATAATTGTTATAAGATGCTTATCTAGATGTTAACTAATTGAACATAAAGAGCGTTTTGGCGTGACCGTACACTGATGTGATTCTCTTACCCTCGAAACTCGTAAAAAGAATGTCTGTAAATATTTGTTTACTGCTTTCGTTTCTGCATCTTTGTATATATTTATTTATTGCTTTCCGTCTTTACACTTGAAAAATGAAAAATTCCAAAAAGATTTTAGGTGTGTTTTAATATAAACTTTATAAAAGCCAAACAGATTTTGCTTCTAGTTTATTTTTTATTGACCGATGTTGGAACTCGAGTCTATCCTACCCAAAATCCTGATTGTAAGCCGGAAAACAATTGCATCTTCATAAACTGTCGAAGTTAACAAGTTTTGAAAGTTAAAAGTTTAAATCTGAACATTTTCTAAACTTTCAAACTGTTGCCGGTTGGTAGTTGATTGAAATATGGTCACATATGTGTCATTTGTTTAAATGTTAACTATATTCCAAGCGATTGTTCTCATTATGCGTTTAGATTTCTTGCGTGTGCAGATGCTAAATGCGAGGAGAACATGTTCGATGACAAGCTTTGGAATGAAGACACGACATAGAGGCACTCAAAGGATAAAGATGATCGAGTTGCCGATGACCCTTCATCAACACAACAAGGATCTGAAGAATTGACAAATCAAATGATTCACGAGCATGACTCAAAGGACAGCTTCAAATCGGCCACTAGAACGCCCACCACCATCCGCTATTGTATCTGTAATAAGAATTTGATGCCCGGCGTCTGTACGGTGAATCTGCTCAGTCGCCTAGGCAAGTGAGGTCGAATCCACTTTGTTGAATCTGTCTTCCGTTAGAGAACAAACCGGCTTCCTAAGTGGTGAAGATAGTTCTCTGATTCAAACACCAAACAACCCTTAGCCCGCTACAAAACCTTGCCGCTAGGACGGCTCATAGAGATTTCTCTGTTCCCAATGAATCACGAACACCAGTTGTACTCCCTTGAACTCTCGGTAACACATTTCAATCCACAAATTCATCTCTCTCTTTTCCCTCTAGATTTCCACTGGTTCGTTCATATTTTTCTTTGATATACGTTTAATTTAAGGTGGATTATTGTTAATATTAACGCATATGATGGTGTGGTGGAGTTTTTGAAGTCAGATGTGCTTTTAGGACAGGTGCTTTAGGGTTTAGATTTGCTGCGAAGTCGACTCGGGGAGTGTAGAAAGATGTAGCCGAAAGGGCTTATGGTTAATCGCCAAGCGATACTGGAGAATATTTGAGAATCAAGACGAGATTTCATCTCGGTACTAGGTAAGTAATCCGATTTTTCTTTATTCAAGGGTTTAATCGCTGAAGGTATTAGTTTAGTAGTTAGAAATAAGCTTATTTTCTTTAGAGTTCAAACCAAATTCTAATTAAGCTACATGCTTTTGTGAATGAAGATATTTCCAAGTAAAGGAGATCTAGGAGTTTTTAGAAGTAGCAAGAGGGAGACTACATTTGCCATGGTAATTCTCTAATACTTGCATTTTCTTCTGTTTTTCTTACTTTTTAACATTCACGGATACTGTAACTCAATAATATTCTATATTTTGTAGGTGATTTGGTTGAAATTAACTTAAATTGTTCAGGAAAATATGATTTTAGGCATCAGGTTTTGAACGAATTTATATATCTAAATATTTTGGATTGCGATTCATGTTTGAGGTTAGATTATATTTAATTGGTTATATTTGTTAATATTGGATAAATAGTTTAGATTTAGCATTTAAGCGCCATAGTTCTTACAAATAGTGAATGTACGTTATGGACCATTAAACTAAGCCTGGCAAAACGGGTAGATCTGGTTGGGTAGAGTAATGGGTCAAAATTGGTTCACGTCAAAACGGTCTGTTTTAAGAAAAATATATTTCTATTTATAAACTATTATGTTGTTTCAGGGAGTGCAAAATGCAGGAATTGATTCAACACCAAAGTATATTTCAAAACAAATTATTTCATAATCTTGAACTAATATTAATACATAATCTTTTAAGAAGTTAAATTAAAGGTTTAAAAGTTGTTGGTACACTTTATGTGGACGCGACTCGACTCGGTTCGATTCGGTTCGGGTCGACTCGGTTAGGTCCGGCTCAAGCCCGTCGTCACGACATTCCTCCGTCGTGCGCCCCAGAGTTCGACACGCGAAGCACGGAGCGCCGCAAGCAAAGTCCCGTTTACACATCACCATGACATCATCATTGTGATGTCATGGTGATGTCACATAGTTTTGTCCTATGTTGAAACCAATCAAAGATTATAACAGAAAGTTATCTGGGCCGATTCCTTTGCACATTGGGCCGTGAAGATTTGTTTGTGGACTTTGTCAAATACTTGGGCTGCTACATCAATTGGACGAAGACCAAGCCCAACATCAAAGTGACGAAATCACTTTGATTTGTTAAGATATTATGGCAAAAACACACATGTGACGAAATCCAAGGGATTTCGTCGCAATCTTGATTTCGTTGAAGTGTTTCAGTATAAATACTTTAGACAACAGACAGAAACAAGTGAGACAAGTCTGAATATATTTGCGTACGAACACATTGTAACACACACACTGAGAGTTTACAGAGACCATTTGTAAACACCGCATTGTAACCGTTTTCTAGCATTAATACATTGAGTGTTAATCGTTGAATATTGTGTCTTACGTGTTCGTAACTTGGTTTAACTTACCCGTTTGGATTCCGCACTTTCGGGTTTGTCGGAAAACAGGGAATAGAGGTTACTCGATCCTACGGGTGGACCTACAATTGGTATCAGAGCTTTGGCTCTAATCCTTGTTTAAAACCAAACAAGTTTGGGTTTTTATCAAGTGGTTTTTAGTGATTTTTCAGTTTTGGTTCTTTAAAAATTTATATATTTTTCTATAAAAAGTCACTAAAATCAGTGTTATCCTGTTGTTGTGCTAAAAGTTTTTATCAAAAACCTTGTTTGTTTGCATGATTACATAGTAAAACCGGGATTTTAGTAAAAGTTTTAAGCAAAATCTTGTTTCTGAAAATTGTGTTCATCTGATATTCATATACTTCATAAGATATCTTCAAACTGTTCTTCATAATATATGAGTGTTTTGATCCGTTTCTTGTTTGAATTAAAGTGTTTGTGGTTAAAATATAATTGTTTGACATTTGTGCCATAAAAAGATGGTTGTTTACTAGAAAATTGTGAATGTCAGACAAAGCATGGTATTGCATGTGATGGATATAACTTTGTGTCAGAAAGATAATACTTATTTATGTTTAAATGCCTAACAGCTGGTGACCATTATAAACACAAACCCATATAGTCGAAATCACTTGGCCCTATTCCAGCCGAAATCACCACAGGGACGAAATCAAGTTGGAATTAGATCTCTCCAGCCGAAAACACTCCTTCTGGCCGAAATCCCTTGCTGGCCGAAAACACCCTTGCTAAAAACAGTCCTAGCCGAAAACACTCCCAAGCCGAAAACACTTACCTCCTGGCCGAAATCACTAGTCAATGAAATCACTTGTGTTTGTCATCTAGCTGTACGAAATCAAATCTGCTTGTCTTGTCTTTGCCTCTTTGTTTTTGGCTGCTGATTGTTTAATCGAAGAAATAAGAGAGTTATCATCAGGGTTTTTCATTATAGATTTGTTTGGTAAAGTTTGTCTGCTCCTGCTGTGTTTGTATCGAAGAAAGAGAGTGAGGAGACTTTAAATAATTCTTTTTGGGCCTCTCAGATCTATTTTTGTGGTGATTTGGGCCTATATTCTTCGTGTGGGCTCAACAATTTAAAGTGGATTGTTTTTCTCTTGGGGTCCATCAGTTATCAACCCATATTTGTTATTCTTAATAGACAACTTCCAGCTAAACTATTTTTAATTTTTCGTGGAAGGTGGTTTGGGCCTTGTCGTTCATTTGGGTTTGGCATTTGGTGTTTCAAGTAATTACTCACAAATAACAATCCAATGTCGAGCTTCTTTCCGTTTCCACAATCAGCTCCACCTCCGGTTTTCGATATAAATGCCTATTTTTCGAAACCTCAAGTTGCACCACCCCAACCCCAATTTGATATAAATGCCTATCTTCCGAAACCTCAAGTTGCCACACCTCAACCCCAATTTGATCCAACTGCCTATTTTTCGAAACCTCAAGTTGCCACACCTCAACCCCAATTTGATCCAACTGCCTATTTTTCTAAACCCCCACCACAAGCTGTTCCACAACAAGCCCAACAACAGGCTTCTCAACCAACCTCTCAACTGGGAAATGGAAGAAGTGCGTTTTATGCTGAAATTGTCAAGAATGTCAATGATGGTGAATCTTCGGGAAATGATGACAGTTCAGGATATAGTGGTAGTACTGATGAAGATGGCTCAGGTGTGAGTGATTACAGTTCAAAATCGGACGTGAATGAGGGAATGGATTCTAAAGCTGATAGTTTGTCGAATGGTGCCAAGGAGATGAAATGTCAAAATTCTGACTTAATCAAGAAAGCTGATGCTACATCAGAAGAAATGGAGAAGATTCTCACTGAAGATGGATCTTTCTCTTCTCAGACTGCCTTTATGGCTAATGTCACAGCTTCTACAAGTCAGGTAAAATATGAAACTCCTAGCATATGTAGTGATTGTTCTGATATGAAACATGAATGTGATAGAGTGAAACTTGAATGTGATACGATTCATAGTCACAATCAGAGTTTAGTTATTGAACTGTCAAAGTGCAAAGATGCAAACATGGCCTTAGCTCGAAATGAAAAGGAGTTTAAAACAGTTATTGAAACCCAAAAGAAAAGTGTTTCCGAATTAACAAAAACTGTTTTCAACAAACAAATTGGTATTAATAACTACGTTAATATCATTGAGGAAACCAAGAAAGAGCTAGTCGTGGCCAAGTGTGAATATGAAGCGACCAAGCTCAAATTGGAGAGTTATTCTAACTCCCGATATGTGCTCGATCACATCATTGACGTTCAGAAACTAAAGGGAAACGTTAAAGGCGTTGGTTATAGGAAGTGTCCACCCCCTTTGAGACACGACTATACCAAGTCGCCCGATGAAGAGGATATGCCTCGTTTTGAACCCAGTGTGCCTCTTGATTATGAGGAAGTTACTACTGGCCTAGGGTTCAAATCGGACAGTTCTTCAAGTACATCATCTGAGCAAACAGAAACTTCAACATCTGTTGTTACGGAACAAAGTCCTCCCACAGTTGAGGACTATGATTCGTCAGATGATGAACCAGATGTGAGTGATGAGGATAAATCTCTTGAGAAGAACAAAGGAGTTGAAGTTCCTTTTGAGAATCACATTCTGTGTGATCCTCCTACTCCTGCTGTGCATTTAACTTCTAAACAAGAGATGGATCCTATCACTGAGACAATGTCTACCGTTAAAAGTGATAACGTGTTATACACTTTGGTCGGTGATGGTAAAATTTATTCAAACCAAGATTTTCCCATTAAAAACGTTAATCAATCTTTGATTGACAAAGTGTTTGAAGATACTACAAGTAAGTTTTTGGAAAAAGGGATGCAAAGAGTTTCTGTAACTCAGTGTGATTCTATTCCAAAAGCTGAAGTTAGGAAACAACATGGAAATCAAACATTACCGACAAAGCAACAACCTGTCGCTTTTAAGGGTAAACAACAACAACGAGCTCAAAAGCCTAAGTTTACACAACCAAAGGCTGAAACAAAAGGAGCTCGTTTCAAGAAGAAAATCAAAGACATTAAATTTGTGGCCTCCAAAGGTACTGATAAAGTGGAGACTTTTGAAAATAAGTCAAATACCGATTTTGTTCAAAAAGTCAACATTTTGAAGCGTAATAGTGATAACAATTATACCCAACACACAAACGGGTGTGAAGCTAGTACCTCTGGGTCTACAACTTCAACGTCAGACCGTCGATCAGATTCTCCTAAGTTTGTTGAAAGGAGAAAATGTTTTAAGTGTGGGAAGTTTGGGCACATCATTAAAGACTGCACAAACTCGCCCAAACCAAATTTTGTAGAAAGAGCCCCTTTTGAACAAGGTCACTCACAACGTCGTCCTGTTTCTCCAAAACATGATAAACGCACAGTTAAAGAACAGGAAACAAAACAACGACGTAAAACTGTGAAGGTGATCGAAAAGGCTTTAAAACCGGAAAATGTTAAAAGGAAACCAAGTTCACAACAACCGTTATAACTAGAAAGTGTAATTAATACACAATCTGGTAAATGGAAACAAGCTTGGAAACCGAAAACAGGTGAAGGTTCAGAGGGAGGCGTGAAATTTCCTAATCGTCAAGAGATTGAAATTACATTTCTTGATTCTCAGGGGCAACCTAAGTCTATGAAGGCTTAGGTCCCCCTCTCCAACTAATCTCTGAGTGAGTGTGCAGGATGTTCCAGGAGGAACTATCGATAGTCATCGGATTGTTAATAGTGGAGTGTCCATGCACAAGATAGGCGACTCAAAGCTCCAAGATATTGTTATTTCTAGGAGTGGTTGCCTTTGATGGAGAGAAGAAAAAGAAAAAGAAGACAGAATTGTCTGTTGAAAGAGATTGAAAGCTTCGACAAAATGAAAAATCATTCCAAAAGTGTGATTGTTCAAGGCTTTGATCGGGTCCCCATGGTAGATTCAAATCAAAATGTACGCACCTGCAGCACGTCTGATGTTCAAAATCCATAAGATGAACGTGCACTGTACATTTCTTCGCGGTGTGATTGAACAAAATGTGTTTGTTGAACAAACCAACCGGGTGTGCGGATGCCTTGGCGTGGATTGAACAACCTCACACTACTTCTCAAGAGAAAGACAAAGACCTTCGCTGGTGCAATGTGGAAGACCAGCCGGACCCAAAGGTTTATGATCTTGTTGCTGTGAAGAGACTTCTCAGTAGCTGCAAAATCGACTCTGAAATCCACTCCGGGTGGATATCCAGTTTGGGAGAGCGCTCAGATTCTTAGCAATGCACGATGCAGTTGCAGGATACGGTTTTAAATTTCTAATCTCTCCTATATTTGTCGATATTTAAGCTGCTTTATGAATTATTGTCATCTCCTACAGTACTCTTTGGCCTGACACGTTGAACTCGAATATCACCTCACAAGTGATTGTTTCACTATGAAACTCGTCAATGTTGTCATGGTCCGCACTGCTTACCGACATGCCAATTGATTTTTCCAAAATTCGATAAATCATTTCTGATTCAAAATTAATTTTGGTAAACGGCTTTGAGGTACAACATGAGTTAACCAACATCGGGAAATCCTTTTTGTAAATATCTTTGTGTTTTTAAATTTATCTTAGTGTGTTGATTTTAGGGGGAGTAAATCCAAAAATTGAAAATTCAAAAAACAGTGAAAAATTTCAAAACCCAAAAATATTGGAAAAACAAAAATGAGTTTCCTGGCGAGAAAAAGAGAAAATGATAGTAGATCAGTGGTCTGTCAAAACCTTTTTAAACTGAAATGCAAAATGAAAAATGTTAAGCAGCTCTATATAAGATGTATCGGTAGGCTCACAATCATTTTAAAGTGTGCAGGGCGATATAAATCTTAAAACGACTGAAGACCAGGTGGGAACCGCACATGGCATATGGTGTTAGTACCGAAATTTCGTTTGAGAGATTGCCGAGGTTCTGAGATATTCGGTCTTTATGCTGTTTATCATCTGGGTATCATGGTTGTTTCTTTTACCGAAACAAAACGGAGACGAAGTCTAGATCTTCCATGATACCATACATACGTGTACATATTGCATTCGACCTCAATAAGTGATCAACAATCACATGTCCATACAAAATAATTGATAATATATCACAGATTCTTTGTGGGAGTCAAGTTCGTCTCTCTGCTGTACGAAAGTACTGACCTGTTCACGGACTTGCTCCTGTGCCCTCATGTATCTGAAAATCAAGTTCCTCATCAATAAGTGATTCTATCACATAGGGCTTGTTTTCAATCAAAATAAGTGAGTTTCTCATATCTTTTATACGGTCAAACAGATGATAAACGGTATACTCACCGGTAAGATGAACTCTCGTGCATACCTTGATACGGGAATGTGTCGTGATGTGGATGAACACCGGTCGGTAAGTATAAATCATACCTTAACGTATCCCCTCGCCATGATTACATCTGATAAGTTGAGCTTAAGTGGACAACAATACCGATAATTGTTATAGGATGCTTATCTAATTGTTAACTAATTGAACAAAAAGAGCGTTTTGGCGTGACCGTACACTGATATGATTCTCTTACCCTCGAAACTCGCAAAAAGAATGTCTGTAAATATTTGTTTACTGCTTTTAGTTTCTGTATCTTTGTATATATTTATTTATTGCTTTCCATCTTTACATTTGAAAAATGAAAAATTTCAAAAAGATTTTAGGTGTGTTTTAATTTAAACTTTATAAAAGCCAAAAAGATTTTGTTTCTAGTTTATTTTTGATTGACCGATATTGGAACTCGAGTCTATCGTACCCAAAATCCTGATCGTAAGCCGGAAAACAACTACATCTTCAGAAACAGTCGAAGTTAACAAGTTTTGAAAGTAAGGGATTAAAATTAATCATTTTCTAAACTTTTAAACTGTTGTCGGTCGGTGTTTGATTGAGATTTGATCTCATATGTGTCATTTGTTTAAATGTTAACTATATTCCAAGCGGTTGTTCTCATTATGCGTTTAGCTTTCTTGCATGTGCAGATACGAAGTGGAGGCACTCAAAGGATAAAAATGATCGAGTTGCCGCTGACCCTTCATCAACACCACAAGGATCTGAAGAATTAACGATCGAAAGATTCACGAACATAACTCAATGGAGAGTTCATTTTAAGGGGGAGTTTGTTGATACACTTTCTTCTTACGACGCGTGAAGACTTTGAAGATCCTCCTACATGAAAGACACGGAAGACGAACCTCACGAGTAGAGTCCAAGGGGGAGTTTGTTGGTACACTTTATGTGGACGCGACTCGACTCGGTTCGATTCGGTTCGGGTCGACTCGGTTAGGTCCGGCTCAAGCCCGACGTCACGACATTCCTCCGTCGTGCGCCCCAGAGTTCGACACGCGAAGCACGGAGCGCCGCAAGCAAAGTCCCGTTTACACATCACCATGACATCATCATTGTGATGTCATGGTGATGTCACATAGTTTTGTCCTATGTTGAAACCAATCAAAGATTATAACAGAAAGTTGTCTGGGCCGATTCCTTTGCACATTGGGCCGTGAAGATTTGTTTGTGGACTTTGTCAAATACTTGGGCTGCTACATCAATTGGACGAAGACCAAGCCCAACATCAAAGTGACGAAATCACTTTGATTTCGTCAAGATATTATGGCAAAAACACACATGTGACGAAATCCGCAATCTTGATTTCGTTGAAGTGTTTCAGTATAAATACTTTAGACAACAGACAGAAACAAGTGAGACAAGTCTGAATAGATTTGCGTACGAACACATTGTAACACACACTGAGAGTTTACAGAGACCATTTGTAAACACCGCATTGTAACCGTTTTCTAGCATTAATACATTGAGTGTTAATCGTTGAATATTGTGTCTTACGTGTTCGTAACTTGGTTTAACTTACTCGTTTGGATTCTGCACTTTCGGGTTTGTCGGAAAACAGGGAATAGAGGTTACTCGATCCTACGGGTGGACCTACAAAAGTAAAAAAAGTTAAAGGCTGCCAGATACTTTTGAAGAACTTCTATAAACGATTTATAAGAAATATAACTATCCACTGATAATATTGTTCTGGACGTATTAGTTCTCTATAAAAGGTTTCATTTTGGTGTTGTCTTATATTTCATTGATTATCATGCCATACAAAGGGATTTGTCTAGACTTTTGAGTCAAAACAGTGAGTGAAAGTGTTGTTCATTTACCGTACAACTTTTGATCACAAGATAATAATTTTTTTTAGCATGATGAAGTACTACTTGCTGAGGCAAAAGGTCGAAAAGAGAGGACCATAGCTGATACTATACAAGGTAAATACAACATAAACCGGAGGAACTTTCCAAAGAGACCAAGGTGGTGTTAGTTTTTTTATACGAACCAGTAGCTAGTGTGGCTTTCATATTTCATATTTCTATCATTTCTTATATGACTGAGATTTTAACAATACAGTTTGTGTTTGTTCTTTGTTGGTAGATTAAAGAACAAAAATCTCTGAAGAAAAAGTACAAGTAAATCCAGGTGAGGTAGTGTTCTTTGATCATTCGTTTTATATTTTAATGATAAGGTAAACTTTTTACAAGCACTTTGTTAGAAGCATCTTTTGTCAATTCAAAATTAATAAAAATATATGTTATCATCTTATTGGTGGGACCCTCAACTAGTGACAGGGGCCCATTGTGGAAGTGCCAAGCATTTAAGGCACCTGCTTGTGTAAAACAGAATGAGGTAATGAAGTTGTGTTTGTCATATCTTTACCATAACATGACCAGTTTGGACAGCAAAGTGGATCAGCTAATTTAATATTATGTTTATAACTTTGGTATTTCATTGGCACAAAATTCATTAATTTGCTTAGATCTTTGTTGTTGATTAGTTCATGGTGTTATAGATTTCAGAACATTTTAATTTTGCAGAATTTGATGGAATTTTTTTTTTTTTTTGAAGTTTTGAAGAAACTGGATGATGGATTTCAGTATGCAAACAACACAGACTTATGTGGATCTGGTTTTGCGGATCTGAAAGTCTGCAACTCTTCGTTTGGTCCTGAAAACAAACCCGAACCGTTTGGAACACAATCAAAAGGAGCCACACCCAAGGCCATTCCACAGTCCGCAGACGTAACGGATCAGTCAAGGTCAAAGTCAAAGTCAACAAATGACGTACTTGCTGCTATACTTGGAGCTGTTTTGACCGTTATGTTACTAACCGGAGGAATCTTTACGTTCATTTGGTATCGCCGGAGAAAACAGAGGATAGGGACTGCCTTCGAATCATCAGATAGTCGAATTAGCACAGATCAATTTCAAGTTAAAGAAATAGTCAGCCGTAGAAGTGCCTCCCCCCTCATAAGTCTCGAGTACTCAAACGGGTGGGACCCGATGTCGAAAAGTCACACGGGAAGCAGGATCTTGCAAGAAATTCTCGAAAGCTATATGTTCAATGTCGATGATGTTGAGTCAGCCACAAGGTTCTTTTCTAACTAGAATTTGCTAGGGAAAAGCAGTTTTTCAGCTACATACAGAGGGATTCTTCGAGACGGATCTGTTGTCGCTATTAAATGTATTGCGAAAATGAGCTGCATATCAGATGAGACCGACTTCTTGAAGGGATTAAAGATACTAATCTCGTTGAAACATGAAAATCTTCTTAGGTTACGAGGTTTTTGTTGTTCCAAAGGTAGGGGAGAGTGTTTCTTGATCTAAGATTACGTTGGTAAGGAAAACCTGTCGCGGTATCTTGATGTCAAGGGCAAAACCGGAAACGGGAATGTTCTAGATTGGTCGACTCGGTTCTCGATAATCAAAGGCATTGCTAAAGGTTATGAGAAAATTAGATTGCCCGGGTTGAAAGAGACTAAGGGGATCAGCGAATGCAAAAATAATTGAAAGGCGTTATGAGAAAATTAGATTGTCCGGGTACTTAAAAGGTAGTTTTTTGTGTACTATTTAGATCAATATGTTAAAAATTGTTAGTTTTATAATATGTAACAACTTGAGTTTATGTTATTGTATCTCTTGTTAATTTGTAAACAATAGATATTTTATGCATTTTTAGCTGAAAAACTTATTTTTATTTATTTATTTTTTATTTTTTTTTTGTTATTTGTCGGAAATTCGTAGGAAACCGAAAATTACTGTATTGTCGAAAAGTTGTTAGAAAATATATGCTTTAAGAAAAATATTTATGGGAACTTTGTAGGAAATATTAGAACTTATTTGTTGGAAAAAAATTAGAATTTATTTGTAGGAAAATTTAAAATCTATTTGTCAGAAATTTGTAAGAAAAATAAGAAATTATTTGTCAAAAATTTGTAGGAAAACTTAGAATTTATTTGTCGGTATTTTGTTAGAAATTGAAAAACATATAATAACATTAATATTATCATTATTAATAAAAATATTATTATTATTATTATTATTATCATAAAAATATATATTTTTATTTGTAGGAAATTTGTAGCAAATTGTTATGAGAAAGTTTTACAATTTTGTAGGAATTTTGTCGCAAAATAACAATAAGTATTCGTAATTATGGATAATTTTTCTTATTAATGTTATTAATTTTAAAAGTAAAATATCATAAAATAAAATACAAAAATAGGCATAATTGTCGAAGAATTGTAGGAAAAACATAAAAAACCGGTTTGTAGGTATTTTGTAGCAACGATTGTGACCATAGATTTTTGTCGAAAATTTGTGAGAAATTTTGTCATAAATTTGTAGCTAACGTGATTTTCGACAATTGTATTTTGCACGAAATTTTTTGTAGCAAATCTGTGGATAAGACCAATTTCCTACAAATTTGGCTGTCACAAAGGAGACAGTTTTCTAGTAGTGTAATAAAGGAATGAATACCAACAGAACATGAGAGAATATGAACATTTCCGTTGTTTATGTTCAGGGTAATTGTAGGTCCCGTTTTTCTCGGTGGATTCGATACGAAAACCTATCCTAGTTTATCACAAACACGGTAACGGGTGCGGAATCCCCGTGACGGTGCAAACCAAACACAGTGTAAAACACACGCGTAACCAAAGATTTAATATCTATTGATTAGGGATGCATACAACCACAAACATATACAAACAATGTTTACAGACTCTCACTAAGTCTCACAGCTCTCTCATACTCATCAGTTTCACACATAAACTATGAGGGGTATTTATAGGCATACAAGACACAGACCATGACGAAACACAAAGAGGCCCCGGCGAAACCCCACAAGTGACCAAACCTTAGAGTTTCGTCACATTAATTTCAAATCCATTTAGTTTCGTCGTATGAAGATTTGGCCCAAAATTCAAGTCAAAGCCCAAAACAAGTTTCGGCCCAAATGTTGGTTACGTTGCCAACTTTCCATAATTTCAACCATGTGACATCATCATGACATCACAATGATGATGACATGGTGATGTGTCATCGGGACTAGGTTCGCGGCTCTCCGTGCTTCGCGTGTCGAACTCTGGGGCGTACGACGGAGGAATGTCGTGACATCGGACTTGAGCCTGACCTAACCGAGTCGAAACCGAGTCAAACCGAGCCGAGTCGCGTCCACGTAAAGTGTATCAACAAACTCCCCATTGGACGCTACTCGTGATGGTTCGTCTTCCGTGTCTTTTGTGTCGAAGGATCTTCAAAGTCTTCACGCGTCGTAAGTAGAAAGTGTATCAACAAACTCCCTTTTCATTTAGGAAGTGTGTTAACAAACTCCCCCTAAACATAAGCTCTCCTTTGAGTTATGCTCGCGAATCTTTTTATCACAAATACTTTTGATCCTTTTGGTGTTGATGAGTGATCAGCTGCAACTCGATCATCTTGATCTTCTGATTGCATCAACGTCGTGTCTTCACTTTACGGCTAGTCATCTGACACGTTCTCTTCGCCTTTAGCTGATTCTGGTGTCGCATCTGCACATACAAGAAAGCTAAACACGTAATGAGAACAACCGCTTGGAATTTAGACAAATTAAACAAACGACACATATGACTGTCCCACCACAACAACAAGCCCAACCACAACAACAGGAAGCTCATTATACCAACAATCCTCCACCCTAAACCCTAACACAGTCAGAGTTGATACTTCAAACCTCTCAAATGTTAGCATTGAAGTAGCGAAGGAGCATATGGAACTCATTAATACAATGGTCAGTGCTTACTACGGTTTGGTCGCAGGTCAAATTGGAAACATTAATTTGACCAACGAAGATTATCAACAAATCAACCGTGATGAAATGGAGTTGATGGATATAAAGTGGGCGTTTGCAAGTGCTGTTAGAAGGGCGAAGGACTTTATGGTTCGAACAGGGAGAAGTTCTTTGGAAAGTAAACAGGATACGAAGTACGAATTTCATAAAGAAGCGGTTACATGTTTCAATTGTGGCGAAAAGGTTCACTTCAAACGTGAGTGCACCTGACCAAGCAAACAGGGCAATCAGAATCCGTTTAGAAATCAGACGAGTACTTCTAATGCAAATCCAGACAATCGTGAACGAAGGATAGTAGCGGTGAACAACAATCAGAACCAGAACCAGTCTGGACCTTCAAACACCAACGGAGCATTAGTTGTTCAAGCTGATGAAGAGTGTAATTGCTCTGATACCACTTGTAGGTCCCGAAATCTGAGGAACGATAACGAAAACCGAATCCTTGTTTATAACAAACAATGTCACGGGTGCGGAATCCCCGTGACGGTGCAAACCAAACACAGTGTAAAACACATGCGTAACCAAAGATTCAATGTCTATTGATTAGGGATGAGTATAACCACAAACATATACAAACAATGTTTACAGACTCTCACTAAGTCTCACAGCTCTCTCATACTCATCAGTTTCACAGAGAAACTATGAGGGGTATTTATAGGCATACAAGACACAGACCATGACGAAACACAAAGAGGCCCCGACGAAACCCCACAAGTGACGAAACCTTAGAGTTTCGTCACATTAATTTCAAATCCATTTAGTTTCTTCGTATGAAGATTTGGACCAAAATTCAAGTCAAAGCCCAAAACAGGTTTCGGCCCAAATGTTGGTTACGTTGCCAACTTTCCATAATTTCAACCATGTGACATCATCATGACATCACAATGATGATGTCATGGTGATGTGTCATCGGGACTAGGTTCGCGGCTCTCCGTGCTTCGCGTGTCGAACTCTGGGGCGCACGACGGAGGAATGTCGTGACATCAGACTTGAGCCGGACCTAACCGAGTCGAAACCGAGTCGAACCGAACCGAGCCGAGTCGCGTCCACGTAAAGTGTATCAACAAACTCCCCATTGGACGCTACTCGTGATGGTTCGTCTTCCGTGTCTTTTGTGTCGAAGGATCTTCAAAGTCTTCACGCGTCGTAAGTAGAAAGTGTATCAACAAACTCCCTTTTCATTTAGGAAGTGTGTTAACAAACTCCCCCTAAACATAAGCTCTCCGTTGAGTTATGCTCGTGAATCTTTTTATCACAAATACTTTTGATCCTTTTGGTGTTGATGAGTGATCAGCTGCAACTCGATCATCTTGATCTTCTGATTGCATCAACGTCGTGTCTTCACTTTACGGCTAGTCATCTGACACGTGCTCTTCGCCTTTAGCTGTCGCATCTGCACATACAAGAAAGCTAAACACGTAATGAGAACAACCACTTGGAATTTAGACAAATTAAACAAACGAAACATATGAGATCAAATCTCAATCAAACAATGACCGACAACAGTTTGAAAGTTTATAAAATGATCAATTTTAATCCCTTAACTTTCAAAATTTGTTAACTTCAATAGTTTATGAAGGTGTAATTGTTTTCCGGCTTACAATCAGGATTTTGGGTAGGATAGACTTGAGTTCCAACATCGATCAATCACAAATAAACTAGAAGCAAAATCTTTTTGGCTTTTATAAAGTTTAGATTGAAACACACATAAAATCTTTTTGAAATTTTTCATTTTTCAAAAGTAAAGACGGAAAGCAATAAATAGATATATACAAAGATGCAGAAACTCAAAGCAGTAAACAAATATTTACAGACATTCTTTTTGCGAGTTACGAGGGTAAGAGAATCATATCAGTGTACGGTCACGCCAAAACGCTCTTTTTGTTCAATTAGTTAACATTTAGATAAGCATCCTATAACAATTATCGGTATTGTTGTCCACATAAGCTCAACTTATCAGATGTAATCATGGCGAGGGGATACGTTAAGGTATGATTTATACTTACCGACCGGTGTTCATCCACACACGACACATTCCCGTATCAAGGTATGCATGAGAGTTCATCTTACCGGTGAGTATACCGTTTATCATCTGTTTGACCGTATAAAAGATGTGAGAAACTCACTTATTTTGATTGAAAACAAGCCCTATGTGATAGAATCACTTATTGATGAGGAACTTGATTTTCATATGCATGAGGGCACAGGAGCAAGTCCGTGAACAGGTCAGTACTTTCGTACAGCAAAGAGACGAACTTGACTCCCGGATAAATATGATATATTATCACTTATTTTGTTTGGACATGTGATTGTTGATCACTTATTGAGGTCGAATGCAATATGTACACGTATGTATAGTATCATGGAAGATCTAGACTTCGTCTCCGTTTTGTTTTGGTAAAAGAAACAACCCTGATACCCAGATGATAAGCAGCATAAAGACCGAATATCTCAGAACCTCGACAATCTCTCAAACGAAATTTCGGTACTAAGACCATATGCCAATGTGTGGTTCCCACCTGGTCTTCAGTCGATTTAAGGTTTATATCACCCTGCACACTTTAAAATGATTGTGAGCCTACCGATACATCTTATATAGAGCTGCTTATCATTTTTCATTTTAAGTTCAGTTTAAAGATGTTTCAACAGACCACTGATGTACTATCATTTTCTCTTTTTCTTGCCAGGAAACTCTTTTTTTTTCTATTGATTTTGTGTTTTGAAATTTTTCGATGTTTTAGAATTTTCAAATTTTGGATTTACTCCCCCTAAAATGAACAAACCAAGATAAATTTAAAAGACACAAAGGTATTTACAAAAAGGATTTCCCGATGTCGGTTAACTTATGTTTTACCTCAATGCCGTTTATCAAAATTAATTTAATCAGAAATGATTTATGGAATTTTGGAAAAATCAGTTGGCATGTCGGTAATTGGTGTGGGCCATGAAAACATTGACGAGTTTCATAGTGAAACAATCACGTGTGAGGTGATATTCGAGTTCAACGTGTCAGGCCAAAGAGTGATGTACGAGATGATAATAATTCATAAAGCAGCTTAAATATCGACAAGTATAGGAGAGATATGAAATTTAAAACCTTATCCTGCAACTGCTTCGTGCATTGCAAGGAATCTGAGCGCTCTCCCAAAATGGATATCCACCCGGTGTGGACTTCAAAGTCGATTTTGTAGCTACTTAGAAATCTCTTTGCAGCAACAAGATCATAGACCTCTGGGTCTGGCTGGTCTTACACATTGCACCAGCGAAGGTCTTTGTCTTTCTCTTTGAGAAGTAGTGTGCGGTTGTTCAATCCACGCCAAGGCATCGACACACCCGGTTGGTTTGTTCAACAAACACATTTTCTTCAATCACACCAAGAAGAAATGTACACTGCATGTTCATCTTGTTGATTTTGAACATCAGACGTGCTGCAGGTGCGTACATTTTGATTGAATCTATCCTGGGGACCCGATCAAAGCCTTTAACAATCAAACTTTGTAATGATTTCCATTTTGTCGAAGGTTTTCAATTTCTTTCGACAGACAATTCTGTCTTCTTTTCTTTTTCTCTCCATCAAAGGCAACAATTTCTTTGTCGCCGATCTTGTGCATGGACACTCCACTATGAACAATCTGATGACTATCGATAGTTCCTCCTGGAACATCCTGCACACTCACTCAGAGATTAGTTGGAGAGGGGGACCCAAGCCTTCATAGACTTGGGTTGCCCCTGAGAATCAAGAAATGTAATTTCAATTTCTTGATGATTTTCAAACACAGCACCTCCCCCTGAACTTTCACCCGATTTAGGTTTCCAAGTTTGTTTTTGTTTACCCGTTTGATTCTTACAAAAAGATTTTGAAATTTCTGGTTTTGAAGATTGTGATGAACTTCGTTCCCTATTAACAGATTTGACTTCAGATTTTAAAGCCTTTTCTATTTTCTTAAAATTTTGACGTTTTTGTTTCGTTTCTTGTTCTTTAATAGTACGTTTGTCATTTTTGGGTGAAACAGGACGACGTTGTGAGTGACCTTGTTCAGAGGGGGCTCTTTCAACAAAATTTTGTTTGGGCGAGTTTGTGTAGTCTTTAATGATGTGCCCAAACTTCCCACATTTGAAACAAGTTCTCCTTTCAACAAACTTAGGAGAATCTGTTCGATGGCCTGACGTTGAAGTTGTAGACCCAGAGGTACTAGCTTCACACCCGTTTGTGTGTTGGGTGTAATTGTTATCACTATTACGTTTCAAAATGTTGACTTTTTGAACAAAATCGGTATTCGACTTATTTTCAAAAGTCTCCACTTTATCAGTACCTTTGGAGACCACAAACTTAACGTCTTTTGCTTTCTTCTTGTAACGAGCTCCTTTTGATTCAACCTTAGCCTTGGGCTTTGGAGCTCGTTGTTGTTGTTTACCCTTAAAAGCGACAGATTGTTGCTTTGTCGGTAATGTTTGATTTCCATGTTGTTTCCTAACTTCAACTTTTGGAATAGGATCACACTGAGTTACTGAAACTCTCGGGATCGCTTTTCCCAAAAACTTAGTTGTATTATCTTCAAACACTTTATCAATCAATGATTGATTGACGTTTTTGATTGGAAAATCTTTGTCTGAATAAATTTTACTATAACCGACCAAAGTATACAACACGTTATCACTTTTAACGGTAGACACTGTCTTAGTGAGAAGATCTATCTCTTGTTTAGCACCTGTTGATTGCACAGCAGGAGTAGGAGGATCACACAGAATGTGATTCTCAAAAGGCACTTCTACTCCTTTCCTATCATTAAGAGATTTATCCTCATCACTCACATCTGATTCATCATCCGAAGAATCACAGTCCTCAATGGTTGGAGGACTTTGATTTGAAGCACATGATGACTTTTCCTTGCTATCAGATGAGCCCTCCGAAGAATTGTCCGTTTTGAACCCTAAGCCAATTGTAACTTCCTCATAATCAAGAGGTACAGTTGGCTCAAAACGTGGCATTTCCTCCTCATCGGGCATTCTGGTATAGTTGTGTCTCAAAGGAGGTGGACACGACTTATACCCAACGCCTTTAACATTACCCTTTAGTTGTTGAACGTCAATGATGTGATCAAGCACATATCGGGAGTTTGAGTAACTCTCCAATTTGAGCTTGATCGCTTCATGCTCGCATTTGGCAATGACTAGCTCCTTTTTGGTTTCCTCAACGATGTTAATGTAATCGTTAATACTAACTTCTTTATGATAAACAGTTTTGGTCAATTCGGAAACACTTTTTTTAAGGTTTCAATTACAGATTTAAAATCCTTTTCGTTTCTAGCTAAAGCCATACTTGCCTCTTTGCACTTTGACAGTTCAATAACCAAACTCTGATTGTGACTATGAACCGTTTCAGATTCATGTTTCAATTCAGCACATTCATGTTTCATATCAGCACAATCACTACAGATGCTAGGAGTTTCAGATTTTACCTGAATTGTAGAAGCTGTGACATTAGCCATAAGGCAGTCTGAGAAGAGAAAGATCCATCTTAAGTGAGAATCTTCTCCATTTCTTCTGATGCAGCAACAACTTTCTTGATTAAGTCAGATTTTTGACATTTCATCTCCTTGGCACCATTCGACAAACTATCAGCTTCAGAATCCATTCCCTCCTTCACGTCCGATTGTGAACTGTAATCACTCACACCTAAACCATCTTCATCAGTACTGCCACTATATCCTAAACTGTTATTATTTCCTGAAGATTTACCATCATTGACATTTTTGACAATTTCAGCATAAAACACAGTTCCTCCTTGATCTCCACCTCCACATTGTACAGACCAGGAGTTATCGGCTTTATTTGAGTTGGACGTGGAAGTACATGTTTGATTTATGAAAGGATTTTGGTTGCCTTGTTGAGGTTGAGCTTGAGGTGTAGCAAAGCGAGGTTGAAGTGGAATGTAAGTAATCGATGGTATCAAACCGAAAGGTTGAGGTTGGGCTTGTGATGGTTTTGGAATATAGGCACTCGGATCGAACTGAGGTTAAGTAGTGGTAACTTGAGGTGGAGGTTGGGGTGTTTGAAAAGGAATATAAGCACTACCAAATTGAGGTCTAGAAAAAGCCTGAGCTTGAGCACTCATATGCGCTGGCGGATGATAGGCACTCGGATCGAAAACCGGAGGTGGAGCTGAAGGAGCAAAACCAGGCAGGTACATTTCAGTACAACTCATAATTGATGTATTGAATAAAGTTCCTGATCACACACTTAAAAACAAATTGTTAAATCACTTTTGCAGAGCCTCTGTTAAAAACTTTAACAAGTTTCGACGAAACCCAAATTTGCTGTTAATGTCGATGAAACTTCCTGATGATTTTTTTTTAAAGTCGACGAAACTAGGGTTGATCACAAATGACGACAAAACTTATTTGAATTTTGTTGAACGACGAAACTCTAATGATGACGAAAGCTGATTAATGACTGAACGACGAAACTCAGGTCTATGATTTTGAATCGGCGAAACCCTTGAGGAGACAACTGATCGACGAAACTTCAAATTATGATGTTAATGGCGAAACTCTATGTTGATGGGTTTCGTGGAAATGGGACATTGGTCAACAATAAGGATAAGGTTACAAGAGTTGGTGAGAATATGTGATATTTTTCAAAGCAAACTTATCTAAATGTCTGACATAAGAGACAATTTTCAACTAAACATGTCTATCTTACCAAATAAGGCATGGCATCAATATTTTAATCAAATATTCTTTTATCTTTAAAATTTTAAAATCCACCAACAACTTATACCTTCACTTCGTAAGATCAAAAAGTGGAAATATGAAGAACACATATGAACTCTATGAAGATTTGATGAACTTGATAAATTTTCGAACACGATTTTGATTAAAACTTTTAATAAAAACCCACAATAACATACAACCATGCAATAAAAAGGGTTTTCACTAAAACTTACAGCAAAAACAACACAATGTCAACTGATTTTTGAACTATTTTTCCAGAAAATATGAACTTTTCAAAAACAACAGTTTCTACAAATCACTTAAAACAAGCTTGATAAAACAAAACAATGTTTGGTTTTAAACAAGGAAAAGAGCCAAAGCTATGATACCAATTGTAGGTCCCGTTTTTCTCGGTGGATCCGATACCAAAACCTATCCTTGTTTATCACAAACACGGTAACGGGTGCGGAATCCCCGTAACGGTGCAAACCAAACACAGTGTAAAGCACACGCGTAACCAAAGATTTAATATCTATTGATTAGGGATGAGTACAACCACAATGTTTACAGACTCTCACTAAGTCTCACAGCTCTCTCATACTCATCAGTTTCACACAGAAACTATGAGGGGTATTTATAAGCATACAAGACACAGACCATGACGAAACACAAAGAGGCCCCGGCGAAACCCCACAAGTGACGAAACCTTAGAGTTTCGTCACATTAATTTCAAATCCATTTTGTTTCGTCGTATGAAGATTTGGCCCAAAATTCAAGTCAAAGCCCAAAGCAGGTTTCGGCCCAAATGTTGGTTACGTTGCCAACTTTCCATAATTTCAACCATGTGACATCATCATGACATCACAATGATGATGTCATGGTGATGTGTCATCGGGACTAGGTTCGCGGCTCTCTGTGCTTCGCGTGTCGAACTCTGGGGCGCACGACGGATCAATGTCGTGACATCGGACTTCAGCTGGACCTAACCGAGTCGAACCGAACCGAGCCGAGTCGCGTCCACATAAAGTGTATCAACAGTAATTTGTTTGTTTTGCTTAATACCTCTAATTCTGTAATAGTGAACTAATTACTTTGATCACCTTATGGAAGTTGTTTAAAGTTAAGTTTTGAGAATAATTTTCATAATATGGGTGTTTTGTAATTCTAAATTTGCCTCTTCATCCTTTGTTGTGTGTTCATTCCCTTTAGAATCAATTTAATAAATGAACATATATAAATAGATATAGAAAGAACCATTCGAATAGGAACAAGTGTTTGTTTGGTGTACGGCTCTAATTCGTAGAGTAAACTTATTTGCTCACAACTATTTAACAAGAATCCTGGCTCAAAGATTTCGGAAATGGGTCATTTAAACATGTTTTTTATGCCGGTCAATATATAACAAGTGTTTTTGATAATACAATTCACTTTATTGTGATAATTTCCTGCCAATCTATATATACAACAATGCCCAAAATCTGGATGTAGAACTGGCAGATGCTATGTAAATATGGGTCAATTCAAATATAGTAGCAACATACTTTTGTATATCCACCCTTTACTCCCACTAACAACATACATTTTTTTCATTTCTTCAGACAAAAAGGATGACACCTCAACAGAAACATCGGACACACTAGACCCTTAATTACCTAGTGAGTGACCAATGAATGTTTGGAAACAATTTGTACATCTAACAAAACTACTAAAACGATATTTTGTAACAGACATCATATTGAATATCTATATAAAAAACGACATTTGCAATTGATCTTAATATTAACCTAAGGAGATTGTGTTCCGAAATTCCATAAACAGTCAACAATTGTTCTTCAATAGCCTGCCTGCATGATAATACCAATTCTATATTAGCACGTCATGATCCTGAAAAATTTAATCAAAAGACTGAACAAAACCATGACCAGTTTCTGATCACAACGACGCTGAACAAATTAAAACGAAAACTGATGAATACAATTTAAAATCAAATACCACTCACCGATGATTTTACAATATTGGGAGCCCTGATTTAATCAAACACATAAATCTGCAGAAGTTTCCTCTGTTAATCGCAAATTTCAATTTTGATTGAAACTCTGTTACGGATTTGGAATTTGATTTGTTAATGTTACCAAAGAAATCTGCAGAAGTTTATCTCTTTTTCTCGGGTTTGCAATCTGAGATTTCGTATTAAACAATCATTAAACCGATTCTGATTCCAGTGACAGATTTTGCGCTTGGGTTTTACAGTTATTTAGGGTTTCAATTTTGGGTTAGTAAAAATTATTAGTATTATAAACTTGATTATGTTTTATGGCAATATAAGTGTATGTATTATGTATAAAACATTGTCTTAGGTTAGTGTTAACATTAGTTTGGTAGTTACTGGCAGTTTAATTGCTTGGTGCCGTTTAACGGTTTTAGTTTCCTCCAATTAACCGCCATTAATTGATCAAAAGATGCTATGGGTGTTTTCATAAGATGCGGTTATCCTCTCTAACCGCATCTTATGAGTGTTTTGAAAAAGATTTATGTTGGTTGTGAAAAAAAGCATGAGCCAAAAGATGCGGTTCTTATGTAAACGCATCTTATAGGTGTTTTGAAAATAATCAGCATTCAAAAGATGCGGTTCTAGAACCACATCTCTTGATATAACTGTAACAAATAAAATCTAATAATAAAAAACAAGTATTAGGTAAATACTAATAACCAATAAATAAAAACTAATAATAAATAAAAGTAAATTCTAAATGTAAATGTATTATTGATTTTTTTATTAATGATACAAAATAAAAAATATAAAAAAGGGTTTTCATAAATCGTATTGATAATAATAAATAAATAACTTTTTTACGATAAACAAATTACTTTTTTTTAATAATTACATATATTTTATTTTTTATTTATTGTGTATATAGATAAGTACATATTTATATACATGTATTATGCATGTATATATCTATGTGTTAGTGTATATATATATGTATATGTGCACATATCAATGTATTGTTAAATGATTAATAAAATAGGGTTTAAACATATATTGACGATCATGTGCATGTTACTTAAACATATAGCAACGATGGTCAAGTAAGGTTGTTTATGCTACATTTTTGTCAACGAAGGCCGTTTATTAATGATTCATTAGGATGACTGACATGTCAATTGTTATTGACAGTGGTGCTCAACTAGTGGCCTATTAGGATCATTGAAGGACCAAGTAGGCCAGTAATGGTCAGTTAGGGTTGCTGATGCTACATTAGTGTAAATGAATGTTGTTTAGTATAATTAATAGCCTATTGAGATATTGATAGATCAATTAAAACAATGGTGGTTAACTAGGGTTGTTGACACTATATTTTTGTATCAGTGGTCTATTAGGATTATTATGTACCAAGTAGGCCAGTAATGGTCAGTTAGGGTTGTTCATTCTACATTAGTGTAAATGAAGGTTGTTTAGGATAACTAATAGTCCATTGAATAGATAAAATTAAAATAGTGTGGTTAACTAGGGTTGTTCATGCTATACTTTTGTTAATGAAGGAAGTTTAGCATGATTAGTAGTCCATTAGGATGATTGATAGATTAATTAGGGCTAGTGGTGGTCAACTAGGGTTGTACATGGTCCATTATTGTCAACGAATAGGTTTAAGATGATCAACGGTCTATTAGGATGATTGATGGGCCAGTAGTGGTCAACTAGGGTTGTTAATGCTACATTAGTGTCAATGAAGGCTGTTTAGGATATTAATGGTTTATTAGAATGACTGATAGATCAATTACAGACAATGGTGGTCAACTAGGGTTGTTTATGCTACATTTTTGTTAATGAAGGAAGTATAGGATGATTAGTGGTCCATTACGATGATTGATAGGTCAATCAGGCCACTGACGGTGAACCAGGGTTGTTAATGTTCCATGATTGTCAACGGAGGGTGTTTAGGATGATCAATGGTCCATTGAGATGGTTGATGAGCCAATTAGGGCCAGCGATGGTCAACTAGGGTTGTTCAAGTTCCATTATTGTCAACGAAGGGCGATTAAGATGATCAATGGTATATTAGGATGATTGATGGGCCAATTAGGGCTAGTGATGGTGAACGAGGGTTGTTCATGCTAAGGGCGTTAAGGATGATTAATAGTCCATTAGGATTATTGATGGACCAATTAGGGCCAGTAATGGTCAACTAGGGTTGTTAATGCTACATTAGTGTTAATGAAGGCTATTTAGGATGATTAATGGTCCATTAGAATGATTGATAGGTCAATTAGGGATAATGGTAGTCAACTAGGGCTGTTAATGATATATTTTTGTTAATGAAGGTCGTTTAGGATGATTATTGGTCCATTAGGATGATTGATAGGTCAATTAGGGGCAATGGTATTCAACTAGGGTTATTCATGTTCCATTATTGTCAACGAATGGCATTTAGGATGATCAATGGTCCATTAGGATAGTTAATGGGCAAATTAGGGACAGTGATGGTTAACTAGGGTTGTTCATTGTAACAACTCTCATCAAAAAGTACTAATTATTACTTTAATTGACCAATAGGAAACCCTAATTAAGAAACCCAAGTGATTCTGCACAAACCCTAAGATTTTCAGAAAAATCAGAATCAGGATTAGGGCCCCTAAAACTCAGGGGGGGTTAAACCCTATTGACGATTATCCACTTAAAACGTTGGCAGAAAGGAATTTTCAGAAATCGTCAACTCAGCTGAGCTAGTCCCACACGTGGCAACCCTATACATGAAAGTTGTTGTTACGCGGGCCGCGTAAGGATAAGCTTAGATCTCACGCGGGCCGCCTGAGGGTCAAAATTCACCTATAAATACAGGAGATTGGGACTTGAATTCTGGCTTCAGAACGACGCTCAAATTCACTTTGTGCGCTGAGATAAGTTCTGTATACTCCAATTAACACACACAGGCACTAAATCGACGCCGCAATCAGGGTATTAGCCAAGGTTGGAGAACTCGCTAGTCGCTAGCGGGTCGGTGAGGTAGGGACTAGCGACTACTCGGGATTACTCGGGATTAATCGGATCGGACTTTTTATGTATAATTTTAAGTTTTTATACATATATACATATATTTTTATACGTAATTTTTTTAAGTGGACAAGTTTTGACCGGAATCTGGGAGGTTTTGGTCGGAATATGTGTTTTTTCCGATTTTTTCCGATTTTTTTCGGATTTTTCTTGTTTTTTCGCGATTTTTTCCGATTTTTCCCGACCGACTAGTCGCGATTAGGGCCGACTAGGGCCGATTAGGGCCGACTAGGCCGACTAGCGATTTTTTCACTGATTAGTGAAAAATTACTCAGTAGAGGTCCGACTAGCGACTAGTCGCCGATTAATCGTCGACTAGTCGCGATTTTTCAACACTGGTATTAGCACGATCGCTATGACGATTCATTGTCCGATCGATCAATGTACTCAACGGGTGTTTAAGTGCTGCCCACATTAGGGTGATGCTTTGTCATTAATCGTTAATTCAATGGATGTTTAAGCATAGCACTTTGTCACTCGTTGTGATGGTTGATCTCGTGAGTTATCGTAAAGGCTGTATTGATTACTAACCCGAATTGTGTGCCTGTTATTAAATTTAGGATAAAAGGCTAAATCAGTAGGCCAAACTCTGCCCGTATAAATCTGCAATGTGAGTCATTCTCCTTTTCTCACAGTTTGTGAGTCATTCTCTTTATATCAACTATTTTACAATACCTCAAATTATTTTTCAAGGTTATAATTACAGGGACTAAGTCATGGATATCTTGAATTACTGGTTAGTGGGGTATTGTGCACATTACTAATTTTCTCCCAGTTAGGTTCATTGACCTACTCGGAATAATCACTGTTAGGTTCATTGACCTACAGGGATAATCATCACTATTTAGGTTCATTGATCTAAATAGTGGTATGACCATCGTCATCATTGTGACATGTCACCATTTTGACATAGAGCCAGATAAAGATAAGATAGAAGCCATTGTAATCGCTCTTATGCTGTAATTAATAACTATGCATCATTATGTAAAATAGAATGATTCACTCAGTATTTCCCGCTAACAAAACCTTTTTCAAACATGTTTCAGGTGATCTGTTATGATCTAGGAAAAGTGCCATATAGCACTACAAGCTCAAGGAAGTGGCTCAGTATAAAATAAAGAAACATGTTTTGTAAAAATAAAAGATTTCTTCGTGAAATCAAACTATTGTAAATTATCGGGTTTTATCCCGAATTGTGAAATAAAATAATCGGGAAATATTTACATTTTAAAAGATCCTGATGAAAACTTCCGCTGTCAAACTCAATTAATTAAATACCGCAGGATTTCTGTCCCGCGGCTCCTGAAACGGGTCAACCCGGGTCGGGGGCCGTGACAGAAAAAGGTGGTATCAGAGCCACTGATCGAGCCACTGATTTAAGCCAATTAAGTATTTAGAAAATACTTAATTTTTATTAATTGCTATTTTGTGATTATATGTTTTATTATCTGACTAATTTTGAACAGTATGGGCAGATTTTTATATGTTAGCTACTGTAGTAGTAAATATAGATCTTTAAATAATTGGACTCAAAGTTTTAGCACTTTTATTATCTACAGTCTAAAAACCTTATAAATAAATTTACAAATAAAACCTAGTGTGTTTTAATTTTCAGTTAATTTTTTTTTTGTTACCCAGTATGAAATACTATTTAAAAAGTTGTTCTACAAAATTTTGTTATGACTTAGTAATTGTGTGTATTTTGCTAAACAGCATGAGTGACTTGTCTGACGTCCTCCAGAAATTAAATCTCTATCCAGTAAGAATAGAGGTTTCCAGAGATTTCAATAGATATATTCCGACATAGAAGAACCTATAGAATTCAACGCTTTACCTCTCGAGAAACTCAAGTCTAAGAAAATGGAAATTGGGGAAAGCTCTAGGCAAATTGAAGAGTTACCATCTCAAGAAGAACTAGATTTTATAATGGCAACCGATGATACTATTGAGCCTGTTAATGAAAATGATTTTATTCATTCTCTTGAAACACAACTACCAATGAATTTAGAACCAGCTATTTCAAACCTTTCAATCCACTCGCAAATAGACGAATGGGTGACTAATGAAATACTGTTACAAAACCATCCCTATAGGCTTTTTCCTAAGTTCAATCCAGAACCTTTACCAAATTCACCAATAAGTAACGAGAATATGACTAAACTCCATCATTTTGACAAAATGGATGCTGGGAATAGGATCCAAGAGATTTTGGGGCAGATCTCCTGGAAATACGATGAGAAGGAACGCCGTTACTAGAACATCACCTGACAAAGGATAGGGGATTATGAAACTGTGATTGTGTAATAGTAATAGTAAAATCAGTTTGTGTAAAATAAATAATAAAACGGTTGTATATAGAAGCATGATAGAATCTATACAACAAACGAAATATTAGAAAATTTACAATTTTGGTTGTATATTTGTTTACGTGATTATGTGCAATTAATTGTGACCTTGGATTATTTCTTTTATACTAATTATTTATCTATAAATTAGATATCAGATGGAAAACGCTAATAATGAACCAGTTAATGAGGTTAATCAATCTGATCAACAACCGGGGGATCAATATATGACTAGGCAAGATATAGAAAATATCGTTGCTCAAGGGATAGCCAACGCTATTCCAGGAATAGTTGCTCAAGGGATAGCCAATGCTATTCCATCAATCGTTGCTGCTATTAAAAATCCAATCGAACCGCAACAAATCATTCCTAGTAAACGTATTTCTGAAGATAACTTCAGTAATAGCGTAAACGGAGGCAATAATCATGTTAATCATGATAATGAACCACGGCAAGCTCCGCTCCCTAAGAAAAGGAAAGTTGCAACGCCTGGTTGCACTTACAAAGAATGTCTTGCTTGTAAACCCACTGAGTTTGCAGGCAATGAAGGAGCGACTGCGGCACTGTGTTGGTTAGAGAAAACCGAGGCAGTAATTGCCATAAGTAAATGTGCTCAGGATGATCAAGTCATGTACGCGTCAAACCTTTTCAAAGAAGGAGCACTAGAATGGTGGAACACGGTGTTACAAGCAAAAGGAAGAAGGATGGCATATGCTATGAACTGGGAAGAATTTAAGAGCTTTGTAGAAAGAAAATTCTGCCCTGAGTATGAAAAGGAACAAATGACAAATAAGTTTTTAACCCATCGGATGGTGGATGTAGATTGTCGAAGATATACTACGACATTCTTCGAATATGCTCGAGTGGTACCAACCCTGGCTTCGCCGGAGCCGGTACTTATTTCTCGTTATATTTGGGGATTGATTTCCGAAATCCGTAATATCGTCAAGGCTGCGAAACCTCATACGATTGATGATGCAGTAGAATTAGCCAATACTCTAACTGACGAGCTAGTACGAACAAGAGAAGAAAATAGAAGGAAGGAAGTAGCCCAAAAGATTACCCAAGAATTACGTTCGGGTAACCATAACAATTTCAAGAAAGGAGGGAATGGGCAATCTTTTACTAGTCCATTTTGCAATTTTTGCAAAAGGAAGCATTTTGGAAGATGCAAAGGATATTGCAATTTTTGCAAAATTCCAGGGCATCAAGAAGAAGACTGTAGGAGGAAGAAATTTTCAGTTTGCTACAACTGTGGAGAAACTGGACATCTTAGGCCAGATTGTCCAAAACTGAATAAACCATTTGATGATCAAGCCAAACCAGCAGAAGGAGCAAAAAGGAATGTAAGAGCCTTCCAGCTGACTACTCAAGAAGCCGAGATGATTCCAGATGTGATAGCCGGTATGTTCTTAGCTTACAACGTTTACACAATAGTATTATTTGACTCTGGTGCAAACCAAAGTTTTATAAATACTTTACTCTGCCAAACTCTTAACTTACCATTAACCAGCATTAGATAAATTTCTACAGTAGAAACGGCAGATGGGAATTTAGTTAAAATAAATAAGGTTCTGCAAAACGTAGAAATAGAACTTTTAAGTCATAAATTTTATGCAACCATATTGGTTGAATTCGATGATATGTTAGGAATGAATTGATTAGTAAAACCGCTATGCTCGAATTCTTTGTGATAAGAATTCCATAGAAATTCAGGCAACTACTGGAGAAGTAATAATGATTACAGGAGATAAAACCCTGTAAACCCATAAAGTTCATATCAATAGTGAAAGTTGCTAATGATGAACGAAAGCAAGGAATAGTATATATGATTTCAGTAATCATTAATACTCGAGATAAAGATTTAAGGAAATTTCTGTAGCATTCAGAATACCCAGATGTATTCCCAGAAAAGTTACAGGATTACCATCAGATAGGGAGGTAGAATTTAGGATTCATCTAAATTCAAGAATTATACCGATAGCCAAGATTGGTTGTTAAGAAGAAGGATGGTTCAATAAGAATGTGTATTGATTATAAAGAATTGAATAAAGTTACAATTAAGAATCAATACCCATTACTTGATGATTTATTCAGGGAAATAGGTAATTTTCTAAGATCAACTTATGTTCCGGATATTATCAATTGAAAATACAAGAGGAAGACATACCTAAGACTGTTTTCAGAACTAGGTATGGTCATTACTAGGTTACAGTCATGCCCTTCGGATTAACAAATGCACCTGCAGCATTCATGAACATGATAAATAGGATCTGTAAACCATATTTGGATAAATTGGTAATTATCTTTATCGACGATATACATATTTATTCTAAAAGTCAGAAAGAATATTATCAGCACTTACATGTACTCTTAACTTTGTTAAGAAAAGAAAAGCGTTACGCCAAATTTTCGAAGAATGAATTTTGGCTGCTAGAAGTGCAATTTTAGGTCATATGGTGAATCCCGAAGGTATTCACGTAAATCCTGATAAGATATTACCAAAATGAAAGGTTCCCTAATCCGAAATGGAAATTAGAAGTTTAGTCGGATACTACAGACGATTTATTAAGGATTTTTCTAAGATAGTTATATCATTAACTAAGTTAACCTGTAAAATAGCTAAGTTTGAATGAGGATCTTAAAGCAGAAATTAACCAAATACTCAGATATTAGCCTTATGAACTAAAGATTTTGAAGTATAAGGTAATGCTTCAAAGTTAGGATTTGAATGTGTGTTAATGCAACGCAAAAAGGTAATTGCGTATGCATCAAGGTAATTGAAAAAGAACAAAGGAACTATACCACTCATGAGTTAGAATTAGGAACCATAATTTTTGCCTTAAGATTTGGAGACATTATCTGTATGGAAGTAAGGGTACTATCTATACGGATTATAAGAATTTAAGATATATATTTGGGCAAAAAGAATTAAACATGAGGCAAAGGAGATGGATGAAAATCCTAAGTGACTACAACTGTGATATTCAGTATCACGAAGGAAAGGATGAAGACGACAAGAGATCATCAGAAAAGTTATACAGATAATAGATGAAAGCTGTTGGAGTTCGAGTTGGAGACAAAATGTAATTGAAAGTATCTCCTTAGAAAAGAGTAAGAAAGGAAAGCTAAGTCCAAGGTACGTAGGACCATTTCCAGTAAACCAACATATAGGACTAGTTGCTTATCAGGAGAGTTAGTTGGAATACATGATATATTTCATGTATCCAATTTCAAGAAATATCTATCAGATAAATCTTTGTGTATTACCTCTTCAAGATATAGAGGTAAACGAAAAGATAAAATATGTGGAAAAACCTCTTGAGATAGAAGATAGAAAGATCAAATGATTAGTGTTAGTTCAAGTAAAGTGGGATTCAAAGATAGGACCTTAATACAATTAGGAACTGGAATCAGAAAAGAAGCGAAAGTATCCTCAATTATTCCAGTAAATCTCGAGGACGAGATTTTTCTTAAGGTGGGGAGAATGTAACAACTCTCATCAAAAAGTACTAATTATTACTTTAATTGACCAATAGGAAACCCTAATTAAGAAACCCAAGTGATTCTGCACAAACCCTAAGATTTTCAGAAAAATCAGAATCAGGATTAGGGCCCCTAAAACTCAGGGGGGTTAAACCCTATTGACGATTATCCACTTAAAATGTTGGCAGAAAGGAATTTTCAGAAATCGTCGACTCAGCTGAGCTAGTCCCACACGTGGCAACCCTATACATGAAAGTTGTTGTTACGCGGGCCGCGTAAGGATAAGCTTAGATCTCACGCGGGCCGCCTGAGGGTCAAAATTCACCTATAAATACAGGAGATTGGGACTTGAATTCTGGCTTCAGAACGACGCTCAAATTCACTTTGTGCGCTGAGATAAGTTCTGTATACTCCGATTAACACACACAGGCACTAAATCGACGCCGCAATCAGGGTATTAGCACGATCGCTATTACGATTCATTGTCCGATCGATCAATGTACTCAACGGGTGTTTAAGTGCTGCCCACATTAGGGTGATGCTTTGTCATTAATCGTTAATTCGATGGATGTTTAAGCATAGCACTTTGTCACTCGTTGTGATGGTTGATCTCGTGAGTTATCGTAAAGGCTGTATTGATTACTAACCCGAATTGTGTGCCTGTTATTAAATTTAGGATAAAAGGCTAAATCAGTAGGCCAAACTCTGCCCGTATAAATCTGCAATGTGAGTCATTCTCCTTTTCTCACAGTTTGTGAGTCATTCTCTTTTTATCAACTATTTTACAATACCTCAAATTATTTTTCAAGGTTATAATTACAGGGACTAAGTCATGGATATCTTGAATTACTGGTTAGTGGGGTATTGTGCACATTACTAATTTTCTCCCAGTTAGGTTCATTGACCTACTCGGAATAATCACTGTTAGGTTCATTGACCTACAGGGATAATCATCACTATTTAGGTTCATTGATCTAAATAGTGGTATGACCATCGTCATCATTGTGACATGTCACCATTGTGACATAGAGCCAGATAAAGATAAGATAGAAGCCATTGTAATCACTCTTATGCTGTAATTAATAACTATGCATCATTATGTAAAATAGAATGATTCACTCAGTATTTCCCGCTGACAAAACATTTTTCAAACATGTTTCAGGTGATCTGTTATGATCTAGGAAAAGTGCCATATAGCACTACAAGCTCAAGGAAGTGGCTCAGTATAAAATAAAGAAACATGTTTTGTAAAAATAAAAGATTTCTTCGTGAAATCAAACTATTGTAAATTATCGGGTTTTATCCCGAATTGTGAAATAAAATAATCGGGAAATATTTACATTTTAAAAGATCCTGATGAAAACTTCCGCTGTCAAACTCAATTAATTAAATACCGCATGATTTCTGTCCTGCGGCTCCTGAAACGGGTCAAACCGGGTCGGGGGCCGTGACATTCATGTTCCATTATTGTCAACGAAGGGCGTTTAGGATGATCTAGGATGGTTAATGGGCCAATTAGGACCATTGAGTATAAAAGTTGTGTGTGTGGTGATAATAAATGAAGAATAATTAAAGATCTTAGAAGATAAACAAGAAGATATGAATGAAAAACAATTTCATCATCACAGATTCAGTAAACCTCCATGGATTTTGTATCCATGGAGTTCTTACATCATAGACCCGTGACGATCTGAACCGCTCGATATCGTTCCAACCAAATCGATACCCATAGAATGCCTCTGGCAATGTATTGCCCATAGAATTTATGTGGCAATGTATCGCCGCAAAATTCCCAAATTCTCAAAATTTCCATCTAAAACATCCTTACCCTCACAAAACCTAACAGACATTCACCAACACCATCTCGATAAATTCTGGTGATTCAACTATACATGTTGCGAAGCCACCATCTGAGAATGCCATTGTCGGTCACCGGACAACTAGATGCAAGGAGAATCATCACCACCACACACCGTTTGACACAACAACCATTTTCATCTTCTTCTTCTTTTGCTCCTCCTGTCGCTAAGCAAAGCGAGCCAAAGAACTGTCTCAATTTTCACTAACGCTTCTCATTATTTTGTTTTGTTTCAATATATACGAGTTTAGTTTGTGATATGTGATGCCACATCTTGATAGGGAATTTTAACCGATTCAATCACTAATGCGTATGAGAATAATTTAATTTTATTTGTTGTCATTTTCGTTAATATCGTTTTTTCCTAGTTCAAAGTAATGTATTTTTATATAATTAGTGATACTCTTTTAATATTAATAATTGTTTTAAGTTTCAGGGTTATTATTCGTTTTCATATGGTTTTAATATTGGTGATACTCTACGATGTACGTTTTCGTTGTTACACTTTGACGTCTAGAGCCAAGCTATGACGCAAATAACTTAACGTGTAATCATTTTTTTATATTACAAATTTATTTATTGATTGTCATGGTGTGTAATGCATCCCGATGCAACGCAAAGGTTTACCACGTCCCTAGTTACAACAACAACAACAACAATAATAATAATAATAATAATAATAATAATAATAATAATGATAATAATAATAATAATAATAGAATATAGAATATTTTGATTAAACACAATACAAAATATTAATTAGTATTAACAATTAATATAAAAGTCTTATATCATAAATTTCTGTTTTGAAAAATTCAAATTGTTGATACATATTATGTGGACACGACTCGGTTCGGTTCGACTCGGTTCGGTTCGACCCGGTTAGGTTCGGCTCAAGCCCGACGTCACGACATTCCTCCGTCATACGCCCCAGAGTTCAACACGCGAAGCACGGAGCGCCGCGAGCCGGTTCCTGCTGCCACATCATCATGACATCATCATGATGATGTCACGATGATGTCACTTGTTGACTACTCTTTACAAATATGAATTTTAGATTCATGAACGTACAAGATTGGGGCCAATCAAATTGAACAGAATGCATGTTGGGCCTTTATTACTTAACCTTGGGCTGATACAACCCACATGGGCCGAACCCCATACCAAATAACACATATATACCGAAATCACTTGATTTCGGCATAGAGAGGGTGGACAAAAAGAACACATAGAGCAGAATACACACACACGAGAGAACTTAGAGGGTTTGCAAAATACATTTGTAAACATTGAGCTTGTAACTGATATTTTCATACGTATTAATACAGAGGTGTTAATCGGTGAATCTTGTGTGTTGTTTATTTACGTGTTTGATCTCGGTTTGCTATCTCGGTTGGATTCCGCACAACCGGGTTGGTTCGTATACAAGGATTAGGCGACTAGATCCTCCCCTAGCCGGACCTACAAGTGGTATCAGAGCCGAGGCTCTTCTCCTTGTTAAAACCGAGTGTTTTCGGGTTGTTTTTCGGGTCTTTGGAGTTTATCATTTTCTGGAAATTCTGTCTAAAACCTCGAAAATCCTCATGTTTTGCTGAAAGTTCTTATAAAAACCTTGTTGTTTATCATTTTCACATATTAAAAGTGGGTTTTTAGTGAAGTTTTAAGCAAAAATTCGTGTTCGGCAATTTACGGTTCACCGGAAAACTCATAAGTTTACCGGAAAACTCATATTTCTGGGTTGTGTTCTTCATATATTCAAGGAACATTCAAAGTGTTCTTGAATATTCATTGTTTTTGAAATTAAAATTGACCTTTTTAATCTTCTGAAATTTGAATATTCAAGTGTTTGTGTATTGAAAATTGTGTTTGGATTAAAATATTGTTCATCATCATTTGGTTGGTAATTTGAAAATTGTGAAGCCGAAAGTGGGTATACTTTGTGTCAGGAGGTTAGAAAGTCAAAGAGATTGGATCGCACAAGATACTTTATCACACAAGATTTATTTAATCGCACAAGACAATGATCAGTCGCACAAGATAGTTGGAACGCACAAGATCTGAAAGTCGCACAAGACAGTTTACTCGCGCAAGAACTGGGCTTCCATTTGGGCTTCTGATTACATAAGGCTGACCATCTTTTAAATTATGTTTGGCTTCTGATTAGTCGCACATTTGATTACTCGCACAAGATCCAGTTAGTCGCACAAGATGATTGGATCGAACAAGATTTGACTTGAGTCGCACAAGACTCTTTCAGTCGCACAAGACTTGTCTACTCGAACAAGAATTGGGCTTCTATTTGGGCTTATCGAAATCACTTCAGAATCACTGTTGTTGCTGAAAACCAAGCTGCTTAGGCCGAAATCACTTGTCTTTGTTTTATTTGGGCCATAGTTGTTTCTTTTGGGCTTTGTAGGATTTATCAATTTCTAAGTGAGTGGGTTATTATTTTCTTTAAATCCCACCTGAGTGCATCAAAAGAATTAGAAGTTGGGGGTTCGTGAAAATTGGTCTAGATCATCAAAATTAGTTAGAAGCTGGTGTTCGCAAAATTTTGAGGATGATAGTTCTGAAACGACCTATCAGAGCAACTGATATGTTCGGAAATCCACTACCTGTTCGATCTACTGGACCAACAGACTTGTACGGAAATCCGCTTCAACCAGTTTCTCAACCAGTGCCACAACAGCAAAGCCAACGACCTATCAGAGCAACTGATATGTTCGGAAATCCATCACCTGTTCGATCTACCAGACCAACAGATCTGTATGGAAATCCATTACCACCAGTTGCTTCACAGTGCCATCGTTCTACTGTAGCACCATCATCTCTTGATTCAAGGAACTGTAGTCAAACAAAAACGGCGTTGTATGCTGAAATTGTCAAAGATGCCAGCAATGGTGAATCCTCGGGAAATAATGACAGTTCTGAACATGACAGTAGTTCAGATGAAGATGTTTCAACTTCAGTTGAGGATGATACAACTTCAAATTCAAGCGAGGATGGATCTGAATGTGAATCATCAAGGGATGTTGTTGATTCTGATGCAGAAAGGTCAACATCTGAGAGTGATTCCAGTCAGGTACGTGTCGATGAATCAAAATTTGATAGTTGTGATAGATGTGATAGGTGTGTTGGATTAGATGCTAATATGTCTGAGTTGCAAAGCAAACATGATGCTTTAAAAGCTGAATTGTTTGACTTGCAAAACAAACATGTTTCTTTAGATGATAAGTGGTGTAATTTGCAAAGCAAGCATGAGGATTTGCAAAACAAATTTGAAGTGACAAATATGCACAATCAAAAGTTGATAGTGGATCTTTCAAAATGCAAAGAGGCTAACATGTTTTATGAAAACCATGAAAAGGAATTTAAAACGATGGTTGAAACTTTAAGAAAAGATAAAACCGAACTGACAAAAATGGTTTCAAGAAAACAAACGGACATAAATTTATATATCACTCGACTTGAGATAATGCAAAAAGAGATGGCTTGTGTTAAAACTGAAAGTGAGGCGATCCAGCTTAAGTTAGACAGTTATTTGAGCTCTAGCTATGTGTTGGATCACATCATTGATGTTCAGAAAGAGAAACTGGAGGTCACATGCATTGGATATAAGAAATGTCCACCACCCGTGAGAAAAAAATTATGATGCCATGCCTGATGAGGAATATAGAACTTACTTTGAACCATCTGTTCCTTTGGACGTTGAGGAATTTGCAACGGGACTTGGATACAAACCGGAAGTATCCTCAGATTCGGATGTGTCAGCAGATCCTTTTGTAACTACTGAACAAAATCAGGATCCTCCAATCATTGTTGAGGATACTGATTCTTCAGATGATGAATCTAATGATACTGACTCAGCACAGTCAGATGCGGTAATCAAAGAAGAGGACATACCTCTCGAGAATCATATTCTATGTGATCCTCCCACAAAACCTGCTACGACTGTTCCAATCGAGTCCTCGTCTGCAAAAGAGTCTGAGAGTGTGGATTTGCTGTACACTCTTGTTGGTGATGATAAAATTTATTCTGACAAAGATTTTCCGATTAAGAATGTAAATCAATCTTTAATCAGTAAACTTTTTGAAAATTCGACAAGTAAGTTTTTGGGAAAGTCGGGTTCACATGTTGTGGTAACACAGTGCCCTCCGATTCCAAAGGCCGAAGTTCGAAAACAATATGGCAATCAGAAATTACCGACAGTGAAAAAGCAGCAAAATCATACCAAACCAAAGGGTAAATCACCGACTCAAGGTTAAAAGAAACAGACACAGAAAAAGGACAAGAAGATGAACTTTGTGAAATCAAGGGGAACGGATAAAATTGACACATTCGAAAACAAATCTAACTTAGATTTTGTTAAACAAGTTAAAATTTTGAAAAGAAACAGTCAAAACAATTACACACAACACACAAACGGTTGTGATGTAGGACCAAGTACCTCAAGATCAAGAAGTTCATCATCAAGCTCCTACAGTTATGATACTCCGAGGTTTGTTGAGCGGAGATCATGTTTTGAATGCGGTGAGTACGGGCACATTGTCAGAAATTGTCCATATCTCACGAAAGGAAAGGCAAAGGTTGATGCCCCCCATGGTAACAGTTACCATAAAAGATCTGTTTCACCAAAACAGGACCCTCGTCTTGTTAAACAACGGGAAATGAAACAGAAAAAGAAACAACGACAAGAAGTTGAAAAGGTTTTAAAACCAGAGGTTCTCCAAACGCAATTTGTTAAGTTAGAAGTTAAAAATGAAAAACAAAAACAGATTTGGAAACCAAAACCAGTAACTGTTTCAGGGGGAGCTACATCAATTCCGAATCATCGGGAAATGGATGTCACAATCCTCGATGATGACGGACGACCCAAGTCTGTGAAGGCTTGGGTCCCCCTCTCCAACTAATCTCTGAATGAGTGTGCAGGATGGTCCAGGAGGAACTATTGATAATCTTAGGATTGTTGATAGTGGAGCGTCCATGCACAAGATCGGCGACATAAGGCTCCGAAACATTGTTGTATTCTAGGAGAATGTTGTTGCCTTTGATGGAGAGAAAAGGGAAAGAAGACAAAAATGTCTGATGCAAGAATGAAGTTAAAAAAATTCGACCAGATGAAAAATGTGCCAAAATTTGGTTCTTGTGGTTTTTGATCGGGTCCTCAGGATAGATTCCAATGAAAAGTACGCGCCTGTAGCACGTCTGAAGCTTTTCGAAGATTCATGGATTTTTTCTTCCACAAGAAGTTCAAAGTCCACAAGATGAACGTGTAGGGTACTTTTCTTCGCGGTGTGATTGAAGAAAATGTGTTTGTTGAACAAACCAACCGGGTGTGCGGATGCCTTGGCGTGGATTGAACAACCGCACACTACTTCTCAATGAGAAAGACAAAGACCTTCGCTGGTACAATGTGGAAGACCAGCCGGACTCAGAGGTTTTTGATCTTGTTGCTGTGAAGGGATTTCAGTAGCTACAAAATTGACTTTGAAATCCATACCTGGTGGATATCCAGTTTGGGAGAGCGCTCAGATTCCTTGCAATGCACGAAGCAGTTGCAGGATACGGTTTTAAATTTCTAATCTCTCTTATTCTTGTCGATTTTTAAGCTGCTTTATGATTTATTATCATCTCGTATAGCACTCTTTGACCTGACACATTGATCTCGAATATCACTTCACACGTGATTGTTTCAATATGAAACTCATCGATGTTGTCATGGTCCACACCGACGACCAACGTGCCGACCTTTTTACCAAAGCATTTGACAAATCAAGATTTGACTTTTTATTATTGGTAAACGGCATTAAGGTCAAGCAAGAGTAAAACCAACATCGGAAAATCATTTTTGTAAATACCTTTGTGTTTTAAATTTTAGCTTAGTTTGTTGATTTTAGGGGGAGTAAATCCAAATTTGAAAATCCAAAAACATCGAAAAATTTCAAAAACACAAAAACAATAGAAAAGCAAAAATGAGTTTCCTGGCGAGCAAAAGAGAAAATGATAGTACATCAGTGGTCTGTCTAAACCTCTTTGAACCTTAAATGAAAAATGATAAGCAGCTCTATATAAGATGTATCGGTAGGCTCACAATCATTTTAAAGTGTGCAGGGTGATATAAACTTAAATCGACTGAAGACCAGGTGGGAACCACTCATTGGCATATGGTCTTAGTACCAAAATTTCGTTTGAGAGATTGCCGAGGTTCTGAGATATTTGGTCTTTATGCTGCTTATCATCTGGGTATCATGGTTGTATCTTTTACCGAAAAATAACGGGGACGCAAGTCTAGATCTTCCATGATACCATACATACGTGTACATATTGCATACGACCTCAATAAGTGATCAACAATCACATGTCCTCAAAATAAGTGATAATATATCACATTTATCCGGGAGTCAAGTTCGTCTCTCTGTTGTACGAAAGTACTGACCTGTTCACGGATTTGCTCCTGTGCCCTCATGCATCTGAAAATCAAGTTCCTCATCAATAAGTGATTCTATCACATAGGGCTTGCTTTCAATCAAAATAAGTGAGTTTCTCACATTTTCATATACGGTCAAACATATGATAATCGGTATACTCACCGGTAAGATGAACCCTCGTGCATACCTTGATACGGGAATGTGTCGTGATGTGGATGAACACCGGTCGGTAAGTATAAATCATACCTTAACGTATCCCCTCGCCATGATTACATATGATAAGTTGAGCTTATGTGGACAACAATACCGATAATCGTTATAGGATGCTTATCTAAATGTTAACTAAAAGAACAACAAGAGCGTTTTGACATGACCGTACACTGATATGATTCTCTTACCCTCGAAACTCGCAAAAAGAATGTCTGTAAATATTTATTTAATGCTTTCAGTTTCTGCATCTCTGTATATATTTATTTACTGCTTTCTGTCTTTAAGTTTGAAATATTCAAAAATTCCAAAAAGATTTTAGGTGTGTTTTAATATAAACTTTCTAAAAGCCAAAAAGATTTTATTTCTATCTTATTTTCGATTGTACGATGTTGGATCTTGAGTCTTCGTTGCCTGAAACCTGATTGAAAACCAAAATCGACTAAATCTTCATAATTGGTCAGAATTTGCAAGTTTTGAAAGTGAAAAACTAAAATTGATAAATTTGTTAAACTTTCAAACTGTCGGACGGTAGTTGATTGAGATATGGTCACATGTGTGTTATTTGTTTATGTTAAACTATATTCCAAGCAGTTGTTCTCATTACGCGTTTAGATTTCTTGCATGTGCAGATTCTAAAGGCAAGGATAACATATTCGATGACAAGCATTGGAATGAAGACACGACGTGAAGGCACTCAAATGATAAAGATGATCGAGTTGCCGCTGACCATCACCAACACCACAAGGATCTAAAGCATTGAAGATCAAAAGATTCACAAGCATAATCAAAGGGGGAGTTTATTGACACACTACCTAAATGAAAAGGGAGTTTGTTGATACACTTTCTACTTACGACGCGTGAAGACTTTGAAGATCCTCCGACATGGAAGATATGGAAGTTGAACCTCACGAGTAGCGTCCAAGGGGGAGTTTGTTGATACATATTATGTGGACACGACTCGGTTCGGTTCGACTCGGTTCGGTTCGGTTCGACTCGGTTCGGTTCGACCCGGTTAGGTTCGGCTCAAGCCCGACGTCACGACATTCCTCCGTCGTACGCCCCAGAGTTCAACACGCGAAGCACGGAGCGCCGCGAGCCGGTACCTGCTGCCACATCATCATGACATCATCATGATGATGTCACGATGATGTCACTTGTTGACTACTCTTTACAAATATGAATTTTAGATTCATGAACGTACAAGATTGGGGCCAATCAAATTGAACAGAATGCATGTTGGGCCTTTATTACTTAACCTTGGGCTGATACAACCCACATGGGCCGAACCCCATACCAAACAACACATATATACCGAAATCACTTGATTTCGGCATAGAGAGGGTGGACAAAAAGAACACATAGAGCAGAACACACACACGAGAGAACTTAGAGGGTTTGCAAAATACATTTGTAAACATTGAGCTTGTAACTGATTTTTTCATACGTATTAATACAGAGGTGTTAATCGGTGAATCTTGTGTGTTGTTTATTTACGTGTTCGATCTCGGTTTGCTATCTCGGTTGGATTCCGCACAACCGGGTTGGTTCGTATACAAGGATTAGGCGACTAGATCCTCCCCTAGCCGGACCTACATAAATGATCCCGCCCACTTCCCCCAATATTCATCTGTTCCCTCCAAATGCCATTCAGTTCCCCCAATCTCCATTTTATCAGAACATCCCTCCATCTCCATCCATTCCCTGAGGACGTGGAGTCGAGCTCCCCTTCTCTCCGCTCTCTTTCATCTCCACCAATGAAGACTAGTCCACTCTCCAAGCCGCCACTAGCATATGGAGCTTATGTGCCAGTATTAGCGTAAGTTATTGTTTTTACTTCATTTCTTTAGTCTATATTAGAGCCCTAATCGATGGACTTTATTCAACTATGTGAGAAATTTTGCTATTACAACTTGATTTGGCATATTCTCAAATGTGATATTAAGACCTGTTAGACACGGATTAAGAGTTCAATCGCCATCAATTTGTTGGCTTCTGTATCTAGATCTAGAAGTTGGATTTGCTAATTGATGGTGACATTGAGATTCTGTAACTATTACTACTTGTATTTGACCTGAACGGTTTTATCCATTTCATGTCCAAAGAGGGTCCTTCTATTTCAGCCTTCGAATTTTTGTGTATATAAGTAAGTGTTGTATTCATATATGAATCTATACATGCACGTTCTGAGTTTGTTGATTATATAAAAAAAATTCATTAGTTTAAAGTTCATTACAAATACTTATTTCATTAGTTTAAAGTTTTCATGACAGAACAATAACAAATATGACAAGTTCAGGATTCATTTTTTTTTTTTGTCAAAGTTTGTATATGAGGTGTTATTTGCTTATTGATTAGATTATAAAATGTTATGTGCGTGTACATATTGTGTTCTGGGTCTCCATGGCCTAGAAACGAAGTTTGTTAATGGTTTCTTTGGACATGATCTTTCTAGCACTGTTAACTATATTTTGCTATGTACAATTCAAATATCAGTTCATGATTTGAAGTGGATAGATGTAATTATGTTTCCCATTACAAGTTGTGATCATAAATCAATATATCTCTGGATGTTCCATATAGAATTATCTTTTTTGGGCAGAGTAGCAAGTTTATATTAAACTCTGTGCAGCACGAAGCATCAATAATATTCGAGAGCTTATATCGACTTTATGTAGCTGGATAATGCCATTGACTTTGCAGAGTTCTTTGATGCACCTTCACAGCACAGTCCAAAGCAATGATCTAAAAAAGACGGCCGTGAAGGGACAATATGGAAAGGTAATAAGAGGCTTATTTTGCATGCTGGTTATGGTTTCCAGCTAACTCATTATCTAACTTATTACTTATTAGTTATAGCTAAAGCTTTGGTGAAAATATAGATCTCAAGTATCTTGGATTTCTTGTGGTTATTTCAAAGCTTGTGGAGAGTCTTCCCAGTGCAGAGATACAATTGGAAAAAAAAGAAGAAGCTGAGTGAGCTGGTCAGCCCTTGTTATTTTAACTGTTTGCTATCTTGAACTAGAACATGATTTCATAGAACTGGGAATAATTTATTGGCTGTAACTTGGGATATAATTGATTAATATACTTTAAATTTTCTACTATACATTTCCAGGTGCTGCTAAAGAAGCTCATATAGTCACACCATTAATGGAGATTTTGTTAGGTAGAAAAGAGCTGCCAAGGATTTCGGGTAGGAGTTTTATTCTTAGCATGCATTTCGTTTTCTCTAAAAAATTTTAAGAACTTACAGCTATGTGCAACTAAAAGCATTGAGGTGCTTTAATTTGAAAATTATGAAATGACTCTTTTACATATGTTAATTTATGTACAAATATATTTTGGACTATATCTTGAAAATTTTTTCATTTGTTGCCAACGTACTTAAGCTTCTGTACTAGGGAGCATTTGGTACCAAACATTGCCGACCATTTACGGACTAGTACCGAACCGTACCGACCATTTACGGTACGGTACCGATACCAACATTATAGTTGATTTACTAGTAAATACTAGTCCCATACTGTACCATAACTATTATTTTCGGTACTGGTACCGGTACATATCTATACTTGTCTATACATTTTAAGCTTCTTTTTATTAATGTAACGTTATGTTTTGTTAGGCAATTTCTACGATTCCGGTTGCAAGTATGAGTTTAAGTTGTCGGTTTGGGTTGTAAATATGAATTGAAGAGTTAGTGTGGGTTGCAAGTATGAAGACGTCGGTTCGGAAAGTTATTGTTTATCACTTTTTGTAGAGATATATGTATTTTTGTTACTTTGAAACTTTTGTAATTTCGTGTTACCTTGAAACCTTTGTAATTTATATTCTTGGATTATGTTATATTGGTTTCAATTTAGTTTTGTTTTTGTATATTTTATTTTCGTTTTTAGATAATTTGTTTGTAATGGGAATTTATTAGATATTTTTAATTAAATTTCCTGGAAATTGAACAAAAAAAAAGCATATATATTTTTTTAGCTTAAACACCAATTGATGCGGTTCTAGAACCACATTTTTTGAATATATTGAGAAAAATTAGTTTTTGCTTAAATTGTCAAAAGATGCGGGTGTAGAAACGCATCGTTTGGACCCGCATCTTTTGTCTTATAGCCATAAGATGGGACGCTATAAGATGCGGGTCTAGGACCGCATCTTATAGTCAATTTACCCGCATTATTTGAACATTTTTGTACTAGTGAATTTGATGAACGTGTGCGTACAAAAAATGTTGCTGATAGAAGTTTTGAATCAGTTGATGTAGTAAATCCACATTTAGATGATGGCGAAAGTATAACTGAAGTTGCCCTTGAAAAGTTAAGATCAAAGGATGTTGCAGATATGCATTCTAATGAGGGTGCAATGGTAACTAATTTTGCTGTTAAAGGTGACGACTCAAAAGCTTTTGCCTCAATAGTGGAGAGTGTTCTCAAGGTGCTAGTTTCCAAATTCAAAAAGAGTATAGCTAGTGAAGTCGGCTTGCTAGTGGAACAATGGTTCATCTTTGGAGGGAAAGTCCACACCTCGGTTGACAAGGATCGCCGAGATATTCCTTTCGACCCTGGCGACATGGAGTGGATTCATTTCTGTAACGGATACGTGGTCGATGCCATGTTCAACGTCTCCGCTCTGCAGCCATAAGCTTCGATCCGAACGAGATCATCCCAAGTTTGAGGACAAACTTTTTCGAAGATGGAGAGGATGATAGCAGCGGGTTTGGGCCATTTGAAACGGGATAGGCGGATCGGCCCGGGCAAGTTTTTCGGCCGTAGTGCTAATTTTCCGCATTTCGATCGAAATTTTTTATATATACTATGTTTGGCCCGGGCTTGCCCTGACTTTTTTTAGTGCCCGTGTCTTTCGGCCTTGGCACGCACTACAAGAAATCTTTCCTTTTGCGACAAACCCTTTAGCGACGAAATTATGTCGTCGCGATAGACAACCTGTAGCAACGAAAATTGGTGGCAACAAGTTTTTCACAAATTTTCATTTTCTGAACCCTATAGCGACTAAATTTCGTCACTATAGGTTTGGCGGGATGGAGGGAAAACATCCCGCTTTGGGGAAATATGTGTAGCGACTAATTTTCGTTTCGATAAAGAAAATCATTCTTTTTTTCATTTTTATTAACCTAAATGGGGGAGAAAAGTGAGAAAAAAGAAAAAAAAAACTATTTTTGTTAACCTATTGCGACTAAATATAGTTCCTATAGGTCCGGGCATTAATTTTTAATTTATTAAATAATAATACACCAAAAGGTACTGGTATTTGCAACGAAAATTGGTGGCAACAAGTTTTTCACAAATTTTCATTTTCTGAACCCTATAGCGACTAAATTTCGTCACTATAGGTTTGGCGGGATGGAGGGAAAATATCCCGCTTTGGGGAAATATGTGTAGCGACTAATTTTCGTTTCGATAAAGAAAATCATTTTTTTTTCATTTTTATTAACCTAAATGGGGGGGAAAAGTGAGAAAAAAGAAAAAAAAAACTATTTTTGTTAACCTATTGCGACTAAATATAGTTCCTATAGGTCCGGGCATTAATTTTTAATTTATTAAATAATAATACACCAAAAGGTACTGGTATTTGCAACTTCAGCCCTAAACCCACTCGTAATTCCCTTCCTCTCATATGGCGATTTACGGCAAGAGACCACCGCCTTCACTCGTCGCTTGTAAGCCCCATCCATCTTTTTCGTCATTTACGTTCGTTTAGGGTGTAATTGTTCTCTCTATTTACAGATTTCCGACAAGAAAGAGAACGCAACCATGATTTGTTGTTTGTTTTGGGGCTATTAGGGTTCGTCGAGCAAGTCCAGTGAGTTCAATTGTAAGACGGCGACAACGGTGGCGGCCACGGTTCCTTTGGCCTCCAGTCTCTTCGTATCAGGCACATCTCTCTCTTTAGGCGTCAATTTCATTTTGTATGAGCTAATCTGCATCAGTTATTCGTTGTTTATATGTATTCTGTATCAGCCGTAGCAGTTTAATCGGCTTAAATAGTGCATGGTTTTACAAATATAAACGAAATGAAATGCCTTATAAATTTGCATACTGTTGATTTATCACACAGATGAGCTTGCTATACGATTCTAGATATGAATGAATTGTTTTGATTTGGAAATTGTGTTTCCCAAAATTGTTTTTTTTAGGTATTTTTCAGTGAGTTCAGTATGTAGATATGTTTTTTAGGAATTTGTATTTAATTTTTTAGGAACCGTGGAACCACGAAACCAACCCACCGGAACTCTGGAACTACCCCACACACAATTTTGTTTGTATTTGCTTTGTAACTGTAAGCTGTTTATTAACCTCGTACGCTAAGATTTTGGTTTGGAGAGTTACAAGTTTATTGTTCATAAACTTCAACCGGGTGATGATGAATCCCAACATCTGACGATGGTGCGGAAATATTTCTACAAACGATCGTGAAGATGGTGAAAGCTATCGTGGAAGACGATGAGGAAGAGACTTCGAAACCTAAACGAAGGAGGTACATCGCTCGTGAATGGCACACCGCTAACAATTTTTTGGTAAGCGATTATTTCTCATCCGAACCTAAGTCTGAAGAAAAAATGTTTAGGTGTTGTTTTCGTATGAGTAGAAACTTATTTTTAAGGATACCTAGGGATCTTGAGGAGAAGTATGTTTTTTTCCAACAAAAACCGGATGTAACCGGGCAATTAGGATTTAGTACGTGGCAAAAGGTCACAGGCGTACTTAGACAGTTAGCGTACGGCAATAGTTCGGACATGGATGACTATTTAAAAATGTCTGCATGTGTAGCTAGAGAAAGTTGTAACAGCTTTTGTTCGTGTATTTTAGAACTTTATAAGAAAAGATATTTGAGAGAGACGTCGTTCGGTGACATGCAACAAATATTGAAACATCACACCGATTATCATGGGCTATCCGGGATGCTAGGTAGTTTAGATTGTATGAAATGGCCTTGGAACTTTGTCCAACCGCATGGCAAGCCGCTCACACGAGTAGATATCACGGGATGCCAGTCATCATGCTTGAAGCGGTTACGTCCCAAGATCTTTGGATATGGCATGCGTTCTTCGGTATGCCAGGTTCACATAACGATATTACCATCATAAACTACTCGCCCATTTTCAATGATCGGGTAAATGGTATAGGACCCAAAGGAAGTTTCTTTGTAAACGGGGTTGAGTATGTGTATGGGTACTACCTAGTTGATGGGATTTACCCGGAGTGGGGGGTTTTCGTAAAATCGTTCACAAGACACGGTACCAAAGATCCAAAGAGATTAAAGTTTAACAGGGTCCAAATGGCTGCACGTAAAGACATCGAGCGAGCGTTCGGTGTTTTGAAGAAAAGGTGGCGAATATTGGCAATGCTTGTCGACTATGGACAAGGATCAGATTGGAAACGTGATGTACGCATGTATCATGCTTGTCGACATGCACGTTGTTTAAACATATAGCAATGATGGTCAACGACGGTAGTTCATGCTATATTTTTGTTAATGAAGATCGTTTAGAATGATTAATGATCCATTAGGATGACCGATAGGTCAATTAGGGACATTGGTGGTCAACTAGGATTGTTCATGCTCCATTTTTATCAATGAAGGGTGTTAAGGGTGATCAATGATCCATTAGGTTGATTGATGGATGACTGATAAGTCAGTTAGAGATAGTGGTGGTTAATTAGGATTGTTCATGCTCCATTTTTGTCAATGAAGGGGGTTAAAGGTGTAACGCCTCACATTTTCGTATCTCTATATTTTAAAAATTTGTGTTCGTTTTCTATTCTTTTGGAATCAAGTCGAAAGACGGATTAAAAACAGAGAACAACGCTTTTTACGCACTTTCAATGCAACCGACAAACGAACGCAAACAATATCAAACACCATACTTAAACTTTAAAATAATATTATACCGCATTCTACAACGATCGGGTGTCGAAAACGAGTTCGTAGGAACTTTCGGACCGCTTAAACACTCTAGATGGACTTGTGGGCCTTGGGCCCAAGCCCTAAGCCCACTAACTAAATAAACCCTATGTATAAAATTCTAGTGAATCCCTAAACCCCTCATTTTTTTTTATCAGCCGACACCATTGATTTCCCTCCCATTCTTTCATCTTCTCTTCACCTTCTTAAGGAACCCTAATCCACAAATTAAATCTACATAAGAACACCAGGCCCCTTCCCTCTCTCGATCCCTTCTGTAGACACCACACTCACAAGTCACAACAGCTCCCTCCCCTCTCGATTCGTGTTCTGCCAGACCACACACCCCTTCCCCCACCTCTGCTCAGCTGAACGACCGGCCACCACTGTGGTGGTGGCGGCGCACATCGACGACAGGGACCAAGACAGAAAACGGGAGAGAGAGAGGAACGAGAGAGAGAGAATCGAGAAAGAAAGAGAAACGGCGGTGCCGTTTCCGGTAACGAACCGGCGACGGTGGTTCTCAGTCCGACAGTCGGCACTCCGGTAAGCCACAGTCCTTTTCTTCTCACTTTCTATCAGTTTCGGATCGATTCGTGTTTGGCTCAGTTTCGGTTCTTGTTGCGGTTCAGGTTATAAGCTTCGGGTGATCATCTCAGTTTGGTTCGGGTCATGCTTTGATTCGTGTTTCAGATTCGGTTCACACCCGGTTCCGGATAGGTACATTTCAGTTCGGATTGAGTTTTGTTTTTTTTCAGTTCAAGTTGTAATCTCAGATCTGTTTCGGTCCAGTTTTGGACCCTATCTCGGTTCAGGATTCACAGCCAACTTCGGTTCAAGCTTGGCACGGGTCTCGGCTCATGGCTCAGTTCTAACCGTCTCCGGTTCGAGTCTTGGTTCAGCCGATCTAGTCTCGGTTCGGTTCAGGTTAGAAGCTGATTTGGGTGATGATTATTAAAGATATAAAATTTGAGTATCCTTCTAATCGACTTTGATTTAGGGTTTTAGAGTGAAATTGGTAATTGATTTTGAAATTTTTGTTGATTTATAGAAGCATCATGCGTTGATGGTGGTCTTACAATAGCAACTACCAATTTTCTTTGATGTCAATTACTTATTATTGTGAATGTGTCCTCTTTGAACGTCTTGAATATTTCTTATTGATGCCAACGAGTGGCGATTGAACATAGGCTTAATTGACATTGAAGGCGGAAAAAGTGGATAAGGCTATTGGAAAAAAAAAGTTAAACAACGTTTGTAAAGGGACAAAACGTTGTATGTGGTGGCACGTTTAAGGGATAGGCACATGCGTCTCTGAGGCACATGTTAGCATAGCATCAAAGTGGCTATAGGAATTTGCATCCTGAGTAATCCCATTTCAAATACCAATTGCTTACATTCTTAGTCACATAAGTTGTAAATTCAGCACTGTAAATAGCTATTAAGACCAGTCTTTTGCACAACTAATATATGTTGCTATAACCAAAAGAAGCAGCCAGGCCAAGCAGCCGCATACTCGATATAATTAGCAATGGTAATGTTGAGTTTTTTTTTTTGCTTTTGCAGCTAAAGACATGATAGTGGATGGCAACGGTGCTGCGACGGTTGCGATGGTGGATGGAAATGGTGCTGCAAGTAGCTTCATAGTCGATCCATAGGTCAGCAGGAAGTTTTTTTTATTGATTTTGAGACCAACTTAAAAAGCCATTGCAAATCAAATGGTAATGTTGAATTTTTCTATTCATGTTTAGAAGGTTATCTTAAAAAGCCATTGCAACTAGTTTAGAAGGTTATTTTAGTTGTTTTGTCTATTCATGTTTACTTATTTTAGTTAATATTTTCTAGTAATAGTAATCAGTTTTTGTTTTTGTTGTTTAAATAAAAGTAAAATAAACTAAAAGATATACAAATATGCACATAGCGACAACTTGACCTCTTAAACTTGTAATCCGGTAAAATGCTGCTATATAAGAAATTTGTTCAGTGTATCTTGCTAGTCTTAACCTGTATGCTGCAGTATGTGTTATTACTAGTGATGGATTATGGTCATGTACTCGTGTTTGTTTGATGCACACTAAATGCTTGATGAAATGCATAAATAGAAATTTTATTTGAACGCTGTACTTGTTGCCTTTTGTTAGAATTTTTATTTGAACGCTGTACTTGTTGCCTTTTGTTTTAACGACAATGCAAAACATGCTTGGGTAAGTTATATCATTTTTTGACCCGTTTAAACTTGTAAATTGTAATTTAATGATACAAAATGGGTTCCGGTCATAATTTGGAAGATGCACTCCACCATCCTATATATAAGTTGTAGCAGCTGTGTTTTAAACGCGCTAACTCGTGAAGATTATGATCTGGAAACTCTACTTCTCAAATTGTGAATACGTGAGTCGTATCCGCGTTTATTATGGGATATAACTTGTGAATAAGGCTGGATATTATTGCTATTATTATACAGATTGGTTATCCATTTTATAGTGGTTATGCTGCCGGATTTTCGTAAAGCATGTAATGTATGTATATCATATTGTTTAATGCAGGAAAACATTGAAGAAGAGTATAATAGATCATTGTCATGCTCAGGTGGGGATGAAATGGCGATTGATCAAGTTGGGTGTCTTAAAAAAGCTTTAGGGACTCGCCATTCTCACTTACGGGGCGTTGGACGAGTTTTGAAAAGTGTAACACCCGAGCTATTCCCTAATGTAAATAGGGATGTAGAGGATGAGCGTTGGCGAAGAAAAGAAGAAGCTAATGAGAAGTTGCGAAAAGATAATGAGGCTTTGAAAGCACAAATGAAACATATATTGAAGTTGGTACTTCCCGGCTCGTCATTTCCACTTGAAGAAGATGATCAAGAAGAGGAACAAGAAGATGATGACTTTGTGTAACTTAGTTTCGTTTTACTTGGAAGAATGTATTTAAATGATATGTTGCAACTTTTAAGTATTTAGGATGTTATGTCTATTATATTAGAATTGACCTTAGTTTGATTTTAAATTTGTCGTTTGAATGAATTGATGTTTATAGCTTTTAATTTAGGAAACCTGGAAAATTAGAAAAAAAATTATCAAAAATTTCATCTATAGCGACGAAATGTGGTTGTTATTGGTGACATATTAAAAACACACCTGCAACCTATATCGACTAAATTTAGTCTCTATAGGAGAAAAATCTTATATTTTTAAAAACCCTATAGCGACTAAATTTAGTGTCTGTAGGAGAAAAATCATATCTTTGTGAAAACCCTATCGCGACTACATTTAGTGTCCATAGAATAAAAACTTTATAATTATAAAAAACCTATAGCGACCAAATTTAGTCTTTAAAGATGAAATTGCAGGAAATTGTAAAAACCCTATAGAGACTAAAAATCGTCGCTGTAAGTCAATCTATAGCGACTCCTGTGTAGCGACGAAAATAACAGCCTGTTACGACGGATCAATAGCAACGACCCTGTTGCGACTAATTTTAGTCGCAAAACGGTATAGGCACGGAATTTCGTCGCGAAAAGTCTTTTTTGGGTCGTCGCTAAAGGTCCGATTTCTTGTAGTGACGTTCAACGGGCAAGATCCGCCACTGTGACCATGGGTTACAGTTGCAGCGAAATGGAGCCCCATTATACTTTATGGAGGTTAAAATGATCATGCATATGGAGAGCCCCACGTTCACATTTTCATTTAAAACAGTTAGCACTTTGTTTTTTTTAGTTTAATTTGCATGCTTTCTTAGTTGTACTTCCTGCATACTAGCTAGTACTTTAGGTCCATAATTAGTATACGTGGGTATGGTAGGTTTCTATCTGTTTGTTCATATATGTATTCACCAAAACTTAATGGGAGGAGATCAGTGAGTTTTGAGTAAAGAATTTGTTTTGGTTAATTTTCTCTCAATGGATTTTGAGGTGAATTAATTGTGCCTATGCTAGCTCAATTGTGGCATATTGAGTGGTGTTCTTAGACCCGAATTTATAACCGGAGTGGTGATTTCTGTATCTTTGGGAGTGATTCGCAGCCCTACTGTTGGTTTTGGTGGTGTATCTGTATCCAAAACGAACCGTAGATCTATCTTTTATTTTACCGTTTTATTTGAACCGGTGGTTCGAGGGTCTTACTCCTATCATTATGTCTGCTGCATATTATTCCACGAAGAACCAGCATGTCTACATATTGTAGGTCCCGTTTTTCCGGTGGATCCGATAACGAAAACCTATCCTTGTTTATCACGAACACGGTAACGGGTGCGGAATCCCCGTGACGGTGCAAACCAAACAAAGTGTAAAACACACGCGTAACCAAAGACTCAATATCTATTGATTAGGGATGAGTACAACCACAAACATATACAAACAATGTTTTAACAGACTCTCTCTAAGTCTCTCAGCGCTCATCTGTTTCACACAGAAACAAATGAGGGTATTTATACTAGACAGACACAGAACATGACGAAACTAAACAGCACTCGACGAAACACAATTCAAAGTGACGAAACAAAAGTGTTTCGTCACCTAAACATTTAATCCATATTCTGTTTCGTCGAGTTGTTATGAGCCCACACATTAGTCAAAGTCCAATTCAAGCTTTAGGCCCAAGTTGAAAGTTACGGGCCAGATGATGTATCTGTTGTAATTCTTCCATTTAGTTCACCACATGAGACAAATGTTGACATCATCATGACATCACTAAGGTGATGTCATGGTGATGTGTTGGCGGGAATGGTTTGCGGCGCTCCGTGCTTCGCGTGTCGAACTCTGGGACGCACGACGGAGGAATGTCGTGTCTTCGGGCTTGAGCCGGACATAACCGAGTCGACCCGAACCGAATCGAACCGAGTCGAGTCGCGTCCACATAAAGTGTACCAACAAACTCCCCCTTAGACGCTACTCGTGAGGTTCGTCTTCTGTGTCTTTTGTGTCGGAGGATCTTCAAAGTCTTCACGCGTCGTAAGAAGAAAGTGTATCAACAAACTCCCTTTTTCATTCAGGTAGTGTGTTAACAAACTCCCCCTTAGATTGAACTCTCCATTGAGTCATGCTCGTGAATCTTTTGACTTGTCAATTCTTCAGATCCTTGTGGTGTTGATGAAGGGTCAGCGGCAACTCGATCATTTTATCCTTTGAGTGCCTCCACTTCGTGTCTTCATTCCAAAGCTTGTCATCTGCACATGCAAGAAAGCTAAACGCATAATGAGAACAACCGTTTGGAATATAGTTAACATTTAAACAAATGCCACATATGAGATCAAATCTCAATCAACACCGACCGACAACAGTTTGAAAGTTTAGAAAATGATCAATTTTAATCTTTTAACTTTCAAAACTTGTTAACTTCGACTGTTTATGAAGATGCAAATGTTTTTCGGCTTACAATCAGGATTTTGGGTAGGATAGACTCGAGTTCCAACATCGGTTAATAAAAAATAAACTAGAAGCAAAATCTTTTTGGCTTTTATAAAGTTTAAATTAAAACACACCTAAAATCTTTTTGAAATTTTTCATTTTTCAAATGTAACGACGGAAAGCAATAAATAAATATATACAAAGATGTAGAAACTGAAAGCAGTAAACAAATATTTACAGACATTATTTTTGCGAGTTTCGAGGGTAAGAGAATCATATCAGTGTACGGTCACGCCATAACGCTCTTGTTGTTCAATTAGTTAACATTAAGATAAGCATCCTATAACAATTATCGGTATTGTTGACCACATAAGCTCAACTTATCAAATGTAATCATGGCGAGGGGATACGTTAAGGTATGATTTATACTTACCGACCGGTGTTCATCCACACACGACACATTCCCGTATCAAGGTATGCACGAGAATTCATCTTACCGGTGAGTATACCGTTTATCATCTGTTTGACCGTATAAAAGAAATGTGAGAAACTCACTTATTTTGTTTGAAAACAAGCCCTATGTGATAGAATCACTTATTGATGAGGAACTTGATTTTCAGATGCATGAGGGCACAGGAGCAAGTCCGTGAACAGGTCAGTACTTTCGTACAGCAAAGAGACGAACTTGACTCCCGCAAAGAATATGTGATATTTTATCACTTATTTTGTTTGGACATGTGATTGTTGATCACTTATTGAGGTCGTATGCAATATGTACACGTATGTATAGTATCATGGAAGATCTAGACTTCGTCTCCGTTTGTTTCGGTTTGATACAACCATGATACCCAGATGATAAAACAGCATAAAGACCAAATATCTCAGAACCTCGGCAATCTCTCAAACGAAATTTCGGTACTAAGACCATATGCCAATGTGCGGTTCCCACCTGGTGTTCAGTCGAGTTAAGATTTATATCGCCCTGCACACTTTAAAATGATTGTGAGCCTACCGATACATCTTATATAGAGCTGCTTATCGTTTTTCCATTTTTAAGTTCATTTCAAATAGATTTCTCGCCAGGAAACTCATTTTTGTTTTTCCATGTTTTTGGGTTTTGAAATTTTTCGATGTTTTTGAATTTTCAAATTTTGGATTTTCTCCCCCTAAAATCAACAAACTAAGATAAATTTAAAAGACACAAAGGTATTTACAAAAATGATTTTCCGATGTCGGTTAACTCATGTTTTACCTCAATGCCATTTACCAAAATTAATTTAATCAAAAATGATTTATCGAATTTTGGAAAAAGTCAGTTGGCATGTCGGTAAGCGGTGCGGACCATGACAACATTGACGAGTTTCATAGTGAAACAATCATGTGTGAAGTGATATTCGAGTTCAACGTGTCAGGCCAAAGAGTGCTACGAGAGAATAACAATTTATAAAGCAGCTTAAATATCGACAAGTATAGGAGAGATTAGAAATTTAAAACCGTATCCTGCAACTGCTTCGTGCATTGCAATGAATCTAAGTGCTCTCCCAAACTGGATATCCACCCGGTGTGGATTTCAAGGTCGATTCTTTGTAGCTACTTTAATTAATCCGAGAAAATCTTCACAGCAACAAGATCATAAACCTCTGGGTCCGGCTGGTCTTCCACATTGCACCAGCGAAGGTCTTTATCTTTCTCTTTCAGAAGTAGTGTGCGGTTGAGCAATCCACGCCAAGGCATCCGCACACCCGGTTGATTTGTTCAACAAACACATTTTCTTCAATCACACCGCGAAGAAATGTACACTGCACGTTCATCTTCTTGATTTTGAACATCAGACGTGCTGCAGGTGCGTACATTTTGATTGAATCTATCCTGGGGACCCGATTAAAGCCTTGAACAATCAAACTCTTGGAATGATTTTCATTTTGTCGAAGGTTTTCAATTTCTTTCGACAGACAATTCTGTCTGCTTTTCTTTTTGTCTCCATCAAAAGCAACAATTTATTTTGTCGCCGATCTTGTGCGTGAACATTCCACTATCAATAATCCTATGATTATCGAAAGTTCCTCCTGGAACATCCTACACACTCACTCAGAGATTAGTTGGAGAGGGGGACCCAAGCCTTCATAGACTTGGGTTGACCCTGAGAATCAAGAAATGTAATTTCAATTTCTTGAAGGTCCTTAAATTGCAAGCCTTCCCCTGAATTCTCACCTATTTTCGGTTTCCAAGCTTGTTTCCGTTTATCGGATTGTGTATCATTTACAGATTTAGAAATCTCCGGTTTTAACGGTTGTGACAAAATTGGTTTCCTTTTAACAGTTTCTGGTTTTAAAGCCTTTTCGATCACCTTCACATTTTTACGTCGTTGTTTTGTTTCTTGTTCTTTAATAGTGCGTTTATCATGTTTTGGGGAAACAGGACGACGTTGTGAGTGACCTTGTTCAGAGGGGGCTCTTTCAACAAAATTTGGTTTGGGCGAGTTTGTGTAGTCTTTAATGATGTGCCCAGACTTCCCACATTTGAAACAAGTTCTCCTTTCAACAAACTTAGGAGAATCTGATCGACGACCTGACGTTGAAGTTGTAGACCCAGAGGTACTAGCTTCACACCCGTTTGTGTGTTGGGTGTAATTGTTATCACTATTACGTTTCAAAATGTTGACTTTTTGAACAAAATCGGTATTTGTCTTATTTTCAAAAGTCTCCACTTTATCAGTACCTTTGGAGGCCACAAATTTAATGTCTTTGTTTTTCTTTTTGAAACAAGCTCCTTTTGTTTCAGCCTTTGGTTGTGTAACCTTAGGCTTTTGAGCTCGTTGTTGTTGCTGTTTACCCTTAAAAGCGATAGGTTGTTGCTTCGTTGGAGATTTTTGATTTCCAAATTTTCTTCTAACTTCAGCTTTTGGAATCGGATCACACTGAGTTACTGAAACTCTCGGGATCCCCTTTTCCAAAAACTTACTGGTAGTATCTTCAAACACTTTATCAATCAAAGATTGATTGACATTTTTAATTGGAAAAGCTGTGTTTGAATAAATTTTGTCATCACCGACTAAAGTGTACAACACGTTATCACTTTTAATAGTAGACACTGTCTCAGCGATAGGATCTATCTCTTGTCTAGCAGCAGACTGCACAGCAGGAGTAGGAGGATCACACAGAATATGATTCTCAATAGGGACTTCTACTCCTTTGTTCCTTTTAAGAGATTTTTCCTCATCACTCACATCTGGTTCATCATCTGACGAATCATAGTCCTCAACTGTGGGAGGACTTTGTTCCATACCAACAGATGCTGAATTTTCGGTTGTTCCAGATGAGCCCTCCGAGGAACTGTCCGTTTTGAACCCTAAGCCAGTTGTAACTTCCCCATAATCAAGAGGTGCAGTTGGCTCAAAACGCGGCATATCCTCTTCATCGGGCATCTTGGTATAGTTGCCCCTCAATGGAGGTGGACACGCCTTATACCCTACGCCTTTCACGTTCCCTTTCAGTTGTTGAACGTCAATTATGTGATCGAGCACAAATCGGGAGTTAGAATAACTCTCCAATTTTTGCTTGATAGCATCATGCTCGCATTTGGCAATGGCTAGTTCCTTTTTGGTTTCCTCAACAATGTTAATGTAATCGTTAATACTAACTTGTTTATGATAAACAGTTTTGGTCACTTCGGAAACACTTTTCTTTAAGGTTTCAATCACAGATTTAAAATCCTTTTCGTTTCTAACTAAAGCCATATTTGCCTCTTTGCACTTTGACAGTTCAATAACCAAACTCTGATTGTGACTATGAACCGTTTCAGATTCAAGCTTAAGATTAGCACATTCATGTTTTAATTCTTCAAAAGCATGTTTAGCATTAGCACATTCATGTGTTAATTCTTCAAAAGCATGTTTAGCATTAGCACATTCATGTTTCAAATCAGCACAATCACTACATATGCTAGGAGTTTCAGATTGTACCTGACTTGTAGAAGCTGTGACATTAGCCATAAAGGCAGTCTGAGAAGAGAAAGATCCATCTTCAGTGAGAATCTTCTCCATTTCTTCTGATGTAGCATCAGCTTTCTTGATCAAGTCAGATTTCTCGTTAGCATCATTCGACAAATTATCAGCTTCAGAATCCATTCCCTCCTTCACGTTTGATTCTTCATCCGAACTGCCACTGTATCCCGAACTATCATCTTTTCCTGAAGATTCACCATCATTAACATTCTTGACAATTTCAGCGTAAAACGCAGTTCTTGTTTGATCACCATTTCCCAACTGTATGGGCTGACCACAATCGACAGTAGGTTTAGGAAAATAGGCACTTGGATCGAAAACCGGAGGATGAGCTAACTGGGGAAAGGGAAACGAGCTTGTAGTGGACACTGGAATCTGTTTGGCTTTTCGGATTTCTTCTTTATTCTTGTGTTCCAACTTCTGAACGAATTCATAGATATTGACAGTATCTAGAACGCCCGTATGCTTTAGAAGCTTAATGAATGGGCTCCACTTTGGAGGTAGAGCATCAGCAAACCGTGCTACCATTTCCTGTTGAGATGCAAGAATACCAAAATAATACATTTCACTCATCAAATGATAATAACGAGTAGTTATATCATTTAGGGTTTCATTCTCTAAGAAATGAAATGATTCGAATTTCTTCTTCAACAGATCATGCTGTGTCTTTCTTTTCGCTGCATTTCCTTCACCTCTTGCTACCAAGGCATCCCATAACGCTTTCGTGCTTGTGCAATAGCTGAATTGATGATAGATGTCTTTGTGAAGTGATTGTGTGAGAATTGCAAACGCCTTCTTCTCAAGATCATATGCTTTCTTGTCGGGTTCTTGCATATTCATAAGTGTCGTGGCATTTGATCCTGCTGCTTCAAGAGTTTGATTATACGACGAAATGAAGCATGTCCATAATTCGGTATTCTGCCCTAGAACGTATGTATGGAAATGACCTTTCCATGCCGGATATTCGTTTATGTGATTTAACTTTGGCGGGCAATTGTTGCTTCCCGTTTCGCTCTCACTTATCAAAAGATTTTGAATGCTTTGATTGTGGTTCGTCACCAATGCCCATTGACTTGCACTTATAGATTTCTCACCAAAAACAATCTTTACCCACGCGGCTGCCGAAGTCCGATCTTCACCTGGTCTCGGTTCCATACTCCAATCCGAAGGGCTAGTACAACTCATGATTGATATATGTAAGTGAAAACCTAGTCACACACTCAATAACAAACTGTTAAATCACTTTTAGAAGTCCTCTGTTAAAAATGACAAATGATCACGACGAAACTCAATTCCTTTTTGGTCGACGAAACTGATTGTTGAATGAAGGTCGACGAAACTGATTATATGTTTTAAATAATGACGAAACACAAACAATCAAAGAAGTCGACGAAACAGAAATATGATTGTTAGGCGACGAAACTGATTCTTATTCCTGTTGAAGCCCAACTAAATTGAAAAAAAACCAAATCAGCTTTGTTGTTATGTGCGACAAAGTGAAGCCCAATGTATTTGAAGCCCACTTCAATTAATGACGAAACAGATTTATGTTTTAAATGATTATGCCGAAGTATTTGACCGGTAACCTTTGATGTTGACTGAATGAATAATATATATATATCAGACAAAACAACTTTGTTGAAATGAGTATCCACGAAACAGATTGTTTATCTATGATATATGACGAAACGAAACTGATTTGATGGGGTAAAAGTTGACTGACGAAACACTTGATTTTCTTTTGATGAAACACAAGGAGATAAGATCAAGAGAGTTGGTGAGGTGGGTGATATTTTTCAAAGAACATTATCCTTTCTGACAAAAGCCACAACTTTCAACTCTCACACTTACCAATGGGTATGGTGTCACACATATTTCAATCAAACAAGCTTTTATCGTTTATTATAATTATTATTATTATTAATTTTTTTTTAATAATTCAACAAACAACTTCAACAGTAGTTTTAAAAGGATCAAAAGTTGATATTCTGAATAACTCTTTGAAGGTTCGTTGAAGATAAGAAGTTTCCGGTGCCGGAGAGTTTTGTCGAACACGAATTTGCTTAAACTTTCAATAAAAACCAAACTCTAAACATGTAGATATGCAAAATAATAAGGTTTTCACTAAAATTTATAGCAAAAACAACACTTCAAACACTGATTTTCAGCAAATATTTCCGGTAAATATGAATTTTTTAAGAACAAGAGCTGAAAATCCCAAGAACACACTTGATAAAACACGAACAATGTTTGGTTTTAAACAAGGATTAGAGCCAAAGCTCTGATACCACTTGTAGGTCCCGTTTTTCCGGTGGATCCGATAACGAAAACCTATCCTTGTTTATCACGAACACGGTAACGGGTGCGGAATCCCCGTGACGGTGCAAACCAAACAAAGTGTAAAACACACGCGTAACAGGTGCGGAATCCCCATAACTCCATTTCATCACGAACCCTCATTTGATTAGGGATGAGTACAACCACAAACATATACAAACAATGTTTTAACAGACTCTCTCTAAGTCTCTCGGCGCTCATCTGTTTCACACAGAAACAAATGAGGGTATTTATACTAGACAGACACAGAACATGACGAAACTAAACAGCACTCGACGAAACACAATTCAAAGTGACGAAACAAAAGTGTTTCGTCACCTAAACATTTAATCCATATTCTGTTTCGTCGAGTTGTTATGAGCCCACACATTAGTCAAAGTCCAATTCAAGCTTTAGGCCCAAGTTGAAAGTTACGGGCCAGATGATGTATCTGTTGTAATTCTTCCATTTAGTTCACCACATGAGACAAATGTTGACATCATCATGACATCACTAAGGTGATGTCATGGTGATGTGTTGGCGGGAATGGTTTGCGGCGCTCCGTGCTTCGCGTGTTGAACTCTGGGACGCACGACGGAGGAATGTCGTGTCTTCGGGCTTGAGCCGGACATAACCGAGTCGACCCGAACCGAATCGAACCGAGTCGAGTCGCGTCCACATAAAGTGTACCAACACATATCACGAAGAACCTGCATGGCTAAGAATGTGCTTTGGGCGAAGAACCTCTGTGGATAAGGTTTCACGAAGAACCCCCTCATACGAAGAACCATGCATTGATCTTCCACGAAGAATGTTGTTCGTCCAGTTTTGTTATTCACTGGTGTGAAGACCACGAAGAACTAATGTTGTTCATGGGTCATCATTCTTCATGGGCTTCATGTTGGGCCCAGTATAGTTCTCCGTTGGCTGCGGATAAGGTTTGAGTATAAAAAGCAACTTGCAGACCAGATAAGATGGAGAGCACAAAGAGAAAACACAGAGAGAACATAGTGCGAGTACTTCAGAGAGTGGAGAGTTTGTCTTGTAAACTTTGCATTGTAACTCTTCTGAAAGTAATACAAGTGTGCTTTAACGTTTGATTCTTGTTCTTGCGTGTGTGTTCTTGTCTCGGTTGCATACCCGTTAAGATTCCGCACTTGCGGGTGTGTCAAATAACAAGGATAAGGTTTTCTAGATCCTCCTCTAAGGACCTACAATGACAAAATCCAGTGACTCCAATAAAACCAAGACTGATTTGTCTGATCACAACTAAACATTCTCCAAACATGATAAAAGAAAACTGATGGATAAGAATTTAAAATCAAACAACAGTCACCGATCTTGAAAGATCGGGACATCTTTATAACGATGATTTCCCCTAAAGATAAATATTAACAGGTAATTGAAGTGGAAAATATATACTTTATATGATTATTATTTACCAAACAAGATTGTTTTTAAATTACAAAGAATAGTAAAGAATTATTCTTTGATACCGCACGTGCTGCCTTTCTAAGTTGGCATGTCATTGATACATACCGACCCGTGGATGTAACCCGACCCACAATGATCCAAGTGTGCCAGCAACATCATGGATTGAAGGGTCAAACCCACTACATGTTTTATTCTTATTTTATGTACTGCATGCATGACATATAGGAAAACATGGGTAGTTGAGTTTTGCAATTCTTATTCACGTTCCAGTAGATCCTTATTATTAGGAAGAGCACGTTTGTTTTCAGTTTCATTTTGTTTTCTTTAAATTGTAATCGTTGGCATATTGAAAGGAGAATAGAAAATTGAAGCAAATTGTTTAGTCTTTTCTCATCTTAGTTCTTGGAGTCTAAGGCGCTCAAAGGATCCCTCTCTTAGGAGAATTGGTTCATCACGAATCGATCCCTATCAGTCATGGTCATGACAAAATCCAGTGACTACAATAAAACCAAGACTGATTTGTCTGATCACAACTATACATACTCCAAACAAGATAAAAGAAAACTGATGGATAAGAATTTAAAATCAAACAACACTCGCTGATTTTGAAAGATCCGGAAGAAGTCGGTTCCATCAATCATTGAAAATAAAGCAATGCAAGTCCAGCTCATCTGACGAATGGTGTTGTGCAAATCCAGGTTATCTGACCAATGAGCAGTGTTCAAGTGGGAGCCAAGAAAGCTTTTGTGTTTTACAGGAAACTACTGCAAATTAAATTGAATCCCGTTCTGACCAATCTTGCCCTAAGGGGAATTAAACTTAATTCCACAGTCGAAGAAACCTAGCCAAAAGTCTCACTTTCAAAAGGCTCAAGATCAACAGTATTGACAATAACCATTTGAGATTCCATACAAGATATGACGCTTGAGAACTACTAGGACTTTAATGAACCTTTATCTTGTAATACTTCAATTACTTTATCAGCTCTTGAGGATGAGTTCAGAGTCAATAAGTTATAAGGGCATGTTTTGGAAGAGTGATTAAGTGTCAAACTCATGATGGCATACCTGGTTCATGGATTGATAGAGATAAGGTGTAATTAAATTTACATTTATGAAATCTAACTTATTAGAACTCACTTTGAATAAGATTCAGTCTGTTCTAGTTTGTAAACATTTAACCTGGAAGAGACAAGCAAGGAGGCAAGGAAGTTAACCACTAGGCCAAATCTGATTTTCCTTGCGGTTTATATTCTCTAAATTGATAAATCAATAAATAAAAGAAAAAAAATCAAAATTTAGGCCCCTTGGAAAAACAGGCCTCGGCCGGCCCTGCTTACAACCAATTTCTAGTAACCCCTTTCTTCTTTCATTCTACCCCTCCCTAATTTATCCCATTTGTTTTTTTTTTTGGCCACAAATCCAATCGCTCATATTTCTTGTTCATCTAACGTTGTGAACCGAACAACAATTCTATGCCATTTTACTTTTAGCATGCGACTAAAAAGTATAACAGATCTCTTTTAGTTGTCCAGTTTTGGGATGAGTCACCTTGCAAGAAGCGCACAAATAAAACGCTTATAAGCTGAAAAATGTATGATCTCATTAAAAGCATAAAAATTTTGGGCCAACGTATTCACAAAGACACAATCTTGTGTGTTTCTTCTTCGTGTTAGATTTATTAAACTAAGTTATATTTATAGTATTGTTAAATTATGATATGTATAAGTAATTAGAACAAGTATAGATTTCGGTATGATAACTTATGATCGAATGATAAGCGGTTTCGATAAGCGGGTAATCCAAACTGTTCCGGCAGTTATTCCCGCCTTTGTTAACCGCCAAAACATTGATGTATATAAACTAGATAGCCGGCATTAACCACCGGCACCAAGACATTTCCTTATTCGATAACGATTTGTCCACCCTTTGTTCTATATTCTGATTTCATCACAAACACACACTATGCAAATCCAATTCGGTACATTACCTAATATGTATTCAAACAATGTGGAAACTTCCGCTGCAACCACAAGTTCTGATCCCCAACATAGTGGTATCAGAGCGGTGTTGGGGAAGATGAACAAAACCGAAATTAAACCCAGTTCCACGTTGCTCCCTTGTCAACACTGTACGGATGAAGCAAAAGGCAAAATCAAACGAAATCAGAGAGAAAAGACATGTTACTATTGTCGCCAACCAGGGCATCAGATTCATGCGTGTAAAAAGAAAGAAACCGATGAAGCGACACAGTTAATACGGCAAGCAGTAAATGAGGGAATACAGAGACAAGAAGGAGAGATTAACAATCATCAGGAAATGATTGTCGTCGGTACCGAAGGGGGGCTATGGAGCGACATTTGGTACGTAAGTTCTGTATTTAAACATCATATTGCCGGAAACTTGAATGTGTTTAAACGAATTAAACACATCATTGGGGTTAATACACGCACTGGTGAACATAATTTCTTGTTCACACGAGGGGTTGGATCAATAGAAATAAAAACAAGTAATGAAACTATGAGAATTCAAAGCGTCTTTTATTCACCGGAACTAGATCGAAATGTATTAAGTTTGGATCAATTGACGCTGCAAGGATATACGGTCAAAAAGGCCGGTGATACTTGTAGGATTTATCCAATGTTTTCTTCTCCGGTGAATAATCCTGTGAATAACTTGAATGGTCTGACAAGAGAGGAGGAAATCGGGTTAAATGAAAAACAAAGAATATTAGATGAAAGCGTGTATGACGATGAATTCAAAGAAAAATATTTGAATTCCTATTTTGAAGAACTCCATCTGTCTACACAAGAGACAGATTGGAGCATCATGATTGTTAAGGCCATGGAATTCAAAGAATTCGAAGACTGCAGAGCATTTATAGATTTATTGGATGATCAAGACTTTGTTCTCAAGTATAAACATATACTTGATTCAAAGTTTGAAGAATTGGTTAAATGGTTCTTATTCGATTACATGGGAATAAAAACTAGACCGGTTCCTCCAATAGCTTCATTCATGAGGAAGGTTAATTTGCTAAGTCTGTATTTACTCGTGGCCATGGACGGGGGTTATCGAAATGTAACAACGGAGAACATATGGCCTGCAATAGCTAAGGATCTGGGATTCAATTATGAAGATGGTGATTACATGAGAGTCACATATGCTATGTATCTTGATGTCCTAGAGTATTACTACAAGTTCAAACAAGTTCAAAAGAAAGTGCAGGACAAGGAGACTGTTCTGGAAGAAGGAATGTCCACCGGCGGTCGTCAAGAAAATTCAAAAATTGCAGGAGATACTCAACAAGATTCTGCAGAGATGGAACCGGTTGCCTTATTTGCAGGTGTTGATGATGAAGACTGGAATAAAAGAAAACGAAGGAAGCGTTTTAATTTCAACTATGCAAAATGGGCAATGGATGAAGCAAATCGTAGCGTACTGGATCAAGCTCATAAACATAACCTAGTTTAAAGGGGGTTATGTTAGATTTATTAAACTAAGTTATGTTTATAGTATTGTTAAATTATGATATGTATAAGTAATTAGAACAAGTATAGATTTCGGTATGATAACTTATGATCGAATGATAAGCGGTTTCGATAAGCGGGTAATTCAAACTGTTCCGGCAGTTATTCCCGCCTTTGTTAACCGCCAAAACATTGATGTATATAAACTAGATAGCCGGCATTAACCACCGGCACCAAGACATTTCCTTATTCGATAACGATTTGTCCACCCTTTGTTCTATATTCTGATTTCATCACAAACACACACTATGCAAATCCAATTCGGTACATTACCTAATATGTATTCAAACAATGTGGAAACTTCCGCTGCAACCACAAGTTCTGATCCCCAACACTTCGTTTCACACATCTCTGATTTCTCAATTAATGAAACCTATGGGCAATCCTGTCTTAGGGTTGAGCACTCTCAAATATTATGGCTTCTCTTGAGGAACAGCTAGTGCTGGACATATATAACTGTTTTGGTGTGTCATTTCTTTGTTTCCTCCGTTAATCGCAAATTTTGATTTTGATTGAAACTCTGTTACGGATTTGGAATTTGATTCGTTGGGGTTACCAAAGAATTCTGCAGAGGTTTATCTCTTTTTCTCCTGTTTGCAATCTTCGATTTGGTATTCAACAGTCATTAAACCGATTCTGATTCCAGTGACAGATTTTGCGCTTGGATTTTACAGTTATTTAGGGTTTCAATTTTGGGTTAGTAAAAATTATTAGTATTATAAACTTGATTATGTTTTATGGCAATATAAGGGTATTTATTATGTATAGAACATTGCCTTATGTTAGTGATAACATTAGTTTGGTAGTTACTGGCAGTTTATTTGCTTGCTGCACGGTTTTGGTTTTCCGCCAATTAACCACCATTAACAACCTTGTATATTAGTGTAACTTCCTGCAACCATGGAAGACACCAAGATATTGTTATTCGATATCCATTCTATCATGTTTGATAAAGTGTTTATGGGTTGTATGCGTGTGTGAACATTTTGATATCCAACAAAAAATCACAGATAGAGAATCAATTGTGTTCTTTGTGCCTTGCTCAGGTAGCAATTTGAAGGCTATAATCAGGTCGCTTAAACAAACAACAATTTGCATATACAACAATGGATTGAATGAAACAATTTGCATGTACTGGATTGTTGATTACAAATAACTGAGGATATGACCGTCTAACATCACAACGTTAAACAAACGCATCACTTCAATCGATGTACCTACTTACATTTTTGACAAAACTTAAACCCAATTACAATTTAGGCAATAACTACACTAACAGAGTTTCTAACTAAGTTTACTTAAACTAAAAAGATCAGAGATTAACCAACAATAAATTTAAAGGACACATTTTCTTTTATCAAGTTACATAACCTATCCTTATACGTGGTCACGTTACAGATTTAAAAAACAAGACGAAATTGCACCCTATAAATCTTAGAAAAGTTTTTTAGTCATAGTACAATTTACATTGAAATGTACATTATATCATTTTAAAGAACAAAATCATCTACATGTAAAAAATCTCCCTCGAGGTACATAAGAAGAATAGACAATGGAACAATTTTTATCTAAAAAATGTATGATACTGGTAAAGGCATAAAACTCTTGAGAATCTAATAAAAAAATTCTTGAGAATCTAATAAAGAAAAGTCAATCCGAAGTAAAGGCATAAAACTCTTGAGAATCTAATAAAGAAAAGTCAATCCGAGGTGACCCTAGGGCCGGATTTGGAAAGTCTAGCACTGCTACATTTGTTCATATATAAAAATACTAGATCTGTTGTTTAAAGTAGTCTTCTATCTATGAGCTGGAGGAGCACATGGAAATCTCACCAGCATTTGAACTTTGAGATCAGTCCATCTCCTTGATATAGCCAAGTGGCTCTAAATTTCCCAATTATGTGCACCAATTTCTATCTATGCATGATCATAATCTATGCAATGTCACATTGGACGCCAAAGCAAAGGATTGAATTTCGGATGATACGCTAATAAAACGTGGTGGATCTGATATATCTTTGTTTAGATCTTGATATCTTGAACACTTCTTTTTGAACATTGATTTGGGCTTAAGATAAGTCCCATGTTTGACATGGGATTTTCCGACTCTGACCACTTTGTAAATTTCAACGTGTTACATTCACATTGCAACTTCCTAATGAGTTTGTGGTCTCCGCACCAAAGCTCTCATCATTCACATATAATGGCATGACTCGGTTTCATTACCTGCCATATATCTTTTCACTAAAGACTACTATAAATTTTCAATCAATCCATCATAGATCTCTTAAGAAGCCACCAAAGTTTTTTGAATTGATGATCAACACCTTCCAGCAACTCCATAAGACTGATATGAAAATTAGAGGGCAATTATAAATCATAATTGATTTTACCAAAATATTATACAAAGCTACCAAACCAGATTCAGTATAAATATTTTGAAATCTTGTTGACTCAATCAGTCCCTAACGATGACCTTTAATTTTACATTCTATTATATACAAACTTAACTGTGTTAAAAAAAAAATTATCCTGGTCTAATTTTCATTATATACAATGCGTGTGATATTCAAAATCAGGAGGAATATGATTGGTAAGATACGCAATTCACATAAAAAAACACTCAAATCAAAGATATATAGTAAATCGTAGATCCACAAAATCGGCTCAATTTTTTATAGAAAACTTGCTAAATTTGCAACAGATTTAAGACGAATACAAAATTTAATCCATAAACAGTTACCTGAGATGAGATCGTCCTCCGAAATCCTATAAGCAGTCAACGATGTTTCTTCAACACCCTGCGCCATGAGATCAATTCTCAGTCATAAAAAAATCGGAAGGCAAAAACTGATGAAAAGATACCACTCACAGATGATTTTGCGATATCAGTGGGCCTGATGAAAATTTGGATGAATCCCAAAAGGATTTCATTAGCTATAGGAAGTTGACAATCCTTCCCAACCCAATCCATTTGTGGAACTACTCAAATCAATGTTTCTGTGATTTTGGAGAGCCGCCATCATTATGTCACTACACTACAAGAAAAGAGGCAATAGTCGCCGCTAAAGCTTAAGGTACTGATCCTCGCCACTAATACTTTTAAGGTCGTCAGTATTGATCCATTTGGAGCCGCTAAAAATTCTTATCGTCGCTAAAGGTGTACAACCACTAGCGACGACACGTCGTCACAATAGACCTACGTCGGTAAAGACTCTGATCATTAGTAGCGACAAAATCTCCGCTAAAAGTCCTTTTTTAACTTTTTTTTAGCATTTACAAAAATTTCAGGTTTTCAACGATACACAAAACCTGCCAATTTCCTGTTTTTCTTCGCAACTCACAAACAAACTACATAAACATAATAATTGTAGAAACATCCGAAAACTACTTAAAAGTTATTCATTTAATTCACATATTAACATCATAACATTGCATAAAACGTGTAAAACTACATCATGTCATCATCACCGCCATTGTCTTCGTGTTCGTCGTCTTGATCCGTGACTTCATTTCAACTCGAAGTGACTTCGTCTTGATCGAAGACGTGGTGGGTGGGCGGATTTATCTAGCATACACACATATATACACAAAAAAAATCAAGAAATTAACAAAATATGTAACAAAATAAAGAAGAAATTCAACTTAAAACAAACTTTACTAACCAATTTAGAGGAGAATTTGGTGAAATAGATGAGAATGAACCGATTTGGGGGAGAACCGTGAGAAAGGTGAAGGGTTTGGTGGGAAATGGGGAGAAAAGGTGAGTTTTGTAATGTAGGTTGTGAAACGAACAATGGTTTGGTTTCAGTTCCTTGTTCATCAAGTGAAGAATGTTGGAGCGCGGTTGAACGTGATAGTTTTATTCTTGGTTTATATATATTCGGCAAGGATCTTCGCGCTGTGAACAAGTTCATGGGGGATAAAGATATGCCAAATGTTATATCTTATTACTATGGGAAGTTTTATAGAAGCGGTGAACACCAAAACTGGTCAATGTATCGAAAAAAGAATTAAAAAGTCATTTCATGGAAAAAAGATTTTCAGAGGGTGGAGGCTGCAAGAGCTTTTGTCTCGATTGCTTTCTAATGTGACCGATGAGTGTAAAGCTAGTTTGACTCAGGTACTTTGTTTACTATTTACTATTCTATACTTAGAATATTCGGTTATTAATGTATGGTTTCTTGCAGCTAATTAAAATGTTTGAGGAGGGAAAACTTTTGTTTGAGAAGTATGTGTTCACTTTAAGGGATATGATGGGCCTCGATCTTCTGGTACAAGCCGTAGCCATTGGCAAAGGAAAACAAGACCATACTATCAAGACCAGAACGCGATTAAGAAGTAAAAAAGTTGAATCTACATGTTCGTCTCTTAAAACAGAAGAAATTGTTAATATTTTGAAAGAACGAATTGGATTCACATTGCAACTTCCTAATGAGTTTGTGGTCTCCGCACCAAAGCTCTCATCGTTCACCTATAATGGCATGACTCGGTTTCGTTACCTGCCATATATCTTTTCACAAAAGAGTGTAAATTTTCAAACAATCCATCACAGATCTCTTAAGAAGCCACCAAAGTTTTTTGAATTGATGATCAACACCTTCCAGCAACTCCATAAGACTGATATGAAAAATAGAGGGCAATTATAAATAATGATTGATGTTACCAAAATATTATACAAAGATACCAAACCAGATTCAGTATAAATATTTTGACATCTTGTTGACTCAATCAATCCCTAACAATGACCTTTAATTTTAGATTCTATTATATACAAACTTAACTGTGTTAAAAAAATTATCATGGTCTAATTTTCATTATATACAATGCTTGTGATATTCAAAATCAGAAGGAATATGATCCGTAAGATACGCAATTCACATTAAAAGATATATAGTAAATCCAAGATCCATAAAATCGGCTGAAAATTTTTATAGAAAATGTGCTAAATTTGCAACAGATTTATGACCAATACAAAATTTAATCGATAAACAGTTACCTAAGATGAGATCGTCCTCCGAAATCCTATAAGCAGTCAACGATGTTTCTTTAACATCCTGCACGATGAGGTCAATTCTCAGTCATGAGAAAATGGAAAGGGAAAAACTGATGAAGGACGATACCACTCACAGATGATTTTGCGATATCAGTGGGCTCGATTTCATCAAACACGGACGATACTGCGGCCATCTAGCTAATTGTCTGACGGCAGAACGTAACCTAACAAAAGAATAACAACGATAGTAGGCTTTTATAGTTGGGTGAATTGCATATATCCCCCTCTAAATCTTCTTTATTGCATCTTTACCCAACTCAAAAAATAAAATTGCATATATCCCTTTCTTTAATAAATACAACTTCAAAATTACCCATTATGAGTTATTTTATTAATAATAAATTATAAAATAACTATTTTACCCTTATCTATACATATAATAAAAGAAACCATATCAGGGACACTTGTCATTATATTAGGCCTTCTCTTATAGATAATTGTTCTTTTAGTTTAATCCTTTTTAATTAATAATTAATTATATATAATCATCCTATTAAATATTATTTACTTTAATATCTTATGGATAATTACTATTAATTTAATCTCTTCTAACTAATTATAGATAACTCTCCTACTAAATATTATTTAGTTTAATATCTTCTAATTAATTATAGATAACTCTCCTACTAAATATTATTTTGTTTAATCTCTTCTACTTAACTATAGATAATTATTATTTATTTTAAATTTAATGCATACTTCTCATTTATAATATTAACTAGGTTAGAACCCTGTGTATTACACGGGTTGAATAAAATAAATATACTTAGTAACTACATACGTTTTTTGTAATAAGATATTATTAATTTTTTAATTAAATTTTTAAATTTGAATCCGGAAGTAATATATTAGTAAACTTAATACATAAATTGAAAGTTAATAACAAACCCGACCGTGAAATGAAACTGATGACCATTTTGATCGGTTTCACGGTTTTAAATCGAATTGTGAACATCCTTAGTAATAACTAATAAGGTCAATTTGTGTTTTTTTTTATAATAAGTTATTAAAATAACTTTTTAAAATATTGTAAAACCACAAAGTTTAAAAAATATATATATTTTTTTTTTGTTTGATGAAGATATAACTTAATTAGTTTTATTATATATCTAGAGTTTGAACCTGAATTATAAACCTGGTTAAATCAGTATTTAGAGAGAACAAGTATACTTTATATACTTTAATATTTCATTTCTTAACTATTTCTTTTATTTTCTCTTCTTATTACTAACTAATTAATATTTCATTGATTCAACTACGTGTCCCATAGGTATATAATCTGAAAGAGAGTGAAATAAGAGGGGAAATAAATCTTCGACTCGCTAAATTATTTTATTATTTAGTATATAAAAATTATTTATTTAACCCGTGTAATACACGGGGTTATAATCTAGTTTTATTAATATAGTTTTACAACCTCTACATAAGTTGGTCCCTTTTTATTAGAATGCCACTAGAAAGATGATGTGGTTTAACGAATAAACAAATTAAATTTTGCTGATATTAAATATTTACCATGATCAAGAATTTATAATCAAATAGTTTAATATATACTAAGCATAAGCATAAAACAAGCAATTCATATTCCACGGCCAGAATTACCATAGCCAATTACAGAATCACAACAATTTTTTAATATTCTACCAAAACAAATTGTGTGCAGTTAAAGATTTATCAAATGTTTAAATGAAAACCAAAGGGGATTTAGTTTAGATACCACTATGAGACAAATGGGAATTTGAGGATTTAATGAAGAATGCTGCTACTAAATTCGCTTTGGTTAAATCCCTTAGTAGGTCCGTAGGAATTCATTATATAATTAATTTTAACACACAAATCAAAACTAATAGCGAACCAATCTTTCACAATCGATGCTGCTGAGATGGAGTCACTAATAGTCACAATGTTGCTGCTGAGATGGAGTCACAATCTCCGACTTGAACACCAAGTCGATGCCCTCCCGACGCCGACTGTAATCAACGTCGGTTGAAACCGAACAGTCATCTCCCCTTCGTTGCGTGTTTTTTTTATTGTCTCTCCTGCAGTGTGATTTTTGTTGGGGTTTTGAAAATTTTGAAAGGGCAATTTTGGAATTTTGTGAAATATAATTAAAGAAGGGGATATATGCAAATTCAATTGTTTTTTTAGGTTGTGTAAATATGCAATTTAAAAGCTACAGAGGGGGATATTTGCAATTCTCCCTTTATAATTGGGTCACCCAACAAAAATTTACAGTTTTTGCCCATTTTTTTTTCATTCTACCCCCTCCGTTTTTTTCTGTAAGTGTAATCGTTCATATCTTCAAGTTGTAATTTTACATCCTAATATTTTTTCTCACCTAGCTATGGTTTTGTAGGTGAACAAACATAGGTAGGCGAGAGTTAACATACATGGATGGTTGTTTCATAAAAGTCAACTTCGGCTAAGTCATTGTTCGTTCATAATAAGTGTGTTCTTGACGTCCTTTGTCCTGCTCCTGTGCTCGGCGTCGGGTACTTTGCACCCTCTGGACTACCACTAGGCGTGCCTTGTTATATGGGATTACATACTTAGGGTGTGTTTGGTATGGCGTAATAGAATGGATGGATAATGGAATAGACGAGGTAAAGGGATGGATCATTATCATTCTCTGTCTCGTTTGGGTATCATGTGAATGAAAAGAATCATTACTTTGTGTTGTTTGGTAGCCAAGAAAAGACAAAGTAAAAAAATCGGTGGTGAGTGGCGGTGGTCGGTGGTGATAGGTGGCAGTGGTAGCGGTGTAGGTCCACCCGGAGGATCGAGTAACCTCTGTTCCCTGTTTTCCGACAAACCCGAGAGTGCGGAATCCAAACGGGTAAGTTAAACCAAGTTACGAACACAAACACAAAGATTCAACGATTAACACTCCATTGTATTAACGCGTATGAAACCGTTACAAAGCAATGTTTACAAGATAAACCTATAAACTCACAATTGTGTGTGTGTTCTCTCGCAAATCTATTCAGACTTGTCTAAGTGTTTCTGTTCTGTGTCTGTGTTTATATAGTACACATGTCGACGAAATCAGGTGGCCCACGAAAACACATGGACGAAATCAAAGTATTGGACGAAATCCAAGGGATTTCGTCACACAAGGTGTTTTCGTCCCATTTGGTTTTCACCAAAAGGGTTTTCACCATAAAGGTGATTTCATCACCAGGGAATTTCGTCTTATGTATGGGCCTAAGGTATTTCCCTACTTGGGCTTGGACATGTTGGGCCATAATCATAAACAGACAACACAAACTTAAACTAAACATGCATACTGCACACACGCAGTAGCAATTTACATCAAACGTTACAAAGTAAAACGCATACCGAGTCAAGACAGGAGGTTGTCTTGACTACGGCCTTCACTTCGTAACCGAGTCGAACCGAGCCGAGCCGTATGCACAAAATATGTATCAACAAACTCCCCCTTGGATGCTGCTCGTGAGGTTCGTAATCTCGTTCTCCATCTCTTGATAGTGCATTCATTCTCGGAAAGGATCTTCAAAGTCTTCACGTGAAACAATCAGGGAGTGTATCAACAAACTCCCCCTTGAACGATACTCGTGAATCTTTTGAACTTCAAAACTTTAGATCCTTGAGGTGTTGATGAGAGATCAACTGCAACCCGATCATCTTGATCTTCTGATTGCATCAATGTCGTGTCTTCACTTTACGGTTTGTCATCTGACACGTTCTCTTCGCCTTTAGCTGATTCTGATGTCGCATCTGCACATACAAGAAAGCTAAACACGTAATGAGAACAACCGCTTGGAATTTAGACAAATTAAACAAAAGACACATATGAGATCAAATCTCATTTAAACACCGACCGACAACAGTTTCAAAGTTTAGAAAATGATCAATTTTAATCCTTTAACTTTCAAAACTTGTTAACTTCGACTGTTTATGAAGGTGCAATTATTTTCCGGCTTAGAATCAGGATTTTGGGTAGGATAGACTCGAGTTCCAACATCGGTCAATCAAAAATAAACTAGAAGCAAAATCTTTTTGACTTTTATAAAGTTTAGATTAAAACACACCTAAAATCTTTTTGGAATTTTTCATTTTTCAAAAGTAAAGATGGAAAGCAATAAATAAATATATACAGAGATACAAAAACTAAAAGCAGTAAACAAATATTTACAGACATTCTTTTTGCGAGTTTCGAGGGTAAGAGAATCATATCAGTGTACGGTCATGCCAAAACGCTCTTTTTGTTCAATTAGTTAACATTTAGATAAGCATCCTATAACAATTATCGGTATTGTTGTCCACTTAAGCTTAACTTATCAGATGTAATCATGACGAGGGGATACGTTAAGGTATGATTTATACTTACCGACCGGTGTTCATCCACACACAACACATTCCCGTATCAATGTATGCACGAGAGTTCATCTTACCGGTGAGTATACCGTTTATCATCTGTTTGACCGTATATGAAAATGTGAGAAACTCACTTATTTTGATTTGAAAACAAGCCCTATGTGATAGAATCACTTATTTATGAGGAACTTGATTTTCATATGCATGAGGGCACAGGAGTAAGTCCGTGAACAGGTCAGTACTTTCGTACAGCAGAGAGACGAACTTGACTCCCGGATAAATATGATATATTATCACTTATTTTGTTTGGACATGTGATTGTTGATCACTTATTGAGGTCGAATGCAATATGTACACGTATGTATGGTATCACGGAAGATCTAGACTCCCCACATTTAAAACAAGTTCTCCTTTCAACAAACTTAGGAGAACCTGAGGTACTTGTTTTTTCATCACACCCGTTTGTATGTTGAGTGTAATTGTTTTGGCTGTTACGTTTTAAAATCTTGACTTGTTGGATAAAATCGGTGTTTGATTTGTTTTCAAAAGTCTCAATTTTATCAGTACCCTTGGAGGCCACAAACTTAACGTCTTTGCATTTCTTCTTGTAACGAGCTCCTTTTGTTTCAGCCTTTGGTTGTGTCACCTTAGGCTTTTGAGCTCGTTGTTGTTGCTGTTTACCCTTAAAAGCGATAGGTTGTTGCTTCGTTGGTGATTTTTTATTTCCAAATTTTCTTCTAACTTCAGCTTTTGGAATTGGATCACACTAAGTTACTGAAACTCTCGGGATCCCCTTTTCCAAAAACTTACTGGTAGTATCTTCAAACACTTTATCAATCAAAGATTGATTGACATTTTTAATTGGAAAAGTTGTGTTTGAATAAATTTTATCATCACCAACTAAAGTGTACAACACGTTATTACTCTTAACGGTAGACACAGATTTCTTGTCATTCTTGACAGGATCTATCACTTGTTTGACAACTGGTTGAACAGCAGGAGTAGGAGGATCACAAAGAATATGATTCTCACTTGGAATTTCTGCTCCTTTCATCTTGTCAAGTGATTTATCCTGGTCACGCATATCTGATTCTGGTTCATCATCAGACGACTCATAGTCCTCAATGATTGGAGGACTTTGTTTCGTAGATGTTGAAGTTTCTGTTTGCTCAGATGATGTACTTGAAGAACTGTCCGATTTGAACCCTAGGCCAGTAGTAACTTCCTCATAATCAAGAGGTACACTGGGTTCAAAACGAGGCATATCCTCTTCACCGGGCGACTTGGTATAGTCGTGTCTCAAAGGGGGTGGACACTTCCTATAACCAATGCCTTTAACGTTTCCCTTTAGTTTCTGAACGTCAATGATGTGATCAAGCACATTTTGTGAGTTAGAATAACTCTCCAATTTGAGCTTGATCGCTTCATATTCACACTTGGCCACGGCTAGCTCTTTCTTGGTTTCCTCAATGATATTAATGTAGTTATTAATACCAATTTTTTTGTTGAAAACAATTTTTGTAAATTCGGAAACACTTTTCTTTTGGGTTTCAATAACTGTTTTAAACTCCTTTTCATTGCGAGCTAAGGCCATGTTTGCCTCTTTTCACTTTGACAGTTCAATAACTAAATTTTGATTATGACTGTGAACCTTTTCAGATTCCTCTTTCAATTCTGCACAAGCATTACAAACATTAGGAGTAGGAGGATCAGAATTTACCTGACTTGTCGAGGCCGAGACATTTGTCATAAAGGCAGCTGATAAGAAAAAGATCCATCTTCAGAATGATAATCTCCCGCATTCGAGCTTTCTTCTCTGAACTCCCGCTATAACCCGAGCTGTCGTCACTTTCAGAAAATTCTTCCTTGTGAACGTGCTTGATGTGATTGATGATCTTCGCATAACATGCACTTCCTCCTCCCAACTGTACGGACCAATTACATCCTTCATCAGCTTGAACAGTCAATGCTGGATTGGTGTTTGAAGGTCCAGACTGGTTCTGGTTCTGACTGTTGTTCACCGCTACTATCCTTCGTTCACGATTGTCTTGATTTGCATTAGAAGTACTTGTCTGATTTCTGAACGGATTCTGATTGCCTTGCTTGCTTGGTCGGGTGCACTCACGTTTGAAGTGACCCTTTTCGCCACAATTGAAACATGTAACCGTATCTTTATCAAACCCGTACTTCGTATCATCTTTGCCTTCCAAGCTTGTTCTTCCAGTTCGAGTCATGAAATCCTTTGCCCTTCTAACAGCACTTGCAAACGCCCACTTGATATCCATAACTCCATTTCATCACGGTCTATCTGCTGATAATCTTCATTGGTCATATTGATGTTTCCAATTTGACCTGCTACCAATCCACAGTAGGAACTGAACAATGTGTTGAGAAGTTCCAAATGTTCCTTTGCAACTTCTACATTGACTTTTGAAAGATTGGAAGTATCAACTCTGACAGTGTTGGTGTTTTGGGGTGAAGGATTGTTGGTATAATGCGCTTGTTGTTGTTGTGGTTGGGCTTCAGGTGGATGTTGAGGTATGGAATGTGACATGTAAGCACTTTGATTCCACTGTGGAAACGGTGATGAGCTTGTATTGGACACAAACGCCGTTTGAAGTTCGGTTACTGAATGGAACTAGAACTAGCTGAAGGACCAAAACCAGGCAAATACATTTCTGTGTTTTGAGGAGGTGCAGTTGCAATCCTTTTAGCTTTCCGAATTTCCTCTTCGTTCTTGTGCTCCAACTTTTGAATGAATTCATAAAGACTGACATTGGCTACATCCAGAGCGCCCGTATGCTTTAGAAGCTCAATGAATGGACTCCACTTAGGAGGTAGAGCATCAGCAAATCGTGCAACCATTTCCGGATGAGTTGCAGCGACACTATAAGAACTCATTTCACTAATCAAATGATAAAAACCAGAAGTCATATCATTTAGAGTTTCATTCTCCAAGAACTGAAATGATTCAAACTCTTTCTTCAATAGATCATGGCGTGTCTTTCTAGTAGCTGCATTTCCATCTCCTCTTGCTACCAATGCATCCCATAAACCTTTCGTGGTCTTACAATATGAGAATTGATGAAAGATGTCTCTGTGAAGTGCTTGAGTGAGAATAGCATACGCCTTCTTCTCCAGATCATATGCCTTTTTGTCGGCTTCTTGCATATTATTAAAAGTTGTCGCATTTGATCCTGCTTCTTCAAGAGCTTCACTAAATGCAGAGGTGAAACACGTCCATAATTCTGTGTTTTGCCCTTGAACGTAATTATGGAAACGACCCTTCCATGATGGATAGTCGTTCATGTAATTTAACTTTGGTGGGCGATTGTTGCTACCCGTCTCATTCTCACTAAGCAAAAGATTTTGAATGCTCTGATTTTGATTCGACACCATTGCCCATTGACTTGAACTAATAGTCTGTTGTTGTTTAGGTATGATACTCGCTAAATATTCGCCCATCGACATCTGTTTTTGAGCTGGTTGTGGATCCGTACTCCAATCCCAAGGACTTGTACAACTCATGATTGATGTTAGAACAATTGTACCTGCTTAAAAACTTGAAAACAAAAAGTTAGATACCTTTTGCAAGTCCTCTGTTTAAAATCACAAGAATAAGAATGTTTGACGAAAACCAAAAGTGATTTCGTCCAGATATGTTTGATGAAAAAGGTGTGATGTGATTTCGTGGAGGGTAATGGGACGAAAATGGTGATTTCGTGGGGGTTGGGTTTTCGTCTGAGAAGAGGAGATGGGTGATTTCGGCTGGAGTGAAGACTTGAAGTGATATCGGCTGGAGTGAAGGTGAGTGATTTCGGCTAGAGTGAAGACTTGAAGTGATTTCGGCTGGAGTGAAGGTGAGTGATTTCGTCCAATGGGTTCACAAGTGATTTCGTCCAGAAGAGTTTACAATCTAATTTCGTTGACTAGTTGTTGGTGATTTCGCCCAGAAGTGTTTTCATTGGGATTTCGTTCAGCTTAACATAAGTTGTTTTCATCCAGAAGTGCACACTGTGTTTTCGATCCAGCTTGATATTATTGACTGAAGTGTTTTCGTCCAAACAAGTTGACCAGCAAGTGATTTCGTTGAAAATAAGAACCAGACAAGAAGATATTATCAAACCTTATCCTCTGACAACAAGACCTCTTTTTCAAATAAGCCTTACCTTATCTGACTTTTCTTACCAACTATCAATCATTCTTGAGTACACAATTGTCAAATAATCAATATAATATGCAACAACACTTATAATTCAAACACAATTCAGATCAAAACCATATATAATTCAAGAACAGTTTGAATAAACCAAGAACACTATGAATATAGACAAGAACAACTTGAATATTCTGGCCAAGTTTTCACCGGACAAATTTTCCGAAAACGATTTTTGCACAAAAGTTTAGTAAAAACCAAATACTAACATGGAAGCATGTGTTTTAACAGTGGTTTTATACAAACTAATAGCAAAATACATAGATTTTCAAGGTTTTGAAGCAAAGCTTTTCCAGAAATATAATTTTTGAAACAAGAATGTAAACTGAAAAAAAAAACTTTTAAAATCTATCAAAACACATGAAAATCGACTTGGTTTAAACAAGGAATCGAGCCAATGCTCTGATACCAATTGTAGGTCCACCCGGAGGATCGAGTAACCTCTGTTCCCTGTTTTCCGACAAACCCGAGAGTGCGGATTCCAAACAGGTAAGTTAAACCAAGTTACGAACACAAACACAAAGATTCAACGATTAACACTCCATTGTATTAACGCGTATGAAACCGTTACAAAGCAATGTTTACAAGATAAACCTATAAACTCTCAGTTGTGTGTGTTCTCTCGCAAATCTATTCAGACTTGTCTAAGTGTTTCTGTTCTGTGTCTGTGTTTATATAGTACACATGTCGACGAAATCAGGTGGCCCATGAAAACACATGGACGAAATCAAAGTATTGGACGAAATCCAAGGGATTTCGTCACACAGGGTGTTTTCGTCCCATTTGGTTTTCACCAAAAGGGTTTTCACCATAAAGGTGATTTCATCACCAGGGGATTTCTTCATATGTATGTGTCACGGCCCTTGGCCCCGGTTTGCCCCGGTCCAGAGCCGTGAGGCAGGAAATCCGATGGTATCTAATTTTAATGACAGCGAAAGTCTTTTTAAACAGGATCGATTATTATTAAAAACTGTTCGTTTATATATAATATAGGGATAAATCCCATAATTTACAAATCATTGATTTCACTGGGAAATCCTTTATTTCTTAAAACATGTTTCTTTATTTATTTACATTGAGCCACTTTCTAAGCTTGTAGTGCTCCACAGCACTTTTCCTGTGCTCACAACAGATCACCTGAAACATGTTTGAAAAAGGTTTTGTCAGCAAGGAAATACTGAGTGAATCATTCAGTTTTACTTAAAACGACACTTTTGTTATAATTTACAGTATTAAGAAATTACAATGTTTCTGATATCAAAGCAACTACCCACAGTACTTGTCACTCGAATCTTTACGGTGACTGTGGTCATATCACCATTGGCTGCCCCAATGAATGACGATTATCACAAATTTTAGGTTCGCCCACCTAAAGTGATAAACTGCAATACTGTGCACAATACCCCACATACCGGCTGTAATTTGGTGATTACATAAACTTAATCACTGTAATTATAACTTTGAAAATTTTTAAGAATTTATAAAGCAATTTGATAAAAAGAGAATGACTCACATTGTTGATTTAACGAGCAGAATATAAGCCTACTGATTAGCCTTTGATTAACCTAATTTAATTAACAATGCACACACAATAGGTTAGTAACTAATACAACAGTTACGACAATTCACGAGATTAAATCCTCACAACAATTCATTAGTGCAATACTTAATAATTCAGCGGATTCACAACGAATGACAGAGTATAGTCCGAATTCGAGCAGTACTCAAACATTCAAGTCGAAATCACGATGAATTAACCAAGTATAAACTCAATCTGAGCGGCACTTAATTAATCGTTGGATAGTTATAATCGATCGGACGTTGAATCGTAATAGTGATCGAGTTATTACCCTGATTGTTGCAGCAATTAGTGATTGTGTGTGTTTAGTGTACTGTTTCTGTGATAACTCCTTCTACGAAACTCGAATTTACGTCGTTCCAAAGACAGATTTCAAGTTCCAAGGCCGACTATTTATACGTGAAATGTGCACCTCCCGCGTGTCGCGACAGATGACACTGAGTCTGTTGCGACTCGCCTGGGAAACCTAGCTAGCCTAGGGTTGCTTCGTCACTAGTGTAGGCTTGATGAATTGACAGTTCGTTATTTTTCAGTTTGTACAACGCATTAAAGAGATAACTATCAACTTAGGGTTTACCCCCCTTAAGTTTTAGGGGCCCTAATCCTGATTCTAAATGTTTTGAGAATTTTAGGGTTTGTGCGAAATTACTTGGGTTTCTCAATTAGGGTTTCCGATTGAGTAAATTAAGATAATAATTAGGACTTTTGATGAGAGTTGTTACATTCTCCTCACCTTAAGGAAAATCTCGTCCTCGAGATTTATTGGAATAAATGAGGATACTTTCTCTTCATTTCTGATTCCAGCTCCCAAGTGTATTCAGCTCCTCGCTTTGAATCCCATTTAACTTTGACTAAAACTAGTCGTTTATGTTTGAGAAATTTGATCTTTCGATCCTCAATTTGAAGAGGTTTCTCAACATATTTCAGCTTTTCGTTTAACTCTATATCTTGAAGAGGTACTACCAGTGATTCATCTGATAAGCATTTCTTGAGATTGGATACATGAAATACATCATGTACTCCAGCTAATTCTTCAGGTAGTTGTAAACGATAAGCAACGGGTCCTATACGTTGGATTACTGAAAATGGTCCTACGTACCTTGGACTTAGCTTTCCTTTCTTTCCGAATCTAACTACTCCTTTCCAAGGAGAAACTTTCAAAAGTACTTTATCTCCAACCTGAAATTCTATCGGCTTGCGGCGATTATCTGCATAACTCTTCTGGCGATCTCTAGCTGTTTTCAGTCTTTCCTTGATTTGAGTTATCTTGTCAGTAGTTTCTTGCACAATTTCTGGACCTGATAATTGACTTTCTCCTATTTCTGCCCAACAAACTGGAGTTCTGCACTTACGTCCATATAGTGCTTCAAAAGGAGCAGTTTCAATGCTTGAATGATAACTATTGTTATAGGAGAATTCAATTAATGGTAAATGATCATCCCAGTTTCCACCAAAGTCTATTACACATGCTCGAAGCATGTCTTCTAGAGTTTGGATGGTTCTTTCACTTTGTCCGTCTGTTTGAGGATGATATGCAGTACTCAGATTTAGTCGAGTTCCCATAGCTTGCTGGAAACTTTTCCAGAAATGGGAAGTGAAACGACTATCTCTATCTGATACAATGGAGAGTGGGACTCCATGTAAAGATACCACTTCATCTACGTACAACTTGGCTAATCTTTCCATGCTAAAGGTTTCCTTCATTGGTAGAAAATGAGCTGATTTGGTTAATCGATCCACAATTACCCAAATCGCATCATTACCTTTTCTTGTTTTAGGCAACTTAGTAACAAAATCCATTGTTATAAGTTCCCATTTCCATACAGGCATTTCCAATTGTTGTAGTAATCCTGAAGGTTTCTGATGTTCTGCCTTAACTTGTGAACAAGTAAGACACTTAGAAACATACTTTGCTATATCTTTCTTCATTCCTATCCACCAGAAATTCTTTCTTAAATCTTGGTACATCTTATTGTTTCCTGGATGCATAGTATACCTAGATTTATGAGCTTCTTCTAAAATCTTAATTCTTAACTCTCCTTGTTTAGGTACCCAAATTCGTTTCTTGTGGAATCTCCAAATTCCATCATTTCCTTGCTCTAGTTCCTTTATATAACCTTTCATTCCTTCAGCATCGTCCTTGATTGTTGTTTCTTGAACTTTCTTTAATTGTTCCATTAAATCTACTTGTAGATTTAATCTAAGAGCACGGACTCGTCGTTGTTTTTCATGATACTTACGACTTAAGGCATCTGCAACTACGTTTGCTTTTCCTTCGTGATATTGAATATCACAGTCGTAGTCGCTTAAAACTTCCATCCATCTTCTTTGCCTCATATTTAACTCTTTCTGCCCAAATATATACCTTAAACTTTTATGATCTGTATAAACAGTAAACTTACTTCCATACAGATAATGCCTCCATATTTTTAAGGCAAAAATTATGGCTCCTAGTTCTAAGTCATGAGTCGTATAATTTTCCTCGTGCTTTTTCAACTGCCGGGAGGCATACGCAATTACCTTCTTGCGTTGCATCAATACACATCCGTATCCTAATTTTGAAGCATCACAATATACTTCAAAATCTTCTGTTCCTTCGGGTAATGCTAAAATTGGAGCATTTGTCAATCGGTGTTTTAAAATCTTAAAAGCTTCTTCTTGCCTAGATCCCCATTCAAACTTAGTGGCTTTACAGGTCAACTTAGTCAAAGGTACAGCTATCTTAGAGAAATCCTTAATAAATCGTCTATAGTATCCGGCTAAGCCTAGAAAACTTCTAATTTCCATAGCTGTTTGTGGGACCTTCCATTTGGTAATTGCTTCTATTTTAGCAGGATCTACATGAATTCCTTCGTGATTCACCATGTGACCTAAAAATTGCACTTCCTTTAACCAAAATTCACACTTTGAGAATTTTGCATAAAGCTTTTCCTTTCTTAATAAAGTTAAGAGTGCATGCAAGTGTTTGCAATGTTCTTCTTGACTTTTGGAGTAAATTAGTATATCGTCGATGAATACGATTACAAATTTATCCAAATATGGTTTACAGATTCGATTCATCATGTCCATAAATGCTGCTGGGGCATTTGTTAGTCCAAAGGGCATGACTGTAAACTCATAATGGCCATACCTAGTTCTGAAAGCAGTTTTAGGTATGTCTTCCTCTTGAACTTTTAACTGGTGATATCCAGATCTTAAATCTATCTTAGAAAAATATCTAGCACCTTGAAGTTGATCAAAAAGATCATCAATCCTAGGTAATGGATATCGATTCTTAATTGTAACTTTATTTAGTTCTCTATAATCGATACACATTCTCATCGATCCATCTTTCTTTTTCACAAATAACACTGGTGCTCCCCAAGGGGATGAACTAGGTTGTATGAATCCTTTACATAGTAATTCATCTAATTGCGTTTTTAATTCTAACATTTCTGTGGGTGCTAACCGATAAGGTGCCTTGGCTATCGGTGTAGTTCCTGGAATTAGATGAATCCTAAATTCTACTTCCCTATCTGGAGGTAATCCCGGTAATTCTTCTAGAAAGATGTCTGGGTATTCTGAAACTATAGGGATATCTGAAAGTTCCTTACTTTTAGTGTTAATGATTACCGAAATCATATACACCATTTCTTGTTTTCTTGAATAACTAGCCAACTTCATTACTGAAATGAATTTCAATGGCTTTCGTGGTTTATCTCCGGTAATTAAAATTATCTCTCCTGTGGGAGTACTGATTTCTACAGAATTCTTATCACAAAGGATTCGAGCATGGTTGGTTATCAACCAATCCATTCCTAACACTACATCGAATCCGGCTAACTTCATAGGTAACAAATTTGCAGAAAACTTATGGCCTAACAGTTCTATCTTTCCTTCTTTCCAAACCTTATTTATGTTAACAGAATTTCCGTCTGCAGTTTCGACTGTAAAAATTTGGCTAAGGGTGGTTAAGGGTAATTTAAGAGCTTGGCAAAATGAAGTATTGATAAAACTTTGGTTTGCACCAGAGTCAAATAATACTTTTGCATAAACGTCGTGGACCAAGAACGTACCGGCTATGACGTCAGGAATGAGTTCAGCTTCTTGAGTGGTTAACTGAAATGCTCGGCCAGTCTTCTTTGTTGTTCCATCAGCTGATTTGCCTTTATTATCTGCGATTTTAGTCAATTTAGGACATTCTGTTTTGTAATGTCCCTTTTCTCCACAGTTATAGCAAACTATGGTTTTCTTTTTGCAATTTTCTTCACGATGTCCTGCCATTTTGCAAAAGTTGCAAATTACATAGCATTTTCCAAAATGATTCTTTTTGCAATTGCTGCAGAAAGGCGGTTGTGCAGATTATCTTCTTCCTCTTTTCTTGAACCTATTATTATCATTACCCACACGAAATCCTTGGGTAATCTTGTGAGCCAATTCCTTCTTTCGATCTTCTTCTCTTGTTCGCACCAGTTCATCCGTTAGGGTATTAGCTAATTCCACAGCATCGTCAATAGTGCGAGGTCTCGCAGCTTTAACGATGTTACGAATTTCACTAATTAATCCCCAAATGTAACGGGAAATGAGTACCGGTTCTGGCGAAGCCAGTGTAGGTACCACTCGAGCATATTCAAAGAATGTCGAAGTATAACCGCGACACTCTACACCTACCATACGATGATTTAGGAACTTATTTGCCATTTGTTCCTTTTCATATTCAGGACAATATTTTCTTTCTACAAGAATTTTAAATTCTCCCCAGTTCATAGCATAAGCCATCCTTCTTCCTTTTGCTTGTAGCACCGTGTTCCACCATTCTAGCGCCCCATCTTTGAACAAGTTTGACGGATACATCACCTGATCTTCTTCTGAACACTTACTTATTGCAATTACTGCTTCGGTTTTCTCTAACCAACGCAGTACTGCAGTTGCTCCTTCATTACCTGCAAATTCAGCAGGTTTGCAAGCAAGAAACTCTTTGAAAGTGAAACCAGGTGTTGCGGCTTTCATTTTCTTAGGAGGTGGAGCCTGTAGTGGATTATTATTGTCATGATTGCCTCCTCCATTTACACTATGACTAAAATTATCTTCCTGAGTACGTTTACTAGGAACGATTTGTTGCGGTTCTATTGGATTTTTAATATCAGCAACGAATGCTGGAATAGCATTGGCTATCCCTTGAGCAACAATATTTTCAATATCCTGTCTAGTCATATATTGGTTTTCCTGATTTTGTTCAGATTGATTCCCTTCATTAACTGGTTCATTATTAGCGTTTTCCATCTGATAATTATTAAAAATATAACTATTAGTATCAAATAATTGTAAATAAAACAATTACACAGAAGCACATAAAATCTGGCAACACAGATATATATCCAAAATCGTCGATGTTTCGACTTCTATTTTGCTTTATATTTCATATAGGCATCCATACACACTGTTTATCTTACAATGTTTTATTTCCCATTTTACAGAGTTATATTTAGCTATTATTATTATTTATTATTATACAGACATTCTTTCCAACCCCACTTTTCTTTGGTCAACTCGCAGTTTAGTAACTTCGCTCCCTCTCGTCATATTTCCAGGAAATTTGCTCCCCCATTTCCCGGATCCTATTCCCTGTACTTATCAGTTCTTCCCCGTACTGACGGAGTTTAGCTAAGTTTTCGTTACTCATTGGAGGATTGGGGATAGGGTCTGGCTCCCACTGTGGAAGGAAAGAATAAGGACTGTTGACAATATTCTGGAATGGCCAGTCATTTGTCCACCATTCTTCCATTTGACCTAAAGGTAGAGTGTGGATTAGTGGATCTGGAATAGCTGGTTCCAGATTGACAGGAAGTTGGGTTTCTAGGTAAGGATATAGATTATTATGGATAGGGCTAATGACATCACAGTTTGCCAGTAGACGGTCGAGATTCTGAAATGCTTCCGATATCTCAGTCATGCTGGATAGCATATATTCAAAATGCAGAGAAATGTTAAGTTAAAACTTTGGAACAAAATTTTAACAAATAAATATTAAAGTTTTATTGCATACAGATTTGTACAAAAGACTACAGGAAAGTGAACACACTCTAATTTATTTATTTATTGAGTATTACTTTTCTATCAGACCAGGCTTATTAAAAGTTTAGAGATTTGCATTTTCTGCTACGGTAGCTATCATATAAAGGTTTGCCCATTTTTCATCTAATGTATCTTCCCAAGGAGACCATTGCCTAATTCCTGGATTTCTGGACTAAACCTCACTTTCTTGACTTGGGGTTTCTTTATTTTCTCCTGTCCCTTTCTAATAATCGAATTTCTTTTATCTTGGGTGAGAGGATTTTCATAATTTGCTTTACGGACAAAAATCCCTTCTTCTAGATCTGCTGGGTGTTTGGAGGAAGAGGTTCCTTTTTCTTTGGGTGTAGTATCTAATTTGTGGTAGATAGCAGAAATCTTGTGTTTACCCATACTGTAACTCAACAATTAAACAGTTAATAAAACATATTTTCACAAAATAACTTTAATAGGCTAAAATCAACAGTAAGCTTAAATCAGTGGCTCTGATACCACCTTTTCTTGTCACGGCCCTTGGCCCCGGTTTGCCCCGGTCCAGAGCCGTGAGGCAGGAAATCCGATGGTATCTAATTTTAATGACAGCGGAAGTCTTTTTAAACAGGATCGATTATTATTAAAAACTGTTCGTTTATATATAATATAGGGATAAATCCCATAATTTACAAATCATTGATTTCACTAGGAAATCCTTTATTTCTTAAAACATGTTTCTTTATTTATTTACATTGAGCCACTTTCTAAGCTTGTAGTGCTCCACAGCACTTTTCCTGTGCTCACAACAGATCACCTGAAACATGTTTGAAAAATGTTTTGTCAGCAGGGAAATACTGAGTGAATCATTCAGTTTTACTTAAAACGACACTTTTGTTATAATTTACAGTATTAAGAAATTACAATGTTTCTGATATCAAACCAACTACCCATAGTACTTGTCACTCGAATCTTTACGGTGACTGTGGTCATATCACCATTGGCTGCCCCAATGAATGACGATTATCACAAATTTTAGGTTCGCCCACCTAAAGTGATAAACTGCAATACTGTGCACAATACCCCACATACCGGCTGTAATTTGGTGATTACATAAACTTAATCACTGTAATTATAACTTTGAAAATTTTTAAGAATTTATAAAACAATTTGATAAAAAGAGAATGACTCACATTGTAGATTTAACGAGCAGAAAATAAGCCTACTGATTAGCCTTTGATTAACCTAATTTAATTAACAATGCACACACAATAGGTTAGTAACTAATACAACAGTTACGACAATTCACGAGATTAAATCCTCACAACAATTCATTAGTGCAATACTTAATAATTCAGCGGATTCACAACGAATGACAGAGTATAGTCCGAATTCGAGCAGTACTCAAACATTCAAGTCGAAATCACGATGAATTAACCAAGTATAAACTCAATCTGAGCGGCACTTAATTAATCGTTGGATAGTTATAATCGATCGGACGTTGAATCGTAATAGTGATCGAGTTATTACCCTGATTGTTGCAGCAATTAGTGATTGTGTGTGTTTAGTGTACTGTTTCTGTGATAACTCCTTCTACGAAACTCGAATTTACGTCGTTCCAAAGACAGATTTCAAGTTCCAAGGCCGACTATTTATACGTGAAATGTGCACCTCCCGCGTGTCGCAACAGATGACACTGAGTCTGTCGCGACTCGCCTGGGAAACCTAGCTAGCCTAGGGTTGCTTCGTCACTAGTGTAGGCTTGATGAATTGACAGTTCGTTATTTTTCAGTTTGTACAACGCATTAAAGAGATAACTATCAACTTAGGGTTTACCCCCCTTAAGTTTTAGGGGCCCTAATCCTGATTCTAAATGTTTTGAGAATTTTAGGGTTTGTGCGAAATTACTTGGGTTTCTCAATTAGGGTTTCCGATTGAGTAAATTAAGATAATAATTAGGACTTTTGATGAGAGTTGTTATAGTATGGGCCTAAGGGATTTCACTACTTGGGCTTGGACATGTTGGGCCATAATCATAAACAGACAACGCAAACTTAAACTAAACATGCATACTGCACACACGTAGTAGCAATTTACATCAAACGTTACAAAGTAAAACGCATACCGAGTCAAAGACAGGAGGTTGTCTTGACTACGGCCTTCACTTCGTAACCGAGTCGAACCGAACCGAGCCGAGCCGTATCCACAAAATATGTATCAACAAAGCAATGTTTACAAGATAAACCTATAAACTCTCAGTTGTGTGTGTGTTCTCTAGCAAATCTATTCAGACTTGTCTAAGTGTTTCTGTTCTATGTCTGTGTTTATATAGTACACATGTCGACGAAATCAGGTGGCCCACGAAAACACATGGACGAAATCAAAGTATTGGACGAAACCAGGCAAATACATTTCTGTGTTTTGAGGAGGTGCAGTTGCAATCCTTTTAGCTTTCCGAATTTCCTCTTCGTTCTTGTGCTCCAACTTTTGAATGAATTCATAAAGACTGACATTGGCTACATCCAGAGCGCCCGTATGCTTTAGAAGCTCAATGAATGGACTCCACTTAGGAGGTAGAGCATCAGCAAATCGTGCAACCATTTCCGGATGAGTTGCAGCGACACTATAAGAACTCATTTCACTAATCAAATGATAAAAACGAGAAGTCATATCATTTAGAGTTTCATTCTCCAAGAACTGAAATGATTCAAACTCTTTCTTCAATAGATCATGGCGTGTCTTTCTAGTAGCTGCATTTCCATCTCCTCTTGCTACCAATGCATCCCATAAACCTTTCGTGGTCTTACAATATGAGAATTGATGAAAGATGTCTCTGTGAAGTGCTTGAGTGAGAATAGCATACGCCTTCTTCTCCAGATCATATGCCTTTTTGTCGGCTTCTTGCATATTATTAAAAGTTGTCGCATTTGATCCTGCTTCTTCAAGAGCTTCACTAAATGCAGAGGTGAAACACGTCCATAATTCTGTGTTTTGCCCTTGAACGTAATTATGGAAACGACCCTTCCATGATGGATAGTCGTTCATGTAATTTAACTTTGGTGGGCGATTGTTGCTACCCGTCTCATTCTCACTAAGCAAAAGATTTTGAATGCTCTGATTTTGATTCGACACCATTGCCCATTGACTTGAACTAATAGTTTGTTGTTGTTTAGGTATGATACTCGCTAAATATTCGCCCATCGACATCTGTTTTTGAGCTGGTTGTGGATCCGTACTCCAATCCCAAGGACTTGTACAACTCATGATTGATGTTAGAACAATTGTACCTGCTTAAAAACTTGAAAACAAAAAGTTAGATACCTTTTGCAAGTCCTCTGTTTAAAATCACAAGAATAAGAATGTTTGACGAAAACCAAAAGTGATTTCGTCCAGATATGTTTGATGAAAAAGGTGTGATGTGATTTCGTGGAGGGTAATGGGACGAAAATGGTGATTTCGTGGGGGTTGGGTTTTCGTCTGAGAAGAGGAGATGGGTGATTTCGGCTGGAGTGAAGACTTGAAGTGATATCGGCTGGAGTGAAGGTGAGTGATTTCGGCTAGAGTGAAGACTTGAAGTGATTTCGGCTGGAGTGAAGGTGAGTGATTTCGTCCAATGGGTTCACAAGTGATTTCGTCCAGAAGAGTTTACAATCTAATTTCGTTGACTAGTTGTTGGTGATTTCGCCCAGAAGTGTTTTCATTGGGATTTCGTTCAGCTTAACATAAGTTGTTTTCATCCAGAAGTGCACACTGTGTTTTCGATCCAGCTTGATATTATTGACTGAAGTGTTTTCGTCCAAACAAGTTGACCAGCAAGTGATTTCGTTGAAAATAAGAACCAGACAAGAAGATATTATCAAACCTTATCCTCTGACAACAAGACCTCTTTTTCAAATAAGCCTTACCTTATCTGACTTTTCTTACCAACTATCAATCATTCTTGAGTACACAATTGTCAAATAATCAATATAATATGCAACAACACTTATAATTCAAACACAATTCAGATCAAAACCATATATAATTCAAGAACAGTTTGAATAAACCAAGAACACTATGAATATAGACAAGAACAACTTGAATATTCTGGCCAAGTTTTCACCGGACAAATTTTCCGAAAACGATTTTTGCACAAAAGTTTAGTAAAAACCAAATACTAACATGGAAGCATGTGTTTTAACAGTGGTTTTATACAAACTAATAGCAAAATACATAGATTTTCAAGGTTTTGAAGCAAAGCTTTTCCAGAAATATAATTTTTGAAACAAGAATGTAAACTGAAAAAAAAAACTTTTAAAATCTATCAAAACACATGAAAATCGACTTGGTTTAAACAAGGAATCGAGCCAATGCTCTGATACCAATTGTAGGTCCACCCGGAGGATCGAGTAACCTCTGTTCCCTGTTTTCCGACAAACCCGAGAGTGCGGATTCCAAACAGGTAAGTTAAACCAAGTTACGAACACAAACACAAAGATTCAACGATTAACACTCCATTGTATTAACGCGTATGAAACCGTTACAAAGCAATGTTTACAAGATAAACCTATAAACTCTCAGTTGTGTGTGTTCTCTCGCAAATCTATTCAGACTTGTCTAAGTGTTTCTGTTCTGTGTCTGTGTTTATATAGTACACATGTCGACGAAATCAGGTGGCCCATGAAAACACATGGACGAAATCAAAGTATTGGACGAAATTTGGATTTCGTCACACAGGGTGTTTTCGTCCCATTTGGTTTTCACCAAAAGGGTTTTCACCATAAAGGTGATTTCATCACCATGGGATTTCTTCATATGTATGTGTCACGGCCCTTGGCCCCGGTTTGCCCCGGTCCAGAGCCGTGAGGCAGGAAATCCGATGGTATCTAATTTTAATGACAGCGAAAGTCTTTTTAAACAGGATCGATTATTATTAAAAACTGTTCGTTTATATATAATATAGGGATAAATCCCATAATTTACAAATCATTGATTTCACTGGGAAATCCTTTATTTCTTAAAACATGTTTCTTTATTTATGTACATTGAGCCACTTTCTAAGCTTGTAGTGCTCCACAGCACTTTTCCTGTGCTCACAACAGATCACCTGAAACATGTTTGAAAAAGGTTTTGTCAGCAAGGAAATACTGAGTGAATCATTCAGTTTTACTTAAAACGACACTTTTGTTATAATTTACAGTATTAAGAAATTACAATGTTTCTGATATCAAACCAACTACCCACAGTACTTGTCACTCGAATCTTTACGGTGACTGTGGTCATATCACCATTGGCTGCCCCAATGAATGACGATTATCACAAATTTTAGGTTCGCCCACCTAAAGTGATAAACTGCAATACTGTGCACAATACCCCACATACCGGCTGTAATTTGGTGATTACATAAACTTAATCACTGTAATTATAACTTTGAAAATTTTTAAGAATTTATAAAACAATTTGATAAAAAGAGAATGACTCACATTGTAGATTTAACGAGCAGAAAATAAGCCTACTGATTAGCCTTTGATTAACCTAATTTAATTAACAATGCACACACAATAGGTTAGTAACTAATACAACAGTTACGACAATTCACGAGATTAAATCCTCACAACAATTCATTAGTGCAATACTTAATAATTCAGCGGATTCACAACGAATGACAGAGTATAGTCCGAATTCGAGCAGTACTCAAACATTCAAGTCGAAATCACGATGAATTAACCAAGTATAAACTCAATCTGAGCGGCACTTAATTAATCGTTGGATAGTTATAATCGATCGGACGTTGAATCGTAATAGTGATCGAGTTATTACCCTGATTGTTGCAGCAATTAGTGATTGTGTGTGTTTAGTGTACTGTTTCTGTGATAACTCCTTCTACGAAACTCGAATTTACGTCGTTCCAAAGACAGATTTCAAGTTCCAAGGCCGACTATTTATACGTGAAATGTGCACCTCCCGCGTGTCGCGACAGATGACACTGAGTCTGTCGCGACTCGCCTGGGAAACCTAGCTAGCCTAGGGTTGCTTCGTCACTAGTGTAGGCTTGATGAATTGACAGTTCGTTATTTTTCAGTTTGTACAACGCATTAAAGAGATAACTATCAACTTAGGGTTTACCCCCCTTAAGTTTTAGGGGCCCTAATCCTGATTCTAAATGTTTTGAGAATTTTAGGGTTTGTGCGAAATTACTTGGGTTTCTCAATTAGGGTTTCCGATTGAGTAAATTAAGATAATAATTAGGACTTTTGATGAGAGTTGTTATAGTATGGGCCTAAGGGATTTCACTACTTGGGCTTGGACATGTTGGGCCATAATCATAAACAGACAACGCAAACTTAAACTAAACATGCATACTGCACACACGTAGTAGCAATTTACATCAAACGTTACAAAGTAAAACGCATACCGAGTCAAAGACAGGAGGTTGTCTTGACTACGGCCTTCACTTCGTAACCGAGTCGAACCGAACCGAGCCGAGCCGTATCCACAAAATATGTATCAACAAAGCAATGTTTACAAGATAAACCTATAAACTCTCAGTTGTGTGTGTGTTCTCTAGCAAATCTATTCAGACTTGTCTAAGTGTTTCTGTTCTATGTCTGTGTTTATATAGTACACATGACGAAATCAGGTGGCCCACGAAAACACATGGACGAAATCAAAGTATTGGACGAAATCCTAGGGATTTCGTCACACAAGGTGTTTTCGTCCCATTTGGTTTTCACCAAAAGGGTTTTCACCATAAAGGTGATTTCATCACCAGGGGATTTCATCACCAGGGGATTTCGTCATATGTATGGGCCTAAAGGATTTCGCTACTTGGGCTTGGACATGTTGGGCCATAATCATAAACAGACAACACAAATTTAAACTAAACATGCATACTGCACACACGCAGTAGCAATTTACATCAAACGTTACAAAGTAAAATGCATACCTGTTGATACATATTATGTGGTCGCGACTCGGTTCGGTTCGACTCAGTTTGGTTCGGCCCGGTTAGGTTCGGCTCAAGCCCGACGTCACAACATTCCTCCGTCGTGCGCCCCAGAGTTCGACACGCGAAGCACGGAGAGCCGAGAACGTTTCCCGCTGGACACATCATTATGACATCATCATGATGATGTCATGATGATGTCAAGACTTTGACTAAGACTTCACAAATCTGAAACAAATTGAGTTGTGTACGTGCATGCATGATTGGGCTTTGACTTCAAATTGGGCTTAAACTTGCACCTGGGCCGAACCCCTACTGGACAACATGTGGGTCGACGAAACACACTTTGTTTCATCGACTTTGATGACTTTGTATGTGTTTCGCCGGCTACAACCGTTTCGCCAAGTCCCTATTCAGTTTCGTCGGCTGCTGTGTTGCTGTGACTATATATACAAGACTGAAGACACAAAACAATACAGAACACACACACGAGAGAGAGAGAGTTTACAGAGCACATTTGTAAACGTTGATTTGTAACTGACTTTTCATAGTATTAATACAGAGGTGTTAATCGTTGAATCTTGTGTGTGGTTTATTTACGTGTTCTATCTCGGTTTGCTTTCCTGGTTGGATTTCGCACAACCGGGTTGGTTTGTACACAAGGATTAGGCGACTAGATCCTCCCCTAGCCGGACCTACAAGTGGTATCAGAGCCTTGGCTCTTCTCCTTGTTAAAACCGAGTGTTTTCGGGTGTGTTTCGGGTTTTTGAAGTTTAGTTTTTCTTGAAAATTTCTGTTTAAAACTTCGAAAATCTGCATTTTTTGCTGGAAGTTCACATAAAAACCTTGTTATTTTTCATTTTCACATGTTAAAAGTTGGTTTTTAGTAAAGTTTCGAGCAAAATCGGGTTTCGGAAAGTTGTCGGGTCACCGAAAAACTCATATTTTTTCTGGAAAATTCAAAGTGTTTCAGGGTGTTCTTGCTTATTCAACTTTTTGATCTTCAAAAGTGATTTATAAAACTTGTTTATGTTTTGAAAATTGTGAACTCATTATAGTATTATTATCAGAGATATCAAGTTGGTAAAACAATGATTTAGTTGGTGAGTCTAGATGTGCAGAGTTGACAAGGGTGTCCTGTGTCAGACAGATCTCACCTACCAAATCAGACATTTTCAATGAAACAGCCTCCCTCGACGAATCAAAAATATTGACGAAACAAGGATCTATTTCGTCAACTGATTTGTGTTTCGTCAGGTCCATTTCTTCATTCATTTAGCCTGTTTCGTCGGTGATAAAACATCAAACAGTTGGGCCAGTTTCGTCGTATAACAAGCCCAACAACATTTACCCTGTTTCGTCAACATACTTTGGGCCCGTTTCATAAAAAGCCCAACAGTTTTTTTAAAGGTGTTTCGTCGGTCAATACTAACTTGTTTCGTTGATTCACAAAGTCAAGTTGTTTCGTCGAAAATTAAGTCCATTTCGTCAATTATCATTTTGGGCTTTTATATTGGGCTTGATTCCTGTTTCGTTATCAAGATAACTCCAGGTTGTTTCGTCAGTTCGGTTTCGTCGTGTTGATTGTTCAATTTTCACAGAAGACTGTCAAATGTGGTTTAATTGTGGTTTTCAAGTGTAGTTATCCCGCATTCGCTTTTAGACATTCAACATGAATCCAAGTTGGTGGGGTACTCCGTCTCCGGATACAGGAAAGTATAGAAGTACGGGTTTGTCTCCTTCGTGGGCCGAAACTCCAAGTATTCAAAGCCAACGACCTATCAAAGCAACTGATATGTTCGGAAATCCATTACCTGTTCGATCTACCGGACCAACAGATCTGTACGGAAATCCGCTTCAACCAGTTCCTCAACCAGTGCCTCAACAGCAAACCCAAAGGCCTCCTGTGACAACTGATCTATATGGCAATCCAATACAAGTTCCAGTAAAGCCAGCTCCAACAACAGACTTGTATGGAAATCCTCTACAACCAGCTTCACAACAGCAAGTCTATCGGCCATCTACTGTAACCGCTTGTTTTGCTGAGGTTGTCAAGGATCTTAAACACGCCAGTGGTGGAGAATCTTCCACCAATGGTGATGAATCTTCTGAAGACGAAGACAGTTCTGGCTACAGTAGAAGCTCGGTTGAAGAATCCTCGACTTCAGGTGATGATCATTTGGATGACACGTCAAGTGTGTCAGTCGATGCAGATGTTGATGAGCTTTTAGGAGAAGCTGCAGCAAGGAATGATAGAAGATCTATTCTGATGGATCAAGCTGTTTATTCTTCTTCTTCTCTCCATTTAGCCGTTATGGCTAATGTCGACAGTTCGTTAAGTCAGGTATGTGTCGATGAACCTACTGCTGTTAATTGTGATAATTGTGCTAGCTTAAGTGTTAAATGTGCTGATTTAGATGCTAATATGTCTGAGTTGCAAAGCAAACATGATGCTTTAAACGCTAACTTGTTTGACTTGCAAAACAAACATGTTTCTTTAAATGATAAGTGGTGTGATTTGCAAAGCAAGCATGAGGATTTGCAAAACAAATTTGAAGTGACAAATATGCACAATCAAAAGTTGATAGTGGATCTTTCAAAATGCAAAGAGGCTAACATGTTTTATGAAAACCATGAAAAGGAATTTAAAACGATGGTTGAAACTTTAAGAAAAGATAAAACCGAACTGACCAAAATGGTTTCCAGAAAACAAACTGACATAAATTTGTATATCACTCGTCTTGAGATAATGCAAAAAGAGATGGCTTGTGTTAAAACTGAAAGTGAGGCGATCCGACTCAAGTTAGACAGCTATTTAAGCTCTAGCTATGTGTTGGATCACATCATTGATGTTCAGAAAGAGAAAAGGGATATCACATGCATCGGATATAAGAAATGTCCACCACCTGTTAGACACAATTATGATGCATTGCCTGATGAGGAGTATAGAATTCATTATGAAGAATCTGTTCCTTTAGACATTGAGGAATTTGCAACGGGACTTGGATACCAACAGGAAGTATCATCAGATTCGGATGTATCAGCGGATACTTTTGTAACTGCTGAACAAAATCAGGATCCTCCAATCATTGTTGAGGATACTGATTCTTCAGATGATGAATCTAATGATACTGACTCAGCACAGTCAGATGCGGTAATCAAAGAAGAGGACATACCTCTCGAGAATCATATTCTATGTGATCCTCCCGCAAAACCTGCTACGACTGTTCTGATCGAGTCCACGTCTACTTCCTCACAAGAGTCTGAGAGTGTAAATTTGCTGTACACTCTTGTTGGTGATGATAAAATCTATTCTGACAAAGATTTTCCTATTAAGAATGTTAATCAATCTTTAATTAGTAAAATTTTTGAGGATTCAACAAGTAAGTTTTTGGGAAAGACAGGATCACACGTTGTGGTAACACAGTGTCCTCCTATCCCAAAGGCTGAAGTTCGAAAACAATGTGGCAATCAGAAATTACCAACAGTGAAAAAGCAGCAAAATCGCACCAAACCAAAAGGTAAATCACCGACTCAAGGTCAAAAGAAACAGACCAAGAAAAAGGACAAGAAGGTGAACTTTGTGAAATCGAGGGGAACGGATAAAATTGACACATTCGAAAACAAATCTAACTTAGATTTTGTTAAACTGTAGGATCGAATTCGGACCTAAATGAGTCGTTTAGAAGAGTTTATCTCAGTTTGAACGGCGGAAACAGACAAACCGAGTACAATTCAGCGAGAATTCAATTTAAACTGTTGTTGTATTGATCAATAATGCGAGTACACGTTCAGACAACACTTCGGCAGCACTTCGTGGCTTACCGGAAGAACACACCTCTAACTGTTTTGTGATTCCACTTATGTGTCCTATTTATAGTTGACATGATTCCGCTTATGTGTACATGACACAAAAGCGAAATCACTACAAACCATAAAAGCGGAATCATCACTTGACTAAAAAACGGAACCTGATCTAGACCTTGACACATGTACGGAATCAATTCTAAAACATGTTGACCGAAAACCAATTTTCATATTCTAATCCTTTTGTCTTATCTTGTGATGATGTCATTGATTACTTCATATTGATGATGTCATCTTTGCAAATATTGACATCATGCTGAATCATCTCTGTAACGAACCCGATAATCGACATAAGACGTAGTCGACAGACGTAGTGCACCAACAAACTCCCCCTCGGATGTTGACGGAGTCTTCAGTGTCGAGTCTTTAATTGTCAATCTACAATCTTTATTAGTCTTCAATCTTCCTCTGAAGTATTTGTCATTGCAAGAATCCTTATTCTCTATCTTCATCATCAACAAACTCCTCTCTCTCAAATGTTGAATATCATGATGTCTTCAGACTCCCCCTCTCAATCTGCTGGGATTGTAGTCTGGAATTCACTTTCCACAGGTTCTTAGATCATAACCTGGCACTCATCTAACTCAGGTTTCGGAACCTGACCAACCTGCAAAAACTCTACCCAAAAATAAATTTTCTGATAACCATTTTGTGGATAAGATTTTCAAATCTAATTTACCACATGCAGGAATAACATTTTATAGCAAAACTTTTCTCATTTCATTTCAAAAATCTTCAAACACTTTCACCCAAACCATTTGTTCATCATGTTTAGCACTCGGAATTTTGAAAATCAGCTTTCCAAAATCAGTTGTCGAAAATCTTTTTGAATTTTTCAAAATTTATGCTAAAACACACTAAAATCTTTTTGGATTTTTGAAAGAAATGAAATGCAATAAAGAAATATTTACAAACAATATTTTCGTGAGTTCGTGCAAGAGGATCATATCAGTTTTTGAGACCAATCACCAACACCGTTAAGCTTCATTTCATTTTAAGCTCTAAACGATTCACTTAGATTGTCAGTATACTTGTCCACTTAAATTTTCACACAAAGTTCAACTGCTTCGAGATATGCAATTAGTGTCTTAAGTACTTAAACTCAATCGCGTGTCCCACCTCAGAATATACTCCCGTATCCAGATCCCAATATTCAGTCTTACAGGTAATTATGACACAAATGATATATGTAGGGGTTAATAAATTATGAAGAATCATGAGAGCTCAGGTCAGAACTACCGTTCAGCAGAGAGATCATGACTCAACTTGCGGGTATGTCCCCTTTAGAGGATCTTTTTTACAACAGCATTGCTAAGCAATTTTATTGTCTTATCATATATGCTGAGGGTGATGCTATGTTTCAAGCATTTGCAGAAAGTATTATTCGAGGACTAGGTCAGAACCATCGTTCAGCAGAAGTCCCGGAATAATACCCCAGACATCATTGAGTATAAAGACCTAGTATATCAGAATACGAGACCTTTCAAACGAGATTTCGGGGGTTACCCATATATCCGAGAGATGTATCCCCACGATATAAGCAAGTTTGAAATTTATGTTTATATCTCGTCACAATCTACTAAATGTGCAAAAACCTACTGGCACATCATCAGTGAGACCGTTTATTACTTTTAACTTTCCAAATCTTTAGCGTGTTGTGATAGTCAACTGATGTACTATCATTTCCTCTTTTATGCAACAAAAGCTCATTTTTCATTTTATCATGTTTTTGACTTTTTCAAATTTTCTAATGTTTTTGTATTTTTCAGAAATTATACTCCCCCTAAAATACAAAGACATCTAAAGGAAATTGAAAACAAACTGTACAAGAACATGACAACTGATATCAAATTGCCTCAATTCTCCATCCACTTGGCATAAACAATCAGAACTCCCCCTCACAACAAACTATTTTCCCATCGATTTCAAAACACTTAAGTTTGTTTTAATCAAATGGTTTTTCCGGAAAATAAGTTTTGTTGATTTTACCACTTGTAAAATTGGGGATTAAATCATCACATTGTTTTTCAACCACTTGTAGAAAATCAGATACAACTTAATGTCCCTGATTTACCACTTTTAAGATCAATCCAATCAAACATTTTCAACCAAACATCATCTGTTGGTTGAATTCTCAAGGTGCCGATTCCTACTCCTCGCTTACCAACCTGGGAGTTCCGGCAATTCCTGCAATATAAATTTTCAAAAATTTTCAATTTTCAAACAAACAACATAAGAATGATGCCGATTCATGCTCCACGATTACCAACTTGGGAGCTCCGGCAAGTCAGGTTTTTACTCTTTGAAGAATATGTCCACCCAAGCCTGACCTTCCTTGGGTGTTACCGAGTCATCATCACTCGGTTTCTTACCTCCCCTCTTCTTCTCGTAGAACTCTTTAACCCCTTTGACTTTTCGATCAATCATTTTTCCAAAAATATGTTTTACGGTAGGGTTAAAGGCCTTGTCAACATCAAAAACCTTTTTGTCATTATAAAATTGATTTGATATCTCAACTTTACCAACTTTCCTTTTGAAATTTTCAGCATGCAAAGGTGGAAAATTTTCATCGTTCATAGTTGGAACTGATTTTTCAACCTTTTCTATAACAACCTTTGGCTCCTCTGATTTTGTGGAATCAGATTCATCACCAGAATTGTTACCTGAACCTTTCACAACCCATTTTTGATTTATTGCATTTTCTTTTCCTTTCAAAACACTCTTTGAACATTCTCCATTCTCAAAGATTGAATTTTCAAAGCCTGTAAATGTTTTGGTTATAAGTTCAGTTTTCTCCACAACTTTCTCTTTCAATTTACCAGAGACTTCCTGTTTTGGTTTGAATATCTTCGGACAATCGCTAGCAACATGACCAACAGTTTTACACTGAAAACATGTTCTCTTTTCAATCTTCTTTGGAACAACATTCTTCTTCATTTCTTCTTGCTTTTTGGCAAGGAATTCTTGATTTGTCTGTTTTCTGAATACTTGTTCTTTCTCAGCCTCTGTCGTTTTCCCTGAAACAAACACAGTTTTTGGTTTATACATTTTTTCATTTTTATAGTTTTTCGGTTGATTAAATCCAAGACCTTTCTTTTTGAAATTACAATTATGGTTTGGTTTCTTTTGGAAACTGTAACCACAATTGTAACCCATTTTCTTGTTAATTCTTTGTTGATCTCTTGAAGTGTATTGTTTAGGTTTTCCAATAAGATTTAAATCTTTTATTTCAGAAATATTAATTTCTGTAATTTTGAAAACCTTTTGAATCATTTCAAATCGGACACTTCTTATTGGAAAAGTCTCATCAGAATATAATTTGTCAGAATCTTTCAAAGTATATGCCACTTTGAATGATTCATCATTCAAATTAGATTTTGATATAAAAAACTCTTTATCATAAACTCGTTTGTCCTTTTTGACTGTTGACTTTGACGCATCTGACTCAGACTTTGACTTGAATTTGGACTCCGGTTTTGACTCCTCTATGTCATCTTTATCTAACACCTGATCGACCACACTTTTTATCAACTTTGACTCATGATCAGTGTCGGATGACGTGTATGTGACATCAATATTTTCTGGCAAGTTATCCGACGGCACAGACTCCCATTGTAAGTTTATTGCCTTTTCGACTCTTTCGGAATTTGGATTTCGAGGTAAAAATCCATTTTCGACCGGGGGCGGACATCTAGTGTAGACCACACTTGGTTTCTTACCAAAAGTCTTCACTTCATCTTTTGTCACAGATTTCTTTTCTTCAGACATTTTCATTTCTTCAAATGTCTTCAAATTCTCCACTACTGGATAAATCCTGTCAACAACAAAAGAAGAAGAACATGAGTAACTGTTTAATAACTTTTTAACTTTCTCAGTCTCTATCTTCTGTGTTGCCAGCTCCAACTCTAAATCAGCACATTTCTTGATATAAAAGTTAGCATCATCCAGCTGTCTAAGATATGCTACTTTTAAAGTATTCATCGCCATTGCTTGTTCACCACTCGAATCAGTATATTTGTTAATTTCTCTGTTCATTGTGTCATACGATTCTTTCAACTTGTGAATATTGTGCAATAACTCATTGTTTTGTTTGATTAACGAATCACAGTTCATGCACTTTTCAGAAACTTCAACTCGTTCTTCATCAATCTTCACTTCATATTCTGGAACTTCTTTGACACTTCTGCTTGATTGTAAAAACTCAGCTCTTCTTCTTTTCTCAGCTTTCGCTTCGTTCTTCAATCTCTCTTCTTCTTCTTCCTCTTCTTTGTTCTTCCTTCGTCTTTCTTCAGCTGCTTCCATGACTTTTCTGCACCTTTCTGCACATTTCAAATCATAAGCATTAGCAAAAAAAACATTAACATTTGAAGTGTCTTTAGACATCTCTTTGGCCATAAATTCTTGATCTGGACAAAAATTGTCCCAATTGAAACCTTCAGCCAGTTTTTCATCATCTTGTTCTGCCAAACACACTTTGCTGTTTATTGGAACATATTTATCTCAACTGAATCCACCATCCTTTCCCAGACAAGCTTTCTTTGAATCTTTAATCTGCATCATTCCATGTGCAGTTTGTGCCTGATGCAATGCTGGTGGTGTGATTTGATGATAAATCGCCTTTTTGTGATAATCGTTGTTTCCAAAAGGATTCTGGGCTCCAGTAGCTTCACGATTTTTGCACTCTCTCTTGAAATGCCCCTTTTCCCTGCAACGAAAACATGTAACTTTTGACTTATCAAAGCCTAAATTTGAAACACTTGCATCAAGAAAATCATTTCTTCCCGTGATTTGTTTAAACTTCTCAGCTCTTCTCATTACACTGGCCATGCACCATTTAATATCCATCAATTCCATTTCCTCAGCATCGATTTGATCGTAATCCTCTTTCGTGAGCATTGGATTACCGATCTTTCCGGCCACAAAACTACTATAAGACTCTAGAACCATTCCCAACAAAGACATTTGATTTTTAGCTACTTCTTCAGAATAATCTTGATCACTTTCAAGATTTAATACAATATTGCATTGAAGTTTTCTTCCGTTCTTTGTTGCAGAAATGTTTGGATCGAATGATGAAAATCTAGTGCTGCTTGATCCCTGGGATGATTTCTTTTCAGAAGAATCTTTCACACTGTAAGCAGTTTCTATTTTCGGAGAAAAATTTGACTTTTCGTTGACACCACCTTTGTAATACAAGCTGATATCTTGTTCTCCATCGTAATTCTTCATACTAGCAATCTTCCTCTGCTCCATCTCCTGAACTTCCAGATGCTTGATAAAATCTCCCAGTGTCATTTTCTTATAATCTGTTTTGTTTGACCGCAGCATCATCAGAAATGTTCCCCATGTTTCATATGGTAGCGCATCTGCAAGTTTTCAACCAATTCATCAGTATCTTTCTTAACACCAAGTTTCGTCATATTTCTCACCAAGTTACAATATCTATCAATTAATTGCTTGACACTCTCATTTTTCAATCCCCGAAATAAGTCAAATTCCTTTTTCATGAGAGACATCTTATTCCTGAGCATATCGTCACTTCCAGTAAACTTTGCTTCCAACTCTGTCCATATCGAATATGCAGTTCCATCATGTTGAAGCAGTATCAAAATATCTTCTTTTATCGCTTGCTGAAGCAAACTCACCATCAATTTCTCATCTCGATATTTCTTTTTATCTGCAGTACTCATTTCTCTAAGTGTCAACGGAGTACCATTCACAACATCGTTCTTTGTGGGCTTAACATACGGCTCTTCAGTGTGTTCCCACGCATCCAAGTGATACGCCTCAACCCAATTTCCAAACCTTTCGGACCATCCATTGTAATCATCAATATCCATGAGTTTGGGTGGTTTCTGAGACGTCCCGGTTTCATTTTCATGCAAAGCATTCTGAGTGATTGTAACTGGACTAGCAAAAGCATTGTAGAACTCGTTCTCCATGTTTCGAATTTTCAAAATGAGCTGTATCACCTTGTAAAATACCTAACAACAAACAAACAACAATCAGTTTAAAAATTTATCGATTAACAGAATAAGACTGATACTCGAACTGGTGAGAATTTTGTGCTGACTGAATTTATGTGAACTGAGTTTGATGTCAAAACATGAGAACTGATATAACTCGGATCAAATTCGAATGACCTGACTCTTTTACAAACACACTGACAAACTTTCAAACAACTTGATGAACTTTTGATACGTGACTTGACTGTCAAAACGACTGATCGAACCGTGCGAACCGACTGAACCTCAAACCTTGTGACCTGTCGACTTAATGCAAACTGAACAATTTTCTCAAACAAATGAACCTTCAATATTCATGTTATATTCAAATATGATTGAATCGTATTTAAAATGAATTTATAATTTCGGTCGAACATATATTGAAATTTAGTAATAATCGGACCGAGCTATTAATGTTTCAAACCATTTAGTGGGCCTCAAATTATCAATAGTGTATCGAAAAGTGTAATGGATTCACCGTAAATCAAACTGATTTGACCATTCTTATGTTAATAGATCAGATTCACATGTATCACATATTATCTATTAGATCAAGACAATTCAATTTGACCACAATATCCATTAATCTGACAACATTTATGATTCAATTTTTTTATCAATAAAAACACATACAAAATTTTCAATCTCAATTTATGTATCACACAATTCGAGGTACTATCAAACGGTTCACATTATCCAATTATTATCTCATGCACATGCCAACAAATATCAATTCATTCAATTTATGATCCTCACATGTTAATATGCTGTTATCAAATTACACTTATCCAACAACACTATTATCAATGGACTGACACTTATATCACCTGCAAGACTTTGAATATGATAACAAATCACGTGATTATCAACTGACATACATTCAACCATAAACGTGTCACAAAAGCGATACCTCAAGTGACACAAGAGCGAAATCTAACTGTCACTAAGAGCGGACCTGCTAATGTCACTAAGAGCGGAATCAACAAATGTTCATAAAAGCGAAATCTGCTGGTACGAATAGGCGAAACCTATGATTACGTCATCTTTCACGAGTTCATATGAGCGATACCTCAAAAAATCTAAGATCTAAGTCGTATTTAATTCTGAAAATCACAAGGATTTGTTACTTCATAATTCCGAGCAATATGTGAAAAACTGAACCGATTTTGACCGTAAAAAGTTTTAATTTTCGGAAAAGAATGGTGTAGAAACAGAAATTTCAGCTGAATTGTAAAAATCTCTTCTTCACTGGCTCTGATACCACTTGTAGGATCGAATTCGGACCTAAATGAGTCGTTTAGAAGAGTTTATCTCAGTTTGAACGGCGGAAACAGACAAACCGAGTACAATTCAGCGAGAATTCAATTTAAACTGTTGTTGTATTGATCAATAATGCGAGTACACGTTCAGACAACACTTCGGCAGCACTTCGTGGCTTACCGGAAGAACACACCTCTAACTGTTTTGTGATTCCACTTATGTGTCCTATTTATAGTTGACATGATTCCGCTTATGTGTACATGACACAAAAGCGAAATCACTACAAACCATAAAAGCGGAATCATCACTTGACTAAAAAGCGGAACCTGATCTAGACCTTGACACATGTACGGAATCAATTCTAAAACATGTTGACCGAAAACCAATTTTCATATTCTAATCCTTTTGTCTTATCTTGTGATGATGTCATTGATTACTTCATATTGATGATGTCATCTTTGCAAATATTGACATCATGCTGAATCATCTCTGTAACGAACCCGATACTCGACATAAGACGTAGTCGACAGACGTATGCACCAACAGACTCCCCCTCAGATGTTGACGAGTCTTAAGTGTCGAGTATTCTCAATCTTCAGTCTTTATCGGTCTTTTTTCTTTCTTAGCATATACCAGGATCTTCTCTTTGGCTCTAACCTCGTCAGACTCCCCCTCTCATCATGATGGGATTGCTGTCTGGAATTAGCTATCACCTTGAGATCAATCCCTGGCTTTATCTCTGATCAGCTCATTTCCTGCATAATATTCTCACAAACACATAAGTTTTTACTTAAAAACAATAAGAAAAACTTACTGAAAATAGTTACATCAAGTTCAAATTAATGACCCTGATTAACTAATCAAAATTTTATTTCTCAAAATCAGTTTTTTTCTTTTAAACGCACACTCCCAAACCAGTTCATCATGTTCAGCACTTGAAATTTTGAATATCAGCTCTCCAACATCAGTTGTCGAAAATCTTTTTGGACTTTTCAAAATAAAATGAAATACAGTAAAGAAATATTTACATACAATATTTTTTTTTGTGAGTTTGCGTAAGAGGATCATATCAGTTTTTTGTGACCAATCACTAGCACCGTTAAGCTTGATTTCATTTTATGCTCTAAACGATTCACGCTGATTGACGATATTGTTGTCCACTTAAGCTCAATCTAAAAACTTTCGACATGCTTACCGATACATTTAGGTATATTTAGATAGCACTAAATTCTTATGGACCCCACGATCTCAGCACATCCCCTCATCATGCAATACACTGACTCAAGTAATGCCTTTAAACTTTATCAACTGTGATTTGTGCGAAAACAAAGCAGAATGTTTAAACATTAACAATCAGGTCGATACTTCCGTATACGCAGAGAAAGTCCAATTTTAAACAAAATAAGAAAAATAAAACAAGTTGAAGTTGTTTAGGCTTTAACCACCAGGTCGATACTCCCGTATACGCAGAGGTGATCCAAAGCTTAAACGAATCACCAAAGAAAATAATGCAGAACGTTTAGGCAACAACATCCAGGTCGATACTCACGTATACGCAGAGGATGTTCGATGCTTAAACAAAATAAAGAAATAAGACAAGTTTAAATCTTTGCAAAATAAAATGCACAATCACAGCGACTTTTTAGCAAAGTTGTGAAAGTTCACAAACTTAACCAGTTTTATGTCTTTCAACAATCAGCGATTACTGAGTAGGCACACAATCAAGAAGGACAAAACTAAGTACTATGCTTTCAACCGTGTTTCCCACTAGAACTAGGCTTTTTCATTTAAGTTTGTATCGTTCTCGCAAATCTACTAGTCTAGCTGAGCCTATCGTCACATCTTTAGTGAGACCGTTTATCATATTATAACTTTCCATTTCTTTAGCGTGCTGTGACAGTCCAACTGATCTACTATCATTTCCTCTTTTTTACAACAAAACTCATTTTTGCATTTTTATCATGTTTTTGGCTTTTTCAAATTTTCAAATGTTTTTGGATTTTCTAAAAATTTACTCCCCCTCGGATGTTGACAGAGTCTTCAACATAAACAAGTTAAAATTTTGAAAAGAAACAGTCAAAACAATTACACACAACACACAAACGGTTGTGATGTAGGACCAAGTACCTTAAGATCACGAAGTTCATCATCAAGCTCCTACGGTTATGATACTCCGAGGTTTGTTAAGCGGAGATCATGTTTTGAATGCGGTGAGTATGGGCACATTGTTAGAAATTGTCCATATCTCACGAAAGGAAAGGCAAAGGTTGATGCCCCCCATGGTAATAGTTACCATAAAAGACCTGTTTCACCAAGACAGGACCCTCGTCTTGTTAAACAACAAGAAGTGAAACAGATAAAGAAACAACGGAAAAATGTTGAAAAGCTTTTAAAACCGGAGGTTGTCCAAACAAAACCTGTTGAATCAAATGTTAAACATGAAAAACAAAAACAGATTTGGAAACCAAAATCGGAAATTGTTTCAGGGGGAGCTAGATCAATTCCGAATCATCGGGAAATGGATGTCACAATTCTCGATGATGACGGACGACCCAAGTCTGTGAAGGCTTGGGTCCCCCTCTCCAACTAATCTCTGAATAAGAGTGCAGGATGTTCCAGGAGGAACTATTGATAGTCTTAGGATTGTTGATAGTGGAGCGTCCATGCACAAGATCGGCGGCACCAGACTCCGAAACATCATTATATCTAGGAGTTGTTGCCTTTGATGGAGAGATGAGAAAAGAAGACAAAAATGTCTGATGAAAGAATGTTGTTGAATGAAGTTGAAAAATTCGACATGATGAGATATGTGCCAAAATGTGGTTGTTATGGTTTTTGATCTGGTCCTCAGGAAAGATTCAAATGAAAAGTACGCGCCTGCAGCACGTCTGAAGCTTTTCGAAGATTCATGGATTTTTTCTTCCACAAGAAGTTCAAAGTCCACAAGATGAACGTGTAGGGTACTTTTCTTCGCGGTGTGATTGAAGAAAATGTGGTGGTTGAACAAACCAACCGGGTGTGCGGATGCCTTGGCGTGGATTGAACAACCGCACACTACTTCTCAAAGAGAAAGACAAAGACCTTCGCTGGTACAATGTGGAAGACCAGCCGGACCCAGAGGTTTTTGATCTTGTTGCTGTGAAGGGATTTCAGTAGCTACAAAATCGACTTTGAAATCCACACCTGGTGGATATCCAGTTTGGGAGAGCACTCAGATTCCTGGCAATGCACGAAGCAGTTGCAGGATACGGTTTTAAATTTCTAATCTCTCCTATACTTGTCGATATTTAAGCTGCTTTATGAATTATTATCATCTCATACAGCACTCTTTGACCAGACACGTTGATCTCGAATATCACCTCACACGTAATTGTTTAACTATGAAACTCATCAATGTTGTCATGGTCCGCACCGATGACCAATGCGCCGACCTTTTTACCAAAGCATTTGACAAATCAAGATTTGACTTTTTATTACTGGTAAACGGCATTAAGGTCAAGCAAGAGTAAAACCAACATCGGAAAATCATTTTTGTAAATACCTTTGTGTTTTAAATTGTCACGGCCCTTGGCCCCGGTTTGCCCCGGTCCAGAGCCGTGAGGCAGGAAATCCGATGGTATCTAATTTTAATGACAGTGGAAGTCTTTTTAAACAGGATCGATTATTATTAAAAACTGTTCGTTTATATATAATATAAGGATAAATCCCATAATTTACAAATCATTGATTTCACTGGGAAATCCTTTATTTCTTAAAACATGTTTCTTTATTTATTTACATTGAGCCACTTTCTAAGCTTGTAGTGCTCCACAACACTTTTCCTGTGCTCACAACAGATCACCTGAAACATGTTTGAAAAAGGTTTTGTCAGCAGGGAAATACTGAGTGAATCATTCAGTTTTACTTAAAACGACACTTTTGTTATAATTTACAGTATTAAGAAATTACAATGTTTCTGATATCAAACCAACTACCCACAGTACTTGTCACTCGAATCTTTACGGTGACTGTGGTCATATCACCATTGGCTGCCCCAATGAATGACGATTATCACAAATTTTAGGTTCGCCCACCTAAAGTGATAAACTGCAATACTGTGCACAATACCCCACATACCGGCTGTAATTTGGTGATTACATAAACTTAATCACTGTAATTATAACCTTTGAAAATAAACATGATTTTGAAAGTAATTTGATAAAAAGGGAATGACTCACATTGTAGATTTAACGAGCAGAATATAAGCCTACTGATTAGCCTTTGATTAACCTAATTTAATTAACAATGCACACACAATAGGTTAGTAACTAATACAACAGTTACGACAATTCACGAGATTAAATCCTCACAACAATTCATTAGTGCAATACTTAATAATTCAGCGGATTCACAACGAATGACAGAGTATAGTCCGAATTCGAGCAGTACTCAAACATTCAAGTCGAAATCACGATGAATTAACCAAGTATAAACTCAATCTGAGCGGCACTTAATTAATCGTTGGATAGTTATAATCGATCGGACGTTGAATCGTAATAGTGATCGAGTTATTACCCTGATTGTTGCAGCAATTAGTGATTGTGTGTGTTTAGTGTACTGTTTCTGTGATAACTCCTTCTACGAAACTCGAATTTACGTCATTCCAAAGACAGATTTCAAGTTCCAAGGCCGACTATTTATACGTGAAATGTGCACCTCCCGCGTGTCGCGACAGATGACACTGAGTCTGTCGCGACTCGCCTGGGAAACCTAGCTAGCCTAGGGTTGCTTCGTCACTAGTGTAGGCTTGATGAATTGACAGTTCGTTATTTTTCAGTTTGTACAACGCATTAAAGAGATAACTATCAACTTAGGGTTTACCCCCCTTAAGTTTTAGGGGCCCTAATCCTGATTCTAAATGTTTTGAGAATTTTAGGGTTTGTGCGAAATTACTTGGGTTTCTCAATTAGGGTTTCCGATTGAGTAAATTAAGATAATAATTAGGACTTTTGATGAGAGTTGTTACATAAATTTATCTTAGTTTGTTGATTTTAGGGGGAGTAAATCCAAAATTTGAAAATTCAAAAACATCGAAAAATTTCAAAATCACAAAAACAATAGAAAAACAAAAATGAGTTTCCTGGCGAGCAAAAGAGAAAATGATAGTACATCAGTGGTCTGTCTAAACCTCTTTAAACCTAAACTGAAAAACGATAAGCAGCTATATATAAGATGTATCGGTAGGCTCACAATCATTTTAAAGTGTGCAGGGTGATATAAACTTAAATCGACTGAAGACCTGGTGGGAACCACTCATTGGCATATGGTCTTAGTATCGAAATTTCGTTTGATAGATTGCCGAGGTTCTGAGATATTCGGTCTTTATGCTGCTTATCATCTGGGTATCATGGTTGTATCTTTTTCCGAAAAATAACGGGGACACAAGTCTAGATCTTCCATGATACTATACATACGTGTACATATTGCATTCGACCTCAATAAGTGATCAACAATCACATGTCCAACAAATAAGTGATAAAATATCACATTTATCCGGGAGTCAAGTTCGTCTCTCTGCTGTACGAAAGTACTGACCTGTTCACGGACTTGCTCCTGTGCCCTCATGCATATGAAAATCAAGTTCCTCATCAATAAGTGATTCTATCACATAGGGCTTGTTTTCAATCAAAATAAGTGAGAATCTCACATCATATACGGTCAAACAGATGATAATCGGTATACTCACCGGTAAGATGAACCCTCGTGCATACCTTGATACGGGAATGTGTCGTGATGTGGATGAACACTGGTCGGTAAGTATAAATCATACCTTAACGTATCCCCTCGCCATGATTACATCTGATAAGTTGAGCTTAAGTGGACAACAATACCGATAATCGTTATAGGATGCTTATCTTAATGTTAACTAATTGAACAACAAGAGCGTTTTGGCATGACCGTACACTGATATGATTCTCTTACCCTCGAAACTCACAAAAAGAATGTCTGTAAATATTTATTTACTGCTTTAAATTTCTGCATCTCTGTGTATATTTATTTACTGCTTTCTGTCTTTACATTTGAAATATTCAAAAATACCAAAAAGATTTTAGGTGTGTTTTAATATAAACTTTCTAAAAGCCAAAAAGATTTTATTTCTATTTTATTTTCGATCGTACGATGTTGGAGCTCGAGTCTTCGTTACCTGAAACCTGAACGAAAACCGAATTGACTAAATCTTCATAAACGGTCGAAATTTGCAAGTTTTGAAAGTTAAAGCCTAAAATTGACAAATTTCATAAACTTTCAAACTGTCGGATGGTAGTTGATTGATATATGGTCATACGTGTGTTGTTTGTGTATACTAACTACTTTCCAAGCAGTTCTTATCATTACGCGTTTAGATTTCTTGCATGTGCAGATTCTAAAGGCAAGGAGAACATGTTCGATGACAAGCAATGGAATGAAGACACAACGAGAAAGGCACTCAAATGATGAAGATGATCGAGTTGCCGCCGGCCATCATCAACACCACAAGGATCTCAAGTTCTGAAAATCAAGTCATTCACGAGCATAACTCAAGGGGGAGCTTATGTTAAGGGGGAGTTTGTCAACACACTTCCTAAATGAAAGCGGGAGTTTGTTAATACACTTTCTACTTACAACGCGTGAAGACTTTGAAGATCCTCCGACATGGAAGATGAACCTCACGAGTAGCGTCCAAGGGGGAGTTTGTTGATACATATTATGTGGTCGCGACTCGGTTCGGTTCGACTCAGTTTGGTTCGACCCGGTTAGGTTCGGCTCAAGCCCGACGTCACGACATTCCTCCGTCGTGCACCCCAGAGTTCGACACGCGAAGCACGGAGAGCCGAGAACGTTTCCCGCTGGACACATCATCATGACATCATCATGATGATGTCATGATGATGTCAAGACTTTGACTAAGACTTCACAAATCTGAAACAAATTGAGTTGTGTACGTGCATGCATGATTGGGCTTTGACTTCAAATTGGGCTTAAACTTGCACCTGGGCCGAACCCCTACTGGACAACATGTGGGTCGACGAAACACACTTTGTTTCGTCGACTTTGATGACTTTGTATGTGTTTCGCCGGCTACAACCGTTTCGCCAAGTCCCTATTCAGTTTCGTCGGCTGCTGTGTTGCTGTGACTATATATACAAGACTAAAGACACAAAACAATACAGAACACACACACGAGAGAGAGAGAGTTTACAGAGCACATTTGTAAACGTTGATTTGTAACTGACTTTTCATAGTATTAATACAGAGGTGTTTATCGTTGAATCTTGTGTGTCGTTTATTTACGTGTTCTATCTCGGTTTGCTTTCCCGGTTGGATTCCGCACAACCGGGTTGGTTTGTACACAAGGATTAGGCGACTAGATCCTCCCCTAGCCGGACCTACAATACCGAGTCAAGACAGGAGATTGTCTTGACTACGGCCTTCACTTCGTAACCGAGTCGAACCGAGCCAAGCCGTATCCACAAAATATGTATCAACAAGTGGTAGTCGGAGGTGATAGGTGGCAGTGGTAGCTGTGGTCGGAGGTGGTGGCAGTGGTGGATGGGGGCGGGGCAGAAGTGGGTGGGTGGCATCGGTAGTGATGGTTGCGGGTTACGGTAGGGGCGGAAGCGTGTGACGGCGGTGGCGGGTGATGGCGGAGGCAGATGTGGGTCATGGCGACGGTAGTCGTGGTGGTGGTGTCTGTAGTGAGTGATGGACGGTGGCGGTGGAGGTGGGTGACAGCTGAGTATTACGTGACGCCAACAGTTACTTGGGTAATACTTGTAGGAATTACGGTCTGGAGTTGTTGTGCAATCATCTGTGCTATATCAGTCACAGGCATATTATTTGCTCTTTTAAGGGCCATTTCTATAATAACACAAAATGCATATCAATTGGTACTACATTAAACATTTTAGTACATATAAAACTATAAAGTCAATATCATATATATAAAAGTCGCTATACAAATATCAAAATTGACATGTAGGTCAAAATGATTTACAATTCCAACTCCATTTATTTTCATTGCGCCTCATCCCTTATTTGTTTATTCCTACTAATCTAGTCGTCCATACATAATAAAGTAAGTTTATATCCTCTTATATGTTAAGCTAAGTGTCTTTGTATAGGTAAACAAGCCGAGGATAAGAAGTATTGTTTTTGAAGTTGCTATCACTGCCAAAGAAACCTAGACAAAACTCTCACTATTTCAAAGACTCAAGAACAACATCCATGAACAAAAAGGGTTCCATGATTTCTTACAAGATATGAGGTTTTAGTTTGCATGAAAACTCTAGTGATACTTTTTTTTTTATTTAGATAACTTCTTTGGTTACTCGTGTAGAGCAGTAAGTTTCTTAAATTTGTTTGTGTTTATAACCTACGTCAAAAATAATTATTGGTTTATTTGGTAAAGGGGGAATGAAATTCAAACACAGTGACTCAAACAAGTTCTTTCGAATAGCTATCTTAGTCCATCCCATCAAATCTGTTTTGGTGATTTATGTTCACTTTCTACTTCCTTAATGATTTTGCTTTTAATTTTCATGTCTTGCCTTGCCTTGCCTTGTGGAATATTACATGCAAGGATTTAAGCTGTTAACTCTCATAAATGAACAAGATACAAAAGGAGTGACGGACAATGTAATAAATATATGTGAATTACATGCATAGATTATGATAAAGAAAATGTATGATTTGAATTTATGCCAACAAATCCTCCCGTTTGAATCCATAGAAAGAAGAACAATCAGAATCTTATAAAAGGTAGGTTTTATTAGTTTTATTGCATATGTGTATATTCAATTAAAGATTATGCCATCATAAATCGATCAATGTGGAACGAAGTATGCAATCTCGAATAATTTGACTCTCAAATCTTTGCAACCAATATTACTCTTATAGCCCATAAAAAATTTATGGGATTCTTTCGAAAAATGTTTCCTTAAACAACTCCATCATCATATGTATAGTGATATCGTCTTTGATCCTCATTCGCTTTAGAAAACTAAATCACACATTCCTTTTCAATCATATATATAACTAGCTGTGAAGATTACTTTATCCCCAATGGTGCAATGGTGCATTCGATGAATAGGATTTGTAGCAAGGTGTAAACCACATTGGATTTTGAGTTACTAATTATAAAAATTTGGATGAATCCCAAAAGGATTTCATTAGCTATAGGAAGTTGACAATCCTTCCCAACCCAATCCATTTGTGGAACTACTCAAATCAATGTTTATGTGATTTTGGAGAGCCGCCATCATTATGTCACTACACTACAAGAAAAGAGGCAATGGTCGCCGCTAAAGCTAAAGGTACTGATCCTCGCAACTAATACTTTTAAGGTCGTCAGTACCGAACCATTTGTCGCCGCTAAAAATTCTTATCATCGCTAAAGGTGTACAACCACTAGCGACGACACGTCGTCACAATAGACCTACGTCGGTAAAGACTCTGATCATTATTAGCGATAAAATCTCCGCTAAAAGTCCTTTTTTAACTTATTTTTTTTTTTGCATTTACAATAATTTCCGTCAACGATACACAAAACCTGCCAATTTCCAGTTTTCCTTCGCAACTCACAAACAAACTACATAAACATAATAATTATATAAACATCCTAAAACTACTTAAAAGTTATTCATTTAATTCACATATTAACATCATAACATTGCGTAAAACGTGTAAAACTACATCATGTCATCATCACCGCCATTGTCTTTGTGTTCGTCGTCTTGATCCGTGACTTCATTTCAACTCGAAGTGACTTCTCTTGATCGAAGACATGGGGGGTGGGCGGATTTATCTACCATACACACATATATGCACAAAAAAATCAAGAAATTAACAAAATATGTAACAAAATAAAGAAGAAATTCAACTTAAAACATACTTTACTAACCGATTTAGAGGAGAATTTGGTGAAATTGATGAGAATGAACCGATTTGGGGGAGAATCCGTGAGAAAGGTGAAGGGTTTGGTGGGAAATGGGGAGAAAGGGTGAGTTTTGTAATGTAGGCTGTGGTTTTGTTTCAGTTCCTTGTTCATCAAGTGAAGAATGTTGGAGCACGATCGAACATGATAGTTTTATTCTTGGTTTATATATATTCGGGAAGAATCTTCGCGTTGTGAACAAGTTCATGGGGGATAAAGATATGCCAAATGTTATATCGTATTACTATGGGAAGTTTTATAGAAGCGGTGAACACCAAAACTGGTCAATGTATCCAAAAAAAGAATTAAAAAGTCTCTTCCTGGAAAAAAAGATTTTCCGTCTTGCAGGTAATTAAAATGTTTGAGGAGGGAAAACTTTTGTTTGAGAAGTATGTGTTCACTTTAAGGGATATGATGGGCCTCGATCTTCTTGTACAAGCCGTAGCCATTGGCAAAGGAAAAGAAGACCTTACTATCAAGACCAGAACACGATTAAGAAGTAAAAAAGTTGAATCTACATGTTCGTCTCTTAAAACAGAAGAGTTTGTAGTCTCCGCACCAAAGCTCTTGTTGATGCAGATTTTGTGTCCGATGCTTGTCGAATAGATTAGTTTTATTTTACGCTGAATTTGTAATAGTTAGTGAAACGGTCTATCGAACGTGTATAGACCCGCTCGTTTGAAGTGGTCAAACGAGAGGGTTATTCGGTTGACCGTGTGTGCTTGCAAGACAAGGGGTGTGACTATAAATAGAAAACCCTTGTCATTTGCAACACAAGGAAGTTGGAGGAGGTTTGAGACCTCACCGGGAGAGATCACCACTTGGTCTCTCCCCGGATGTATACTCCTTTGGTATTAGTTCGGCTAGCTTGTTAATCGGGCCGATTTGTAATGTTTTACTACCGGATTAATACAAAGTTGTTTGTTTATCATCTCTAATCTTCCCGTGTATGAACATAATCACACGAATCACGGTTTCGGTCACGAAACTCGGTCCTACAATTGGTATCAGAGCCATGGTGCCCGATTTAGTAAATCTAACCATTTACTAAGTCACATGTGCTCTAGATCTGTGATTTTAGTGATTTTTGTTCAAGAAGAAAAGTTGGGTGAAAATGAGAAAAACTCAGATCTGGACCCGAATATTCAGATCTGTGCTGAAACGAGTGTTGGGTTTTATGTTTTTCACCTAAATATTCAAGTTATCATCATCAAAAATTGTATACAAAGTGTTTTCGTCAAATCTGCATAAGAACAGTCGCTGTGTTCTTGATGTTCTTGGTGGCTGCTTAAAGACCCGAAAGATGAAAAAGGTGCTCGAAAGATGAGACCTTGGGTCGAAGGATGCAGATCTGGATCGAAAGATACCAGATATTTGTGGGAACCCTCAACTACTTCGAAAGATTATCCTCGAAGGATATCTTTCGACCTGATCCATCTTCGAAAGATACCAGATATTTGTGGGAACCCTCAACAACTTCGGAAGATACCAGATATTTGTGGGAACTCTCAACAACTTCGAAAGATGATCCTCGAAGGATATCTTTCGACCTGATCCATCTTTCGAAAAGTCTGATCAGCTCGAAGGATATCTTTCGACCTGATCCATCTTTCGAAAAGTCTGATCCTCGAAGGATATCTTTCGACTCGATTGTTGCTGGGTATCGCAGTTTTGTTGCTGGATTTCGAAAATTAGAAGATGTTGTCGGCTGAATGTTTGATTTCAGCAATTTTCGGGATGTTGCGGCATGATGAAAACAAGAGATGGTGAAAACTTGATAGTTTGAAAAATGTGGGGTAGTCACGGTTACCGATGCAAATGTCAAAAATGGTGACGCGACTATTATGGGCCAAAAACAAAATGGTATGTTCACTTCCGCACGTCAATGTTTATGATTGTTACCGGTTATTCGTAAATGTTCGAAAGCATTTTGTTTATTGTCATATTCTCGCATTTGAAGACAAACGTATGAACCTAGAATGTCAATACCGGTCCTAACGAGTTCACAAAGTCTTTGGAGGGATACAAGTCGGATCCTACGGGGTACTAGGCGAAATTTCTTTATCAACTAGAATATGCAACGAAGAAATCTTTTTGTTTATTGTCATATTCTCGCATTTGGTAACGAATGAATGAACCTAGAATGTCAATACCGGTCCTAACGAGTTCACAAAGTCTTTGGAGGGATACAAGTCGGATCCTACGGGGTACTAGGGGACGTTCTTATTCAACTAGAATATGCAAAGAAGAAAGTCGTTTTCGTGATTTTTCGGAACCGAGAACATTCAATGAAGATTGACGACAGTTCCGCTTAGTGGAGGGAATTGGTGAACATTTGACGACAGTTTCTTTGAAGTGGAAAGAATCTGTTAAGGTTTAGAGATTTTACCAAAGAAATGGGGGAAATTTTTTTTTTCGTATGTTGAATTTCTTCGGTAAATTTCTAAACGCAATCACAGGTGGTAGAGTTTGTGATTTTCTGGTGATACTAATGGTTCGGCGTGGAATGTTTTGCACATACACATATTTGAGGATTTTAATTAATTCTCCAGCCAGCGTGAAGGGTTTTGCACGGAAAAATACAGGTTTCTAAAGTCTACAGTAGTTACAAAAGCGCTGTTCACTGAAGACCTGGGGAATCTTTATGAAAGCTGATAGTTCAAGACTGAAGACCTGCAGGATTCAGTTTTGGGTTTGATGTTTCTTTGGGATTTTACAGGGATCTGGGGGTAACTCAATTCGTTGAGTTTGCAAACGATGTACTTGGTCTAGCTGACTTCCTGAGTACTGATGCTGAAGATCCGTAGTGCATTACGTGGTCAACTTCACAAAGGCGACACAATGAGATCTGGATGTAGTTCAACTAAGCATGCTGGTTGAGCTTGCAAGGGATACACTTGGTCTAGCTGACTCTCCTGAGTGTTGATGCTGAAGATTAAAGTGCATTACTTGGTCGATTCCACAAAGACGGTTTACAGAAGACAGTTCACCAGAAATCTCTATCAATGTAGTATGCTTGTATGAAATAGAGTTCTTATGACAAGATCAAGACTTGATGCAGTTCTTAAAGATTGGAACCCTTATCAAATGCCGGTTGGAGTATTGGAAGATCAGCGGAAGATCGGTCAATTGAGGAAATTGCACAACACCCAACACGGATACGCGTACTTTAAGGGGGAAATATTATACAAGGAGCATCAAGATACTACTTACCTGGATCATTGGTCAAGGGGGAATTTGTTAACACAGAGAAGATGAATACTTGACTGAAGATCGATTGCAGTTGCATTTTTAGCATTCGACAGCAACGGACAAGGGGGAATTTGTTGATGCAGATTTTGTGTCCGATGCTTGTCGAATAGATTAGTTTTATTTTACGCTGAATTTGTAATAGTTAGTGAAACGGTCTATCGAACGTGTATAGACCCGCTCGTTTGAAGTGGTCAAACGAGAGGGTTATTCGGTTGACCGTGTGTGCTTGCAAGACAAGGGGTGTGACTATAAATAGAAAACCCTTGTCATTTGCAACACAAGGAAGTTGGAGGAGGTTTGAGACCTCACCGGGAGAGATCACCACTTGGTCTCTCCCCGGATGTATACTCCTTTGGTATTAGTTCGGTTAGCTTGTTAATCGGGCCGATTTGTAATGTTTTACTACCGGATTAATACAAAGTTGTTTGTTTATCATCTCTAATCTTCCCGTGTATGAACATAATCACACGAATCACGGTTTCGGTCACGAAACTCGGTCCTACAGCTCTCATCGTTCACATATAATGGCATAACTCGGTTTGGTTACCTGCCATATATCTTTTCACAAAAGAGTGTAAATTTTCAAACAATCCACCATAGATCTCTTAAGAAGCCACCAAAGTTTTTTTGAATTGACGATCAACACCTTCCAGCAACTCCATAAGACTGATATGAAAAATAGAGGGCAATTATAAATCATGATTGATTTTATCAAAATATTATACAAAGATACCAAACCAGATTCAGTATAAATATTTTGACATCTTGTTGACTCAATCAATCCCTAACAATGACCTTTAATTTTAGATTCTATTATAAACAAACTTAATTGTGTTAAGAAAAATTATCTTGGTCTAATTTTCATTATACAATACGTGTGATATTCAAAATCAGGAGGAATATGATCCGCAATTCACATAAAAAAAACCCTCAAATCAAATATATATAGTAAATCGCAGATCCACAAAATCGGCTCAAAATTTTTATAGAAAACGTGCTAAATTTGCAACAGATTTAAGAGGAACACAAAATTTAATCGATAAACAGTTACCTGAGATGAGATCGTCCTCGAAATCCTATAAGCAGTCAACGATGTTTCTTCAACACCCTGCACAATGAGATCAATTCTCAGTCATGAAAAAATCGAAAGGCAAAAACTAATGACGGACGATACCACTCACATATGATTTTGCGATATCAGTGGGCTCGATTTCATCAAACACGGACGATCCTGCGGCCATCTTTTAATTGTCTGACGGCAGAATATAACCTAACCAAAGAATAACAACGATAGTAGGCTTTATAATTGGGTCACCCAACAAAAATTTACAGTTTTTGCCCTTTTTTAATTTTCATTCTACCCCCTCCATTTATTTCTGTAAGTGTAATCATTCATATCTTCAAGTTGCAAAGACCAGATGTGTGTCCTTTGCGGTGAACATGAAGAATCCAGCGAGCACTTGTTCGTCTCCTGTCATTTCGCGCAATCAGTTTGGTTAAACATTGCTGGTTGGTGCATGATTCCTCCCATTATTGCATTCAGCATTAAAGACCTGCTGTCTCTTCATGAGTTCGTGGTTAATGCGGGATTGAGCAAGAAAAGGAAAGCTTTACACGCGGTGGTTCTTGTTGCATTTTGGTGTATCTGGAAACAAAGAAACGAGGTGATATTCAGGCAAGCAACTCCGAATTGTACGAAACTATTGGATGAGATAAAGTCGATGGCGTATCTATGGGTTAAGAACCGATCAAAATTGGTGTCCATAACTTGGGAAGAGTGGAGTCGGTTTAGCTTCGGTGCTTAGTTATAATATAATTATCAAAACAAGAATGCAAACTGAAATATGATTTTCAAACAAGAATGCAAACTGAAAAACACTTTTAAAAACTATCAAAACACAAGAAAATCAACTTGGTTTTAACAAGGAATCGAGCCAATGCTCTGATACCAATTGTAGGTCCACCCGGAGGATCGAGTAACCTCTATTCCCTGTTTTCCGACAAACCCGAGAGTGCGGAATCCAAACGGATAAGTTAAACCAAGTTACGAACACGTAAGACACAATATTCAACGATTAACACTCAATGTATTAATGCTAGAAAACGGTTACAATACGGTGTTTACAAATGGTCTCTGTAAACTCTCAGTGTGTGTGTTACAATGTGTTCGCTCAGTGAAATCTATTCAGACTTCTCTAAGTGTTATGTTCTGTGTCTGTGTATTTATACCAACATGACTAACGAAATCAGAAGCCCACGAAAACACCTCAACGAAAACAAAGATGTGGACGAAATCACCTGATTTCGTCTCATTTGGTTTTCATTAAAAAGGGTTTTCATTCTAAGTATTTTCACCTAAACAGTGTTCTCAACAAAGTGATTTCGTCACTTTGTTGGGTTGGGCCTTGACTTCAATGTTGGGCTTCTACATGTATGGGCCAAACAAACAAACAGACAACTAATAAACATAATCTAAATGCAAACTGCACACACGCAGTTGCATTTACATTGAACGTTACGAAGTCAATCGCATACCGAGTCAAGACAGGAGGTTGTCTTGACTACGGCTTTCACTTCGTAGCCGAGTCGAACCGAGCCGAGCCGTATCCACAAAATATGTATCAACAGTGGAGGTGGGTGATGGCTGAGTATTATGTGACGCCAGCAGTTACTTGGGTAATACTTGTAGGAATTACGGTTTGGAGTTGTTGTGCAATTAGCTGTGCTATATCGGTCACAGACATATTGTTGGCTCTTTTCATGGCCATTTCTATAATAACACAAAATGCATATCAATTGGTAGTACATTAAACTTTTTAGTACACACAAAACAAGAAAGTCAATATCATATATATAAAAGCCGTTATACAAATATCAAAATTGGCACGTAAATTTAACCCACTAAGGATCAGTGCTTATAACGTGCAGGTCAAAATGATTTACAATTTCAACTCCATTTATTTTCATTATGCCTCGTCCCTTATTTATTTATTCTTACTAATCTAGTCGTCCATACATAATAAAGTAAGTTTATATCCTCTTATATGTTAACCTAATTGTCTTTGTATAGGTAAACAAGCCGAGGATAAGAAGTATTGTTTTTGAAGTTGCTATCACTGTCAAAGAAACCTAGACAAAACTCTCACTATTTCAAAGGCTCAAGAACAACATCCATGAACAAAAAGGGTTCCATGTTTTCTTACAAGATATGAGATTTTAGTTTGCATGAAAACTCTGGTGATGCTTATTTTTTTTATTTAGATAACTTCTTTGGTTACTCGTGTGGAGAAGTAAGTTTTTTTATTTAGAAAACTTCTTTGGTTACTCTGGTGATGCTTATTTTTTTATTTAGATAACTTCTTTGGTTACTCGTGCGGAATCCCCGTGACGTTGCAAACCAAACACAATGTAAAACACACGCGTAACCAAAGATTCAATATTTATTGATTAGGGATGAGTACAACCACAAACATATACAAACAATGTTTTACAGACTCTCACTCATGGAGTTTCATAGTGGTCTCATGAACTCATAAACTAAACTGACTAACAACTTAGCTATTTATACTGACCAACGGTGAAAACCCACCGGACGAAAACCATGTGTGACGAAATCAGGGATTTCGCCACACACATAATGACGAAAACAAAAGGGATTTCGCCATATATGAATTTGACGAAATCACACAGATATTTCGTCCAATATATGAATTAGTTTTATGGCAATATAAGTGTATGTATTATGTATAAAACATTGTCTTAGGTTAGTGTTAACATTAGTTTGGTAGTTACTGGCAGTTTAATTGCTTGGTGCCGTTTAAGGGTTTTAGTTTCCTCCAACTAACCGCCATTAACAATCTTGTATATAAGTGTATCTTCCTGCAACCATGGAAGACACCAAGATATTGTTATTCGATATCCATTCTATTATTTTTGATAAAGTGTTTATTGGTTGTATGTGTGTGTGAGTATTTTGATATCCAACAAAAAATCACAGATAGAGAATCAATTGTGTTCTGTGTGCCTTGCTCTGGTAGCAATTTGAAGGCTATAATCAGGTCGCTTAAACAAACAACAATTTGTATATACAACAATGGATTCAATGAAACGCTTCACTTTATTAATCTCTGTGTACTGGATTGTTGATTACCAATAACTGAGGATATGACAGTCTAACATCACGACGTTAAACAACGAGATGCAACGCATCACTTCAATCTAATGTACCTACTTTCATTTTTGACAAAAACTTAAACCCAATTGCAATTTAGGCAATAACTACACTAACAGAGTTTCTAACTGTTGATACATGTATGTGGACGCGACTCGACTCGACGCGACTTGGTCCGGTTCGACCCGGTTAGGTTCGGCTCAAGCCCGACGTCACGACATTCCTCCGTCGTGCGCCCCAGAGTTCGACACGTGAAGCACGGAAAGCCGCGGCCGGTTCCCGCCGCCACATCATCATGACATCATCATCATGATGTCATGATGATGTCATGAGGTTAACTAAACTTCACAAATATGAAACAAGTTGGATACGTGCATGCTGTTGGTCCAATCATCTCGCATGGTTGTTTGGTCCAATCAAAATGGTTGGGCTTCTACAAACTATGGACCAAAGCCCATTGGCGACGAAACAAATGTACAGTTGACGAAACAAGCATGTTTCGTCAACATCACCTCAGTTTCGCCAATGATGTTGTGATTCGCCAAGGTCTGATTCGCCAAAGATCTGTTTCGTGGTACTGGTGCTATAAATAGACAGTCTCAAGTCTGAAAATGTTAGACACAAGAACAGAGCACACACACACGAGAGTTAGAGAGAGTTTGCAGAATAGATTTGTAAACCTTGTGCTTGTAACCGAACCTTTCATTCGTATTAATACAGTGGTGTTAAACGGTGAACTTTGTGTGTCGTGTATTTGCGTGTTCTATCTCGGTTTGCATCTCCGGTTGGATTCCGCACAACCGGGTGTGTTTGACAACAAGGATTAGGCGACTAGATCCTCCCCTAGCCGGACCAACAAGTGGTATCAGAGCCTTGGCTCTTCTCCTTGTTAAAACCGAGTGTGTTCTTGGTTTGTTTTCGGGTGTTAAAGTTCATATTTTTCTGGAAACAACTTAAAATCTGGTTAAAATCTTGTTATTTTGCTTTTTGTTTGACTAAAAACCTTGTTATTTTTCATGTTTACATGTTAGTTATGGGTTTTTGTTACACACTTTAGCAAAATATTGTGTTCGGAGAGTTTCGGTTCACCGGAAAACTTATTTTTCTGGGTGGTGTTCTTGAAATCTTCATTGTGTTCTTCATAAGTAACACTTTTTGATCCTAAAATTTTAAGTTATAAAAGTTGTTTGTGTTCATTGAAAATTGTGATTTGATTATAAAATATTATTTGAACAGATCAAGTTGGTAAACAATGATTTAGTTGGTAAAGTTGGACGTGCAGAGTTGACAAAGGTGTCTTGTGTCAGACTACCAAATCTGCTTTTTCGGCGAAACAACTTTTTCACGAATCACAAATTTTGACGAATTAAAAAAAGGTCTCTTTTCTGTTTCGTCAATATTTGTTGGGCCAGTTTCGTCAAAAGCCCAAAAGTTTGTATTTCTTGTTTCGTCAAAATTCAAGCCCAACAAAACTTGACCTTTTTGTTTCATTGAAGTTTGAAACAAGTCAACAGATATTACTTGTTTTTGTTTCGGGGGCTTTAAATCAAAACAACTGGGCTCCTGTTTCGTTGACTTATATTACCACAAACTAATTTCGTTGACTTTTGTTTCGCCATTTATAAGTCAAAAGACCATTGCACCCAACCTGTTTCGCCAAGCCCAAAAACAATTAAAATCTGTTTCGTGGAAACCTGTTTCATCGAGATACTTGTGAATTTTTTTTTAACAGAACGTTTGCACTAGTTGTTTAACTGTTTGTGTGTTTCAGGTATTTCGATCAAGGATCCTTCGGCTGGTTGTTATCATTCGAAATTTTAACATAGTTTGTGAAAATTATTTTTTTTTAAATCAATTTTCACTTAATATATTAATTTTTATAAAATGGGAACAAACGGTGAGTGGTGGACTCAATTAACTTCGACTCCACAATCATCAGCTACACAACCTGAGCCAGAGTTTGACAAAACTGCATTCTTGCGAGCTATTGCCCCAACTCAAGCTGCAATGATAACTGCAAATCAATGGGCATTGGTCACAAATCAAAACAGCAGCATTCAATCTATGATGCAGAACGACAGTGAAACTGGTACAAGCACAAAACCGCCAAAGTTAAATCACATCAATGATTGGGGATGGTGGAAAGAAAGGTTGAGAACTTATGTTCAGGGGCAAGGTCAAGATCTATGGATGTGCTTCTTCACCGCATTTGACAATGAGTTGGAAGTTGCAGGATCTAATCCACAAACTTACAGCACTCTGTCTGATGAAGATAAGAAGAAAATTGAGTTAGAAAAGAAATCATTCATGATTCTCACACAAGCTCTTCACAAAGACATTTACCACCAGTTTGTTTACTGCACGACTACTAAAAGCTTGTGGGATATGCTCACGTTACGATGTGAAGGAAATGCTCAATCAAGAAAGATCAAGCAAGATTTACTGAAGAAAGAGTTTGAAGGATTCACGTGTATGGAGAATGAGACTTTGGCAGAGTTATCTACAAGGTTCCATCACCTGATGAGCGAGATGTTTGCTTTTAAAGTCAATGCCACTCCACAAGAAATAGTGAAGAGATTTGCTGATAGCTTACCAGCAAAGTGGAGCAGTTATCTTGAAATTCTCAAAGAAACTGGTGTTTTAGACACAATCACCATTTATGATTTAATTCAAAAATTGGAGAACAAGGATGTGGAAGAAAAGCTTAAGGCAAAAAGAACACTAACTCCTCAAAGTCCTGAGATGTACTTTGGGATTGCAGGAGGCATCAGTGGAGAAAAACCAGCTTCTCAACACGTGAAGCTTCAAACAGCTTTCATCTCAAACACCGGATCATCAACAACAGATCAGTTTGATCCTTCAGCATACTTGATGTATCCAAGACCAGATGTGAAACCGACAGTTCAGCCGACAGCTCAGAAGCAACAACCGCAACAGCAAGGGTTTTATGGAAACTCTTCCACTTCCAATCCAAACACTGTCAGATTAGACACTTCCAACTTTTCCAAAGTCAGTGTCGAAATAGCCAAGGAGCATATGGAGATGTTGAATACCTTGGTAAGTGCTTATTGTGGATTGATCGCAGGTCAGATTGGGAATATCAATCTAACCAATGAAGATTATCAGCAAGTGGATAGAGAAGAGTTTGAAATGATGGATATCAAATGGGCTCTTGCTAGTGCAATTCGAAGAGCAAAAGAGTTCATGGAAAGGACGGGAAGAACCAACTTGGAAAACAAGAAAGACACCAAGTATGGATTCGACAAGCAAGCTGTCAAGTGCTTTAACTGTGGCGAACGAGGTCATTTCAAAAGGGAATGCACAAGACCAGCTCAGCATGGAAATCAAAATCCGTTCAGAAACCAAGGCAACCAGCAAAACCAGAATGGGAACAATGTTCGTACGTTGATACCTGTCAATAATCAAGGCCAATCAGGGCCATCAAATGCCAATCGGGGGCTGGTGGTTCAAATAGATGAAGGTTGTGATTGGTCGCTTCAGCTTGGAGAAGGAGGAAATGGTGGAACAGCATGTTTTGCTGAAGTTGTAAAGGATTTAAAGCACGCCAGTGGTGGAGAATCTTCTACCAATGGTGATGCATCTTCTGAAGATGAAAACAGTTCTGGTTATAGTGGAAGCTCAGATGAAGAATCTTCCACTTCAGGCAATGATCATGTGGATGAGACATCAAGTGCGTCAGTCGATGCAGATATTGATGAACCTTTGGAAGAAGCTGCAGCAGGAACTGAAAGAAGATCTAATTTGGTGGATCAAGCTGCTTACTCTTCGTCTTCTCTCCATTCAGCCTTTATGGCTAATGTCGACAGTTCATCAGGTCAGGTATGTGTCGACGAACCCACCGTAGTTAGCTGTGAAAAGTGTGATGCTTTAAATGTTAAATATGCAGAAAAGGAAAGTCAGTTTGAAATCACACTCAAACACAATCAACAATTGATTGTAGATCTTGCTAAAGCAACTGAAGCTAACTTGTTTTTAACCAGAAATGAAAAGGAATTTAAAACAACAATTGCGTCTTTAAGACATGACGTTTCAGAATTACAAAAGGCTGTTTTGAGAAAACAACATGCTAACAATGATTTAATTGACACAATTGAAAAGCAAATGGTAGAGTTAGCAACAGCTAGATGTGAATGTGAGACAATTAAGCAGAAATTGGAAAGCTATTCCAATTCCCGCTATGTTTTGGATCACATTATTGACGTTCAAAAGAAAAAGGGGGATAGGAAGTGTAATGGATTTAAATCATGTCCTCCCCCAATGAATCACAATTACTCCAAATTGCCTGATGACGAGGATATGCCCCGTTTTGAACCTACTGTGCCACTCAATCTAGATGATTTTGCAGCAGGCCTCGGGTTCACAACTGGTACATCATCCTCGGGTCAATCTGAATCTGAGTCTGAGAATGTGACGGATTCATCATGTGTTAAGGAACAGAGTCCTCCCACTGTTGAGGATACTGATTCTTCGGATGATGAATCTGATTCATCGGATGATGAGTCTGTAAAAATTGTGAATCAACAGTCTAACTCGGTTACAACAGATATTCCAATCGAGAATCACATCTTATGTGATCCACCAGTGGAACCGAGTAAGACTGAAATGTCAAAAGGAATGGAGTCCCTTGTATCTAGTTGTGAAGGGAATAACTTGTTGTATACGCTCAAAGGAGATGACAAAATCTACTCTAACAAAGATTTTCCAATTAAAAATGTAAATCAAGATTTAATTGAGCAAATTTTTGAAGGATGTATTGATAAGTTTTTGGGGAACAAAAGTGGCAAAGTTACCGTCACTCAATGTGATCCAATTCCGTCTGAACAAATTAGAAAACAATACGGAAACCAAAAACAACCAATTGAGCGAAAACAACAAGTGAACTCCGGAAAGGGTAAGGTACAGGGAAAGAAGGCTCAGAACAAGAATGTTCAAGCACCTAAGGTTCAACAGCAAAAGGTGCAAAACAAAAGAGCTCCTGTTAAGAAAAGAGAACAGAAAATGAACTTTGTTGGATCCAAGGGTACAGATAAACTGGAAACATTTCAGGATAAATCTAACATTGATTTTATAAAACAAGTTAGAATTTTAAAACGAAATGATCAGAATAATTACACCCAACACACCAACGGATGTGATTTAGGCACAAGTACATCTAGATCACAAAGTTCATTGTCTGGTTCTCCGTCTGGTCATCAACATGTTTCTCCGAGGTTTGTAGAGCGGAGAATGTGTTTTGAGTGTGGCACAATTGGGCATATTGTAAGATACTGCCCATACCTGCAAAAGTTGAAGGCTCCCCAAGAAACCAATTACCAAAAACGACCTGTTTCCCCGAAACAAGACCCCCGTGTCTTGAAAGAAAGGGAAAAGAAGTTAAAACAAAAGAATCAAAAGGTAATTGAAAAGGCCTTAAAATCAGAGGTCAAAGAAGAAAAACCTGTTCAAGCAAAACCTAAAACGGTAAAACCAGTAAATGCAAAAACAATTAATACAAATACTGGTAAAGGACAAACAGCTTGGAAACCAAAACAGGTAATTCAGTCAGGGGGGGCACCTGAGGTTCTTTTTCCTAATCATCAGGTGATTGAGATCACTTTTCTTGATGATCAAGGACGACCCAAGTCCACAAAGGCTTGGGTCCCCCTCTCCATCTAATCTTTGAGTGAGTGTGTAGGATATTCCAGGAGGAACTTTCGATAGTCGTAAGATTGTTGATAGTGGAGTGTCCATACACAAGATAGGCGACAGAAGAAATTGTTGCCTGTGATGGAGAGAAGAAAAGAAAAAGAAAATGAAAAGGAAAACAGAAATGTCTGTTGAAAGAGTTTGAAAAGCTTCGACAAAAATGCAAAGCCTTTTACAATCAAGCTTTGATCGGGTCCCCAGGGTAGATTCAAATCAAAATGTACGCACCTGCAGCACGTCTGATGTTCAATATCAACAAGATGAACGTGCAGTGTACATTTCTTCATGGTGTGATTGAAGAAAATGTGTTTGTTGAACAAACCAACCGGGTGTGCGGATGCCTTGGCATGGGTTGAACAACCGCACACTACTTCTGAAAGAGAAAGATAAAGACCTTCGCTGGTGCAATGTGGAAGACCAGCCGGACCCAAAGGTTTATGATCTTGTTGCTGTCAAGAGACTTCTCAGTAGCTACAAAGAATCGACTTTGAAATCCACACCGGGTGGATATCCAGGTTTGGGAGAGCACTCAGATTCCTGGCAATGCACGAAGCAGTTGCAGGATACGGTTTTAAAATTTCTAATCTCTCCTTTACTTGTCGTTATTTAAGCTACTTTATAAATTGTTATCCTCTCGCAGCACTCTTTGGCCAGACAATGTTTGTCATGGTCCGCACCGCAAACCGACATGCCAACTGATTTTTCCAAAATTCGATAAATCTTTTCAGATTAAAAATTAATTTTGGTAAACGGCATTGAGGTAAAACATGAGTTAACCAACATCGGAAAGTCATTTTTGTAAATACCCCTTTTTTTTTTTTTTAAATTTTGTCTTAGTTTGTTGTTTTTAGGGGGAGTAAATCCAAAATTTGAAAAATCCAAAAACATCGAAAAATTTCAAAAACACAAAAACAATATAAAATCAAAAATGAGTTTCCTGGCGAGAAAAAGAGAAAATGATAGTAGATCAGTGGTCTGTTGAATCCTCTTTAAACCTTAAATGAAAAAGCGATAAGCAGCTCTATATAAGATGTATCGGTAGGCTCACAATCATTTTAAAGTGTGCAGGGTGATATAAACTTAAATCGACTGAAGACCAGGTGGGAACCACTCATTGGCATATGGTCTTGGTACCGAAATTTCGTTTGAGAGATTGCCGAGGTTCTGAGATATTCGGTCTTTATGCTGCTTATCATCTGGGTATCATGGTTGTATCTTTTACCGAAAAATAACGGGGACGCAAGTCTAGATCTTCCATGATACCATACATACGTGTACATATTGCATTCGACCTCAATAAGTGATCAACAATCACATGTCCCAACAAATAAGTGATAAAATATCACATTTATCCGGGAGTCAAGTTCGTCTCTCTGCTGTACGAAAGTACTGACCTGTTCACGGACTTGCTCCTGTGCCCTCATGCATATGAAAATCAAGTTCCTCATCAATAAGTGATTCTATCACATAGGGCTTGTTTTCAAACAAAATAAGTGAGAATCTCACATCATATACGGTCAAACAGATGATAATCGGTATACTCACCGGTAAGATGAACCCTCGTGCATACCTTGATACGGGAATGTGTCGTGATGTGGATGAACACCGGTCGGTAAGTATAAATCATACCTTAACGTATCCCCTCGCCATGATTACATCTGATAAGTTGAGCTTAAGTGGACAACAATACCGATAATTGTTATAGGATGCTTATCTAAATGTTTACTAATTGAACAAAAAGAGCGTTTTGGCATGACCGTACACTGATATGATTCTCTTACCCTCGAAACTCGCAAAAAGATTGTCTGTAAATACTTATTTACTGCGTTCAGTTTCTGTATCCTTGTATATATTTATTTATTGCTTTCCGTCTTTACATTTGAAAAATAAAAAAATTTCAAAAAAAATTTTTTAGGTGTGTTTTAATATAAACTTTATAAAATCCAAAAAGATTTTGCTTCTAGTTTATTTTTGATTGACTGATGTTGGAACTCGAGTCTATCCTACCCAAAATCCTGATCGTAAGCCGGAAAACAATTGCATCTTCATAAACTGTCGAAGTTAACAAGTTTTGAAAGTTAAAGGACTAAAATTGTACATTTTCTAAACTTTCAAACTGTTGTCGGTTGGTGTTTGATTGAGATTTGATCTCATATGTGTCATTTGTTTAAATGTTAACTATATTCCAAGCAGTTGTTCTCATTACGCGTTTAGATTTCTTGCATGTGCAGATTCTAAAGGCAAGGCGAACATGGTCGATGACAAGCTTCGGAATGAAGACACGACGTAAAGGCACTCAAGTGATGAAGATGATCGAGTTGCCGTTGACCATCATCAATACCACAAGGATCTCAAGCTATAAAGATCAAGTCATTCACGAGCATAACTCAAGGGGGAGCTTATGTTAAGGGGGAGTTTGTCAACACACTTCCTACATGAAACGGGGAGATTGTTGATACACTTTCTGCTTACAAGACGTGAAGACTTTGAAGATCCTCCGACATAGAAGACATGAAAGGCGAATCTCGCGAGTAGCGTCCAAGGGGGAGTTTGTTGATACATGTATGTGGACGCGACTCGACTCGACGCGACTTGGTCCGGTTCGACCCGGTTAGGTTCGGCTCAAGCCCGACGTCACGACATTCCTCCGTCGTGCGCCCCAGAGTTCGACACGTGAAGCACGGAAAGCCGCGGCCGGTTCCCGCCGCCACATCATCATGACATCATCATGATGATGTCATGATGATGTCATGAGGTTAACTAAACTTCACAAATATGAAACAAGTTGGATACGTGCATGCTGTTGGTCCAATCATCTCGCATGGTTGTTTGGTCCAATCAAAATGGTTGGGCTTCTACAAACTATGGACCAAAGCCCATTGGCGACGAAACAAATGTACAGTTGACGAAACAAGCATGTTTCGTCAACATCACCTCAGTTTCGCCAATGATGTTGTGATTCGCCAAGGTCTGATTCGCCAAAGATCTGTTTCGTGGTACTGGTGCTATAAATAGACAGTCTCAAGTCTGAAAATGTTAGACACAAGAACAGAGCACACACACACGAGAGTTAGAGAGAGTTTGCAGAATAGATTTGTAAACCTTGTGCTTGTAACCGAACCTTTCATTCGTATTAATACAGTGGTGTTAAACGGTGAACTTTGTGTGTCGTGTATTTGCGTGTTCTATCTCGGTTTGCATCTCCGGTTGGATTCCGCACAACCGGGTGTGTTTGACAACAAGGATTAGGCGACTAGATCCTCCCCTAGCCGGACCTACACTAACTAAGTTTACTTAAACTAAAAAGATCAGAGATTAACCAACAATAAATTTAAAGGACACATTTTCTTTTATCAAATTACACAACCTATCCTTATAGATGGTCACGTTACAGATTTAAAAAATTAGACCAGATTGCATGCTATAAATCTTAGAAAAGTTTTTTAGTCATAGTACAATTTACATTGAAATGTACATTATATCATTTTAAAGAACAAAATCATCTACATGTAAAAAATCTCCCTCGAGATACATAAGAAGAAACAGACAATGGAACAATTTTTATCTAAAAAATGTATGATACTAGTAAAGGCATAAAACTCTTGAGAATCTAATAAAGAAAAGTCAATCCAAGGTGACCGTGGGGCAGGATTTGGAAAGTCTAGCACTGCTACATTAGCTACATTTGTTCATTCATAAAAATACTAGATCTGTTGTTCAAAGTAGTCTTCTATCTATGAGCTGGAGGAAAACATGGAAATCTCACCACCATTTGAACTTTGAGATCAGTCCATCTCCTTGACAGACAAGTGGCTCTAAATTTCCCAATTATGTGCACCAATTTCTATCTATGCATGATCATAATCCATACAATGTCGCATTGGACGCCAAAGCAAAGGATTGAATTTTGAATGATACGCTAATAAAACGTGGTGGATCTGATATATCTTTGTTTAGATCTTGATATCTTGAGCACTTCTTTTTGAGCATCGATTTGGGCTTAAGATAAGTCCCATGTTTGACTTGGGATTTTCCGACTCTGACCACTTTGTAAATTTCAACGTGTTACATTCACATTGCAACTTCCTATGAGTTTGTGGTCTCCGCACCAAAGCTCTCATCGTTCACATAAAATGGCATGACTCGGTTTCATCACCTGCCATATATCTTTTCACTAAAGACTGTAAATTTTCAAACAATCCATCATAGATCTCTTAAGAAGCCACCAAAGTTTTTTGAATTGATGATCAACACCTTCCAGCAACTCCATAAGACTGATATGAAAAATAGAGGCAAATTATAAATCATGATTGATTTTTCCAAAATATTATACAAAGATACCAAACCAGATTCAGTATAAATATTTTGAAATCTTGTTGACTCAATCAATCCCTAACAATGACCTTTAATTTTAGATTCTTTTATATACAAACTTAACTGTGTTAAAAAAATTATCTTGGTCTAATTTTCATTATATACAATGCATGTGATATTCAAAATCTGGAGGAATATGATTGGTAAGATACGCAATTCACATAAAAAAAACACTCAAATCAAAGATATATAGTAAATCGTAGATCCACAAAATCGGCTCAAAACTCTTAAAGAAAACGTGCTAAATTTGCAACACATTTAAGACGAATACAAAATTTAATCAATAAACAGTTACCTGAAATGAGATCATCCTCCGAAATCCTAGAAGCAGTCAACGATGTTTCTTCAACACCCTGCACATTGAGATCAATTCTCAGTCATGAAAAAATCGAAAGGCAAAAACTGATTACGGACGATACCAATCACAGATGATTTTGCGATATCAGTGGGCTCGATTTCATCAAACACGGACGATACTGCGGCCATCTAGCTAATTGTCCGACGGCAGAATATAACCTAACAAAAGAATTACAACGATAGTAGGCTTTTATAATTGGGTCACCCAACAAAAATTTACAGTTTTTGCCCATTTTTTTTTCATTCTACCCCCTCGGTTTATTTTTATAAGTGTAATCGTTCATATCTTCAAGTTGTAATTTTACATAGTAAAAATTCTTATCGTCGCTAAAGGTGTACAACCACTAGCGACGACACGTCATCACAACAGACCTACGTCGGTAAAGACTCTGATCATTAGTAGCAACAAAATCTCCGCTAAAAGTCCTTTTTTAACTTTTTTTTTTTTTTGCATTTACAATAATTTCCGGTTTTCAACAATACACAAAACCTGCCGATTTCCAGTTTTTCTTCGCAACTCACAAACAAACTACATAAACATAGTAATTATATAAACATCCTAAAACTACTTAAAAGTTATTCATTTAATTCACATATTAACATCATAACATTGCATAAAACGTGTAAAACTACATCATGTCATCATCACCGCCATTGTCTTCGTGATCGTCGTCTTGATCCGTGACTTCATTTCAACTCGAAGTGACTTCGTCTTGATCGAAGACGTGGTGGGTGGGTGGGCGGATTTATCTAGCATACACACATATATACACAAAAAAATCAAGAAATTAACAAAATATGTAACAAAATAAAGAAGAAATTCAACTTAAAACAAACTTTACTAACCGATTTAGAGGAGAATTTGGTGAAATTGATGAGAATGAACCGATTTGGGGGAGAATCCGTGAGAAAGGTGAAGGGTTTGGTGGGAAATGTGGAGAAAGGGTGAGTTTTGTAATGTAGGTTGTGAAACAAACAACGGTTTGGTTTCAGTTCCTTGTTCATCAAGTGAAGAATGTTGGAGCGCGATTGAACATGATAGTTTTATTATTGGTTTATATATATTCGGCAGGAATCTTCGCGTTGTGAACAAGTTCATGGGGGATAAAGATATGCCAAATGTTATATCGTATTACTATGGGAAGTTTTATAGAAGCGGTGAACACCAAAACTGGTCAATGTATCGAAAAAAAAGAATTAAAAAGTCACTTCCTGGAAAAAAAGATTTTCAGAGGGTGGAGGCTGCAAGAGCTTTTGTCTCGATTGCTTTCTAATGTGACCGATGATAGTTTGACTCAGGTACTTTGTTTACTATTGACTATTCTATACTTAGAACAATCGGTTATTAATGTATGGTTTCTTGCAGGTAATTAAAATGTTTGAGGAGGGAAAACTTTTGTTTGAGAAGTATGTGTTCACTTTAAGGGATATGATGGGCCTCGATCTTCTTGTACAAGCCGTAGCCATTGGCAAAGGAAAACAAGACCATACTGTAGGTCCGGCTAGGGGAGGATCTAGTCGCCTAATCCTTGTATACAAACCACCCCGGTTGTGCGGAATCCAACCGAGATAGCAAACCGAGATAGAACACGCAAATACACGACACGCAATATTCACCGATTAACACCTCTGTATTAATACGTATGAAAGGTTCAGTTACAAAGCAATGTTTACAAATATATTCTGCAAACTCTCTCTAGTGTGTGTGTGTTTTGTGTGCTCTCCGTGTGTTCTCTTCAAGTGTCTACCGAAACAGAACAAATGAAACCTATTTATACTAACAGACACACCACACATGACGAAACAAACAATGCACGACGAATCAGCATCATGGTCGACGAAACACATATGTTTCGTCGACTTTTGGGCTGTTTCGCCGAGGATGTCTTCGGCCCAAAGCAGATAAGCCCAAGTCTTGATTCGTCATCTTCAGTTAGCCCAAGGACTGTGATATTGAGTCCAGTCCTTGTCTTGTCTCTTTTGTTGGCTTGAAGTCTTGTACACGACGGAGGAAAGTCGTCACATTATAAGCCGAGCTGAGTCGCGTCGAGTCGCGTCCAAAAATATGTATCAACAAACTCCCCCTTGGACGCTACTCGCGAGATTCGCCTTTCATGTCTTCTATGTCGGAGGATCTTCAAAGTCTTCACGTCTTGTAAGCAGAAAGTGTATCAACAAACTCCCCGTTTCATGTAGGAAGTGTGTTGACAAACTCCCCCTTAACATAAGCTCCCCCTTGAGTTATGCTCGTGAATGACTTGATCTTTATAGCTTGAGATCCTTGTGGTATTGATGATGGTCAACGGCAACTCGATCATCTTCATCACTTGAGTGCCTTTACGTCGTGTCTTCATTCCGAAGCTTGTCATCGACCATGTTCTCCTTGCCTTTAGAATCTGCACATGCAAGAAATCTAAACGCGTAATGAGAACAACTGCTTGGAATATAGTTAACATTTAAACAAATGACACATATGAGATCAAATCTCAATCAAACACCAACCGACAACAGTTTGAAAGTTTAGAAAATGTACAATTTTAGACCTTTAACTTTCAAAACTTGTTAACTTCGACATTTTATGAAGGAGCAATTGTTTTTCGGCTTACGATCAGGATTTTGGGTAGGATAGACTCGAGTTCCAACATCAGTCAATCAAAAATAAACTAGAAGCAAAATCTTTTTGGATTTTATAAAGTTTATATTAAAACACACCTAAAATCTTTTTGGAATTTTTCATTTTTCAAACGTAAAGACGAAAAACAATAAATAAAAATATATACAAAGATGCATAAACTGAAAACAGTAAATAAATATCTACAGACATTCTTTTTGCGAGTTTCGAGGGTAAGAGAATCATATCAGTGTACGGTCATGCCAAAACGCTCTTTTTGTTCAATTAGTTAACATTAAGATAAGCATCCTATAACAATTATCGGTATTGTTGTCCACTTAAGCTCAACTTATCAGATGTAATCATGGCGAGGGGATACGTTAATGTATGATTTATACTTACCGACCGGTGTTCATCCACATCACGACACATTCCCGTATCAAGGTATGCACGAGGGTTCATCTTACCGGTGAGTATACCGATTATCATCTGTTTGACCGTATATGATGTGAGATTCTCACTTATTTTGATTGAAAACAAGCCCTATGTGATAGAATCACTTATTGATGAGGAACTTGATTTTCAAATGCATGAGGGCACAGGAGCAAGTCCGTGAACAGGTCAGTACTTCCGTACAGCAAAGAGACGAACTTGACTCCCGGATGAATGTGATATATTATCACTTATTTGAAAGGACATGTGATTGTTGATCACTTATTGAGGTCGAATGCAGTATGTACACGTATGTATGGTATCATGGAAGATCTAGACTTGCGTCCCCGTTATTTTTCGGTAAAAGATACAACCATGATACCCAGATGATAAGCAGCATAAAGACCGAATATCTCAGAACCTCGGCAATCTCTCAAACGAAATTTCGGTACTAAGACCATATGCCAATGAATGGTTCCCACCCAGTCTTCAGTCGATTTAAGTTTATATCACCCTGCACACTTTAAAATGATTGTGAGCCTACCGATACATCTTATATAGAGCTGCTTATCAATTTTCATTTTAGGTTTAAAGAGGTTTAGTCAGACCACTGATGTACTATCATTTTCTCTTTTGCTCGCCAGGAAACTCATTTTTGTTTTTCTATTGTTTTTGTGCTTTGAAATTTTTCGATGTTTTTGAATTTTCAAATTTTGGATTTACTCCCCCTAAAATCAACAAACTGAAATAAATTTAAAACACAAAGGTATTTACAAAAATGATTTTCCGATGTTGGTTTTACTCTTGTTTTACCTCAATGCCATTTACCAAAATTAATTTTGAATCAGAAATGATTTATCGAATTTTGGAAAAATCAGTTGGCATGTCGGTAAGCAGTGTGGACCATGACAACATTGTCTGGCCAAAGAGTGCTACGAGAGGATAACAATTTATAAAGCAGCTTAAATATCGACAAGTAAAAGAGAGATTAGAAATTTAAAACCGTATCCTGCAACTGCTTCGTGCATTGCAAGGAATCTGAGCGCTCTCCCAAACTGGATATCCACCCGGTGTGGATTCCAAAGACGATTTTTTTTTTTTTTTTTTTTTAGCTACTGAGAAATCTCTTGACAGCAACAAGATCATAAACCTTTGGGTCCGGCTGGTCTTCCACATTGCACCAGCGAAGGTCTTTGTCTTTCTCTTTCAGAAGTAGTGTGCGGTTGTTCAATCCATGCCAAGGCATCCGCACACCCGGTTGGTTTGTTCAACAAACACATTTTCTTCAATCACACCGCGAAGAAATGTACACTGCACGTTCATCTTGTTGATTATAAACTTCAAACGTGCTGCAGGTGCGTACATTTTGATTGAATCTATCCTGGGGACCCGATCAAAGCCTTTAACAGTCAAACTTTTAATGATTTGCATATTTGTCGAAGCTTTTCAATCTCTTTCAACAGACACTTCTGTTTTCCCTCTTCATTTTCTTTTCTTCTCTCCATCAAAGGCAACAATTTCTTCTGTCGCCTATTTTGTGCATGGACACTCCACTATCAACAATCTTACGACTATTGAAAGTTCCTCCTGGAATATCCTACACACTCATTCAAAGATTAGACGGAGAATGGGACCCAAGCCTTTGTGGACTTGGGTCGTCCTTGATCATCAAGAAAAGTGATTTCAATCACTTGATGATTAGGAAAAAGAACCTCAGGTGCTCCCCCTGATTGAATTACCTGCTTTGGCTTCCAAGCTGTTTGTCCTTTACCAGTATTTATATTAATTGTTTTTGCATTTACTGGTTTTACCGTTTTAGGTTTTACTTGAACAGGTTTTTCTTCTTTGACCTCTGATTTTAAGGCCTTTTCAATTACCTTTTGATTCTTTTGTTTTAACTTCTTTTCCCTTTCTTTCAAGACACGGGGGTCTTGTTTCGGGGAAACAGGTCGTTTTTGGTAATTGGTTTCTTGGGGAGCCTTCAACTTTTGTAGGTATGGGCAGTATCTTACAATATGCCCAATTGTGCCACACTCAAAACACATTCTCCGCTCTACAAACCTCGGAGAAACATGTTGATGACCAGACGGAGAACCAGACAATGAACTTTGTGATCTAGATGTACTTGGACCTAAATCACATCCGTTGGAGTGTTGGGTGTAATTATTCTGATCATTTCGTTTTAAAATTCTAACTTGTTTTATAAAATCAATGTTAGATTTATCCTGAAATGTTTCAAGTTTATCCGTACCCTTGGATCCAACAAAGTTCACTTTCGGTTCTCTTTTCTTAACAGGAGCTCTTTTGTTTTGCACCTTTTGTTGAGTAGCCTTAGACTGTTCAACTTTAGATTGTTGAACCTTTGGTTGTTGAGTCTTAGGCTGCTGAACTTTTGGTGCTTGAGCATTCTTGTTTTGAGCCTTCTTTCCTTGTACCTGGCCCTTACCCTTTCCAGAATTGATTTGTTGTTTTCGCTCAACTGGTAGTTTTTGGTTTCCGTATTGTTTTCTAACTTGTTCACACGGAATTGGATCACATTGAGTGACGGTAACTTTGCCATTTTTGTTCCCCAAAAACTTATCAGTACATCCTTCAAAAATTTGCTCAATTAAATCTTGATTTACATTTTTAATTGGAAAATCTTTGTTAGAGTAGATTTTGTCATCTCCTTTGAGCGTGTACAACAAGTTTTTCCCTTCAAGGCTAGGTACACTTGACTTCATTGTTTTTGGCTCTTCAGTCTTACTCGGTTTCACTTGTGGATCACATAGGATGTGATTCTCGATTGGGATGTCTGGTGTAACCGAGTTTGACTGAGGTTTCACAATTTCTTCAGATTCATCGTCCGAAGAATCAGGATCCTCAATAATGGGAGGACTCTGTTCCTTATCACACGATGAGTCTTTCACTTTCTCAGACTCAGATTGCCCCGAGGATGATGTACCAGTTGTGAACCCGAGGCCTACTGCAAAGTCATCAAGACAGAGTGGCACTGTAGGTTCAAAACGGGGCATATCCTCGTCATCAGGCAACTTGGAGTAATTGTGATTCATTGGGGGAGGACATGATTTGAATCCTATACACTTGACATCCCCCTTTAACTTCTGAGCGTTGATGATGTGATCCAATACATAGCGGGAATTGGAATAGCTTTCCAATTTCTGCTTGATTGTTTCACATTCACACCGAGCTGTTGCTAACTCAACCATTTGCTTTTCAATTGTGTCAATTAAGTTGTTATTAGCATGTTGTTTTCTCAAAACAGCCTTTTGTAATTCTGAAACATCATGTCTTAATGACGCAATTGTTGCTTTAAATTCCTTTTCATTTCTGGTCAAAAACAAGTTAGCTTCAGTTGCTTTAGAAAGATCAACAATCAATTGTTGATTGTGTTTGTTTGTGATTTCAAACTGACTTTCCTTTTCAGCATATTCTAAGCACTTTGCACATTCAACAGGATCAGAATTAGAGTCAGAATTAGTATCACATATCTGAGAAGTTTGACCTTCTACGTGAGCCATAACGGCTGTATGAAAAGAAAAAGATCCATCTTCAGTGAGAATCTTCTCCATTTCTTCTGATGTAGCATCAGCTTTCTTGATCAAGTCAGATTTCTCATTAGCATCATTCGACAAATTATCACCTTCAGAGTCCACTCCCTCCTTCACGTCCGATTATGAACTGTAATCACTCACACCTGAGCTATCTTCATCAGTGCCACTACATCCTGAACTGTCATCTTTTCCTGAAGATTCACCATCATTGACATTCTTGACAACTTCAGCATAAAACGCAGTTCCTCCTTGATTTCCACCTCCACATTGTACAGACCAGTCACACCCATCATCGGCTTTATTTGAGTTGGACGTGGATGTACTTGTTTGATTTATGAAAGGATTTTGGTTGCCTTGTTGAGGTTGGACTTGAGGTGGTTTCCAAAAATAGGCAGTTGGATCAAATTTGGGTTGAGGTGTGGCAAGTGCTCGCATCCATGCAGTTTTGTCGAAATCTGGCTCAGATTGCGTAGCTGATGATTGTGGAGTCGAAGTCAATTGAGTCCACCACTCACCGTTTGTTCCCATTTTATAAAAATTAATATATTAAGTGAAAATTGATTTTTTTTTTAATTTTCACAAACTATATTAAAATGTTGAAGAGAAACAAACAGCCGAAAGATCTCTGATCGAAAGACCTGAAACACACAAACAGTTAAACAACTAGTGCAAACCTTCTGTTTAAAAATTACAACTTTCACGACGAAACAGAATGTTGACGAAACTGAATTTTTGTTTTGTGGCGAAACAGATATAGTGAAATGGGCTTGACGAAACAAATGCCCAACTTCAAACTTGGCGAGAATAGAGGCCCACCAAGTCGACGAGATAGAAAAATTCACAAAACTTTCGGCGAAACAGAAACTATGGTTTGGGTCCTTGGGCTTTTGACGAAACAGGCCCACTATGAAAACTTGCTTTGGGCTTTTATATCAACGAAACAGAAACTATGGATCTTGACGAAACATGTATTATATATCCATTATTTAAGTTTGACGAAATTGAATTAAAAATAAAGTGGGCTTTGACGAATTAGAACATGTGGCCCAAGATCAGTTTCGTCAATGAAATAAAATTTTTGTTTCGTTGACTTCCTTTTGGCGAATCAGACTTGATTCGTCAAATGTCTGATTCGTCTAAAAGTTGACAGTGGGTTGGTGAACTTTTTGGTTTGACCTTATCTTCTGACAGACACAGACACCCCCTTTCGGCTAAAGCATGTTGTTTCACCAACCAAGTAAGCTTTGAAATATTATAATCAAATATAACACTTCCCAACACAAACAACTTTCTAAACTAATCTTAAGGATCAAAAAGTGAATTAATATGAAGAACACTTTGAATGTCACAAGAACCCAATGAACTTTCCGGCAAAACTATGAGTTTTCCGGTGAACCGTAAATTTCCGAAACACAATTTTTGCATAAAACTTCACTAAAAACCCACTTTTAACATGTGAAAATGATAAACAACAAGGTTTTTATAAGAACTTTCAGCAAAACATGATGATTTTCGAGATTTTAGACAGAATTTTCAGAAAATGATAAACTCCAAAGACCCGAAAAACAACCCGAAAACCACCAAAAACACCTCGGTTTTAACAAGGAGAAGAGCCAAGGCTCTGATACCACTTGTAGGTCCGGCTAGGGGAGGATCTAGTCGCCTAATCCTTGTATACAAACCACCCCGGTTGTGCGGAATCCAACCGAGATAGCAAACCGAGATAGAACACGCAAATACACGACACGCAATATTCACCGATTAACACCTCTGTATTAATACGTATGAAAGGTTCAGTTACAAAGCAATGTTTACAAATATATTCTGCAAACTCTCTCTAGTGTGTGTGTGTTTTGTGTGCTCTCCGTGTGTTCTCTTCAAGTGTCTACCGAAACAGAACAAATGAAACCTATTTATACTAACAGACACACCACATATGACGAAACAAACAATGCACGACGAATCAGCATCATGGTCGACGAAACACATATGTTTCGTCGACTTTTGGGCTGTTTCGCCGAGGATGTCTTCGGCCCAAAGCAGATAAGCCCAAGTCTTGATTCGTCATCTTCAGTTAGCCCAAGGACTGTGATATTGAGTCCAGTCCTTGTCTTGTCTCTTTTGTTGGCTTGAAGTCTTGTACACGACGGAGGAAAGTCGTCACATTATAAGCCGAGCTGAGTCGCGTCGAGTCGCGTCCAAAAATATGTATCAACACATACTATCAAGACCAGAACGCGATTAAAAAGTAAAAAAGTTGAATCTACATGTTCGTCTCTTAAAACAGAAGAAATTGTTAATATTTTGAAAGATCGAATTGGATTCACATTGCAACTTCCTAATGAGTTTGTGGTCTCCGCACCAAAGCTCTCATCGTTCACCTATAATGGCATGACTCGGTTTCGTTACCTGCCATATATCTTTTCACAAAAGAGTGTAAATTTTCAAACAATCCATCATAGATCTCTTAAGAAGCCACCAAAGTTTTTTGAATTGATGATCAACACCTTCCAGCAACTCCATAAGACTATATGAAAAATAGAGGGCAATTATAAATAATGATTGATGTTACCAAAATATTATACAAAGATACCAAACCAGATTCAGTATAAATATTTTGACATCTTGTTGACTCAATCAATCCCTAACAATGACCTTTAATTTTAGATTCTATTATATACAAACTTAACTGTGTTAAAAAAATTATCATGGTCTAATTTTCATTATATACAATGCTTGTGATATTCAAAATCAGAAGGAATATGATCGGTAAGATACGCAATTCACATTAAAAGATATATAGTAAATCCAAGATCCATAAAATCGGCTGAAAATTTTTATAGAAAATGTGCTAAATTTGCAACAGATTTATGACCAATACAAAATTTAATCGATAAACAGTTACCTGAGATGAGATCGTCCTCCGAAATCCTATAAGCAGTCAACGATGTTTCTTCAACATCCTGCACGATGAGGTCAATTCTCAGTCATGAAAAAATCGAAAGGCAAAAACTGATGAAGGACGATACCACTCACAGTTGATTTTGCGATATCAGTGGGCTCGATTTCATCAAACACGGACGATACTGCGGCCATCTAGCTAATTGTCTGACGGCAGAACGTAACCTAACAAAAGAATAACAACGATAGTAGGCTTTTATAGTTGGGTGAATTGCATATATCCCCTCTAAATCTTCTTTATTGCATCTTTACCCAACTCAAAAAATAAAATTGCATACATCCCTTTCTTTAATAAATACAATTTCAAAATTACCCATTATGAGTTATTTTATTAATAATAAATTATAAAATAACTATTTTACCCTTATTTTATTAATATAGTTTTACAACCTCTACATAAGTTGGTCCCTTTTTATTAGAATGCCACTAGAAAGATGATGTGGTTTAACGAATAAATAAATTAAATTTTGCTGATATTAAATATTTACCATGATCAAGAATTTATAATCAAATAGTTTAATATATACTAAGCAATAAGCATAAAACAAGCAATTCATATTCCACGGCCAGAATTACCATAGCCAATTACAGAATCACAACAATTTTTTAATATTCTACCAAAACAAATTGTGTGCAGTTAAAGATTTTTCAAATGTTTAAATGAAAACCAAAGGGGATTTAGTTTAGATACCACTACGAGACAAATGGGAATTTGAGGATTTAATGAAGAATGTTGCTACTAAATTCGCTTTGGTTAAATCCCTTAGTAGGTCCGTAGGAATTCATTATATAATTAATTTTAACACACAAATCAAAACTAATGGCGAACCAATCTTTCACAATCGATGCTGCTGAGATGGAGTCACTAATAGTCACAATGTTGCTGCTGAGATGGAGTCACAATCTCCGACTTGAACGCCAAGTCGATGCCCTCCCGACGCCGACTGTAATCAACGTCGGTTGAAACCGAACAGTCATCTCCCCTTCGTTGCGTGTTTTTTATATTGTCTCTCCTGCAGTGTGATTTTTGTTGGGGTTTTGAAAATTTTGAAAGGGCAATTTTGGAATTTGTGAAATATAATTAAAGAAGGGGATATATGCAAATGCAATTGTTTTTTTAGGTTGTGTAAATATGCAATTTAAAAGCTACAGAGGGGGATATTTGCAATTCTCCCTTTATAATTGGGTCACCCAACAAAAATTTACAGTTTTTGCCCATTTTTTTCATTCTACCCCCTCCGTTTTTTTCTGTAAGTGTAATCGTTCATATCTTCAAGTTGTAATTTTACATCCTAATATTTTTTCTCACCTAGCTATGGTTTTGTAGGTGAACAAACATAGGTAGGCGAGAGTTAACATACATGGATGGTTGTTTCATAAAAGTCAACTTCGGCTAAGTCATTGTTCATTCATAATAAGTGTGTTCTTGACGTCCTTTGTCCTGGTCCTGTGCTCGGCGTCGGGTGCTTTGCACCCTCTGGACTACCACTAGGCGTGCCTTGTTATATGGGATTACATTCTTAGGGTGTGTTTGGTATGGCGTAATAGAATGGATGGATAATGGAATAGACGAGGTAAAGGGATGGATCATTATCATTCTCTGTCTCGTTTGGGTATCATATGAATGAAAAGAATCATTACTTTGTGTTGTTTGGTAGCCAAGAAAAGACAAAGTAAAAAAATCGGTGGTGAGTGGTGGTGGTCGGTGGTGATAGGTGGCAGTGGTAGCGGTGTAGGTCCACCCGGAGGATCGAGTAACCTCTGTTCCCTGTTTTCCGACAAACCTGAGAGTGCGGAATCCAAACGGGTAAGTTAAACCAAGTTACGAACACAAACACAAAGATTCAACGATTAACACTCCATTGTATTAATGCGTATGAAACCGTTACAAAGCAATGTTCACAAGATAAACCTATAAACTCTCAGTTATGTGTGTGTTCTCTCGCAAATCTATTCAGACTTGTCTAAGTGTTTCTGTTCTGTGTCTATGTTTATATAGTACACACAGGTGGCCCATGAAAACACATGGACGAAATCAAAGTATTGGACGAAATCCAAGGGATTTCGTCACACAAGGTGTTTTCGTCCCATTTGGTTTTCACCATAAAGGTGATTTCATCACCAGGGGATTTCGTCATATGTATGGGCCTAAGGGATTTCACTACTTGGGCTTGGACATGTTGGGCCATAATCATAAACAGACAACATAAACTTAAACTAAACATGCATACTGCACACACGCAGTAGCAATTTACATCAAACGTTACAAAGTAAAACGCATACCGAGTCAAGACAGGAGGTTGTCTTGACTACGGCCTTCACTTCGTAACCGAGTCGAACCGAGCCGAGCCGTATCCACAAAATATGTATCAACAAACTCCCCCTTGGATGCTGCTCGTGAGGTTCGTAATCTCGTTCTCCATCTCTTGATGGTGCATTCATTCTCGAAAAGGATCTTCAAAGTCTTCATGTGAAACAATCAGGGAGTGTATCAACAAACTCCCCCTTGAACGATACTCGTGAATCTTTTGAACTTCAAAACTTTAGATCCTTGAGGTGTTGATGAGAGATCAACTGCAACCCGATCATCTTGATCTTCTGATTGCATCAACGTCGACTCTTCACTTTACGGCTTGTCATCTGACACGTTCTCTTCGCCTTTAGCTGATTCTGATGTCGCATCTGCACATACAAGAAAGCTAAACACGTAATGAGAACAACCGCTTGGAATTTAGACAAATTAAACAAAAGACACATATGAGATCAAATCTCATTTAAACACCGTCCGACAACAGTTTGAAAGTTTAGAAAATGATCAATTTTAATCCTTTAACTTTCAAAACTTGTTAACTTCGACTGTTTATGAAGGTGCAATTGTTTTCCGGCTTAGAATCAGGATTTTGGGTAGGAGAGACTCGAGTTCCAACATCGGTCAATCAAAAATAAACTAGAAGCAAAATGTTTTTGACATTTATAAAATTTAGATTAAAACACACCTAAAATCTTTTTGGAATTTTTCATTTTTCAAAAGTAAAGATGGAAAGCAATAAATAAATATATACAGAGATACAGAAACTAAAAGCAGTAAACAAATATTTACAGACATTCTTTTTGCGAGTTTCGAGGGTAAGAGAATCATATCAGCGTTCGGTCATGCCAAAACGCTCCTTTTGTTCAATTAGTTAACATTTAGATAAGCATCCTATAACAATTATCGGTATTGTTGTCCACTTAAGCTCAACTTATCAGATGTAATCATGATGTTAAAGCACCGGATCGATGACGAACATCAAACATTGCACTTGATTCAAGACATGAAGAACAAAATATGAACAAGATAGAAATATGTAAAAGGTGAATCTCTTTATTAACGAATCAGTCATCACAGATTACATACCAAAAGAGTATACATCATCTACAAGCTGGTTTAGATCACAAAGATCTAAACCTAGCTTTCTCTCACTAACACATTGTCTCTCTCTCTAGGATGTGCACACCAGGAGGAACAAGAAGTTAGGAGAGGTGCACAAAGCTTCTCTGGCGTTCTTGTTGTCTTGCCCTAATCCTATACAACACATATATATAGACTAGGGACTAAACTCGGACAAACCAATCTACACAAAAACCAAACCCCTTACAAAAGTTCTTAGACAGAAACTTGGACAAATTGTCCAAGGATAAACCTTGGACTAAGTTTCAAGACATATACAATAAAGACCCTAACAATTGGAAGGCATGCACTTTTCACCCAAAGTGCATTAACAAACTCACCCAAAGTGCATTAACAAACTCCCCTTTGATCAGTGCATGGTCTTCATGTGGTCTTGAATTCTTCATTATTGTTGACTTTAACTTGGACTTCTGCTTTGGTTGACCAGAACTGATAAGCGACAGTTACCCTGCAGGAACTGCACTTACAGTCTCCCCCTTAACTGTTGCATCAGTTCTGTGTGGCAACGATAATCTTCAATCATCGAATATTGCGCTTACAGGCTCCCCCTTAACTGAAGATATCATGTCAGCTTTCAACTTTGGCTGAGACTTGATCTTTCTGGCAGAGCACTGTGATCTTCAACCCTTCTAATCAAAGACTTGCTGACGATCACTTAAATGGCCGCTTTGTGAAACCCGTAGAATCCAACATCAAACACTGTTGATCCTCCCCCTCAATCTACTCCTGAATCAAGTTAACGCGAACCGACCTACAACCACATGTAAGAATATCGCTCGATACATTAATCTTCAAACCTAACCAACAGCAGAAAGAAACATTGGATTTCCAATGCCCAGCCTTGAACACTTCAAATTTCGCAAAGACATGAAGCTCAGTTCGATAAGTTAATAACAAACTGAACTTTGTAAAAGTACATCCACCATCTTGATCAGAGTCTTCAACCGAGTGTCTGAAATCATTTCATCTCGAATCTTCATGATCCAATCTCGTATCTTCACGAATCCACCAATTACCCGATGACTTTCGTCTCCAATCTCCCCCTCAATGTAAGAACCCCTATTTCGAGAAGAGAATCTGATCAGTCACCAACTTGGAAGAGGGACCAAGAAGACTAATCTTCTCTACTCTAACCGGCATACGATAAAGGCTTGACCTTCAACTAGTTGCCAAAAGAACAATTTGCTTCATCACGTCAACACTTGATTAAACCTCGAACAAACTTGACAAAACTCAATCATACACTAGCTCTAACTTGCTTCATGTTATAAACACTTCGCCACCGGTAAGGTTAACACTAAGTTAATCTCAAAGATAGTAGACATGAACTTGTTTCTATGTAGCACCACGAGCCTTTGATTTACAAAGAAAATAGGAACTTCAAAATTTTACTCCCCCTTTTTCTTTGTAAACAATACAAAAATCCAAGCAAGTCTTATTCTCTTCACCTCCTCACTTGATCGGGACAACATAAGTACCATAAAACTTTTCGATAATCCGAAATCGACTTCAAGTTTCCAAACTACACTTAATTCTGACTCTTAGTTAGTTATCCGGTACCCCAGGTAACCCGGAATAACTAGAAAAACTCAGAACATGCACAACTCGAAACTTCCGAATAGCACAAACTTCTAAATTTAGCTAAAAATCCGGTACCCCAGGTAACCCGGAATTCTTAGCAAATTTGGAACCCGTAAAACCCAGAAGCTCTTGAAACCTTGGATCAGATCATCAGAACAGTATGTAAAATACAAAGGAATTTGAAACAAGCAAAGAAATAAAGGAAGCTCTGAAGAAACCCGGGAAAGATGTTTCCAAAAAAAAACTCGGACATGTTTCAACAGTGACTTATAACAACACGGAACACATGAGTTTTAAACCCTGAGCTGTTGAATGAAACAAAGAAACACAGACTCGGAAACAAGGTTAGATGGCAAAAGTCATACGTAAACCCGGAACACCCAAGGAAACTTCGAACTATAACTTTTAACGAACCCCGGACATCCAAGGAACCTCAGATATGATATTGAAACTCGAAAACATATATTTTCAAAAGTCCGGAACAAATCGGAAATTTTGAAACTCGGAACCCATAAAGGTTTTAAAAACTCGGACACTGAACTGTACTCAAAACTCTGACCTTTTGGAGGTTCCGAAACTCTGACCTTTTGGAGGTTCCGAAACTCTGACCTTTTGGAGTTCCAAAACTCTGATGTATTATCGAATGATAAACCCTTAAGGTTTTTTTTTTTTTTTTTTTTTTTTTTTTTTGAAAATGTAAACTCTGAACTAAGAAACTCTGAACACACAAAAAAAAAAAAAACCTCTGAAATATAAACTCAGACTAGTAAGTAAAACCTGACCATTCAAATGTAAAAATCGGACTAGCAAAGGTCTGAATAAAAAAGCACAAAATAAAACTATAAGGTCTAAGAAACTCGGACACTAAGGAGTAATCACAAACTCGGACCCTATAAGTCTTATAAACTCGGAATTAATTATAAAACTCGGACAAAAGAGAGACAAACTCGGAATATAAGAACCAAGAATTTCGGAACATCATCTTCTGAACTATCTACCCATACATGACTTCACATATGGGTCACTAATAACTCGGAAGGAACAAATTCAGAACAGAAAGTCCTGACCAACAAAATCGGAGCCTTTTAACACTAAGAAAAACTCGGACAGAGCAATTTTGGATCAAACCTCATATCTGCAACAACTTGGAAAACAAGACAACCACGAACAACTTCATTTTCTTCAACTTTTCTGTAGAAGCTTCACGTCTTCAAGATGTTTGGCGGAAACAAACATCAAATCAAGAGCAATGGTGATTCGGAAGGCGGTTAGACCATTCCGAATCGGTAACCACGCTCTGATACCACTGTTAAAGCACCGGATCGATGAGGAACATCAAACATTGCACTTGATTTAAGACATGAAGAACAAAATATGAACGAGATAGAAATATGTAAAAGATGAATCTCTTTATTAACGAATCAGTCATCACAGATTACATACCAAAAGAGTAAACATCTACAAGCTGGTTTAGATCACAAAGATCTAAACCTAGCTTTCTCTCACTAACACATAGTCTCTCTCTCTCTAGGATGTGCACACCAGGAGGAACAAGAAGTTAGGAGAGGTGCACAAAGCTTCTCTGGGGTTCTTGTTGTCTTGCCCTAATCCTATACAACACATATATATAGACTAGGGACTAAACTCGGACAAACCAATCTACACAAAAACCAAACCCCTGACAAAAGTTCTTAGACAGAAACTTGGACAAATTGTCCAAGGATAAACCTTGGACTAAGTTTCAAGACATGTACAATAAATACCCAAACAATTGGAAGGCATGCACTTTTCACCCAAAGTGCATTAACAAACTCCCCTTTGATCAGTGCATGGTCTTCATGTGGTCTTGAATTCTTCATTATCGTTGACTTTAACTTAGACTTCTGCTTTGGTTGACCAGAACTGATAAGCGACAGTTACCCTGCAGGAACTGCACTTACACATGACGAGGGGATACGTTAAGGTATGATTTATACTTACCGACCGGTGTTCGTCCACACACGACACATTCCCGTATCAAGGTATGCACGAGAGTTCATCTTACCGATGAGTATACAGTTTATCATCTGTTTGACCGTATATGAAAATGTGAGAAACTCACCTATTTTGATTTGAAAACAAGCCCTATGTGATAGAATCACTTATTGATGAGGAACTTGATTTTCATATGCATGAGGGCACAGGAGCAAGTCCGTGAACAGGTCAGTACTTTCGTACAGCAGAGAGACGAACTTGACTCCCAGATAAATGTGATATATTATCACTTATTTTGTTTGGACATGTGATTATTGATCACTTATTGAGGTCGAATGCAATATGTACACGTATGTATGGTATCATGGAAGATCTAGACTTCGTCTCCGTTTTGTTTCGGTAAAAGAAACAACCATGATACCCAGATGATAAACAGCATAAAGACCGAATATCTCAGAACCTCGGCAATCTCTCAAACGAAATTTCGGTACTAATACCATATGCCAATGAGCGGTTCCCACCTGGTCTTCAGTCGATTTAGGATTTATATCACCCTGCACACTTTAAAATGATTGTGAGCCTACCGATACATCTTATAGAGCTGCTTATCAATTTTCATTTTGCATTTCAGTTCGAAGAGGTTTCGACAGACCACTGATTTACTATCATTTTCTCTTTTTCTCGCCAGGAAACTCATTTTTGTTTTTCTATTGTTTTTGAGTTTTGAAATTTTTCGATGTTTTTGAATTTTCAAATTTGGATTTACTCCCCCTAAAATCAACAAACTATGATAAATTTAAAAAACACAAAGATATTTACAAAAAGGATTTCCCGATGTCGGTTTAACTCATGTTTTACCTCAATGCCGTTTAACAAAATTAATTTAATCAGAAATGATTTATCGAATTTTGGAAAAATCAGTTGGCACGTCGGTAAGCGGTGCTGACCATGACAACATTGATGAGTTTCATATTAAAAACAATCACGTGTGAGGTGATATTCGAGATCAACGTGTCTGGCCAAAGAGTGCTGTACGAGATGATAATAATTCATAAAGCAACTTAAATATCGACAAGTATAGGAGAGATTAGAAATTTAAAACTGTATCCTGCAACAGCTTCATGCATTGCAATGAATCTGAGTGCTCTCCCAAACTGGATATCCACCCGGTGTGGATTTCAAAGCCGATTTTTGTAGCTACTGAGAAATCTCTTCACAGCAACAAGATCAGAAACCTTTGGGTCCGGCTGGTCTTCCACATTGCACCAGCGAAGTTCTTTATCTTTCTCTTGAGAAGTAGTGTGCGGTTGTTCAATCAATGCCAAGGCATCCGCACACCTGGTTGGTTTGTTCAACAACCCATTTTCTTCAATTACACCGCGAAGAAATGTACACTGCACGTTCATCTTGCTGATTTTGAACTTCAGACGTGCTGCAGGTGCGTACATTTTGATTGAATCTATCCTGGGGACCCAATTAAAGCCTTGAACAATCAAACTTTGGAATGATTTTCAATTTGTCGAAGCTTTTCAATTTCTTTCGACAGACAATTATGTCTTCTTTTCTTTTTCTCTCCGTCAAAGGCAACAATTTCTTTTGTCGCCGATCTTGTGCATGGACACTCCACTATCAACATTCCAATGACTATCGATAGTTCCTCCTGGAACATCCTGCACACTCACTCAGAGATTAGTTGGAGAGGGGGACCCAAGCCTTAATAGACTGGGGTCGTCCTTCATCATCGAGGATTGTGACTTCGATTTCCTGATGATTTGGAATGGATTGAGCTTCCCCTGAAACAGTTACCGATTTTGATTTCCAAATCTGTTTTTGTTTTTAATTTCTAACTTAACAGACTTTGTTTGGACAACCTCCGGTTTTAACGCCTTTTCAACTTCTTTGACGTTTTGACGTCGTTGTTTTGTTTCTTGTTCTTTAACAGTTCTTTTATCATGTTTTGGTGAAACAGGACGACGTTGTGGGTGAACCTTTTCAGGTGGTGCTCTTTCAACAAATTTCACTTTTGGAGTGTTTAAGCAGTTCTTAATGATATGCCCAAACTCCCCACATTTAAAACAAGTTCTCCTTTCAACAAACTTAGGAGAACCTGAGGTACTTGCCTTTTCATCACACCCGTTTGTATGTTGAGTGTAATTGTTTTGGCTGTTACGGTTTAAAATCTTGACTTGTCGGATAAAATCGGTGTTTGATTTGTTTTCAAAAGTCTCAATTTTATCAATACCCTTGGAGGCCACAAACTTAACGTCTTTGCATTTCTTCGTGTAACGAGCACCTTTTATTTCAGCCTTTGGTTGTGTCACCTTAGGCTTTTGAGCTCATTGTTGTTGCTGTTTACCCTTAAAAACGATAGGTTGTTGCTTCGTTGGTGATTTTTGATTTCCAAATTTTCTTCTAACTTCAGCTTTTGGAATCGGATCACACTGAGTTACTGAAACTCTCGGGATCCCCTTTTCCAAAAACTTACTGGTAGTATCTTCAAACACTTTATCAATCAAAGATTGATTGACATTTTTAATTGGAAAAGTTGTGTTTGAATAAATTTTATCATCACCAACTAAAGTGTACAACACGTTATTACTCTTAACGGTAGACACAGATTTCTTGTCATTCTTGACAGGATCTATCACTTGTTTGACAACTGGTTGAACAGCAGGAGTAGGAGGATCACAAAGAATATGATTCTCAATTGGAATTTCTACTCCTTTCATCTTGTCAAGTGATTTATCCTGATCACGCATATCTGATTATGGTTCATCATCAGACGACTCATAGTCCTCAATGATTGGAGGACTTTGTTTCGTAGATGTTGAAGTTTCTGTTTGCTCAGATGAAGTACTTGAAGAACTGTCCGATTTGAACCCTAGGCCAGTAGTAACTTCCTCATAATCAAGAGGCACACTGGGTTCAAAATGAGGCATATCCTCTTCATCGGGCGACTTGGTATAGTCGTGTCTCAAAGGGGGTGGACACTTCCTATAACCAACGCCTTTAACGTTTCCCTTTAGTTTCTGAACGTCAATGATGTGATCAAGCACATATTGTGAGTTAGAATAACTCTCCAATTTGAGCTTGATCGCTTCATATTCACACTTGGCCACGGCTAGCTCTTTATTGGTTTCCTCAATGATATTAATGTAGTTATTAATACCAATTTTTTTGTTGAAAACAGTTTTTGTAAATTCGGGAACACTTTTCTTTTGGGTTTCAATAACTGTTTTAAACTCCTTTTCATTGCGAGCTAAGGCCATGTTTGCCTCTTTGAACTTTGACAGTTCAATAACTAAATTTTGATTATGACTGTGAACCTTTTCAGATTCCTCTTTCAATTCTGCACAAGCATTACAAACACTAGGAGTAGGAGGATCAGAATTTACCTGACTTGTCGAGGCCGAGACATTTGCCATAAAGGCAGTCTGATAAGAAAAAGATCCATCTTCAGAATGATAATCTCCCGCATTCGAGCTTTCTTCATCTGAACTCCCGCTATAACCCGAGCTGTCGTCACTTTCAGAAAATTCTTCCTTGTGAACGTTCTTGATGTGATTGATGATCTTCGCATAACATGCACTTCCTCCTCCCAACTGTACGGACCAATCACATCCTTCATCAGCATGAACAGTCAATGCTCGATTGGTGTTTGAAGGTCCAGACTGGTTCTGGTTCTGGTTCTGACTGTTGTTCACCGCTACTATCCTTCGTCCACGATTGTCTTGATTTGCAGTAGAAGTACTTGTCTGATTTCTAAACAGATTCTGAAGTGACCCTTTTCGCCACAATTGAAACATGTAACCGTATCTTTATCAAACCTGTACTTCGTATCATCTTTGCCTTCCAAGCTTGTTCTTCCAGTTCGAGTCATGAAATCCTTTGCCCTTCTAACAGCACTTGCAAACGCCCACTTGATATCCATTAACTCCATTTCATCATGGTCTATCTACTGATAATCTTCATTGGTCATATTGATGTTTCCAATTTGACCTGCTACCAATCCACAGTAGGAACTGAACATTGTGTTGAGAAGTTCCAAATGTTCCTTTGCAACTTCTACACTGACTTTTGAAAGATTGGAAGTATCAACTCTGACAGTGTTTGTGTTTTGGGGTGAAGGATTGTTGGTATAATGCGCTTGCTATTGTTGTGGTTGGGCTTGAGGTGGATGTTGAGGTATGGAATGTGACATGTAAGCACTTTGATTCCACTGTGGAAACGGTGATGAGCTTGTATTGGACACAAACGCCGTTTGAAGTTCGGTTGCTGAATGGAACTAGAACTAGCTGAAGGACCAAAACCAGGCAAATACATTTCTGTGTTTTGAGGAGGTGCAGTTGCAATCCTTTTAGCTTTCCGAATTTCCTCTTCGTTCTTGTGCTCCAACTTCTGAATGAATTCATAAAGATTGACATTGGCTGCATCCAGAGCGCCCGTATGCTTTAGAAGCTCAATGAATGGACTCCACTTAGGAGGTAGAGCATCAGCAAATCGTGCAACCATTTCCGGATGAGTTGCAGCAACACTATAAGAACTCATTTCACTAATCAAATGATAAAAACGAGAAGTCATATCATTTAGAGTTTCATTCTCCAAGAACTGAAATGATTCAAACTCTTTCTTCAATAGATCATGGCGTGTCTTTCTCGTAGCTGCATTTCCTTCTCCTCTCGCTACCAATGCATCCCATAAACCTTTCGTGGTCTCACAATATGAGAATTGATGAAAGATGTCTCTGTGAAGTGCTTGAGTGAGAATAGCATACGCCTTCTTCTCCAGATCATATGCCTTTTTGTCGGCTTCTTGCATATTATTGAAAGTTGTCGCATTTGATCCTGCTTCTTCAAGAGCTTCACTAAATGCAAAGGTGAAACACGTCCATAATTCTGTGTTTTGCCCTTGAACGTAATTATGGAAACCACCCTTCCATGATGGATAGTCGTTCATGTAATTTAACTTTGGCGGGCGATTGTTGCTACCCGTCTCATTCTCACTAAGCAAAAGATTTTGAATGCTCTGATTTTGATTCGACACCATTGCCCATTGACTTGAACTAATAGTTTGTTGTTGTTTAGGTATGGTACTCGCTAAATATTCGGCCATCGACATCTGTTTTTGAGCTGGTTGTGGATCCGTACTCCAATCCCAAGGACTTGTACAACTCATGATTGATGTTAGAACAATTGTACCTGCTTAAAAACTTGAAAACACAGAGTTAGATACCTTTTGCAAGTCCTCTATTTAAAATCACAAGAATAAGAATGTTTGACGAGAACCAAAAGTGATTTCGTCCAGATATGTTTGATGAAAAAGGTGTGATGTGATTTCGTGGAGGGTAATGGGACGAAAATGGTGATTTTAAGAGGAGATGGGTGATTTCGGCTGGAGTGAAGACTTGAAGTGATTTCGGCTGGAGTGAAGGTGAGTGATTTCGGCTGGAGTGAAGACTTGAAGTGATTTCGGCTGGAGTGAAGGTGAGTGATTTCGTCCAATGGGTTCACAAGTGATTTCGTCCAGAAGAGTTTACAATCTAATTTCGTTGACTAGTTGTTGGTGATTTCGCCCAGAAGTGTTTTCATTGGGATTTTGTTCAGCTTAACATAAGTTGTTTTCGTCCAGAAGTGCACACTGTGTTTTCGATCCAGCTTGATATTGTTGACTGAAGTGTTTTCGTCCAAACAAGTTGACCAGCAAGTGATTTCGTTGAAAATAAGAACCAGACAAGAAGATATTATCAAACCTTATCCTCTGACAACAAGGCCTCTTTTTCAAATAAGCCTTACCTTATCAGACTTTTCTTACCAACTATCAATCATTCTTGTGTACACAATTGTCAAATAATCAATATAATATGCAACAACACTTATAATTCAAACACAATTCAGATCAAAACCATATATAATTCAAGAACAGTTTGAATAAACCAAGAACACTATGAAGATAGACAAGAACAACATGAATATTCTGGCCAAGTTTTCACCGGACAAATTTTCCGAAAATGATTTTTGCACAAAAGTTTAGTAAAAACCAAATACTAACATGTAAGCATGTGTTTTAACAGTGGTTTTATACAAACTAATAGCAAAATACAAAGATTTTCAAGGTTTTGAAGCAAAGCTTTTCCAGAAATATAATTTTTGAAACAAGAATATAAATTGAAAAAAAAAACCTTTTAAAATCTATCAAAACACAAGAAAATCGACTTGTTTTAAACAAGGAATCGAGCCAATGCTCTGATACCAATTGTAGGTCCACCCGGAGGATCGAGTAACCTCTGTTCCCTGTTTTCCGACAAACCCGAAGTGCGGAATCCAAACAGGTAAGTTAAACCAAGTTACGAACACAAACACAAAGATTCAACGATTAACACTCCATTGTATTCACGCGTATGAAACCGTTACAAAGCAATGTTTACAAGATAAACCTATAAACTCTCAGTTGTGTGTGTGTTCTCTCGCAAATCTATTAAGACTTGTCTAAGTGTTTCTGTTCTGTGTCTGTGTTTATATAGTACACATGTCGACGAAATCAAGTGGCCCATGAAAACACATGGACGAAATCAAAGTATTGGATGAAATCCAAGGGATTTCGTCACACAATGTGTTTTCGTCCCATTTGGTTTTCACCAAAAGGGTTTTCACCATAAAGGTGATTTCATCACCAGGGGATTTCGTCATATGTATGGGCCTAAGGGATTTCACTACTTGGGCTTGGACATGTTGGGCCATAATCATAAACAGACAACACAAACTTAAACTAAACATGCATACTGCACACACGCAGTAGAAATTTACATCAAACGTTACAAAGTAAAACACATACCGAGTCAAGACAGGAGGTTGCCTTGACTACGGCCTTCACTTCGTAACCGAGTCGAACCGAGCCGAGCCGTATCCACAAAATATGTATCAACAAAGCAATGTTTACAAGATAAACCTATAAACTCTCAGTTGTGTGTGTGTTCTCTAGCAAATCTATTTAGACTTGTCTAAGTGTTTATGTTCTGTGTCTGTGTTTATATAGTACACATGTCGACGAAATCAGGTGGCCCACGAAAACACATGGACGAAATCAAAGTATTGGATGAAATCCAAGGGATTTCGTCACACAAGGTGTTTTCGTCCCATTTGGTTTTCACCAAAAGGGTTTTCACCATAAAGGTGATTTCATCACCAGGGGATTTCGTCATATGTATGGGCCTAAGGGATTTCACTACTTGGGCTTGGACATGTTGGGCCATAATCATAAACAGACAACACAAACTTAAACTAAACATGCATACTGCACACACGCAGTAGCAATTTACATCAAACGTTACAAAGTAAAACGCATACCGAGTCAAGACAGGAGGTTGTCTTGACTACGGCCTTCACTTCGTAACCGAGTCGAACCGAGCCGAGCCGTATCCACAAAATATGTATCAACAAGCGGTGGTCGGAGGTGATAGGTGGTAGTGGTAGCTGTGGTCGGTGGTGGCGGCAGTGGTGGATGGGGGCGGGGCAGAAGTGGGTGGGTGGCATCGGTGGTGATGGTTGCGGGTTACGGTAGGGGCGGAAGCGTGTGACGGCGGTGGCGGGTGATGGCGGAGGCAGATGTGGGTCATGGCGACGGTAGTCGTGGTGGTGGCAGTGGTGGTGTCTGTAGTAAGTGATGGACGGTGGCGGTGGAGGTGGGTGACAGCTGAGTATTAAGTGACGCCAACAGTTACTTGGGTAATACTTGTAGGAATTACGGTCTGGAGTTGTTGTGCAATCATCTGTGCTATATCAGTCGCAGGCATATTATTTGCTCTTTTAAGGGCCATTTCTATAATAACACAAAATGCATATCAATTGGTACTACATTAAACATTTTAGTACATATAAAACTATAAAGTCAATATCATATATATAAAAGTCGCTATACAAATATCAAAATTGACACGTAGGTCAAAATGATTTACAATTCCAACTCCATTTATTTTCATTGCGCCTCATCCCTTATTTGTTTATTCCTACTAATCTAGTCGTCCATACATATTAAAGTATGTTTATATCCTCTTATATGTTAAGCTAAGTGTCTTTGTATAGGTAAACAAGCCGAGGATAAGAAGTATTGTTTTTGAAGTTGCTATCACTGCCAAAGAAACCTAGACAAAACTCTCACTATTTCAAAGACTCAAGAACAACATCCATGAACAAAAAGGGTTCCATGATTTCTTACAAGATATCAGGTTTTAGTTTGCATGAAAACTCTAGTGATACTTATTTTTTTTATTTAGATAACTTCTTTGGTTACTCGTGTAGAGAAGTAAGTTTCTTAAATTTGTTTGTGTTTATAACCTACGTCAAAAATAATTATTGGTTTATTTGGTAAAGTGGGAATGAAATTCAAACACAGTGACTACCACTGGGCGTGTTTTGTTATATGGGATTACATTCTTAGGGTCTGTATGGTATGGCGTAATAGAATGGATGGATAATGGAATGGACGAGGTAAAGGAATGGATCATTATCATTCTCTATCTTGTTTGGGTACCATGTGAGAATGAAAAAAATCATTACTTTGTGTTGTTTGGTAGCCAAGAAAAGACAAAGTAATAAAATCGGTGGTGAGTGGCGGTGGTCGGTGGTGAAAGGTGGCAGTGGTAGCGGTGGTCGGAGGTGATAGGTGTTAGTGGTAGCGGTGGTCGGAGGTGGCGGCAGTGGTGGATGGTGATGGGGCAGAGGTGGGTGGCATCGATCGCGATGGTTGCGGGTTACGGTAGGGGCGGAAGCGGGTGACGGCGGTGGCGGGTGATGGCGGGGGCAGATGTGGGTCATGGCGACGGTAGTCGTGGTGGTGGCAGGGGTGGTGTCAGCAGTGAGTGATGGACGGTGGCGGTGGGTGACGGTAGGAATTACGGTCTGGAGTTGTTGTGCAATCATCTGTGCTATATCGGTCACATGCATATTGTTGGCTCTTTTCATGGCCATTTCTATAATAACCCAAAATGCAATCAATTGGTACTACATTAAAAATTTTAGTACACATAAAACAAGAAAGTCAATATCATATATGTAAAAGCCGCTATACAAATATTAAAATTGGCACGTAAACTTAACCCACTAAGGATCAGTGCTTATAACGTACAGGTCAAAATGATTTACAATTTCAACCCAATTTATTTTCATTATGCCTCGTCCCTTATTTTTTTATTCCTACTAATCTAGTCGTCCATACATAATAAAGTAAGTTTATATCCTCTTATATGTTAACCTAAGTGTCTTTCTATAGGTAAACAAGCCGAGGATAAGAAGTATTGTTTTTGAAGTTGCTGTCACTATCAAAGAAACCTTGACAAAACTCTCACTATATCAAAGGCTCAAGAACAACATCCATGAACAAAAAGGGTTCCATGATTTCTTACAAGATATGAGGTTTTAGTTTGCATGAAAACTCTAGTGATACTTAATTTTTTTTTTTTATTTAGATAACTTCTTTGGTTACTCATGTAGAGAAGTAAGTTTCTTAAATTTGTTTGTGTTTATAACCTACATCAAAAATAATTATTGGTTTTTGTGGTAAAAGGGGAATGAAATTCAAACACAGCGAAGATAGTAATATCCAAACAAGTTCTTTCGAATAACTATCTTAGTCCATCCCATCAAATCTGATTTGGTGATTTATGTTCACTTTCTACTTTCTTAATGATTTTGCTTTCAATTTTCATGTCTTGCCTTGTGGAATATTACATGCAAGGATTTAAGCTGTTAACTCCCTTAAATGAACAAGATACAAAAGGAGTGATGGACATTGTAATAAATATATGTCAAATACATGCTAGATTATGATAAAAACGTATGATTTGAATTTATGCCAACAAATCCTCCCGTTTGAATCCATAGAAAGTAGAACAATCAGAATCTTACAAAAGGTAGATTTTATTAGTTTTATTGCATAAGTGTATATTCAATTAAAGATTAAGCCATCGTAAATCGATCAATGTGGAACCAAGTATGCACCTCGACTAATTTGACTCTCAAATCTTTGCAACCAATATTACTCTTGTGGCCCATAAAAAAAAATTATGGGATTCTTTCGAAAAACGATTCCGTAAACAACTCCATCATCATATGTATAGTGATATTGTCTTTGATCCTCATTCGCTTTTGAAAACTAAATCACACATTCCTTTTCAATCATATATATAACTAGTTGTGAAGATTACTTTATCCCCAACGGTGCAATGGTGCATTCGATGAATAGGATTTGTAGCAAGGTGTAAACCACATTGGGTTTTGAGTTACTAATTATGAAAATTTGGATGAATCCCAAAAGGATTTCATTAGCTATAGGAAGTTGACAATCCTTCCCAACCCAATCCATTTGTGGAACTACTCAAATCAATGTTTCTGTGATTTTGGAGAGCCGCCATCATTATGTCACTACACTACAAGAAAAGAGGCAATAGTCGCCGCTAAAATTTCTTATCGTCGCTAAAGGTGTACAACCACTAGCAACGACACATCGTCACAATAGACCTACGTCGGTAAAACCCTGATCATTAGTAGCCACAAAATCTCCGCTAAAAGTCCTTTTTTAACCTTTTTTTTTTGCATTTACAATAATTTCCGGTTTTCAAACATACACAAAACCTGCCAATTTCCAGTTTTTCTTCGCAACTCACAAACAAACTACATAAACATAATAATTATACAAACATCCTAAAACTACTTAAAAGTTATTCATTTAATTCACATATTAACATCATAACATTGCATAAAACGTGTAAAACTACATCATGTCATCATCACCGCCATTGTCTTCGTGTTCGCCGTCTTGATCCGTGACTTCATTTCAACTCGAAGTGACTTCGTCTTGATCGAAGATGTGGTGGGTAGGTGGATTTATCTAGCATAGACACATATATACACAAAAAAGCAAGAAATTAACAAAATATGTAACAAAATAAAGAAGAAATTCAACTTAAAACAAACTTTACTAATCGATTTAGAGGAGAATTTGGTGAAATTGATGAGAATGAGCCGATTTGGGGGAGAATCCGTGAGAAAGGTGAAGGGTTTGGTGGGAAATGGGGAGAAAGGGTGAGTTTTGTAATGTAGGTTGTGAAACAAACAATGGTTTGGTTTTAGTTCCTTGTTCATCAAGTGAAGAATGTTGGAGCACGATTGAACATGATAGTTTTATTCTTGGTTTATATATTGCATAAGTGTATATTCAATTAAAGATTATGCCATCATAAATCGATCAATGTGGAACCAAGTATGCAATCTCGACTAATTTGACTCTCAAATCTTTGCAACCAATATTACTCTTGTGGCCCATAAAAAAATTTATGGGATTCTTTCGAAAAATGATTCCTTAAACAACTCCATCATTATATGTATAGTGATATCATCTTTAATCCCCATTCGCTTTAAAGAACTAAATCACACAATCCTTTTTACCATATATAAAACTAGTTGTGAAGATTACTTTATCCCCAACGGTGCAATGGTGCATTCGACGAATAGGATTTGTAGCAAGGTGTAAACCACATTGGGTTTTTAGTTACTCATGATGAACATTTGGATGAATCACAAAAGGATTTCATTAGCTATAGGAAGTTGACAATCCTTCCCAACCCAGTCCATTTGTGGAGCTACTCAAATCAATGTTTCTGAGATTTTGGAGAGCCGCCATCACTATGTCACTACACTACAAGAAAAGAGGCAATAGTCTCCGCTAAAGCTAAAGGTACTTATCCTCGCCACTAATCTTCATCCAAAATACCGCTGTGTCCGGAACTATCATCTTTTCACTCGAGGACTCACCATGTGTGTGTGTGTGTATTTTAATATTAATTTAGAAATTATACTTGATACATATTATTTTGCTAAACTAGTATTTTACATGCTTTTCAATAATATATGTATATATATATATAGAGAGGGAGAGAGAGAGAGTATGGTTCTAGGGTGAACAATAGGTTGAGAGTGAACTGTGTGAACTAACCTGGGCCATTGGATTACATCATCTAGAGATTTTTAAATAATGACAAGATTGTAATTATAATGTTGTAACTTTCCTTTAAAATAATTGACCAGAAGGGTATTTGCGGCTTTTGTAAATTGTATTTATAAACAATATAATCAAAATCCCTAAAATCTCGCAAGTTTCCGTATATATAAGATACACAGTTGTTAGTGTATACACATGTGTACAGTCTCGCTAGTATCAGTTTATACAAGATAGACAGATGTTAGTTTATACACATGTATACAGTCTCACTAACTATAAGTTTATACAAGATACACAGCTGCTAGTTTATACATATGTGTACAGTCTCGCAAACTATCAGTTTATACAATATAAACAACTGTTAGTTTATACACATGTGTACAGACTTTTATACATCTGCGTATTGTATTCAGAAATGGTTACATATGTGTATATTAACAACATATAATATATTATGCATGCACACGAGTAGATTCATATAAAAGTTATGAAGTTAATGAAAACCAAACAAGTCACATATATGCAAAAATAAATAACTTCATCACAAATTCAAAAAAAAAAAAAAAAAAGTTAATGCCCAAAAATAATTACAATTTCAATCTCAGAAAAAAATTTCAATATTTATTGAAAATTATAAAAAGTTAAAAACAATATATTATGATATGTATATATACCGATAATAAAAGATAAACAATATTCAAGTTAAAATTAAAACAAAATCTTTGGAAAGGAAATGTGCTATGAATATTTGGAAATTAAATAATTTGTAAATAGAATATTTCCAAAAAAAAAACATTTGAAAAAAAAATAATAGTTTTGTCTTTATCATCTTCTTGAGTGATAAGAATACCTGCAATATTCATTAATCAACTTCAACATATGGCAATATTCATTAATCAACTTCAACATATGAGCTGAAAATGTAGAATGATAATGTCGTAATCCATGATGGTCTACCAAAATTTAAAGCCCTTTAATTTCTTATAATTAAAATAATAGAGAAAGAATTAAAAATGAGAAAGAAAGGGAGAATTAAGAGATTTTAATTAAACATACTTGCCTAATGTCAATCTTGCCCTTTTAATCTAAAAAATGATCAAGGGCTAAGATTAATTCACTCTCAAGAAGTTGCTCACTCTTTGTTGATGCAGATTTTGTGTCCGATGCTTGTCGAATAGATTAGATTTATTTTATGTTGAATATGTAATAGTTAGTGAAACGGTCAAACGAATGTGTATTGACCCGCTCGTTTGAAGTGGTCAAACGAGAGGGTTATGTGTTTGACCGTGTGTGTTTGCTAGACAAGTGGGTGTGGGTATAAATACCAACCCCTTGTTCATTTGCAAACTAGAGAGTTAGAGATAGGGTGAGCTCATTGTGAGAGTTCCCTGTGAGTTTTGTGGTTTGGGGGAGAGATCGCCACTTGGTCTCTCCCCGGATGTATACTCCTTTGGTATTAGTTCGGTTATCTTGTAATCGGGCCGATTTGTAATGTTTTACTACCGATTAATACAAAGAGGTTTTGTTTATCCATCTCATCTCTCCCGTCTTGAACTAATCTCACACTAATCACGGTTTCGGTCCCGAAACTCGGTCCTACAATTGGTATCAGAGCCATGGTACCCGATTTAGTAAATCTAACAGTTTGCTAAATCACAAGTGCTCTAGATCTGTGATTTTTGTGGTTTTTGTTGAAGATGTAAAAAATGGTGAAATAAGAAAAACCCAGATCTGGACCGTGATTTGTGGGTCTAGCTGAAACAGAACATATACAAGAGCTGGATTTTATGTTTTACACCTAAATCATCAAGTTTTCATCATCAAATATCATTGTTGAAGTAATTTTCGGCAGATCTTCAAGTGAACAGTGCTGTGTTCTTGAGATGAGTATGGCGGCTGCTTTAAGAAACTAGGGCTTCTTCTGCTTATGACAAAATACCTGCTATGTATGTGTTGACGAATAACCTCTTGATGAATGACATTTTTCGTCAAGATGTGATAGTCTGTTTTTCGTCATCTATGGTCTTTCGCCAGGAGTCCTTGGTCGGCCATGTTCTTTCGTCAGCCACACTCTTCGTCGAACCTAATATCATTGTTCGGCAGCAAGCAGTCTTCGTGATACAACAGAAATTGTTCGTCGGCTGCTGATTACTGTTCATCGAAGAAGAGGAGAAAGTCTGACAGCTGCCATTGCTGGTAATATTCATCGTGAAAACTGTGGGAAACGAGAAGCGGATTGAACAAGGAGTGATTGCTGTTGCTCGTTCATGGTTTGTTATGCTTCTTGTTCTTCGTTGGATCTGTATTTTAGAAGAGGATTGTTGCTGCCTATTTGTGTATCGAAGAGAGAGATGGAGGATGTCTAAATGTTTGGCTGAGGTTGATGATGATGGGTGTATTGTACAACAAAGTTGTCGGCAGAAGTCATTTATTTGACATCTAGCAAGCAGTCTTCTTGATGATGATGGGTGTACTGTACAACAAAGAATCTGATGAAGTTTTGAATGTGGGCCAAGGTTGTTCATTTTCACACTTGGGCTTAGGTTTGTTTGGGCTCCACTAGAATAATGGACCATGTATGAAAACTTTGAAATCCAAAATGTGTGGATTATTTTTTTTTGGCAGTTTGAAGTGAAGTGAATATGGGGTCGCGAACAAAGTGGAGTCGGGAGTTCGCAAAGTTTATTTGTACCGCGCTTCCAAAATTTTAATGTCAAAATTCGTACGGGTTCGGGAGAACGCGGGATCACTTTAGCATGATGAAAACAGATCTTGATTTTTGAAAAATGTGGGGTAGTCACGGGTACCGATGCAAACGTCAAATATTGGTGACTTGACTACTATGGGCCAAAAACCAAAAACGGTATGTTCACTTCCGCACGTCAATGTTTATGATTGTCATCGGTTATTCGTAAATGTTCGAAAGCATTTTGTTTATTGTCTTATTCTCGCATTTGAAAACGAACGTATGAACCTGGAATGTCAATACCGGTCCTAACGAGTTCACAAAGTCTTTGGAGGGATACAAGTCGGATCCTACGGGGTACTAGGCGAAATTTCTTTATCAACTAGAATATGCAAAGAAGAAAGCATTTTGTTTATTGTCATATTCTCGCATTTGGTAACGAATGAATGAACCTGGAATGTCAATACCGGTCCTAACGAGTTCACAAAGTCTTTGGAGGGATACAAGTCGGATCCTACGGAGTACTAGGGGACTTTCTTATTCAACTAGAATATGCAAAGAAGAAAGTCGTTTTCGTGATTTTTCGAACAACCGAGAACATTCAGTGAAGATTGACGACAGTTCCGCTCAGTGGAGGGAATTGGTGAACATTTGAAGATAAATTCTACTCAGTGGAGAGAATTTGTTATGTGAAATTGATGACAATTCTTTGAAGTGGATGGACTCTGTTAAGGTTTAGAGATCTTACCAAAGAAATGGGGGGGATAAAAATTTTCATATGTTGAATTTCTTCGGTAAATTTCTAAACGCAATCACAGGTGGTAGAGTTTGTGATTTTCTTGTGATACTAACGGTTCAGCGTGGAATGTTCTGCACAGACACATATTTGAGGATTTTAATTAATTCTCCAGCCAGCGTGAAGGGTTTTGCACGGAAACATACATGTATCTAAAGTCGACAGTAGTTTCAAAGCGCTGTTCACTGAAGACCTGGGGGAATCTTTATGAAAGCTGATAGTTCAAGGCTGAAGACCTGCAGGATTCGGTTTTGGGTTTGATGTTTCTTTGGGATTTTACAGGGATCTGGGGGTAACTCAATTCGTTGAGTTTGCAAACGATGTACTTGGTCAAGCTGACTTCCTGAGTACTGATGCTGAAGATCCGTAGTGCATTACGTGGTCAACTTCACAAAGGCGAGACAATGAGATCTGGATGTAGTTCAACTAAGCGTGCTGTTTGGTTGAGCTTGCAAGGGATACACTTGGTCTAGCTGACTTTCCTGAGTGGTGATGCTGAAGATTAAAGTGCATTACTTGGTCGATTCCACAAAGACGGTTTACAGAAGACAGTTCACCAGAAATCTCTACCAATGTAGTATGCTTGAATGAAATAGAATTCTTATGATAGATCAAGACTTGATGCAGTTCTTAAAGAATGGAACCCTTATCAAATGCCGGTTGGAGTATTGGAAGATCAGCGGAAGATCAGTCAATTGAGCCTTGTGAGGAAATTGCACAACACCTAACACGTATACGCGTACTTTGAGGGGGAAATATTATACAAGGAGCGTCAAGATACTACTTACCTGGATCATCGGTCAAGGGGGAATTTGTTAACACGGAGAAGATAAATACCTGACTGAAGATCGATTGCAGTTGCATTTTCAGCATTCGACAGCAACGGACAAGGGGGAATTTGTTGATGCAGATTTTGTGTCCGATGCTTGTCGAATAGATTAGATTTATTTTATGTTGAATATGTAATAGTTAGTGAAACAGTCAAACGAATGTGTATTGACCCGCTCGTTTGAAGTGGTCAAACGAGAGGGTTATGTGTTTGACCGTGTGTGTTTGCTAGACAAGTGGGTGTGGGTATAAATACCAACCCCTTGTTCATTTGCAAACTAGAGAGTTAGAGATAGGGTGAGCTCATTGTGAGAGTTCCCTGTGAGTTTTGTGGTTTGGGGAAGACATCACCACTTGGTCTCTCCCTGGATGTATACTCCTTTGGTATTAGTTCGGTTATCTTATAATCGGGTCGATTTGTATTGTTTTACTACCGATTAATACAAAGAGGTTTTGTTTATCCATCTCATTTCTCCCGTCTTGAGCTAATCTCACACTAATCACAGTTTTGGTCCCGAAACACGGTCCTACACTCTTGAACCTAATTATATATATATATATATAGACACACATGAGTATATCCATGATAAATCTATATATATCGTATATTACGGCGTAACGTACTTTACGTACGACAACGTGTGTGATTTGTTCTATAACATGCGTGATTAATGTTTTCAATATGTGTGATTATTGTGTTTCAACATGCGTGATTTTGGATTTTTGAGTTATAACGTGAGTGATTTTGGATTTTTGAGTTCGGGTGGAGACTAGGGATGGCAATGGGACGGGTAAGGCTAATCCCAACCCCATACCCGGTTACAAAAACTTTTCCCATACCCGGCCCAAAAACCATCGGGGATGGGAGGAATAATTACTCCTCGGGTATCGGGTATGCTTATGAGTTTCGGGTTTCAGGCGTAAGCATCCAATATCATCAAGGCAAAATCTATGTATGTTCGGTTCGAAACCAATATAAAAGGCTGGAATGTGATAAAATTAGTAGGCTGCTACCATTAATTAAAGTTAGTTTTGAAACCAATACATATTAAAAAGAAGATAAGAAAATACTTGAACCAATACATGTTCAAAAAAAACCAAAACCATTCTAAACTTCCAATGAAAAACCAATATATATTCAAGAAAATTGTCCGACCGTTATTGATATAGCCATCCTTGATCCTACATTTCAATTTCAATATTTTACTTTCATAAAAAAAAAAAAAAAAAAACACTTATCCAACATTATTCTAACAAAAAAAAAAAAAATCGGGTAAGATTTTTTTTTAGGATTGGGTACTAAGTATATAATACATTAATAAAAAACGTATTTATATGCGGTATCTTAAGGGTAAACGGCCATATATAATCGGGTAATTAGGCGGGTAAGCCGGTATATATAATCGGTAATCGGGGCGGGTAAACGGGTATAACATCAAATCTTATACCCGTCCTAAATTTTCAAAACAAATCCCATACGCGGTCCATACCCGGTTACCCAACCCCATACCCGTCCCGTATGTTTCGGTATCGGGTTTTCTCATCGGATTCGGGTTTCAGTGTCATCCCTAGTGGAGACCCGGGTTCGAATCCCGCTCCACCCAACTCTTTTTTTAATTGATTATCCAATTTTCAATAATTCCTCATTAGCCCTTCTAGTTTACCTAAATTGCTAACTGAGGTTAGCTTGCTACACTAACTTAGTGTATTTTCTTAATATAATCTACTAACTAGTTAACTTGGGTAACACTAACTTAGTTAGTGTATTTTCTTAATATAATCTACTAACTAGTTAACTTGGGTAAATAAGTTTTCTTTTATTTTTACAGTTTCTTTTATTCACAAAAGCACCCCTCCCATCATCCTTAACATATAACTTTGTATAACTAACCAACTTAACTTCGTTAAGGTTTCCCTTATATAATCCAACGGAACTAACTGATAAACCTTTATATGTTTAACGTTTGTAGCTTGGTTTTTACCCAACATGATATGTAACGTTAATTAAATAAATAAAAATATAATAAAATTTATAGAAATACCATTTTTATTTAGTTACGACAGGGTCCGGTTTTACAATTCGAGTCGGGTTTCGGATGTCCGTTTTTTGCAGATGGTACATAAGCAAATCATATTGAGTGAAAATTTAATTTTACTTAAATAGAATAAAAAAGGACACAATATTATAAAGAACCAAAATCGTAACAAAAATCAACATAATCAAGAGAACAAATAAGAACTTACATGAAGAAGCTTAGAGATTGTAACCCATGAAAAGTCAAAACTTCTAACCTTCAATTTTTTGGCCTAACTTCACATCAAGTGTATAAAACTAAACAAAGAATAATCGATTTTAGGGTGGATAGAAACATATTTGAACAAAAGAGGATGGAAAGAAACATACCTGTTGAATCGATTGAACACAAAGCGTTGATCTTCAATCCACAACAAAGAACAATTGATTTTAGGGTCCTAAGAAAATAATTGATTTACGAAAGAAACAAACAGAAACGACTGAAGAAAATAAATTATGGTTGCTAATTCTTGTTGAGAAAGAGAACCAATACATTAATATTTTCCAAAAATAAATTTCCTCAAAATAAATCTTCTAGAGAGTTGCTCATATGCGTTCCCTCCCAAATCAACTTGAGGTTCCACCACAACATGCCAGGTGTCCCCAAATCATTTTCATTTATTATATTATGTAGATATAGATACTAGCAGGATGTCGGATGTCCGCGCGATACGGCAGGAACGACACTTTGCACTGTCAGTCTATTTTATTATCTCGAAACCGAAATCATAGTTAGTCTATTTTGTTAACCAATTGACATTCGGTTAATCATTTTGGTTTCGATTAGATTGACAGTTTTTTGTTCGGTTCATTTAATTTCAGCTAACAACCAAAACCAAACTAGGACTTAAATTTTGCTTAGAAATACATACGAAGTTGAGGTATAAATAAGTGAAATGAAAGTTTAAATATATGAAATGAAGGTATAAAATATGAAGTACATGAACCGGAGGCATAAAAAGTTTTTGTTTATTTGGTATTCTAAAATGCTCATCCCTCATGCATCATAATATAGTATAGATATAGATGTTTATAAGCGGACTATGAATGATGTGTTCATGTTTTAACTTAAAATACTCTTTGCTTTCATTAAATCTATTGGGTGTTTTAAGGAGACAAAACGAACATAAGGCGAATCCGATATAATCATGAGAATCGTCAAAGATTACAACAACTATGTGATGAGCAATTTGGATCGAAGGGACCTCGGTGTCAGCTTTGTGAAGGTGTGTATACTCTTATTATTAAAGTTCGGTGTTTCTTGTGTCCTTGTAGGCTAATGTTTGAGTTAGCATATGATTTAATGTTACCGGGAAAGCTGGTTATTGACATACATGTGATGTATTAATTGCTTTTGCTCATTGTTTTGTTAGCAGTAAAGTCTTTAAGGGCTTGACGACTACAACAGTTAAAACGGTCGAAGAAATAAAAGAAGACACACATTCTGGTGGGTCACAAAAAGCTCAAAGTTGGTCGAGTTAACATATGCAGACTAGTCCAGGTTCGAAGGTGTGAATTTTGGGAATCGTGTGGGTGTATCTTAAAGTAGAACTCAGTTTAGTTCTGGGTGTAGTCAATGTACATGTTTATGTGTGATTAAATTTATTTCAGTTGTGGTAGTGTTTTATTTTGTCGTATAGTTTATACTGTTAATAATCTATGGTGGTATGGTTTAATTTACGTTATTCTATATGGTTTTATTTATTTCATTTGTATTTTTAAATTTCCACCCACTTGTAATTTAAATCAAAATTATACAAATTAGCTATTAAACATTTTGTGGCATTGACGGTATTTAATCATTTGACATTCTGTAGCTATTAAACATTCTATAATGATGACCAAGTACGTTGAGCTTTAATCACTTGTACATTAAGGCATCATCTACTTGTACATTTTAATCCACACGTCAATACTAACCAAGACAACTATCGAAACTTTGACAAAAATAAGTAGGTCGTCATGATACCTTTGGGGTTTTTTTAAACATTATAGTTTATAAGATATGTGTTGGTACACTTTATGTGGACGCGACTCGACTCGGTTCGATTCGGTTCGGGTCGACTCGGTTAGGTCCGGCTCCAGCCCGACGTCACGACATTCCTCCGTCGTGCGCCCCAGAGTTCGACACGCGCAGCACGGAGCGCCGCAAGCCATTCCCGTTTACACATCACCATGACATCGTCATTGTGATGTCATGGTGATGTCACAACCTTGACTTATCTTGAAATTGTGCAAACATTTAGAACAGAAACGTGTCTGGGCCGTATCTAATTGATGTTGGGCTTTGACTTGTCTTTGGATCAAGCAACTTCAATTGGGTTTTGGCTATCATATGGGCTTCAACTTAAACGACGAAACAAGTTTTAGAGTTAATATGTATGTCGACGAAACAAGGTGTGTTTCGTCGACTTTAGTGTTTCGTCGTGTCAGTTTTGCGTTTCGTCATGTCTGTGTCTGTTTTAGTATAAATACCCCTCACAGTTTCTGTGTGAAACTGATGAGCACAGAGAGACTTAGTGACAGTCGTTAAAACATTGTTTGTATATGTTTGTGGTTGTACTCATCCCTAATCAATAGATATTGAATCTTTGGTTACGCTTGTGTTTTTACACTTTGTTTGGTTTGCACCGTCACGGGGATTCCGCACCCGTTACCGTGTTTGTGATAAACAAGGATAGGTTTTCGTTATCGATCCACCGGAAAAACGGGACCTACAATTGGTATCAGAGCTTTGGCTCTTTTCCTTGTTTAAAACCAAACAAGTTTCGGTTTTTATCAAGTTTGAACTTGATTGTTTATGAGTTTCTGAAAAAGTGTTCTTAAAAGTTCATATATTTTCTGATAAACTTTCTAAAAATCTGTTAGAACTTGCTTGTTTGCCAAAGTTTTGGTAAAAACCTTTGTTATATTCTTGTTCACAAGATAAAAATCGGGTTTTCATTAAAAGTTTGTGCATTAATCATGTTCGAAAATTTATCAGGTTCATCAAATCTTCAAAAAGTTCATGCATGTTCTTCATATAATTTACTTTTTGATCTCTTGAGAAGTTACTTAAAAGTGTTTGTGGAATATAATTTATTATATTGACAAAGTGATGATGTTTTGTTGAAAATAGGAAGTCTCGAAACAACAAAAAGTATGGTAATTGTTCAGTAGGTTGAAAATTGTGGATTTGTGTCAGAAAGAGATAAGGAAACTTTGAAAATATCTTTAATTCTTATCCTAAAATCACTGAGTTTCGTCGACCAATTATTTCAGTTTCGTCGAACATTGATTTGGGCTTCAAAACTGAATTGGGCCTCATCTCATTTGGGCTTCAACATATAGGAACTGTTTCGTCGACCAGGAACCTAACTGTTTCGTCGTTCAACAAGGCTTCATTTCTGTTTCGTCATTAAGTGAAACTCAATCACTTTCGTCGCAATACAACAAAGCTTCATCTGTTTCATCGGAGGTCAACAATTATTGAGTTTCATCGCACATAAAGACAAAAAGGCTCCAGTTTCGTCGAGTTATATCTCCATTCTGTTTCGTAGACATTTGTTCAACATTTAATTTCGTCGCACCCAATCATTTCAGCAATCAGTTTCGTCGAGTGTGTTATAAATTTTAAACAGAAGGTTTGCAAAAGTGGGTTAACACTGTGTATTCAAGTATTTGATCAGTTTTTCACCTACATACATCAAATATGAGTTGTACTAGCCCATGGGATTGGAGTACGGATCCACAACCAGATCTAAAACAGATGTCGATGGCTGAATATATGACGAGTACCATACCTAAACAACAACAGTCAATAAGTTCAAGTCAATGGGCAATGGTGTCGAATCAAAATCAAAACATACAGAATCTTTTGGTAGCAATAGGAGAAGGAAATGCAGCTACTAAAAAGACACGTCATGATCTATTGAAGAAGAAATTCGAATCATTTCATTTCTTAGAGAATGAAACCCTAAATGATATAATTACTCGTTATTATCATTTGATGAGTGAAATGTATTATTTTGGTGTTCTTGCATCTCAACATGAAATTGTAGCACGGTTTGCTGATGCTCTACCTCCAAAATGGAGCCCATTCATTGAGTTTTTAAAGCATACGGGCGTTCTAGATGCTGTCAATGTTAATATTTATGAACTCATTCAGAAGTTGGAGCACAAGAACGAAGAGGAAATTCGGAAAGCTAACAGGATTGCACCTACTCAAAACACAGAAATGTATTTCCCGGGTTTTGGTCCTTCAGCTAGTTCTAGTTCCATTCAGCAACCGAAGCTTCAAACGGCGTTTGTATCAAATACAAGCTCATCTCCGTTTCCACAGTTCAATCAAAGTGCTTATCTTTCGCAATCTAAACCCCAACCTCAACCTCAAGTTTCTACAACACAACCTCAATTCGATCCAAGTGTCAATTGTGGTCCGGCCATACAGTTGGGAAACGGTGATCAAACAAGAACTGCGTTTTATGCTGAAATTGTCAAGAATGTCAATGATGGTGAATCTTCAGGAAAAGATGATAGTTCGGGATACAGTGGCAGTTCGGATGAAGAATCGAATTTAAAAGAAAGAACTGATTCTGAAGATGATAATTTGTCGAATGATGCTAACAAGAAATCTGACTTGATCAAGAAAGCTGATGCTACTTCAAAAGAAATGGAGAAGATGGATCTTTCTCTTCTCGGACTGCCTTTATGGCTAATGTCACAGCTTCTACAAGTCAGGTAAAATCTGAAACTCCTAGCATATGTAGTGATTGTGCTGATATGAAACATGAATGTGATAGAGTGAAACTTGAATGTGATACAATTCACAGTCACAATCAGAGTTTAGTTGTTGAACTGTCAAAGTGCAAAGAGGCAAACATGGCCTTAGCTCGCAATGAAAAGGAGTTTAAAACAGTTATTGAAACCCAAAAGAAAAGTGTTTCCGAATTAACAAAAACTGTTTTCAACAAACAAATTGGTATTAATAACTACATTAATATCATTGAGGAAACCAAGAAAGAGCTAGCCGTGGCCAAGTGTGAATATGAAGCGATCAAGCTCAAATTGGAGAGTTATTCTAATTCCCGATATGTGCTCGATCACATCATTGATGTTCAACAGCTGAAAGGGAATGTGAAAGGCGTTGGTTATAGGAAGTGTCCACCCCCTTTGAGACAGGACTATACCAAGTCGCCCGATGAAGAGGATATGCCTCGTTTTGAACCCAGTGTACCTCTTGATTATGTGGAAGTTACAACTGGCTTAGGGTTCAAAACGGACAATTCATCGGAGGGCTCATCTAATAGAAAAGAAAAGTCATCATGTGCTTCAAATCAAAGTCCTCCAACCATTGAGGACTATGATTCGTCCGATGATGAACCAGATGTGAGTGATGAGGATAAATCTCTTGAGAAGAATAAAGGAGTAGAAGTTCCTTTTGAGAATCACATTCTGTGTGATCCTTCTACTCCTGTTGTGCAATCAACTGGTGCCAAACAAGAGATAGATCCTATCACCGAGACAGTGTCTACCATTAAAAGTGATAACGTGTTGTATACTTTAGTCGGTGATGACAAAATTTATTCAAACACAGTTTTTCCAATTAAAAATGTCAATCAATCTTTGATTGATAAAGTGTTTGAAGATACTACCAGCAAGTTTTTGGAAAAGGGGATTCCGAGAGTTTCAGTAACTCAGTGTGATCCGATTCCAAAAGCTGAAGTTAGAAGAAAATTTGGAAATAAAAAATCACCAACAAAGCAACAACCTATTGCTTTTAAGGGTAAACAACAACAACGAGCTCCAAAGCCAAAGGCTAAGGTTGATTCTAAAGGAGCTCGTTACAAGAAGAAAACAAAAGACGTTAAGTTTGTGGCCTCCAAAGGTACTGATAAAGTGGAGACTTTTGAAAATAAATCAAATACCGATTTTGTACAAAAAGTCAACATTTTGAAACGTAATAGTGATAACAATTACACCCAACACAAAAACGGGTGTGAAGCTAGTACCTCTGGGTCTACAAGTTCTACGTCAGTGTCACGGCCCCCGACCCGGTTTGACCCGTTTCAGGAGCCGCGGGACAGAAATCCTGCGGTATTTAATTAATTGAGTGTGACAGCGGAAGTTTTCATCAGGATCCTTTTAAATAAAAATATTTCCTGATTATTTTATATCACAATTCGGGATAAAACCCGGTAATTTACAATAGTTTGATTTCACGAAGAAATCTTTTATTTTACAAAACATGTTTCTTTATTTTATACTGAGCCACTTCCTTGAGCTTGTAGTGCTTATATGGCACTTTTCCTGATTCATAACAGGTCACCTGAAACATGTTGAAAAAAGTTTTGTCAGCGGGAAATACTGAGTGAATCATTCTATTTTGCATAATGATGCATAGTTATTAATTACAGCATAAGAGCGATTACAATGGCTTCTATCTTATTTTTATCTGGCGCTCTGTCACAATGGTGACAAGTCACAATGATGACGATGGTCATACCACTATTAGATCAATGAACCTAAATAGTGATGATTATCCCTAGTAGGTCAATGAACCTAACTCGGATTATCCCGGTTATGTCAATGAACGTAACCGGAAGCAAATTAGTAATGTGCACAATACCCCACTAACCAGTAATTCAAGATATCCACGACTTAGTCCCTGTAATTATAACCTTGAAAATAATTTGAGGTATTGTAAAGTAGTTGATAAAAAGAGAATGACTCACATTGCAGATTTAATTTGAGCAGAGTTTAGCCTACTGATTAGCCTTTTAACCTAAATTTAATAACAGGCACACAATTCGGATTAGTAATCAATACAGCATTTACGATAACTCACGAGATCAAACCCTCACAACGATTTACAAGTGCAATACTTAACAATTCAGCGGATTCACAACGAATGACAGAGTATAGTCCGAATTCGAACAGCACTCAAACATTCAAGTCAAAATCACGATGAATAACAAAGTATAAACTCAATTTGAGCAGCACTTAAACAATCGTTGGATATATTGATCAATCGGACAATGAATCGTAGCAGCGATTGAGCTAATACCCTGATTGCGGCATCGATTAGTGAACCGTGTGTGTTAATTGTGATAAACAGAGCATAACTCCGTGTATTTTTCGAATTTCTTCGTCGTTCTGAAGCCAGGAATCAAGTCCCAAGCCCCTGTATTTATAGGTGAATTTTGACATTGTCGCGGCCTGCGTAACTTTAAGCCTATCCTTACGCGGCCCGCGTAGACACTATTTTTATGCATAGGGTTGCCACGTGTGGGACTAGCTCAGCTGAGTCGACAATTTCTGAAAATTCGAATTGGACAGCTATTTATGTGGATAAACGTAACTAGGAAATACCCCCCCTGAGTTTTAGGGGCCCTGATCCTGATTCTGATTGTTCTGAAAATTTTAGGGTTTGTGCAGAATCACTTGGGTTTCTCAATTAGGGTTTCCTATTGGTCAATTAAAGTAATAATTAGTAATTTTTGATGAGAGTTGTTACATTCTCCCTACCTTAATAAAAATCTCGTCCTCGAGATTTACTGGAATAAATGAGGATACTTTCGCTTCATTTCTAGTTTCCAAATGTATTAGGGTTCTATCTTTAAATCTCTTTTTACTTGACCTAACACTAATCATTTGATCTTTCTATCTTCTATCTGAAGAGGTTTCTCAACAAATTTTAACTTTTCGTTTACCTCTATTTCTTGGAGAGGTACTATCAAAGATTCGTCTGATAGATATTTCTTGAGATTGGATACATGAAATACATCATGTATTCCAGCTAACTTTCCTGGTAGTTGTAAACGATAAGTAACTGGTCCAATACGTTGGATTACTGGAAATGATCCTATGTACCTTGGACTTAGCTTTTCTTTTTTTACTGAATCTAACAACTCCTTTCCAAGGAGATACTTTCAATAACATTTTGTCTCCAACTCGAACTCCAACGGCTTTCGTCTATTATCTGTATAAATCTTCTGGCAATCTCTATTCGTTTTTTAACCTTTTCTTCGTGATACTGAATATCACAGTTGTAATCACTTAGGATTTTCATCCATCTCCTTTGTCTCATGTTTAATTCTTTTTGCCTAAATATATATCTTAAACTTTTATGATCTGTATAAACAGTAAATTTACTTCCATACAGATAATGTCTCCAAATCTTAAGAACAAAAATTATGACTCCTAATTCTAAGTTATGAGTGGTCTAGTTTCTTCGTTCTTTTACCTTGATGCATACGCAATTACCTTTTTGCGTTGCAATAATACTTATCCAAATCCTAGCTTTGAAGCATCACCGTATACTTTAAAATTTTATGTTCCTTCTGGTAAGGCAATTTGCTTTAATATCCTAAAGGCTTCTTCTTGTTTATATCCTTATTCAAACTGAACTGTTTTTACAGATTAGCTTAGTTAATGGAATAACTATCTTGGAAAAATCCTTAATAAATCGTCTATAATATCTAGCTAAACCTACAAAACTCCTAATTTCCATTGCAGATTGCGGAACCTTTCATTTAGTAATTGCTACTATCTGATCAGGATTTATGTGAATACCTTTATGATTCACCATATGACCTAGAAATTGTACTTTTGGCAGCCAAAATTCATACTTCGAAAATTTGGCATAAAGCTTCTCTTTCTTAACAAAGTTAAGAGTGTATGCAAGTGCTGACAATGTTCTTTCTGATTTTTGGAATAAATAAGTATATCATCTATGAAGACAATTACAAATTTATCCAAATACGGTTTACAGATCCTATTCATCATGTCCATGAATGCTGCAGGTGCATTCTTTAATCCGAAGGGCAGGACTGTAAACTCGTAATGACCATACCTAGTTCTGAAAATAGTTTTAGGTATGTCTTCCTCTTGTACTTTCAATTGATGATATTCGGAACTTAAGTCGATCTTAGAAAATATCTATTTCCCTGGAATTGATCGAATAAATCATCAAGTAATGGGTATTGATTCTTAATTGTAACCTTATTCAATTCCCTGTAATCAATACACATTCTTATCGAACCATCCTTTTTCTTAACAAACAACACTGATGCCTCCCATGAGGATAAACTAGGTTGTATGAAACCTTTACTTAATAATTCATCTAATTGCTTTTTCAGTTTTAATATTTCTGTGGGTGCTGACCGATAAGGTACCTTGGCTATCGGTATAATTCTTGAATTTAGATGAATCCTAACTTCCACCTCCCTATCTGGTGGTAATCCTGTAACTTTTCTGGGAATACATCTGAGTATTCTGAAACTACAGAAAATTTCCTTAAGTTCTTTATCTTTAGTATTAATGATTACTGAAATCATATATACTATTCCTTGCTTTCGTTTATAATTAGCAACTTTCATTAGATATGAACTTTATGGGTTTACATAGCTTATCTCCTGTAATCATTATTACTTCTCCGGTGGTTGATTGAATTTCTATGAAATTCTGATCACAGATAATTCGAGCATGATTGTTTACTAACCAATCCATTCCTAACACAACATCGAATTCAACTAATTTCATAGATAATAGGTTTGCAGAAAATTTATGATTTAAAAGTTCTATTTCTACGTTTTGCAGAACCTTATTTATTTGAAGTGAATTCCCATCTGTCGTTTCTATTGTAGAAATTTGCCTAATGCTGGTTAAAGATAAGTTAAGAGTTTGGCAGAATGAAGTATTTCTAAAACTTTGGTTTGCACCAGAGTCAAATAATACTTTTGTGTAAACATTGTGAACTAAGAATGTACCGGCTATCACATCTGGAATCATTTCGGCTTCTTGAGTAGTCAGCTGAAATGCTCTTACATTCCTTTTTGCTCCTTCTGCAGGTTTGGCTTTGTTGTCAGATGGTTTGTTCAGTTTTGGACAATCTGGCCTAAGATGTCCAGCTTCTCCACAGTTGTAGCAGACTGAAAATTTCTTCCTCCTGCAGTCTTCTTCTTGATACCCCGGAATTTTGCAAAAATTGCAATATCCTTTGCATCTTCCAAAATGCTTCCTTTTGCAAAAATTGCAAAATGGACTAGTAGAAGATTGCCCATTCCCTCCTTTCTTGAAATTGTTATGGTTACCTGAACGGAATTCTTGGGTAATCTTTTGGGCTACTTCCTTCCTTCTATTTTCTTCTCTTGTCCGTACTAGCTCGTCAGTCAGAGTATTGGCTAATTCTACTGCATCATCAATCGTGTGAGGTTTCGCAGCCTTGACGATATTACGGATTTCGGAAATTAATCCCCAAATATAACGAGAAATGAGTACCGGTTCTGGCGAAGCCAGCGTTGGTACCACTCTAGCATATTCGAAGAATATCGTAGTATACCCTCGACAATCTACATCCACCATCCGATGGGTTAGAAACTTATTTGTCATTTGATCTTTTTCATATTCGGGACAGAATTTTCTTTCTACAAGGCTCTTAAATTCTTCCCAGTTCATAGCATACGCCATCCTTCTTCCTTTCGCTTGTAATACCGTATTCCACCATTCTAGCGCCCCTTCTTTGAAAAGGTTTGACGCGTACATGACCTGATCATCCTGAGCACATTTACTTATGCCAATTACTGCCTCGGTTTTCTCTAACCAATGCAGTGCAGCAGTCGCTCCTTCATTGCCTGCAAACTCAATGGGTTTACATGCAAGAAATTCTTTGTAAGTGCAACCAGGCATTGCAGCTTTCATTTTCTTAGGAGGAGGAGCTTGCCGTGGTTCATTATCATGATTAACATGATTATTGCCTCCGTTTACGCTATTACTGAAATTATCTTCAGAAATACGTTTGCTTGGAATAATTTGTTGAGGTTCAATTAGATTTTTAACAGCAGCAAGGATTGCTGGAATAGCGTTGGCTATCCCTTAAACAACTATTGCTGGAATAGCGTTGGCTATCCCTTGAGCAACGATATTTTCTATATCCTGCCTGGTCACATATTGATCCCCCGGTTGTTGCTCAGATTGATTAACCTCATTAACTGGTTCATTATTAGCGTTTTCCATCTGATAACTAATTTATAGATAAATAATTAGTATAAAAGAAATAATCCAATGTTACAATTAATTGCACATAATCACGTAAACGAATATACAAACAAAATTGTAACTTTCTAAAATTTCATTGGTTTTATAGATTATATCATGCTTCTATATACAACCTTTTATTATTTATTTTACACATACTGATTTTACTATTACTATTACACAACCACAGTTTCATAAACCCCTATCCTTTGTCAGGTGATATTCTAGTAACGGCGTTCCTTCTCATCGTATTTCCAAGAGATCTGTCCCAAAATTTCTTGGATTCTATTCCCAGCATCCATTAATTCTTTGTTAAAATAACGGAGTTCAGCCATATTCTCGTTACTCATTGGTGGATTTGGTAAAGGTTCTAGTTTGAACTTAGGAAAAAGCTTATAGGGATGGTTTTGTAACAGTATTTCATTATTCAACCATTCGTCTATTTGTGAGTGGATTGAAGGGTTTGGAATAGCTGGTTCTAAATTCATTGGTAGTTGTGTTTCAAGAGAATGAATAAAATCATTTTCATTAACAGGCTTAATAGTATCATCGTTTTGTAGGATCGAATTTCGACCTGAACGAGTCGCGTAGAAGAGTTTTTCACAGAAACAAAAGGCGGAAACAAGTGTTTCGGTGTAATTCAGCGCGTATTCACTTTTAACTGTCGATATTATTAATCTGGAAGACGTTTACAACCTGTCGACACTTCGGCAGCACTTCGTGGCTCACCGGAAGACAACACCTAGAACTATGTTACTGATTTCGCTCATGAGGTATTTATAGTTGGCATGATTCCGCTTATGTGTACATGACACAAAAGCGGAATCACTCACATGCCACAAAAGCGAAATCACATGTTTGACATATAAGCGAAATCGGAACTTGACAAATGAATGGAATCCTAATTTGACCGAAATCCACTTTTCACTTTCTAATTCTTTTGTCTTATCTTGTGATGATGTCATCGATTACTTCATATTGATGATGTCATCTTTGCAAATGATGACATCATGTTGAATCATATCCGCAACGAACTGCAAACTCGATGTAAGACGAAGACGACAGATGTGTGCACCAACAGACTCCCCCTCAGATGTTGACGAGTCTTACATGTTGAGTCTTTGCATCTTCAGTCTTGATCAGTCTTTGAGCTTCATTCTTTCTCTCAAAATTAACAGACTCCCCCTTGCAATGTGCTGGCATTCCTTTAGTTCTTTAGCATCATCTGCTTCAGGATCGTAATCTTGCTTGTTCTTTTAGAGGTTGTTCCAATATAGAAACCTGGCTTTCATCCAGCTCAGGATCATCAATCCAACTCATACTTAAACCTGCACAAACTCACTCTACCTAAAAGTAAATTTCACACATTTAAATTTGTATGCACCAACACTCTGAAATAATCAGACGACTCCCTCTCATAATCATATGCACCAACAATCACTCTTCCTCAGATCATACACATCTGATGAACCACTTGTTGATTTCCAAAATATATTTTGACAATTACGACACACTCCCCCTCACAACAATGTAATCATGTTTAGCACTTGGAATTTTGAAATTTAGCTCTCCAACATCAGTTGTCGAAAATCTTTTTGAATTTTTCAAAAATTTATGCTAAAACATACTGAAAATCTTTTTGGATTTTTCTGAAATGCAGTAAAGAAATATTTACAAACACTATTTTTGTGAGTTTGTGTAAGAGGATCATATCAGATTTTGATAAGTCACAAGTACCGTTGAGCTTAGATACACATTAAGAATTAAACAATTCACTTAGATTGCCGATATACTGATCCACTTAAATTTTCACACAAAATTTCAACTGATTCAGGATATGAGTTAGTTATTTTAAGAACTTAAACTCATTCATGTGTCCCACCTCTTGAATATACTCCCGTATCCAGATCCCAATATTCAGTCTTACAGGTGAGTATACCACAGATGATATCTGTAAGGGGTTAAATTGCGAGGGCCGTGAGAGCTCAGGTCGATCTTTCGATACGCAGAGAGATGACGGCTTCGACTTTTGGTGGGTCCCCTTTAGAGGATCTTTTGATTACAACAGCAATGACTATCAATTTTATTGTTTCATCAATTTGCTGAGGGCTGCGCTATATTTCAAGCATGCGAAAAGTATTCTCCGGGGACTAGGCCATTGCTTCCGCAAAATCAGAAGTCCCGGGATAATACCCCAGATATCACTGAGCATAAAGACCTAGTATCTCATAATAAGGGACCTTTCAAACGAGATTTCAGGGGTTACCTATATATCCAAGTAGTGTTCCCCACAAAATAAGCAAGTTTGAATTTATGTTTATATCCCGAAAAAGTTTACTAAATGTGTAAAAACCTATCGGCATATCATCAGTGAGACTGTTTAATACTATTTAAACAATACAAATCTTTAGCATACTGTGACCGTCTACTGATGTACTATCATTTCCTCTTCTTTGACACTAAAACTCATTTTTGATTTTATCATGTTTTTGCCTTTTTCAAATTTTCTAATGTTTTTGGATTTTCTGAAATTTTCTACTCCCCCTAAAATGCAAACACATTAAAGAAAATATGAAAATAAACTGTACAACAAACTTGACAACCGATATCGAATCGCCTCAAATCGCCATCCACTTGGCATAAACAATCAGAACTCCCCCTTTCACAAAACTATTTTCTCATAATGATTTCAAAACACTTAAGTTTGTTTTAACCAAAATGATTTTTCAGGAAAATAAGTTTTGTTGATTTTAAACCATTTGTAGGTTCGGGGTGTGGTACATCACATTGTTCATTCAATCACATATATGAGGATTACATCAAGTTCAAACTAATGACCTTGACGAATCACTTTGTACCTCTTGCAAAAATATTCACAACATTCAAGCCTATGTAGGAATAAACCTCTACACAAACCATTTTACCAATCAAGATGCCGATTCCTGCTTCGCACTTACCAACCTGGAAGCTCCGGCAATTCACACTTATCCTGTAAAAATTTAAACTATATAAGATTCATTCACAATCATCAATTTTCAAGAAAGATGCCGATTCCTGATCCGCGATTACAAACTTGGGATCTCCGGCATAGTCCTAAGACTTTAAGGGAAACAGACTTCCATCCAAGTCTTCTCAGACTTGATGGCTTTTAGTTCTTGCGCAGTAGGGTTGTAAGTTGCCTTTTTAGTTGCATAAAAATCTTTAACCCCCTTAGCTTTCCCATTTAGCATTTTTCCAAAAATCTTTTTAACACTCCCATTGAATGTTTTCTCGACATCAAATTTAGTTTTTTCATTGTAAAACTGATTCGAGATTTCAACCTTGCCAACTTTTTGTTTAACTTCTTCAAATTTCAGTGATGGAAACTCATCATCATTCACTGAAATTTTCTCCTCAACCTGTGGCTCTTCTGGCTTTGCGGAACCAGATTTATCGCCGACATTCACATCAACTTTCTTAACAACCCACATTTGATTGTCATTCTCTTTCTTTTTGTAAAAATTCTTTTTAGAACACTCACCAACCTCATAAGTTGAATTTTCAAAAATTTTAAGTCTGTCGGTTGGTGGTTCAACATCAACAACCTTTTCTTTCAATTTCTGAGAAACCCCCTGTTTTGTTTTGGCAATTTTCTGACAATTCCATGCAATGTGACCAGTTTCATTGCACTTGTAATAGGTACGAGTCTCTCTTTGATAAAATACTTCAGTTCCATTCTTCTTCCTTTCAGCAAGAAACTCTTGATTTGACTGTCTCCAGAATGTTTTCTTCTGTTCCTCTTCTGCACTTCCACCTGACACAAATTCTGTTTTTGTTTTAGAATTTTTCAAATTTTTATGATTTTCTGGTGGTATAAATCCAAGACCTTTCTTTTTGTAGCTACGATTTTGGTTAGGTTTCTTTTGAAAACCAGAACCAGAATTGTAACCCTTTTTCTTGTTTAATCGTTGTTGAACTCTTGAAGTGTACTTTTTAGGTTTTTCAGTAAGATTTAAATCTTTTATTTCATAAATATTAATTTCTGTCATTTTGAAAACCTTTTTGATCATGTCAAAACGAACACTTCTTATTGGAAATTCTTTGTCATAATATAATTTGTCCGAATCATTTAAAGTGTATGCAACTTCAAATGTTTCATCATCCAAATTAGCTTTCGATAACAAAAATTCTTTACTGTAAGACCGTTTGACCGACGACTTTGGACTGTTGACTGACGAATTTGACCCTCCAGACTCAGACTTTGACTCGGATTCCTCCTCAGTATCCAACACCTGATCGACCACCTTTTTGATTAACTAAGACTCATGATCAGTATCGGACGAGGTAAACGTGACATCAATATTATCTGGTAAAACGTCAGTTGTGTCGGTTTTTAGCTTTATATTGACTGCCTTTTCAAGTTGCTCCTCGTTTGGTTTTCTAGGAGAATACCCTTCCCAAATTGGAGGCGGACACTTGTTATAGCTAACAGTCGATTTCTTACCACAGTCTTTCTTCTTCTTTGGCTTCTCATCTTGAAAAGCTTCCATACCTGCAACAGTTGGGTAAATACGATCAATGAGATAATCAGAACTATAATAACTTTGTAATAAACGTCTAATTCTCTCATTTTCAATCTTCTCTGTTTCCAACTCTTGCTTCCATTTAGCACTTTCTTCGATGTAAAAGTTGATAGCTTTTTGCTTTGTCATCATAACAGCATTCATCATCGTAAGTGCTTGTTCTCGTTCTGAGTTTGTCTTTTGGAGACCAGTTACTGTTTTGTTCAAGACATCATAAGATTCTTTCACATAGTTAAGATTGAACAGTAACTGCTCCTTCTTCTTCTCATACTCAGCAATTATGTCATCTTTTGCAGTACATTCCTTGCAAGCTTCCAAACACTTCTCGCAAGGCTTTACCACTTCAACAATCTTCTCAATCTCGATTGTCTTCACCACTTCAACCACCTTTTCTTCTTCAACCACCTTCTCTTCTTCCTTCACTCGCTCAATTTCAACCATCTCCTCAACAACACCTTTAACATTATCGTTCTTAACAACATCTTCAGATTTCTTTATTTGTTGTTCTTTAGCAGCTCGTTTCTCCTTCAATTTCTCCATGCGATCTGCAAAATAGAAATGAAAACTTTCAGGAGAAAGATGAGATTTAGCAATATTGATATGCTTCTCTTCCTCATCATCACTGCTACTATCAACTGGTGACTGATCAAACTGTACAGATTTTCAGAATCAGCATCTGATAAACCAGAATCTGATGGTGTTTGATCAAATACAACTTCCTTTTCTGAAGTAACAACATTTTGAACACTCTCATCTGAACTTTGTAGACTTTCATCAGCACATTCTGAACTTTCAACAGAAACAACAGACTCTTCATCCACACTTTTCACTGTTTCACCAATAGACTTCATCCACATAGCAAACATGTCTAGTTCTCTGACAATCTTAGCGATGAAAGCTTTAAAATTCCCATTCTCATCTGCAAACATATTCCAACTGAAGCCTTCAGGTAGTCTCTCATCATCTTGATCAACTAAACAGACTTTGCTATCCGTAGATATGTAATTGTTCCAGTTAAAATCTACCAAACATCCTCTTTTTGAATCCTCAATCTTCCTACCATGAGCCGTTTGTGAATCTTGTGATTGACCAACTTGCTGATAAATGGCTTTCCGGTAGTAGTCATCTTTTCTGAACGGATTCTGAGCGCCACTAGCTTCCCTGTTCTTGCACTCCCGTTTGAAATGACCTTTTTCCCTGCATCTGAAACAAGTAACTTTAGATTTATCAAAACCTAAAGTAGATACACAAGCATCAAGAAAGTCATTTCTCCCGGTAATCGTCTTAAACTTTTCAGCACGTCTAAGAACACTAGCAAGACACCATTTGATATCCATCAGTTCCATCTCTTCGGCATCTATCTGATCGTAATCCTCTTTGGTGAGCATGGGATTTCCGATTCGACCAGCCACTAGACCCTCATAAGATAACAATACGGAACCAAGTAGAGCCATGTGGTCTTTAGCAGTATCTTCTGAAAAACTTTGACCTTCTGGAAGATTTAGAGCAATGTTGCACTGAATCACATAACCATTTCCTGTCTTTGTGCTTTGAGACTGAAAGCTTTCTGATGAACTCTTTGGATTGACACTTGGATATAATGAGAAACCACTGCTGCTTTTGTTTGAACTTTGATCAACTTTTTCCGTTGAATCTCCAGCACTAAAAGCAGTCTGGATTTTCGGACTTCTCTCAGCTTCTGAAACCGGAATGCTACCTTTGTAGTACATTTTCACATCCTGTTGACCACTTGGATTGTTCATCCTCGCGATCTTCTGCTGTTCCAAATCTTGACCCTCAATCTTTTCGATAAACTCACCAATTGATAACCCATCATAAACTCCTGTGTTTTTCAAGATCATCAAATAAGTTCCCCACTCTTTTTGCGGTAACGCATCAGCTAATTTGTCTACCCACTCTTCAGACTCCTTTTCTATACTAAGCATTGACATAGATCGCACAAGGTGACAGTATCTTTCAATCAGCTTCTTTGTGTCTTCACCTGGTAGACTGCTGAACAGATCAAACTCTTTCTTTAACAGTGCCTTCTTGCTTTTAATCATTTTCTCGCTACCTTCAAATTTGACTTTAAGTGCATCCCAGATTGACTTTGAAGTTTTGTCATGCTGAAGCAGTATGAAAATGTCTTCTTTGATAGCTTGCTGAAGTAGACTAATCATCATCTTTTCAGATCTATACATATCACGTTCTTCATTACTAAATTCATGTATTTTTTTATTAACTTTCAAATCAGTCTGTGGCAAAACATATTTCTCCAAATCTTGACCCTCAATCTTTTCGATAAACTCACCAATTGATAACCCATCATAAACTCCTGTGTTTTTCAAGATCATCAAATAAGTTCCCCACTCTTTTTGCGGTAACGCATCAGCTAATTTGTCTACCCACTCTTCAGACTCCTTTTCTATACTAAGCATTGACATAGATCGCACAAGGTGACAGTATCTTTCAATCAGCTTCTTTGTGTCTTCACCTGGTAGACTGCTGAACAGATCAAACTCTTTCTTTAACAGTGCCTTCTTGCTTTTAATCATTTTCTCGCTACCTTCAAATTTGACTTTAAGTGCATCCCAGATTGACTTTGAAGTTTTGTCATGCTGAAGCAGTATGAAAATGTCTTCTTTGATAGCTTGCTGAAGTAGACTAATCATCATCTTTTCAGATCTATACATATCACGTTCTTCATTACTAAATTCATGTATTTTTTTATTAACTTTCAAATCAGTCTGTGGCAAAACATATTTCTTCAAAATACATTCCCATGAACCCAGTTTTCGAATCTATCTTTCCACCCATAGTATTCTTCGATACTCATCAATTTCGGGGGCTTTTGGGTGGTTCCCGTCTCGTTTTCCAAATTCATGTTCTGAGCAATAGTAGATGGACCAGACGGTGTTGCAAATGCATTGTAGAACTCGGTATCCATGACTCGGAATCGAAGAATCTCTCAAACAAGCTTTCACACGAACTGATTTTCTTCGTAACACACCTTTATCACCTTTCGAGTACCTGTCGAAATCAAACAACACACAATAAGTTTAAGTGTTTATCAATTAACCGAAAGAAACTTGGTACTCGAACTGATAATTTTCTGTGCGGACTGAATGTTGACCAACTGTGTAGACTGAATGACTCGAATGACTTTTTGACACCTTTGAACTCCGAATCGTGCGAACTGAACAATTATCACACAACTTGATCACACGAAACAACCTGACTGACCAATGTACTGATCACACCGTGCAAACTGACAAAAAATTCAAACCTTGTGACCAACAAGCGAACTGATGAATAATCTTTTGATTTAACTCACAATGGGTCAACAAACACTTAACAAGTAAACTTGGGCCTTAACAATATAATGGATCGGTGATAATCAAATGTAACAACATTATTTGGACCATCAATATGTAAAATGAATCACAATTAGTGGTCTGACAATACTCACATGGATCAATGATCAACAAAATTTTCTTATCATTTAAAAAAAAAAAAAACTTGATATAGTGGGCCGGTGCACTAAAAACAAATACGTGGGCTGACACCTTTAAATTCTATGCAATTTCACATGATATTGTTTAATGGTTTTCAGCACTTTGATAATATCACATTCACAAGATCAAGGCTAAAACACATGCACACTGACAAACTTTGACTTTCAATTTAATTTTGATAGGACCACAACAATTACATGCAAAACTTGAGTCACATGCATCCGACAAATGTTATGAATTGTCAATTTCTATTACTCAATTAAATTGATTAGTCCAACACTATTAATGATTATTTCGATCACCTAAAATCTTATGCAGATTCAGCAAACAACACATGCAATTCTTGAACTTCACACCCACATGTGACTGACACAATTCAGACCCATAAAACTCACATAATTCGATGAACTATCACATGCAAACTGATTAACATACATGCAAAACGACAATTTTTAAATTGCTGACAAAATAGTATCACAAGAGCAATGAACAATCACGTGAATCAACAGTGTCACAAAAGCGATACCACTGAAATGTCACAAGAGCGGAATCATCATGTACACATAAGCGGAATCAAATTGTTCAAAAGAGCGGAATCAGCTGAAAGATGACCGTAAGAGCGAAATCACAAGTAAACCTGCTGATGTCACTTTTTGTACGAGACCGTAAAAGCGAAACCTCAAAAATTCGATGTTTTAGGTCGATTCAAGCTTTGAAACTTTCAAGGATTTACTTATATATGATTACGAACACACTGTGTGAATTTAAAGCGATTCCGACCGTAAAAATTTTTGTTTTTCGAAAAAGAAAGGTGTAGAAACAGATTTTTCGGCTGAATTGTAGAAAACTCTTCTTCACTGGCTCTGATACCAATTGTAGGATCGAATTTCGACCTGAACGAGTCGCGTAGAAGATTTTTTCACAGAAACAAAAGGCGGAAACAAGTGTTTCGGTGTAATTCAGCGCGTATTCACTTTTAACTGTCGATATTATTAATCTTGAAGACGTTTACAACCTGTCGACACTTCGGCAGCACTTCGTGGCTCACCGGAAGACAACACCTAGAACTATGTTACTGATTTCGCTCATGAGGTATTTATAGTTGGTATGATTCCGCTTATGTGTACATGACACAAAAGCGGAATCACTCACATGTCACAAAAGCGAAATCACATGTTTGACATATAAGCGAAATCGGAACTTGACAAATGAATGGAATCCTAATTTGACCGAAATCCACTTTTCACTTTCTAATTCTTTTGTCTTATCTTGTGATGATGTCATCGATTACTTCATATTGATGATGTCATCTTTGCAAATGATGACATCATGTTGAATCATATCCGCAACGAACTGCAAACTCGATGTAAGACGAAGACGACAAATGTGTGCACCAACACGTTTGCTATTATAAAATCTAGTTCTTCTTGAGATAGTAACCCATCAATTTGCCTAGAACTTTCCCCAATTTCCATTTTCTGAAGCTTGGGTTTCTCGAGAGGTAAAGCGTTGAATTCTATAGGCTCTTCTAAGTCTGGTATATACCTATTGAAATCTCTGGAAACTTCTATTCTTACTGGATAGAGATTTAAATTCTGAAGGGCTTCCGACAGATCACTCATGCTGTTTATGCAAGATACACACAATTACTAAGTTAAAATTATATCAAATTTCATAGAAAACCTTTAAATACTATTTCATATTGGGTAACTATGAAACAACCGAATATGAAAACATACTAGGTTTTATTTATAAATTTATTTATTTACTGAATAAGGTTTCTAGACTGTATATAATAAAGATGCTAAAACTTTGAGTCATATTATTTTAAAGATTTATACTTACTGCTACAGTGGTTAGCATAAAATCTGCTCATACTGTACACAATTAGTCAGATAATAAAACACATAATCACAAAATAGCAATTAATAAAAATTATTAAGTATTTATAAATACTTAATTGGCTTATATCAGTGGCTCGATCAGTGGCTCTGATACCACCTTTTTCTGTCACGGCCCCCGACCCGGTTTGACCCGTTTCAGGAGCCGCGGGACAGAAATCCTGCGGTATTTAATTAATTGAGTGTGACAACGGAAGTTTTCATCAGGATCTTTTTAAATAAAAATATTTCCTGATTATTTTATATCACAATTCGGGATAAAACCCGGTAATTTACAATAGTTTGATTTCACGAAGAAATCTTTTATTTTACAAAACATGTTTCTTTATTTTATACTGAGCCACTTCCTTAAGCTTGTAGTGCTTATATGGCACTTTTCCTGATTCATAACAGGTCACCTGAAACATGTTGAAAAAGGTTTTGTCAGCGGGAAATACTGAGTGAATCATTCTATTTTGCATAATGATGCATAGTTATTAATTACAGTATAAGAGCGATTATAATGGCTTCTATCTTATTTTTATCTGGCGCTCTGTCACAATGGTGACAAGTCACAATGATGACGATGGTCATACCACTATTAGATCAATGAACCTAAATAGTGATGATTATCCCTAGTAGGTCAATGAACCTAACTGGGATTATCCCGGTTATGTCAATGAACGTAACCGGAAGCAAATTAGTAATGTGCACAATACCCCACTAACCAGTAATTCAAGATATCCACGACTTAGTACCTATAATTATAACCTTGAAAATAATTTGAGGTATTGTAAAATAGTTGATAAAAAGAGAATGACTCACATTGCAGATTTAATTTAAGCAGAGTTTAGCCTACTGATTAGCCTTTTAACCTAAATTTAATAACAGGCACACAATTCGGATTAGTAATCAATACAGCATTTACGATAACTCACGAGATCAAACCCTCACAACGATTTACAAGTGCAATACTTAACAATTCAGCGGATTCACAACGAATGACAGAGTATAGTCCGAATTCGAACAGCACTCAAACATTCAAGTCGAAATCACGATGAATAACAAAGTATAAACTCAATTTGAGCAGCACTTAAACAATCGTTGGATATATTGATCAATCGGACAATGAATCGTAGCAGCGATTGAGCTAATACCCTGATTGCGGCGTCGATTAGTGATCCGTGTGTGTTAATTGTGATAAACAGAGCATAACTCCGTGTATTTTTCGAATTTCTTCGTCGTTCTGAAGCCAGGAATCAAGTCCCAAGCCCCTGTATTTATAGGTGAATTTTGACATTGTCGCGGCCCGCGTAACTTTAAGCCTATCCTTACGCGGCCCGCGTAGACACTATTTTTATGCATAGGGTTGCCACGTGTGGGACTAGCTCAGCTGAGTCGACAATTTCTGAAAATTCGAATTGGACAGCTATTTATGTGGATAAACGTAACTAGGAAATACCCCCCTGAGTTTTAGGGGCCCTGATCCAGATTCTGATTGTTCTGAAAATTTTAGGGTTTGTGCAGAATCACTTGGGTTTCTCAATTAGGGTTTCCTATTGGTCAATTAAAGTAATAATTAGTACTTTTTGATGAGAGTTGTTACAGTCAGGTCGTCGATCAGATTCTCCTAAGTTTGTTGAAAGGAGAATGTGTTTTAAATGTGGGAAGTTTGGGCACATCATTAAAGACTGCACAAATTCGCCCAAACCAAATTTTGTTGAAAGAACCCCTTCTGAACAAGGTCACTCACAACGTCGTCCTGTTTCTCCAAAACATGATAAAAGAAATGTTAAGGAACAAGAAACGAAACAACGACGTCATAACATCAAAGCTGTTGAAAAGGCTTTAAAATCTGAAGTCAAAACGGTTAAAAGGAAACCTAGTTTGTCACAACCATTAAAACCAGAAATTGTACATAATACACAATCTGGTAAACAAAAACAAGCTTGGAGACCTAAATCGGGTGAAAGTTCAGGGGGAGGTACGGTGTTTGAAAATCTTCAAGAAATTGAAATTACATTTCTTGATTCTCAGGGGCAACCCAAGTCTATGAAGGCTTGGGTCCCCCTCTCCAACTAATCTCTGAGTGAGTGTGTAGGACGTTCTAGGAGGAACTATTGATAGTCTTAAGATTGTTGATAGTGGAGTGTCCATGCACAAGATCGGCGACAAAAGAAATTGTTGCATTTGGTGGAGAGAAAAAGAAAAGAAGACATAATTGTCTGTCGAAAGAAATTGAAAACTTCGACAAATTGAAAATCATTTCAAAATGTGATTGTTCAAGGTTTTGATCGGGTCCCCAGGGGTAGATTCAAATCAAAATGTACGCACCTGCAGCACGTCTGATGTTCAAAACTCAACAAGATGAACGTGCAGTGTACATTTCTTCGCGGTGTAGCTGAAGAAAATGTGTTTGTTGAACAAACCAACCGGGTGTGCGGATGCCTTGGCATAGATTGAACAACCGCACACTACTTTTCGAAGAGAAAGACAAAGACCTTCGCTGGTGCAATGTGGAAGACCAGCCGGACCCAAAGGTTTCTGATCTTGTTGCTGTGAAGAGATTTCTCAGTAGCTACAAAAATCGACTTTGAAATCCACGCCGGGTGGATATCCAGTTTGGGAGAGCACTCAGATTCCTTGCAATGCACGAAGCAGTTGCAGGATACGGTTTTTAAATTTCTAATCTCTCCTATACTTGTTGATATTTAAGCTGCTTTATGAATTTTTATCAACTCATACAGTACTCTTTGACCAGACACGTTGATCTCGAATATCACCTCACACGTGATTGTTTCACTATGAAACTCGTCAATGTTGTCATGGTCCGCAAAGCTTACCGACATGCCAACTGATTTTTCCAAAATTTGATAAATCTTTTCTGATTAGAACTTAATTTTGGTAAACGACATTAAGGTAAAACATGAGTTAACCGACATCGGGAAATCGTTTTTGTAAATATCTTTGTGTCTTTTAAATTTTATCTTAGTTTGTTGATTTTAGGGGGAGTAAATCAAAATTTGAAAATTCAAAAACAGTGAAAAATTTCAAAATGCAAAAACATTGGAAAAACAAAAATGAGTTTCCTGGCGAGAAAAAGAGAATATGATAGTAAATCAGTGGTCTGTTGAAACCTCTTTAAACTGAAATGCAAAATGAAAAACGATAAGCAGCTCTATATAAGATGTATCGGTAGGCTCACAATCATTTTAAAGTGTGCAGGGTGATATAAATCCTAAATCGACTGAAGACCATGTGGGAACCGCTCATTGGCATATGGTCTTAGTACCGAAATTTCGTTTGAGAGATTGCCGAGGTTCTGAGATATTCGGTCTTTATGCTGTCTTATCATCTGGGTATCATGGTTGTATCAAACCGTAAAAATAACGGAGACGAAGTCTAGATCTTCCATGATACTATACATACGTGTACATATTGCATTCGACCTCAATAAGTGATCAACAATCACATGTCCAAACAAAAAAAAAGTGATAATATATCACAGATTCTTTGCGGGAGTCAAGTTCGTCTCTTTGCTGTACGAAAGTACTGACCTGTTCACGGACTTGCTCTTGTGCCCTCATGCATCGAAAATCAAGTTCCTCATCAATAAGTGATTTTATCACATAGGGCTTGTTTTCAAATCAAAATAAGTGAGTTTCTCACATTCTTTTATACGTCAAAACAAATGATAAACGATATACTCACCAATAAGATGAATCCTCGTGCATACCTTGATACGGGAATGTGTCGTGTGTGGATGAACACCGGTCGGTAAGTATAAATCATACCTTAACGTATCCCCTAAACATGATTACATCTGATAAGTTGAGCTTAAGTGGACAACAATACCGATAATTGTTATAGGATGCTTATCTAAATGTTAACTAATTGAACAAAAAGAGTGTTTTGGCGTGACCGTACACTGATATGATTCTCTTACCCTCGAAACTCGCAAAAAGAATGTCTATAAATATTTATTTATTGCTTTCAGTTTCTGTATCTTTGTATATATTTATTTATTGCTTTCCGTCTTTACATTTGAAAAATGAAAATTTCCAAAAAGATTTTAGGTGTGTTTTAATTTAAACTTTATAAAAGCCAAAAAGATTTTGATTCTAGTTTATTTTTGATTGACCGATGTTGGAACTCGAGTCTATCCTACCCAAAATCCTGATCGTAAGCCGGAAAACAATTGCACCTTCATAAAACAGTCGAAGTTAACAAGTTTTGAAAGTTAAAGAATTAAAATTTATCATTTTCTAAACTTTCAAACTGTTGTCGGTCGGTGTTTGATTGAGATTTGATCTCATATGTGTCATTTGTTTAAATGTTAACTATATTCCAAGCGGTTGTTCTCATTATGCGTTTAGCTTTCTTGCATGTGCAGACGCTAAAGGCGAGGAGAACATGTTCGATGACAAGCTTTGAAATGAAGACACGAAGTGGAGGCACTCAAAGGATAAAATGATCGAGTTGCCGCTGAACCTTCATCAACACCACAAGGATCTGAAGAATTGACAAATCAAAAGATTCACGAGCATAACTCAATGGAGAGTTCATTCTAAGGGGGAGTTTGTTAACACACTACCTAAATGAAAAAGGAGTTTGTTGATACACTTTCTACTTACGACACGTGAAGACTTTGAAGATCCTCCGACACAAAAGACACAGAAGACGAACCTCACGAGTAGCGTCCAAGGGGGAGTTTGTTGGTACACTTTATGTGGACGCGACTCGACTCGGTTCGATTCGGTTCGGGTCGTCCGGCTCCAGCCCGACGTCACGACATTCCTTCGTCGTGCGCCCCAGAGTTCGACACGCGAAGCACGGAGCGCCGCAAGCCATTCCCGTTTACACATCACCATGACATCATCATTTTGATGTCATGGTGATGTCACAACCTTGACTTATCTTGAAATTGTGCAAACATTTAGAACAGAAACGTGTCTGGGCCGTATCTAATTGATGTTGGGCTTTGACTTGTCTTTGGATCAAGCAACTTCAATTGGGCTTTGGCTATCATATGGGCTTCAACTTAAACGACGAAACAAGTTTTAGAGTTAATATGTATGTCGACGAAACAAGGTGTGTTTCGTCGACTTTAGTGTTTCGTCGTGTCAGTTTTGCGTTTCGTCATGTCTGTGTCTGTTTTAGTATAAATACCCCTCACAGTTTGTGTGAAACTGATGAGCACAGAGAGACTTAGTGAGAGTCGTTAAAACATTGTTTGTATATGTTTGTGGTTGTACTCATCCCTAATCAATAGATATTGAATCTTTGGTTACGCGTGTGTTTTTACACTTTGTTTGGTTTGCACCGTCACGGGGATTCCGCACCCGTTACCGTGTTTGTGATAAACAAGGATAGGTTTTCGTTATCGATCCACCGGAAAAACGGGACCTACAATATGACAAGAATACATAAAAGAATTATAAGTTTGTTGTGGAAGGAGAAAGTGTAACTAATTATCCATAATTTCGTTAGAACTGATCAGGGATTTAAGTGTAATAAGATGAGAGACTAGAAATAATTAGTGTTTAAAAGATCAATTTACCCTCATTTTAGGGTGTATCTTATAAATTAAGAGGAAAAAAGTTTTTGTATTTTGAGTATCTTAAAATGGTTCTTCCTCATACATTATCATATATTGTGTGTGTGTGTGTATATATATATATATAGAGAGAGAGAGAGAGAGAGATCTGTTTACAAAGTTGTAATGAATAGTAATACAAGTTTTTATGTTATTATATTATTTTTTTAATTTTTCGATTTCACTCTTTTTACTTTTAAATAATATACGTTTTTAACCATTTAGTTTTTATTTAATTTGAGTGTCCTATGATAACTCGCATTCTATATTATTTTTTCAAAATTTGAATACACCATTGTGTTTAATATTATTTTATCAACGCTTCTATATAAACTTTGTTGAAAAAAAAAGAGTTTTATTCAAAATAGTACAATGATGGATCAAACCCATACCTGCATCAGTATCGATATTTATTGGTTTTTATATAGTATAGATTATTTAAACCGGTATCCATATTCGTTTTATCATTTTTATTATAAAACACATTTTTTTGTGCATATCATTGACTATAAACCGAATTTTATCGTCACAAACCAAATGAACTGATATCGATCAAATTCACGCCATGTCACACACGGAATATATTAGTTTACAACCCTGCTGGATGGTAACATATTTTTTTATGTGATAATATTTGAAGGCTAATTTGGTAGTTTCGTTCATCTAACTTATAATAAAAGATTACAAATAATGTCACATGGCATTCTCTTCATCAACCTCATAAATTTTATTTATAATTATTTAATAAATTTATTTTAATATTAATATTAATATTAATCTTTCTATACTAATAAACAAAAATCATTTTTGGACACGTGTCATTCTCTGGTAATTTCTAACCCTTATTTTTTATTTATCTCTTTTATTAAATAATAATAATAATATTAAACATCAATTTAACTAAATCTCTTTATCTCTTTTGTTTTCATAATCTGAAATTGATTTCTTTTTTAACTCTAAAGTTTCAATCTTTGACAATTTAAGTCTAAAGTTTCAATCTTTGGTATTTTAACCTCTTTGATTAATTTGATTTTTCACTTCTAATTCAAAAGTTTTTATATTTTGCAATTTCACCCCTTTAATTTTTTTTTTTACTTTCAACCCAAAGCTTTTCATCTTTTGCAATTTAATCTCAACACTTTTTTTACTTTCAACTTTAGTCTCTTATATACTTTTCATCTTTCATAAGTTATGCATTTAACGTGTCGTTCTAAATTTCCGAGTTAACACGCCGCAATGTGCGTGTGGGGTTCAACGTTTTTTCATCTATCTTTTTCCTGTTTGACATGTCCATCGCAACGCGTCTATTTTTCCCGTTTGATAGGTCTGTCACAACGTGCGAGTCAGAGATCGACTTAGTTATTTTTTTCTCGGTTTTACACGTAGGCTCGTGGTCATGTGAGAAAAATTTGCCTTTCATCTAACATGATATATAACTAATGAATCCCCCGCCGCATTGCGGCGGGTGGTAATTCTAGTGTGATAATATTTGAAGGCTATTTTGGTAGTTTCGTTCAGATTCAAAGGGGCATAGAAGATGGTGATATACGGGGGCGGGAAATAGTCAAATAGTTGAGTTATTAAATAATTTCCGCTGTATCTATTTTTTTTTTTTAAGTTGAGCATAAATTCTTCTAAAACTCCTAAAATTCATTTATTGTTCACTTTCTGAGACTTAAACACGCACTACTTTGATACACTAGCTAGTGTCACTAAGGGGACTCGGGCCGCTGCGTTATGGAGGGGGAACAACGCGTTTTACCGCGTGATACACCACGCCGGTGGTTTCCACAACGCGTGGATTTGATAACGCGTCATCGTTATCACGCGTTATCCATCCAAAAAATTCGACTGTTGCCTTCGTAGATGACCGTTGATAATGGGTTGTTTTATATATATACACAAGTGATGGGCATTTCCACTAAAATCCATCACTAGTGATGGAATAACGCTCGATGACGTCGCGGAACTTGATTGGAAGTTGTGAGTGATGAGTGGGTGGTGAGTGATGGGCGTCCCTACCCCCTAAGCCAAGAAGTAAAAGTATATTTGCTTGAGTTTTTCTTTTTTCCTTTATTTTTTTTAACAACTTTCTTGTATTAGGCTACGCACTCCCCGAATTGGAGAGCCTTGTTGCCCTACTCTGGTCAAACTATGTTGTCTTAATCGGGCTCACGCTGGCTTGAATTTTTTTTTCTAGTATACATCTTTTGTTAAAAATAATAATTAAATACATTATTTTAGTGAAATATCTATATGTACCAACTTAATTACTCATGTTAATATCAAATGCATCATGTAATAACAGGTTGCTCTCTTTTGTTAAATTAGATAAGTCAATTATACAAGTATTATTATTATTATTTTAAATATTATTTGTCTACAGAGTTTTGATTAAGAAGTTTGGGTTGTTTTCACAAACTTTTAAGCTTAAATTAAACTATGCTTCCACAAGCGTGTGAAATAACATATCATTTTTATGCCATTACATGAAACCTTGAAAAGGCTCACAATGTGAAGGGAAATATCGTAAAACTAATACATATAGGAAACATATCGCGCGTCAACCAAACTAACTCCTTGAGATTTTCTTCGAAAGCGCAAAAACGGAGACCCAAACAAGCAGCAGAAGTGCTACAGAGGGTAAGAGTGACACAGCAATAGAGGCTGCAATATGCCTGCAGAAGGAACCGTAGACGTTGCAAATCTTGGTCCATCCTGTGTGATTGTTTCCTTTGAATCCTATGTATCCTACTCCTCCTGCTGCTCCTGTTGCAGAAGCCATGATACCTAACGGCAGCTGTAACCATACACATTAGTGTAATTTGTATGTTATAGTTTATTCTTTTAAGCCAAAAAGTTAACGAAATTTGTACAATATAAGAACTTACAGCATCAAGTATCGCCAAGTGAACCTGCGTCTTTGTGGACCCTTCTGTCATCTTCACTAGAGCCAAGGCCGATAACAAACCCATGATGACGCTGTAGAAGCAAGTAACGGACAGTGCAGCCACGTAGTATCTACATCATACTGCAAACAATGATACACTAGCTACAACATTTTTAGTCTACAGACTTTTAAGTCTGGGGTTACTTCAATTCAGTGGCGGACTCAGAAATTATTTTCTGGGGGTGCGAATCAAGGGTTCAACCAAAGTTTCAAGGGGTGCGGTCAGGATTTGTTCATATATAATACACAAAAAAATAAATTTTAAAGGGGGCACCGCCCCCCAAGGCATGCCTTGGGTCTACCCTTGCTTCAATTTACGCATGATTAAATATTTTGTGTAGGTTCTACAATTCGTAGGATCCGAATATCTCTTATGAATCGTGTATAATTTGTTGTTAGATTATAATATTTCGATGGTGTGTATCAACAAGGATGATAATTTTCTATATATATGTACAACTTTGGATGTGATTTTACTACTTATATTATTTTCTTTACTTTAGAAGCTTAGAAACATTTTTACACACTTATTAACAATCTGCATTAGTGCATTACACATAGCATATGACACGCCATTTATTATATATGGACTAGAAATCAACCGGCGAAAACTAATGTTACTTACATAAAAGCCGGGGACTGGTTAAACTTCGCAGCCATGGGTATCGCGATGCCTGGGGCGACTGGTATCAACTTGGTTTGTTTAGAAGTGACCACGAAAGTGATTGCAACGAAGGCCGTTGCAAACAGCATGGCCCTTAATACCACATCAACCACCACATGGTTCTTGGCGGTACCTGCACGAGTACTAGACTTGTTCTCGGGTGCTGGTGGCGCGAGTGACTCCACTGATATTGTGGAATGTTGTAAGTCCACCCGGAGGATCGAGTAACCTCTATTCCCTGTTTTCTGACAAACCCGTGAGTGCGGAATCCAAACGGGTAAGTTAAACCAAGTTACGAACACAAACACAAAGATTCAACGATTAACACTCCATTGTATTAATGCGTATGAAACCGTTACAAAGCAATGTTTACAAGATATCCTTATAAACTCTCAGTGTGTGTGTGTTTACAGTGTGTTCGCTCTGTGAAATCTATTCAGACTTCCGTAAGTGTTTCTTTCTGTTGTCTGGGTATTTATACTAACAACATGACGAAATCCAGTCGTAGACGAAAACTGATCGACGAACTCAGACATCACGACGAAATCCCAATATGTTCAACGAAATTAAGGTGTCTTCGTCACTTGATGTGATTTTGTCCCTACTGTTTTCGTCACATGTTGTTTGGTCTTCGTCCATATGATGTAGGAGCCCAACACAAACAAATGGCCCAAGTATAGTGGCCCAACATTCATCTTTACGTAACTGAATTCAACAAATTCAGATTTGTAAAGTTTAGTCAACTTGTGACATCATCATGATGATGTCATGATGATGTGTAAACGGGAATTGGTCCGCGGCTCTCCGTGCTTCGCGTGTCGAACTCTGGGGCGCACGATGGAGGAATGTCGTGACGTCGGACTTGAGCCTAACCTAACCTGGTCGAAGCGAACCGAGTCGCGTCCACTTAATATGTATCAACAAACTCCCCCTTGGACGCTACTCGTGAGGTTCATCTTCCATGTCTTCTATGTCGAAGGATCTTCAAAGTCTTCACGCGTCGTGAGTAGAAAGTGTATCAACAAACTCCCGCTTTCATTTAAGAAGTGTATCAATAAACTCCCTCTTTGATTATGCTCGTGAATCTTTTGATTTTCGATACTTTAGATCCTTGTGGTGTTGATGATTGGCCAGCGGCAACTCGATCGTCTTTATCATTTGAGTGCCTTCACGTCGTGTCTTCATTCGGAAACTTATCATCGAACATGTTCTCTTCACCTTCAGCATCTGCACATGCAAGAAAGCTAAACACGTAATGAGAACAACTGCTTGGAATATATTTTAACATAAACAAATAACACACATGTGACCATGTTTTCAACTACCGTCCGACAATTTGTTTGAAAAGTTAACAGATTTTTCAATTTTGATTATTAACTTTCAAAACTTGCAAACTCTGACCGTTTATGAAGATTCAATCGTTTTGGTTTTCATCAGATTTCAGGAAACGAAGACTTGAGTTCCAACATCGGTTAATCAAAACTAAAGCAGAAATAAAATCTTTTTGGCTTTTATAAAGTTTATATTAAAACACACCTAAAATCTATTTGGCATTTTGAATATTTCAAACTTAAAGATTGAAAGCAGTAAACAAATATATACAGAGTTGACGAAACTAAGAAAAATAAACATATACAAACATTCTTTTTGCGAATTTTGAGGGTAAGAGAATCATATCAGTGTACGGTCACGCCAAAACGCTCTTGTTGTTCTTATTGTTAACATATAGATAAGCATCCTATAACAATTATCGGTATTGTTGTTCACATAAGCTCAACTTATCATATGTAATCATGGCGAGGGGATACGTTAAGGTATGATTTATACTTACCGACCGGTGTTCATCCACATCATGACACATTCCCGTATCAAGGTATGCACGAGAGTTCATCTTACTGGTGAGTATACCATTTATCATCTGTTTGGCCGTATATGAAAATGTGAGAAACTCACTTATTTGATTGAAAACAAGCCCTATGTGATAGAATCACTTATTGATGAGGAACTTGATTTTCAGATGCATGAAGGGCACAAGAGCAAGTCCGTGAACAGGTCAGTACTTTTGTACAGCAAAGAGACGAACTTGACTCCCGAATAAATGTGATATATTATCACTTGTTTTTTTGTGGACATGTGATTGTTGATCACTTATTGAGGTCGTATGCAGTATGTACACGTATGTATGATATCATGGAAGATCTAGACTTCGTCTCCGTTTGTTTCGGTAAAAGAAACAACCATGATACCCAGATGATAAATAGCATAAAGACCACATATCTCAGAACCTCGGCAATCTCTCAAACGAAATTTCGGTACTAAGACCATATGCCAATGAGTGGTTCCCACCTGGTCTTCAGTCGATTTAAGTTTATATCACCCTGCACACTTTAAGATGATTGTGAGCCTACCGATACATCTTATATAGAGATGCTTAACATTTTTCATTTTGCATTTCAGTTTAAAGATGTTTGGACAGACCACTGATGTACTATCATTTTCTCTTTTGCTCGCCAGGAAACTCGTTTTTGTTTTTCTATTGTTTTTGGATTTTGAAATTTTTCGATGTTTTTGAATTTTCAAATTTGGAATTACCCCCCCTAAAATCAACAAACTTAAAATAAATTTTAAAAACACAAAGATATTTACAAAAACGATTTTCCGATGCGGATTACTCTTGATTGACCTTAATGTCGTTTACCAATAATAAAAAGTAAAATCTGGATTTATCAAATGCTTTGGTAAAAAGGTCGGCACGTTGGTCATCAGTATGGACCTTAACAACATCGATTAGCCTTTTATCAAAGCAATCACGTATGAAGTGATACTTAATTTCGATGTGTTTGGTCTTTGAATGCTGCACAGGATTTCTAGTGATAGATAAGGCAGCAGAATTATCGACTAAAATAGGAGTAGTTAGGAATTCAAAACCGTAATCGCGCATTTGCTGTTGTATCCATAGGACTTGGGAGCAACAACTTGAGGCAGCAATGTATTCAGCTTCACAAGTTGATGTAGCGACACAAGTCTGCTTCTTGCACTGCCATGTTACGAGGCGATTTCCTAAAAACTGGCATCCAGCCGTTGTGGATTTGTCGTCGATTTTGCATCCGCTAAAATCAGAATCACTGAAAGCGACTAAATCAAAGTTATCATCCTTAGGGTACCATAGACCGGTGTCTGGGCCACCCGTCAAATAACGAAAAATCCTTTTTACAGCTGCAAGATGTGAGGCCTTCGGGTTCACTTGATATCTGGCTAGCAGGCACGTTGGATACATTATATCTGGTCTTGATGCTGTGAGGTACATAAGGGACCCAATCATCGCGCGGTAGTATGAAGAGCTAACGAGTTCACCCTTCAAGTCTGGATTGATTCCGTGATTTTGCTGCAGTGGGGTACAAATGGGCAATGTGTCGGACATCTGAAATCGGTTCAGGATGTCTTGAACATACTTAGTCTGATGGATGAAAATCCCAGACTTCGTTTGTTGCACTTGCAAGCCCAAAAAGAAAGTCATCTCCCCCATAGCGCTCATCTCGAATTTATCCTGCATTACACGCTCGAAATCCCTACACATAACATTGTTAGTAGAACCAAATATAATATCATCCACATATACCTGAACCAGTAGAAGATCTCCATCTTGTTCTTTTATGAAGAGGGTGCAATCGATAAGACCTCTGCGAAATCCATTCTCCAGCGGATAATTAGATAAGGTGGCGTACCAAGCTCGCGGTGCTTGATGTAGACCATAGAGAGCTTTGTTCAGCAACCAAACCCGATCAGGATGGATAGGATCTTCAAAACTTGGAGGCTGTTCAACATACACCTCTTCTTCCACTAAACCATGTAAGAATTCACTTTTGACGTCCATCTGGTAAACCTTGAATCCTTTGAATGAGGCATAAGCCAGAAAGATCTGAATTGCTTCCAGACGTGCAACAGGTGCATACACTTCGTTGTAGTCTATACCCTCAATCTAACGAAAACCTTGAACGACCAATCTTGCTTTGTTTCGAATAACGATTCCACGGTCGTCCTTTTTGCACTTATACACCCAACGGGTACCAATCTTCTTGTAATCAGCAGGTTTCTCTACGAGCTTCCAGACACCAAGTTTCTGGAATTGTTGCAGTTCTTCCTGCATTGCTTCAACCCAAGAGTTATCTTTCAAAGCTTCTTTCCAAGTTCTTGGTACTTCCTGTGATACATAACACGCGAAAGACCAATCGTTTTGTTGACCAGATTCTCGAATCCCCGCATACAGGCCTGCGTTGTTGTTGTTTCGCAACATGTTTCTTGTTTGAATGCCACTCTTTACATTACCTATGATGTTTTGTTGAGGATGGGTATTGTGAATTCTTTTTTCAGGGTTTTCCGGAACTGGAATGTTTGTACCCAGATTGTTGAGATTGAGATCAACAACTAATTCAATACCCGGAACTGGCGAAGAGGATGATACAGTAGCTTCAGTTGTTTTAGGGTTATCAACTGGAGCTGTAGCTTCTGAAGTACCTTGTACAGCTGTTGTTGGAGCTTCTTGATCTGCATCGAGAAATTCATCATCCTCTGAAGATTCGTTTAGTTCAGTAGCATCATGAAAATCCTCATTGTCGAGAGCATTATTGTTCACTGAAGATGGTTCTAAATTGACAATAATTGGATGAACCAACGGTGATTCTGTTGCGTTGTCACTCTCAAAAAACATCCTTGCCGCAACATTTTCTTCAACTACTTCAACATTGATCGCATTGAAAAAGTGGTCGTACTCAAACATCCATGGTTGACCTGGATTTTTGACTGGCAAAGTGTGTCTTTGTACTCTGACTTCAGACCATTCCTCAACCCTTTTAGTCTCTAGATTCCAGACTCTTAAGTTCGGGGTGGCATAACCAAGAAAGTGACCTTCAATAGCTTTTGCCCCAAACTTTCCATTAGGATCGATCATTGTGCAAGGAGCTCCAAACGGTTGAAGATATGAAAAATCTGGTTTCCGTTTGTGAAGAAGCTCGAAGCAGGTCTTGTTATGTCTTTTGACTGTAAGGACTCGGTTCAATGTATAACATGCAGAGGACACAGCTTCAGTCCAGAAGGGAATCAGCAATTGTGACTCTACCAACATCGTCCTAGCAGTCTCGATCAATGTACGGGTTTTACGTTCAGTGACGCCGTTCTGCTGAGGAGTATAAGCCGCACTAAATTCGTGAAGAATACCTTTTGAAGTGCAAAACTCCGTCATGGCATGATTTTTAAATTCAGTACCATTGTCGCTGCGTATTCGTCTAACCTTCAACTTATACAAATTCTCAATCTGAATGATCAAGTTTTTGATAATACTGAAAGTTTAACTCTTGTGAGCTATAAACGCCACCCAAGAAAATCTTGAATAATCATCAATTATCACGAGGCAGTATTGATCATTCCTGATGCTTTTGTGCTTAACAGGACCGAACAAATCCATGTGCAAACGTTCAAGAGGAACTGCCACCGTGTTGATCTTCTTTGTCGGATGTCGCTTCTTAGTTTGCTTTCCTTTTTGGCATGAAACACAGACGTCTTGAAGATGGAAATTTTTCAGAAGAGCACCATTCACTAATTCATTCGACACCAAATGATTCATTTTCCGTAAGTGAATGTGACCCATACGTCTGTGCCAAGAGATTGAGTCTTTTTCTGTGGCTTTGGTAATAAAACAAGTTGCTTGTGCAGTCGTTGTTATTGCTTGGCTCATATCAAGGACATACAAATCATTTATCCTTGGAGCTGATAAGAGAATCCATTCTTTTGGATCTTGAAGCCGGGTTTCAGCACCTAACATCCATTTGCGTCAAAGTGTACTGAAAACTGCTTATCACAGATTTGTGAAACGCTGAGAAGATTGTGATCAAGCTGTTGTACAAAGTTGATCTTGTCAAAACTTACAACCCCGTTGGATACCATTCCTTTTCCCGTAATATATCTGTCTTTATCTCCAGCAAAAGCAACATAACCTCCTCTAATAGATTTAACGTCGTAGAGAAGCTTCATGTCGCCGGTCATGTGCCTGGATGCCCCACTATCAACAATCCAATGACTGCTGAAAGTTCCTCCTGGAACACCCTGCACATGTACTCACATGATTAGTTGGAGATGGGGACCGAAGCCTTTGTGGTCTTGGGTCTTCCATTTTCATCAACGTAAGTTACTTGAACTTCACGATGTTGTGGAAATTGTGATGTTCCCCCTAATTCAGTAACCGTTTTTGGTTTCCAGGTCTGTTTTGTTGTACCAGTTTTATTCTTTAAAATTTTAACTTCATGATTGTCTGAAGTTTTTGAATTTTCTGGTTTGACAGAAACATATGTTTTGTTAACCACGTCGGTTTTAATCGCTTTTTCAATTTTCTTGACCTGTTGGCGTTTCTGTTTCTTTTCCCTTTCTTTTACAAGACGGGGATCTGGTTTTGGTGAAACAGATTGCTTTCGGTCATTTCGGTCACGGGGATCATCAACTTTAGCTTTTTGTTTATGAAGATATGGACAATTGCGAATAATATGTCCAAATGTACCACATGAAAAACATGATCTTCGTTCTACAAACCCCGAAGTATCATGTGATTGTTTTGTCGATGATGATGAACTTTGTGATCCCGAGGTACTTGGTTTTGAACTGTTTTGTTCATTTCTTTTTAAAATTTTTTCTTGATTAACAAAATCTAGGTTAGATTTGTTTTCAAATGTGTCAATTTTATCTGTTCCCTTTGATTTCACAAAGTTCACCTTCTTGTCCTTTTTCTGGGTCTGTTTCTTTTGACCTTGAGTCGGTGATTTACCTTTTGGTTTGGTGCGATTTTGCTGAACTTTCCCAGTTGGTAATCTTTGATTGCCATTTTGTTTACGAATTTCAGCTCTTGGAATCGGAGGACACTGTGTTACCACAGCGTGTGATCATGTCTTTCCCAATAACTTACTTGTAGAATCTTCAAAAAATTTACTAATTAAAGATTGATTAACATTCTTAATAGGAAAATCTTTGTCAGAATAGATTTTATCATCACCAACAAGAGTGTACAGCAAATTCACACTCTCAGACTCTTGTGAAGAAGTGGACGTGGACTTGGTCAGAACAGTCGTAGCAGGTTTTACCGGAGGATCACATAGAATATGATTCTCGAGAGGTATGTTCTCTTCTTTTATTACTGCATCTGATTGTGCTGAGTCAGTATCATTAGATTCATCATCTGAAGAATCAGCATCCTCAACAATAACTGGGGGATCCTGATTCTGTTTAGCAAAAGACACACTTGTATCTGCTGATATATCAGAATCTGATGATACTTCCGGTTTGTATCCAAGTCCCGTTGTAAACTCCTCAATGTTTAAAGAAACAGATGGCTCAAAGTAAGTTCTATCTTCTTCATCAGGCATGGCATCATAATTGTGTTTCACAGGAGGTGGACATTTTTTATATCCAATGCACATGACATCCCTTTTCTGCTTTTGAACATCAATGATGTGATCCAACACATAACTAGAGCTCAAATAACTATTTAGCTTAAGATTGATCGCCTCACTTTCAGATTTTACACAAGCTATCTCTTTTTGCATTATCTCGAGCCTATTGGTGTAATAGTTAATGGTTGTTTGTTTTCTTGAAACCATTTTCTTTAGCTCGGATTTGTTTTCTCTTAAATTTTCAATCATTGTTTTATACTCGTTTTCATGGTTTATATAAAACATGTTGGCTTCTGTGCATTTGGCAAGATCCACGATCAACTTTTGGTTGTGGATAAATGTCACATCATACTTGGTTTGCAAAGCCTCATGTTTGCTTTGCAAATCAGACATCTTAGCATTTAAAGAAACATGTTTGTTTTGCAAGTAAGACAATTCAGCATTTAGAGCATCATGTTTGCTTTGCAACTCAGACATATTAGCATCTAAATCAGCACATTTATCACTTAAGCTAGCACAATTATCACAAATAACGATAGTTGGTTTATCGACACATACTTGGCTTGATGAACTACCGCCATTAGCCATAAAGGCTGAATGAAGAGAAGAAGAAGAATAAGCAGCTTGATCCACCAGAATAGATCTTCTATCATTCCTTGCTGCAGCTTCTCCTAACAATTCATCAATATCTGCATCGATTCTCCCACTAGATACATCATCAGAATAATCTTCGCCTGAGGTTGAGATTTCCTCATCTGAACTCCTTGAATCACCAGAACTCTCTTCATCTGAAGATTTACCACCACTGGCGGAAGATTCTCCACCACTGGCGTGCTTCAAATCCTTAGCAGTTTCAGCAAAACAAGCTGCTCCTCCCTGATCACCAATGCCCAATTGCATTGACCAGTCGCAACCTTCATCTATTTGCACCACAAGAGCTTGATTGGTGTTCGATGGTCCTGCTTGATTGTTTGCAGGGACCAAGGTACGATCGTCATTTCTGGCTTGATTCTGATTTGCCTGGTTGCCTTGACCTCTGAAAGGATTCTGGTTCCCATGCTGAGCTGGCTTTGTGCATTCACGCTTGAAATGGCCATGTTCACCACAGTTAAAGCACTTAACAGACTGCTTATCAAACCCATACTTGGTGTCTTTCTTGCTTTCCAAGCTGGTTCTACCCGTCCGTTCCATGAAGTCTTTAGCCCGCCTAACAGCACTAGCGAAAGCCCACTTGATGTCCATCATATCCATCTCCTCTTTATCAATATGCTGGTAATCTTCTTGAGTCAGATTGATGTTCCCGATCTGACCTGCTATCAACCCACAATACGCGCTCACCAATGTGTTCAATATCTCCATGTGATCCTTAGCTACTTCAACGCTAACTTTGGAGAAACTTGATGTGTCCAGTCGTACTGTATTAGATGGCTGACCAGCTAATGACGTGCTACCATAACAGGCTTGCTGTTGCACAGGTAGTGGATTGCCGTACAAATCTGTGGTTGGTAGAACAACCGTTGGTCTTGAGGAAGCTAGAAGTGGATTTCCATACAGATCTGTTGCTCCGGTTGATCGAACAGGTAATGGATTTCCGAACATATCAGTTGCTACGATAGATCGTTGGCTTGGCTGTTGTGGAGCTGGTTGTAGTGGATTTCCATACAAGTCTGTGGTTGGAGCTGGCTTTACAGGAACTTGTATCTGATTGCCATACAAATCTGTGCTTGTGACAAACGCCGTTTGAAGTGGAGCATGTTGAGCAGGTCGTGCAGAAGTGCTAGATGCTCCATAATACATATCAGGATTTTGTTGTACTGGAACCTTTTTCGCCTTTAGAGTTTCTTCCTGATCTTTATTCTCCAACATCTGAATGAAATCATTGATTGATGTTGTAGCTAATGTGCCATTGTACTTCAAAATTTCCAAGAAACCCTTCCATTGAAATGGCAGCGCATCGGCCAACTTTGTGACAACCTCTGCAGGAGTTGTTACTACCCCATAATGATTTAACTCAGTCAACAAGTGATAAAATCGACTTGTCAAATCTCTCAAAGATTCTCTTTCCATACATGTGAAACCATCAAACTCTTTCTTGAGTAAGTCATGTCGTAATTTGCGTGACGCTTCGTTTCCTTCACCTCTCGTCTTCAATGCGTCCCATAACCGCTTTGTTGTCTTGAATCTTACAAACTGATGATAGATTTCTTTGTTTAATGCTTGAGTTAGAATAGAAAAAGCCTTCTTTTCTAAATCATAAATCTTCTTATCATCTGGAGAAATATCTGCAAAAGACGCGGCAGTTGAAGCGGCAACATCAAGTGCTTAATCGAAGTCTGTAATGAATCGTAACCATAACTCCGTGTTTTGCCCAAGAATATACGTATGAAATCTGTCTTCCCATCCCGGATATTCATTCATGTGCATTAGCTTTGGTGGACTATTATTGCTTCCGGTTTCATTTTCGCTTAAAAGTATACTTTGAATACTTTGATTTTGATTTGAAACAAACGCCCATTGAGTTGACGAAATTTGAGGTGACGACGATTGTACAGGAGGTTCGGCCCATGATGGAGATAATCCCGTGCTTCTATACTTACTTTCCGTATTAGACGGAGTACCCCACCAATCTGGATTCATTTTAAATGTATGATGACGAATACCTGCTCAAAACATTCAAATCAAACAGTTAAATATGAGTTACAAGTCTTCTGTTTAAAAATAACACAAGTATGTGACGAAAATAGTGGTTTTCGTCGCTGATATGTTTGATTGACACTTCTGATTTCGTCGCTAAAATGCTTGACTGACACTTCTGATTTCGTCGCTGATGTTTGACGAAATCAGAGTTTGTTTTCGTCACTGATGTTTGACGAAATCAGGTGTTTGTCGCTGAACTGTTTTGACGAAAATAAGTGTTTTCGTTGTTGAACTTGTGTGACGAAAATAAGTGTTTTCGTTGCTGAAATTGTTAGACGAAATCAGGTGGTTTTCGTCAGGATATGTTTATGAAGATGGGTGTTTTCGTGAGGATATGTCTGATGAAAATGGATGTTTTCGTCCTGCCTATTTTGTTAACCAAAGGAGCAGGTGATTTCGTTGACAAATGGTGAAGATAGCTACAGTAAGTTATTTTGTCAAATAAGTCAAGCACATACCTTATCCAAGGACCTATTTTTCAAATAACCATCATGGTTTGTGTACACAATAGTCAAGCAACAATATATTAATCAATAACAACACAATAATTCATTAACAAATGGATCAAACTCAGATATGTATCAAGAACAACTCAATAACAATTGAAGATCTAACCAAACTTATCAACAGATTAAAATTTTGAGACCCAAATTTTTGCTAAAACTTTCAATAAAAACCCACAATAACATACAAGCATGTAATATAACAAGGTTTCCACTAAAACAAGAAGCAAAACATCATGATTTACACGATCTTAAAAACGTTTTTCCAGAAAATGTATGATTTTAAACTCCAAAATACAAGAAAAACACTTTAAAATCTTTCAAATCACAATAAAAACACTTGGTTTTAACAAGGAATCGAGCCAAAGCTCTGATACCAATTGTTGGTCCACCCGGAGGATCGAGTAACCTCTATTCCCTGTTTTCCGACAAACCCGTGAGTGCGGAATCCAAACGGGTAAGTTAAACCAAGTTACGAACACAGACACAAAGATTCAACGATTAACACTCCATTGTATTAATTCTTATGAAACCGTTACAAAGCAATGTTTACAAGATATCCTTATAAACTCTCAGTGTGTGTGTGTGTGTGTTTACAGTGTGTTCGCTCTGTGAAATCTATTCAGACTTCCGTTTCAACACAAAATCATCACAGTACACAATTGTCAATACACTTGCCTTTTAATATTAATAAACATAATAACTCTTTAATTCAAACCACAATTTAGATCAAACAGATTTAAAGCTCAAGAACAGTTTGAATACAATGAAGAACATTATGAATATCAAATGAACACTTGAAGATTTCGGACAAATATTTTCACCGGAGAATATTTCTGAAACACAATTTGCTTATACTTTCAAGAAAAACCAAACTCTAAACATGCACACATGTAATGTAACAAGGTTTTCAATAAAACTATAGCAAAACACAAAGATTTTCAAGGTTTTGATGAAAAGCTTTTCCAGAAATATGATTTTTAAACAAGAATGCAAACTAAAAAATCCTTTTAAAATATATCAAAACACAAGAAAATCGACTTGGTTTAAACAAGGAATCGAGCCAATGCTCTGATACCAATTTTAGGTCCACCCGGAGGATCGAGTAACCTCTATTCCCTGTTTTCCGACAAACCCGTGAGTGCGGAATCCAAACGGGTAAGTTAAACCAAGTTACGAACACAAACACAAAGATTCAACGATTAACACACCATTGTATTAATGCGTATGAAACCGTTACAAAGCAATGTTTACAAGATATCCTTATAAACTGTGTGTGTGTGTGTGTGTTTACAGTGTGTTCGCTCTGTGAAATCTATTCAGACTTCCGTAAGTGTTTCTTTTTGTTGTCTGGGTATTTATACTAACAACATTATGAAATCTAGTCCCAGACGAAAACTGATCGACGAACTCAGACATCACGACGAAATCCCAATATGTTCGACGAAATCAAGGTGTCTTCGTCACTTGATGTGATTTCGTCCCTACTGTTTTCGTCACATGCTGTTTGGTCTTCGTCCATATGATGTAGCAGCCCAACACAAACAAATGGCCCAAGTATAGTGGCCCAACATTCATCTTTACGTAACCTGTGCCATCATCATGACATCATCATGATGATGTCATGATGATGTGTAAATGGGAATTGGTCCGCGGCTCTCCGTGCTTCGCGTGTCGAACTCTGGGGCGCACGACGGAGGAATGTCGTGACGTCGGACTTGAGCCGAACCTAACCGGGTCGAACCGAACCGACTCGCGTCCACTTAATATGTATCAACAAATGTGATGGATTCACGGATGCCATAGTCATCGAAATGTATAGAAGGATGGTTTGGTTTATATGATACCATCTACATTTATACAAGTATAAGTGAAATTGTTTGGCATGCTAGGACGTTGGATTTTCAAAGAAGCAAATTAGAGATTGACACTATTTAGATATTTTGGCCATGTTATCAAATTCAATATGAAAATCCAAATTATTGACAAGATTGATTAACTATCAAAATTTTGATTTTTTATTATTATCATTTTACTAGAACTAGTAGGATTTTCTGCACTTCATGACGGAAAGTTTGTCGGTATCAGTTCAGTAATTAGTTATAGTATCGATATAATACCAACACTCTCTAGAGCAACTAAAGAGATAAAAAATGAATAGCTGACTGTTAACGATGTTGTTCAGACGGTATCGGTTTGTCATGGTACCAACACTCGCTATAGCTACGGAATCAAAAACATACTCTATTGCATATACAATTCCGTTTTCAACCAAATTTACAAAATCATAAATTGTTACCAATCCTGATGTTCGAACAGTATTGGTTCAGTTCGTCACGGTAAAGGAAAATTAGTAATATTTGACCCATACAATTTAAACATATAAAAAAATAAGTACATCGCAATAGTATATTCTAAAACTTAATTATAACTAGTCTTAAGTCCCCCGCGTTGCGGGACAAGGGGCGCAAAACCGTACCACCAGTGTTTGGAGGGAGATTGTGGGGGGCGATGTGCACAAAATGAAACATATAAATTGTATCAACTACGGTATAAAAACAACCGTTTTCGGTACTAATGTTGGAAAAAGTGCGTTTCTTTGTTACTTTTGATTTTCAGGATTAAAAGAGCTTAAACGAACAAAAGGAACAAATTAACGATGAAAACCAGCATAAATACGAAGAAAGAAAGTTGATACACTATACCGACCCTCCACGTTTCACCCCAAAGACAAAAACAACAGACCAGAACCCAAGCACGGGGTCGTGCCCTACTCAAGATTCCCAGAAGATAAAGACAAACAGAAAACGACAAGGGACACAGGGCCATGTCTCCTCAACACGGGTCGTGGTCAACTCACAAATTTGCAAATCTGGGTTCGTACAACAAGCACAGGGGCCACGGGGCCGTGCCGTTGACACACGGGGCCGTGTGTGCAGATGGGCTGACAACATCATTAAATGAAGACATAGAAGAAGAAGAAGAAGAACACGGGGTCGTGCCCACCAGGCATGGGGCCGTGCCCACCAGGCACGGGGCCGTGTGAACCTACTGTTTTTAGCTATAAAAGGAGGTGCTTGGCTCACTTGCAACTTATCCCTTGGCAAACCAATTCTCTCATTTCTACCACCACAACACCATCATCTTCCACCACAATAGTTAGAGTTAGAAGTAGTTTAGGGATCCAAGATCGATAGTAAGAGCTTTCCTCAAACTATGGCCATGTTTGGCTAATATCTTACATCACTTGGTGAAGACGAAATCTTTTATGTATTACTTTTGATTTCCAACCTTTGGTCACTTTTTATTTTGGTATGTATTAATGACTTTAATAACTAGTTTTTTTATATTGAAAGTGAATTTTATGCTATCATCTCTTCATGTTTAGTTGACTTATTCATTTGTGTTTTACGGTCAATATAAAGCGCATTAACTGCATGGAAGGGGGTTAGAAGGGTGGTTTGGGTAAAATTTTTGCCTCGTTCAGTGTATAGATCCTGCGAGGACTTGATTCAAGCTTATTAGGACTTCCTTTGAGGCTGATAACATCAATCGGGGGAAGTAAGAACGGCTTGAATCCCTTATAAATAAACTACTATTAAAAATTTAAACCGGCCTTGCGGGACTGTATCCTTGCTGACTCAGACCAATATGGTCGAGGGTAGCGTTGCCTCCAAAAGAGGGACATGCCACATTTTGCATTAAAACTTACCTAATTATCTTCCAATAATCAGGCCTTACGAGACTATATCCTTTCTGACTCAGACCAATATGGCTGAGGGTAGCGTTGCCTACAAAAGAGGGACATGTCACTATAACTAAGATATTCTCTTAAAAAACCCAAAGTGCGGATATCATCAAAGGATAGTTAAAAGATGAGTCGGAACCAAGTGATTCTTTCTTGTTTATTTGTTTCTTTTATTACTTTAGTTTCTTTCTTTATTTTACATGTTTGAAAACCTTTTCTCAAAATTTGGGTCAATTAGACATTGACGATAAACCGGTATTAAAAACTCTTGTGTCCTTGGACGAACTCGGTATCTTACCATCACTACACTACGCCAACGACGAGTGCACTTGCCCTAACGTGTTGTAGAGAGCGATAGTTTATATTGTGTTTTATAAATTTAAAGCTTGATAAAAGAGTAAAAAATACCTAAAAATATATCAAAAATCCGTACACTCGCATCACGTCAGGGGCGTAAGACGGTGCTAACCGAACGATGATCAAATCGAGAAAAAAATGTAAAACGAAAACATGAATTTCTAACATCAAGTGACTCATGTGAACTAAGACGTAGAAGACGCTAAATTTATATCAATAACTTTATTAAAATTTAGGAGTTGTATGATAACTTTTTTAAAGTTTAGGGTTAGAAAAGTAAACTAATAAAAAATAGTAAAACAATAAATAATTAAACTAAATGTGGTGAAAATAAAAGTTTACAATAAAAGACAATATAGACTAAAAGACGAAATTGTTGTTATTCATTAGAATGTTATAAATTAATGCATATATAAATTATAATTTATTTATTTGTTTGTTTTCCATCACAATTTTGATTTTCGGATTCATCTATAGATACTTTAGTTTAATTAAAATATATTCAATAGCCGTCGTCTTTAACCATAAGAAGTGTATTTAAAAAACATTTAGAAGCAACAAATGATTGTACCAAAAGCTTGAAAATATGTGCAAGTTATAAATAGTAGTTTTCTCCTCACAATCAAAGTTTAACATGAACTTTAGAGTAAATTACGATTTTGGCCCCTGTGATTATATCACTTTTACCCTTTTAGCCCAAAAAAGAATTTCTTAACATCTGAGTGCCTAACGTCTTTTTTTAACCCTTTTGGCCCCTAACACTAACCCCACCCAATAAATGTTAGGGGCCAACGTGGTTAGAAAAAAAGACGTTAGGGGCCGAAAGGGTTCGAAAAAAAGACGTTGAGGACTCGGATGTTAAAAACTTCATTTTTTTGGGTTAAAAGAGTAAAAGTGATATAACCACAGGGGACAAAATCATAATTTACTCTAAATTTTGTTAAAAACATTAAATAGAAAGTTAAATGCCATTTTAGTCCTGGTGGTTTGGACCATTTTGCCAGTTTAGTCCAAATGTTTCATTTTTCGCTTGTGGGTCCAAAAAGGTTTCATCCTTGCCATTTTAGGCCACTGGGTTAACTTCATCTATTTTTTCTGTTAACGGGAAGGGCAATTCGGTCATTATTACTACCAGGTTACGTGGTAGGGTGATGCGCGTGTGGTGTGATATATATTTAAGTATATTTTAAGCCCTTTTTACAGGTTAGCCAAGTTTTAAATTTATAAAACACGATATTTTACTAACACCAAACACACATATGGGCAAGTGCACCCATCGTGAGCGTAGTATAGTGTTGGCAAGACACCGAGGTCGTCCAAGGACACAAGAGCTTTTAATACCAGTTTATCTTCAACGTCTAATCAAATCAAAAATTTAGAAAAAAGGTTTTTAAACAAGAAAAATAAAGATTAACTAAAATGCTGAAACATAAAATAAAAATAAAAACAGATAGACAAGATGAATCACTTGGATCCGACTCGTGTTTAGTGTAACCTTTGATTATTTTCGCACTTTTGCACTTATTAAGAGATTATCTTAGTTATTTAGTGTAACCTAAAGGGTCGGATTATTGAAAGATAATTAATTAAGTTATTAATGCATAATGTGGTAGGCCCCTCTTTTGAAGGTGACGTTACCCTCGGCTAAGTAGTCCGAGTCAGCAGGGATACAGGCCTAAGTAGCCGGGTTAAAGTTTTAATAGTAGCTTACATATGAGGGGATCAAAGAGTTTGGACCCCCGCCATCCAATACCGGTTGGTATTGAAGGAGGTCCTACTAAATTTGACCCAGGTCCTTGCAGGATCTATACACTGAACAAGGCAAGACTCTTACCAAACCATTCCCTTAACCCCCGACCAGGTAGCAAACATATCTCCATATAGACCGTGGAGATATGAATGGTGAAAATCTTTTATTTTATATAGACAGTAAAATAATGCCAAGACACCACAGACAAACGATAAGAAGAATCACATTCAACATAAGAAACTAGTTATTAAAGTCATTAATACATAACCAAATAAAAAGTGCGAAAAGATTAAAAATAAAAAGTATTACACTAGACACTCGTCTTCACCAAGTGATGTAAGAGACTTAGGAAAACATGGCCTTTGATTGCCAAGAACTCTTACGGTCAATCTTGGATTCCGAGACGACTCACACACTCTATGATGGTTGATGGATGATGGTGGTGGATGATGGTGTTGTGATGGTGGTGGGTGGTGGGTGAAGTGTGAGAGAGGTGGTGTGCCAAGGGATGGTGTGCAAATGAGCCAAGCAACCCTATTTATAGCCTGAACAGACGCTTGGGCACGGCCCCGTGTCCATTGGGCATGGCCCCGTGTCCACCTTCCTTCTTTCTTCATTAATTGCATCTTGTCTGCATTAGTTGACCACGCCCCCGTGCCCGCTGGGCACGACCCCATGTGCAGAAGCGTATCTGTACTATCAAGATTTCCCCAGATTCTGCGAATCTTAGAGTTGACCACGGCCCCGTGTCCGGTGGGCACGCCCCCGTGGTGGGTGATAGAAGCTTCTACAGCTTTGTCTTTTCTGCAGACACTTGGGCACGCCCCCGTGTTCACTGAGCACGGGGCGTGTTCAGTCTTCTGTTCTCTTGTTTTTGCTTGGGAAGATGCTGTCGGGGGGTCAGGCATGCCACGTTTATTCCTTTTCTTGTATTTATCTTAGATTTAGCTGCCTTTTTCTTCTTTTGTTCATTTGAGCTCATTTAATCCTGAAAATACAAAGGGAAGACAAAAACACACTTTTTCCATCATTAGTACTAAAAAAGTGTTAGTTTTATCCCACATTTGATGTAATTTATATGTTGCATTTTGCACACATCAAATACCTCCACACTTGAACCTTTGCTTGTCCTCAAGCAAAACTCTTTATAATGTGGCTTTACACTCCCAAATGGAATGGGTAGAAGAGAAGGTTTTTGGGCTTGTCATAGATGTCGGGATTTCCAAGATTTTTTATTAAGTTTTATTTTTATTTATTTACAATCCTATTCGTCATGATTTATTAAAAACATTACATAAGATAAATTACTTATTAGGGCATAACATGCTGTTAGGATCTGAGTTTGCTTGATTATGTTGTTTTTACAGAAGTGAAGATCAAAATTAGATAAAACAGTGAAATAACTTGCAACGGAATAATTTGTAAAAACTTTATCACATAACCAAGGAGAGATTAGCTTTCATCATAACATGTTATCATTAATCATAAGATTCAAAAGATTACAAACCTATTACATGCTTGAATCACTAACTCCCCCTCAGCCTGAGCTCACACTAATTGATACGTACAAGTTAAGTGTATGTGTGTGTGTGTGTGTGAGAGTTGCATAGAATAGTACAGGTACTGTTCTATTTATAGTACAAATCCTAACCACTGAGGAATCTTGATGACGTCACTTAGAAAGCGACATCTAACAGACTCCAAACACTGCTAATGCTAACCTCTGATAATGCTAAAAACACCAATTACAAGACACTGATGATGCTATCCACTGATGAGCTCAACCACTGATGTAGCTTTAGCAGATGTTCTTCAAAGGGTGATCAGACCTTTGACTTCCAGCAGACCTTTGACCATATCAGTGGTTTAGTCTTTAACAGTCTTTATATTTCATTAGAGCTGGGCATAGAACAGATGTTAGGAGCAACAGTTGTTAGGAATCTTGGCATTTTAAAGGAAGAAGTAGTTCAAAACACTGTTTATTCTGGATCAATTGTTGAAAGCATGTTTTGGCTTTCTATCATCTGTTCTTTTGTAGGGTTCAATCCCAACAATCTCCCCCTAGAACAGATGATGCCAAAACTCTCTTATTGTTGATCTTTATTCTCTCATCAGTTCTTCCTTGATTTGCATTTTGAACTGTAGTTCAAAATTCAGGGAATATTCATCATCTTTATCCCTTTGTAGTTGAAGTTCCAAGAGGTCTTGAAGATCAGCTACACCCAGATCAAGTGCTTCCTCTCTTGATATATACTCAACTTTCCCATTGGACTTGAGCAAAGTCAATACATGGGTCAGTTTGTCAGACATCCATTTTAGTATTTTTGAGTTCAATGGGTTTCTTGGGAGATGTTTTATTTTTGATGAGTTTGGTGAAGTAGGTCTGTTTGATAAAGATGTGGCAATGATAGTAGAGTGATCCTGAAGATTTGATGAAGTATCATCCATTTCTGAAGATTTCATGATCTCATATTCTTTCATTTCTTCTTCCTTATCCATTTGATGCTGCTCTTTTCTTTGATTGAGAGCTTGGATGTATTCATCTAAGGCAATATCTGCATTGGATTTGTTTGGATAAATGGTGCAGAAGATAAGGGAATAAGTGTAGGTATACCATCATCATTCTCAGTGAATTTTCCTTTTCTTGTATATACTGCTTTTGGTGAGGGAGTCCTTGTAGGGGTTTTGGTTATAGGAGTGAGGATAAATTTTGAAGGAAATGGAGAAGTTGAAATAACAGTGGATTGGCTAACAGTTGATGTAAGAACTGTTGTCTCAACCACTGTTGTGTTAACATCTGTTGTACCTTTGATGGTAACAACATCTGTTGCAATGAAAATTGGTAATGATGGTGGTGACATTGTTTTCTGCTTTTTAGCAGGTGATTTGTGAGGTGGGGTTGTTGTTTTAGATGCAACAGTGGATGGCTTTATGGTACCAGCAGTGGTTTTGAGACCAGCATTGGTTGGCTTTTCAGGGATTTGTTTTGAAAGTGTGGCAAGTGGAGGTTTGTTGTGTTTGTAAGATTTCTTTCTGTTTGAAGTGCCAAGATCCTTTTTCATGACCCTCTTTCCTGTATCTTCATCATCTGCTTGAATGTCTAGGGTTTCATCACTTCTCCTTTTCTTTTCTTTCATAGATGTTTCTGCAGAAGTTACTGAGGACATTTTTGCAGGTTCTGGCTTTTGTTTTACCACATTCTTCACAGACTCAATTTTCTCCCCCTTTTTGGCATCCTCTTTTTCGAAGATAGGTGCAGGGGAAGTGCCAGACATCTTTGTTAAGGCTTCTTTGATACCCTTGAGGTCAGCTTGAGTATCTGTATATCTTGCATCAACTAAGTTCTTGATCATTTGCACATGTTTTTCAAGTTGAATGTCAACATGTTGGCGTTGTAGTTGAAGAAGAGGATGCAGTTGTTTCCAAATCTCTGCAGTGGGTATATCAGTGGATTGACTTTTTGAGGATTGTAACAACTGCTGCATCATAGATTTAATATCTGGAACTGAGGATTCAATATTTGAGATCCTTTCCGTCAATTCCTTGTATTTTAAATCATCACCCAAATTAATGGGATCATCTGAATTCCCACCAGATGTCGTTTTATCAACTTTTGAGATAGGAGAAGTTTCCAAATTCTCATTAGTTGATGCCCCTTTTTCTTGGTACTGGGGTCTTCTTTCTACATTAGAGGTCTCCTTAGTAATTCCAACAGTGGTTTTAACACCATCAGTGGATACCATGGTAGCCTCAGTAGAAATTGCCTTCAAGTGAGTCTTACTTATGAAACTACTGTCCAGAGAGAGACCAGTGGGTCTAACATAAAAAGGGTTTTTAAAAATAAAACAAAGGGTTTTTAAAAATAAAAAGGGTTTTTAAAAATAAACCTAGCTTATTACTAAAACAAAGGGTTTTTAAAAATAAAAAGGGTTTTGGTGGGTAAAAGGGTGTTTGTTTTTGGGTTAGGGAATGAAAAGGTTTAGGCTCAAAGGGGTTAACTAGGGGGATTTCAGGTAGGTGGTAAAAAAGAAAAAGAAAAATAATGGTGTAGAAATAAAAAAGGGTTAGTCCTAATGCCTCTGTCATTTACTTACTCGGGTTTAAGTTGGTAAGGATCGGGAATGTATCATCGTGGCAACTTCTAGAGTCGTAAGAACCAAGCGGCTATTCACACAAGAAACGAAAAATGAGCATTTAGTTTAAAGATATGAATTGTATGCTCAATAAAAGCTCAAAACTCACTTTTTGTGGGAATGGGTTTTTATGTGATCAAGTATATATAATCAAATTTTAATTAAACTTGTCATGTCGTTTCATAATTTTCTTATGTTGGTTCTTTTTATCACGACGCTATCGGTTGTAAATTTGTAAAAATATAACCTTTTTTAGAACTTGAAATTCCCAAATTAAACCTAGACAAGTAAAGAAAATGAAAAATTTTTGAAAAAAAATTGGGGTGATTAGCGATTCCAATAGAGTTTTGTGTAAGGCTTGTAATTAGGACTTACAAGATTCAAGGTTTTAGCATCCCCCCCCCCCCCCACACACACTTAAATTACACATTGTCCTCAATGTGTCCCAAAAAAAGTTTTTAGGTTGATTGAATGTGTAAAAAGGTGTGAAAAAGCAAAAATTCATGTTACTGGGCGTCTGGACACGGCCCCGTGGTGTCCGGGCACAGCCCCGTGTTCAGATCGCCAGTAACAGATTGAGTAAAAAGAAACAGAAGCCTGGGCACGGGGACGTGTTGGGTGAATGCGGCCCGTGTCCAGTTACCTGAACTGGGCATTTTCTGCAGATGGCTAGGCACGGGGCGTGTTGGGTAAGCACGGCCCCGTGCTGAACTTGCTGTAATGAAGAAAAATTTGTCGGGTGGCCCTGTTTTTGTGCATGGGGTGCTGGTTCATGTTCCCTTGGTATCCTTCACCATCCCGAGTGTGTTTATCCATTACAACATCATCCAAACACCAATTTAACTAAAACCGTCATTCCATTAAATAGAGAAAATTACATAATAGTCCTAGAAAATTGAAAACAAAGTAGAAAAATAAAAGATAAGGTTCCTAAATTAGATAGGTCAAGTGATACATAAAATCATCCTATGGAGCTCCACTTTTACAATAAGAACCAAAATTCCGGAAATAGTTTTCCGTTATCTAAAATCCTTGTAGAACTCCGAGCCGATGGGTGTTCCCTAGATGTTGTTAAAGCCATTCTTCTATCTCTCTTGGGAGGAAGAAGGCGGCTTCATTTTCCTCAACATCTTGTGGAGGGGGAGTGACACCAACAGGAACCCCTTGTAGTATGTTTCAAGGGGGTTCTGATTGTATGGCGTACCATTCGACCGGAATGATGACTTCCGGTATCACATTCCATGCCCTTTGGGTGATAATTGGCACCAAAGGAGGAGAGGCGAGAATGTTCAACCTTTGGTGCAAAAGGTTGACCTCTCGAAGACATCCCTCTAGTCCCACCGTCAAATGATTAATACGGTTGACCAATGCTTCTTCCACCCCCGTCATCTCATCAATGGCCTCTCTTAAGGCGTAAACGTAGTTTACAAGAGAATCTTCAACCGTTGATGATCTTCTCCCTTGTCGGTTGTTTCTGGAGTGCGGTGAAGATGTTCCGCTAGTTCTGCTCGCCATTCTGAGAAAACACACCGAAAAGAGTTCAATTTTATGGGAGCAGTACCTCGGACACGGCCCCGTGTTCAATGAACACGGCCCCGTGTCCAGATGTATGCAGATTTTCGGAACAAGGAATCATGGAGTTTTAATTTGTTTTTGTGATTTTTAAAACGTTTTTAAGCAGAAACAACTTAAAACATTGTTGTAAAACTTATTTTTAACAAGATTCCATGAATAAAAATCTAACAAACATCTCAATAAAGCTTGAAATTATGGAGATTTCAAGCTCTAATAGAAGTATTAAGAAAAAATTGAAGAAGATGAAAGTGGATAAAAGAGGAAAGGAGAAGAAGGTTGTTGAGAAACTTCTTTTAGAAAATACCTAGGATGGTATGTGAGAAGATTCTCCCAAATCTATGTCCCTGGAATGCTCCAAATGTGCAGGATTCTTGGCTGCATTTATAGAAAACGACAGTACGTTGCACACGGCCCCGTGTGCAGGCAAGATCCTGACACATTTTGTCCGTATTCTGACACGAAATCAGACGGGAATCTTTTGGTGGACACGGGGGCGTGTTGACCTGGACACGGCCCTGTGTCTAGAGGCTGTTTATGAAGTTTCGTCTATTTCTAAGGAACTTATCCGGATCGGGTGGTTCCTTACTGGATGGAACAACCCCAAAGTGCCTAAGATACCTTAATTGTTCAAGATTAAGACGAGAACGCAAGAGGTTGTCGGTGAGGGTGATTCCTCTGCTAAATGTAGGTGGACAAGTCCAACCCTTTCCTGGGCTCTCGTTAAAGAAGGTGTATGTCGAATCGCTCAGGTCTATGTATGCACTGAACGAAGTCGATGGAGAGTCCTTCACGGCACAATCGACACCGGGACGACTATCGCCCACGTCTTCGCTAGAGTTAGAGGTAATATTGGGAACAATGAAGTTGTTTTTTATCGAATGCGATCCCAACAATTCTTCTTGGGTATCGTCTTGAGATGAATTATTGAAATCCATCTTAAGTTCTTTTATCCAATTAAGAATTAGATCTTCCAATTGAAATAGTTCATCAAGAAGCATTTCTCCTAGAAAATCCGGTTGAGAGCATTCGAGGGAGAGATAGAGATTATTTTTACTTTCGCCCCTCTTAAGGCTACAGGAAAACGATGGGTCTATATAATGGGGCTTATAATTTAGAAAATAACATTCTAAATCTTTATGGGAGCCACCACATATTTGACACCACGTACCATAAGAGTGCCGAAAGTAAAAAATATCATTATCACTCATGTTTGTGTCAGAAATTACCAACCGTCGGGATCTTACGGTTCTATTTTCAGTAACTGAATCTTGGGTACGGGGCGTGTTGAGTGGGCACGCCCCCGTATTCAGCCTATTGTCCGACTTAAAACAGGATTGCCAGTTCCAAAGATTGGGCACGGGGCGTGTTCAGCGGGCACGGCCCGTGCTAAGTTCTGCAGAAGCTAAAAAAAATTAAGAAAATACTAAAAAAACAGAAAAATTAGAAAAAACGATTAGGCCGTTTATTCCTAACTTTCTTAAAATCCTTGTGTCCCCGGCAATGGCGCCAAAAACTTGATGCGCGTGTTGTGTGATATATATTTAAGTATATTTTAAGCCCTTTTTACACGTTAGCCAAGTTTTAAATTTATAGAACACGATATTTTACTAACACCAAACACACATATGGGCAAGTGCACCCATCGTGAGCGTAGTATAGGGTTGGCAAGATACCGAGGTCGTCCAAGGACACAAGAGCTTTTAATACCGGTTTATCTTCAACGTCTAATCAAATCAAAAATTTAGAAAAAAGGTTTTTAAACAAGAAAAATAGAGATTAACTAAAATGCTAAAAAATAAAATAAAAATAAAAACAGATAGACAAGATGAATCACTTGGATCTGACTCGTGTTTAGTGTAACCTTTGATTATTTCCGCACTTTTACACTTATTAAGAGAATTTCTTAGTTATTGTTGTAGGCCCCTCTTTTGAAGGTGACGTTACCCTCAACCCAGTAGTTTGAGTTAGCAAGGATACAATCCTAAAGGGTCGGATTATTGAAAGATAATTAATTAAGTTATTAATGAATAATGTGGTAGGCTCCTCTTTTGAAGGTGACGTTACCCTCGGCTAAGTAGTCTGAGTGTTAGTGCACTATGTCTATTGACTTCGTCTTGTATCGAGTCATGTAATGTAATAGGATAGGATAATCAGTGCTCGGGTTGCTAGAAACTGATTTTAGTGAGTTTTATAGTAATTCCGCTTGAAACTGTCATTGGTCATTTCAAACGGAATTAACTTTGTTAATTCCGCTTGAATGTGCCTTGACCATTTCAAACGGAATCACCATTACTATAAATTGGAGCACTTGCCGTTTCATTTGAAACGGAATTAGGTCTTGAGATTCGGTAACGAAGTGCTGCCGAATTGTCTCCAGGTGCTGTAAATCTATCAGATCAATAATAGAGACATTATAATTGAATTGAGCGTCCGTGTCATTGATTCCGCCTTTGATTCGGATAAACAACTCTTCTGATCGACTCATTCAGGTCGCACAACGATCCTACAAGTGGTATCAGAGCTCAGGAGGAAGAGTTTAGCTTGATTTCATCATTTTTCTGACTTCTACACCTTCTTTTTCAAATTAGACAAGATTTCACGGTCAAATGGATTGAATTTCACACATTACATGCGAAACAGTGTTTTAACAAAGCCTTGAGAGAATCAGACCCAAATTCAGCTTAAACGTGACAAAAATGGACCAAAATTGTAATTCCGTTTGAACGAGCTTCATAATTCCGTTTGAAAAGTCCACCTGATTTCGCTTCAAATTGTAATTCCGTTTGAAATAGCATGTTGATTCCACTTGAAATGGGTAATTCCGTTTGAGAGTTTCAAACCAAATCAGCTATTCCGTTTCAAAGTGTAATCCCGTTTGAAGATTTCGCTTGAAACACTTGATTCCGTTTGAGAAGTGCTATTCCGTTTGAGAAGTGATATCATTTGAAAACATATTCCGTTTGAAAGTGGAATTTCATTTGAAAGTGGTTATCTCGTTTGAACAGGTTATTTCGCATCAAAAGTGATTCCGTTTGAGATCCTTATTTCGTTTGAAAGTGAACATTTTCTGTCAAGATAATTTCGCGTCAACCGAGTGTCAGTTTGTTTCAAATTGTTTGATATTGTTTAAACTAATTGTGTTTGTTTGATTGTTTCTGTTCTCCAGGAAATTCAAGGAGCTTTCATCATGGCTGAAGAATTCTACAACACATTCTACAATGCATTCGCATCCGAATCATCCGAAATTACAACTGTCACACCAAAAACCATTACAAAAGCGATAAATGAGAACATTAAACATGATAACTTCTACGGAACACACTGGAAGCCACCAACTCTTGAAAGTATTGAAGACTATACATGGTGGAAAGAGCGTTTCATCAACTGGGCAAAAGCCTATGCACACGAGAGCTGGTTCTGTATGGAGTTTGGATATGAAAGACCAAATGATGATAGAGGAGAAGATCTTCCATTCAAGAAATTATCAAAAGAAGACAAATCCGAATTTGCAGCTGAACAAAGAATGATTGTGTTAATTCAATCTTCAATCAGAAATGACATGTTTGCTTTATTGCAACATGACGGGACGTAAAAATCTGTCTGGGAATCTTTACGGGTTAAGGCAGAGGGGGGTAAACAAATCAGGAAAAACAAAATTGCTTTATTAAAAAAGGAATTTGATTTGTTTGATAGTCTTAACGGTGAATCAGTTCGTCAAATGATTGAACGTTTTTGTCATCTAAAAATCGAACTGGAAAGATTTAAGATTGAAAAAACAAGAGAAGAAATAATAGACAAAATCATAGAAGCGTTACCACGAGCTGATCAGTGGCAAACGTTTGTGTTTATTTTGAAAAATGATGTTTTGTATGAAACAATTTCTCTTGATGTGTTAATTGAAAATATTGAAACTCATGAGCTTGAATTGCAGAAACAAAGCAAGATGAGTAGTTCTTCATATCAACAGAATGTTGGTCTGTATTACAAAGGTAATTTACCTTCGGTGAAAGCTGGTGAATCACCAAAGACAGCATTCAGTGGTGAGAGGATAAAAGAACCTCAGACAAGCTCATCTAGCTACAATCCGGGTTATCATTCATCGGCTTCAAAAGCTAGTTCTGAAGAAGCAGAGGAGAAAATGTGCAACATTGTTCTTAAGTTGAAAAACTCTCTTGCAATGAGCATCAATGCAGCTAAACAGCAAATGAGTTTCCTTGCATCTGTTCTGGAATCGTATGAAGGTCTTGTAGCTGGCAAAATTGGAAACTCAGAGTTAACCAAAGAAGACTACGACCAGATTGATCTGGAAGAGATGGAACTCATTGACATTCGTTGGTGTTTAGCGAGTTGCATCCGCAGAGCTCAAAGATACATGGAGATTACTGGGAAACAGTCACTTGGTGGTCCATCAACAAAGCTTGGATTTGATAAGTCCAAAGTGACCTGCTTCAAATGTAAGCAAAAAGGTCATTTCAAGAGAGAATGCAACAATTCTGCAGTTGGTGGAAATGAACATCCATTCAATGATGATTATTACCGAAAGGCAATCTACCACCGAAGCAAAGAAGAGCCGAAAATGATCGAAGATAAACCAAGAGAGAAATCTAGAGCATGTGCTGTAATCCATCATGATGAAGGATTTGATTGGAGTCAGATTCTTCCAGAAGAAGATCGTGTTGATATTCAAAGTACAGCTTATGGCAGAAAACCTTCAAAGAGCAATCATTATGTTTTTGTTGCTGAAATAAAAGAGGAAAACAAAGAAGAAAAAGACACAGTTGTAATCAAAGAGAAAACCAGAGAAGAAATTCTGAGCGAGAAAACATACCGAGAAAGAAACATTGTTTTGAATAGAATGGATGAAATGCAAGAAGAGTATGAGAGTGCTGTCATCAACAAGAGATGGGATAAGAAGAGAGAGTGCTTTTTCAACAGAGAAGGTGAACCTGTTGTTCCGAAGAAAGATATAATTTTTGAAGATGTTCTTCTCATAATTCCTCGATCTGCCAAGTACTATAGAAATGTATTAAAAGATGACACTTATGCAAAAAGGCATGAAAAGGAAATAAGATATGTCATGACATCGTGTTTGAGGAAGAGGGACGAAGAGAGAATGAAGAAGAATGTTGAAGAAATGGTAAACAATCTGAAGAAAACTGCTGAAGAGGTTAAAGCTGAAGCTGTTGAAGTTGAGCTTGTGAAGGAAGTCGAAGTTGTTAAAGAGGAAGATTTGAAGGTTGTTAAGAAAGAAAAGATTGAAGAAAAAGTTGAAGTGAATGAAAAGGCTGAGAAAGCTGTTACTGAAGAACAGCAAGTTGTAGAAGATGAGAAGAAAATTGAAAGTGTGGCTGAAGAAAAGAATGAGAATTCGAAAGTTGCTGGTGAGGTTGGTGATAAAGTTGGTGTTGAAGAAAAGAAAGAAGATGCTGATCAGACAGATGCAGCAGAAAACACCGAAGTGCCAATCACTGAGGTAATTTCTGATTCTGAAATCTTAAAAACTGTTGAACAGTGCAAGAAATGCATGGAAAAGTGCAGTGCTTGTACTGAAAGAGACGAAAAGTTCAGAACAAGAGATCTTGAGTTTACAAAAATTGAAGAAGTTTTCAAAAATAAGTGCAAAGAAATGTTAGAAAACGAAAAAGTTTTAAAAGAAAATAATGAAACACTTTCAGAAAAATATAAAAAATTAGAAAAAGAAAATGAGATTTTAAAAGAAAATGTCTGGAAAAAGACAGAAGAATGTGATCTAAAAGAAAATGTTTGTCAAGAAATGAAGAAAGAATATGATTCAATAAAATTGGCATATCACATTACAAAAGAATCTTATGAAAAGGTGAAGGGAGAAATGAAATTTGTTCAATCAAGATTGAATTACTGTTCTGAAAAATCCATGGAGCTAAAACGGATGTATGAAATAAAGCAACATGTTGTTAATTCTTACATTGAGGATGTTGCTAAGCTAAAGCGTCAGATTGCTCATTTAGAACAGGATAACAACAAGTTAAAAAGTTATCACGTGTCGTCATATGTGCTTGAACGTATTTTCAATATAAAACCGGGAGATCGTGAGTCTGAGCAAAACAAGAAAGGCATTGGCTCAGAGTTTCATCAAGTTCCACCACCGGAAAAGTTTGTATTTTATGATGATGAAAAGGTCGAAAAAGCTTTCAACATGGTAGATCAATTGCCAGATAACATTGACGTAACCTATTCCAAATCTGATGATTCTAGTGATTCAGAGGTGGTAGGTAAGGTCGTTGAAAGTGTGTTGAAAGAAGAGTCAGTTGATACAGGTAAATCTGAATCACAAGATGAAAATGAAGGTAACTTTCATGATGGATATCTGAAAAACTCAAAATCTGAGAAAAATTTGGATGATGATTCAAAAGGATTGGTTTATACCATGATTGGATCGGACATATTATTCTTAGATGTTGTATTCCCGATTCAGAATGTGATTTCAGAAAAGGTTGATAAAGTTTTCAAAATGGTTGAGATTGAAAAGTCTGAGATTCCAAAGTTTGCTGGAAAAGGTAACAAAACTTTTTATAACAAACCTGGTTACAAGAAGAAAAACATGAAGGCTGCGTTGGGTTATAAAAGGAAACAAAATTGGAATAAAAATGAAACATCAAATTATCAGATAAAGATGAATTTTGTTCATGGAACAAGTTCAGAAGAAGAGAAAGAACTCAAATTTAGGCGTCGGTCTAATGAAGAGTTCTATGCTCAAAAGAAAAAGCAACAACCACAGGTCAAAGATGTGTCCAAGAGAACATGTTTTAAGTGTGATCAAATAGGACATCTTGCACGAAAGTGTCCAAATCTGAAACCTGTGGATGTTGACAAAAAGAAGTCTGAAAATGTTGAGAACAGAAATCTGAGAATGTGAAACAAAGGTCGACCAGATTTGATTCAAAACAAACTTGGAGGTATAACACAAACAAGTTTGTTTCGAACCAAACTTGGAAATCAAAACCTAATAGGTTTGATTCAAGACAGATCTGGAATTCTCACACACCCAGATTCAGAACAACACAAAGTTGGAAAACATCAGTTGATATGACAAAACCAAACGAGTTTTGGAAACCAAAAGTTGTTCAAAATAAAAATGTTCAAAAAGAGTCACATTTTTATAAAAGAGGTACTCCGAAAGGTCAAACATGGAGTGTTAAGAAACAAGTGACTTCGGTAAAAGATGAGAAAGTTGAAGTCAAAGGTGAAAAAGTCTTTGGTGACAAAGATTTTCCGAAACTGCATGATACATATTATGTTGAAATGCCTAAGGTTCAACAGACCTGGGCTAAATTGTTCAAGTAATCAAGTAGTTTGAATGTGCAGGTGCTCAACAAAACCGAAGATTGTGAGATTGGAAGTTGGAGCAGTCTGGCACAACAGGAGGAGAAGGTTGCTGTACCCTGGTTTGGTTGAAACAGGGAGTTAGTTTGTTTTCTGTACATAAATAAAAAATATTTCAAAAACCCTAAAAATTGAAAAATTTAAAAACCAAAAATATGTTTTTATTTTGTCAAAATTTTGAAAAATTCAAAAAGATGTTAATTGAATACGCCGAAACCCTCACGGCTGAACAAACATGATTAATTTCACAAGATTGAAAAACGGTTTTCAAACTGTAAATATCAATGTGTTGTAAATCATGGGGGTACGTTATATTTTCTGTAAATCAGTGCATGAGAAGCAGAAAATGGATAGCGAGACAAAGCTATCAGTATTGGTTGTCAAATTTTCTTTAAATGGTTTTGCATTTTAGGGGGAGTATTGTTGTTAGAAAATACAAAAACATTTGAAAATTTGAAAAAGTCAAAAACATGATAAAATTCAAAAATTGAGTTTTTGTGTAAAAAGAGGAAATGATAGTACATCAGTAGACAGTTACAGTATGCTAAAGAAATGTAATGATTAAATAGTGTTAAACAGTCTCACTGATGATATGCCGATAGGTTTTTATACATTTAGTAAACTTTTTCGGGATATAAACTTAAATTCAAACTTGCTTATTTTGTGGGGAACACTACTTGGATATATAGGTAACCCCTGAAATCTCGTTTGAAGGACCCCTCTTTCTTAGATACTAGGTCTTTATGCTTAGTGATATATGGGGTATTATCCCGGGACTTCTGATTTTGCGGAAGCAATGGCCTAGTCCCCGTATAATACTTTCTGCTTGCTTGAAACATAGCGCTGCCCTCAGCATAAAAAATGATGAAACATTGAAAAATGCTAATCATGTGCTGCTGAAGATAAGATCCTCTAAAGGGGACACACCAAAAGTCGAAGCCGTCATCTCTCTGCTGAACGGAAGTTCTGACCTGAGCTCTCACGGTTCTTCGCAATTTAACCCCTTACAGATATCATCTAGGTATACTCACCTGTAAGACTGAATATTGGGTTCTGGATACGGGAGTATTTTCAAGAGGTGGGACACATGAATGAGTTTAAGTTCTTAAAACACCTAATTCGTATCCTAAATCAGTTGAAGTTTGTGTGAAAATTTAAGTGGATCAGTATATCGACAATCTAAGTGAATTGTTTAATTCTTAATGTGTAACTAAGCTCAACGGTACTTGTGACTTGTCAGAAACTGATATGATCCTCTAACGCAAACTCAAACAAAAATATATTGTATGTAAATATGTTTGTACATATTTCTTTATTGCTTTATATTTCAAAAAATACAAAAAGATTTTTGATTATGCTTTATTTTCGACAACTGATGTCTGAAATGCTGAGTGTCAAAATCTAAGTAAGCTGATTGTGTTTCTGAAAATAAAACAAGTTTATTAATTTGAAACTTGAATTTTTAACAAAAATCAAAAACAGTTTGTGATATCTCCAAGGTCATTAGTTTGGACTTGGATGTTTAGCTGTGAGGGATTTGGATTCTTAGATTGTTAAAATCTGTATAAGAGCCAATGTTCGATGTTGGATTCTTAACGCTGCCAAATCTGTAAAGATTGTTGATAGGGGGAGTGGTTTAGAAAGTTGAATAGAGCCAGAGTACGATTTCTGGATAATTGAATGTTTAAAATGCTGTTACTTATAAATGTATGAGTGTTGCAGATGTGATACCAGACTACAATCCTGACAGCTGAGTCTAAGGGGGAGTCTGAAGACGAGCTCAAAGCAAGGGGGAGCTTGTAACCTAAAAGCAAGGTGTCGATCCCTAAAGCACAGAAGCTTGACGAAAGGGGGAGCCTGAAGATGTTGTTAATGTTAAAACCAGAGTCAGATCCTGGTACAACATTTAAAGAAAGAAGTTGATCAAAGAAGATAAAGATTGAAGGATGCTTACAGTGTTAGACAATTTGGATAGAGCATGAAGACTGGTCAAGACTGAAGATGTGTCATGATAAAGACTCGACACTGAAGACTTCGTCAACATCCAAGGGGGAGTCTGTTAGTGCACTATGTCTATTGACTTCGTCTTGTATCGAGTCATGTAATGTAATAAGATAGGATAATCAGTGCTCGGGTTGCTAGAAACTAATTTTAGGTAGTTTTATAGTAATTCCGCTTGAATGTGCCTTGACCATTTCAAACGGAATCACCATTACTATAAATAGGAGCACTTACCGTTTCATTTGAAACGGAATTAGGTCTTGAGATTCGGTAACGAAGTGCTGCCGAATTGTCTCCAAGTGCTGTAAATCTATCAGATCAATAATAGAGTCATTATAATTGAATTGAGCGTCCGTGTCATTGATTCTGCCTTTGATTTGGATAAACAACTATTCTGATCGACTCATTCAGGTCGCACAACGATCCTACACTGAGTCAGCAGGGAAACAGTCCTAAGTAGCCGGGTTAAAGTTTTAATAGTAGCTTACATATGAGGGGATCAAAGAGTTTGGACCCCCGCCATCCAATACCGGTTGGTATTGAAGGAGGTCCTACTAAATTTGACCCAGGTCCTTGCAGGATCTATACACTGAACAAGGCAAGACTCTTACCAAACCGTTCCCTTAACCCCCGGCCAGGTAGCCAACATATCTCCATATAGACCGTGAAGATATGAATGGTGAAAATCTTTTATTTTATATAGACAGTAAAATAATGCCAAGACACCACGGACAAACGATAAGGAAGAATCACCTTCAACATAAGAAACTAGTTATTAAAGTCATTAATACATAACCAAATAAAAAGTGCGAAAAGATTAAAAATAAAAAGTATTACACTAGACACTCGTCTTCACCAAGTGATGTAAGAGACTTAGGCAAACATGGCCTTTGATTGTCAAGAACTCTTACGATCAATCTTGGATCCCGAGACGACTCACACACTCTGTGATGGATGATGGATGATGGTGGTGGATGATGGTATTGTGATGGTGGTGGGTGGTGGGTGAAGTGTGAGAGAGGTGGTGTGCCAAGGGATGGTTTGCAAATGAGCCAAGCACCCCTATTTATAGCCTGAACAGACGCTCGGGCACGGCTCCGTGTCCATTGGGTACGGCCCCGTGTCTACCTTCCTTCTTTTTCTTCATTAATTGCATCTTGTCTGCATTAGTTGACCACGCCCCCGTGTCCGCTGGGCACGACCCCGTGTGCAGAAGCGTATCTGTACTATCAAGATTTCCCCGGATTCTGCGAATCTTAGAGTTGACAACGGCCCCGTGTCCGGTGGGCACGCCCCCGTGGTGGGTGATAGAAGCTTCTACAGCTTTGTCTTTTCTGCAGACACTTGGGCACGCCCCCGTGTTCACTGAGCACGGGGCGTGTTCAGTCTTCTGTTCTCTTGTTTTTGCTTGGGAAGATGCTGTCGAGGGGTCGGGCATGCCATGTTTATTCCTTTTCTTGTATTTATGTTAGATTTAGCTGCCTTTTTGCTTCTTTTGTTCATTTGAGCTCATTTAATCCTGAAAATACAAAAGGAAGACAAAAACACACTTTTTCCAACATTAGTACTAAAAAGGGTTAGTTTTATGCCACATTTGATGTAATTTATATGTTGCATTTTGCACACATCATAGGGCATCTACATGGTGGCAATAATTGAAGCTAACACGAAATAGACTCGGGAAGTCAAGAATCGTGACGTGGACCAAGATGAGAAAGTGCTTGCGGTCTAACTTTTTACCTTATAATTTTCAAAGATTAAAGTACCAACGTTAGCAGAATTTAAAATAAGGAGCCAAATCAGTTGATGATTATATAACTTTTATACCAGTTGATTGCTAGGAACGGTATTCAAGAATTGGAAGAACAACTTGTTTCTCGATATATTGGAGGTCTAAGGGCTCAAATCATGGAGTTTGTGAATCTTTTTGACCCGTTAACCATCCAATCAGCGCACCAACGTGTGTTAGCCTTTGAGAAACAAAACTGTCGGGTAAGTGGTTCATATTCTCATGCCCATGCTGGAGGAAATTTTTGGTCGGGTAGTGAGGCACCTCGTGGCGGGCCTAACCAACAAAGGCCAGGGGTTAACAATCCCAGGCCAACATTTAAGGGGGCTAGTAGTAATGGCTCGAAGTGTTTCAATTGTGGCGAAACGGGCCATCGACAAGCTGAGTGTAAAAATGTTGGTAAACGACACTTGTTTGCTGAGTCTGAGGTTGACCAATATGAAGATTATGAAAATACCCCAGTGTATGATGAAGAACCTGAATATGAAGAAGAGGTCGTGACTGGTGATGCGAGGGTGAACCTAGTAGTTAAGCGTTCTTACTATACACCAAAGGCAGGTGGTGATGACTAGCTTAAGCATAACATCTTCCACTCAACGTGTACCATTTTGGGGAAGGTTTGTATGTTTGTTATTGACTCTGGAAGTTGGGATAATTTAATATCTGAAGAGGCGGTCCAAAAGTTGGTTTTGAATACAGAGAATCACCCAAGGCTTATAAGCTTCGATGGCTTAAAAAGGGAGGTGAAGTAACGGTATCCATGAGAGCCCTTGTTCCTATTTCTGTTGGGTCCACATATGATGTTTTGTGTGAGGTGGTCCCAATGGAGTGGACACATGTCACTTATTGTTGGGTAGACCTTAGGAGTATGAGCATAATATAGAACATAACGGGAGGTCCAATACTTATAGCTTTCATAACGGGTGGTGTGAAGATAACTCTTGTTCATGGCACGCCTAAGCAGTTAATCACAAAACATTTGGGCACTTTCTTAACCATTAGTCAGTTTCAAGATGAGTTGGAGGAAGCAGACAATATTTTTTTTATTTTGATAGGGAAACTAGTGCCCGAGGAAGTTGAAATTCCTGAAGCTATGGTTCCGCTATTTGAGGAGTTTGTTGATGTTTTCCCTGATTATTTACCTGCCGGATTTCCAACCTTACGAGATATTCAACACCACATTGATGTGGAACCAGGGACCCAGCTACCCAATCCACCTCCACTAATGCCCTCCATCCCTACCCGACCACCAAACACCAATAACCATCCCCTAACCTCCACGACAATTCCCCACCGCTAGACCATCGCCTTTTGCTACTATCCACCTCCTACCGGCGACCACCACTACCTTCACTCCCCTCCACGGATTACCCATTCCCCACCACCTCTGTTACTACCTGCAACATACCCCTTTAACCACCACCATCTCCACCACAAAACCTACACCACCATTGACTACCCATGTTGCACACTCAACCACCGGCCACCTTTTCTGTTCACTACCAACCATCATATTCCACCACCGAAATCCTAGATCTGTGTGAGTGTGGCGACTATGTTTTCAAACGCGTATGGGTAGTCGAATAACCGAACCCTAGACATATGACCGAAAATCTAAAAAGTTGGTGGCCGCCGGATCTGATGGGTGGTGATGTTGAGGAGAGAGAGACCATAGAGATGGTGGTGGTGGAATTGATTATTGAAACTGGCCATGTTTCAATAATGTCATGGCATAAATGGTACATATTTGAAATTTGTCCTAGACTAACATGTGAAAGCACCGGATCGATGACGAACGTCAACATTGCACTTGATTCAAGACATGAAGAACAATCATAAACAAAACCATAAAAGATAGAAAGATGTAAAAGATGAAACACTTTATTATTGAATCAGTCATCACAGATTACAAACGGAAAGAGTATACATCATCTACAAGCTGGTTTAGATCACAAAGATCTAAACCAAGCTTTCTCTCACTAACACATAGTAACTCTCTCTCTCTCTCTAGAAATGTGCACACACTATTGAGGAATAGTTAGGGTTTGTGAGAGGTTGCACGAAGTTGATCACCCAGATCCATTCTCACTGAGATGAATGAATGTGATGGATAGATGCCCAATTCTAACCTATACACCCATATATATAGGCTAGGGCGAAACCCTAAATCCTGACCATACATGTTGTCGCAACCCCCGTCCCCTATCTGTCCCGAGAACGGGCGGCCGCGAGACCAGATTTAGTGGTATCGGTGTTTATCATTTTGGCAGCGGAAATTACATCAGGATCGTAGTTAGGAAATATTTTATCAGAGTAAAATACCACGCTTTTATAATATTAAATACATGGGAAACTCCCAAGTTTCAAGTACACACATTTTTCTATAGGGATAAACCCTATTTTATTAATAAAAACATCTCTTTATTCAGGTAACTTTTATAGCCACTTTTTCCAAGCCTTCAGTACTGTCCAGCTGGCTTCTATTTGGCTTTAACATTTTGTTACCTGAAACGCGTTTAAAAATATTTTGTCAGTGGGAAATACTGGTGAGTGAATCCTAGTTTAATCAAGAAGAATTTTATCTTTTAACAGTATTGAGAGCTATTACAATGTTTATTTCTACACAATTACTCATTCAGTACTGTCACTCCTTACTGGTGGGTCATATTAAACATTGGCTAACTCTTTGTCCAATGGTAACGTGTTCCACATTTTGTATACAAAACCCCAACATACCGGAAGTAATTGAAGAACTACAAAGACTCAATCACTGCTAATCAAATTGTAAATTATATAAGGTTTTGTAAAACAGTTTACAAAAAGGAGATTACTCACATTGCTGTCTTAGGGTTTCCCTTAAGGGTTTCCTGGTAATTATCTATTAAATACACAAATGTACATGAGTTAGTATAATAACCCAATATTTACATTAGTAATACCCTCCCCGAGACGGCATTCCAACGACTACGTCGGGCAGAACCACGACAGCCGTTACGGAACCCTGGATCAATCGGGCAGTGTATCTAATACGTAACCGGGGTTATAATACTTACAACGGGGCAGAACTTCGTTATTTAGGGGGGTATTATACCCGAGAATTACTTTAATTATGCAGAAATTCGAGAGAGGAAAAGTGTGTGAGCGATTTGAGACTGAAGGCCGATGCCTTCTATTTATAGGCCCTGATTTCAGGCCCTTCGCGGCCCGTAAAGGATGTAGCCAAGGGATACGCGGCCTGCGACGTAGGGTAAGTAGGCCCTAGCTGATGCGGGTCATCACACTAGGCTCGACATGTGGTTGCCACGTGGCAGCTCAGGGTTTTGCCTTGTTGACGAGCGCTCGTGGCCCGCGTAAGACCAAGCTTAGGTCTTCCCGGACCGCCACAGATTGATAAAATTTGTTTTTAATTAATTTTTAATAAAATAAAGGTATTAGGGGCCTGTTTTCATATTCGGGGTGTTATTTTAGGACATATAGGGACATTTTAAAATATATTAGGGGTGTCGGAAAATTTTGGAGGGTTGTTATATCCTCCCCACCTTGTTTTAGAGCTCGTCCTCAAGGACTACTGGAATAGGTGCGGGTATTTCCTTTGCATTTCTGATTCAAGCTCCCATGTGTATTCTGGTCCTCTTTTGGAGTCCCATTTCACTTTGACCAGAACTAATCTCTTGTGTTTGAGATTCTTGACCTTTCTGTATTCAATCTGTAGAGGTCTTTCTACAAATTTTAATTGTTCATTTACCTCTATATCCTTAAGAGGTACCATCAGTGATTCATCTGCTAAGCATTTCCTCTGGCAGTTGTAGCTGATAGGCTACAGGTCCTATTCTTTTAATAATCTCAAAAGGTTCAACATACCTGGGGCTTAGCTTTCCCCTTTTGATGAATCTTACCACTCCTTTCCAAGGAGAGACTTTCAATAACACTTTGTCTCCTACCTGAAATTCCAATGGCTTTCGTCTGTTATCTGCATAACTCTTTTGTCTATCACATGCTGATTTTAGTCGTTCCTTGACTTGGATGATCTTATATGTTGTTTCTTGCACTATCTCGGGTCCGGATAGTTGCTTTTCTCCAATTTGTGCCCAACAGACTGCGTTCGGCACTTTTGTCCATAAAGTGCTTCGAATGGTGTAGCATTGATACTTGTGTGATAACTGTTATTATAAGAAAATTCTATCAATGGCAAGTGATCGTCCCAATTACATCCGAAATCAATTACACAGGCTCTAAGCATGTCTTCCATTTTCTGAATTGTTCTTTCGCTTTGTCCGTCCGTTTGAGGATGATAAGCGGTGCTTAGATTCAACTTGGTTCCCATTTCTTTTTGGAAACTTGTCCAAAAATGAGAGGTAAAACGGCTATCCCTATCAGAAACAATTGATAAAGGAATTCCATGTAATGAAACTATTTCATTTACATACAGCTTAGCTAATTGTTCCATACTGAAGGTTTCCTTTATTGGTAGGAAATGAGCTGACTTAGTTAGCCTGTCTACAATCACCCAGATTGTATCATTACCTTTTCTGGTTGTGGGTAATTTGGTAACAAAGTCCATTGTTATCAATTCCCATTTCCAAACTGGCATTTCTAACTGTTGCAATAAACCTGAGGGTTTCTGGTGTTCAACTTTGACTCGTGAATAGGTTAAACATTTAGAAACATAAGCTGCTATATCCTTTTTCATTCCTATCCACCAAAAATTATTTCTTAAATCCTAATACATTTTATTGTTTCCAGGGTGCATTGTATACTTAGACTTATGGGCTTCTTCTAATATATGGTGGCGTAGGTTTCCTAATTTAGGTATCCACATTCTTTTCTTATGGAATCTCCAAATTCCTTCTGTTCCTTGTTCTAGTTCCTTAATCATTCCTTTCAATTTTTCAGTATCATCCTTGATTACTGATTCTTGTGCCTTTCTAATTTGTTCATTTAAATCTATCTGCAGATTTAGTTTAAGTGAACGTACCCTTTTTGGCTTTTCGTGATACTTTCGACTTAAAGCATCAGCTACTACGTTTACCTTTCCTGCATGGTACTGGATATTGCAATCATAATCACTAAGTATCTCCATCCAGCATCTTTGTCTCATATTCAACTCCTTTTGTTCGAAGACATACCTTAAACTCTTATGGTCGGTGAAAATGGTAAACTTACTACCGTAAAGGTAATGTCTCCAAATTTTAAAGGCAAAAATTATGGCTCCTAATTCTAGATCATGGGTTGAATAATTCTCTTCATGATTCTTAAGTTGTCTAGATGCATAGGCTATAACCTTTTGACGTTGCATTAACACACATCCATAGCCTAACTTAGAAGCGTCACAATAGACTATAAAGTCTTCAGATCCTTCTGGTAACGCTAGTATGGGTGCATTGGTTAGTCTTTGCTTAAGAATTCTAAATGCTTCTTCTTGTTTTAGTCCCCATTCAAACTTAACGGATTTACAGGTTAGCTTAGTTAAGGGGATGGCTATTCTAGAAAAATCTCGAATAAATCTTCTATAATAACCGGCCAATCCTAAGAAACTTCTAACCTCGGTTGGTGACTCAGGGGTTTTCCATTTGGTAATTGCCTCGATCTTTGTGGGATCCACATGAATTCCTTTAAAATTGACTAAATGTCCAAGAAACTGTACATGTTCTAACCAAAATTCACACTTCAAAAATTTAGCATAAAGCCTTTCTTTTCTCAATAAACTCAGAAGTGCGTGCAAATGCTTTGCACGTTCCTCTTTACTTTTAGAATAAATAAGAATATCATCTATAAAGACAATTATGAATTTATCCAAATATGGCTTACATATTCGGTTCATCATGTCCATAAATGTAGTTGTGGCATTGGTTAGACCAAATGGCATGACAGTAAACTCATAATGGCCATACCTTGTTCTTAAAGCGGTCTTAGGGATGTCCTCTTCCTGTACCTTTAATTGATGATATCCTGATCGTAAATCAATTTTAGAGAAAAATCGAGCTCCTTGCAACTGGTCGAACAGATCATCGATTCTTGGTAATGGATACCGATTCTTAATCGTGACCTTGTTCAATTCATGGTAGTCAATGCACATACGCATTGATCTGTCCTTCTTTTTTACGAATAAGATCGGTGCTCCCCATGACGATGAGCTTGGTTGTATGAATCCTTTTTTTCCAAAAGTTTGTCTAACTGTTTCTTCAGTTCCTGCATTTCTGCGGGTGCCAAACGGTAATGTGCTGTGGCAATTGGTGTTGTTCCTGTTAGCAGGTGGATTCTAAATTCAACTTCTCTGTCTGGAGGTTGCCCTGGTAACTCTTCTGGAAATACATCTGAAAATTGGGATACTACTGGAATATCCTTTAATTCTTTTTCTTTAGTGTTGATGATTATGGAAATCAAATACACTAATGCTCCTTTTCTTATATAACTTGCTGTTTTCATTACAGAGACGAATTTTGTGGATCTAGAGGGTTTATCTCCTTTAATTGTGATCTTTTCACCCTTTGGTGAATTTACTTGAATCGACTTTTGATCACATAAAATACTGGCTTTATTGGCTATTAACCAATCCATTCCTAATACAACATCAAATCCTGCCAGATTCATTGGATAAAGATTTGCAATAAACTTTTGATTTAAAAATTCTATTCTTGCTCCCTGCAAGATTTTAGAAATCTTAATGGTTTCTCCATCTACTGTCTCTAATAGACATTCTTGTGGGAGTTTAGTTAATGGTTGATTGAGAAGTTTGCAAAATGAAGTATTAATAAAACTTTGGTTTGCACCAGAGTCAAATAATACCTTAGCAAAAACATCATTAACTAAAAACATACTGGCGATCACATCCGAGATCATCTTTGCTTCTTCTGCAGTCAGAACAAATGCTCTAGCATTTTTAGTATTCTTGGTGTTCGTGGTTGGAGCTAGTTTTGGACAGTTTGGCTTGATATGACCTTTTTCTCCACAGTTATAGTATATCATGTTGTTAGGTTTCTTCCTACAGTCTTCCTCCTTGTGTCCAGATATTTTGCAGAAGTTACAGTATATAGAGCATCTTCCAGAATGCTTCCTTTTGCAATACTAGCAATAGGGTGCAGAAGTATAACCTACATTTTTCCCATGGTTGGAATTTCCAGAACGAAATTCTTGGGTAAGTTTCTGAGCTAAGGTTCTTCTCTGATCCTCTTCTTGTGTACGCACTAATTCATCAGTCAAGGTGTTTGCTAGTTCTACAGCTTCTTCTATAGTTTGAGGTCCAGCTGCCTTGACTACATGCCTAATTTCACTAATTAATCCCCAGATATAACGGGAGATTAATACTGGTTCGGGTGATGCAAGGGTTGGCACTATTCTAGCATATTCAAAGAATAACGTAGTGTATCCCTTACTATCTACTCCAGTCATCCTAAGGTTTAGGAACTTATTTGCTACCTGTTCCTTTTCATTGGGAGGGCAGAATTTTCTTTCTACCATATTCTTAAATTCCTCCCATTCCATATTGTACACCATATCACTTCCCCTAGACTGGAGGATAGTATTCCACCATTCTAGTGTTGCATTCTTAAACAGATTGGAAGCAAACATTATCTTATCCTCTTCCACACACTTGCTTATTTTTAAGACTGCCTCAGTCTTTTCTATCCAGCGTAGAGCTGTAACGGCCCCTTCATTGCCCGAGAATTCCATTGGTTTACAAGACAATAATTATTTATAAGAACAACCATAAGACATGGTTCTTCTTCTTTTGGGAATGGGCACTTGAAGTATGGGTCCATTGTTTACGTTGTGTTCAGGTTCAGTGGGTCTTTTACTATCACGTTTACTTTTATTATCTGCTTCCTTACCCGTTTTGATAATATATGGCATTGCATCTATTATTCCTTGTGCCACTATGTGTTGGATGGCACTGTTATCCACTTGGTTTCCATTATTGTTGTTGTTCGGGTTATCATTATCCGGGTTATTGTTACTCTGGTTATCGTTATTCTGGTTTTCCTAGTTCACTTCGTTGTCCATCTGAATTTTAAACATTCACGAATTATTAATATCACAAAATAATATTTAATGCAAACAATCACACAACACATATTGATCAAAAGCGTCGAACATTGCGACTTACTCTTTCTTATATATTATGCAGCTAATACAAACTGGAATAAAATACAATACTAATATGTGTCATTAACCACAAAGTGGTCTATACTACGATAGATATATTATCATTATATATATATATATATATATAATATTATCTTTTTTTCATACACACATATTATATATATTATTATATTATTATTACTATCACCATTACTGATATGGGTTCATCCAGAACTCCATATTACGCTCGTCGTACTTCCAGATGAGTCGTTCTCCAACCTGCCTCATACTCTCGCTACTTTCTAAAATATCCTCACTAAAGGTGCGGAGTTCTTGCACATTCTCTGCACTCATTGGGGGTGCAGGTGCTGATACTGGATCTGGGTACTATGGCATGGGTTCTTCCTGAGGATATGGATTCTCTAGGATTTCCCCAATGTATTCATCATTATCATAATAGGGATCTATGTCACGGCCCCCGACCCGGTTTAACCCGTTTCAGGAGCCGCGGGACAGAAATCCTGCGGTATTTAATTAATTGAGTGTGACAGCGGAAGTTTTCATCAGGATCTTTTTAAATAAAAATATTTCCCGATTATGTTATATCACAATTCGGGATAAAACCCGGTAATTTACAATAGTTTGATTTCACGAAGAAATCTTTTATTTTACAAAACATGTTTCTTTATTTTATTCTGAGCCACTTCCTTGAGCTTGTAGTGCTTATATGGCACTTTTCCTGATTCATAACAGGTCACCTGAAACATGTTGAAAAAGGTTTTGTCAGCGGGAAATACTGAGTGAATCATTCTATTTTGCATAATGATGCATAGTTATTAATTACAGCATAAGAGCGATTACAATGGCTTCTAAAGTGGAAATCTGACAAACAGACCCACGTATTGACTTTGATCAAATCCAGTGGTGAAGTGAAGAAAATATCAAGGGAACAAGCATTGGGCCTGGGTGTTGAAGATCTACAGGATCTCCTTGAACTTCCACTGTGCAGGGATGAGGATGATACAGATTCTTTGAACTTTGAATTACAATTCAAAGGGCAAGTCAGGGAACTGTTGATGAGGCAATAAAGATCCAAGAATAATGAAGGGTCTGACAAACAGACCCACGTATTGACTTTGATCAAATCCAGTGGTGAAGTGAAGAAAATATCAAGGGAACAAGCATTGGGCCTGGGTGTTGAAGATCTACAGGATCTCCTTGAACTTCCACTGTGCAGGGATGAGGATGATACAGATTCTTTGAACTTTGAATTACAATTCAAAGGGCAAGTCAGGGAACTGTTAATGAGGCAATAAAGATCCAAGAATAATGAAGGGTTTTGGCATCATCTGTTCCAGGGGGGATTGTTGGGATTGAACCCTACTAGAGGAATAAATGATAAAAGCCAAAGCTGGGTCAGAACAGTGGATCCAGAATAAGCAGCTGTTTGCCCTAAAGCTTTCCTGTCACACCCCAAATTTCCACGTGTTACCGGTGGGCCCGGTAGGGGAGTAACGTGACGTGGTTGGCAACATCATAGTCAAACAACACAATATATAAATGCACAGCGGAAGCAAAAGGATAAATATATTACAATCCGAAATAGTGTAACATCAAAGTATTACAACGGAAGTAAAGGATCCACAGGCGGATCGAAAATAAAATAACATTGTTCAACAGACTTTAGGCATCTAAGCTTGCGAGACTCTTTATTGAAGCTAGGAGTAGCCAGCCAATTCCGATTAGTACCTGCACTTAGCCTTTTTGGGAAAATACGTCAGTTTACACTGGTAAATACAATCAACCGACTCATTTTGAAAAGGTTTTAAAATGTTTGATTTGAATGCACAAGGCACAAATAATGTTTGATAACTTGGGATAATTATTTAAATTTATAAACTTGTAAAGGATTTACATGTTCCTTATGCGTTCAGTAGCCCGGATCGAGCCGGGTTAAAGATCAATGGACACACCACTTTATTTATGAGACACTGACAGGTGTACGCCTACACCTGAGTGCTAAGGTCGTGGCCATTTCGTAAAATGATGCCAGGGATATCCGGGACAACGGTCATTAACCCCCAAAGGATTTAAGCAAACAAAACAAATTAAACGGAACTTCTCAATACTTTAACCACCATACGATTAAAGATTCAATGCCCGACCAAGCGGTATTTTATATACCGTACCCCAAGCCCGTATAGGGAAAATAAGTTAAAAGTATTTACCTGAGCTAAATATAAATTCAATCCCAGCCGTATCAAATCAGCAAGTACAGATAGCTTTTACTGGGCTCCTAAATCTGGAACGAAGGTTTTTAAATAACCTATTAGAATCCTAACGGGTCTTTAATTAAGCCTTGACTTAGACCGATTAGTTTTCAAGAGGAAGATACGGTACAAACGCATGATAAAGCGAAGACCGGAATAGAATGTGATTTAGACCCGACAAGTTTGAAGACTTGTATAATATGGGTAATCTAAACACATTCTGGATTTTGAGATAAAACCGATAAGGTTTGACCCGTTTCGGCTGATTTATGCAAACTAGTTACATAAACCGATCCGAACGCGTAATAAGCGTAACGGGTAACCATAAGAGTCCTAAACAGGTTTCCTAAGTTAACATGCCTTAAATATGTTGTGATATCAGTAGGATACCTTCCATTATGCCCAAAACGAGTTTAATCTCATAATAAGCCCCTTAGGGGTATTTTGGTCATTTTAAAGATTATAAAAGGGATCAATTAAGCTTCTGTGATCCGGGTCTGAATAAATCAGTAAAATAGTTTATTTTAACTTGGTATAACAGTTGGTGTTAAGTCCTATGTGGCAAAATGGTTTTAAACCCTTACTATGCGCTTAATACGCGTATAACGCCATTTTAAGCGATTTACGGATTAAAATAGTATTCTGAGTTTCCAGGTCAGTTTACAAGGTTCAAAACACTTCATTTATTATTTAAAATCAGTAGCAATTGGATTGGTAGCAAAAGGACTTGTAAAACTCATTTTATGGCCGAAAAGGGTATAATCGGTATTTACCGAATCAAGGTACTAATCCTAGCTTATGATCAGTTTAAAAATAATTAAAAATCTTCAAAAATCTCAAAATATTATATTACATCAGTGGGTAAAAGTTTTGGTGTCAAAAATTGGGTTTAAATAGGCTTTATGCTAATGACACCGTTTAATTAATAAAAGCGTTCTTAATTACGCCATTGAGCATATTTCCTAATCTAGACCTCTGATTGACGTGAAATTTTAGGGACATGCTTAATAATCAGTAACAAAGGTTATTGTACTTTCACATTTCCAAAAATCTCGTTTTATGATCATAAGGGCATTATGGTCACTATTTAGGCGATTAACGGAAACGTCGGACAATCGAGGTTCCAAGTGGTATAAACGCAGAGGGTTATACCAACATGTAACTAGGTCCTAATGGAACTTTAAGGCATGTCTAAACCTATCTAAACCGGGTCAGAACTGAAGTCAAAGCAAAAGTCAAACTTTTGCGTCTTTCGGTTCCGAATCGGTTCAAAACAGAAAGTTGTCGAATCAAACAAGCTTAGACAAGTTTTTATGCTTATTATCAGGTTATATGAATGATAAAATAGGTGATACGCCTTTTACATCGTTAATCATGCGTTAAATCGAATATTACATTTCTGTTGACTTTTTCGGACAACGTTTGACTCGACAAACGACCTAGTTAGGATTGGAATCAGTGAGTACCCTTTTAAGGGTTTTAAGCCCACATAATTACCAACTTATAACAACTTTCGTTTCGACAAAACCCTGGACCGTTTGTGTTTTATCGCTAAGTCAAACCGTAATTACGACGGTTTGATTTCTAGGCTATAAACTAAGCAAGTCTTAATTTAAAAGGGTTAAACATACTTACACGTGTCTAATGATGATTAGGAAGGTCTTGTGTCTGCTGTTGTGCTCCTCAAAATGTCCAGAAGTTGAAGTGTGGTTGTATGTTGCACATAATGGCCTTATATATGAACTTTGATCTTCATAGATGGTTGCCAAATGAGTCTAGGGATGATCCCAGATGTCAAACATGTGTCCCTAGGCCTAAATACCATTTATAGTCGCCCATGGTATGTAATACAAGACATTTGAGTCGGTTAAGGGGCTGAACAGGCAGCTGTCTGTTTATTCTGCATCTGTAAGTCGGACGCGGCCCGCCTCCCATTTAACATTTCTCAACGTGGGCCGCCTGGGACTTAAAATCAGATTTTTATTTTTCTTTTGTTTTGCAACTTGACCTTTGGCTTCACGAAGGGGCAACTAAGGTTATTTCTTGCATTTTGACCCCCTTATATTGACCAACAAGGGCTTTAGGACTTATACCCACTTTGCCAAGTCCCTGGACACTTCCGGTTAACCCGAAAAGTCTTTACTTTCAATGTTAACGCTTTGACCCCTCGCACACGAATTTGATCATAACTTTCTCATATGATAACGAAACTTTATGAAATTTATATCGCGCATTCTAGTGAACATAATTAATCGTTACAAAGCTTCGGGTTTGCTAAAAGGTCACTCAGAGGTATATCTTAACATGTTGACATATTTAACCCCTGTAGTTTGTAATCTCTCACTTTCTTTCACAATTCGCTTCGTATGATCCATGATCCATTCGTTTAAGGTTATAAACATCATGTAGGGTTATTGTAAAGTATATTTATTCATTGTTGACACTTTGAACCCTTATATTTACATAGTTTCATTGTTTGTCAACTTTAGTCCTTCAAGAACATTCTTTCACACGTTCAAACCTATGACACGTGTCAACACATTATAGGACGCAAATTTTCGAAGTGTTACATTTCCCCTTGACAGTGGTTATCTAACAACTGGCCGACTTCAAAGCACTGCTCAATAGAACAATTGTTACTAAAGTACTGATGAAGATTAAAGACTGAAGCTCAATCTACTAATGGAATCCAAGCACTGCTGGAGTATTAAAGCACTGCCCATTCAAGGTTTGATCAACCTTTGAGGAAAGCACTGATGGTCAACATCAGTGGTTAGACTACAACAGTGGAATGAAGAATCAGTGTTTATATATCAGTGTTTAGAATGTAATCAGTGTCTGTATGGTCAGTAGTTATAGAATCAGTGGTTAAAGTTAGTTAGTTTGTTAGATGTCACTTTCATGGTGACGTCAGCAAAGATGCTTTAGTGGTTTGATCTGTACTATAAATAGAACAGTCTATACTATTTAAGGAGTTTTCTCCTTCAGTCCTGTCATCTTGTACGATCAGCCATTGAGCTCATGCTGAGGGGGAGTTTAGTATGTAAACATGTATGTAATTTTTTGATTTGAATCTTTCGACTAATGAGAAGCATGTGTTTATGAAAAACTATTTTCCCTTTGATTGTGTTTACAAAGTTTGTTTCCATTTCCGCTAGGGGTGAGCAAGAAAACCGAAATAACCGAACCGTAACCGAATAACCGAAATAACCGAACCAAAAAAAACCGAACCGAAACAAAAACCGACGGTTCGGTTTTCGGATTTTTAATAACCGAAAATTTCGGTTCGGTTTTCGGATAAACGTTTTCAATAACCGAAAAAAACCGAACCGAACCGATAAGTTACAATCCATATATTTTTATGTTTAAGTTTAAATTGTTTAAGTGTTTAACCCAATGCTAGTAGAAAATGTTACTTTTATTCTTGAATGTAAAGTGTTTATAATAAAAACATTATAACTGAAATGATTTATTATTACCTATAAGATATAACAAAATTTAATATAAAAATTAAATTTAATAAAACTTTGAAGAAACATAAAAATATATTAGAAGGTTAGGTTTATGTAAACAATACTAATTAAAGAGGTGAACTATAATAACTTAAATATAAACATATAAAAAGATTGTTATAATATAAATTATACTTTTTATTTTTTGAATCTTACATAATTTTTTTTCCAAAAACCGAAATAACCGAACCGAAACGACGTAAAAACCGAAAAACCGAAACCAAAAAAAACCAAAACCGAACGGTTTTTAAAACCCAAAAACCAGCATTTCGGTTTCGGTTTTGATTTTACCCAAAAACCGAACTGAACCGAACCGTGCACACCCCTAATTTCCGCTGCATCAAATCTCATTTTTCTTTCATTCATCTGTACAATTATAACAAACAAACACAATCAAGACAACCTCAGATCCTAACAGTACTTGAAACTTGGGAGTTTCCCATGTATTTAATATTATAAAAGCGTGGTATTTTACTCTGATAAAATATTTCCTAACTACGATCCTGATGTAATTTCCGCTGCCAAAATGATAAACACCGATACCACTAAATCTGGTCTCACGGCCGCCCGTTCCCGGGACAGAAAGGGGACGGGGGTTGCGACAGAAGGTGGTATCAGAGCTAAGCCACTGATTCAGCCACAGAAGTGTTCTGCTGACACCAAAATATTATATGTTAGGAAATTAATTACGGAAATACGTGTATATATGTATTATATTGTTGTGTTTTATTTGACTATTTGTTAGTTTACAGTATGAGCGATCAAGGACCCTCCGACGCCTATCGCCAGTTGTCCGGCTCTCCTAAGAGCGAAGGCACCTCTTCACAGCCTACCCTCTCAGGGTATTCAGCTGACAATGAAGATGGGATATTCGTGTTTAAGGCTCAGTCTGAAGAGTCGTTCCCTCCTAAAAAGAGAGGATGGTTCAGTTGGGGAGCGCATGAGCGTAGGAAGAGAATGAAAAAGTTACAACAGCAGTGAGTTCTAGCAGCCGCTAAGAGAGAAACAGATGCTCACACCCAAGATATGCTTAATAGGAGTTTAGCAAACTTCCATATTTTAGCAACCACAGCTGCCGACCCAAACCTGGAGCAACTCATAGCACCCCAACCATTACCCTTGTTTCCCACCCAACCAATGGAGATTGAAGTTAACCCAGAAAAACAAATACCAACACCAGCCTTTGATCCCATTGAGATACCTAGAATACCAGCACCCAATCCTTTAGACCCAGACTACGACCCATGGTTTGATGATCATAGGGATTATTAGCAACGCTACCACTTGTCAGAAGAACCCATGCCAAACCTAGCAGCTTACCCAGGTCTGGACCCTCTAGATTGTAACAACTCTCATCAAAAAGTACTAATTATTACTTTAATTGACCAATAGGAAACCCTAATTGAGAAACCCAAGTGATTCTGCACAAACCCTAAAATTTTTAGAACAATCAGAATCAGGATCAGGGCCCCTAAAACTCAGGGGGGGTATTTCCTAGTTACGTTTATCCACATAAATAGCTGTCCAATTCGAATTTTCAGAAATTGTCGACTCAGCTGAGCTAGTCCCGCACGTGGCAACCCTATGCATAAAAATAGTGTCTACGCGGGCCGCGTAAGGATAGGCTTAAAGTTACGCGGGCCGCGACAATGTCAAAATTCACCTATAAATACAGGGGCTTGGGACTTGATTCCTGGCTTCAGAACGACGAAGAAATTCGAAAAATACACGGAGTTATGCTCTGTTTATCATAATTAACACACACGGATCACTAATCGACGCCGCAATCAGGGTATTAGCTCAATCGCTGCTACGATTCATTGTCCGATTGATCAATATATCCAACGATTGTTTAAGTGCTGCTCAAATTGAGTTTATACTTTGTTATTCATAGTGATTTCGACTTGAATGTTTGAGTGCTGTTCGAATTCGGACTATACTCTGTCATTCGTTGTGAATCCGCTGAATTGTTAAGTATTGCACTTGTAAATCGTTGTGAGGGTTTGGTCTCGTGAGTTATCGTAAATGCTGTATTGATTACTAATCCGAATTGTGTGCCTGTTATTAAATTTAGGTTAAAAGGCTAATCAGTAGGCTAAACTCTGCTCAAATTAAATCTGCAATGTGAGTCATTCTCTTTTTATCAACTATTTTACAATACCTCAAATTATTTTCAAGGTTATAATTACAGGGACTAAGTCGTGGATATCTTGAATTACTGGTTAGTGGGGTATTGTGCACATTACTAATTTGCTTCCGGTTACGTTCATTGACATAACCGGGATAATCCCAGTTAGGTTCATTGACCTACTAGGGATAATCATCACTATTTAGGTTCATCGATCTAATAGTGGTATGACCATCGTCATCATTGTGACTTGTCACCATTGTGACAGAGCGCCAGATAAAAATAAGATAGAAGCCATTGTAATCGCTCTTATGCTGTAATTAATAACTATGCATCATTATGCAAAATAGAATGATTCACTCAGTATTTCCCGCTGACAAAACCTTTTTCAACATGTTTTAGGTGACCTGTTATGAATCAGGAAAAGTGCCATATAAGCACTACAAGCTCAAGGAAGTGGCTAAGAATAAAATAAAGAAACATGTTTTGTAAAATAAAAGATTTCTTCGTGAAATCAAGCTATTGTAAATTACCGGGTTTTATCCCGAATTGTGATATAAAATAATCAAGAAATATTTTTATTTAAAAAGATCCTGATAAAAACTTCCGCTGTCACACTCAATTAATTAAATACCGCAGGATTTCTGTCCCGCGGCTCCTGAAACGGGTCAAACCGGGTCGGGGACCGTGACAGAAAAAGGTGGTATCAGAGCCACTGATCGAGCCACTGATTTAAGCCAATTAAGTATTTAGAAATACTTAATAATTTTTATTAATTGCTATTTTGTGATTATGTGTTTTATTATCTGACTAATTGTGTACAGTATGAGCAGATTTTATGCTAACCACTGTAGCAGTAAGTATAAATCTTTAAAATAATATGACTCAAAGTTTTAGCATCTTTATTATATACAGTCTAGAAACCTTATTCAGTAAATAAATAAATTTATAAATAAAACCTAGTATGTTTTCATATTCGGTTGTTTCATAGTTACCCAATATGAAATAGTATTTAAAGGTTTTCTATGAAATTTGATATAATTTTAACTTAGTAATTGTGTGTATCTTGCATAAACAGCATGAGTGATCTGTCAGAAGCCCTTCAGAATTTAAATCTCTATCCAGTAAGAATAGAAGTTTCCAGAGATTTCAATAGGTATATACCAGACTTAGAAGAGCCTATAGAATTCAACGCTTTACCTCTCGAGAAACCCAAGCTTCAGAAAATGGAAATTGGGGAAAGTTCTAGGCAAATTGAGGGGTTACTATCTCAAGAAGAACTAGATTTTATAATAGCAAACGATGATACTATTAAGCCTGTTAATGAAAATGATTTTATTCATTCTCTTGAAACACAACTACCAATGAATTTAGAACCAGCTATTCCAAACCCTTCAATCCACTCGCAAATAGACGAATGGTTGAATAATGAAATACTATTACAAAACCATCCCTATAAGCTTTTTCCTAAGTTCAAACTAGAACCTTTACCAAATCCACCAATGAGTAACGAGAATATGGCTGAACTCCGTTATTTTAACAAAGAATTAATGGATGCTGGGAATAGAATCCAAGAAATTTTGGGACAGATCTCTTGGAAATACGATGAGAAGGAACGCCGTTACTAGAATATCACCTGACAAAGGATAGGGGTTTATGAAACTGTGGTTGTGTAATAGTAATAGTAAAATCAGTATGTGTAAAATAAATAATAAAAGGTTGTATATAGAAGCATGATATAATCTATAAAACCAATGAAATTTTAGAAAGTTACAATTTTGTTTGTATATTCGTTTACGTGATTATGTGCAATTAATTGTAACATTGGATTATTTCTTTTATACTAATTATTTATCTATAAATTAGTTATCAGATGGAAAACGCTAATAATGAACCAGTTAATGAGGTTAATCAATCTGAGCAACAACCGGGGGATCAATATGTGACCAGGCAGGATATAGAAAATATCGTTGCTCAAGGGATAGCCAACGCTATTCCAGCAATAGTTGCTCAAGGGATAGCCAACGCTATTCCAGCAATCATTGCTGCTGTTAAAAATCCAATTGAACCTCAACAAATTATTCCAAGCAAACGTATTTCTGAAGATAATTTTAGTAATAGCGTAAACGGAGGCAATAATCATGTTAATCATGATAATGAACCACGGCAAGCTCCTCCTCCTAAGAAAATGAAAGCTGCAACGCCTGGTTGCACTTACAAAGAATTTCTTGCATGTAAACCCATTGAGTTTGCAGGCAATGAAGGAGCGACTGCTGCACTGCGTTGGTTAGAGAAAACCGAGGCAGTAATTGCCATAAGTAAATGTGCTCAGGATGATCAGGTCATGTACGCGTCAAACCTTTTCAAAGAAGGGGCGCTAGAATGGTGGAATACGGTATTACAAGCGAAAGGAAGAAGGATGGCGTATGCTATGAACTGGGAAGAATTTAAGAGCCTTGTAGAAAGAAAATTCTGTCCCGAATATGAAAAAGATCAAATGACAAATAAGTTTCTAACCCATCGGATGGTGGATGTAGATTGTCGAGGGTATACTACGATATTCTTCGAATATGCTAGAGTGGTACCAACGCTGGCTTCGCCAGAACCGGTACTCATTTCTCGTTATATTTGGGGATTAATTTCCGAAATCCGTAATATCGTCAAGGCTGCGAAACCTCACACGATTGATGATGCAGTAGAATTAGCCAATACTCTGACTGACGAGCTAGTACGGACAAGAGAAGAAAATAGAAGGAAGGAAGTAGCCCAAAAGATTACCCAAGAATTCCGTTCAGGTAACCATAACAATTTCAAGAAAGGAGGGAATGGGCAATCTTCTACTAGTCCATTTTTCAATTTTTGCAAAAGGAAGCATTTTGGAAGATGCAAAGGATATTGCAATTTTTGCAAAATTCCGGGGCATCAAGAAGAAGACTGCAGGAGGAAGAAATTTTCAGTCTGCTACAACTGTGGAGAAGCTGGACATCTTAGGCCAGATTGTCCAAAACTAAACAAACCATCTGACAACAAAGCCAAACCTGCAGAAGGAGCAAAAAGGAATGTAAGAGCATTTCAGCTGACCACTCAAGAAGCCGAAATGATTCCAGATGTGATAGCCGGTACGTTCTTAGTTCACAATGTTTACACAAAAGTATTATTTGACTCTGGTGCAAACCAAAGTTTTAGAAATACTTCATTCTGCCAAACTCTTAACTTATCTTTAACCAGCATTAGGCAAATTTCTACAATAGAAACGGCAGATGGGAATTCACTTCAAATAAATAAGGTTCTGCAAAATGTAGAAATAGAACTTTTAAATCATAAATTTTCTGCAAACCTATTATCTATGAAATTAGTTGAATTCGATGTTGTGTTAGGAATGGATTGGTTAGTAAACAATCATGCTCGAATTATCTGTGATCAGAATTTCATAGAAATTCAATCAACCACCGGAGAAGTAATAATGATTACAGGAGATAAGCTATGTAAACCCATAAAGTTCATATCTAATGAAAGTTGCTAATTATAAACGAAAGCAAGGAATAGTATATATGATTTCAGTAATCATTAATACTAAAGATAAAGAACTTAAGGAAATTTTCTGTAGTTTCAGAATACTCAGATGTATTCCCAGAAAAGTTACAGGATTACCACCAGATAGGGAGGTGGAATTTAGGATTCATCTAAATTCAAGAATTATACCGATAGCCAAGGTACCTTATCGGTCAGCACCCACAGAAATATTAAAACTGAAAAAGCAATTAGATGAATTATTAAGTAAAGGTTTCATACAACCTAGTTTATCCTCATGGGAGGCATCAATGTTGTTTGTTAAGAAAAAGGATGGTTCGATAAGAATGTGTATTGATTACAGGGAATTGAATAAGGTTACAATTAAGAATCAATACCCATTACTTGATGATTTATTCGATCAATTCCAGGGAAATAGATATTTTCTAAGATCGACTTAAGTTCCGAATATCATCAATTGAAAGTACAAGAGGAAGACATACCTAAAACTATTTTCAGAACTAGGTATGGTCATTACGAGTTTACAGTCCTGCCCTTCGGATTAAAGAATGCACCTGCAGCATTCATGGACATGATGAATAGGATCTGTAAACTGTATTTGGATAAATTTGTAATTGTCTTCATAGATGATATACTTATTTATTCCAAAAGTCAGAAAGAACATTGTCAGCACTTGCATACACTCTTAACTTTGTTAAGAAAGAGAAGCTTTATGCCAAATTTTCGAAGTATGAATTTTGGCTGCGAAAAGTACAATTTCTAGGTCATATGGTGAATCATAAAGGTATTCACATAAATCCTGATCAGATAGTAGCAATTACTAAATGAAAGGTTCCGCAATATGCAATGGAAATTACCAGTTTTGTAGGTTTAGCTAGATATTATAGACGATTTATTAAGGATTTTTCCAAGATAGTTATTCCATTAACTAAGCTAATCTGTAAAAACAGTTCAGTTTGAATAAGGATATAAATAAGAAGAAGCCTTTAGGATATTAAAGCAAATTGCCTTACCAGAAGGAACAGAAAATTTTAAAGTATACGGTGATGCTTCAAAGCTAGGATTTGGATAAGTATTATTGCAACGCAAAAAGGTAATTGCGTATGCATCAAGGTAAAAGAACGAAGAAACTAGACCACTCATAACTTAGAATTAGGAGTCATAATTTTTGTTCTTAAGATTTGGAGACATTATCTGTATGGAAGTAAATTTACTGTTTATACAGATCATAAAAGTTTAAGATATATATTTAGGCAAAAAGAATTAAACATGAGACAAAGGAGATGGATGAAATCCTAAGTGATTACAACTGTGATATTCAGTATCACGAAGAAAAGGTTAAAAAACGAATAGAGATTGCCAGAAGATTTATACAGATAATAGACGAAAGCCGTTGGAGTTCGAGTTGGAGACAAAATGTTATTGAAAGTATCTCCTTGGAAAGGAGTTGTTAGATTCAGTAAAAAAAGAAAAGCTAAGTCTAAGGTACATAGGATCATTTCCAGTAATCCAACGTATTGGACCAGTTACTTATCGTTTACAACTACCAGGAAAGTTAGCTGGAATACATGATGTATTTCATGTATCCAATCTCAAGAAATATCTATCAGACGAATCTTTGATAGTACCTCTCCAAGAAATAGAGGTAAACGAAAAGTTAAAATTTGTTGAGAAACCTCTTCAGATAGAAGATAGAAAGATCAAATGATTAGTGTTAGGTCAAGTAAAAAGAGATTTAAAGATAGAACCCTAATACATTTGGAAACTGGAAATGAAGCGAAAGTATCCTCATTTATTCCAGTAAATCTCGAGGACGAGATTTTTATTAAGGTAGGGAGAATGTAACAACTCTCATCAAAAAGTACTAATTATTACTTTAATTGACCAATAGGAAACCCTAATTGAGAAACCCAAGTGATTCTGCACAAACCCTAAAATTTTCAGAACAATCAGAATCAGGATCAGGGCCCCTAAAACTCAGGGGGGTATTTCCTAGTTACGTTTATCCACATAAATAGCTGTCCAATTCGAATTTTCAGAAATTGTCGACTCAGCTGAGCTAGTCCCACACGTGGCAACCCTATGCATAAAAATAGTGTCTACGCGGGCCGCGTAAGGATAGGCTTAACGTTACGCGGGCCGCGACAATGTCAAAATTCACCTATAAATACAGGGGCTTGGGACTTGATTCCTGGCTTCAGAACGACGAAGAAATTCGAAAAATACACGGATTTATGCTCTGTTTATCACAATTAACACACACGGATCACTAATCGACGCCGCAATCAGGGTATTAGCTCAATCGCTGCTACGATTCATTGTCCGATTGATCAATATATCCAACGATTGTTTAAGTGCTGCTCAAATTGAGTTTCTACTTTGTTATTCATCGTGATTTCGACTTGAATGTTTGAGTGCTGTTCGAATTCGGACTATACTCTGTCATTCGTTGTGAATCCGCTGAATTGTTAAGTATTGCACTTGTAAATCGTTGTGAGGGTTTGATCTCGTGAGTTATCGTAAATGCTGTATTGATTACTAATCCGAATTGTGTGCCTGTTATTAAATTTAGGTTAAAAGGCTAATCAGTAGGCTAAACTCTGCTCAAATTAAATCTGCAATGTGAGTCATTCTCTTTTTATCAACTATTTTACAATACCTCAAATTATTTTCAAGGTTATAATTACAGGGACTAAGTCGTGGATATCTTGAATTACTGGTTAGTGGGGTATTGTGCACATTACTAATTTGCTTCCGGTTACGTTCATTGACATAACCGGGATAATCCCAGTTAGGTTCATTGACCTACTAGGGATAATCATCACTATTTAGGTTCATTGATCTAATAGTGGTATGACCATCGTCATCATTGTGACTTGTCACCATTGTGACAGAGCGCCAGATAAAAATAAGATAGAAGCCATTGTAATCGCTCTTATGCTGTAATTAATAACTATGCATCATTATGCAAAACAGAATGATTCACTCAGTATTTCCCGCTGACAAAACCTTTTTCAACATGTTTCAGGTGACCTGTTATGAATCAGGAAAAGTGCCATATAAGCACTACAAGCTCAAGGAAGTGGCTCAGAATAAAATAAAGAAACATGTTTTGTAAAATAAAAGATTTCTTCGTGAAATCAAACTATTGTAAATTACCGGGTTTTATCCCGAATTGTGATATAAAATAATCAGGAAATATTTTATTTAAAAAGATCCTGATGAAAACTTCCGCTGTGACACTCAATTAATTAAATACCGCAGGATTTCTGTCCCGCGGCTCCTGAAACGGGTCAAACCGGGTCGGGGACCGTGACACTGATCAGCAACTTGTCTTTGTTAGATGAGCATAGGTTGAAATAAACTCCAGGGCTCATTAGGAGTAGGAACAGATGTTGGAGCAGATGTTTGAGCTGGAGCAGCAGTGGATGGTACCTTTTGTGCTTTCAACAACTGTTGCTGCATGTCTTTGATTTCTGCAACAGATGTATCCAGTTTGTCAACTCTATCCGTCAATTCTCGGTAAATTAAACCATCACCCGACTTAATGGGATCATCTGATTTCCCACTGTCAGTGGTTGTAACAGTGGTTGACTTAGGGAATGTATCCCAAAAATCATCCATTGATGCCCCTTTGTCTTGGTACTGGGGACTTCTTCCTTCAGTATGAGAAACCCTTTTAAGTGAACCAGTGAAAACTGGATACACTCGAGTTCCCAAAGAAGAAATTGCCTTCAAGGAAGTCTGATTGATGAAACTACTGTCCAAGTGTAAACCAGTGGGTTCAACACTTGTAGTAGCTGCTTCACTTGAACTACCACCAAGAGTTACATGTAACTCAAGGGGTGTATCCTCCTCAGTTGTTGGTGGGTTAGCAATGATAGGGAGCTCAGACTCAATCACTTATGGAGGCATACTCTCAGTGATAGGTGGTTGAGAGGAACTGATTTCTGTTTGAGCTATATCAAGTGCATCCAACAAAAGTTTTGTTTGTGGGGGAATTGTGGCAGTGAGTATTGGGGTGGAAAGAGAATTTGCCCTGGGCAGTGGGCTGTGGATGATAGATTCGATTGATTCTAGAGCATCATAATTTGGTGTCCCTGTTCTTACAACCTGTTCTTTATTAGAAGAAGCAGGAGGAGTTTGAGGCTCAGGTTGAGATCTTTCTACCAACTGTTGTGAGGAAGTAGCAGCAGTGGTTTCTGGTGACTTTTGTGTTGTTACTGGCAGTTACTCTGGGATCTCATCTTCCAGAGTTGCCTTTTTTGTTGGTTTGGGTGGCTTTTGTGTTTTCTTTTGTTTTGGTCTTTTTGTGGTTTTAGGTGTGAGTTTCATAGTAGTTGTTTTGCTGTTGTGATCACCTTGAGCAGTGGGCTCAGCAGCAGGTGCCTGAGGAGCAGTGGTAGCTGCTAAAGTCTGCTCAGGAGCCTCTGCTTTTGTTTTGGAAACTTTTGATAGCCTTGTAAATGTTTCAGGTGTTAGGCCATTTATTTGAAAAGGTTCACCCTGGATAAGCACATGAGCATTATCCTTTGAAAATTTCTTTTGTAAATAGAAGCTTAAGAACCTTGGAAACAGTAAAAATGATTTTTTTATCAACATTTTTGACCAAATCATCAAAAATCTCCTGGGAGTAGTTAAAGTTTTCTCCATGCAATATAGCATAACCCAGGTATTGGATCTTCAATGGAATTTCACTGAAAGCAGTGGTGTTATTTGAAACACACATTAACAAGGTATGAAATAAAATTCTTGTTGCAGGAGGAAAGCTACCTTTTTGTAAGGTATCATTTTTCATTTCCTCAGCATACCCTCTTTCTATAAAATCTGTTTGATACTCTATTTTAGGAAAAGAAGTTTTACCTTGAAGATCATCCAGTTCAAAGACTTCTGATAGAGTTTGTGGTGTGATTTTAACTGGTACACCCTTTATCGAGGAATTGATGGCTATGGCCATTTTATCGAGAGATTCAGGTGTGGCATTCTTCCAAAATTCTCTCTGGGTTGCCAGGTAAACCGGAGCATCAGCAGGCAACAAAGTTTTGTACTTTGAAGACGAAAGAGCATCAATGATGGAATCGAAGGTTTCGGTGTGACTTGGTTTTGTCAATAGACCCAAGTAATTGTGAGGAGCTTTGAATGGGATTTCGGTGGCCATTTGAGTGAATTTGTGAGAAGATGAAGATGAGGAATGATTTGTGTGAGTGTGAGAGGAAGAAGACGGTGAATGATTTGAGAGAGATGGATGGTAACTGCTTTGAGAAAGGAATTGTGAATTCGATTCGACAGTGAAAACCCTGTTTGGGGCTTTGATCAGGGTTTTAATAAGGGAAAAAGTGAATGCTGACGTGGCAGCGGTTACAAAAGATCTGGCCGACAAGTACAGACCACGTGTCAACCACTGATGATGAATGGAAGACAGTTGTAAAGGAAACCACTGATGGAACAAGTATTAGTGGTTGCAACGGTTATAATGAGAACAGTGGCTGATTTTCAACTATCAGTGGATAGCCTATCAGTGGATTAAAACACTGATTTTGAACAACAGTGATTAACAAGGATATGAGAGAACAAAGGTTGACTTTCAGCAGTGGACAGCATTTATCAGAACAGATGTTTGAACCATAAACAGTGATTATAGACAGACTTTTAAGGTTTATGAAAAATTTTCATTTTAACTATTTTAAAGATGAATTTTTGATTTCCTGAAAACATTTTGATGCTTATAAATCATGTTCAACCAAGTTTTGCTTGTTTATCCATGTGAAGCATATCATTCCTAGGGATCAACTTTTCAGGGGTAAATATGTCTAATGTTTAGGTTAGCATATTCACCAGTTGACCCTTAGTTAGATTATGGGACAAGGAAATCAAACCTTTTTATAGCAAACCTTCACAGAGTGATGTCTGATTGTGAATGATGGTGAAACAATGAGATATTGAATTTTTTATAGTATATTTCAGCTACTTGACAACCCTGCATAAAAGAAGCCTTTTGAGCAACTATACCAAAATTCAATAACATACTTTGAAGTTACAATCAGTTTGACTTTTTAGCAACACCAGCATCATAATATTCTTTAAACAGTGGTTAGGGAAACATCTGCTGCATATGCACAGTCACAACACTAAGCTTATTGACTAGGAATTGATATCCCCCTGATGTAAGCTTTTTCACACTCTAGGTGTCTTTTTGAGTATGATACATCTTGACAAACATGCTCCAGTCATATACAATGTTCTTTGGGGACACACTTTTTGCCAATTAGATCTTCATCCTTTGGCTGTGGCACAAGTTTTCAAGCTTGTTGTCACTGAACTGCTGAAGCCCTTCTTACATGATATCAACCCAACTTTCTATCTTTTTAGTACCCCAAGGTGCATGACTTGTTGATGGGATGGTAGAAAACCAGCAAGAAGACAAATGTTATAGGATAGATCTTTTTGAAAGAGACCCTTTTCATTGATGTTGTCAAGTGATTGGTGAAATGGATGAATTTTAAAAGGATTGATGGCAGAAAAGGTGAAACTGCATATGTGACTCATCTGAGCTAACAACTGTTGGTGACTTTAAATGATCCAACAGCTGTTTTGAAATGAAGGTAAAAGAATTTCAAAGAGGGGTTTGGAACACTGATGATCTTTTATCCATTTTTTATGGATTTTACCAACAGTGGTTTGGGGTGAGGTAGTGGTGGAGGTCTAGAAGACAATTTTGGTCAAACACTTTTTGTACATCAGTGGATGAGCTTTAGCAGCTGTTTTATATGACTGCTGCTCTGATGAAGGAATGATTTTGACTTGTGAAATCACAATATCATACCCAACATCTGTTGATGGTGATGTGAGTTACCTGCAGAACCAAATACTTGACAAACACATCTTAAATGCAAGTTTATCAGAATTAATCATAATAGCAGGGTTTACAGGGACTTTAATGTAGAGGGTTGACAGGTTTTTGCATACAAGATTTTATCACATATCTACTTCATGTTTTAATCATTTTGTAGATAGTGGTTCCGTATCCAGATGATTATAATTTTACCTTGACCACACATTTTATGTTTTAACCTTTAGAGTAAAAACATATGCAGCCAAATATTTGAAACTTTGTCAACAATCCACTTATAATACTGATTTAGACTAAAGTTAATGAATGAAATGATTCAGATCTTAACACCAATCCCTCTTGATCCATTATCAAGGAATATATTACCCCAGGAAAAAATAGAAGGGATTTTACATCCTGACATGTGTTTGAACTTTCACTAATTAAAACAAGTAAAAGTGCAAAATATATTATTAAAAAAATGAAGAATAATATATCCGGTTTTATTAAGAAAAAGATCTTTACACGAAAAATGAGTAAAGATTTTCTAAAAACAACATCAATTAGATCTGGTGCATTTTCAAAGGTCACTGTAACTCTTACTTTAGGCCAGAATCACTTCATTCTCAATTTTTTAGGAGGATGGTCAGTTATTTGAAATAAATTTCATAACCACTGTTTGATACCATTTCCTTGTTAACTGATTGTGACAGAGAGGTAGCCTGCTCACAATGGTTTTGAAGGTTCTTTCTGAACCTTATTACCATGTGAAGAATTTCTAAAAAATTGGCCTAATCCTATTTATTCATAATCAAACTGTTGATACCTTTGTTCACCTGAACTCCCTGATACAGTGATGGTGCATGGTTGATGAATGACAATTTTGACCAAAGGATGTATGTTTATTTTTGGTTCTTCCTTTAGTAGGACCCACCTGTAGACTCTTAAGTGTTTTAGAGTTATGCTCTTTTCTTTTGATTTCAAAAGTTTTGAGATAATCACACTTTTGAGTTTTTGTAATTTTTCTTCATTCCCTTTTTACCCTTTCCATAAAGAAGTTCTGGACCTCCCACTGGAAGGTTTTTAAGGAAAGAATACTCATACCAAAATCATTTTCAGCAATGTTTTGAGAGATTTGGACATTTTTACACATGTTTATGTCAAATTTCACATTACTCATGATCTGATTTTCTCTAACATCTAACATATAACCTTTGTAGGATTTCACCCTTTTTCTCACAAGAGAGTTGGGTTACTTTTCACACTCTTTACAACACTGATATTTTACTATCATAGTTTTGAGCCGATCCACGGTTATATCTGATCCATATTTTTGAGACTACTGATTTTTCATTTAATTTTTAAACAATTTTGTTTTTAACTTTTGAAGGTTTTCCAAAATTGTTGTTCACATATATGCTTTTGTTCCTAAGGTTTTGTTCATCTCTCATATGTTACCAAGAGCATAAATGCCAATTTTCTGAACATAAGTCTTTAATGACATGAGATAAACCCTTAGCAGAAATCAATCATGGAACCAATCATAGTTTTCATCACGAACACTCATAGATCTATGAATGACAAAATCCAATCCTGTAGGTTCGATTTTCTCGGAGGATCCGATACGTAACCTATCCTTGTTTATCACAAACACTATCACGGGTGCGGAATCCCCGTAACGGTGCAAACCAAATAATGTAAAGAGTATAACACGAACAGGTAATCAAAGATTCACTTAGATTAACAGGATGAGAACAAACTGCAAACACATACACACAATGCTTGATGATAAACTCTCAATTTCTCTCTATGCTCTCATAAACCTAACTGTAAAACATGCCAAGTATTTATACTGTCCTTGTACGAAAACACTATGGACGAAATCAAAGAGTGATTTCGCCACTCATGTGCCTGACGAAATCCAAAGGGATTTCGATGAAGTGATTGTTGATGAAAACACATGTGTTTTCATCAAAACCAAATAAGGACAAAATAAATAAGGCATAGATGGACAGTCAAGTATGATGACACAACCTCTAAACATAATGCACACTAGCATTAGGTTAAGATACAAATACAAAGACAAATTGTCATACCAAGTAGGATAGGAGGATATCCGACAAGGTAGACACGGCGGAATGTACAGAATCGATAACGAAAGACTGTTTAACAAATAACTAAACAAGACAAGTTACAGACACAAAACTGCACTAACAAACTCCCCCTTGTCTGTTGCTTGGTCTTCGTTCTTTGAGTCTTCAATCTTCAGTGTTGTTCGGACCATGAACTGCCCGCGTGTATTCCTCGGTAATAGCAATAACAAGCGACACGCTGAAATCGCAACGCTTGTTGCGCGTCTTTGTCTTCGTAAAAATGTCATGACGATATAACTTTTCAATGTCAGCCGCAGACATGTTAACGATCCACATCGGGTCTAACATTCTGAAATTTTCACGATTTCCATCAAAAACAATCACTGCCTCGTGCGTGTCAGAGTCATAACACCAAATCCTCATTTCTCCTAGAAAGTTCTGCGGCATCGGCATCAAGGGTATCTTATCCACAACTTTCGCTGGCTCATAAACAAGCTTATATCTGCCAGTGTTGGTTGCCAGATCGAGAGTAAACTTGATTTGCTGATAAATAGGGAACTGAGGCTTGTATGACTTGTCTTTCCAGCCAGACTTCTTGTTCATCTTTATCAGCCGTTCGAATAAAGTTGCACCATCAAAGTTTGAGCGATTTATAAGATCAATCTTGGTCAATGCTGCCACATCATAAAAAGGCAAAGATAGTATGCTCAGCAACGACCGGAAGTATTGAATTCCAAAGTCACGTTTGATTGCGACGCAATGTACTTCTTTGACGAACATCCAACATAGGATTCGTCCACTCGGCTTCGCTTTCTCGAACTGTAAGTAATCAACTTGAGCGACGGGCACAGGTTTGGAAACCTTGGATAAGAATTGTTGTCGCCATGAGGATAACGCATCTGTGGCATTTTCAGACGTATCACGGTTCTTTAAATGCTCATCAATTACTTCCACATTCTCTTTTAGCCATTCTTCATCAAAAGGGGCGAATTCAGTCCCGTCCTCACGCACATATGCAGACTTCTTCTCATTTCCTTCAAAAACAATCTCTTCAATGTTTTCAACATCAGTAGATTCTAGCTCACTAGGCATTCTATCAATCTCTGCATCATCAATCTCTCTCATAGCATGTAGAGCAAGCAATTGCTCATATGAAAGATCCTCGACAATTTCACCTTCTTCAAGAAATTCCCCAGTGATTGGATGAATAACCTGCAATGCAAGATCAGCACTGCTAGGAGCAGAAGATGTACCTTCAACCTGTTGAACTGTTCCAGAAGAGGTTCCTTGTGAAGATTCGATCACTGGCGGCTGAACAACAACGATTGCAGAAGATGTAGCGGCTGGCGGCTGCTCTGATGTAGTAGAAGGTTCAGGATTCCCTTGATCTTCAGGATCATCATCCCGTTTCTGCATAACTTCTTGTTGCTTACATCGATCATCCCACAGAGTAGCAACCCGCTTTTGAAGTATAGTGCTACTTCTCTCTATTTCTTCGTCTGCAGCTTTCAAACGTGCATTCTCAGCTTTGAGTGAATCAATCTCAGCTTGTTGGCGCTCTATCACAGTTTGCTGTTGATCAACAGTGGACTTCAACTTGTTAATTTCCACCAATTGACTGACCTGATCATTTTTTGTGATCCTGATAAATTCAGTTTGCCTCTGAATACGATCAGCAGCTGCTTCAAGTTGAGAGAATAGGAAGTTGTTCTTCTCGTCTAGAGACATTTCAAAGAATATCCTTTGACGTTCAGAACTAGGCTGAGAAGTAGTTGCTCTAATTGCAGCAGCCATTGACCTTTGTGGAACGGCCTGAGGGGTTACAGTTGGAGTTTCAGCAGCTGAAGATACCACAGGAGGTGGTTGAGTAGTTGTGGTTGGTGGTTCTGTCGACCTTGGAGGAGACGGTACCATTGTAGAAGCTTCTTCAGCTGTGAATCCAAAGTTTGGATCCATTGAAGCTTCCTGTATCGGCTCAGAAGGAATAGATTGTGGTGTAGACGATGAAGTACCAATGTTCTTTTTAGCTTTCTTCTTACGAAGGACAACCGTTTTCTTTTTCTGCACACGTTCAGCCTCCGTATCCGATGGAACATAATCAGAATCTGCTCGCTCATCTCCACCAGCACTACTAGCGCCAGGTGCACTAGCTGCTGTTGCTCCAGCATTACCACCATCACCATCACCACCTTCTTCATCATCATCACTATCAGATGAATCAGATGAATCGCGCTTTCACTTGAGCTTTTCTTTCATCCTCTTTGCTAACTCAGGCTCTTCATCATCTGACTGGCTGTCATTGTGACGCCATTTGTCATTATCAGGAGCCACGTATGCTTTGTTTGCTAGAGCACCAAACATCTTCCTTGGAGGATCAGATTCTTTATATTTCTTAGCTGAGTGACCCTTGAACAAGTTAAATGAATGATCTAACATAGTTTCAATCTTGAGAATGTCAGTGTCGGCTTTGGGTAGATCAGGATGTTGAGCATTCATGATCATTTGCATAAATCTCGGATACATCCAGAATTTCTTGCCGGTCGTCCGAGATCCAGTTCTTCTTAAATTGTCTTTCATGTATGCAAACAAGAACTATGATATGCTAAATGGCTTATTCAGCACAAGCACTACCATCAAACCGATGAGATCGAATCCAGTCATGTCATATCCTGCACGATTTTTTCCTAAACATTGAATGAGTACATGTAATAGGAACTTGTACCGCATAGGCAATGTAGCTTTGTTGATTTGCCCAGCAAAAATGTCAGCAGTACATTTCATCCTGAGCAGACATCCGCGCGTGCACATGATTGGTATAGAGAATGGCGCATCAGCAACGTCATGCAATTCCAAAACATTGTTGAGAATCTCTGGAGTGACATCCACATTCAGCTTATGAACCTGCCCTCGGATCACTTCCTTTCCATCAACTTCAATTATCTGAGCAGTATCCCAAAATGCTTCAATCAATGTCTTGTAAACCGGTGTCGAAAAAGTAACGGCTTTGTTTATTCTTGATTCCCGAATCCATTGCGTGATTTCTTTAAAATCGATAAACTTTCCTTCCGGATCAAGATGAGCAATCATATTATGTCGCGGCTCAGACATGATTTCTTCTTCGGTTTTGTTGGTTTTCTTTGTGGGGGCTTTGCGAGATTTCGGAGCCATTCTGTGTTTGACAAAATACGCGTAATGAGAACTAGGAATGGGACAAATTATAAAATACATATATTTATACATTGTTAGTGTGTATTTTGGACATTGACTATGTATAATTATATATACTTTATAAGGTTTCAAAGTTCACAGTTCACAAAAGTTTACAGTACACAAAATGTTAAGTGTTGAAAAGATGGTCCCTGTGACGAAATCAAAGACTAGTTATCCACATATGACGAAAACACTTGTGTTGGGCCTTAAACAGTTAGCCCAAACACCTGGGATGACGAAAACAGGTGATTTCGGGATTTCGGCAATTCGGGGATTTCGGCAAAACGAGTGATTTCGGCAAAGGGTAATTTAGGCAAAAAGTGATTTTGGTAAAAATTGATTTCGTCAAACATTAGGATTTCAGCAAAAGGGATTTTGGAAAAATTGATTTTGGCGAAATCTGATTTCGGCGACATCTGATTTTGGCAACAATTAGGGTTTTCGTCAATTGGGGGTTTTGTAAAAAAACCTGTTTTCGTCCTGTGAATCAACCCAACATCCAGATGATCTTGGTTAAATTCAAATGAAAACCCAGATGATTTCGGTTAATCAACACACCAAAAACTCACACCCTTTGTTTGATGTCGGTTACCCTTTTCAGACAAACAACAAGTTCTAACATATCCAATATACACACAACTATGAACAATACCAACTCCAAACCCCTGTTGTCAAAACCCAGACCCCTGTTTGGTAACCCGAATAATAAAAAAAAAACCAGTTAAGTCACTAACATTTACTCCTAAAAACTGTTACAATCAAACATATCATGTCATTGTCAAACAAGAAAATATAAGATCATAAGCAGATGAGCATATTGAATAAACAAACATCACATCGAGTTAATGAGGGTTTTAAAACAAAACAAAGATCAAAATCAGTGGGTTTAATTGGTTTAGATCAAGTTTCTTATGCATTTGTGCACCTTAGATTGTTAAAGTATCCAAGAAATCGAAAGAAAAATTGAAGTCGGTTGGGGGTTTTGGCAAAGAAGATGAATGAACAGTAGGTAGATCTTTTGAGAGTGATGGTTTGAAAAAGTGACATCAATAATGCACATGGGACCTTTTATAACCTGGTCCACTTTGACGAAAACACATAAGGCGATGAAATCGCTTTTAATTCGACGAAAACACTTGGGCTCAGTTATTTTGTTTTGGGCTTTTAACATTTTAGCCCAAAAGGATGATGAAAACAGTGGTGGTCCGACGAAAACACACATGATCGACGAAAACACATTTGGATCGACGAAAACACTTGGGCCCGCTGAAATTAACTCTGTTTTGGGCTTTTAACATTTAGCCCAAACATGGATGACGAAAACACTTGGAATCACATTTGTTGGACGAAATCGGTTTGGGCCGGTTTTGAAATTCGTTTTGGGCCGACGAAATCGGTTGGGGGTTTGGGCCGACGAATTCGCTTGGGCTTTAATCAATGAAAACCAAATTGTTAAGGGCTTTAAACAAACTTTGAACACTTGTATGATGAAAACCATTTGTTTGGGCTTTGAACAATTTGTTGGGGCCGATGGAATCAGTTAAGGGCCAATTAAAACCAATTTGTTTTGGCTTTAAACAATTAGTCCAAACATCTTATATGACGAAAACACTTTATTTCCGAATTTCAGAAACACTTTGTTTTTGTTGATCAGTTAAACCAGATTTTCATTTACAATCAAACTTTGAACATTTTTAAACAACGTTTTGGCTTTGTTAGAACAACCAACTGCAAAAAGGGCATTTTTATGAAGTAGAAAACACAAACGAGTCAGTTTCAGGCTTTTCGGCATAAAACTTCGAGTTACCAACATCGGCTAATCAAAACAAGTTTTACGAATTACACTACAACATAAATTAAAGTGCAGTAAACTAACGAAAGACAATAAGATAAAGAATTTGTACAATGAACAATCTTTTTGCGAGTTCCAAGGTAAGAGAATCATTACCAGCTTACGGTCTTTGTCAAAACGGTTTCTGATTTCTGTTTAAAGCTTTAGATAAGTATTCTACCACAATTATCGGTATAGTTGTCCACCTAAGCTCAACTTATCAGATGTAATCATAATTAGGAGATATGATTTACGGTAAGAATTATACTTACTTGTCGGTGTTCATCCACTCACTACACATTCCCGTATCAAGGTATGCACGAGAGTTCATCTTACCGGTGAGTATACTGCTTATCATCCGTTTGACCGTATAAAAGATGTGAGAAACTCACTTATTTGATTGAAAACAAGTCCTATGTGATAGAATCACTTATTGATGAGGAACTTGATTTTCAGATGCATGAAGGGCACAAGAGCAAGTCCGTGAACAGGTCAGTACTTTCGTACAGCAAAGAGACGAACTTGACTCCCGGTTAAATGTGATATATTATCACTTGTTTGTTTGGACATGTGATTGTTGATCACTTATTGAGGTCGAATGCAATATGTACACGTATGTATAGTATCATGGAAGATCTAGACTTCGTCTCCGTTTGTTTTGGTTTGATACAACCATGATACCCAGATGATAAGACAGCATAAAGACCGAATATCTCAGAACCTCGGCAATCAATCAAACGAAATTTCGGTACTAAGACCATATGCCAAGGAATGGTTCCCACCTGACTTGAAGTCTGTTAGGTTTATATCATCCTGCACATTTTAGTCTGATTGTGAGCCTACCGATACATCGTTAGTAAAGCTACTTATCATTTTTCAATTTTTCTTTTTCTTTTGACCATATTGACAGACCACACCAGTGTATATCATCACTTTCCCTTCTTTTCTCCAAGAAACTCATTTTTGATTTTCTATTGTTTTTGAATTTTTTATTTTTCAAATTTAAAGACAGAAAGTAAACGACATATTTTTGGATTTTTTTGATTTTTTCACATGTTTTTGTATTTTCTGAAATTTCTCCCCCTAAAATGCGAAAAGATAAGTAAATTGAAAATCTTTTTGGATTTTTGACGCTTAAGAAAATATTTACAAAAACGATCAGCCGACAGAAGTTTACTCATGTTTCACCTTAATACCATTGACCAACAAAAGATAGTCAAAACGAGATTTGTCAAAAGCTTTTGTAAACAGGTCAGCACGCTGTTCATCAGTGTGGATTTTAACAACATCGATTAATCTTTTGTCAAAACAATCACGTATGAAGTGATACTTAATTTCGATGTGCTTGGTCTTGGAGTGTTGGACAGGATTTCTAGTGATAGATAAAGCAGCATTATTATCAACAAAAATAGAGGTAGATAGGAATTCAAAACCGTAGTCGTGCATTTGTTGCTGAATCCACAAAACTTGAGAGCAACAACTTGAGGCAGCAATGTATTCAGCTTCACAAGTTGATGTAGCGACACAAGTTTGCTTCTTGCACTGCCACGTGACTAAGCGACTTCCTAAGAATTGACATCCAGCCGTTGTTGATTTCCCATCTATTTTGCATCCGCCGAAATCTGAATCACTAAAAGCAACCAAGTCAAAGCCATCATCCTTAGGGTACCAGAGACCAGTGTCCGGGCAACCCTTCAGATAGTGAAAAATCCTTTTAACAGCTCCAAGATGAGATGCTTTTGGGTTGGCTTGATATCTTGCAAGCTGGCACGTTGGATACATGATGTCAGGCCTCGATGCTATGAGATACATGAGAGATCCGATCATAGCGCGATAATAAGAAGAGTTGACACTTTCACCCTTCAAGTCTGAAGTAATTCCGTGATTAGTCGGAAGTGGGGTACCAGTGGGCGTTGCTTCAGACATCTGGAATCGGCTCAAGATGTCACCAACATATTTAGTCTGATGGATGAATATCCCAGACTCAGTTTGTTGAACTTGTAGGCCCAAAAAGAAATTCATCTCTCCCATTGCGCTCATTTCAAACTTTTCCTGCATAACACGTTCAAATTGCCTGCATAAAGTATCATTAGTAGAACCAAAAATGATATCATCAACGTATACCTGTACCAACAAAAGATCTCCATCCTGTTCCTTGATGAAAAGAGTACAGTCGATAAGACCCCAGCGAAAACCGTTCTCCAGCAGATAAGTAGATAAGGTTGCATACCAAGCCCTCGGTGCTTGATGTAATCCGTAGAGAGCTTTGTTGAGCAACCAAACCCGATCGGGATGGATAGGATCTTCGAAACCTGGAGGTTGTTCGACATACACCTCTTCTTCAACAATACCATGTAAGAATGCGCTTTTGACGTCCATCTGATAGACTTTGAATCCTTTAAAAGAAGCATAAGCTAGAAAGATACGAATAGCCTCCAGACGAGCAACCGGTGCATAAACCTCATTGTAATCAATGCCTTCAATTTGACGAAAGCCCTGAACAACCAATCTCGCCTTGTTGCGAATGACCACTCCACGATCATCCTTTTTGCACTTGTAAACCCAACGGGTGCCAATTTTCTTGTAGTTGTCGGGTTTTTCAACAAGTCTCCAAACACCCAGTTTCTGAAACTGTAGTAGTTCCTCTTGCATTGCTTCAACCCAAGAATTATCCTTTAAGGCTTCTTTCCAAGATTTCGGTTCTTCTTGTGAAACATAACAAGCGAAGGACCAATCATTTTGAAGACCAGATTCTCTAATGGCTGAATACAAACCAGCACTCTGGTTGTTTCTCAGCTAATTACGCGTCTGCACCCCTTGTTGGACATCTCCTATGATATTCTGCTGAGGATGGGTATCGTGAATCCTCATTTCAGGATTTTCAGGAACACGAGCATTAATACCCAAATTGTTAATATTAAGATCAACAATCAATTCCACACCGGGAATATGAGTGGAAGTGGATACATTCCCTTCAGCAGTATCAACATCCTGCACATGAGGAGTTTCAACAGAAGTACCCTGAACAGGAGCAACTGGAGCTGAAGTGCCTTCAGTTGCATCCAGATATTCATCATCTTCCGATGACTCATTGTACTCAGTAGCATCTTCAAATCCCTCATTTTGAACTGTGTTGTTAACCGAATTAGAACCTTGTGGATTAACAATAACAGGTCTAACCAATGGCGAGTCAGCAGCGTTGTCACTATCAAATAACATTCTAGCAGCTGCAGAATCTTCGTCAAAGGTTGGTAGATCAAAGGAGTTGAATAGCCCATCGTAGTCGAACATCCAAGGATCACCCGGAGCTCTAACAGGACTTGTATACCTTTGAACCCTTACTTCACTCCATAGCTCAATCTTTTTGGTAGCCAGATTCCAAACACGAAAATTCGGAGTAGCATATCCAAGGAAGAAACCCTCGATAGCTTTCGCTCCAAACTTTCCATCCGGCTCAATCATAGTGCATGGACCGCCAAAAGGTTCTAGAAAAGATAGATCCGGTTTCCTTTTCTGTAGAAGTTCGAAACAAGTTTTGCCATGTCTCTTAACTGTAAGAACTCAGTTTAATGTGTAGCAAGCGGTTGACACAGCCTCCCCCGAGAACTGAACAGGAAGCTCCGACTCTACCAACATCGTTCTTGCAGTTTCAATTATCGTCCGATTCTTCCTCTCCGCGACACCGTTTTGTTGTGGAGTGTATCGAGAACTGTATTCATGAAGAATGCCCTTAGAAGTACAGAACTCATCCATCAGACGGTTCTTGAACTCAGTTCCATTGTCGCTTCTGATCCTCTTAACTTTCAACGTGTAGAGATTTTCCAACATTGTAAGAAGATCCTTGAGGATGCCAGGAGTATCACTCTTGTGTGCCATAAAAGCTACCCAAGAAAATCTAGAATAATCATCAGTAACCACTAAACAATAAACATCCCCGAATGTTGTCTTGTGTCTCATAGGTCCAAAGAGGTCCATATGAAGACGTTCGAGAGGCATGCTAACCGTGTTGATTTTCTTCAGAGGGTGAGACTTCTTCGTTTGTTTCCCTTTCTGGCACGAAACACATATATCTTGTAGATGAAAACTTTTCACGGGCACGCCATTCACAAGATTGTTTTTCACCAAATGGTTCATTTTTCTTAAGTGAATGTGCCCCATTCTTATGTGCCAAGATATAGACTCCTTCTCCGTGGCTTTTGAGACAAAACATGTGACTTGTGCAGAAGTCGTAATCGCTTGGCTCATATCAAGAATATAAAGATCATTAACTCTTGGAGCCGATGAGAGAATCCATTCATCTGGAATTTTGAAACCAGGTTTCAGCACATAACAACCGGCATCATCAAAATGCACGGTGAACTTCTTGTCGCAGATTTGCGAAACACTGAGAAGATTGTGATCAATTTGACGAACATAATTGATCTTATCGAAACATACAACACCATTGGAGATCATTCCCTCTCCAGTGATGTATCCGCCTTTGTCACCAGCAAACGCGACATAGCCTCCTCTAATATTTCTCACATCATATAGAAGCCGTAAGTCACCTGTCATGTGCCTAGATGCTCTACTATCAACAATCCAATGACTATTAATAGTTCCTCCTGGAACACCCTGCACATATCATCAATGATCAGTTGAGGATGGGGACCCAAGCCTTAGTGGTCTTGGGTCGTCCCTGAGCATCACGAAATATGATCTCGATTTCTTGATGATTTTGTAACACAACACCTCCCCCTGAATTTTCACCCGTCTTAGGTTTCCAAATTTGATTTGTTTTACCAGATACAATTTTATGAACATATTTTAAAATTTATGGTTTTAAAAATTGTGAAGAACTTGGTTCCCTTTTGACCGTTTTGACTTCAGATTTTAAAGCCTTTTCAACAGCTTTGACGTTTTGACGTCGTTGTTTCGTTTCTTATTCCTTAACAGTTCTTTTATCATGTTTTGGTGAAACGGGACGACGTTGAGGTTGAACTTTTTCAGGTGGTGCTTTCTCAACAAATTTATCTTTTGGAGTGTTTGAGCAGTTCTTAATGATATGCCCAAACTCCCCACATTTAAAACATGTTCTCCTTTCCACAAACTTAGGAGAATCTGATCAAAAACAGATGTCGAATCCGTAGAACCCGAGGTACTCACTTTTTCATCACACCTGTTTGTATGTTGAGTGTAATTGTTTTGGCTATTACGCTTTAAAATCGTGACTTGTTGTACAAAATCGGTGTTTGACTTGTTTTCAAAAGTCTCAATTTTATCCGTACCCTTCGATTCTACAAATCTGACATTACTGTTTTTCTTCTGATAACGAGCTCCTTATGTTTCAAATTTAGATTGAGAAACATTAGGCTTTTGAGCTCTCTTTTCTGGTTGTTTACCCTTAGCAGCAATAGGTTGTTGCTTTGTTGGTGATTTTTTATTTCCAAATTGTCTCTTGATTTCAGCTTTTGGAATTGGGTCACATTGAGTTACAATGACTTCTGGAATTGTCTTTCCCAAAAACTTGTTTGTATTATCTTCAAAAACTTGATCAATCGAAGATGGATTGACATTTTTAATTGGAAAATCATGATCTGAATAGATTTTAGAATCACCAACCAAAGTGTACAACACATTATTACTCTTAACGGTAGACACAGATTCCTTTACTTCCTTGACAGGATTAATCACTTGTTTGGCAACTTGTTGCACAACAGGAATAGGAGGATCACAAAGAATATGATTCTCAATTGGAATTTCTATTCCCTTCTTTTTATCAAGTGATTCATCCTGGTCATTCACATCTGATTCATCATCCGACGAATCTTAGTCCTCAATGATTGGAGTACTTTGTTTCGTAGATGTTGAAGTTTCTGTTTTCTCAGATGATGTATTTAAAGAATTGTCCAATTTGAACCCTAGGCCAGTGATATCTTCCTCATAATCAAGAGGCACACTGGGCTCAAACCGTGGCATTTCATCTTCATCAGGCATATAGGTATAATTATGTCTCAAAGGGGGCGGACATTTCCTATTCCCAACACCTTTCTTGTTTCCCTTCAGTTGTTGAACGTCAATAATGTGATCGAGCACAAATCGGGAGTTAGAATAACTCTCCAACTTGAGCTTGATTGCATCATGCTCACATTTGGCAATGGCTAGTTCCTTTTTGGTTTCCTCAACTATGTTAATGTAATCATTAATACTGACTTGTTTATGGTAAACAGTTTTGGTCACTTCGGAAACACTTTTCTTTAAGGTTTCAATTACAGATTTAAACTCCTTTTCATTTCTAACCAGAGCCATATTTGCCTCTTTGCACTTAGACATTTCAATAACTAAACTTTGATTATGACTATGAAGCTTTTCAGATTCAAGCTTCAAGTCTGCACAGGAATTACAAACACTAGGAGCAGGAGTTTCAGAATTTAACTGACTCGTAGAGGCTGAGACATTTGCCATAAAGGCAGTTTGAAAAGAAAAAGATCCGTCTTCAGAAAAGAACTTCTCCATTTCTTTAGATGCTACAACAGCCTTCTTGATCAGAACTAATTTCTGACATTTCAACTCATCCGCTTCATTCAACAAGTCATCAAGATTAGAACTTGTTTCTTCCTTCACATCAGATTCAGAATGATAATCGCCCGACGTAGAACTTTCTTCATCAGAACTCCCGGTATAACCCGAACTGTCGTCACTTTCAGAAAATTCTTCCTTGTGAACGTGCTTGATGTGATTGATGATCTTTGCATAACACGCTGTTCCTCCTCCTCCTTGATCACCTTCCCCAAGTTGTATAGACCAATTACACCCTTCATTAGCTTGAACGGTCAATGCTCGATTGGTGTTTGATGGTCCAGACTGGTTAGGGTTATGATTGTTGTTCACCGCTACCATCCTTCTTTCATGATTGTCTTGATTGACATTGACATTTGAAGTACTCGTCTGATTTCTGAATGGGTTCTGATTGCCTTGTTTGCTTGGTCGGGTGCACTCACGTTTGAAGTGCCCCTTTTCGCCACAATTGAAACATGTAACCGCTTCTTTATCAAATCCGTACTTTGTATCCTATTTACTTTCCAAAGAACTTCTCCCTGTTCGAACCATAAAGTCCTTCGCCCTTCTAACAGCACTTGCGAATGCCCACTTTATATCCATCAACTCCATTTCATCACGGTTGATTTGTAGATAATCTTCATTGGTCAAACTAATATTTCCAATTTGACCTGCGACCAAACCGCAGTAAGCACTGACCATTGTATTAATGAGTTCCATATGTTCCTTTGCTACATCAATGCTAACGTTTGAGAGGTTTGATGTATCAACTTTGACTGTGTTAGGGTTTATGGGTGGAGGATTGTTGGTATAATGAGCTTGTTGTTGTTGTGGTTGGGCTTGTTGTTGTTGTGGTTGGGCTTGTTGTGGTGGGACAGGAATATAAGCACTCGGATCGAACTGAGGTTGAGTAGTGGCAACTGGAGGTGTAAACGGAATATAAGCACTACCAAATTGAGGTCTAGACTAAGCCTGAGCTTGAGCACTCAAATGCGCTGGCGGAAAATAGGCACTCGGATCGAAGACCGGAGGTGGAGCTGATTGTGGAAACGGAGAAGAGTTTGTATTTGATACAAACGCCGTTTGTAACTTTGGTTGTTGAACTGAACTGGAACTGGAACTGGCTAACTGGTTGAAACCTCCAAGATACATTTCCGAATTTCTTCATCATTCTTGTGTTCCAGCTTCTGAATGAATTCATAGACATTGACATTGGCAGCATCTAGAACACCCGTATGCTTTAAAAGCTCAATGTATGGGCTCCACTTTGGAGGTAGAGCATCAGCAAACCGTGCAACGATTTCCGTTTGAGTTGCAGTAACACCATAAGCAAACATTTCACTAATCAAATGATAAAAACATGTAGTCATATCATTTAGGGTTTCATTTTCCAAGAACTGAAATGATTCAAACTCTATCTTCAATAGATCATGGCGTGTCTTTCTAGTAGGTGCATTTCCTTCTCCTCTTGCTACCAAAGCATCCCATAATTTTTTTGCGTCGACACAGTAAGAGAATTGATGATAGATTTCTTTGTGACGCGCTTGTGTAAGAATAGCAAACGACTTTTTCGCTAAGTCATAGGCTTTCTTGTCATCTTCAAGCATATTAGTAAAACCCGCTGTAGTTGATGCTGCTTCTTCGAGGGCATTGTTGCGTGGAGTAATGAAGCACCTCCAAAGATCGGTGCTTTGCCCTTGAACGTATGTGGTGAAACGACCTTTCCATGTCGGAAATTCATTCATATGATTCAACTTTGGTGGGCGATTGTTGCTGCCCGTTTCGCTCTCGCTAAGCAAAAGATTCTGAATGTTTTGATTTTGATTTGATACAAAAGCCCATTGAGTTGCACTTATAGATTGTTGACCAAAAACATTCTTTACCCATGCTGCTGCAGAGGTTTGATCTTGACCTGGTCGTGGGTCCGTACTCCAATCCCACGGACTTGTACTACTCATATTTGATGTTAGAATGATAACACCTGGTCAAACACTTGAAAACATAAAGTTAGATACCTTTTGCAAGTCCTCGTTTAAAATTACAGTAATTTATGAATATCTGACGAAATCCAATAGTGATTTCGTCGAAGTTATGTGTGACGAAAACAGTTGATTTCGTTGACTTGAATTGGACGAAATCAGAAGGATTTCGTTGACTGCAATTAAAAAGAAAACAGGTGATTTCGTTGACTTGATTTGGACGAAATCACAAAGTTTTCGTTGACTGAAATTGAAGATGAAATCGGATTTCGTTGAAAGGTGATCTCGGCTGGAGAGAGGTGATTTCGGCTGAGAAGTGATTTCGCCAGTTGTTTTTCAGCTTGATATTGTTGACTGAACTGATTAGGACGAAATCAGAAGGATTTCGTTGATTGTGGTTACCAGCTATTAGATATTTTGCAAACCTTATCTTCTGACAATATCACAAGTTGGTGACAACAATTTCAACAAAGCATGGTTCTCTGTTTTCGAAGGTCACTTTTTCTCACCAACTAATCATCACAGTACACTAAATTTAAACACCTTGAATTAAATATTAATAAACAAAGTAAGTAGGAACTCCACAAAGATCAAACACAGAGATATGCAAATAATCAGTTTGAAGATTTCAAGAACACTTTCAAGAACACTTTGAAGATTATGAAATTTCCGAAAATGATTTTGCCTATATTTTCAACAAAAACCCAAATGTCAACATATATAGATGCAATATAACAGGTTTTCAATAAAACTATAGCAAAATAACACTTGTAAACACAGATTTTCAGCAGAATTTCACGAAAGAAAAATAAAATTTTTCAAGAACAACAATCTGAAAATAACAAGAACACACTTGTTTCAAACAACACAATGTTTTGTTTTAAACAAGGAAAAGAGCCATAGCTCTGATACCACTTGTAGGTCCGATTTTCTCGGAGGATCCGATACGTAACCTATCCTTGTTTATCACAAACACTATCACGGGTGCGGAATCCCCGTAACGGTGCAAACCAAATAATGTAAAGAGTATAACACGAACAGGTAATCAAAGATTCACTTAGATTAACAGGATGAGAACAAACTACAAACACATACACACAATGCTTGACGATAAACTCTCAGTTTCTCTCTATGCTCTCATAAACCTAACTGTAAAACATGCCAAGTATTTATACTGTCCTTGTACGAAAACACTATGGCCGAAATCAAAGAGTCATTTCGCCACTCATGTGCCTGATGAAATCCAAAGGGATTTCGTTGAAGTGATTGTTGATGAAAACACATGTGTTTTCATCAAAACCAAATAAGGACAAAATAAATAAGGCATAGATGGACAGTCAAGTATGATTACACAACCCCTAAACATAATGCACACTAGCATTAGGTTAAGATACAAATACAAAGACAAATTGTCATACCAAGTAGGATAGGAGGATATCCGACTAGGTAGACACGACGGAACGTACAGACTCGATAACGAAAGACTGTTTAACATACAACTAAACAAGACAAGTTACAGACACAAAACTGCACTAACAAATCCGAGATTATTAAATTTTACCAACTTTAACAATCATCAGTGATTTATATCAAATTATCAATGTTACGTGAATTCTATGTGATAGATAACATCTTGGTTGTTCTACAAAAGTTTTCGAATAAACAACTTTGAACGTGATTATCCTTTACTTTTGTTTTTTCAACACATACGATCAACCTTAGTATCAATAAATTTTGAGCTGAACTTTTTATGTCAAATTGATTGTTAGATCGAATTTGACTGTCCTCGCTCTGATACCAATTGTTAGGATCTGAGGCTGTTATGATTGTGTTTATTTGTCATAATTGTACAGATGAATGAAAGAAAAATGAGATTTGATGCAGCGGAAATGGAAACAAACTTTGTAAACACAATCAAAGGGAAAATAGTTTTTCATAAACACATGCTTCTCCTTAGTCGAAAGATTCAAATCAAAAAATTACATACATGTTTACATACTAAACTCCCCCTCAGCATGAGCTCAATGGCTGATCGTACAAGATGACAGGACTGAAGGAGAAAACTCCTTAAATAGAACAGTATAGACTGTTCTATTTATAGTACATATCAAACCACTGAAGCATCTTTGCTGACGTCACCATGAAAGTGACATATAACAAACTAACTAACTTTAACCACTGATTCTACAACTACTGACCATACAAACACTGATTACATTCTAAACACTGATATATAAACATTGATTCTTCATTCCACTGTTGTAGTCTAACCACTGATGTTAACCATCAGTGCTTTCCTCAAAGGTTGATCAAACCTTGAATGGGCAGTGCTTTGATACTCCAACAGTGCTTGGATTCCATCAGTAGATTGAGCTTCAGTCTTTAATCTTCATCAGTACTTTAGTAACAGTTTTTTCTATTGAACAGTGCTTTGAAGTCGGTCAGTTGTTAGATAACCACTGTCAAGGGGAAAGCTTTAGTGCAAACAACTGCTTATTCTGGATCCACTGTTCTGACCCAGTTTTGGCTTTTATCATCTGTTCCTCTGGTAGGGTTCAATCCCAACAAGTACACACATTTTTCTATAGGGATAAACCCTATTTTATTAATAAAAACATCTCTTTGTTCAGATAACTATTATTGCCACTTTTTCCAAGCCTTCAGTGCTGTCCAACTGGCTTCTATTTAGCTTTCACATTTTGTTACCTGAAACGTGTTTAAAAATATTTTGTCAGTGGTAAATACTGGTGAGTGAATCCCAGTTTAATCAAGAAGAATTTTATCTTTTAACAGTATTGAGAGCTATTACAATGTTTATTTCTACACAATTACTCATTTAGTACTGTCAATCCTGACTGGTGGGTCATATTACACATTGGCTAACTCTTTGTGCAATGGTAACGTGTTCCACAATTTGTATACAAAACCCCACCATACCGGCAGTAATTGAAGAACTACAAAGACTCAATCACTGCTAATCACAATGTAAATTATTTAAGGTTTTGTAAAACAGTTTACAAAAGGAGATTACTTGCATTGCTGTCTTAGGGTTTTCCTTATGGGTTTCCTGGTAATTATCTATTAAATACACAAATGTACATGCGTTAGTATAATAACCCAATATTTACATTAGTAATACCCTCCCCGAGACGGCATTCCAACGACTACGTCGGGCAGAACCACGACAGCCGTTACGGAACCCTGGATCAATCGGGCAGCGTATCTAATACGTAACCGAGGTTATAATACTTACAACGGGGCAGAACTTCGTTATTTAGGGGGATATTATACCCGAGAATTACTTTAATTATGCAGAAATTCGAGAGAGGAAAAGTGTGTGAGCGATTTGAGACTGAAGGCTGATGCCTTCTATTTATAGGGCCTGATTTCAGGTCCCTCGCGGCCCACGAAGGATGTAGCTAAGGGCTACGCGGCCTGCGACGTAGGGTAAGTAGGCCCTAGCTGATCCGGGTCATCACACTAGGCTCGACGTGTGGCTGCCACGTGGCAGCTCAGGGTTTTGCCTTGTTGACGAGTGCTCGCGGCCCGCGTAAGACCAAGCTTAGGTCTTCGCGACCCGCCACAGATTGATAAAATTTGTTTTTAATTAATTTTTAATAAAATAAAGGTATTCGATGCCTGTTTTCGTATCTGAGGTGTTATTTTAGGACTTATAGGGACATTTTAAAATATATTAAGGGTGTCGGAATATTTTGGAGGGTTGTTATACATGTCCACAAGTTCGGACAAAACAATACATAACTTTATCCGAATTTGTCAAGACATAAGTTCGGACCCTTTAGACTCACTTCCATCCGAATTTAATCAATAACGTTTACTTGGGCTTTGACTTTGTTACACAGAACTGATAAAGCACAGTTACCATGCACTTACAGACTCCCCCTTATCTGTTGCTATCAGTTCTGTTTGGCATCGATAATCTTCAATCACCGGATACTGTGCTTACAAAACATAATTGGACAAACGACGGGGATGAAAATGACAGTTAACTCAAATAAAAATGTACAATGACTTTTTTACCCCTCATTAAACAGACAAAATTAACGGACGTTGACTTTTTGGAGTAAAGTAGCATATTTCAAGAATGATAGGGATGCAAATTGTGCAAATTTGAAATTTGGTATGGACTGCCATAATTGGACAAACCACAAGTACAAAAATGACTATTATCATTTTTGTTTCTCTGCATTTTGTGTTTAGGCTTTTTCCAATTTTACTTCTTGTATTGTAGGTAGTACCATAATATATAGTATTCCAAATATCTAGGACGTGGGTTGATTTCTTTGATATATGTATCCAACGAAAGTTTGAAGAGAGATGGTGAATTTTATGTTTGAATTGAAAATATTATGTTTTGTGTTACCGGGATTTCCAAAGCTAACTCAGTTGTCGCAAGATTGAGCGGTGTTCTTTGGATCCTAAATTGATATTAGTGGTGAATTTGTTTTCAGTATTAACGTGGGCATCCCTGTCGTTTGTTTGTGGGGTGTGCCTATATCACAAACAAACTTTAGATCTATCTGTTTCTACCTTTTATTATTTGATTTATGTTTTTATAGCCCTTATCGTAGCCGAGTGTATAACACTCTATTTCTTTGATTTCTCATCATCAATTTGCAATTTATTTTCAATATATCAATCGCTAGTTATAGGCAATCGCGGAATACATACATCATAACCACCATAAGTGGGGAAACCCCTGTTAGATCCACACATGCATGTTTTCCTCCTACCCATCCTAAGACTAGAATGTCGGCTGGTCGAAGGGTAGATGATGTGTGCAAAATGCAACATATAAATTACATCAATTGTGGCATAAAACTAACCCTTTTTTAGTACTAATGTTAGAAAAAGTGTGCTTTTGTCTTCCTTTTGTATTTTCAGGATTAAATGAGCTCAAATTAACAAAAGAAGCAAAAAGGCAGCTAAATCTAACATAAATACAAGAAAAGGAATAAACGTGGCATGCCGGACCTCCCCGAAAGCATCTTCCCAAGAAAAACAAGAGATCAGGAGGCTGAACACGCCCCGTGCTCAATGAGCACGGGGGCGTGCCCAAGTGTCAGCATAAAAGACAAAGTTGTAGAAGCTTCCATCACCCACCACGGGGCCGTGCTCAGCGGACACGGGGCCGTGGTCAACTATAAGATTCGCAGAATCCAGGCAAATCTTGATAGTACAGATATGCTTCTGCACACGGGGTCGTGCCCAGCGGACACGGGGCCGTGGTCAACTAATAAAGACAAGAGCAATTAATGAAGACAGAGAAGGATGTGGACACGGGGTCGTGCCCAGCGGACACGGGGCCGTGCCCGAGCTTCTGTTCAGCCTATAAATAGGAGTGCTTGGTTCAAGCTCAAACCATCCCTTGGCACACCACCTCTCTCACACTTCACCCACCACCCACCACCACCATAACACCATCATCCACCACCATCATCCATTGTCCATCATAGAGTGTGTGAGTCGTCTCGGGATCCAAGATTGATCGTAAGAGTTCTTGACAATCAAGGCCATGTTTGCCTAAGTCTCTTACATCACTTGGTGAAGACAAAGTGTCTAGTGTAATACTTTTTATTTTTAATCTTTTCGCACTTTTTAATTGGTTATGTATTAATGACTTTAATAACTAGTTTCTTATGTTGAAGGTGATTTTTCCTTATCGTTTGTCTGTGGTGTCTTGGCATTATTTTACTGTCTATATAAAATAAAAGATTTTCACCATTCATATCTCCACGGTCTATATGGAGGTATGTTGGCTACCTGGTCGGGGGTTAAGGGAACGGTTTGGTAAAAGTCTTGCCATTGTTCAGTGTATAGATCCTGCAAAGGACCTGGGTCAAATTTAGTAGGACCTCCTTCAATACTTAACGGTATTGGATGGTGGGGGTCCAAACTCTTTGATCCCCTAATAAGTTAAACTACTATTGAAACTTTAACCCGGCTACCTAGGACTGTATCCCTGCTGACTCAGACTACTTAGCCGAGGGCAACGTCGCCTTCAAAAGAGGGGCCTACCACATTATGAATTAATAACTTAATTAATTATCTTTAAATAATCCGACCCTTTAGGATTGTATCCTTGCTGACTCAAACTACTGGGTTGAGGGTAACGTCACCTCCAAAAGAGGGGCCTACTACAATAACTAAGATAATCTCTTAATAAAGTGCAAAAGTGCGGAAATAATCAAAGGTTACACGAAACACGAGTCAGAGCCAAGTGATTCATCTTGTCTATCTGTTTTTATTTTTTATTTTTATTCTCAGCATTTTAGTTAGTTTTTATTTTCTTAGTTTAAAACATTTTTCTAAACTTTTGATTTGATTAGACGTTGAGGATAAACCGGTACTAAAAGCTCTTGTGTCCTTGGACGACCTCGGTATCTTACCAACACTATACTACGCTCACGATGGGTGCACTTGCCCATATGTGTGTTTAGTGTTAGTAAATATCGTGTTTTATAAATTTAAAACTTGGCTAAAGAAAGTGTAAAAAGGCTTAAAATATACTTAAACTTATATACACACTTCACACGTATCAAGTTTTTGGCGCCGTTGCCGGGGACACAAGGATTTTAAGAAAGTTAGGAATCAACGGCCTAATCGTTTTTTCTTATTTTTCTATTTTTTAGGATTTTTCTTAGTTTTTCAGTTTCTGCAGAGCTCAGCACGGGTCGTGCCTGGTCGGACACGGGTCGTGCCCAGCATTATCACTGGCTGTTTTTATTTTCCGAGTTACAGAGAGCATGGGGCAGTGTCGGTGCAACACGGGGCCGTGTCCAACTCCCAGTAACAGGGATCCGAAAAACAATCGCTGTACCTCCGACCACGGGCCGTGTTCACTGAACACGGGGCCGTGGTGAACCTTCTGACCAACGTTCTTTTCTGTTTTTGTTGCAGGACTTGGAACCCAGGAGCCACATTTGAACTTCCTACGTAGTGCATGAGCTCCAGTTCTAGTAGAGACATAAAAGAACCTTTCGAAGAACCCGAACGCTTTCTCAGAAAAAGACTTAAAGCTAAAAACCAAGAGAAAGTTTCGGGGGACCCACTTCCAATGGCGGACCAACGTACCCTCATGGATTACCTACGGCCCACGGTAGGTAATCTAGGCGCCGCTATCAATGCACCAAATGTCGAAGCCAATAACTTCGAACTTTGGCCGCATTTGATACAAATGCTTCAAAACTCTGCAACTTTTCATGGGCTTGCGGACGAGGATCCCCATCTATATATTACTAATTTCTTAGAAGTATGTGATACCTTTCGGATCAATGGAGCATCGAACGACGCCATCCGCCTTCGAATGTTTCCATTTTCACTAAAAGACCGAGCTAAGGATTGGCTTAACACCCTCCCAGTTGGATCGGTAAACACCTGGGATGAACTAGCCCAAAAGTTTCTATATAAGTATTTCCCTCCTGCTAAAACGGCTAAATTAATGACTGAAATTAATACATATTCTCAAGAGGATGGGGAGTCCTTATATGAAACTTGGGAAAGGTTAAAGGAGCTACTAAGAAAGTGTCCTCATCACGGTCTTGCGGTATGGCAACAAGTATCCACTTTCTACAATGGGTTGTTGCCACACACAAGACAAACACTTGATTCTAGCTCCGGGGGACTTCTAGGTAATCGTCGCCCAAATGAAATATATAATCAAATTGAGGAAATTGCTCAAACCAATTTTCAGTGGGACACTCCTCGAGGTAATAAATCTATTGCCCCGGGCGCCCATAAGGTTGATGAAAGCACTTCTTTTCAAGCCCAAATCGAGGCCCTCTCTTCAAAAATCAAAAAGTTAGAAATGGCAAAAACGGCCTCGGTTATGGCTTGTGAGGGGTGTGGTGGACCACATGAAAATTGGAGTTGTATGAAAGAAGTAGACGATCAAATAGAAACGGTAAACTACATTGATAATAGACCTAGGCCGTCGGGTCCACCAACGGGTACCTACAACCAAGGATGGCGTAACCACCCTAACCTTGGTTGGAGAGATCCCGGCAATAGTAGTAACCAACAAAACCAACGAACTAACTTTCAACAACCACAAAACTTTTCTCAACAACAAGGTGGACGAGAAAGGCTCGAAGATACTGTATCTCGCCTCATCTCCGACACCGAAAAGAAAAACTCGGACCGATTTCAGCAATTGGAATCGGATTTTAGAAATCAACAAGCTAGCATTCAAAACATTGAAAAACAATTAAATCAAATAGCTCAAAATTTCTCCGAGAGACCACAAGGCGCGTTACCAAGCAATACCGAAACCAACCCAAAAGCGCAAGTACATCTCATCACATTAAGAAACCGAACCGTGGGTCCCGAGGAGGCACCATTACCGCCGGTTGAAGGAAGCCAATCCAGCCAAACCACGACTCCACTCGCACCACAACCAGAAAAGGCTTTTCCACCAAATCAAGAGCCCACCAAGAAGACTCCTCCGGTTCCATACCCCGGTCGGTTAAATCGTCAAAAGACCGATGAGCAATTCGCAAAGTTCAAAAATTTACTAAAACAATTGCATGTTAATATTCCTTTTATCGAGGTCCTAACCCAAATGCCTAAATATGCAAAATTTATGAGGGACTTCCTCACTCACAAAAGGAAAATTGAATCATTGCAATTAGTTAACTTAGGCGAAGAATGCTCCACCTTAGTACTCAACAAACTCCCACAAAAGAAAATTGATCCCGGAAGCTTCACGATTCCTTGCTCAATTGGGGAATCCCCCATTCGTAATGCACTAGCCGATCTTGGGGCTAGCATTAACCTCATGCCCACATCAATGTTCAAATGACTCAGCCTAGGAACAACGAGCCCTACAAAGATGAGCATACAACTCGCCGACAGACCCGTCAAATTTCCACAAGGTGTCGCCGAAAATCTATTGGTCAAAGTTGACAATTTCGTTTTCCCGGTCGACTTTGTCATCCTAGACATGGAGGAGGATGCAGATGTTCCTCTCATCCTCGGGAGGCCATTTCTAGCCACCGCCCAAGCGGTGGTGGATATGAATGACGGAACACTAACATTGAAGTTTGGGGACGAGGAAGTGAAGTTTGGAGTTGGGAAAAGAGTAGAAGATGAAGACCCGATCAACTACATGAAGGTCATAGACTCAAGCTTAGATGACGCTCTCCGACAGTGTAGCACGGGATGCAAAACATCCCACTTGAGTAACATATGACCAGGCTTTGGGTCTAGCCAAGGACCTTATAAACGTGGCGCACCACGGAGGCATTCTGCGGAACTATCCTTAGTTTAGTTTAGATTAATCTTTATGTTTTCTAGTTAGTTTTAATTTTCAGGAATAAAACACACTCGAGATGGCAAAGGATACAAGGGAAACTTAAACCAGCACCCCATGCAGGAAAACAGGGCCATCCGACAACTTTCTTCATTACAGTAGGCTCAGCACGGGCACACGGCCCCGTGCTGCACAGTCTGCAGAAATGACCCAGTTCAGGTAAACTGGACACGGGCCATGTTCACCCAACACGCCCCCGTGTCCAGGCTTCTGTTTCTTTTGTTTAATTTTCGTTACTGGCACTTAAACACGGGGCCGTGCCCGGACAACACGGGGCCGTGTCCAGCGCCCAGTAATACAACTTTTTGCTTGATTCACACCTTTTACACATTCAATCAACCTAAAAAATTATTTTTGGAACACATTGAGGACAATGTGTAATTTAAGTGTGGGGGGGGGGGGGGGGATGCTAAAACCTTGAATCTTGCAAGTCCTAATAACAAGCCTTACACAAAACTCTATTGGAACCGCTAATCACCCCAAATTTTTTTCAAAAAATTTTCAATTTTTTTTACTTGTCTAGGTTTAATTTGGGAATTTCAAAATTCTAAAAAGGTTATATTTTTACAAATTTACAAACGATAGCGTCGTGATAAAAAGAACCAACATAAGAAAATTATGAAAAGGCATGGCAAGCTTAGTTAAAATTAAATTATATATACTTGATCGCATAAAAACCCATTCCCACAAAAGTGAGTTTTGAGCCTTTATTGAGCATACAAATACATATCTTTAAATTAAATGCTCATTTTTCGTTTCTTGTGTGAATAGCTGCTTGGTTCTTACAACTCTAGAACTTGCCACTACGATGCATTCCCGGTCCTTACCAACTTAAACCCGAGTAAGTAAATGATGGAGGCATTAGGACTAACCCTTTTTATTTCTACACCATTATTTTTCTTTTTTTTTTACCACCTACCTAAAATCCCCCTAGTTAACCCCTTTGAGCCTAAACCTTTTCATTTCATAACCCAAACCAAACACCCTTTCACCCACCAAAACCTTTTTATTTTTAACCCTTTGTTTTAGTAACAAGTTCGGTTTTTCATATGACTTTCAAAAAAAAAAATGTTGATGATGAAGCAAAAAAGAAATAAACAAGCAAGTTCATCAAAAATAACTTTGTTTGAATTATGGCTTCATCAAAATAAAAAGTTGAAAAATATAGAAAGTCTTACGAAAACCGATGTTTTTTACGCTTTTTCGCCCTTTTCTACTAACCACTAACCCAACCACCTACCTTTAACCCAAGCCTAACCCTTCACCCAAAAAGTCCTCTTGATATTTACAAAGGTACATAGTTAAAAAAGGAGGAGGATTGATTGCTTGGCAAGCCTATGGTAGGAGTAAGTTCCATGCCGCTCTCGAGTGATTCACTAAAATACATCTTCGGCCGAGTGTTGAGTGATCCCCCGTGAGGTATGTGAACTTATATATAAATAAAATTTTAAAGAGGCATGTTATGCCCTAATAAGTAATTTATCTTATGAAAAGTTTTAAATAAATCATGGCGAATAGGATTGTAAATAAATAAAAATAAAACGTAATAAAGAATCTTGGAGATCCCGACACTCTATGACAAGCCCAAAAACCTTCTCTTCTACCCATTCCATTTTGGAGTGTAAAGCCATATTATAAAGAGTTTTGCTTGAGGACAAGCAAAGATTCAAGTGTGGGAGTATTTGATGTGTGCAAAATGCAACATATAAATTACATCAATTGTGGCATAAAACTAACCCTTTTTTAGTACTAATGTTGGAAAAAGTGTGCTTTTGTCTTCCTTTTGTATTTTCAGGATTAAATGAGCTCAAATTAACAAAAGAAGCAAAAAGGCAGCTAAATCTAACATAAATACAAGAAAAGGAATAAACGTGGCATGCCCGACCTCCCCGAAAGCATCTTCCCAAGCAAAACAAGAGATCAGAAGGCTGAACACGCCCCGTGCTCAATGAGCACGGGGGCGTGCCCAAGTGTCAGCATAAAAGACAAAGTTATAGAAGCTTCCATCGCCCACCACCGGGCCGTGCTCAGCGGACACGGGGCCATGGTCAACTATAAGATTCGCAGAATCCAGGCAAATCTTGATAGTACAGATATGCTTCTGCACAGGGGGTCGTGCCCAGCGGACACGAGGCCGTGGTCAACTAATAAAGACAAGAGCAAATTATGAAGACAGAGAAGGATGTGGACACGGGGCCGTGCCCAGCGGACACGGGGCCGTGCCCAAGCTTCTGTTCAGCCTATAAATAGGAGTGCTTGGTTCAAGCTCAAACCATCCCTTGGCAGACCACCTCTCTCACACTTCACCCACCACCCACCACCACCATAACACCATCATCCACCACCATCATCCATTGTCCATCATAGAGTGTGTGAGTCATCTCGGGATCCAAGATTGATCGTAAGAGTTCTTGACAATCAAGGTCAAGTTTGCCTAAGTCTCTTACATCACTTTGTGAAGACAAAGTGTCTAGTGTAATACTTTTTATTTTTAATCTTTTCGCACTTTTTAATTGGTTATGTATTATAATGACTTTAATAACTAGTTTCTTATGTTGAAGGTGATTTTTCCTTATCGTTTGTCCGTGGTGTCTTGGCATTATTTTACTGTCTATATAAAATAAAAGATTTTCACCATTCATATCTCCACGGTCTATATGGAGGTATGTTGGCTACCTGGTCGGGGGTTAAGGGAACTGTTTGGTAAAAGTCTTGCCATTGTTCAGTGTATAGATCCTGCAAAGGACCTGGGTCAAATTTAGTAGGACCTCCTTCAATACTTAACGGTATTGGATGGCGGGGGTCCAAACTCTTTGATCCCCTCATATGTTAAACTACTATTGAAACTTTAACCCGGCTACTTAGGACTGTATCCCTGCTGACTCAGACTACTTAGCCGAGGGTAACGTCGCCTTCAAAAGAGGGGCCTACCACATTATGCATTAATAACTTAATTAATTATCTTTCAATAATCCGACCCTTTAGGATTGTATCCCTGCTGACTCAAACTACTGGGTTGAGGGTAACGTCACCTCCAAAAGAGGGGCCTACTACAATAACTAAGATAATCTCTTAATAAAGTGCAAAAGTGCGGAAATAATCAAAGGTTACACTAAACACGAGTCGGAGCCAAGTGATTCATCTTGTCTATCTGTTTTTATTTTTTATTTTTATTCTCAGCATTTTAGTTAGTTTTTATTTTCTTAGTCTAAAACATTTTTCTAAACTTTTGATTTGATTAGACGTTGAGGATAAACCGGTACTAAAAGCTCTTGTGTCCTTGGACAACCTCGGTATCTTACCAACACTATACTACGCTCACGATGGGTGCACTTGCCCATATGTGTGTTTAGTGTTAGTAAATATCATGTTTTATAAATTTAAAACTTGGCTAAAGAAAGTGTAAAAGGGCTTAAAATATACTTAAACTTATATACACACTTCACACGCATCAGTAGATCTCCATTCCAACGGGTCAGTTAATATCCATTTATCCTATTATAATATTATCTAATAATATCTCACCACATGATGATGCACCAAGTCATGATCTTTTTTAATTTATGGTTTTTCAACGATCATTTGTTGATCAGTTCTGTTTGAATATAATGGAAAACATAAATAACATACCTGTTATAGCAAACAGGCCAGCAGAGAATCCAGTCAGAGATGCAGCCATTGAGTTCGACATACTTGTCAGGATGATCTGGTTCCTCCTTGGGGTGTAATGTTATGATGGTGATGAAACCAAAACAAGGGAAGGATTCGGTTGGTTTCATTTATCATATATAATGGCTACAAGATTAAATATTATATACACCCAAGATTAAGGATTCGGTGATTATAATGGCTACAAGATTAAATATTATAATAATTATATATTTAATCTCACATTCTCCCACTTAGCTGAGTAATCATTTATCATGAGTATTAGATGAGCCTGGCCAGGAGTTAACACTCATTTTAGCCTTAAACCAAGAACTATAGCAGAGAAATACAACCGTTGAATCATCATTCGACTCAGGACCCCCATTAGTCATACTATAGCCTTAATTTAAAACCTAATAGTTAATATCAAAATACGCATAAGCCCTTTAGCGTCTGATTTGTATTTATATTTGTCTATATGTCATTACACCGGCAGAACATATGTTAGAGACATACAAAATCAAACTAAGGAAATTTCATTAATTAAAACATAAGCTAGTACAATATGCCATTAAATAAGGTCTTTAGTAAGTCCCATATTCGATACATGTTCTTCGAAAACTTTAGGTGGGAGACCTTTAGTCATCGGATCCGCAAGCATATCTTTAGTACTAATATACTCAATACAAAGATTATTTTCCTCAACTCGTTCACGTACGAACAAATATTTTGTATCGAGATATAAACCAGCTCCAGTCGAACTGTTACTATTCGAGAAACTAACGGCAGCTGAGTTATCACAGTAAAGCTTCAGTGGTCTAGAAATGGAATTAACGATTTTGAGTCCAGTGATCAGATTTCTAAGAAACATTCCATGACAGGTTGCGTTGTAAACAAAAATGTATTCTGCCATCATTGTGGAAGTTGTGGTTAACTGTTGTTTATGACTCTTCTGTCACACCCCGACCACGTAAAACAACAAAACATGGCGGAAACGTCAGGGAGTGTTGTAACAGAATCATTGTTTCACAACCATGGATTAAACAATTTCGTTTTATTTAATTAAATGTATTACATTACATTGGAAATAGAAACAAAACATGAACAGATAGACTTTTATTGTTATTAAGTCGCTAAGGCCTCGTCCATTCCTATGTGAGCATGCATCAATATCATCATCAAATCTCATCAACTATGGTACCTGAAACACATGTGAAAATACGTCAGCATCAAAATGCCGGCGAGTACATAGGTTTTATGTGAGTGTCAGATTCATGGCTCGTTTTACATGTTGCAATACTTATTTAGAAAAAACCTTAATTTGAATAGTATAGTATTGCGACATAATTATCCAACTCAAATCAAGTTGGATATGATTTATAAAATTTTGTAGCCATGATTCTTAACTCCAAAACATTTTTGTTTTATTAAATCAAATCGTAAAACATCTCGTAGAAACTCGTTAATAAGACTCGTATGGTTTATATTATTCAGAAAACATAATTGTGTGACATTGTTTCAAAATCGTTTACCCAAGTGATCTAATAACGCAACGATATATAATGTGTTAAAAGCACTTATATATAGGAAGTACCAGCGGCGTATCCACCATGCTTTTAACACATTACATCCGCCCCGTTACCTAATCACTTCCCTAACCCAATGGCTCAAACAGTTACAAAGGGTTCACATAAATCAAATGGTTACAAACGGTTCACATAAATCCAACGATTTCAAATGGTTTACATACATCAAATGGTTACAAATGGTTCACATACATCCAATGATTTCTAATGGTTCACATACATCTAATGATTTCAAATGGTTCAAAATGTAAAACAATTGTGCTAGCGTGTTAAGTGAACATACATAGCAAGACATAATGAAATCATGTACTAATAGTGTACTAATGAACATAGCAAGTATATGATATGAAAACATGGAAAGCATGAAAATAACAAGTAGGCACATGTGTTTCACCCCAAAACATTTGGAAAACAGTAAAAGAGGGGTCTATGTACTCACTTGAGGATGCTTAGAAGTCTTGAATAACAACCAAGCAAAGCTAGAGGGATCACGGAATCAAACGGCACCTAATATAGGTAACTATGTAAATACACGGACCTAAATCGGAGGATCGGATAAAATGAGGTTTCGTAAACCAAATGAGTGTAGGGACTCGTGTAATATGGTTTAACAAAGCCTACATTCTAAAACGAAACCTAACCTAAATGCTTACGACCCATTACGACTCGTTAAGGTAGCTTACGCCACTTTAACGTGTCGTTCGTGTAAAACACGTTCGGACCGCCTAAATAGTCCTATGATAAGTAAAATATGCCTTAACATGTCTAATATTGTTGCCAAATCAGTTTAGATATCAAAAATTATGTTACATATGCTTAAAATAAATTTTGGCGTAAAAAGGGAATTTTGGTCATTTACCTAAGGCATATAAACTACCTATCATACAACTACTTAAACGATGTGACCATAAGGTATAACCTCGGAAGGTTATTCCCTATGCAACTATGGTCACCTAATGTGTTTGGTCGGATCCTAAAGATCGACCAAACGGGTCGGGTTCGAAAGTATAAGCGGTTGTTTAGACCGCTTACCTTACGACCCTACATAAGCACTAAACCTAAAGTGACGAGCTAAACATGTTAAAACATGCTTAACGAGGTTTAAAAACAGGTTTTGTATCAAAACAAACAGTTTTGATACCTAAAAGTAGTTTGGTTACAAAATACGCAAGAATACGCATTTTGGCCGAAACTACGACTCGCCACTATGCATAGATAACGTGGTAATCAGTAGGTATAGTCACAAGAGACTAAAACCATCGTGATTACGCTCACGTTATGAAGCTCAAACGAACTTCATGTTGACCATAAACTGGTCAAAGCAGAAAGTTAAACATAGTTTGACTTTCACGCGAAAAAGAACGAAAGAGGACTTACAAAAGGTCCAAGAACGGAAGTTTGACCCGATTATTCTCAGGTATGAAGTGAAAGCACTTCAACTTAGAGAGCAATCAGATCAAGGTGTGAAGAATGCAAATGAGGAAGGTGGATATTTATAGTTTTTGCACAACCGTTAAGATCGTTCATCGTAAAACGAGCTTCGATCTCATCCGTACACATGTGCCCATGGTTTTGTGAAACCATGGGAGCCCCTAGTTTCATTAAAACCATATGCAAATGAGGGGAACAGCTGGAACAAGCTGGAATTTAGATTTTTCATTTTGGTCCCTTCCTAAAATAACTATGGAAGATTGTCAGTTTTGGTCCCTGAATGTGCAAAACATGGTTTTTGATGCATTTTTGACATGTTTAAACCCCCGTTAATCCCATTTCAAGGCTCTAAAATGAAGTTAAAGTATAGGGAACATGAAACATGCTCAAAAATATCTCGGATGTCGGTTCGTTTGGTCGTACGGTTGTGTTGTTCGGTTAACTACGACGAAACACAAACGAATGCGAAAAACGATCCAAATTACGCGACGAATGAAATTTTATCATGCCAATAACTAAAACAAAATATTTTAATGATTACATAAAGTTTTGGATGTCCGGATGTATTCAGAATGTAAGATATGCGCGAAAATGCAAACTTATGCACTTTTTTACGCTTTTAGTCCCTGAATGACCAAAAAGTTTATTTTAGCACACCGAACCCCTCAAAGCCTATTTATAAGCTATGTAAATATATTTAGGGTATGTTTAACTTATGGTCATGTTTCGGAATGTTCGTTACAGTACAAATCGGCATACTTTCACAGTTTGTCGAAATTAGTCCCTGTAAGCGAATAAACTTGATTTCGCCACACCAAACCCTCCAAAACTTATTTCTAAGTTATGTAAAGGTTATTTAAGGTATGTTAAGCCTATTTCACTGTTCTGGAGTGTTTGTTGCATTAATCTGGTTATATTTACGCATTAGTGCGCGTATAACCTTCCAGAAAGCGATTTAAAGCTTGAAATCGAACATGAATTGATATGTGCAAACAATACACGTATTTTTACAAATCCCAAGTATGAAACACAATATTTCATAAATTTGGTATTTGTTTGATGGTCGCAGAGGCACAGGTGTCACATCTTCCATGAGATTGGTCCGCCTGCTAACATAAAGATGTAGCCCGAAGTGGATTTCTTGTCATCTTTGCATTTGGCAAAGTCAGAATCAGGATAACCTACCACTTCTAAGTGATCACTTCTTCTATAAGTCAATTTATAGTCTTTCGTCCCTTACAGATATCTAAGGACCTTCTTAGCTGCTTTCTAGTGATCTAGGCCAGGATTAGTCTGATAACGGCCTAGCATTCCAGCAATATAAGCGATATTTGGGCGAGTACAGAGTTGAGTATACATCAGGCTCCCGACTACTGACGCGTAAGGTATCTGGCTCATTTGCTCCTTTTCAACCTCTGTTGTCGGACACTAGAATGAACCGAAAACATCTTCCTTAACTACTGGAGCGACGGAGGGTTTGCACTGTTGCATGTTATAACGTGTAAGGTCACGATCATTGTAAGTCTTTTGAGACAATCCTAAGATCCCTTTGTGTCTATCTCGGTGAATTTCGATGCCAATGATGTAAGAAGCATCTCCGAGATCCTTCATGTCGAAGTCATGCGAGAGTAACCGCTTTGACTCATGCAACATGTCTAAACTATTACTTGCCAATAGAATATCATCTACGTAAAGGACAAGTATAGTAAAGTTACTTCCACTCATCTTGAGGTAGGTGCATTGATCCACTTGATTCTTCGTAAAACCTTGTCTCTTCATGACTTCATCAAACTTGAGGTACCATTGATGTGATGCTTGTTTTAACCCATAAATGGATTTCTTCAACTTACAGACTAGATGCTCCTGACCTTCAGGTTTAAAACCTTCTGGTTGTTTCATGTAAACATCTTCGTCTAAGTCTCCTTTAAGGAAAGCAGTTTTGACGTCCATCTGATGCAGCTCCAAATCAAAATGGGCTACTAGGGCTATAACGATCCTTAATGAATCTTTACGAGAGATAGGTGAAAACGTATCTTGATAATAAATTTCCTCTATCTGAGTGTAGCCCTTTGCAACCAATATTGCTTTGTAGCGTTTAATGTTCCCAATCGGATCCAGTTTTGTTTTGAACACCCATTTACATCCTACATGTTTGACACCGTTGGGTAATTCTACCAAATCCCAAACGCTATTTTTCTTCATGGACTCAAGCTCATCAATCATCGCTTTGTTCCATTCATAAGACTGATCACTGCTAATGGCTTCATTATAAGAGGTAGGATCATTGAGCTTTCCAGCATCCATTTCAGTCAGGTAGGTAACATAATCATCCCAATTAGTAGGCCGTCTTTGCCTAGATGACCTCCTGAGTTTATTATCGGGTTCAACGTTGTCTTAGTTTTGAGCGTTTGATGTGCCTTCGTTATGAGGTATAATGGGTTCTGATTGTGGAGATAGAATTGGTGCAGTAGCTTCAGGTTCAGTTGTTGGATTGGGTAAGAGGAGTAAACAGAGTAATGGTAAGCGACGAGTCTTCCCCCCCCCCCCGCGTCTTGTACTTCTTGCAATTCTTCGTAAAGGTTGGTACTGCTCTTACTGACCTTGAAATCCTCCAAGAACGCATCACGCTTGGTTTCAACAATACGGGTGACATGGGAAGGACAATAGAAACGATAACCCTTTGAGTGATCAGGATACCCGATAAAGAAACATGTAACTATTTTAGGGTCAAGTTTCCTTAGGAAAGGATTATAGAGTTTTGCTTCAGCAATGCAGCCCCATACTTTCATATATTTAAGACTCGGTTTCCTTCCTGTCCAAAGTTCATAAGGAGTTTTAGGGACAGACTTAGAAGGAACTCTATTGAGTATATGAACAACTGCTTTTAACGCTTCAGTCCAGAGGAATAATGGTAAATTAGTGTTGGCTAACATATTGCGCACCATGTTCATAAGGGTACGATTTCTTCATTCATTGACACCATTCTGCCGAGGTGTACCAGGCATGGTGTATTGGTTTACAATCCCCTGGCCCTTACAAAACTCATAAAATGGACCAGGAGCTTGACCCACATCAGTATGTCTTCCATAATATTCACCGCCTCTATTTGATCTCACAACTTTAATCTGACGATCTAATTGCTTTTCAACTTCAGCTTTATAATCTTTAAAAGTTGTAAGAGATTCAGATTTTTCCTTAATGAGATACAAGTACATCTAACGAGAATAATCATCAATGAAAGTGATAAATGAAGTATGTCCCGTTATGCCAGCGATTTGGTAGGGACCACTAATGTCAGTATGAATGAGTTCTAATAGATTAGAGCTCCTAGTGGCACCTTTTTTATTCGCTAATGTCATTTTGCCTTTAAGACATTTGACACATGTTCCAAAATCAGTGAAATCGAAAGGAGGTAAGACTTCATCCTTTACGAGACGATTTAATCGTTCTCTTCAGATGTGGCCTAAACGTTGATGCCACAACATAGATGAAGTCTCTAAGACTCGATTTTGTTTCATCTTTGTGAGTGATTCATTAATATTATATGACAACAAAGATTTGGAAAAATTATCATCTAGTTCTAATCTATAGAGACCACCATCCAGAATGCCAGTACCATAAACAACGGAATCATAGAGAATAGAGAGTTTGCGATGACCATGGGAAACAACAAACCTGTCCATGTCTAACTTTGGTCGTGATACAAGGTTCCGAGTTATCTCATGAACATATAAGGTATCATAAAGTTTAATACATAAATCAGTTTTCAAAAATAATTGTAATGTTCCTATGGCCTTTACTTCTAATTCCCGATCATCCCCAACTTTAAGTGTTCTTTGGTATCTTCCTAGCTTACGGATTGAAAGGAATCCATGAGTAGAGTTGGTTACATGAACCATAGAACCAAAATCAAACCACCAAGAATTAGCAGGAACATTTAAATTAAAGGACTCAAGTATCATGAAAAAATCGTTACCTTTCTTAGCAAGCCACTCCTTGAAGTCAGGGCATTCCTTTTGCTTATGTCATGTTTTCTTACAGAACTTGCAGTAGGGTTTTCCTAAGGAGCTCTTAGAGCTGGAAGGTGCACTTGTATTAGGATTTGGCTTTTGGACTTCGGAAGCATCCTTTGATAATTATTCTTCCTCTTCTTAGAGTTGGAGGTGGTGAAGTTAGCAACATCAGTGGTGCGATCCATCTTCATACGCTCTTCCTCCTGAACGCACATAGTGACCAGCTCACTCATCGTCCATTTGTCCTTCTGAGTGTTGTAATTGATCTTGAATGCTTCATAGGACGAAGGAAGCGAAGTGATGATGAAGTGAACAAAAAAGCCATCACTGATTTCCATCTCTAGCCCTTTCAGCTTATTGGCCATGTCATGCATCATCATGATGTGCTTGGGAATGCCGCTCCTCCCATCATACTTAGTCGTCACCAATTTTAGGATAAGAGTGCTAGCGTGTGCTTTTGATGTCCCTTTGAATTGTGCATCCACAGAAGCCATGTAGGTTTTAGCATCCTCGGAATCAAGAATAGCTCCTCTAATTGCATTGTGTATGGACTGCTTCATGAACATGAGAGACATGCGGTTACACCTAGTCCATTTTTCATGAATTATCTGCTCAGAAGCAGTACTTTGAGGAGTAAGGTCCGCTGGCTTATTCTCTCTTAGAGCATAATCGAAGTCTAGCAATCCAAGTGTAAGCATGAGGGCATCCTTCCATGCAGCAAAGTTATCACCAGTTAAAGGTGGAATCCCGCAATTGGGTGCTGATAGTGGAAATAAGATGAGCGAATTATGATACTAATCAAGAAGTCCTAATGTGATCTAAGGGCATGTTATACTAAGGCAGGCATAAATAATGACCATTTTAATTATGAAGCTGTGATATTGTCTATTACTAACATCAAAATAATAGACTTAATTAAAATTCTACTTAAACGAAGACAAATCAGCTTTGGCAGAAGTGTAATCATTTAAGTATGTGTGCAAAGTAATCGTGACAGATCAGCTATGGCCAGAAATGAGACAATCACTTTAGTTATGCACTTGTCAAGTATGCTAGACATAAATGAATTAAATCAGCTTTGGCCAGAAATTAAGACATTTCACGTTTGTAATGCATACTCAACATAGCTTTTATAATACTTGAACAATAAATAGATGTATTAAATTAGCTTTGGCCAGAAATGATACATCAGAAGCTCATTCAAGTTAAGCTATTTTGGTTTTGTAAAAAGTTATCTGATTCTGATTAGGTAATTAAGTGTTTACAAAACCAAGTATTTAATAGCAAACCACCTGTCAGCGCGGATCGAACTTGGTCTCGAGTGAGGTCTCGAGTCAGGTCTCGACTTAGTTATGAGATCTCGAGTAAGTTATGAGGTCTCGAGTCGTAACCTTGGTCTCGAGTTGTAACCTTATGGTCTCGAGTCGCAACCTTATGGTCTCGAGTCGCAACCTTAGTCTCGAGTTGTAACCTTATGGTCTCGAGTCGCAACCTTAGTCTCGAGTTGTAACATTATGGTCTCGAGTCGCAACCTTATGGTCTCGAGTCGCAACCTTATGGTCTCGAGTCACAAACTTATGGTCTCGAGTCACAACCTTATGGTCTCGAGTTGTAAAGATTTGAGAACCCTTTATGATTTCAAGTCGAAACCTTGTGGTCTCGAGTCGAAATCTTGGTCTCGACTCGTTAAGAGTGATCTCGAACCAATTGTTAACAACTGTTATTGTGAAAATAACTGAAAGCTTGAAATTTTAGGGATTGTGGAATAATGTTTCCTGATTTATTGTTGATCTAAATTTATCAAAAATTTTGAAAATTATAACTTGATTATCTTTTAACAGTTTTCGAAGTTTTTAAAAGATAAAATTCAGATCAAAACAGTAAAAACATCCACTAATCCAAATTATATTCCAAAACTTAAGGAATTTTCGAGTTTTCCTTAGAACATGTGATGAACCCTAAAAAATAAAACATAATTATGGGATCCAAAACCTGATTTTTAAGACTTTTGTTAACAGATTTCAGACATTAATTTACCCATTATGATTTCGAGTCAATATATTAAACAACATCTTCCGAAAACAGTGATTTCGGCACAATGGTACTCAAAACCAGGTGTGATTTTATAAGGCTTTAAAAAATTTCTGTTTTCCAGATTTTAATCCCAGAATAATGGATACAAAAACAGAACTAATTTATCAACATAAGCTCTGATACCACATGTTGATCAGTTCTGTTTGAATATAATGGAAAACATAAATAACATACCTGTTACGGCAGACAGGCCAGTAGAGAATCCAGTCAGAGATGCAACTATTGAGTTTGACATACTTGTCAGGATGATCTAGTTCCTCCTTAGGGTGTAATGTTATGATGGTGATGAAACCGAAACAAGGGAAGGATTCGGTTGGGAGAGAGAGCCGAATATATGATGTTATGTGTTATTAGGGTTTGTGTAATTGTCTAACCCTTAAACCCTCTAATAATCTCCTTATATATACACCCAAGAGGAAACCTAATTAGTTAATAAGGGTACGTAATATGGTCCATCAACAATTACCAATTAATTATTAATAGGTTATTAATATATTTTGATCTATATAATATAAATGATTATAATGATTACAAGATTAAATATTATAACAATTATATATTTAATCTCACATCATTTTCTGATAGAGATGTAACGCGGCAGTTTAGATATTTCATATAACTTTGACTGTGGATATGAAAGTTTGAATGATCTAATGGTTTTATATGAAAATCTCAGTGATCTTCCTTCATCATAATATATATTCAATTCTGGGTTGCCTAAAAACTAATTATCACATGAAATGACAATATATAGTTTGCTATATGAATGAGGTGATAGATATATGTGATGCCTAGAAAATCGGTTATGTCCTAACAAGGCCAAAGATTACCTTCAACTAGGACTTTTCAAAAGTTGAATATTTTTGAAGAAAACAAATTTGGTTAAGCAAAACAATGCCTAGCTAGAACCAAAAATTGATTACTCGCTAACACTGACATGGAGGAAGTAAAATTGAGATGCAACAATGCAAGAGAAAGGTCGAAAAACTTCTCTTGTTTCTGAGGTCAAGGTTCATGTGCAAGAAGCTTCATGGAAAATAATTATGTGAAAGGGAGAGGAGCAATGTTTTAAACTTTGATTTTTATATCGTACCAGATTGGGCTTAGAAAACAGTTTAATTTTTACGTCTAAAATACTAACATAGTAACATTGCAATTATAATAATCTAAACCACCTGGGTTGCAATTGTATTTTATCATATTATATCAGTATATCACTTTGTAGAAAGCAAATATTATATCACTAGACCATTAGGGGTTGTTTTTTTAATTGTTTATTTTATCTAGGGGTGCAAATGAACTGAGCCGAGTCTGAGCTTGGCCGGATTCAAGCTTTGTTTCTAAAGCTCGAACTAAGTCTGCATATAATTTTTCAAGCTGGAGTTCAACTCGTTTAATATTTATTAATTAATTTATAATTTTATATATAACAAAATGTATACACACATGCTTAAAAATATTTAATTAGTATGTGAGTTGTCTCGAGCTTGATAAGTGAAGCTCGTAAGCTCAATTTGTTTTGAGTAGCTTGGTTCGTTTGCACCCTAATTTGATCGGAATCGATACAAGTATTCGTTTTTATGAACACGTGTCAAAATCTTTTTGTCAATATCACGACTTATATTTTTGGTTTTCTTCTTCGATTGTTATACTGAGTGTTGGCTATGTACCACATCCAATACCACCCAAGATCAAATTCTCATCGCTAGGCGGGGACAATTCCACTAATTAACTATAATACAATTAGCAAACTTTGTGAATAGTGTCCTCAAATTTTTTTATTTTTTTAATCTTTTTTTTTTATGTGTTTCTTTTATATTTTTACAACTAAAATTTCGGCATTAACACTTATAACCCTTTAATTCTAAAGACTTTGTAATCGAGTTTACGTGTTTATATTTATGTACAAGTTAGTACAAATTCAAGTTGATTTACGTTTTGACATAAATTTTTCCCGTAAATGAGTTGGGTCAAATATAATATGTTCTTATGCTTATCACTATGTACGTTTTCAGTTGATCTATGTTTTGACGTAAAAAAAATTTCCCGAAAATGAGTCGGGTCAGATATAATACATTTTCGTGCATTTTTGTGTATGTTTTCAGTTAGTCTATGTTTTGACTTAAATTTTGTTAGAAAACGACTTGAGTCAAATATAATACGGTTTCATTAGACGGTATGAATTCGAGTCACTTTACGTTTCGACACTACCACAATGCGTCGTACCATTCTTTAACTTAAAAAAAAAACAATATTTTCTTTTATGCTTATTTTTATGCACGTGTCGGTATAAATTCAATTTGGTTTACATTAAAACGTAAATTCTCATTAAAGTTATATTTAACATAGCGTTTACGTTTCCATTTACAAGTAACTTAAAATCAACCCCCACCGTGTCCAATTTAAATTTATCTTTATGGTTTTCGGTTAATGTAAAACATGAGTAGATATTATTTTGGGCGCATTCTTTCGGTTGTTATACTAATCCAAAATAGATTTCAACTAAAACCCACAGTGTAGCGCTGGTAATTTTCCTAGTGTTTAATAAAAAGCATTAAAAAGATTAAATGAGAAAAAAAAAAAAAAGCAGGCCCACTAAGATGTTGGAGTGCCTATACTTGAGTTGAGCCTAGCTCAGGCCCACTAAAATGTAACTTACCAAGCCCATTAATTCTTAACTTAAGCCTAAAACGAAAATAGTAGAGAAAAAAAACTCTAAGTTTGAAAAAATGGACATGACTGAAATCGTCTATTCCCTCCTTCTCGGTCCGTTTTTCCCCTTTTAAATTTCCAAAAATATATACAGCAACGTTCACCTGTTCATTCAATCATTTCAAATCCACTATCTAGGGTTCTTCATTTCTACGAATACTGTAATCTTCAATGTTATTCTCATCGTTTTCGTGTGATTTTACAGAGTTTATTCGCAGAGCGATGCGTTGTTTCTCCTGCTGTTTCAGAATCAGAGATGATAATCACACTCAGGTTAATCGCTTCTCTCAACCTATCACTGCAATTCGTAAGGTTAGGGTTTCAAAATTGATAGATTTGAATGTTGAACGATTATTGTTGATTTTGACTTCTGGTTTTTGTTTTGGTGCTCAGGAGACTGTAGATCCTCTGGCTAGCAGTTGCGTGTGGTCTGTACTTGCTCATGAAGGTAATTGATCACTGGTTAGGGTTATAGGTTATGTTATTGGCGTTTACTTTGATCTAATTGTTCATGTGATAGTGAAGTAGGTTATTGTAATTTGTAACTGAAAATTGATGTTACGGATTTGCTTTACGTTTCTAGGTTTGTAACTTAAATGTTGCGTTATAGAGGTTTTTAGAGAAGTAAGTGTGTTGTTGATGTAAGAAATGTGCATTTACTTGTTGATTTTGTGTTCATAGAGTGGTAATGAAGTAGGATATTGTAACTGAAAAAAGATGTTACGGTTTTGGTTTACGTTTTTAGGTTTGTAAGTTAAGTGCTGTGTTGTAGATGTTTTTGGAAACTAAGTGTGTTGGGGATGTAAGAAATGTGCATTTGCTTGTTGATTTTGTGGTGATAGAGTGCTTGCACGTGATCTCTACTAGCTCACGAAGGTAATTCCTCGCTCGTTAGGGGGTTATAGTTTGTGTTATCGGCGCTTTTTGAAGTGGATTTAATCGGATGTTTTGATATAACTGTGTTTGTGTTTGTGTTTGTGATAGTGAAGTAGGCCATTGCAACTGAAAGTGATGTTACGGTTTTGGTTTACGTTTTTAGGTTTGTAAGTTAAATGCTGTGTTGTAGATATTTTTGGAACTAAATGTGTTGCGGATGTAGAAATGTGCATTTGCTTGTTGATTTTGTGTTGATAGAGGGGTTGTGTTGTCCAGATGAAGATGAGGATGGTGATCTCTCAAGATGCGAGGATGGGAGATATGGTGTTACTGGATCGACACTTTTAGATGACGATCTACGGGCTGAGGTAATAGTTTATTTGGTGTTTTAGACTAAGGTTTATTTAACTGTAAAAATGACGGCACATGCTGCAAGAGCACCGGTAATGCAGCTGTCCATATAACTACTGTCACCTGTGCAGTTTTCGTTGTTATTAGTCCACTAGTTTCTGTGACCAATATGTAGTTTGTTAATGCTTGTGTTAAGGTGATTATATATGTCTTTAATCAGTAATTTAGATGTCTGTTTTACTTTACAAAAGTCTAGAATGAACATCCTTAAAATTTTCAAAAATTAATTAATTAAATTTCAATATATCCGTGGGAGAGTATGTGAGAGAAAATTATACAAGACAATAGTTGGCCTATAAATTTTTTCTGTTCACTTGTTAAAGTCTTGAGTCCTCAAAATTTGCAATACTCTGTTGGACTTTTGAGTCAAACAATGAAACTCGAAGCCTTTGTCTCTCACTTTTGACCTCGGTCTTGAAAGTTAAAACACAAAATTATTTGCCATTCATGATTCACCATTTGCATCAGTATTCAAATGCAAACACCAATGCTAGAGCATAGAAAATCTTATAGAGGGGTTGAGTAGTAAGTTCAAAAGACAACTGAATGTTTGAATCTCAGTTCAGAAGAACTAAATTATCATGTATCGTAGATAAAAGATGAATCTGAGTTGCTCATGTGATTTATAGTGGCACGTTTCATTAGAATCTAGACTTCAGGAGAACTAAATATTAACTTATACAGGCAAAATTTCTCAAAGCTTGTGGCACTTTACCCCAAACTCCAGTTGAAATCCGGAAAAGTGATGAATCAAAAGATTCACAACCTCATAATGGCGACACAGAATCCACATTTGATTTGAGGCTTCTAAACACTGCTTTTGAAGGTGCATTACAGAAGCAACCTGATCAGTCACAGTCTCCGATCACAGTTATTCAGAAATGGGATAACGGATCAGATTCTTCATCACATTCATCAAGCAGGTAATATACCGTTATTGATAGCGAATAGCGGACGATAGAGACAAGCTACCAATACGCTAGATAGCTATAGCGATGAAATAGCGGGCTCTATTTTATGTTTAGCGACACACTAGGAGAAAATTTTAGAAATATTTTATATGTATGCTTAACAAGAAACTTAAAATCCTGCTATTTTATACCTATACATCCCGCTATTTATATTAAAGCAGAGAAAAAAACAAAAAAAAAAACCTAAAATCCTGCTATTTGCCCGCTATGGAGGCGCCAAAATCAAATAGCGACACATGAGTGCTACGCTACGCTATTTGCTATAGCGCTCGCTCTGAGCGCTATTAATAAGTATGCGGTTCCAACAAATGCTCAAAAGTTGATTTCATTTTTTATTTTGTTTTTCTCATAAATCAACCATTAACAATTTAACACTAGCTCAAAATCTTTTTATTCCATATCCCAGTTTGAAGAACATAGATAGCATCTCTAGCAACTCTTCTGAAGGCTGTGGCATTTTACCCCAAACTCCAGTTGAATTCCCGAAAAATGATAAATCAGATGATTCACAACCTTGTAATGGTGATACAGAATCCATATTTGATTCAACAAACACAGATACAGAAGAGGCATTACAGAAGCAACCTGATCAATTTCAGTCTCCAATCGCAGTTTTTCAGAAATGGGAGAATGTATCAGATTCTTCATCACATTCATCAAACAGGTAATTCATCCTCCAACAATCAAAAGTTGATTTCATCTAGGCCTATAAACAAACCGAACATTCATGAACTTGTTCGGCGGAAGTTCGTTTATTTATGTTCGTGAACGTCCGTTTATGCTCGTTTCTTTTTAAATACTTAAGTAGTTATATTTATATAAATATTAAACATAAAAGGAACTTTCTAACGAGTTATATAAATATAACTAATTGGTAATTGGCTTTCTAGTAATAAAATGGGTTTTCCAATGGAATTTATCGTAATTAATCACCAATTTATATAAAAAATTACTTTACTTTCGTTTTTGTTTAGCCAATCATGTTCATTTATGTTGGTTATTGTTTGTTAAATTATGCTCGTTTACGTTCGTGATCCGTGAATTGATCGTCTAGGTTTAAAGAACAAACATAAACGAACACGAACATGCCCATTTTCTTAATAAACGAACATGAACAAAAAAATGTGTTCGATTATGTGTTCGTGTTCAGTTGAAGTTAAATGAACACGAACATGCCTCTGTTCGTGTTCATTTGGTTCGTGTACAGGCCTAATTTCATTTCTTGTTTCGTTTTCCTCATAAATCAACCATTAACAATTTAAAAACTTGTGTTTCATATCCCAGTTTGAAGAACATAGATAGCATCTCTAGCAACTCTTCTGAAGGCTGTGGGATTGAACCTGCTGCAAGCACACACTGCAAAAGCAAATCTGTTCGCTTCAAAAGTCAGAGTGATTTATGTTCATTTTCATCAAATAACTCACCGCGTAACATTACTAAAGTACCCTTGAAGCTTTGTGAATCTCCATTTGATCCCATTTCAAAGCCATCACCTTACCCAACTCCTCAAAAACTGACCGATGATATGCAAACACCTGGCACAGTTTTCGCTTCCTATAGCAAGAATGCAAATATCAGAGTTCAGTATGTGCACTCACAGATAAACCCCAGAAACTTTTCTCAGTTAGATACACCGATAGAAGAAGAATGTGTTGACCAGTCTGATAAAGAAAGCCCACAGTCACAAGTTAAGTTACAAGACAGCACAACCGAAAAGGAATTAAACGTGTGTCCTACTCTGTCATCATGGCTACCGTCAAAGTCAAACCATGAAGGCTGCATTGACGAAAGTTTGACCAGTCAAACTCCGGGTGTTGTTACTCTTGACTGGAATGCTGATGAAACTGAGTTCACGCCCAAATGGGGAGATGGTAACGGAATTCCTAATACAACTACCAAGTACAGTGAGGTTAACATTGTTCATTTTCTTAATCTAATATTTACTCTTTCGTTTGTCAAATTTACATATAATGATTTATGACTTGTAATTAACTACATTTATCTTTGTAGGATCAGAAGGTTAATTGGCATGCCACGCCTTTCGAGGAAAGATTAGAGAAGGCACTATCGGAGGATAAGTTCGTTTGCAAGATGTAAGTCATATTGAATTTTCTTTATAAAAAGTGGTTGTAAGTTCAGGATAGAGAAAATATTACTTCTTTAGATGTTTATAATTTAGTTTATGTTCTTGATTAGCAGGAAGCAACTTGAAGAGGCAACGTGTGTGGAATATTGATGAGAAAAAGGAAAATTAGAATGCTGGATTTTAGATCCAATCTTTGAGGTAATAAAATCGGTTGCCTGCTTTGATCTTATAACTTGAAATGATTAAAGTGTTTAGAAACTTTAAGGAAGCTTGAATAGCATGGATGTATGAACATTTACACAATCAAATGGTGAATGACCTTTTCACTCCAAAATTTAAGGTTGCGTATGCTCAAAAAGGGAAAGGGTATCGACTAGGGGTGTTTTATAAACCGTTTGAAACCGTCCAAACTCCAAACAAAGCAAGTTGGCCGATTAGGCTGTTTTAGATTTATATGGTTCGGTTTTGGCGGTTTGGAACATGGAATCAGATGTTTAACTTTAACTTTTTATATAATTTTCGTATTTGAAATATGCAGTTGTTTAAATAAACTACATTAATGAATATCTTATCATTCCCAAATTTTAATACAGATTATTTGAAAAAGAAAAAAACAATTCAAGCCAAAATCAAACCGTCAAACAGCTAAAACCGGCTGGTTTGATATGTTGTTTCCGGAAACCATAGTTTGTAGAGCGGCCAGGAATTTCTTTAGACTTAACAGAGCTGGACCTTCAAGACTCCTAATAGCCTACGTTGTGACACATGCCTCTTGTAACCTGGGCTATAGCTTTATGTAGAATTTATTTCCCTACAATGTCAAGGTGTGCATCAACTTGAAACTGGACCGAACCCAAATGATGAAAAAAGCAACCTAAAACCATAACCAATATAAACCAATCAATCTCATACTGGACCATGAGATGAAATCATACTTGCACACACAACTGTTCAATGTTGTGTCTAACTTAAATATAAATGTGTTTTTTGTATAAGTTTAGATTCTAAAGAAGAAAAGTTTGAGGGGTTTCTGTTTTGCTTTGAGAAATTTATTTGTTCGGGTTTGTTTTTAAGAAAACAAATGTATATTCTTGGTTATTATTTGAGTTTGATGTATATTTTTGTAAAGAACTTTACCAACGTTGGTTGCATGAAACAGAAGGTTGAAGATTTTATGAGTAAAATGATGCATGCATCAAATTGCATGCTTTGATGCATCATTGTAGGATGCACTATTGTAACCATGTGCATTATTTTGTTGTATATGCATACATATGCATTTGTTGGTGTAACTTTTGTAAAGTCTTGGTCAACTTGTGTAAAATTTAGTTGTGTGTTGGTGGTTAGCTTAGGCTACTCGGTATGGGTGAGGCTCAGATGGCCCTCCACGTCAGCGCTATGTAGGATGGGTGTGAGGATGGGGTAAAGAGGATGGACCTAAGGAAACAGGGCATGAGCCTAAAATATATATGTATATGTGTGTGTGCGAAGAAGATTCATAAAATTTTGTCCTTTACCTCCAGTCTCCATTGTCCCACTGCCGACGTTCACGAAGAAAACGAGCCACCCGGGATGGTGTTTGGGGCGTCGCCAGGCCTGGACGACCCCCACACCGAGTGGCCTTAGACATTTTTCTTGCATATGCTTTCAATATTTCAACAAAATTGTATGCATTTTGATACACCGTGACCCTCGCAAGGGGCTATTGCCTCTCTGAATTTGTATTCTGACACTTGTAATTAACAATGTGTTGGACACTATTTAACTATCATTTAAAGATTGATATTGCTAGTCATAACAAATTTTAGCCTATAAGATTATGGAATTTTAGATATATCAAGTATATCTGAGGTTATAATTTAGGGTAAGGTTACTGTGCAAATAAACTTAACGTAATAAACATATGAATTGCATGAAAAGGAGAAAAGGAGGCGGTAGCAAATTTGTAATTATCTGTAACTATAAAATTACTCTTGTAGAGTAATTTTGATCTTTTGTGGAGTAATTTTGTAAAATGTTCACGTAGAGTAATTTTGGTCTTGTAGTGTAATTATCAAAATTACACTAACCTCCCCCCAAACAAAAGAAAAAAAAAATTGTAGAGTAATTTTGATCTTTTGTAGAGTAATTTTGGTTTTGTAGGGTAATTATTAAAATTACACTACCCCCCCCCCCCCCTCAAAAAATAAAAACAAAAAAAAAACCTAAACCCAGCCCCCCCCCCCCCCACCACACACACACACACACAAAACCTAACCCCACCCCCCAAAAACCTAACACCCCCCCCCCCCCCCTTTTCACCCAAACTAAAAGCTAAAAACTAAACCATAAAGCTAAACCCTATAGCTAAATGTTAACAAAATTACTCTACAGGATCATTTTACAAAATTATTCTACAAAAAATCAAAATTACTCTACAGGATCAAAATTACTCTACAAAAAATCAAAATTACTCTACAGGCTACATGATCATTTTACAAAATTACTCCACAAAAGATCAACGTTACTCTATAAGAACATTTTACAAAATTACTCTACAAAAGATCAAAATTACTCTACAAGAGTAATTTTGATAGTTACTCATAATTACAAAAATGACACCGTGTTTTTTTATCTTTTCTTTCAATTCGTACATTTTGTACGTTAAGTTTATTTGTATTTGATCTTTATCCTATATATTTAAAGAACTTTATTTTTAATTTCAGTAACAAAAGGACAAAATAAAAGTAAACAGAGCAAGTCAAGGTGTATACTGTCAGTTTCTTCTCAAAGAGTCAGAGATTTGCTGTTTATAGAGAAAAGTCAATGTGCAGAACTGCTTTAATCACTAATGTACAAAGTAAAAAAATAATTTTAAACCTGTTGTTGTATGTTTCAAGCTATAACAAAAATGTATAACGATTAATGACAAAAGAAAACATAATCAATAACCAAAATAGGATTAGGAAATATAGTTATTTCAGAATGTATTTAGATGACCAAGTCAAGAGGCCTTTGGCCCAATAGAATAAATGAATTCATCTCAATCAACTAGTGAGGGACTGAGGGTTCAAACTTTATTTTAGGTATTTTAGTGAATTTTATGTGGTGTAGACTTAGCAAATGTTTGTGGTCATTTAAATAAAAATAGACGATTATGTTTAGTTTATCAAATTATCCAACTTATGTTCAAATCATCATACTATTCTTAAAAAGAAAAGAATCACTCGGTTTTATTAACACTAAAGTCTAAAACACATTAATTTGTCATGGTCTGTAGGCCGGGAGAGGGGTAAAGTGGGCGACCATCCAGGGCCCACTCTCCTAGGGTTCCAAAATTTTTTATTTTTATATATTTTATAAATATATGCATATTTAATTTTTATATTTATGCATATGTTCTCAAGTGTTTCGATCATTGTTATCAAACGGTTTATAAAACACCCCTAGTCGATACCTTCTGGCTCCTTGCTAAGATGTAAATTGTTTATGACCTAAATAAAACTTGATAAGATGTAAATTGTTTTTTGTTTTGTTTGTGGTCGAATGCCTTCTAGCTCCTTGCTAGTTTGTAGTTTTCGATTTTGTTTTCAATAAAAGTTGCCGTTCAAAAAAAATAAAATAAAAAAACTTGATAACATATTCGTACGTATTATAAAATAGTTAATTTATTATAAGACCACCCGTAGTCATGCCCATTTCGGCGTTTTGTGTGCCGGAAAATGCCCAAACACGCCGGGGATCCACCCCCTGGGCGTGTTTGGTTGCAAATCTTGTTTTGGCGTTGTTTTAATTACGCTGTGCGGGGCTTGTTTTGGCCAATCAGACCGTTTGCAAATATTATAATGAAATATTGTAAGTTTTTAATTTAAAAAAAATTAATAATTGTGTAATGATTGTTTGGGGCATTATTCCACTACGCCTCTTTTGTAAAAACGCCCAATAATGCCCCTTGCTGACTAGACTACCACGTGACTGAAAACACTCAAGGTTGAGGAGATTATTGATAAAACCACTACACATATTCTAAAAAAATAATAACTTAATTACCATCACTCGATCCAACTCAATTTAGTGCATAAAAAATCACGTATTTTAAGGCGTTATCTAAAGTGCCATACATTACCCATCATTTTATTTTATTGTATCTTAAAGATTCTCTTACACAAAACTTAATATAGATCTAGATACCACAGGATCCATCTAGAAATTGTACACTAACTATTCCTTAAAAATACATGTTCAACCTATAAAACATTCTTAAAAAGTGAATACAGTTGGTGGTTGTTAACCTTTGTCAAGACTTATGGTACTTAGGTTAACTTCCATACCTAACAAACACACATGACCCCCCCCCCCCCCCCCCCCCCCCCCCCACACACACACCCCACCTCACCCAAAAGTTAAACATCAAACACCAAAATTATTGATACCCTAAATCATCCAACTTCTGTTTACCAAATCCAATTTTCATGCACAACAAGTAACACTCACCCTCCACCCTCATATAACATGTGAGTAGTTACCTCCCCTTATACATATTTTCAACATGAACCATCACTCTACTCCTTCCACCCTCAACACCACCATCATGCCCACTTTTTCTCTTTCTCATTTTCCGACTGTCCGGCAATATCAGATATTGCCGGACGTTCAAATCCTAGAGCTTTTCATTGCCCTTTTCGTTTTCGTTACCATACATTCTCTACGGCAACGAAAACAAAAAGGGCTACCCGTGTGGCCACTTGTGGGAATGTTGCCATCCTTAGTTCTTGGACTTCGATTCGACGTCTACGAATGGATATCTCAAATTCTATCTAGACAAAATGGTACCTTTGTGTTTAAAGGTCCTTGGTTTACCAATCTTAATTGTGTCGTCACTTCCGATCCTCGTAACCTCGAACATCTTCTCAAAACCAAGTTTAACGCATACCCGAAAGGCCCCTACTTCCGCCATACACTCCGTGATCTTCTTGGCCAAGGAATTTTTAACGCCGACGACGATATTTGGCAAAAACAAAGGAAAACCGCGAGCATCGAGTTTCACTCATCTAAATTTAGAAACATGACAACCACGTCGTTATTGAACTAGTCCAAAAACGACTGTTGCCCGTTTTACAGGATTCTGTAGATCGATCTATATCAATCGATCTACAAGACATCCTTTAAGATTAACATTCGACAACGTTTGCATGATTGCTTTCGGGGTAGACCCGGGCTGTCTAAGCCCAGGTCTCCCCGAAATACCCTTCGCTAAAGCTTTCGAAGCCGCAACAGAAGCAACCGTCCTACGGTTCGTTACTCCAACACTAGTTTGGAAGATCATGCGCCATTCAACCTCGGATCCGAAAAGAAACTGAAACATTCCATAAAAGGAGTCGACACTTTCGCAAATGAAGTGATTCGAACCCGAAAGAAAGAACTATTGTTGTTGCATGTTGATGATCATGATGATGATGATAACAACATACAAAGGTCTGATTTGTTGACAATATTTATGGGACTTAAGGATGAAAATGGAGAGGCTTTTTCAAACAAGTTTTTACGTGATATATGTGTCAACTTTATACTTGCTGGAAGGGATACTTCATCAGTGGCTTTGAGTTGGTTTTTCTGGCTTCTTGATCGGAATCCAACGGTGGAGGAGAAGATATTGTGTGAGATTTGTGGGATTGTGAAGGAAAGGGAGATGAAGGGGTGGTGAATAGGGATTTGGTGTTTAAACCAGAAGAGGTGAAGAAGATGGAGTATCTGCATGCTGCTTTGTCTGAATCGTTAAGGTTATATCCTCCAGTGCCTGTGGATCATAAAGAGGTATTTTTTTGTGATTATCATATATCTATCATGTTTTAGCAAAGCGAAACTTGAGATTTCCAACGGGGGTCGAAAACGTATAAACGTATATACCCAAAAAAATTTGTAGAATTTAGAAAAAAAATAGTGAGAATTAAAGAGAATTTACCAAAAAGAACTCATTAGAATAAAATCATGCATCCGCCATTGCATAGATAACACTACTGAGCGAAAAGTTCAGGGGGCCCTCGGCGGCTTCTAACCTGCGCCACTGCCTTCCAATGAGTAGACATGTGTTGTTATTATCCATTCTCTTGTGCTGTGCACTGCTAGCAAAGCAGTATTAATAAGCGAGGTGAGCACGAGCTTGCCTGACTTGTGCCCAATTGGCTTATTTTTAAACTGTATTTCTAAAGCTTGACTTCTAGTAAAGATCATTTTTTCAAACTCGAGTTTGATTCGTTTACTATATATAAGTTGGTTTATATATGATTATGAATAATTTTTATGTATATTTATTATCATATTTTTATATATAACACAATACATATTATTTTACTATTTTTATCATTAGTTTATATATAATAATAATTATTATATAAATATCCTTTAAACAAAAATTATATAAGTAATAGGTTTGTTTAGGCCTCTTAGCCTACTCAAGCTCGATAAGTAAAACTCAAGACTTGTATATCAATCAAACTTATGTTTAGCCTCAAGCTCGTTAACTAGTATTCTGGTAAGGATCGATTATTCGATCTTTTAGCGTGCCTATCCCGAGTACATCATGAGCGGCTAGGCCCGTTCACACCCATATAAACTATTCGATCTTTTGTGATTGGCGAAGGAGGACAACGAATGTCATTATACCATAGGTTTGCCTTAGAATTTCATTATTTTAAAAATCCAATTTTTTTTATAAAATTAGAAAGTCATTGACCATTTTGGTAATTTTATTAGTAAACAACGCTAATTTGGTTGTTTTAATATGGTTTAAAGGACTGATAATGGATAACCTGTATAAGACACAACTAGACATGTTTACTAATAATGTGATTTTTCACTTTTTTAAAAATAATTAAAACTAGAAGGTTATGATCCATCATTTCTCCTTTTTGTTACATAAAACATATATCTGTGTTATAGACATTGGATATAAAGTAGTTAAACGAGTCGTATTCATGTGTACAACATTTGTTGTTATAGTCGTCAGAGACGTGTTAAACCCGCTAAGACACAATTTGCCAGCCTCTAATGGTTTTGCCTAAAAATACTTAAAAAAAAACAGGTTGTCGAAGATGATGTATTTCCGGATGGGACAATACTAAAAAAAGGAACAAAAGTGTTGTATGCAATATACGCAATGGGAAGAATGGAACCAATATGGGGAAAAGACTGCCGCGAATTCCGGCCCGAAAGATGGCTAAGGGACAGGCGGTTCATGAGCGAATCCACCTACAAGTTCACCGCCTTCAACGGTGGCCCAAGGTTGTGCTTGGGTAAAGATTTTGCCTACTACCAGATGAAATTTGTCGCCGCCTCAATCTTATACCGTTACAAAGTGGTAGTGACCGAAAATCATCCGGTAGCACCAAAGCTTGCACTCACTATGTACATGAAACATGGGTTGAAAGTGAAGCTTTGCAAACGTAGTGAATTTGATCTCTAGACGTATTAGAAAATCAAATATTGACAACTTCTAAGTGAAGATGTGTGGCATGCTTTTTGAACTTATTCTTTCTCTATGACTTTTTGGTTTAAACTATATTACATTTATAAAATGATAAGTTGTATTGCATATTATGGAGAAAGATGAGAGTTGCAAATATAATAATTGATAATCTTTGTATTCGTTAGAGTAATTTCTTATTATTTTTTAGTATATATAGGTGCGCATTTATTTCACTACAATTTTTTTTTGAACGGCTACATGTGTAAACCCACCCTTTCGGAGCTATGTCCAAAGGCCGACTACTCGACCACCGCTAGAAAGCGTAGCACACCCCTGATGCGCAGAAACCCCGTGGAATAGGTAAAACTACCCCCTCCCCCCTCAGACTCAAACCCGGGTAAAATCCCGGGCCAAGCCTTCACCGAGATGGGATCAACCACTGTGCTGCAGTGGAAGACCCTATTTCACAACAATTACCCAGTTATTATGTTATAATCGGGAAAAAAACACGTTAAAATTATGAAATTGAGTATTAAGTAAATTGTTGTTTTGGTCTTGGGATTGGTCAGATTTATTGTTTTCATCGTTTTTAATAACCTTTGTTTTCATTAGAGTAATTTCTTATTTTTTTTTTGGAAAAATGTTTCACAACAATTACCCAGTTGTTATGTTAGAACCGGGAAAAAACCGCTTTAAAAATTATGAAATTGAGTATTGAGTAAATTGTTGTTTTGGTCTGTTGGAATTTGTCAGATTTATTGTTTTGATAATTTTTAATAAACTTTGTTTTCATTAGAGTAATTTCTTATTAATTTTTTAGTATATATAGGTGCACATTTATTTCACAACAATTACCCAGTTATTATGTTAGAATCGGGAAAAAAGCGCTTTAAAAATTATGAAATTGAGTATCGAGTAAATTGTTGTTTTGGTCTGTTGGAGTTGGTTAGATTTGTTGTTTGATCTTTTTTTTTTTAATTCTTTTGTCAAGAAAAACATTGTGGTTGCCAAAACTTATTATTTCAGTCCGCTCACTAACTGTGTTTGTTTTTCTTTAATTAACTCAAAAAGGCAATTCAATGTTTTTTGAACTTGTGTACAAGTCTCTAAAAACCCAATGTAGAGCCTTGGGCTGTTTGAGTTGAAGTAGCTGGCCCAGCAGAGGATTGCTGTCCAAGTGCTTAAGCCCACTTTTGCATATTCTTTTTTTAATCTAACCCTACTCGTGAGTTGAGTTTCTCTTCATACTCATTTGAAAGTAGAGGTGTTCAAAATAACCGGTTAATTAACCGTAACCGGTTATTAACCGAAACCGTAACCGGTTAATAACCGATTTAGGAATAACCGGTTAGTGGTTATTTTTAACCGTAGGTTAGTAACCGGTTACAAGTTTTTAGTATAATAACCGGTTATTAACCGGTTTTTTAACCGATAGACCGGTTAACCGAAAAAATAACCGAAAAATTCAAAAAAAAGGCAAAAAAACCGGTTTTTAACCGAAAATAACCGGTTAATTAACCGGACCGGTTAAAGTAATTAACCGGACCAGTTAATAAAATAACCGGTTAAAGTAATAACCGGTTAAAGCATTAACCGGTTAAAGTCAAAAAGTCAAATTAACCGGTATAACCGGTTAACCGGTCCGGTTATTAAAATTAACCGGTTTGTGCACCTCTATTTGAAAGGGATTTTCAATTTAGATAACTTGATAGCACTCTTAACATTTGATTTATACCATATCATTCTCAACTTTCAACTTTTTGGTTGATAGCACTTCCAAACTAACATAACACTAACTCAGTTTGCTAACATCAGCTGCAACATCACCAAACCAGTGCCACATTAACTGCCATGTCATCAAAAAGCCAAGTCAGATGTCACGTCAGCAAAAAGCCAAGCCAGACGCCACATCAGATGACACGTCATCAAAAAATTCCATTTCAGATGCCACATGACCACACAAGTGCCACATCAGTAAAAAAACTAATTGGGTTAGGGTTTAGTTAGTTTGGGAGTGCTATCAAGCAATAAGTTGAAAGTTGAGAGTGATATGGTACAAGTTAAAAATTAGGAGTGCTATCTGCCAATTGATGAAAGTTAGAGTTATTTAAATCCGATGATATGACACAAAATAACAAAACCTTCATATCATTAAACATAAAACTCACATAAAATGATTCAAATAAAGAATCATTTGTATTATAACTTTAAGAGTAAACTGCAATTTTACCCCCTGAGGTTTGGGGTCATTGTCATGTCTTACCCCCCCCCCCCCCCCCCAAGGAAATAATTACAATTTTACCCCCCCACTGTTTGTTGTTATGTCGCAACTTTACCCCCCGACTTCAAATTTGCTAACAGATCTGTTAACTTTAATGTGAAATGACTATCTTACCCTTTAATATTACCCCCCCCCCCCCCCAACGTTCTTGTTATGTTGCATAATTACCCCCCACTGGTACAATGTTTGGCTGCGGCATTCAGAACATTAATCTTAGCTGGGTTTTTTCATCAACACCCATGAATCCATGATTAAAATCAGCCAACTAATCTTAGCTGTGTTCAAAAATAAATTACTAATAAACAACTAATCTAAACTTGATGATGATTTAGAGTATAATGTGTTCTTGGTGCTTCACCGCCGTCTTATCCTTCAGTCTATCAATCACCTTCTGAACAACATCCATTCGCTCCATTAGAAGTGAATCTTCAACTTCCACAATCTCTATCTTCTTGAACCGCTAATAATTTGGCATGTGCAGCAGCAGCACCAAGAGCTGTTGCACTTGCAGCTCTCATTCGTAAAGGTAAAGGAATTACACCCTTTTCTGTCAAAACATTAATCAAATTATACTGTTAATATTCCCTGTCTCTCATTACGCATATTGACTATTAGAATCAATCATTATATTATATATAAATCATATCATCAGACTAACATGAAAGTAACAATTCGTATCTGTCTTGTTAAAAACGATTACTCATTAAGACTATCAATTCAAACATGCATCTAAATCATCTCTTCGTTATTAAGTTCATCATATCATTACACAAAAACAAATTAATCAACAACAATCATCGAACGATCCAAGAACAACTGATATGATAAGACTACAATTATCGAGAGACATTCGTCAAATAAATAACTATTCATCAAATCATATCAATAAGGATTCCGAGTAGGTATATACAAGAAATCGATCCCACAATTTCACATCTAAATAAATCAAACTAACAATCATCAAACGATCAACAACAATTCGTATATAACACGAATCCGTCATGTATAAAACGACTACTAGTCGAATTACTAGAATCAATTATACATCTAAAATTCTAAACAATCTCTTCCTTATCCTATTCATCATATAGTTGCAAAAATGAGGGAGAGAAATCAATCACACAATTCCACATCTAAACAGATCAAACTAACAATTCAACAACAATCATCAACCGATCCAATAACAACTCGTCTAAACCTACAATTGGCCAGATCAATTGTGCAATATTAACAAAAACACATTAAAAACACAATTTCCCATTCCATAAGCAATCATACTCAAACTCAATTCCACAAAAAACACACTCACCTGTTCACCTTCTTGTCATCAACATCACTATCCTCCTCATCAGGCTCATCTTCACCTTCCTCATCACAACTTCCGCCATTATCACTCTCCTCCACCTTAACATTCTCCGATTCCTCACCACCTCCGTCCGTATTACCATCCGTATACCTAGATTGAAGATAAAGATCAATTTGTTGTCTAATATAGGGTTTCCTGTCAGCATTGTGTGTGTGTATGGAGCGAATGGGGGTTTGTGATTCAGATCTGAGGTGTTGTAGCAGCTCTGAATCTGTCAGCATTTGTTTGGATTCAGATCTGTTCTTGTGGGTTGAAGGAAGAAGGGGTGGGTGGTTGCGGTGGGGGATGAGCGGCGGCTAGTGGTGGAGGACCGGCGGCTAGTGGTGGAGAAGCCATAGGAATAAGAACCACACCGTAGTTACTTGAAGATGATGATAATTTGAAGATGATGATGATGGATCTGTGAGTTACTTGGAGAAGATGATGATAATTTGATTTTATAAATAATAATAATAAATATAGGGTAAGATTACCAAAATACCCCTGCCTATAACAGTCAAATAACTGTTGACTGACGGCAGGGGGTAAGGTTGCGACATAACAGCAAACAGTGGGGGGTAAAATTGCAATTATTTTCTTAAGGGGTAGACATGCCAATGACCCCAAATCTCAGGGGGTAAAATTGCAGTTTACTCTAACTTTAAATATACTATGACTATCACTATCTCTGTTTATTTATTAAAAATCAATAAAGCGATGAAATAAATAATTTTCAGGAAAGCAGAAGGGTAATTAATATGTGTAGTTTATCCTAAGAATTGATAAATAAATAAAAAAACATCTTTGTTTTGAATTTGATTTTAAACAGAAATATTTCTATGAGATCCACCAACTCACACATAACATTAACATGCCACCTCAACTTCAATTATATGAAACAGCTGGTAATAAAATCAAAGTTTGTTACAATAAATCTGAATGTTTATTAAACACAATTACAAAATGTATGTAAAATAATTACACACTCATGTAACTAGTCCATTTATTTACAATAACATGAATAATATGCCGAAAAGGTACAATTATACTTCTTAAATTTAGAAAAAAAAATGATACTTTATTTGTTTGATGACTTACAATAACAACCCGAATTCAAATATTTTTATTCGAATTCGGTTTGAATCAAATTTTAGATCCTTTGTATCAGAATCAAACAAAGACACAATGTTATGTTACCCACAATGAATGCATTTTGTGGGTGTATAGATTAATTGAGATTATACAATGATTTTGTAGTTGGTTATAAATTAAAATGGTACAGGTGGCAGCTTTTGATTGGATAAAAAGTGTCTAACAAGTTGAAGGGCTTCTTTGGGTTTAAAAGTAGGTACTTGATGTCCAGCTCCTCTAATAGTTACAAACATCAATCCATCGTATACAATAGTCCATCCACCAACCTAATACAACAAACATAGATTAGATGTTGGTGACCAAAAAAACTATCAAAATTTTAGCTATGGAAGTGACCGTTAGTGCGATAATAGCGATCGCAATAGTTGAGGTCATAAAATAGTCCCAAATATTACGGTTGTTTCAACTAGGGATGAGCATAGTATTGGACCAGTACCGAAAAATGAAGAAAATGGTTACCAGTACTCGGTACCTGTATTTACCGGTAAATATACCAAAATACCGGTATCGGTATCGAAAAATGGAAAAAATAGTTACCGGTACCAAATATAAACGGTACGTTAACTGGTTAGTCTCTGTGGTTTGCACAAAGTAACATACTTAGGTACTAATAGTTTAAAATCACATTCCAGGGTATTAACTTTTCATTTTATAACGTTTGGAGGTATTAACGTTAATTGTTTGTTAAACTCTTAGTATCTAAGTATGTTATTTTGTGCAAAACACAGGGACTAACTATGTTAATACCCTAAAAGTTAATACCTCCAAACGTTACAAAATGAAAAGTTAATACCTTAGAAGGTGATTTTAAACTATTAGTACATAAATATGTTATTTTGTGCAAACCACGTGGAGTAACTATGTAATTAACTCTAATCATAACAAAAATGGTCCTAAGTAATTAAACAAAACAATCACAAAAACATAATAAATTTAAACAAAATTTAATTCCGTTACCTGACTTTTACTGTACCATGGAGACCATTCTTCCAGTGTTTTCAACCCAAGTTTTCTCAATGAGAGCCTTGTAGAGGTCACCGGAATCCTTCCATCAGTGTCTCCACTATAAACCCAAACACGAATTCCACCAGCAACAAGTTTTTTTATGATCGGAAGTACCGAAGCCGGAGCATCGTTCCAAAATGTTATAGTATCACTGTTTATATAAGTACATAGTTGCTCGTTAATTATAAGTTATAACAAAAAAAAAAAAAACAAATGTTTGGATTGATGAACATAAGTGTCTCTGAAATTCATATACCCTGTTCGAGCTTGAAAAAAATTTGCACTTATGGCTTGACGATAAACAATGCAATTACAATTTATACCACAAAAAACGGGCTCACTAAACCTAATGCTAATGGGCTAACTTCTAAACCATAAAAATTGTTTTGTAAATGGCTTATATTGGAAGAATAGGAATACTTTAAAAAAAAAAGAGTTAAATGACATTTTAGTGCTCTGGTTTAGGTCATTTTGCCAGTCAAAGGTTTGAAACGTTGTCATTTTAGTTCAAATAGTTTCAAACGGTGTCTTTTTAGTCCACTGGATTAACTCCTCTTTATTCTGTTAACTAGAAGGGCATTTCGGTCATTTTATATGTAATTCTATTAACTAGAAAAGCAATTCGACCATATGAAATGATTGAATTACCCTTCTAGCTAACAGAAAAAATAGACGGAGTTAACCCAGTGGACTAAAATGGTAACCCTTGAAACTATTTGGACTAAAATGACAACGTTTCAAACCTTTGGACTAAACTGGCAAAATGGTCCAAACCACAGGGACTAAAATGGCATTTAACTCTGAAAATATTAACATATATATATATATATATCGGATTTAAAAAAAAAAACACGTGACCCTCGAAATCATGAGCCCTGTGCGGTGGTCCTCCCAGCACACCATAAAAACCGCCCATGATCATAACTACATAAGGGATTGCGTGAAATGTTACCTACAATGCGTCCACGGGTAAGGGATTTTTGTGGTGTTAGCGTGGAGAGCGGCTTGAACGTTTGGCTCGTTTAAATATGACTCAGTATAGTCTGATTGACACGGGTCGTACCCGGTTGGTTTCGAGTGCCATGCTTTCTGCAATCAAGTTTAAACAGAGTGTAAAGTTATAAATATATTTTAAAATTTCGGTATAGACAAAATTAATTTATAAAGTAATGACTCGCTAAACTAACTGAAAAAAATTATTGAAAAACAAACCAATCAAGGCCGGAATATATAATAGTATTTTTTTTTTAATATTCTATGAGACAAAAATACTTTATCTTTAAAAAAAATAGGTTGTATTTACATATGAATGTCGATATAATTTTTGAGAGATATTGGATTTAAATAACCCCAATTTCATCAGTTGGTCGATAACACTATCAACTTTCGATTTGTACCACAACACTCCCAACTTTCAACTTATTTTCCTCTAAAACTCTCTAACTAACTAAACCTTAACCTAGTTAGCTGATGTCAGATGACGCGTCATAAAAAAATGTCACGTCATAAAAAATGTTACATCTTCAAAAATGCCACATCAACTACACGTCATATGCCACGTAGCAAAAAAGGGCCACATTAGATGCCACATCAGCAAAAACTAACTGAGTTAGGGTTCGGTTAGTTAAGGAGTGCTAGAGGAAAATAACTTGAAAGTTGGAAGCGTTGGGGTACAAATCAAAAGTCGGGAGTGTTATCGACAAATTAGTGAAAGTTGAGGTTATTTAAATCCAATATCCCATTTCCTAAACCACCTAACTATAAAATAAATCTCTAATTTAACATTGAATGAGTACTCACATGCTTGGAGAAAGTGAGAGGGGAAACATTGCCTTGCATTTGCATACGTTGGGTAGAATTAACATCTACACATGAGGGCACATACAAGCTATACATGTCGATAATTTTGTAAACTTGAAAGTATTCACCCAACGCTATATCACAAGCATTAGATGATTTGGGGTTGCTAAAGTTGCATTTAGCCTGTACATCGTGATATACACGATCCGATATCACTGCATGATCCCAAGCATAATCGATCATTCCAGTTTGATCAGTTTCATCGTCTAGCAACGCATTTCCAATCTGCATTTTCTTGTGTTTCAAAATATTTCGACAAAATCGAGTACATTTTTTTGTTAAAAAAATATAGTTGCATTCTAACCATAATTCCCTTGAAATTTATACGGTCTTGCTCTGATATGATCTTGTTTTTATCGTATATGAGTTCCGCTAGCTGTGGAACATAGTGCCCTAAAATACAAATATGTGTGTTAGTTCACTACTAGAAATTTAAAAACTGGCTTTTACATATGAAGATTCGCTAACGGAATATATATATATATGTATGTATGTATGTATGTATGTATGTATGTATGTATGTATGTATGTATGTATGTATGTATGTATGTATGTATGTATGTATGTATGTATGTATGTATGTATGTATGTATGTATGTATGTATGTATGTATGTATGTATGTATGTATGTATGTATGTATGTATGTATGTATGTATGTATGTATTGTATTGTATTGTATTACCTGCATAGCTTTCACCGGCAATGTAGAATTCATGTGTCTTGTACTGCGGAAATCTTGTAAACCACTTGAGGAGAAATGTGTATGCATCATGGGCTGGTCAAACATCAATATAAATGGTTAGCAACACCGAAAAAAGGGTATTTATTTAAATACAAATTATAGATACATAGCAAATTTTAATTAGAAACTGTAACGTTGTATTAGTACAAATTATAATACATTAGTATTAGTACATTACTAATTTAGTGGGAAAGAGAAAGAAAGTTATGTAAATGGTTACATAACCACCTTATATATTACACCTACATATAAGGGGGACAATTCTTTATGTGATGTTTGGTTGTGTTTACATTGGTTCTAGCGGTTCTCGCAATAAAGGTGGTTCTCGCATGAACCTTACCCTATATATATATATATATATATGTGTGTGTGTGTGTGTGTTTTGTGTATGACAAGTATGTATGTATGTATGTATGTATAGGTAAAGACGTATGCCTGTGTGTATATGTATGTATGTAAAGTATACCTGTAACGTTGTCACCGAGCTTTTTGATGTCACTGCTCGTGTTGGTGTACGAGAATCCAACACCAACCGGAGACTCAAGAAATAACAAGTTTGCAGCTATGACAAAACAACAAAATAAACGTTCGTAATAGTATGATCGTATGTTGGTCAACTTGATAAGATTATTATGATGATTAAAATATAGATATAATTAACTAATTAATAATTTTCATTTAGTTACCTTTATTCCAAGAATTTTTGTTTAAAAGGAGTTTTGATTTGCCCTTTTGGACTACAAAAGGTCCTAACTCCTCCAACCCTCCAAACCCGATAGAGGAACATCCAGGACCTGTATTATAATTCAAAAGCTAAGGTTAAATAGCATGAACAATTTAATATACATAAAAGCAAACAGTGGCGGACTCAGAAATTATTTTCTGAGGTTGTGAACGAGAGGTTTAGCCAAATTTTCAAAGGATGCGTCCGCCCACCCACCCGTCTACATAGGTCCTCCCCTGAAAGCATATATTTTACATACTAATGTATTTATATATCTATGAAAGTAAATAGTAAGTAAACTTGAAACGTTTATCTAGAATATAGGTTTGATATGTTTGTTGCATACACTTTCATCTTCAAACTTTGTTTTTTCGAGCACCAACTTATGGAATCCGGAATTAAAGCTTTTTTAAAAAAAATGTTAAACAATAATAATTGTCTCTCAATTTTAAAATAATATTTGCAAATACTAACTAGTTTTAAAAATGTTAAACAATATTAATTGTCTCTCAACTTTAAAATAATATTTTCAAATCCTAACTAGTTTCCTTAGAAATAATAATAAAAATATTGAAAAAAATATACAAACGAAATTTTACTTATTATTACGTTTCATCGCTCGTTTGTAAACTATTATATGTTAAATAATAAAAAGTTATAAATATTATATGTTAAATAATAAAAAGTAATAAAACAAAATACATATTTATTGGCGAGTTGTTTTAAGAAGCTTGCTGGGCCGTTGTCAGATTTTGGGTGGGCCTAAAAAGCTGACAACCTTTTTATTGAGAATATTGGGTCAAAGTGTCAAACGGCCCTATTAAAACAAACGTCCCTTTATGGCTTTATTAGACAACCCGTTTGGTTTCATCTTTTGGGTAGGGTGGTGGTAAATGTAATATCTTTTGGGTAGGTGTGGCTTATGTTTGGTTTCATTTGGGATGTATCTGTACTTTTTGGTGTTTGTCTCTGCATAGCTTCTTGCTATTTGGAGGCTTGGTGGTGGAATATATGTTTGGTTTGGCTGTTCAAAAAAAAAAAAGACAACCCGTTGAACTTTTAAATATATATATATATGGGTTAGGATCAAATACAAAGGATAAAATAAATAAGAAGAGTAAGAAGGATTCTAGTCCATTGATCTTAGATTTTGAGGGTTTAGATTAATTGTAAGGAAAAGAAGATAATAGAAGGGCATAAAGGGAATCTTATATTTATGGATTTTCTCTCTCCACATGCAAGGTACATGCCAATTCCCCCATCGATTTAAAACGTCCATAACTTTTTCATACGACATTTTTTTAAAAAAAAAAATTTCACCATAATAACGAGTGTTTTTTTATCTTTAATATGAGTACCATATTATCATATAAAAATAAAATAAAAAATTTCATTTTTACTGGGTTTTTTTATTGCATTGTGTTAAAGGTTCAGGTCATTGTGTCTTTTAACTGGGTTTTGGTCAGTAGAGTTTCTATACATTGTGTTATTATCAAAACCTATAACACAATGTTAATTTGGGTTCTATCCATTGTGTTTTTATAAGAACCTATAACACAATATATGACACAATGAAGATGGTGTTATATCTGGGTTTTCTATAAATTGTGTTATTAGTTCAGGTCATTGTGTTTAATATGTTATTCATTGTGTTTTAATATGTAGTCCATTGTGTTTTAATAATTTGTTCAATTTTTTTCATTATCTTTGTTCATTGTGTTTTAGTTTGTTGTGTATTGTGTTTTTAGTTTGTTTTTCATTGTGTCTTCATCTGCTCTCCATTGTGTCTTTTATCTGCTGTCATTAATTGTGTCTTTTATCTGTTGTCATCAATTGTGTTTTTATTTAGTCTGATACTTATTGTGTTATATGTTATCGTCATTGTGTTATACGTTATGCTCATTGTGTTTTAGTATGTTGTCTATTGTGTCTTTATCTGTTGTCATTGATTGTGTTTTTGATCTACTTTACATTGTGTTATTATCAAAACCTATAACACAATGTTAATTTGGGTTCTATCAATTGCGTTTTTATAAGAACCTATAACACAATATATGACACAATGAAGATGGTGTTATATCTGGGTTTTCAATAAATTGTGTTATTAGTTCAGGTCATTGTGTTTAATATGTTATTCATTGTGTTTTAATATGTTATTCATTGTGTTTTAATAATTTGTTCAATTTTTTTCATTATCTTTTTTCATTGTGTTTTAGTTTGTTGTGTATTGTGTTTTTAGTTTGTTTTCCATTGTGTCTTCATCTGCTCTCCATTGTGTCTTTTATCTGTTGTAATTAATTGTGTCTTTTATCTGTTGTCATCAATTGTGTTTTTATTTAGTCTGATACTTATTGTGTTATATGTTATCGCCATTGTGTTATACGTTATGGTCATTGTGTTTTAGTATGTTGTCCATTGTGTCTTTATCTGTTGTTATTGATTGTGTTTTTGATCTACTTTACATTGTGTTTTACATCATGTCCATTGTGTAATATGCAACTCGGTTTTTGAATTTTTTTTTGAAAAATATAACAATATGGTACTCATATTAAAGATAAAAAAACGCTCGATTTTATGGTATAATTTTTTTTAAAAACAAATGGTGTATAAAAAAGTTACGGACGTTTAAAAATTGGGGGGGAAATAACATGTGACTTGCATGTGCATATTCTCTCTCCTCTTGTAGACAAAATTACCCTTTCCATTTAATTTCTCCTAGGACACTTGTCACTCTCTGGTGGCTTCTTACCCTTCTTATTTTTAAAAACTTTGTATTATAACTCAACCCATATATATATATTTTTTTGTTTTTTTGAATGGCCTTTGAAGAATAATTTAAAGGTGATAACAACGTTGTATTGTATCGCATGATCATATGCTAAAAGATTCTATATCAAAAATATTTTTCTATTTACTTTCTAGATAAATTATTATAATATTTATCTTGTTCAAACAAATCGTAAAATACTTCAAGATACCATAATGACATCATTGAATATATAACTAATTTTAAGATTTCTAAATTATAAATAATTAACATTTTGCTCCCAAAACTTTAATAGTAGAGTTAATTACTGTTTTCGTCTGTGTGGTTTGTCAAAAATCACTATTTCAGTCCATTAGTTTAAAAATTGTGATTCCAGTCCCTGTGGTTTTACTTTCGTAATAATTTCAGTCCACTTCGTAACCATTTCAGTCCCTGTACTTAACAAAAAATTAGATTGAAATGGTTACGAAAGTGAAACCACATGGACTGAAATCACAATTTTTAAACTAATGGACTGAAATAGTGATTTTTGACAAACCACACAGACGAAAACAGTAATCAACTCTTAATAGTATAATATGAGATGTTGGTCCAGTGGTCAAAAGACCTGCCCTTCCTAGTGGAGACGTAGGTTCGATTCCTGCTTGGATCATTTTCGAGAGACATTTGGGTGAAGGGACGAATCGAGGCTTTAATCCCGGTTTGAACCTGACGGAGGGCGAGGGTTTACGGATTCCATCTGATTCCCACGCATCAGGGGGCATGGTCTCATAGTGGTCGAAGAGTCGACCTTGTGTAGCCACGAGAAGGATGGATTTACACGTGAAATTATTTACCATTGATGAAAAGGTACTATAATAAAAAGTCATAAATGGAGGAATAAAGCAAAGTGGTCTCAATAAAATGGGAGTGGGAAGTTGGGGTAAGGGGGAGGGGGACCAAATGCTTTTGTACATTTCTATCAATGATGAATGGTGCCATCACGAGATAACATTTTTCTTCATTTAAAATAATTTAAAGATCTGTTTATAAATCCAATAAAGATAAATGCAAGTGGGAGCAATTGTAATATTGATGATCCTATGATGTAAAAACAGAAGGTCAGAAGCCATCATCTCAAGATGGACACAAACAATGATTTTGGATTTTGTAAATCAAGAGCCTTCAAACCTAGGAAGGCATCAATGTGAGTTTCTTTTAATAAAGTTTCAATTAGCGTCTTTGGTATCAACAATAACAGATTTATTATTTTGACAAGCCACGCATTGTAGTTTAATTGTAACAAGTATAGTAACCTTTAGGGGTGCTAAATGGGTCGTGTTCGCGAATTGACGGGTTCAACCCGACCCGAACTCGAAAAATTTAGACAAGATGAACACGATCCTAACCTGAAAATCTTGTCATACATATGAATCCGAACACGACCCCAATACTTGTGGATTGACCCGAACACCACTCGGTCAACCTGAATTTTGTAATTTTTTCCCGTAATTTGATATATTAAAATTTAAATTACTACAAAACACACACAATTGTATATAATACAATTACATTAAAATTATAAAATTTTATGACAATTACTCTTTTGTAAGTTATAATTATGTCATAAAATACACATGATATTTCATTTATGACATAAAACATACTATAAAATATATAACATAATATATTATAAATGGGTAAACGGGTCAACCCGCCAACCCGGCCGGGTTGACCCGAACCTGACCCGTTTAGCTAAACAGGTTTGCGGGTTCATCCTGAAACTAACCCGAATCCGTTTAGATAAACCCAAACACACAAATTTTGTGTTAGGTTTGTGTCATACTTTCGAGTTATGTCATAAATTCACACCCGACCCCTAGTAAACCTAAGGAGTTGTAGATAAATGGCGTGTCTAGACTTATCACACATTTTGTTTATTTCCTTCATTTTAGTTGCATTTTTATATATAAAGTGAACGTGTGTACGATTTTCATAAGTGATATATAGTAAACAAATTTAAATAGGTAACATGTGGTTTGGTTTTCCTGATTAATGAAAGAACATTCAAGTGCTTTGAATCGAAGTCTTGATAGCATATGGTTAAGGGTAAAAGGACAATAACGTCTCTAGATATACGTACATACTTTACATAAGAGTATCAAGTTCTCTAGATATACGTACATACGTTACATAAGAGTATTTGTAGTGGAATAACTAAACCATCCAAAAAATGCTACCACATCAACGTCACGTAAGCGAAAGACAATAATAAAATTACTCAATAATTAGGTGTAATGGAATAACGAGAAAACAAAATGAAAGAAAAATAAATGTGATTGGTTATTGGGGTGGGCCCCACTCTCTTTCTTCATTCATGTCGGCCATCCCAATTAGGGGTGTTCAAAATTCGTTTCGAATTCAAAAAATTCGAAATTCGTTTAAATTCGATTCGGTTATAAAGAATTCTTTTCGATTATAAGAATTCGAATTCGATTCAATTCGAGTCAAGTAAATCGAATACGAACTTATAATTTCAAATTCGATTCGAGACACGAATAAAAAATATACATTTTTATTTATTATTTTTATATATAATACATATATAACTTTTATTAGGTTATACTATAAATCATTTTCAAAATTTATTCCAAGTATTAAAATTACCCATTACCAAACCCACTACATGGCCCATAACTAAACCCTAACTAACAAATCTATCAATAGATTTCTAACCCTAAAAATATTAACTTGAAATGTGAAATGGTTATTCCGGACTTCTCGTTTTGAATTTTAGACTTATAGTGATATCATGGTTTATGGATGCTTTAAAATTTATGTTTAATTTTGATAGTTATTTACATGTTTTTAAAGAAACTGAATCAAATCGAATTTATTCGAATACGAATTCGAATCGAATTCGGTAAGTTTTAATCGAATTCGAATCGAATACGAATTCAAGGGAAATTAAAAATTATTCGAATAATTCGATTCAAATAATTCGAAAATTCGATATTCGATTCGAATAATTCGATATTCAATTCGACGAACACCCCTAATCCCAATGACGGTGGGAGCCATTAGCGCCCCAATAAACAATGAAAAGTGGTTCATGCTAATATACATTTACTTATCTCAAGAATGTTGGCCCTATAAATAGTGGCGAAGTTTAAGATTTCCGACGGGGGTTCGAAAACGTATATACCAAAAAATTTCTATAGAACCGGGGTCGAAAATATATATACCAAAAAATTTCTATACGAAAGCTACATATATAACACTATTGAGCGAAAGTTCGGGGGTCCCCCGGGCCCTTCAAACTTGCGCCCCTGCCTATAAACCGTCTTTATGGAAGCTCATTCTCCACGCTAGTGAAACAAAGACTGTAATTTGCGTTGATGCCCAAACAATTATACACAATACTAAATTATTGGTTTCATTCGTATTGCAATTATTGATAGGCCCATGCTTGGTGTTCTTAACTGGTTATGTGAACTTAAAGAACAAGTAATTAACTCTTCCGATTATTATAAATATTCATCTTATTTATTTATAAAAGGTAATGAAAATTATAAAGAGAAACAATTATAACAACAATAATTGTTAGATATTTTAGTGTAATCGGGGATTGACTTGGTGATCAAAGCGAATAATAATACACATCAAGCAAGTTAGGAGGTGCGGGAGTGCACACTTGTTTGAGTTATTATAATTCGAAGTGTACGGGCTGAGCCCGTACTCTACGGGGGTTCCAAGGGGGCAGCGCCCCTGGTAGCAGGGTCCAAAGGGCGGCAGCCCCTAGCGGGGTCCAAGAGGCAGAGCCCCTGGCTGGGGTCGAGCTGCCAGGTCAGCTTGGAAAAAATTTATTTTAATTAAATTGCTTTATTGAAAATGCCTTAGAAAATAAAATTTATGAAAAAATCGTCCTAATTTTTCAGACAAAAAATTGAAGGCAGTTTAAGGCAATTTTATTAAAATTCGAATTATAACTGCCAAAGGCAGTTATCTGCAAAAACCAACCCCAATTGAATATTCGTAGACAGTTTTGATCATCTTCTTCCTGGTTCAAAATTCGCAGACACACTAACATACCCTGGTTCAATTTCTCGAAATCAGAGTTGTATCCGATTGAATTATTCGGGTGAACCACCGAAATAATTTGATCTGAGAGTAATTACACGCCTCTCTGATCATTCGGTAAACTGAAATTCCCCAACAATAATCATGATATATTCTTATATTTTTAGTTATTTTTGCATCTAGAATTAACTTTTGCTTGTAGCTTTTTGCTTAATACATACGTTTCTCCACAAAAATTGACTTCCACAATATTCTGCAACTTTAGGACCATAAATCCACTGGCTTCTTTCCCCCTCTTCCACGTTCTCTAGTAAACGTGTTTTCTAACATCAAATATTGTTGTTTCATATTAGTTACTAATAATGTTACAATTAGGTTGGGTGGTATTGGATAAAGCCTTTTAGAATGGGTTTTATCGCGTAAGTGACACGTAGACAACACATAAACGGTAGACTTTATTGCTAACTTGCACAGTATGGAATACAGACTCTTTTAACTATATTAAGAAAATAGATAAAAAAGAAATATGATTGAATGATACAGTGGGCCCCCTCCTTCTCTTCATCTAACACCCGTCACGGCTATGGCTGAGGCCATGTATAGCGCCCCATTTGACGGGCGATACTCACCTAATGTGGCTGAAGGCGTTGCCCCACATCATCTGGTGTGTTATTAGGTATTAGTATCTAAAAATATGCACATAAAAATATGCAATAACAATATCATACTTGAAAAAACTCCACAAATCCAATGCTTAATTACAGGTTAATTAATTTAATTAATTTTTTGTTAATTAATATTAATACATACATATATATATATATATATATATAAAAGATTAGATCATGTAAGAATCACTATGTTAATTGAGAAGCATGAAATAATTCTGGACCATACAATTTTTTCTAAGCAAAAAAATTGCAAAAAAATGAAAAAAAAAATTCAGAAAAATCGCAATATTTTCTTTCAGGTGTATTTTTGTTTTTATTTTTTTGGATATATACACGTGTATATTGTCAATTTTTAACTATACATATTTGTATATACGTTTTTAAAATTGAAACATAAGTAGTGTACATCTATTTTTGATAATGTAGATGTATAATGATTGTACATATATGTAGGTGTGAAAAAATAGAGGCAAAACTCGCACGGCAAGGCCGAGTTCTCTAAGTTCTTACAACTCAGAAGGGTTTTCCCTTGATCTTGATCATATATATATATATATATATATATATATATATATGCTATTATATCATTTGTTTTAAACATGTTATATTTATAACTAGTTGTAAGCCCCTCGCGTTTCGGGACGGGGACGTAAAACTATGCTACCAACGTTGCATAGAGGTGTGTAAAACCAAGCTCTGTAACAATCAAACAATGACCAAACTCAGGAAAAAGCAGAAGATAAAAACATGAATTTCTAACACCAAGTGACTCATGTGGCGTAAACATAGTTGAATTCGAATTTATAGCGAAACGTATTAGAAAGGCGAGAGGGTAAAAAAACCTAAGGGACCAAATGTGACTACTAAATACCGTACTAGCTAGTAACCAAACAACGACTAAATCCAAAATATTGTGAAACAAAAACTACAATAGATTTACTATTCCTTACCATGTTATGAATAAATATATATAATATATAATTCTTGCCATATATAAATAAAGCAGCATTGCGTCATGCGTGACAAAAGGGGTTTGGCAGATATGATGCCAACACCATGATAAAATAATTATTTAGATAAGATGTGGTGTTAAAAAAATTAGGTAAGATGTTATTTGTTTATTTTAAAACTTTACAATTCAACACCTATAATAATTTTGGTATAGCGACGTGGCATAGTGTCCTATCACTCAAACCAATCTAAAAAACTCAATTGTTGTTGGTGGTTTTAGTGTCATAATAATATTATTTTAGTTAATTGGATTTACTTAAGGGTGTGAGGTGTACGCTTGTTCTTCAAGACTATTATGAAGTCCAACATCAACGAACATAAGATTCAAAGGGGTGAAGCACACCAGGAGGTTTCAAGGTCATCACACCTTGACGCGGTCCAAGGGACAGAGCCCATGACGTGTCTTTTGCCCACATCATGTTAAAAACATTTAGAAAAGTGATTTTGAAATAGTTGGTTGCTTGGTTTGTTAGTGTCTAACCAACATAAAATTTTATGTCGGTAGTAAGTGTCTTCAACAATAACTATGGCTATAATTAACAGTCAACACTAATTGTCAATCGAAATCATTTTAGACAATTAACGATAAATCGAGTTACTGCTAACACATCAATTGTAACTAAATTACTATTGATGGTAACTGAATAACTGCCAATCATTTTAACCATGGACTAACATACTCTTTCACCAAGCATTGTGTCATTTCAACTAAATATTGTGATGGTTCCCAACTATAAAACGTAAGTCTCTAGTCTAATTCTAGCAAGTGTTTTCACAATAGAAACTTATTTGAATATTCAAAGTGTTCTTTTGAAAAATTGAACCTTATTATAAACTAAAATTTTAGATTTTAAACAGCTCTCTGAATAAAAGTTAAATACTTTAAATTAAGGAAAAATTACAAGTTTTGTCATTTATCTTTATAGTACTTTACAGGCGGTGTCCTTTTTTTCAAATGTTGACAGGCGGTGTCCTTTAGTAGGTATTTTGTTACAAGTTTTGTCCTTTAGGCCAAACCCAGTTAGAATTTTTGGTTAAATTTGGTCATGTGCAAAACATGAGGGCATTGTTGTCATTTCATCTCTTTAGGGACTATTGTGTAAAAAACTTATGTTTAGGGACTAGTTTGTAAAGAATTCTTATTTAGGGATAATTTGTAAAAAATAAAAACTAAAAGAAATATAAACTTTCTCTCTCTATAATCTGAACCAACCCATCTCTCTCTCTCTCATCTCTCTCTCTCTCTCTCTCTCTTTAATTCGAACCAACCCTAATCCAGACGAGACCCACCTTATTTTTCTTCTTTCAGCACACAACTCACTGTCTCTCATTCACACTCAATGTGAGTTCTTTAAAATCAACTTAAACCCCCCCCCCCCCCCCCCCCAAATCATTACCCTCAAAAATTACCGGAGGCGGTGGAGGTTTATCGATGAATATGGGTTCGGACGACGGTGAGACCAAGACAGCGACACGGGTCTGTGATCGGAGACGGCGACACAGGTCTGTGATCAGAGACGGCGGAACAGGGCTGGGATAGGAGACGACGAAACAGTTCTGAGATCGAAGACGGCTGGTGGGTGTTTGCTGCTGTATACTCCAGTTTGATCAGAGTGCCATTTATGAGGTTTGATTCGTGAAGATGATGTTGGGCAGTTGGGTGGCCGGCGATCTGCTGTGAGCTCGATCTGCTGTGGAATCGAATCTCCTACTCACCTGCACCACCATCATCAAAAATGTTCAAAATCACACACCATACCTTCAAGTCAACCCTTTCATTCCCCTGCACAATCGAAACCGCATACAGATCCAAACAAGGTAATCTCTATACACTCGAATTTGAATCTTGCACCGGTTGATGAATTTTGATGAGGGTGAACTCTGATAATTTTGATGATGGTGAAACCGCATACAGATTCACTTTTGTTCCGTCGAGGTCCGTTGACAATAGCTAGGTGTTTGGTTAGGGTTGGGGTGGGTGCGGCGGCGACGAATGGTGTGGTTGTGGTGGTGTTCGGAGGTGGGAGATGATGATGGTGGTTGATGTGTGGGCGGCGGCGGATGGTAGTTGTGGTGGTGGTGGTGGGAGGTGGGAGATGATGTTGGTGGTAGAAGTGTGGGCGACAGCAGATGGTTGTGGTGGGAGGTGGTGGTGGATGATGGTTGAGAAGGATGGCGGATGGTTGTGGTGGTGGGAGGTGGGAGATGGTGGTGGTAGATAAAGGCTGAGAGAGAGAGAAATAGAGAGAACTTTGTGTGTTTGTAGAGAGAGAGAAAGAGATTTTAATTTTTTAAATAGATATTAGTTTTTTAAATTCTTTTTGTTTTATTTTATTAAAAAGATTTATAAATAAATAGGTAGAAAGACTAAACTACCCCTGTTTGACCAGACTTAACAAAAAAACCTAACTGGGTTAGGGCTAAAGGACAAGACGTGTAACAAAATACCTACTAAAAGACATCGTCTGTCAACATTTGAAAAAAATGACACCCGCCTGTAAAATACTATAAAGATAAAGGACAAAACTTGTAATTTTTCCTTAAATTAATCATGAGCATATATATGGTACGAGTCTAATAATTGTTAGTATGAAAGGTTAATCATACAAATTATACAACTAATTTAGATTATATGGTCTTTACAGTCTAATAGAATCCATGACTAATTGACTAAATCATAATTGACGACCTAACCATTCAACCAAGAGAGTAGTTGTATAATAATAGCATAAAAAAACTATTATTAGTTAAACATTTACACTCTCATTATTATCTGAACTACATTATTCTCGTTCTTTCTAATCAGGGTACGACAAAAATAATAGAAAACAATTATGATGCATTTTATTTTAAACTTGATTGGTTTGATTATCAACCTATAATATAATATGTAATCAATAGAGGAGGTACCATATTAGTTCCAAGTAAAAAACACTTATTATCATCATTCATACGGAATAAATCACATCAATAGCAAAGCTAAGATAGAGTCTGAGAATAGTAAGACGTAGACAACTTTACCTATACCCCCGTAAAATTAGAGAGACTGCTTCCATTGACACCCTCGGCTCGACAATAGTTTTGTATAAAACCTTAGACATAAGGCACATAACACTCAACAATCGGGACAAAAGCTGATTAGTGTATGTACTCCTTTGTCTGTTGGCTATCAACGCCACCACATGACCGTTTTTGACGTTATTTTCACAAAATTAGTAAAATAACATTAAAATTAGTGCAATTTCACTTTTACCCCCGAGAGTTCACATATATATACATTTTACGTGCACACCACAAGCGGGCGTATAAGTAAAGAACACCCAGAGCCTTTAATGTATTATTAGTACATAGTGAATAGATATAATAAAGAAATAGGGAGATCGAAAAAGTTGCATTATGATAAACGTTTTGTATATCTCATACAAAACAATAGATACGAACGTTTACGCAGTTCTCGTGGTTCTTTTCTTAAAATTAGTTTTGTATTTTTTTATGACCAACAAAAGTCTGATCTTCCGGGTAAATCCAATGGCAACAGGCCACCTACGCTTGCGAATGCAGACGGCGCAGATGATCTGGCCCACCACCATTACAGAGGATGCCCACCACCCGAACACCCATTGTAGTAAAACCCTTAGTTCAACCTAAAGCAATTTTACTCTCTAGGTATGACTCGGGTAAGCCTCAAATCCATAACCTTCACTTTGAAAGGTTACAGGGCTACTAATACACCAAAAAGCCTTTGGCTTGGTTTTGTACTGAACAACATAATCATTTGAAGACCCATTGTAGTAAAACTCTTAGTTCAACCTAAAACAATTTTACTCTCTAGTAAGACTCGGGTAAGCCTCAAATTTAAACTACTACAAAGAGAAGTTGCTGACATCAGCAAGTAATAGTTGACCTCTTCAATTGGCCAAAAAGGCCGGCAGGCTCAACAGTGCCAGGCAGCTGCCTGGCACTCCCCTATTGGCCCAACAAAATTACGATTTTATCCTGCTTTAAATTTACGCTTTTGCCATCAGTTCAAATTTATGTTTTCGCCCCCACTTAAAAATAAATTTGCGCTTTTACTCTCAGCTAAATATTTCGATTTTGCCCCCAGTTAAAAATTACGATTTTGACCTGTTTCAATTTACAGTTTTGCCATTAGTTTTTTCCCCTTAAAATTACGATTTTGCCATCAGGTCAAAGTTATGTTTTTGCCCACGCTAAAAAATAAATTTACGCTTTTCCTCCCGGCTAAAAATTCTAATTTTTCCCTCGGCTCAAATTTACAATTTTGCCCCGTATAAATTTATACTTTCGCCATTAGTTTTTTTTTCTCACAGCCAGGTTACGATTTTGCCCTCAACTTAAATTAACATTTTGCCTTCCTGGTGACATTACAAGTTTGCCCCCAGTGCAAAATCACAGTCGTGCCGGCAACTTCCTGGCACTCGCCCGTTGGTCCATTTAGTTTACGATTTATCCCTGAATTAAAATTATGATTTGGCCCTCAGTTAAAAATTACGTTTTCCCCATCGTTTTAGTTTTTTTTTACCAAAACTATAAAGGTTTTTTTGTTTTAATTGGTTTACTCCATTTTATTTTATTTTTTCGTGTCAAGGAGTTGCCTAACACTGGCTCATTAGTCCTGAAAAATTACAGTTTTGCCCTGAGCTCAAAATTACGGTCTTATCATCGTTTTTGTTTTTTTTTTCCCTAGCAAAATTATAGTGGTCTTTTTTTAATTGGTTGAAAATTATTCGACCATCGCCCCGCAACGCGGACGGGGCATCTACTAGTTCATAACATTCAGTTTAAAAGGTTATAAGGCTCCTAATACACCAAAAAGCCTTTGGCTTGGTTTTGTCCTGAACAACATAATCATTTATTTGATTTTATAATAAATAAATATTCTTTTAGGCCACACAAATCAATGTATACTCTTGCCTAGTATTGCCATCATTCCAAGGTATTTGCGGTATGGAAATAGTATCGGGATCAACAATAGCAAGTTGAAATAGATAAATATTAGATAGTATATCATTTTTCGAAATGTGTGAATTATTCGCGAATGTAGGAAGGTCTAGCATACGTTATTTTAGTTGGGTCTGCGCTAGAGAGCCCCCTCGCACAATATATCCTCAATTTAAACCCCTCAATGAGAAACCCCTATCACCCAGACTCGAACTTGAGACCTGGATAGAAAAATTCACCCGGGCCTACTATAGGTGGAACTTAAATACCTGTGGCCACCACTAGAGTACTAGTGATGGTTCAGATAGTATATCATATAATTCAACAAATTGTATATGGCTGACCTTAATTATATGATTATTAAATTATGATCATTTTTACTGAAAAAACTATTTACCGTGATAAAAAAAATAAAATAAAAGAAAGAGTATTAATTGTTACCTCCATTCAACCATAGAAGGAGAGGCTTCTTTTTTGGGCTTTTTGTAGCTTCAAAAAACCAATAAAACAGTGCTCTACCATGGCTTTCATTCACTGTAACATATCCAGCATACTGATTGAAGCTAACAGGAGGTTGGCCAGGAAGACCTAGCACTCGATCGGCATTTTGTTCGAGCAATGCCGCATGGCCCGTTGGCAGTTGTTGGCCGGAAATCGCCACACTCCAACTGAATATAGCTACTGATATAATGAGGAGAAAACTACATGTCATTGATGTGTGCATTTTGTGTGTGTGTGTGAAAGATTGAAGGACATATATATAAACAAACTCTTGTTGTTGACCATTAATGTATAGGAAACACATTTCATTTTCATTGGCATCAACATTGGAAATATCTATATATTGGACCCTACACAACAACTTATTTTCTTATTTTCTCCTATTAATTAATACGAAGACTTTGATTGATATTATCCTTCTGTTAATTTATAGACTTATATTTACAATTTATTTTTTTTTCATCCAATCAATGTTTGCCATTTACAGGGTAAGCAATTTTTTATTAATAATTGTTTTATTGATATTATCCATTCTTATATTTATAGACTTATATTTACTATTTATTTTTTTCATCCAATCAATGGTTGCCATTTACAGGGTAAGCAAATTATATAAACACTTAAAAGGCTATATGTCGGCTGGCGAATCCGACATAGCCAAGTGGCGACCTCTGGTTGGTCACAAGAATTTTTTGCTTTTAACCCTTAACTTTTCTAATTTACGTGTTTAGTCCTTCTACTATAACTATCATAATATACGTGTTTAGTCCATCTACTTAATAAACTTTATTCCTCATTAGTTAACTTTGCTAATATACATGTTTAGTCCCTCTACTTTAAATTTGCTGTCCTGCTCTAGCTTTCCTAATATACATATTTAGTCCCTCAACTTAATAAATTTGATTCCCCATTAGTTTACTTTGCTTATATACATGTTTACGTTTTCTAAATACTTTTCTAATTTTTCCAGTCAATGTAAGACACGTGTCGACATACTTTTGTTTCGTATCAAAAATCGGGTCGTCCCGCCGCGAAGCGCGGGTGCAACACTCTAGTTTTAATTAATAATTGTTTTTTTTTTGTTTGGGGTTGTTGACAAAGAAATTTGATTTGTGTAGCTACTATTATGTTATTATATTTTAACCACTTTACTTTACATCAATTACAAATTTATCAAAAAATATTCCTTATTTTTAACTAAACACGTTTCTAATTTCAACTTTAGTCTCTTATACTTTCATCTTTTACAAATTTTTCGTTTAACGTTTTAATCTAAATTTTGTGAGTTAAGATGCTACAACGTGCGTCTGTGGTTCAACGTTTTTATTTCTATTTTTTACCAATTTTTTTTTGAACGGCCAACTAAATCACCGGATAAGCATCCTGGGATGCCCTCAATCGAGCAAATGCATCCCCTCCTCCATAACGATCAGAATTGGATGCATACCCGAGCCACCAAGCCACCAATTCCGGGGAAAACCCGCCACCCGAAGTCCCACTGCGGTAAAACCCGGTTCGGCTCGGTTTCGAACTGGCGACCTCAAGAGAGGCCTAGTTCTAAACTTCATTGCCACCACCAATGTCCTTCATAGTGATGCTAGTGGGAGTTGAACTTGAGACCTCAAGGAGAGAAACCAAGTGACTAACCACTAGACCAACTAGTCAGGACATTGCAATTAACGGTCTCATTGCAACGCACTGGTCCTAAGTCAACTTAGTTATTCTTTTCTATGTTTTACGTTTCGTTCTAATCTTTATATGTTAACACGCCGCAATGAGCGTACACGTTTTTACGTCTACTGTTAAAATAACAAGGGTTAAGATTTTCTGATTCATGTTGCACTAGACGGTACAATGTTGGTTGTAACAACTTATTAAAGTTGTTATTGGTTATACCTGATCAGGGTGTAAAGTTTGCAGGTATTTTACTTGAGGGACTGAAGTGTTATAAGTACTAAAGTTTAATACTTGAAGGGTAAAAGTTGTCATAATATGAGACATGGATGTGTAGTTGGAAACATCAAGTTAGGAGCTTATATAAAAGGAAACTTAAGGTTTCTTTTGTTCATTATTCACTCATAGTTTTCTCTGTATTCTCTCTCGTTCTTATCTTGCTTAGATCCGGTTGGATCTTTTATTGTTGTTGTTCATTTTGTATGGTCAATTGATAAACTTTATCAGTTGATCTTGTATTGTGTATGATTCATACAGATCTTACATATTGTAAGATCTAGGGTTTGGTTGGGAGTTTTTTTTTTGGTTTGGATCAAATAATAAAACTATTGGTCACCGTTTTATCACTATAATCTATGCTGTGTTTGATATATAGTTCATACCATTATTTACTACATAGTATCAGAGTTTATATGCTCTTGATAGTTGTTTTCTGCTGATATAATCTCTTGTTCATTGTTCGATTCTGGGTTATTTGAAGGTTTCTAGACTCAGAAACCTTTTGTGGAGTTGATTGGAGTGTTATTGGGAATCGTGCTTGTTCAAGATCTGGAAACCCTAATTAGTGGTTGTTGGATTTATTTGGGGAATCTTCAGAGCCTTGTAGCTGGTGTTTAGATATGTGTTGGTCTTTGTAATCCAAGAAGATTACAGGGTAAACTGACCAGATTTTATTGCAGTTTCTTCTGATCTGTAACTTGTAACCCTAGAAGGTTACAATTCAGATGTGCTAAAGGAGTTATACGCTCTCTGTGAGATCATTCCTACTCTCTCTCTCTCTTTTTAGTATCTTGTTGTTGGAGTAGTTTGGGCCGGTGGTTGATCGAGTCACTGTGTTATCTGTTGCATTATTGTTGTTGTTATATTTGTGTATCTTGTTCTTTTTTGTTTGTTATCTAGATCTTGGCTTCTGTGTTAAGACTTGTCCATGCACCATTGAGTGAAGAACCTGGAATCTGCCCCCTGACACAGTTTCGCCTTAGGGTTTTGTTGTTTAACTAAGTGGTTATTTGTGTTCTTATTTGATAATTGTTGTGTGTTAAAATGGATGTACCAAGTTCCTCTGTGACACTTATTAGTAAACTTGAAATTGGGGATCCATTATATTTACATCCTAGTGGCAGTGATTCTAGTGCTTTGACTATTGTTAGTATAAAACCAAAAGGAACTGAAAAATATTCTGTTTGGTCTAGTGCAATGAAATTAGCTTTAGAAGCTAAAAATAAATATGGATTTATAGATGGTAAATGTGAGAAATCTAAGGATGATGATGTGTTAGCAAATCAATGGGATAGGTGCAATTTTGTTGTTCTTACTTGGTAGTTAAACTCTGTGTCTGAAGAGTTGTTTCAAGGGAAAGTTTTTTCAAAACTTACCTCTGAGGTCTGGACTGATCTAAAAGAAACCTATGATAAAGTAGATGGTTCTGTTATTTATGATCTTTATAAGAAGATAGATAGTAATTCTCAAAATGGTAGCACTGTTGCTGAATATTATAATAAACTAACTACAATGTGGAAGACGTTTGCTATTATGCTTCATCTGCCTACCTGTTCATGTCAGGCAACAAAAGATTACAATGATTTTTCTACTTTGATAAAATTAATGCAGTTTCTCATGGGACTTGATGATGCATATCAACTTGTGAGAATAAACTTGTTAACAAGAGAACCATTTCCTTCTGTCAAGGTTGTTTTTTTATCGTCTTTAGAGAAGAATCACATAGGTTGTCCAGTAATGGATCTAAAGGTCAAAGTGTTTCTTTTTTGTCTAAGTCAAGTCAATCTTTTGATCCTAAAAGAAGAGTGTCTAGAGGTCCTAATCCAAACTTAAAGTGTACTCATTGTAATATGTTAGGACATATCGTGGATAGGTGGTTTGAAATAATAGGGTATCCACAAGGGTTTCGAAGAACGGTTCGAAATCAAGGGTATAAGGGTAATACTGGTAACAATTGGAGAGTTAATACATCTAGATATTTGGGGACCTTATAAAGTGATAATTAGAGAAGGTTTTAAATATTTTTTAACTGTTGTTGATGATTATTTAAGAACAGTTTGGTGTTATATGTTAAAAATTAAATGTGAAGTTTTTGATAATATTGTTTGTTTTTATGAGTTATTACAAACTCAGTATAAGAAAAGAATTAAATGTTTTAGAAGTGATAATGGAACTGAGTTTGTTAATGCTCAAATGAATAATATTTGCAAATTAAAAGGTATCCTACACCAAACATCTTGTACCTATACACCACAACAGAATGGTGTGGTGGAAAGGAAGCATAAACATCTTTTAAATATGGCTAGATCAATATATTTCAAGGAGGGTTGCCTTTAAGATTTTGGTCAGATTGTGTATTAACTGTTGTATACATGATTAACAGGATTCCCTCTTCTATTCTTTTAGGAAAAAGTCCATATGAGTTAGTACATGGTTTCAAACCCTCTCTTAGTCATTTAAGGAAATTTTGATGTTTATGTTTTAGCATAATTTTATGAGTCTGATAAGTTTTCTTATAGGGCTAATAAATATGTATTAATTGGATATTCAAATATAAGGAAAGGGTACAAGTTGTGGAGTTTGGATAATAAAATTGAATTTTATTCAAGATATGTTAAATTATATGAAAATGTGTACCATTTTAAGTCTAAAAGTGTGAATAGAAAAGAAATATTTTCTGAGTATGGTTTAAATCACTTGATTTTTTTTTTATTGTTATGAACTATAAACATCTAATGGGTTTGATAATGATAATGTTACTATTCTCGAAGATGAAGAGAGGGAATTAGGATCTCATGAGAACCCTATTGATGATCAACAACTAGAAAACCCTTCCGTAGCTGCCTTTGATGGTTTAGACTCTAGTAGGATAGATCAAGGTAGTAGGGGTGAGGTTACTAGTATAACAGAGGACTCAGGATTCTGAAATGATGAGACCATCATATATGAGGAAAATAGATTAAATATTAGAAAATCTTCTAGAAGTAGTGTATTACCTAGAACGTTTGATGATTATATTGTTGAGGGTAAAGTTAAGTATGGCATTGAGAAAGTGGTGAATCATGCTAACTTGTCATATGACAACATGTGTTTAGTTGCGTCTTTGAATAAAATAATTGAACCTACTTGTTATAATGATGCAATAAAAGATACTAGGTAGATAGATGCAATGAATAATGAAATGGAGGCATTTTATAGAAATAATACTTGGGTTATTGTTGATCTTTCAAAGGGAAGAAAACCTATAGGGTGTAAATGGGTCTTCTTTTATTAGTGAGGTTTGATCATCAGTTAACTTAACACTTACCGTTTCGTCAATTTTAGTGTTAGTGTTTAACTCTTTTAAAAACTTAGCATGAGTGGGTACTAAACAATGATTTTCAAAAGAAGGTGACAAGAGATTAATTTATTCAAAATTAGACTCTTCTTGAATTTTAACGTTGTCGGACTCACCTTTTTCGTTGTTTAACTCATGTGTCGGTTTTTCACTTATTTGTTCTTCCATTTTTACACTTTCGGTTATCTCTTCCTTTTTTAATTCTTCTCTTGCGCGGGATTCCTCTTCCCTTGCGCGAGATTCTTTTATACAGCGATCGATAACTCTAATGTGTTCTAATATCCTATCGGTCACTTCGGTTATAGAAAAAGAATCGGGATTTTCAAAGCTTGAATCCGGTTGTTCGATCCTTTGTTCCTCATAATACCCATATGAAGTAGATGGTTCACACCATTGTTCTTCATTGTAAGCATATGATGGATAAGGGTCGTAATTTTGTTCTTCATAATACTCATATGAGGTGGGTTGTTCACGCCATGGTTCCTCATAATAAGCATACGAAGGTGGTGGCTCATATCTTGGTTCCTCAAAGTATGAGTATGAAGGCTCATACCTTGGTTCATCAAAATATGAGTATGAGGGAGGAGGTTCATACCTTTGGTCTTCATATGATGTGTATGAAGTTGATGGCTCGTACCAGGGTTCCTCATAGTAGGTGTATGAATTGGATGGTTGATATGAGTGACTATTTTGAACCGAGCGTGTGTTACGACAATTAGTGCAATAGTTACCCCTATAATCATCCTCCTCATAGGTGTAGTTGTAACCTCCTGAGTATTGATCCATAAGAATCACTCAGCAGACCACAACCAAGTCCCGAGATCAGAAAACAAAAAGAAAAACGGAAACAGAGGCTGGACACGGCCCCGTGTTTAGTGGACACGGCCCCGTGTTTAGTGGACACGGCCCCGTGTTCAGAATCTGTATCTGGGCGTTTTAATTAAATTTACCGATTTCGTTGAGCACGGGGCGTGTTCAGTGAGCACGACCCGTGTTCAAGCTTCTGTTACTGGGTGTTTTATGAAAAATATGCAGCACGGCCCCGTGTTCAGCGAGCACGACCCGTGTTCAACCTACTGTAAATGCAAAACTAAACTAAAATGCAGAAAAATGTGGGCCCGTTTTGAAAAGGTTTTGAAAAACTGATTAGGCCGTCGATTTTAAGCTTTCCTAAAATCCTTGTGTCCCCGGCAACGGCGCCAAAAACTTGATGCGTGTGAAGTGTTATATATATTAGGTGTATATTTTAAGCCCCTTTAACACTTATTTTTAGCCAAGTTTTAAATTTATAAAACACGATATTTTACTAACACTAAACACACATATGGGCAAGTGCACCCATCGTGAGCGTAGTATAGTGTTGGCAAGATACCGAGGTCGTCCAAGGACACAAGAGCTTTTAGTACCGGTTTATCCTCAACGTCTAATCAAAATAAAAAGTTTAGAAAAATGTTTTAAACTAAGAAAAATAAAAACTAACTAAAATGCTGAAAAGAAAAATAAAAAGAAAAACAGATAGACAAGATGAATCACTTGGTTCCGACTCGTATCTAGTGTAACCTTTGATTATTTCCGCACTTTTGCACATAATTAAGAGATTATCTTAGTTATTATAGTAGGCCCCTCTTTTGAAGGTGACGTTACCCTCACCCCAGTAGTTTGAGTCAGCAAGGATACAATCCTAAAAGGGTGGATTATTGGAAGATAATGAATTAAGTTATTAATGCAATATTATGGTAGGCCCCTCTTTTGGAGGTGACGTTACCCTCGACTAAGTAGTCTGAGTCAGCAGGATACAGTCCTAAATAGCCGGGTTATAGTATTAATAGTAGTTAACTTATGAGGGGATCAAAGAGTTTGGACCCCCGCCATCCAATACCGTGAAGTATTGAAGGAGGTCCTACTAAATTTGACCCAGGTCCATTGCAGGACCTCTAAACGCTGAACAATGGCAAGACCTTTACCAAACCGTTCCCTTAACCCCCGACCAGGTAGCCAACATACCTCCATATAGACCGTGGAGATATGAATGGTGAAAATCTTTTATTTTATATAGACAGTAAAATAATTTCAAGACACCACGGACAAACGATAAAGAAAGATCACCTTCAACATAAGCAACTAGTTATTAAAGTCATTAATACGAAACCAAATAAAAAGTGCAAAAGATTAGAAATAAAAAGTATTACACTAGACACTTTGTCTTCACCAAGTGATGTAAGAGACTTAGGCAAACATGGCCTTGATTGTCAAGAACTCTTACGATCAATCTTGGATCCCGAGACGACTCACACACTCTACGATGGACAATGGATGATGGTGGTGGATGATGGTGTTATGGTGGTGGTGGGTGGTGGGTGAAGTGTGAGAGAGGTGGTGTGCCAAGGGATGGTTTGAGCTTGAGCCAAGCACTTCTATTTATAGCCTGTACAGAAGCCTGGACACGGCCCCGTGTCCACCCTTTTCTCTTTCTTCATTAATACAGTTTGTCTTTATTAGCTCCACACGCCCCCGTGTCCGCTGGGCACGCCCCCGTGCTCAGAAGCATATCTGTACTATCAGATTTGGCAAGATTCTGCGTATCTTTGCGTTGACCACGGCCCCGTGTCCGCTGGGCACGGCCCCGTGGTGGGCAATAGAAGCTTCTACAGGTTTGTCTTTAGTGCCAGGGCTGTCCATCCTGAGCACTGCCCCGTGCTGAGCTGGGCACGCCCCGTGCTGAGCTGGGCACGCCCCGTGCTCAGCTGGGCACAGCCCCATGCTCAGCTTTCTTCTTGTTTTTGCTTTTGCTTTGGGAGATGCTGTTGAAGGGGGTCGGGCATGCCACGTTTGTTCCTTTTCTTGTATTTATGCTAGATTTAGCTGCCTTTTTGCTTCTTTTGTTAATTTGAGCTCATTTAATCCTGAAAATACAAAAGGAAGACAAAAGCACACTTTTTCCAACATTGGTACTAAAAAAGGGTTAGTTTTATGCCTCATTTGATGAAATTTATATGTTACATTTTGAACACATCAGTAATCGTAAAGAATCCAGTGATATTTTAACTGATTGCAAACTTCAAGTAGAAATTAGATTAACGAATGTAGACAAATTGATTGGCCTCTCTAGGGCTCGTATAGAGAAAATATGACTTTTTTAGCAACCAAGATTAAGAAATAGTTACAAAAACATTCGTTCACGAAAAAATTGGGTTCCTGCAGTCACAAACCTTTCACCCATTCAGTGACGATCATAGAATGAAAGACATGCTTCCAAATCAATCCATAATCAAAATAAAAGATAATCAGATCAACATATTGAAATGATAAAAAAGGGAAAAAATAAACCCTAAATTCTAGACCGAAAGCACCCAAGCTCGCAGTCGAATAAAGAATAAAATGGTGATGGATTTTAGGGTTTCCATAGAGAAGAAACCGATGCGAAGAATGAACAGAAATGAATGAAGATTTGATATTAGGAATATTAAACATACCTGATGCTTGAAACATTCAAATGCAAATGCTCTGGACCAGAATGGAGATGGATAATGGAGATGAAGACGAAGGAAAATGGAGATGAAGGCTCTCTAGGGCTTTGAAATAGAAAGGATGTTGTGTACAACTCAAAGATAGTTGGGTCATAACATAATATGGAGCACCGCGTGTTAACCCATATACAAAAAAAATTGACCCAAAAGTTTTCCGGCCCAAAGCAATCTAAAATGCAATATTAAGCTGACACGTGGCCCAAATTCTTTTCATTTATTATATATAATAGATAATAGATAATAGATTACCTCAGGGTTATTATTCTAATGATAATAATAAAGTGTGTAAGTTGGTCAAGTCATTGTATGGGCTAAAGCAAGCCCCTAGAAAGTGGAATAAAAAACTAACAAATGTTTTGATTAAAATGGACTTCCTACAAAGTGTTTATGATCACTATCTGTTTATATTGGATAATAAAAGTGTGTTTTTGATATTGTTGGTATATGTAGATGATATTATTATAAAAGAGAATAGTAAATCTGAAATAGATAATGTGGAAAAAATATCTTAGTGATAATTTCTTGATAAAATATTTAGAAATGTAAAGTCTTTTCTTAGAATTGAAGTTCCATATTCTAACAAGGCTATATTTTTTATCCCAAAGAAAGTATTGTCTATAACTATTAAATGAGTTTGGGTACTTAGGGTGCAACCTTATCTCTACACCTATAGAACAAAGCTATTTGGTCACTAATAAAACTTGTAAAGAACAATATGTATTGAAAAATGTAAATGGATTTCAAAAACTAATTGGAAAGTTAATATGTCTCTCATTAACAAGACCTGACATAAGTTATGTTGTGTACTTTTTAAGTCAATTTATGCATAGTCCCTGTGAGTCTCATTTATATATTGCATTAAGAATACTTAGATATTTGAAGCAGTCACCTAGGAAGGGTATTATGTTCAGGAAAACTTTTCCTAAAGACTTGGTGTTATCATGATTTGTAGATTCTGATTGCGCCGAGTGTATAATGTTCAGGAAAACTTTTCCTAAAGACTTGGTGTATAGTAATAAGAAAGTCTGTTACATGTTTTAGAATATATCTAGGAGATACATCGATATCCTGGAAGAGTAAAAAGCAAAGTTTGATATCTAGGTCCACAACTGAGGCTGGATACAGGGCAATGTGTTTAGCCACCTGTGAGATTATGTGGATATTAAATGTATTGCAAGAATTAAAAATCAAATGTGTCTTGCCTGTTAAATTGTTTTGTGATAGCAAGTCTGCAATATCTATTTCTTAAATCTAATCTTTAAGTTGATTTTTATCATCACAAACCGAACATATACCAACTAAACAACATTGGTAACAATATCATATTCGTTTTAATAGTTTTCTCAACGTGGAGGTATAAAATTCATTGAACACAAAGTTATATTCGCAATAAATTATTTTTTTTGTATCGTAAGCTATATCGAGGGACTGTACGATACCGGTATCGTAACGGACCGATACTGACCGAACAACACCGATACCGGTACAGGCATTCGTTTTTATTGTTTTCAATCGATGTAAAACACATGTCGATTGGCAACGATTGTTATGCCGAGTGTCAGTACGAGTATTGTATTGAACCAGACTGATAATGACCAAAGGCTCGTAGCGAAGCGCGCGAGAAATCCCACTAGTTGATAAATATAGTTATGTGTATTTATCCATTATAAATTAGCAACATGTTGATGCATAGAGTAGTTGTACTCTATGTTTAGGGAGGTTTTCAAAAAAAATGATATAATTACACTTTTAACCTAAAACTATTTTCGTTTTTTACTTTTAACCCAAAAACTTTTTATCTTTGTCAATTTAACCTAAGAACTTTTTTACTTTTCATATTTCGCAAAAATTCGTTTTATGTTTAGTTCTAAATTTTGTGAGTTAACACGACACAACGTTCATGTGTGTTTCAATGTTTCGTTTTGTTTTACGCTCCGTTCTAAAGTTTGCAAGTTAACATTACGCAAGGTGCGTGTGTGGTTCAACGTTTTTATGGTCGTCTATTTTTCCTGTTTGATAGGTTCATCGTGACGCACGGGTCCTAAATCGACTTAGTTAGTATTTTCTATGTTTTATGTTTCGATCTAATTTCTCCGCATTAACATGTCGCAACTTCAGTGTTGGTGATCGCTAGTGGTGCTGTGACCTTGGTGCTATTTGTCATGGTTTTACGCCCCACCGCAACGCGGGGACTTAATACTAGTTATTAACAACTTATACGTTTCTATTATTGTTTACTAATATTCAACACAAATACTTTAGCTTCACAACCATTTGCCCAATTTCACCCTTTTGAGAAAATGACAATCCAATTTTTTTTTTTTTTCATAAGGGTGTGAAATATTTTTAAATATTTTAGGCCTTTAGCTATATAAAAAAAACATCTGGTTCGTAGTGGGTCGGATCGGCTGGGGTCATGTAAAACAAAAGAATATCAAACTAAAATTTATTCGAGTCGGGTTGGGTCAGAAGATGATTCAACCCCTTTCCTATTGGGAAATCACGCCATAACTTCCCTACTAATGATTCCTAACTTCCTATCGAATGTAAAACAACAAAACCAATTAAAACAACACTAAACACTTAAAGTCTTAAACAATCATCAACTATACTTCATAATTTTCAATTTTAATTTTCAAGCCCTAGTTTTAAGCGTTAATTACTTGTAACTAAACATTTAAACAAACAAAACTTTTACCAAAACAACAAAATCACCCTACTAAAGTCTAGAACAAAAAAAAAAAAAAAAATCAAACACATAAAATTTCAAACCCTTTTAACATCTCTATTTCTCCTAAAATCAACTTAAAACAACGTGGTTTGGTGGCCGGAATTTCGGTTTTCCAACGAAAAAAGGGTTGCCGTCAATGCTAATGTTTGCATCGTTGGGGGATCAGAGTGAGAGCGGGAGCCGAAAATTAGAAAGGGCGGTTGGGTTGGGTTATTTTATTTACTTCAAATTTGATTGGGTTGGGTTTGGGCTTGGGTTAATTCCAATGGATTCTATATTTGGCTAAATTGTTAAGTGGAAGTGACTGGGTTATAGTGTTAAGTGAAAGTGATTAAAGAATAATTATATAAATTAAGTTATATTTTAACATAAATCCGTGTTTACAATCTTTTTTATAAAATCATAAGATATTTTTCTCGGAGGGGGGGGGGGGTTGAAAATATCCAAGTGGTGCGTCGGGATTTTTCATGGAATTCAACACTAATTTTTTTTTCAAGGAAACACCCGTTCACCCATGCCTAAAAGTGAGTCCACCCTACTCTTAAATACCTTGGAGTGTTAGATGGAATAGGGAAGAAAAGTGGTCAAATGAATAGGATAAGGTAAAAAAATTATTTTAAGTCTTCGTTTTATACTTTGATCACTTAAGTTTTCAAATAAACAAACATATTCTTTACTTTGGATATTTTTCCGACCTCCTAGTTATCCCAAAGACAAATCATAGTTAAAAGCTTATATAGCGTGGACGGAGTGGAGTTCGGGGAGGGCTCGGAGATCCATGGCCCCGGGTGGAAACACCGCCCCCGAACCACCCTAGGAGCATTTTTCACACTGGAAATCGGTGATGATCGGGACATGAGGAAAGATAATTTTCTTGTTTTCTCTTGTGCTTTACTCTTTCCTACCTCCAACTCCAAATAAACTAAACCCCATTATCTTTCTTGAAGGGAAATATATAAAAATGATTCCTTTTCCATTTTCTTGAAATATATTAGGGGTAGGGGGCCGGTGGCCGGTGAAGGCGGTGGGTGATTGTGTTGTTGTTTTGGTTCAATTGATTTTTTTAGATAAGGGGATTTTTAAGGTCTTGCAAAATCTTTATCTATTTTTAAAAAGGTTTACATGTAACTAAATTTATGATAACTATAAAAAACACTAATTAAATACATATAGCTTTTAACTTTAAAGAAGAAGGGAAATTGGATTTAAATAATCTTAAATTTGACTAACTAGGGTTAACACCCGCCCGCGTTGCGGCGCGGGTACATCGTAAACATTGAATGAATTAGTCCAAACGTTATATGATGCATTAACTGTCACACCCCAACCGACGGCACTGAGAGAAACAGATTGTCCAGGAGAAATCCATAACAACTAAATTACCAAATAATTAATATTATGTCCCATACCATAACTTATCAAATAAAGCAGTTATTACAGACATAGTTATCCCAAAGACAAATCATAGTTTCGACAACTCAGATTTATAATTGTTTGTTTGTTTCTAGACTCTCTTAGTCTTGATTCCATAGAGCTAGCAAACAAGCATCCTAAACACCTGTCAAATACGTTAAAGTAAAAGTCAATACACATAGTGTAAAGGTGAGCATATAAGTTTAATAGCATAATAGTAGCGAAAGCGATTTACGCATAACCAGCATGTAGTACGTTAAAAGTGAAGCACGTAAGTTATCGACAAAGATCCTATCAATACCAATGACTGCGAGTTGTAGAGTGCGCAACACATGTTCACCACTACGAACACGTGAAGTAAGATCCTTAACAACCCCTGAATAAACAGGTGCTGAGTCCAAACTATAGTACTACGTTGCTAAGGCAGGTAGATAGCAATCAATGTGTTAACATAACAAACAGGCATTCATCGAGTCACGTATAACATGCGAAGCGGTTAGCGTTAAAAGTGTTTGCGTTGTGTGTTGATGTGATTTGATATAAGTAACGTATGTAACACCCAAAAGTGCGTTAAGCGAAAAAGGGTTCGAGTGTACTCACAGATAGTGCTTAGTAAATAAACACCGATCTTGGATTGAAGGGAGCGCTTGAAAGATTAGCCTGATCACATTACGATAGTATAAGCGTTGAACGGTGTGCTAAACGGTGCGATGGGTGACGGATAGTAATCCGTTCGGATGGCCGTCCGGAAGGAGAGTCATCCGGACGGATGGCCATTCGCTCGGAGGGTTGTCCGTTGGGATGGATGTATTTGTGTATGAACTTTGAAGTTTTCGTTGTAGCATTTTATAACAAAAGAAGTGTTTCTACAATTCAGGTCATCCGGACGGATGGTCATCGGGACGGATGGTCGTCCGATCGGATGGCACTTCGTTGGAAACTAACCTTCCTTGAAAATTGTTAAGTGTTGAAAGGTGAGAAGTCATCCGTTCGGATTATCGTTCGATCGGATGGCAATCCGATTGGATGGCGATCCGTTTGGTAACCTGTTCGTTTTGAAACTTGAAATTTTTGCTAAGTTTGGAAAGTTTTAACGTTTGAACCGAGACGGTATGACTACGTGTTAAACAACGGAAACCCCACCAAGCCAAAGTCGTCTGATCAGTTAACTGTTCTTGACGATTATTCAAGTTTAACCCGTGAATCGGTCGACTCTTCGTTAGGAATCCATTCTCAGCCCGAGTCTTCACTAGAGAGTGAGTAGAAAACCCGAACAAGTCCAAATTCTAACGGTTTTGAGTGAAAAAGTTAAGAAAGTTGAAGAAAAGTTGAAACCTTAGAAAGATGTTTAGATTTACGTGAAATCAGTGTTTAAACATTGTAGAAATCTGTTAGATTCGAACCATTCTTGTTGGAATGAAGTCATTCTCCAAAGTTCATAAGAACATGTGATGACGTCACCCTTGAATAGCCCGAAATCAAGTGATTTCATTGTTAAAAGTTGAGATTTGATAGTGAAAAAGACGAAGATGTGTGTGTAGATCAAGAAAGTACAAGGATTGAGGTAGAAACTTACAAGAATCGCGAGAAATCGAGAAAAAAAAGGGCTGGAACGAGCTGGTCGGACGAGAGAGCTGTCACATCATGAACAGTGATGTGACAGGTGCTATTTATAGGCAAAGAGGAGATGAGGCGGTGCGATGTGACGGATCGGAGGGCAGTCCAATCGGATGGCCATCCGATCGGATGGTCATCCGCACGGACGGCCATTCGATCGAATGGTCATTCGATCGAAGGGCTCCGGCGAGTTGTTTTCTGACGTTTCGTTGCGTGCGTTGAGCGTTGCGATGCGTTCGAGCGTGTAGCGAGTAAGCGATGCGATAGTATTAAACAATAGTTACACAAATAACCTAACTAACATCTAACATCATACAAGTAAGTAAATTCAAGTCTTGAGTTTGCGATGAGATTGCGATGTGATAGAGTTGCGATTGCGTTTTCGAATAACACCTTAAACATAAACATAAGCACACAAAAGTAACACATAGATAGCACACACACGTAAAACAATATCCAGAACGCGTAATTCACTGCGATTCGAGTTGCGATGCGATGGCGATGAGACAGCGTTAAGTATTATAATAGCGTTTAATAGTTTATCGTTTAGTTAAGTTTATCGCATTGTTACTTCCTATAATTCACAGTCGTAAAGCAATTAACGGTAATTAATATACATTGATTAACGGATTGGAAAGTACAAGTAATAATTAAGCAAGAAAAGACAGATCTAATTAGCAATCTTTTCTTCCTTTGACTTTGACTTCTACTTTGATTTCAAAAAGTCGGATTGTTACAGCCTCCCCTACTTTGGGGAGTTTCGTCCCGAAATTAAGGCTCAGGCGTATAGAAGAGATGAGTATACTTAGCCTTCATGTCACTTTTGAGTTCCAGGTGAACTCGGCGCTGCGTTTGCCTTCCCAGTGAACCTTCACAATGGGAATGCCTGAGCGTCGGAGTTTCTTGGTTTCTCGATCCATGATCTCGACTGGCTTTTCCACGAAGTTTAATGTTTCGTCCACTTGTAGATCCTCAAGAGGCACATGTAAGTTCTGCTCGGCTAGGCACTTTTTGAGGTTCGAGACATGAAAAGTTGGATGTACGTTGCTGAGCTCCTCCGGTAATTCGAGGCGATAGGCCACTTTGCCAATCCTTTCCAGGATTTTAAAGGGTCCCACGTATAGAGGCGCGAGCTTTCCTTTCTTGCCGAATTGGACCACTCCATTCCAAGGTGAAACCTTTAGGAGCACGTGATCACCAACGTCAAATTCAAGGGGCTTGCGGTGTCTATCGGCGTAACTCTTTTGACGACTCCGTGCTTTCAATAAATTGTCTCGGATCTGGAGGATCTTGTCATTCGTTTCTTGCAAAAGTTTAGGACCGGTAATTTGTGCATCTCCGATCTCGTGCCATACAATAGGCGATTGACATTTTCTTCCATACAATGCCTCAAATGGTGCCATTTGAATGCTAGAGTGATAACTGTTATTATACGAGAATTCGACTAAAGGTAAATGCGAGTCCCAATTACCACCGAAATCGATAACACACGATCGAAGCATGTCCTCCAGGTTGCGAATCGTGTGTTCAGTCTGACCGTCGGTTTGGGGATGAAAGGCGGTACTTAGATTAAGAGTAATACCGAGAGCAGATTGGAACGTTTCCCAAAGGCGCGAAGTGAATCGGCCATCGCGGTCAGAGATGATATCACGAGGTATCCCATGGCGACAGATAACCTCATTGGTGTAGATTCGTGCTAATCGTTCCACCTTAAAGTCTTCCCGTATTGGCAGAAAATGAGCAGATTTTGTAAGACGATCGAAGATAACCCAAATGCTATCGTGACCTGATGGCGTGCGCGGAAGTTTTGTAATGAAATCCATGGCGAAGCTTTCCCATTTCCACAAAGAAATCTCTGGTTGCTCGAGCAGGCCAGAGGGTCTTTGATGTTCGGCCTTGACCTTTGAGCAGGTTAGGCACTTAGAAACGTACACAACAATATATCTCTTCATCCCAGGCCACCAATACCTGGATCAAAGGTCCTGGTAATCTTGTCGGCACCTGGATGAATTGAGTACCGAGACTTGTGAGCTTCATCCATCAAAATATCCCTGAGGTTGTTGCGGCTAGGGATCCAAATGCGGTCGAGATAGTAGAAAATGCCGTTGGATTTGTTGACAAGTTTGGCTTCAGCACCACACTTTTTCATTTCCGCTCGCATGGTGTTCTCATTAAAACAGGCGTGTTGGGCGTCACGAATTAGAGCTTTGAGGTTGTGCTGAGCTTGCACATTGCGAATACTATGTACATAGCTCCTTCGACTAAGAGCATCGGCCACGACGTTTGCTTTACCCGGATGGTAACGGATCTCACAGTCGTAGTCGCTGAGGAGTTCGACCCATCGGCGTTGGCGCATGTTTAGCTCTTTTTTCCCAAAGATGTGTTGTAGGCTCTTGTGGTCGGTGAAGACCATACACTTGGTACCGTACATGTAGTGTCGCCAAATCTTTAATGCAAAAACAACTGCACCAAGCTCGAGATCATGAGTCGTGTAATTCTTCTCATGAACCTTGAGTTGTCGAGATGCGTAGGCGATAACCTTGTCCCACTGCATCAGGACACAACCAAGACCAAGGTTCGAGGCGTCGTAGTAGACGACAAAATCGTCATTTCCGTCGGGCAGAGTAAGAACAGGAGCATTGCACAACATTTTCTTGAGGGTTTGAAAGGCATACTCTTGTTCGGTTCCCCAAATAAAAGTCTTGTCCTTATGAGTCAAAGCGGTGAGAGGGACGACGATTTTATAGAAGTCGGCGATGAATCGGCGGTAGTAACCAGCCAACCCAAGAAAAGAACGAACTTCAGATGGGTTCTTTGGTGTAACCCAACTCTTAACTGCTTCTATCTTCGCAGGGTCGACATGAATACCCTGATTATTAACGATGTGACCAAGGAATTGAACCTCCTCGAGCCAAAATTCGCACTTGGAGAACTTGGCGTAAAGGCGATTCCCTTGTAGGAGTTTAAGAACCAAACGTAGATGCTGCGCGTGTTCGGCTTTTGACTTTGAATAGATAAGGATATCATCGATAAACACGATGACGAAGCGGTCGAGAAAAGGTTTACACACACGATTCATTAGATCCATAAAGACCGCAGGTGCATTAGTAAGTCCAAAGAGCATAACGACGAACTCATAATGACCGTATCGAGTGCGAAAAGCGGTTTTCAGAATATCTTCCTCCTGGATTCGTAACTGGTGATAACCTGAACGCATATCGATCTTAGAAAAACAGGTAGCGCCTTGTAATTGATCAATCAAATCATCGATTCGAGGCAAGGGATAGTGATTCTTGATAGTCAGCTTATTCAACTCCCTATAATCGATGCACATCCGGAACGATCCATCCTTTTTTTGACAAAAAGGACAGGCGCGCCCCAAGTAGAGGTGCTAGGGCGAATGAAGCCTTTGTCAAGCAGTTCCTGGAGTTGACTCGAGAGTTCCCGCATTTCAGACGGGGCGAGTCGATATGAAGATTTAGCAACAGGATTTGCTCCAGGAATGAGGTCAATTCGGAAATCGATATCACGACTCGGAGGTAGACCAGGTAAATCGTCAGGGAAAACGTTGGGAAATTTGCAAACGACGGGAACGTCTTTTACTCCTTTCTTTTCCTCCTCCGCTACTACAATGTGCGCCAAGAAGGCTTTGTATTACTTTCGGAGATACTTTCCTGCTTGTATGCACGGCATGAGTGTAAGCTCTTTCGAAGGTAATTCGCCATACACACATAATTGATCACCGTTAGCAAGGGAGAAACGAATCATTTTATCGAAGCACACAACTTCAGCACAATTTTCCCGAAGGAAATCCATGCCTACTATGATGTCAAAACTACCGAGTTGCATCAGAATGAGATTGATCGGGAAAACGTGATTGTTGAGTTCAAGCGTACAATCACGGAGAACAGAATTTACTGAGACGGTTCTTTCAGTGGCGATTTTGACGTCGAACTTCGTTGGGAGAGTAACGCGTTTACGGTTAAGGAGTTTCTCAAATTCTAACGACACAAAACAGTTATCCGCTCCAGTATCAAATAAACACGAAGCATATATACCATTTACGAGGAACGTACCATTAACCACGTTGTTGTCGACTTGAGCTTGACGGACGTTGACGTTGAAAGTGCGTCCGTGTGGTGCTTGTTGAGTTGGCTGCTGCTGTTGTTGTTGTTGCTGGTGTTGTTGTTGTGCCGGCTGCTGCTGCGGCTCTTGCTTCACTACCCTATTCGGGCAAACATTTGCGAAATGGTTGGGATCACCACTCGCATAGCAGGCTCTGGCGTTAGCTGCGGGGGCAGGAGCTGCTGGATTACCCTATGGAGCAGGAAGTGGAGCTGGCAGAGCGGGGGCTTGAACCTAAGATTGTCGGGGGCCATTTCGGCAGTTAGCAGTAAAGTTCCCGTAGATGTTGCAATGAGCGCAGAATCTGCAAGCAATCCCCGCATGATGATGGTAGGTACAGGTAGGGCAGAAAAGGGTGAGGACCAATATATGCATGCTTTGCAGGAGGTGCAGTGGTCGTAGGTGCCGCTACCTGGCGGTTTTGATTCTGTGGTGGAGCAGGGGTAGCATCGAGAGGAGCTGCGGTGACGGCACAATTCTTGCTATTGTTATTCTTACGCTTGCGTCGGCTAGACTTTGAACCTTGAGAAGCTGAGGTTTCGGTAGCAGGAGCGGTAGTAGCAGTTGCTTGATGAAGATTCTTCTTGAAATACCCAGCCAGAACTCGCTTGTCGTTTATCTCAGTAACGAGTAGGTATGTCTCTTCAATTTTTGTTTTCTTCGCGGCCTGCCCGAAGGCAGCAACACAGTCTGGTAGAGCACGTATATACTTTTTGATTGTCATGTCAGGTGTTGCCACCTGGCTTGGACAAATGATACTTAGCTGTTTGAAACGGGCAGTTAGGCCGGCATTATCACCACCGTCCTGCTTGATGTTCGAGAATTCGTTTTCCAGCTTCTGGAGCTCGTGGGGTGGGCAGAATTCCTTCATCATGAGTTCCTTTAACTCATCCCAAGTGAGCCCATAGGCTGCGTCGTTCCCACGTCTGTTCCTTTCGGCTGTCCACCATTCCAGAGCCCTGGACTGGATCACACCGGTTGCGTTGACAGTTCGTAGGTGGTCTGGACATCCGTTTTGGCGTAGCGTGACTTCGATTGAATCGAACCATTGAAACATCGCGCTTGGCCCACCTTCGCCCGTGAAGTCTTTTGGGCCACAGGCCTTAAACTGCTTAAAGCTGAAAGTACCCCTAGGTGAGTCGGTCCTTGATTCCTCAGAGGATTTATTAGCGTTCTCATGAAGCTCGCTGACAATTTGTGGTATAACTTTAGCCATGTGCTTGTCAGCATTGTTGTGGCGAGAAGTATGCGATCCGAATGAAGACATTGTCTGCAACAGACATCGTCTTATGATTCAGACGCATTTATTAAGTCGAGTAGAGTCTATCGTATCACCAATAGGTATATATAATAGTTCTAGCACATAGGCACATAGTCACGTAGGCACATAATCCACGTAGGCACGTAAGCACATAGGCACAGAAGCACGTAGTCCACGAAAACACATGGTCACATGTTATCCCATACTAACATGTGGTCCATGTAAGCACGCAATTGCATACATTCCATTATATTTTGCACGTATTCACCTACATATTTTGCACGTATTCACCTATCTTTCAAAGCTGCGTTTACGATCGAGAGTTGCGGGTAGCGAGTAGCGATAGTAATAACAAGCGAGTAGCATAATATCAGTGATTACCACATTGAGTAGTGTAACACCAGCGATTTGTTAGCGATTTGAGATAAAGGTGCAGTGCGAGTTGTGCGTGTTGATCAAAGCGATAAGAGAAAAGCGTAAAGTTACCGAGAACCAAAGCATATAAACATTTAAAACCACATAAAAAGCACATAAAATCACAGAGTCAGTGGCTGCGAGTTCAGAATCGAAACACATAAAAATCAGCGAGGTCGAGCTTGAAATTGAAAATAGATTGTCTTGGCATGTATAGACATTGACTACCCAGAGTGATTCGACTATTCACAAGGACTTCGAGTACACGCTTGAGCCTAATAGAATGTGCTCTTTCACCGACATGTGGTGATCGGCACGCATCCTTTCGGTTCAGACGTGAATTGAGTTGTTGGAATCCATCGAGACTTTGGTGAGAGTTTTGTAAAAAAAAGCCAAAATAAAGGTAGGAACTAGTCATTAAGATGCAGGTTTCACCCTAACTTAACAACTTTGTCCCGGTTGTGTGAGAGAGTGATAAGGAGAATCTCGTCGAAGTATGGATTTCACTCCTGATTCAACACAAATTCTCGTGTTTATAGTAAAATGTGCACCGAGCGAGCGGTTCAATCGAGAGTTTGCGGTGTTCACACCTAGTCTCGACAATCGTTCATTTTTGAAAGTCCGTCCGTGCTTTAGCCTTAGGAAAAGCTAAACAGCTTGACAATCTTAGGAAACATTGTCGAGCGATTGGAGATTGAGCTGGAATACTTTGTACTAAGTGCACAACTCGGGCAATGTGTCCTACTTCATACAAGGTGTCTCACTCGAGCGAAGTAACTCACCTTGTGCGAGTTGTTCCAATTCATACTGATATCCCTAGTGTTGTAATAGAGATAGAGTTAACACAAATAGAGGTCGCTTTTGTTTCCTAGACTATAGTCTAGGTCAATACCAATACAACAACCCGGACTAGGTCGTGTCTTTCCTAGTCCCCTATAATTATGGCTCTGATATCAATCTGTCACACCCCAACTGATGGCGGAATCATCGGGGCGCGAAACTGAGCGAAACAGATTGTCCAGGAGAAACCCATAACAACTGAATTACCAAATAATTAATATTATGTCCCATACCATAACTTATCAAATGAAGCAGTTATTACAGACATAGTTATGTCAAAGACAAATCATAGTTTCAACAACTCAGATTTATAATTGTTTGTTTGTTTCTAGACTCTCCTAGTCTTGATTCCATAGAGCTAGCAAGCAAGCATCCTAAACACCTGTCACATATGTTAAAGTAAAAGTCAATACACATAGTGTAAAGGTGAGCATACAAGTTTAATAGCATAATAGTAGCGAAAGCGATTTACGCATAACCAGCATGTAGTACGTTAAAAGTGAAGCACGTAAGTTATCGACAAAGATCCTACCAATACCAATGACTGCGAGTTGTAGAGTGCGCAACACATGTTCACCACTGCGAACACGTGAAATAAGATCCTTAAAAACCCCTGAATAAACAGGTGCTGAGTCCAAACTATAGTACTATCGTTGCTAAGGCAGGTAGACAACAATCAATGTGTTAACATAACAAACAGGCATTCATCGAGTCACGTATAACATACGAAGCGGTTAGAGTTAAAAGTGTTTGCGTTGTGTGTTGATGTGATTTGATATAAGTAACGTATGTAACACCCAAAAGTGCGTTAAATGAAAAAGGGTTCGAGTATACTCACAGACAGTGCTTAGTAAATAAACACCGATCTTGGATTGAAGGGAGCGCTTGAAAGATTAGCCTGATCACAGTACGATAGTATAAGCATTGAATGGTGTGCTAAACTGTGCGATGGGTGACGGATAGTAATCCGTTCGGATGGCCGTCCGGACGGATGGCCATTCGCTCGGAGGGTTGTCCGTTGGGATGGATGTGTTTGTGTATGAACTTTGAAGTTTTCGTTGTAGCATTTTATAACAAAAGAAGTGTTTCTACAATTCAGGTCATCCAGACGGATGGTCATCCGGAAGGATGGCCGTCCGATTGGATTGAACTTCGTTGGAAACTAACCTTCCTTGAAAATTGTTAAGTGTTGAAAGGTGAGAAGTCATCCGTTCGGATTACCGTTCGATCGGATGGCAATCTGATCTGATGGCGATCCGTTTGGTAACCTGTTCGTTTTGAAACATGAAATTTTTGCTAAGTTTGGAAAGTTTTAACGTTTGAACCGAGACGGTTTGTCTACGTGTTAAACAACGGAAACCCCACCAAGCCTAAGTCGTCTGATCGGATGGGAATCACCTCGTCCGATCAGTTAACTGTTCTTGACGATTATTCATGTTTAACCCGTGAATCGGTCACCTTTTCGTTAGGAATCCGTTCTTATCCCGGGTCTTCACTAGAGAGTGAGTAGAAAACCCGAACAAGTCCAGATTCTAATGGTTTTGAGTGAAAAAGCTAAGAAAGTTGAAGAAAAATTGAAACGTTAGAAAGATGTTTAGATTTAGGTGATATCAGTGTTTAAACATTGTAGAAATCTGTTAGATTCGAACCATTCTTGTTGGAATGAAGTCATTCTCCAAAGTTCATAAGAACATGTGATGACGTCACCCTTGAATAGCCCGAAATCAAGTGATTTCATGGTTAAAAGTTGAGATTTGATGGTGAAAAAGATGAAGATGTGTGGGTAGATCAAGAAAGTACAAGGATTGAGGTAGAAACTTACAAGAATCGCCAGAAATCGAGAGAAAAGAGGGCTAGAAGGAGCTGGTCGGACGAGAGATCTGTCACATCATGAACAGTGATGTGACATGTGCTATTTATAGGCAAAAAGGAGATGAGGCGGTGCGATGTGACGGATTGGAAGGCAGTCCAATCGGATGGCCATCCGATCGGATGGTCATCCGCACAGATGGGCATTCGATCGAATGGTCATTCGATCGAAGGGCTCCGGCGAGTTGTTTTCCGACGTTTCGTTTCGTACGTTGAGCGTTGCGATGCGTTCGAGCGTGTAGCGAGTAAGCGATGCGATAGTATTAAACAATAGTTACACAAATAACCTAACTGGCTTCTAACATCATACAAGTAAGTAAATTCAAGTCTCGAGTTTGCGATGTGATAGATTTGCGATTGCGTTTTCGAATAACACCTTAAACATAAACATAAGCACACACAAGTAACACATAGATAGCACACACACGTAAAACAATATCTAGAACCCGTAATTCACTACGATTCGAGTTGCGATGCGATGCGATGGCGATAAGACAACATTAAGTAGTATAATAGCGTTTAATAGTTTAGCGTTTAGTTAACTTTATCACATTGTTACTTCCTATAATTCACAGTCGTAAATCAATTAACGGTAATTAATATACATTGATTAACGGATCGGAAAGTACAAGTACCAATTAAGCAGGAAAAGACAGATCTAATTAGCAATCTTTTCTTCCTTTGACTTTGACTTTGACTTGTACTTTGACTTCAAAAAGTCGGGTTGTTACATTAACCATATGAAAACACACATTTTGACATATCCAGTTGAACTCAATGTAACCTGTATAAGCATTGTGATTGGATCAAACGTAATGTAAAACAAATTCATATCGAACAATCATAAGGTATTATATGTGACCCAACTCATACATAGAAAACGTAACGGGTATGAAGGAAAATATGAACATGTAATCGAAAGGGATTAATTAGAGCTTTCGAAAAAAGGGAGAAAAAGAAACCATAATTTGACTTCACTCGGTTCGAAACAAACTTTACGAAACATACATAAAATAAACAACAAAACATATTGTATTTCACATGAATCATTTCCCAAAAAAGTTTACGTCGGAACGTAGAAAAACTTGAATTTATACGAAAACGTACATAAAAATATGCATGTAAAAATGGTTTCTTTAAACGAAAACGTATTATATTTGACTTGACCCGTCTATAAAAAAAGTTTACGTCGGGATGTAGAACAAATCATATTTATACATACCTGTACATAAAATATGCAAGTAAAAAATATTTTTTCAGTAAAGGAAGTATAGGGGTAAACCGAAACAAAATATTAGTAAAAAAATTAATAGGTTAAAAACGTTCGTAAAACCGTGCCAAGGAGCACCAACGCCACAACCACATCGACTGTCAACATCGTAAAAATAAAATAGATTAAATGGTAAAAATTACACTAAACGAAAAGCATATTAAAATCGTTGAACCACGCACACCCGTTACAGTGTGTTGATGCGAAGAAATTAACAAGAAACGTAAAACATAGAAAATAATAACTTAGTCGATCTAGGACACGTCCTTGCGGCGAACTTTTCAAAAGGGAAAAAATGGACGCGTTGCGAAGGGTCTGTCAAATATGAAAAAAATAGAGTAAAAAACGTTGAACCTCACATGCACGCTACGATATGTTAACTCGCAAAATTTAGAACGAAATGTAAAACGAAGAACTTGCGAAAGATAAAAAGTATGCGGGACCAAAGTTGTAATAATAAAGTGATGTGTTAAATTACAAAAGATGAAAAACTTTGAGTTAAAAGTAAAAATTTCAAATGGGTTAAAACGTAAAAGATAAAACTTTTAGGTTGAAAGTGAAATATCAAAGTTTTTTGTTTTGAAAAACTCCCCAAGCTTGGGGTACAACTCGTAATGCACAAAGAAGTTGCTAATTTATATATGGAATAATTAGATCTGGTTAACTTCAACTCAAGAAATGTTACAGACAATCCAACTTTAAACAAATTTTCTTTCACCAATCTCATACTAACTAACTGAAAGTTAACCCAATTATTTTTGTTGACATGGATTGCATATATGGCAAAAAAAGTCAAATTTTGATGATGTGTGCTGTTTATGTGGTAAATAAGTCAAAGTTTTGGTTACGTTGAATGCTTATGTGACAAGTTTTGATGATGTAGACTGCTTATGTGGTAGTCCATGTCAGCAAAAACTAACTGAGTTAACTTTTAGTTAGTATGAGATTGCTAAAGGAAATCATGTTCAAACTTTAGGATTGTCTATAAACAGTTCCGTAGTTAGGTTTAATCTTGGTTAATAGCTCAAAGTTGAGATTAGTAAAATCTAATTTCTCTTTGATAAATAGTAGTTTTGTATATTTAATAATAGGGTTATTGGATTTTATCACCCCCAACTATCGGCCTTTAGCCGTTGCCACCCGCAACTAACACTTTGACACCCGGCACCCCCAACTTGACTTTTTTGTTTGCACTGGCACCACTCAGTTAAATCTGCTCTAACTTGGTTAGTAATTTGTCTGACGTGGCACCATTTGGCTGATGTGTACATGCTGATGTGGATGATGAGGTGTTATGTCTCATTTATCCCCCTCGTTTATAACACAGACATCCCAAAAAAAACCCTAATATCCATTTGTTCAATTCATCCCACAAAAGCACTGTAATAACTTCGATTCATCCCACAAAATCACAGTAATCACTTCGATTCATCCCACAGAAACCCTAATCGAAATGAGTTCATCTTCCAATTTTTCGTGGAGTGTGAACCGAACCCCTAAATTGTTCAAGGTTGATTTGGATGGAAACTTGTATTGTCATCATGAAATTGTTGTTGTTCTTCGCATCGCTGGTCCTAAAAGTATTCGACATGGTGATCAATTTTATGGTTGCCCTCAATGGCCTGTAAGTTGTTTAATTATGGATTGAAGTTAAATTCTTGTTGAAACTGAAGTTGGAATATTGTTTTGTAGTTATCCGATTGCAAGTTATTTATGTGGAAACAAGATTTCAACAAATTTTTCGAAGCTCATTCAAACTGTAGTTCAAGTCCAGTAAGTTATCAAGAATTGAAGAATGAGAACTTGCAATTGTAGAACAAGTTGCTACTCGAAGAGAACACGATGCTGAAAAGACAAATTCTTGGCAAAAAGTCCATGTGGAAGCAACCATTTGTGTTTACTATGTGTTTTGTCATTGCCATATGGATGTATATTTTGAACAAGTGATTTAATTAGGTTGTACAATATTGAACTTATTAATGAAAACAAGTTTACAGTTGTTTAGTATGTTTATTGGCCAACTGATAGTTGATTTTGTATTGTACAGTCTTGACTTTTGCATCAGTTGGTTTGTTTTGACCCATTTGGATGATTTGCTAATGACCAAACTAAAGTGCAGCTGATGTGTGCAAAATGCAACATATAAATTACATCAATTGTGGCATAAAACTAACCCTTTTTTAGTACTAATGTTGGAAAAAGTGTGCTTTTGTCTTCCTTTTGTATTTTCAGGATTAAATGAGCTCAAATTAACAAAAGAAGCAAAAAGACATCAAAATCTAACATAAATACAAGAAAAGGAACAAGACGTGACATGCCCGACCCCACGACAGCATCTTCCCAAGCAAAACAAGAAGACAGAAGACTGAACACGCCCCGTGCTCAGCCAGCACGGGGGCGTGCGCAAGTGTCAGCAGAAAAGACAAAGTGGTAGAAGCTTCTATTGCCCACCACGGGGCCGTGCTCAGCGGACACGGGGCCGTGGTCAACTATAAGATTCGCACAATCTAAGCAAATCTTCATAGTACAAAGATTCTTCTGCACACGGGGTCGTGCTCAGCGGACATGGGGGCGTGGTCAACTAATAAGACAAGCTGCATTAAATGAAGAAAGAGAAGGATGTGGACACGGGGCCGTGCCCACTGGACACGGGACCGTGCCCGAGCTTCTGTTCAGCCTATAAATAGGAGTGCTTGGCTCAAGCTCAAACCATCCCTTGGCACACCACCTCTCTCACACTTCACCCACCACCCACCACCACCATAACACCATCATCCACCACCATCATCCATTGTCCATCATAGAGTGTGTGAGTCGTCTCGGGATCCAAGATTGATCGTAAGAGTTCTGGACAATCAAGGCCATGTTTGCCTAAGTCTCTTACATCACTTGGTGAAGACAAGTGTCTAGTGTAATACTTTTTATTTCTAATCTTTTCGCACTTTTTACTTGGTTTTGTATTAATGACTTTAACAACTAGTTTATTATGTTGAAGGTGATTCTTCCTTATCGTTTGTCCGTGGTGTCTTGGCATTATTTTACTGTCTATATAAAATAAAAGATTTTCACCATTCATATCTCCACGGTCTATATGGAGGTATGTTGGCTACCTGGTCGGGGTTAAGGGAACGGTTTGGTAAGAGTCTTGCCATTGTTCAGCGTTTAGAGGTCCTGCAATGGACCTGGGTCAAATTTAGTAGGACCTCCTTCAATACTTAACGGTATTGGATGGCGGGGGTCCAAACTCTTTGATCCCCTCATAAGTTAACTACTATTAATACTATAACCCGGCTATTTAGGACTGTATCCCTGCTGACTCAGACTACTTAGTCAATGGTAACGTCACCTCCAAAAGAGGGGCCTACGATAATTTGCATTAATAAATTAATTAATTATCTTTCAATAATCCGACCCTTTAGGATTGTATCCTTGCTGACTCAAACTACTGGGTTGAGGGTAACGTCACCTTCAAAAGAGGGGCCTACTACAATAACTAAGATAATCTCTTAAATAAGTGCAAAAGTGCGGAAATAATCAAAGGTTACACTATACACGAGTCGGAACCAAGTGATTCATCTTGTCTATCTGTTTTTCTTTTTATTTTTATTTTCAGCATTTTAGTTAGTTTTTATTTTTCTTAGTTTAAAACATTTTTCTAAACTTTTTGATTTGATTAGACGTTGAGGATAAACCGGTACTAAAAGCTCTTGTGTCCTTGGACGACCTCGGTATCTTACAACCACTATACTACACTCCCAATGGGTGCACTTGCCCATATGTGTGTTTAGTGTTAGTAAATATCGTGTTTTATAAATTTAAAACTTGGCTAAAAAAAGTGTTAAAGGGCTTAAAATATACACCTAATATATATAACACTTCACACGCATCAGCAGCTAACAGTGGTCTGTTTTGACACATTTGGATGATTTGGTAATGACCAAAGATAAGTCAGCAGCCAATACAGGTCTGTTTTGACCCATTTGTCATGATTTGGTAATCACCAAACATAGGTCAGCAGCCAACAATTGTCATGATTTGGTAATGACCAAACCAAGATAAATGACCAATATTGGTCGGTTTTGACCCATTTGTCATGATTTGGTAATGACCCATATTAGTGATTTGGTAATGACCAAGCAAACAGACAACTGTTTTGACCCATATTAGTGATTTGGTAATGACCAAACATAAGTCAATGACCAATAGTGGTCTGTTTTGACCCATTTGGATGATATGGTAATGACCAAACATAAGTCAATGACCAATAGTGGGCATACCAGCACCTTGTGATCATATGCATACTTGTGCAGCACCTTGTGATCATTTGCATACTTGTGCATCACCTTGTGACCATTTGGATGATTTGCTAATGACCAAACATAAGTCAACAACCAAAATGAGCCATTTGCACACTGGTATATATATACCACAGCTCCAAACTGATCAAATGACCACATCTGTTTTGACCTATTTCTTAAACTGTTGTCATATACACACAGTTGTAAAATGACCAAATTACCCATGCAAGGCTTAAATCTTATATAACCCACTGCAATATACACACCACACCTGTAAACTGACTAAATTACCCCCGCATGCTTTAAAATAACCCACTGCAATATACACACCACACTTGTAAAATGACCAAATTACCCCTGCATGCTTTAAAACTTATATAACCCACTGCAATATACACACCACACCTGTAAAATGCCCAAATTACCCCTGCATGCTTTAAAACTTATATAACCCACTGCAATATACACACCACACCTGTAAAATGACTAAATTACTCCTGCATCATTAACATTAACTAACCAAAACATTACACACCACATTAAGTCATTACATTATATAGATTCGTTACTTAACATTAAGCCTACATGATTCTTATCCAAAACAGGCATTACAAAACATTAAATTGTCTAAACATAAGTCAAACATTCACCAACTAAATACATCCTTCTCTGTTGCCCTTCCCTCTTGGTCTTCCTCTTTTAGCTGACAGTTTGCTCCCTCTTTGACTGGTGGGTTGGCTGTTGAGTTGACTTGTCTATTGAGTTGATTGTTGTGTTGACTGTTGGGTTGACCTTTGAGTGGACTTTCTCTTCCTTATGTTCCCCTTCTGTCTCTTTGATCCAGGTTCAGCTGTGAGCAATAAAATCACAATAGTTAGCATAATTAGAGATCTACAACAAATGAAATAAAACACTAAATGTCCACCTGTATTCATGTTCCCTTTTTCAGCACATTTTCTCTTGTTATGACCTCTTGCTCCACAATTACCACATGTCATTATAACCCCATTCTTAGTTAGTTTTCCTGGCTTTTTTGGATCCTCATGAGGGTCTCTCTCTCTATTCTTCTTAGGCCTACCAGAAGCAACTTTTATTGGAGGTGGATCCATTGGATAATCAACCTTTGGCCAATACTTTTCACTAGGCAATGGAGGGATTGTGAAGTCATAAATCTTCATGTATATATCTTTGTGGTAATACTGGTCCACATAATCTTCTGAATTCTTATGTAAAAACCCAGCCACAACACACACATTGTAACATCCCGAAAACGGGTTTGGTAATCAAACCACGTTAATACTACTGGACGGGTAAAATACAGTAAGTGTTAAAACTTACCCGGTAAATTTTAAGATTTAAATAAATAAATCTAATATATATTAAAAGGATGAGAAATACTTTGAGAAAGCAAAGTATATAAAAGGCCCGAGATCTTACGGGACTTAAAATAAATGGGCTGTGAACAAGATAAAGTAACTAGGAAATAAATAACCTAGTGCAAATCTTGTAATTAAATGAAAGAAGTTAGTTTGATGTGCATTAGTCTAAAAAGATAAACTAAAGGGGCTGATTTTGTATAAATGGCCAAACTTGATATTTATAAAAAATGAAACAAATCAAACACACACACACACACATCAGTGTGTGCGTGCGTGGGAGCGACCAGGAGAGGGGAAGAAACCACAAACCCTTATTTCATCTAATTTGATCAATTGAAGGGTGAATTGGGCGTGTAATCACTGCATGAATCAAAAATCTTGATCACCTACACTTGTCTAACACTAGGTAAGTTGCAATTTCAGATTTGGTGATGTTTGATTTTTGGGTAAAGTTTAATTAGTAGAAATTCTTGAATGATTGAGTAATGTTATGATTCAAGGATGTGTGATTAAAGTGTAGAGCATAAACCAAACTGAAATCATGTGAAAAGATTAATAAATTGTGTGTTAATGTAGCTATGTGCCATATCATGAAGTGGGTTTCTATCTAGAATGAGAAACCCCAACATATTGTATGAGCTATGTGAGTAATAATCTAGGTTGATTGAACTAGTATGATGGTATGGGCTGTGATGAGAAATGAAGCTTGAATAAAAATGAAATTTTTGGATTTACCAAGGTTTAATTGAATAAAAATGGCTAATTAAGTGGTATGCACATAAGGTGCTCGACAAAATGCCTAAAAGACGTTGATAAACACTAATTGTAGTGTTTGGCAAAGTAACAAGCTTTAGTTATGAGCCGGAAGGTTCTAATGATAATTGGCTTGTATATTTTAGGCAACACAAGCGAGGCATCGGGAAGTCAAGCCGGTGCGGACGCTCGTTTGAAGGGAAAGCTTTGAGGTAAGTGGCTTGTCACCCCGTTACATTTATATAGACAAGCTTAGTCTAAATACGTGTAATGTTGATGTAACGAAAATGGTTGTGTTTGAAATGTTATTGAAGTGATGGAACTCACTCGACAACCAAATGAGTCAAATTGATAGTTAAAAATAAAAGTGATTAAAATGAAGACACTATTTGGTAAAAATTATAATGGGTCGAACAATTTAAGAAAATGCTTTTATTTTCTTTAGTAGTAAGAACTCACGGTGCGAATAGGAATAGGTTCAAAAAGACATGATAGTATTAATATACCATCATACGTTGATAAATGGTCATATCGACTAAATGGGTCAAATGGGATGATAACACCATTTGACAATAATAACTGACGACTACTTGTTGAGTTTTGTGATTTCAGGAAATAACATATGTTGTGTTGCTCTAATTAGAGAATTTAAAGCAAGAGGTATGTAACTGGGTCAATGCTATGACCCGAGCCAGGTACCTACAGTTAGAATTATAATTAAGAGTGGTAATGTGGTCAATTAATTAGTAGGAGTCCTTCGTCGTAAATTGAGGGACAAAAATTGACCAAAAAGCCCTTGATGGGTATATTAGGCAAACGACCCATATAGGTTGTTTGGAAACTTGCATTATGATTAGGAGATATAAGTAGATGCCTTGAATGTAGAATTATGAGGTGGGGAAGGAAAAAGAACAAGATTTAGACTAAAGTGCTTAATACTCTCTAAAATGGGTCAAAATGGTTATATATGCATACATAATTCATAAGAAAGTATGAACCTAGGCTAAGGTTGTGTGTTAAATACATTAGTGTATGTATTTTGAATGTTTAAGGATCGAGTTAGTGGTTTTAAACACAAACGGGTCAAAATGTTAATTTTGACCAATAAGCCGAATACTTAGAAATCCAGAATTTTATTAGTTTGAATGACGGATTTTAACTCCATAAGGTGGAGAATCAAATTACAATCAAGTAGGAAGTAACGGTAGGTCAAACGGACAAGCGGTTGGAAATATACGAAAGTTTTCGTGTCAAAAACGGCAAAATGGGATGGTCTGATTCAGGGGCCACCTTAACTTACGGTCTTGTGGTCGTTGAAGACAGTACACTTGGTACCGTACATGTAGTGTCGCCAAATCTTTAATGCAAAAACAACTGCACCAAGCTCGAGATCGTGAGTCGTGTAATTCTTCTCATGAACCTTGAGCTGTCGAGATGCGTAGGCGATAACCTTGTCCCGCTGCATCAGGACACAACCAAGACCAAGGTTTGAGGCGTCGTAGTAGACGACAAAATCATCATTTCCGTCGTGCATAGTAAGAACAGGGGCATTGCACAACATTTTCGTAGCAGTCGATACGCGTGGTCTAGTAACACATGGGAAACCCCCACTAATCTTCGCAAACATGTCAGAAAGACCGCGATGCAAACTTATACGATACATGGTTTTCAAAATGAACAGATGATTTACGAAACGAATGCTATAACTAAACAACAAACTGTGAATTCACTCAACTTTGTTGTTGACTCGTTGTTACATGCCTTACAGGTCGCTAAACATTTGGAGCTTGCACGAGGAAGGAGTCGTTGTGGTGTGCGGACGGTTATGTCCAGTGTTTAATGTTTAAAACATTATGAACTTATTAAACCTATGTGTTGGACTTTAAACTTATGAACTGCGAACTTATGTTTTGAACTTTACGTTTATGCTTCCGCTATCTAAATTAAAAACTTGGTTAACTAGCTTTTGGTCACCAATCGTATTGTGGTTGTCTTTATTTACTTAAGTACGTTGTTCAGTATGATTGGTGGCTCGATCTTGGTCACGTCACGCCTCCAAGCGGTGGAACTCCGCATGGTGGATTTTGGGGGTGTGACAGATTGGTATCAGAGCCATTGGTTATAGTGAACTTGGTTTTAAAAAGGGAAAAGCTTTTTGATAAAACCAGACTATAACCTGTACAGTGCTCAACGATCCACAACGACGCTTCGCTCCACGTGCAAGACTCGACACCATAAGTGGTATGATTTATGTTATATTGTCGGTTAGATAGTTCTCACTGTGCATTAGATAATGTGGTAATTGCTATTTGAACCTTGCGTGCTTACTCTCTACTATCGTCCCACACTTACGCACTTTCGCGACACTTTTCTCGCCTACGTTATTTCGTTGTGAAGATCATGGGTGGACGTTTGAACCTAACTCAAGCCCAGCTGACGGCTTTGATCAACGAACGAGTTGCTGAGGCACTCGTAGCTGTCCCTGCAGGAGGTCAACATGCTCAGCCTCCTGTGTGCACGTTCAAGACGTTCATGGACTGCCGACCTACCACTTTCAGTGGCACCGAAGGAGCAGTGGGCCTTCTTCACTGGTTTGAAAAGCTTGAGTCAGTTTTCGAAATGTGCGAATGCCCCGAAGACCGTAGGGTGAAATATGCTACTGGAACACTTGAAGGAGCTGTGTTAACCTGGTGGAAGGCGCAAGTTCAATTACTAGGACTGGCAGTTGCTAATGCCACACCCTGGAATGGTTTCAAAGAGCTGATCAAGGAGGAGTACTGTAGTCGGGATGACATCCACAAGCTAGAGGTGGAATTTTACAACCTGAAGATGACAGGGTCTGAGATTGAGGCATTTACGAAAAGGTCAAATGAGCTGGCCATCTTGTGCCCTACCATGGTGGACCCTCCCATCAAACGTATTGAGCTGTACCTCAAGGGCCTTGTACCGGAGATTCAAAGTCACGTGACTTTAGCCAATCTGGGTACCATACAACAAATCATCAAGTTGGCCCATCGACTCACTGACCAGGCGGTGGAGCAAAACAGGCTACCCAAACGAATCAGTGCCACAGCTACTTCTGATGCACTTACCGACAACAAGCGAAAATGGGATGGAAACTCCAGTAAGGGTTCTTCTTCGGGTCAGTCTCAGCAGCGAAGGACTGATGACTACCAGAGTCCAGGTCAGCAATCCTCCGGTAATCAAGGACAGGGTGGGTATCGAGGAAACAACCCAAAGTGCATCAAATGTAACAGACACCATAGTGGTTAATGCAACAAAGGACGTTGTCAGAGGTGTCTCAAGATGGGTCATGAAGCCAAGGATTGCAGGAGCTCACGGCCTGCAAATCAGAATCGCCAGCAGCAACAGCAAGCACCGCAGAATCAGTAACAGCAACAGGGCAACAGGGGATGCTTTCAGTGTGGCGCTAAAGGCCACTTTAAGAAGAACTGTCCCCAGCTTAACCAGAATCAGAACAACAATAACAACCAGGGAAACAGGAACAACAATGGAGGTAACAACGGGGGTAACAACAATGGTAATGGAGCAAGGGGTCGTGCTTTCGTGATTGGTCAGGGTGATGCAAGGAACGATCCCAACGTAGTGATGGGTAAGTTTCTTCTGGATGATTTCTTTGTTACTGTTTTATTCGATTCGGGTGCCGATACTAGTTACATGTCCTTAAAAGTTAGCCAAATGCTTAAGCGTACTCCAACACTTTTGAACACCAAACACGCGGTAGAGCTAGCAAATGGTAAAAGTCTTGAAGCCACACACGTAGTTAAAGGTTGTAACCTGGTCTTAGCTGGTCAGATTTTCCCTATCGATCTTATTCCTATCACACTTGGTAGTTTCGACGTTGTTATTGGTATGGATTGGCTATCTCATCATCAAGCGGAGATTATTTGCAAGGAGAAAATCATCCGCATTCCTCGTCCTGGTGAGGAACCTCTCGTGATTCGTGGTGACAAGAGTGGTGCTGTCGAAGGCATCATCTCTTTCCTTAAGGCCCAGAAATGTTTACGAAAGGGCCACACTGCCATTCTGGCACTCGTTACTGACACATCCACGGAAGGGAAGAGAATTGAAGGCATTCCTATAGTGCGCGATTTTCCCGAGGTATTTCCTGAGGAATTACCTGGTCTTCCGCCTCATCGCCAAGTTGAATTTCAAATCGAGCTAGCTCCTGGAGCAGCGCCCATAGCTCGAGCACCTTATCGTCTAGCTCCATCAGAACTGTCCACGCAATTACAAGAACTCTTGGAAAAGGGTTTTATTCGTCCTAGCTCTTCGCCCTGGGGAGCTCCAGTATTATTTGTGAAGAAGAAAGATGGTACTTTCAGAATGTGTATTGACTATCGCGAACTTAACAAGGTGACTGTGAAGAATCGTTATCCTCTTCCACGTATTGACGACTTGTTCGACCAGTTGCAAGGGTCGAGCTATTACTCCAAGATTGACTTGAGACCGGGATACCATCAGCTGAGGGTCCGAGATGAGGACGTCTCCAAAACCGCATTCAGAACTCGTTACGGCCATTACGAGTTTCTGGTTATGCCATTCGGGCTGACAAATGCACCAGCGCTCTTCATGGATCTCATGAACCGAGTGTGCAAGCCTTACCTGGATAAGTTCGTTATTGTGTTCATCGACGATATCCTGATCTATTCTAAGAGTCAGGAGGAACACGAGCAGCATCTACGACTTATGTTGGAACTTCTTCGAAAAGAGCAATTGTATGCCAAGTTTTCAAAATGTGACTTCTGGCTTCGCGAAGTCCACTTTCTAGGCCATGTGGTAAACAAGGATGGAATTCATGTGGATCCATCTAAGGTTGAATCGATCAAGAACTGGCCTGCACCCCGTACACCAACAGAAATCCACCAATTTTTGGGTTTGGCAGGATATTACAGAAGGTTTATCAAAGACTTCTCCAAGATTGCGCAACCTCTCACTTCACTGACTCAGAAGGGTGTCATCTATCGTTGGGGTGATGCACAGGAGTCCGCATTTCAACACCTAAAGGATAGACTTTGTAGCACGCCTATCCTCTCATTGCCTGAAGGCACATATGATTTTGTGGTTTACTGCGATGCTTCCATCCAAGGACTTGGTTGCGTGTTGATGCAACGTGACAAGGTCATTGCCTACGCATCACGCCAACTCAAGGTTCACGAAAGAAATTACACTACTCACGATCTGGAGCTGGGAGCAGTTGTATTCGCGCTTAAGATATGGAGACATTACCTGTACGGTACCAAGTGCACCATTTACACCGATCACAGGAGTCTCGAGCATATCTTCAAGCAAAAGGAGTTAAACATGCGTCAACGTCGATGGGTTGAGCTCTTAAACGATTACGAATGCGCGATCAGGCACCATCCGGGCAAAGCCAATGTGGTGGCAGACGCCCTCAGTCGAAAGGATACCATACCTAAGCGTGTACATGCTTTACAGCTTACCATCCAATCCAACCTTCCCGCTCAAATTCGAGATGCCTAGGTCGAAGCATTGAAAGCAGAAAACATCAGGGATGAATCCTTACGAGGATCGAGGCAACGACTAGAACAAAAGGAAGACGGCGCCTACTATGTAACAGGGCGTATTTGGGTTCCACTTTATGGCAACTTACGCGAGCTTGTGATGGACGAAGCGCACAAGTCTCGTTATTCGGTACACCCTGGTTCGGACAAGATGTACCACGACCTCAAGACCACATACTGGTGGCCTGGCATGAAAGCCCACATAGCAACCTACGTCAGCAAGTGCTTGACTTGTGCGAGAGTCAAGTCTGAATATCAGAAACCATCAGGCCTACTTCAACAACCGGAGATCCCGAAATGGAAATGGGAGCAAATTTCCATGCATTTCGTGACCGGCCTGCCCAGATCTCAACGCGGAAACGATACCATTTGGGTGATCGTAGATCGACTGACCAAGTCTGCACATTTTCTGGCTATCAAAGAAACGGGTAAGTTTTCTACTCTTGCAGACATTTACCTAAAGGAAGTGGTATCAAGGCACGGAGTACCAACCTCTATTATATCTGATCGTGACGCACGTTTTACTTCTGAACTGTGGCAAGCAATGAACAAGTCCTTTGGCTCACGTTTAGATATGAGCACCGCTTATCACCCACAGACGGATGGGCAATCTGAACGCATCATCCAAACCCTTGAAGACATGCTTAGGGCATGTGTAATCGATTTTGGTAATGGCTGGGAAAAGCACCTCCCGCTAGTGGAGTTTTCGTACAACAGCAGCTACCACACCAGCATCCTAGCCGCTCCGTTTGAGGCATTATACGGACGCAAATGCCGATCACCTCTCTGTTGGGCAGAAGTTGGTGACAGCCAAATCACTGGCCCAGAACTTGTGGTAGACACCACCGAGAGAATTGCTCAGATACGACAGCGAATGGCGGCAGCTCGTGACCATCAGAAAAGCTAGGCTGATAAGGGAAGAAAACCACTCGAGCTCCAGGTTGGGGATCGAGTGCTACTCAAAGTCTCACCTTGGAAAGGTGTAGTTCGCTTTGGCAAACGAGGCAAACTCAATCCGCGTTATGTCGGACCATTCGAAGTCACCGAGAAAATTGGCAAAGTCGCCTACAGGTTGAATCTACCTGAAGAACTCAGCGGAGTTCACAATGTTTTCCATGTGTCGAATCTGAAGAAGTGTCTGTCAGATGAGACCCTCATAGTTCCTCTGAAGGAACTCACTATCGACGACCAACTGCGATTCGTCGAGGAACCTGTAGAGATTACTGATCGAGATGTTAAGATCCTCAAGCATACCAGGATACCTCTGGTCCGAGTTCGTTGGAATGCTCGTCGTGGCCCAGAGTATACCTGGGAACGAGAAGACCAAATGAAACTCAAGTATCCCCAACTGTTTAAGAAAAACGCAACCACTACTGAGCCTGAAGCTACTGCAGAATTTCGGGACGAAATTCCAAATCAACGGGGGGATGATGTGACACCCCAGGAAAACCAGGAAAACAACGCAACTTAACTAGCTTCCTCAGTAACCAGGTGCTAAATTTCGGGACGAAATTCTCTTAACAGGGGGAGAATGTGACAACCCTCAAAATCCCATGTATTCCGTACAATTCATTAATGATAATTAAAGTGCTTGACGACTGTGAGGAAATATTTAACTGCTCTCTGATTTCTGTGTTATATTCACATGTGCATGTTAACATACTAGTAGTATGCAGAAAACCTGACTAAATGGTCCTGAATATTTTCCTATATGTTAGGAATTTATTTCGTTACAAAAATATATAAATAAGACACTTTACGGTACAATTAAACACTTTAACGGAACAGTATCCGACTGAACAACCGGACATTACCCGGGACACCAAATATTTGTCAAACACGTTATTTTATTATTCTTGGCTAGTCATGATCCCCGTATACCATAACACCCACTATTTTCCCTACTAACTAGTATATGGAATTATATAATTGCTATCTAACTATTACTTGCCATTTAGTTACAAACTTTGCAAATAGACCCCCCCCCCCAACCGATTTTTGGTCCTTGTGGACCCACCATATCATCCATCCATACTTCATATATTTTGTTTTGATTTTATGGCAAATTTTTATTAGATACTTACTTGTGTAAGTAAGTAAAATATGTGAAGGACATTAAAAGAAGCAAGGTCTAGATCTTAACCATCATTCCACCAAGATCTCTCTCTTTCCTCACTACTCTCTCTCTCTTTCGGTCATCCCCCAAACCGAACCCACTCCCCACCATTTCATCATCCATCTCTTCCATATTCAAGTTCATTCCAAGCTTGAAGGTGAATCTATGGAGGTGGCAACTTGAAGGACTTTCTAAGGAGCTTGTTCTAGTCTTTTTCACCATCATATTCTCAATAGATTCTACCCTAGCTATAAGCTAGTAGTAAGCTCTTGTTTAACCCTTGATCATCTTACTCTTATGGCTAATATTTGTAGAATGATGTTTATTTCACAAGAACACTAAAAAGGGTTTAACCAAGAAGATGAAACATGATGTATTTGTGTTAGTATGAAATTGTTTTGATATGTACTGAGTATTTGCTGAATTACTTGTTGATATTGATGTGTGATATTGTTACGATCACTAAATATGATTAACGGGATCAACCGAACACAAACTAGTAAGCTAAAGACTAAAAACAGAAACTGTCCAAGCTTTACAGCCAACTTCAGTTGGCTGTAACAGGACCATAACTTAACGAAAAATGTATTTTCTGAAGCCTAGATTTATGTGTTATAAAATACGGTTCTAATGGAACCGGAATCGTAATTTTTGGACTTCGTTTACTATTTTTAAAGAACCGATTCGTAACAGCAGCTTAGGCTGAGTTTTTACAGCAATAAATGAGTGTTGTATTTTCTGTTGTAACTTGTATTCTGTGTAGAATCGGACCATGAGATTTGTACAGTAGATGAAAAACGATGCATTTGTAATTAACCCACTGGAATTTCGTAAATCGGACACTCGATGAATTTTTAATAAATTGTTCCGTGGACTGTGGTCAGAAATACATAAATCTGAGTTCAGTCCGGAATATGAATTTTTATAAAATATTGGTAGTGAACTGGACCCCGATATTTTTGCACAATAAAATATGAAACGTTTAAGACATCCTGTAAAAATTTGGGAATTTTTGGAATAATTTAACTATTTTATTAAAATGTCCGAAAACAGCCGGTTTTGAATATAAATGCTGAATTGAGATAAGTTGTGACTTGCGTGTCTAAATGTCGAGTATGCTATCCGTGAATGATCTAACATGTTATATATGTTATGTGCATTATCGTATGTTTGATTTTGAGTGGGGAATGGATGGGAAACTTAGATGGGCATAAACCGTTAAAATGATGCATGTTGTGTGATAGATACGTGTAGGAACTTTGTGTTCTATTTGAAAGCCACTAAATGACTAACTGGTAAATTATATTAGGACGTGATTGACCGACCTTGACTGTTAGCTATATTTGAGAATCTAACCGAGCAAACCGAGGTGAGTTCACACTCTTTCTAAGGCATGGGATTCCCGGTGGGTTGGGAATGGGATTGAATGACTACTCGAACTATCATTACTATTAACCTACTTACTACTGTCCTCGGATTGAAGGGCACGTACGTAAAGCCTACGTACACGACCATAAGACCATCAACTCTATCAATTGAAGTCCCTCATTTATCGACTTAATCGCCGAGGCCTATGGCGAGCGGGTCATTAGTTAATAGCGCTATTAGGTTTAACAAACCTCACACCGTGCCAGTCGGACGGGCGTGTACTAATGGACTATGGGCAAAGGGTCAATGCTGATAGACATTGACTTAGGGCACCTCTTATATTTTCGTAGCAGTCGATACGCGTGGTCTAGTAACACATGGGAAACCCCCACTAATCTTCGCAAACATGTCAGAAAGACCGCGATGCAAACTTATACGATACATGGTTTTCAAAATGAACAGATGATTTACGAAACGAATGCTATAACTAAACAACCAACTGTGAATTCACTCAACTTTGTTGTTGACTCGTTGTTACATGCCTTACAGGTCGCTAAACATTTGGAGCTTGCACGAGGAAGGAGTCGTTGTGGTGTGCGGACGGTTATGTCCAGTGTTTAATGTTTAAAACATTATGAACTTATTAAACCTATGTGTTGGACTTTAAACTTATGAACTGCGAACTTATGTTTTGAACTTTACGTTTATGCTTCCGCTGTCTAAATTAAAAACTTGGTTAACTAGCTTTTGGTCACCAATCGTATTGTGGTTGTCTTTATTTACTTAAGTACGTTGTTCAGTATGATTGGTGGCTCGATCCTGGTCACGTCACGCCTCCAAGCGGTGGAACTCCACATGGTGGATTTTGGGGGTGTGACATAAGCCTTTTTCATTTCATAACCCAAACAAACACCCTTTTACCCACCAAAACCTTTTTCATTTTTTTTACCCTTTGTTTTAGTAACTAGCTCGGTTTCTCATATGACTTTCCTACTAAAAAAAAAAAGTGATTATGAAGCAAAAGCAAATAAACAAACAAGTTTATAAAAAAAATGACTTTGTTTGAAAAGTAGCTTCATAAAAATAAAAGTGGAAAAATAGAAAGTCTTACGAAAACCGACGCTTGTTACGCTTTTCGCCCTTTTTTTTCTACTAACCACTAACCCAACCACCTACCTTTAACCCAAGCCTAACCCTTCACCCACAAGGTCCTCTTGATATTTACAAAGGTATATAAGTTAAAAAGGAGGAGGATTGATTGCTTGGCAAGCCTATGGTAGGAGTAAGTTCCATGCCGCTCTCGAGTGATCCAAAAAAATACATTTTCGGCCGAGTGTTGAGTGATCCCCGTGAGGTATGTGAACTTGTATATAAATAAAATTTTACAAAGGCATGTTATGCCCTAATAAGTAATTTATCTTATGAAAAGTTTTAAATAAATCATGACGAATAGGATTGTAAATAAATAAAAATAAAACTAAATAAAGAATCTTGGAAATCCCGACACTCTATGACAAGCCCGAAACCTTCTTTTCTACCCATTCCATTTGGGAGTGTAATGGCCACAAATTAAAGAGTTTTGCTTGAGGACAAGCAAAGATTCAAGTGTGGGGGTATTTGATGTGTGCAAAATGCAACATATAAATTACATCAATTGTGGCATAAAACTAACCCTTTTTTAGTACTAATGTTGGAAAAAGTGTGCTTTTGTCTTCCTTTTGTATTTTCAGGATTAAATGAGCTCAAATTAACAAAAGAAGCAAAAAGACATCAAAATCTAACATAAATACAAGAAAAGGAACAAGACGTGACATGCCCAACCCCACGACAGCATCTTCCCAAGCAAAACAAGAAGACAGAAGACTGAACACGCCCCGTGCTCAGCCAGCACGGGGGCGTGCCCAAGTGTCAGCAGAAAAGACAAAGTGGTAGAAGCTTCTATTGCCCACCACGGGGCCGTGCTCAGCGGACACGGGGCCGTGGTCAACTATAAGATTCACACAATCTAAGCAAATCTTCATAGTACGAAGATTCTTCTGCACACGGGGTCGTGCTCAGCGGACACGAGGGCGTGGTCAACCAATAAGACAAGCTGCATTAAATGAAGAAAGAGAAGGATGTGGACACGGGGCCGTGCCCGAGCTTCTGTTCAGCCTATAAATAGGAGTGCTTGGCTCAAGCTCAAACCATCCCTTGGCACACCACCTCTCTCACACTTCACACTTCACCCACCACCCACCACCAACATAGCACCATCATCCATTGTCCATCATAGAGTGTGTGAGTCGTCTCGTGATCCAAGATTGATCGTAAGAGTTCTTGACAATCAAGGCCATGTTTGCCTAAGTCTCTTACATCACTTGGTGAAGACAAGTGTCTAGTGTAATACTTTTTATTTCTAATCTTTTCGCAATTTTTACTTGGTTTTGTATTAATGACTTTAATAACTAGTTTCTTATGTTGAAGGTGATTCTTCCTTATTGTTTGTCCGTGGTGTCTTGGCATTATTTTACTGTCTATATAAAATAAAAGATTTTCACCATTCATATCTCCACGGTCTATATGGAGGTATGTTGGCTACCTAGTCGGGGTTAAGGGAACGGTTTGGTAAGAGTCTTGCCATTGTTCAGCGTTTAGAGGTCCTGCAATGGACCTGGGTCAAATTTAGTAGGACCTCCTTCAATACTTAACGGTATTGGATGGTGGCGGTCTAAACTCTTTGATCCCCTCATAAGTTAACTACTATTAATACTATAACCTGGCTATTTAGGATTGTATCCCTGCTGACTCAGACTACTTAGTCGAGGGTAACGTCACCTCCAAAAGAGGGGCCTACCATATTTTGCTTTAATAATTTAATTAATTATCTTTCAATAATCCGACCCTTTAGGATTGTATCCTTGCTGACTCAAACTACTGGGTTGAGGGTAACGTCACCTTCAAAAGAGGGGCCTACTACAATAACTAAGATAATCTCTTAAATAAGTGCAAAAGTGCGGAAATAATCAAAGGTTACACTATACACGAGTCGGAACCAAGTGATTCATCTTGTCTATCTGTTTTTCTTTTTATTTTTATTTTCAGCATTTTAGTTAGTTTTTATTTTTCTTAGTTTAAAACATTTTTCTAAACTTTTTGATTTGATTAGACGTTGAGGATAAACCGGTACTAAAAGCTCTTGTGTCCTTGGACGACCTCGGTATCTTACCAACACTATACTACGCTCACGATGGGTGCACTTGCCCATATGTGTGTTTAGTGTTAGTAAATATCGTGTTTTATAAATTTAAAACTTGGCTAAAAAAAAGTGTTAAAGGGCTTAAAATATACACCTAATATATATAACACTTCACACGCATCAGCAGCCAACAGTGGTCTGTTTTGACACATTTGGATGATTTGGTAATGACCAAAGATAAGTCAGCAGCCAATACTGGTCTGTTTTGACCCATTTGTCATGATTTGGTAATCACCAAACATAGGTCAGCAGCCAACAATTGTCATGATTTGGTAATGACCAAACCAAGATAAATAACCAATATTGGTCTGTTTTGACCCATTTGTCATGATTTGGTAATGACCCATATTAGTGATTTGGTAATGACCAAGCAAACAGACTACTGTTTTGACCCATATTAGTGATTTGGTAATGACCAAACATAAGTCAATGACCAATAGTGGTCTGTTTTGACCCATTTGGATGATATGGTAATGACCAAACATAAGTCAATGACCAATAGTGGGCATGACAGCACCTTGTGATCATATGCATACTTGTGCAGCACCTTGTGATCATTTGCATACTTGTGCATAACCTTGTGACCATTTGGATGATTTGCTAATGATCAAACATAAGTCAACGACCAAAATGAGCCATTTGCACACTGGTATATATATACCACAGCTCCAAACTGATCAAATGACCACATCTGTTTTGACCTATTTCTTAAACAGCTGTCATATACACACAGTTGTAAAATGACCAAATTACCCATGCAAGGCTTAAATCTTATATAACCCACTGCAATATACACACCACACCTGTAAAATGACCAAATTACCCCTGCATGCTTTAAAATAACCCACTGCAATATACACACCACACCTGTAAAATGACCAAATTACCCCTGCATGCTTTAAAACTTATATAACCCACTGCAATATACACACCACTCCTGTAAAATGCCCAAATTACCCCTGCATGCTTTAAAACTTATATAACCCACTGCAATATACACACCACACCTGTAAAATGACCAAATTACCCCTGCATCATTAACATTAACTAACTAAAACATTACACACCACATTAAGTCATTACATTATATAGATTCGTTACTTAACATTAAGCCTACATGATTCTTGTCCAAAACAGGCATTACAAAACATTAAATTGTCTAAACATAAGTCAAACATTCACCAACTAAATACATCCTTCTCTGTTGCCCTTCCCTCTTGGTCTTCCTCTTTTAGCTGACAGTTTGCTCCCTCTTTGACTGGTGGGTTGGCTGTTGAGTTGACTTGTCTATTGAGTTGATTGTTGTGTTGACTGTTGGGTTGACCTTTGAGTGGACTTTCTCTTCCTTATGTTCCCCTTCTGTCTCTTTGATCCAGGTTCAGCTGTGAGCAATAAAATCACAATAGTTAGCATAATTAGAGATCTACAACAAATGAAATAAAACACTAAATGTCCACCTGTATTCATGTTCCCCTTTTCAGCACATTTTCTCTTGTTATGACCTCTTGCTCCACAAATACCACATGTCATTATAACCCCATGCTTAGTTAGTTTTCCTGGCTTTTTGGATCCTCATGAGGGTCTCTCTCTCTATTCTTATTAGGCCTACCAGAAGCAACTTTTATTGGAGGTGGATCCATTGGATAATCAACCTTTGGCCAATACTTTTCACTAGGCAATGGAGGGATTGTGAAGTCATAAATCTTCATGTATGTATCTTTGTGGTAACACTGGTCCACATAATCTTCTGAATTCTTATGTAAAAACCCAGCCACAACTCACACATTGTAACATCCCGAAAACGGGTTTGGTAATCAAACCACGTTAATACTACCGGACGAGTAAAATACAGTAAGTGGTAAAACTTACCCGGTAAATTTTAAGATTTAAATAAATAAATCTAATATATATTGAAAGGATGAGAAATACTTTGAGAAAGCAAAGTATATAAAAGGCCCGAGATCTAACGGGACTTAAAATAAAATGGGCTGTGAACAAGATAAAGTAACTAGGAAATAAATAACCTAGTGCAAATCTTGTAATTAAATGAAAGAAGTTAGTTTGATGTGCATTAGTCTAAAAAGATAAACTAAAGGGGCTGATTTTGTATAAATGGCCAAACTTGATATTTATAAAAAATAAAACAAATCAAACACACACACACATCAGTGTGTGCGTGCGTGGGAGCGACCAGGAGAGGGGAAGAAACCCCAAACCCTTATTTCATCTAATTTGATCAATTGAAGGGTGAATTGGGCGTGTAATCACTGCATGAATCAAAAATCTTGATCACCTACACTTGTCTAACACTAGGTAAGTTGCAATTTCAGATTTGGTGATGTTTGATTTTTGGGTAAAGTTTAATTAGTAGAAATTCTTGAATGATTGAGTAATGTTATGATTCAAGGATGTGTGATTAAAGTGTAGATCATAAACCTAACTGAAATCATGTGAAAAGATTAATAAATTGTGTGTTAATATAGCTATGTGCCATATCATGAAGTGGGTTTCTATCTAGAATGAGAAACCCCAACATATAGTATGAGCTATGTGAGTAATAATCTAGGTTGATTGAACTAGTATGATGGTATGGGCTGTGATGAGCAATGAAGCTTGAATAAAAATGAAATTTTTGGATTTACCAAGGTTTAATTGAATAAAAATGGCTAATTAAGTGGTAGGCACATAAGGTGCTCGACAAAATGCCTAAAAGACGTTGATAGACACTAATTGTAGTGTTTGGCAAAGTAACAAGCTTTAGTTATGAGCCGGAAGGTTCTAATGATAATTGGCTTGTATATTTTAGGCAACACAAGCGAGGCATTGGGAAGTCAAGCCGGTGCGGACGCTTGTTTGAAGGGAAAGCTTTGAGGTAAGTGGCTTGTCACCCCGTTACATGTATATAGACAAGCTTAGTCTAAATACATGTAATGTTGATGTAACGAAAATGGTTGTTTTTGAAATGTTATTGAAGTGATGGAACTCACTCGACAACCAAATGAGTCAAATTGATAGTTAAAAATAAAAGTGATTAAAATGAAGACACTATTTGGTAAAAATTATAATGGGTCGAACAATTTAAGAAAATGCTTTTATTTTCTTTAGTAGTAAGAACTCACGGTGCAAACAGGAATAGGTTCAAAAAGACATGATAGTATTAATATACCATCATACGTTGATAAATGGTCATATCGACTAAATGGGTCAAATGGGATGATAACACCATTTGACAATAATAACTGACGACTACTTGTTGAGTTTTGTGATTTCAGGATATAACATATGTTGCGTTGCTCTAATTAGAGAATTTAAAGCAAGAGGTATGTAACTGGGTCAATGCTATGACCCGAGCCAGGTACCTACAGTTAGAATTATAATTAAGAGTGGTAATGTGGTCAATTAATTAGTAGGAGTCCTTCGTCGTAAATTGAGGGACTAAAATTGACCAAAAAGCCCTTGATGGGTATATTAGGCAAACGACCCATATGGGTTGTTTGGAAACTTGCATTATGATTAGGAGATATAAGTAGATGCCTTGAATGTAGAATTATGAGGTGGGGAAGGAAAAAGAAAAAGATTTAGACTAAAGTGCTTAATACTCTCTAAAATGGGTCAAAATGGTTTTATATGCATACATAATTCATAAGAAAGTATGAACCTAGGCTAAGGTTGTGTGTTAAATACATTAGTGTATGTATTTTGAATGTTTAAGGATCGAGTTAGTGGTTTTAAACACAAACGGGTCAAAATGTTAATTTTGACCAATAAGCCGAATACTTAGAAATCCATAATTTTATTAGTTTGAATGACGGATTTTAACTCCATAAGGTGGAGAATCAAATTACAATCAAGTAGGAAGTAACGGTAGGTCAAACGGACAAGCGGTTGGAAAGATACGAAAGTTTTCGTGTCAAAAACGGCAAAATGGGATGGTCTAATACAGGGGCCACCGTAACTTACGGTGGGCACCGTAAGTTACGGTGGGGGGCTGAAGGCTTTACGACAATTACCCCCTGAGTTACGGTGTGAGTATTCTATATCAGGGGCCACCGTAACTTACGGTGCCCACCGTAAGTTACGGTGGAGGCAATTTTCAAGTCTTTGTTTTGGGGACAAAGATATCAAAGTTGGAATTTCCTAATTCCCTTGTTTAATTCGATTAATTGACCAAATCTTCCTTGTTGTACTAGTTACTTAATTATCAAAACTGACTTTTAAGTTGGTTTTGATCACAGGAGAATATCGAGAGTCCCGGATGAAGATCGAGCATCGAGCAAGAACCGAACACACGTTAAACGAAGCTTCCGCGTGGCGTTTCGTCGTATCTTTTAAACGACGAATTCAATTACATTAAGTTGTTCTATATAGTGTTTTTTTTAAACTGTAAAAGTTTTAGTAAACTCGTATTGTTATACTTGCGTGTAATCGTATAAACATGTATTTTTACGAAACTTATATAAAATATTGTATTTAACAAGCAAGGGTGTTACACACATGCTTACATTGATATCCCCTAAGTTCTCACTTTCTACATGTGCATTTTCTCCTATTCAAGTCAACAGATACATCATCAAAGTCTCTTACTTGGAAAACCTGATAAGATGAGGGGTACACTTCACACCTATAAGTTGCACCTTTTGAAAACTCTAGTTTTTCCCCTTATGCAGTGAGCACAATAAGAAAAATGGACACCCTTCTATACACTTGACAACTATACGACCACAGTTGCCCGTCTCACTCTTAGCAAGGTACAAATTCCTACCATTAGTCACTGAATACCTTCTCACTGCCTCTTTAAAGGCATCCCTTGATGCAAACCTTGTTCCTACCTTCCAAATGAATTTCTTCCAGTTAGTGTGTTCAGTTACAGATGGAGCAGCTTCCTTATACTTCTTACCCCTGATATCATCGTCCTCACTATCATCGGGTGTAAGAATGTCACCATCAGATTCCTCGTAGCTACTGTACCCCTCTATATGTGAACCCACTGCATCATTAGTTTCATGCAAGTTTCCCTCTGTTTCTTTCTCCTTTAAGTATTCGTCAAACAACTTTTTTTTGGCTTCACAATCAATATGAGTAGCCTTTCTAACTGCATCTTGTGACTGTCTCCATTCCAAGTCCTCTATATCTGACTCAGAACCATTTACCTCCTCCAGAACCTCCTCATTATCATGATCACTGCTTGGAACTAGGTCATCAATATCAGTATAATCATCCGACTCTCCTGATCCAGCTAATTCATTATAGTCACTGTCATCACTGTTATCACCATATTCTTTGTCTATATCCACTGAAACCCTATCAGTTGACCTAGCAGGCTTTTTGGATTGGCTTTTTGCTCATTGGGTCGGGGAGCTGGGTTAGTGGGTCTTGAACAGGAGTGGGCTTCATCTGCCAGTATTGGACCTGGTTGGATCAGGACTTCCATAAATGGTTCAGTCCACTTCAAAACCTTACCGGCCAAGTGCAAAACATCTTTATCACTCTCAAAGTGATGAAGTCCCCCATCATCAGTATCCAACCCATACATATGCAATTTTCTAGAACTGTAAAAACCGGAATCCATTGCATACTCTACAAGTTCAAAGTAAGACATGTGGTCTACATCTACTCTAACAAGCTTTGAATCACCTCCTACATACTGTGGTTGACCAAATCCTACCTCAATGTGACCGCCAATCTGTAACACCCCGAAAATGGGTTTGGTAATTAACCTATGTTAATACTAAAAGACGGGTAAAATACCGTTAGTGGTAAAAGTAACCCGGTGAATATTAGGATTTTAAATAAATAAACCTAATATTAAATAAAAGTAGAATAAAGGCTTTTGAGGAAATAAAGTTTATAGAAGGCCGACCTAACGGGACTTAAAATAAACTTAGCCATAAATATTCCTGAACCCGCTAAGTTAACTAGGAATATTAAACCTAGTTAATAAGTGGGAATATGGTTAAAAATAAGTAGGTTGTGGCCTACTTAATAACGAACCAAACACGAGGGGTTAAAGTGGGATAACACGAAATAAGCTTCCGCACTATGTATCGTTATTATGATAAATGACGAACGTACACATGATATGTTGTATACTTTTAAATTGTAAAAAGTTTTAATAAACCCGAAATTTTCCAATGCATATGTAATCTTAATTACATGATTGTTTTTCGTAAATGATACGTAAAACCTCAATTATTAAGAACGGGTGTTACAAGTTGGTATCAGAGACTTGGTTTAAGAGATTCAAGTATGGTGGGAAAACTATGCTTGGACTTAAACCTTATGCTCTTAATAAAGATTGGTGTTCGGTTCGAAGCTTGATCGCAAATCCGGTAAGTACAAGTATGTTAATAGTTTAGCATGCTAAAGTGTTGTAAACAACACATAGGGCTATCGTGTGATACACGTTACCCCAATTAAAATGATTGATATAGTTGACGAAAATACGCGCGTTGACGCGTACAGTAGAAAAAGCCTTGTATTATAATACGGGCGATTATTGAAGTTGACGTTACTAACTTTGTGAATGTTTTAATTGAAGGACACTCGCGTTTGAAGACGACGAGAGTCAAACGAATTGTGGATATGATGATGGAACGGTCCGAAGTATGACGAGAGGAGCATGCTCACCGAGGACTAAATCGCGTAACGACCGCGAACAAGGTTAATGACAAGGAACGCCCGTTGGGGCAAACATTACCAGGTGCACATTTTAAATAATTGCACAAATAGTAATATGCAACAAATAAGTAGAAATTGAAAGTTGCATATGTAGATTAAAAACTTGGAAAAACCCGAATAGAAAATGTATTCGGGATATTGTTTCCAAGAGAAACAAATAGAGGCGTTACTTACATAGGGCGTGATGTGAAAACTATAAAAAGGTCATGTGTGTCATGTGTTAATCGCTTACTCTGGCCAAGTAAGTAGTGGCATATGATACCATGAACTTCTTATGGCGGACACGTTTACATCCGATGTAGTAAGGGCGGTGTGAATGGGACTAACTTAAAAGTACCCAAATGAATCAAATGAGCAAAATAATTGATAATAATGTAAACGCACAGCCGGGTGACGGAAGCGTATTACATTAGGATGATGAGCCCGAGTGAAGGGACAAAGAAGCATGAAAAATGATTTAGACAAGTATTGGGAGGGAGTGTACTTACACTCGAACCCAGAAAACGCAAGCATGAAAAATGATTTAGACAAGTATTGGGAGGGAGTGTACTTACACTCGAACCCAGAAAACGCAAGCATGAAAAATGATTTAGACAAGTATTGGGAGGGAGTGTACTTACACTCGAACCCAGAAAACGCAAACATGAAAAATGATTTAGACAAGCATTGGGAGGGAGTGTACTTACACTCGAACCCGGAAAATGCGAATATGTCTCTAAACGAGTCGTTTTTGTAAAACGTCAAACTCGAGGACAAAGTCGGAATATAGAAATGAAGCGAGAGAACCAGTGAGAATCCTCGCGTAAAACAAAGACTGTAAAAGAGTAAATGCCAAGTCGTCAAAATTGCTTGACATAAATTAAAGATAAAACATTAAACTAAAATTCCGTTTTAGTCAAAAACAACGTTTTATCAAACATATATAGTATGAGATGATTGGGAAATAAACCTAAAACACGACGTGACGCGATCACGGTCAGGAAAGTTATGTGAAATAAAATCACATAGTAGCCCGAGAGATGGGTATAAAGTAACTGGACTAACAAGACTAGTCAGTGAGGCCGGTTAAGGTCAATATTTAAATTAAGAAAGTGTTCAACACGCTATCTATATTAAGATTAGCGTGAAATAATCATAGTTGATAAGCGTGTATGACCAAGTGGCCAAATGGCTACTCAGTCAAGCCAAATAATAAAGGTAAGTGAGTACAAAACGGCAGTGATGGTCCATGAGGTCATAATAACGAAAAGTATTGATCGCCTATACTGAGCGATCACAAGGCAACATAAGCAAAGTGTTGGGAAGTCAGATCGAGTAAAGGCACGATAAAAAGGATAAAGCCGGAAGGTATGAGGTAATATGCCTTGTAGAATTCCATTAATAGCAGATCTAGATAGTGCTAAATAAATAAGATAAAATTAGGAAATTCATTTTAGTGGCGAATGCTGTACGAATGAACCAAACGAATAAGTTCGTAAAGAAAAGGGGTCTGTTTGTAAACAGTGAAAGATCTCACTAGAAACATCCAAATGGGTGAAAATAACGGATTCACAAAGAATCCGAAAGTATAAAGGCGATGGATTTCGCTAAGTTAAACAAATAAGTCGAAATGACCAGATGGCGTTATTCTGAGTTGCGTAAATTCGCATAAAAGATACATATGTTGTGTAATTAAAAGATGTTACCATATTTGTCTAATGACACTAACAAATGGTCAAAGTGTGAGTAATGCTTAGAAGGTTACTCAGTTTATGTACATTGGGTTGAAACTCAATAAATTATGAAAGAAAAGGTTTCGAGGACGAAACCTCTTTAAGGGGGGTAGACTTGTAACACCCCGAAAATGGGTTTGGTAATTAACCCATGTTAATACTAAAAGACGGGTAAAATACCGTTAGTGGTAAAAGTAACCCGGTGAATATTAGGATTTTAAATAAATAAACCTAATATTAAATAAAAGTAGAATAAAGGCTTTTGAGGAAATAAAGTTTATAGAAGGCCGACCTAACGGGACTTAAAATAAACTTAGCCATAAATATTCCTGAACCCGCTAAGTTAACTAGGAATATTAAACTTAGTTAATAAGTGGGAATATGGTTAAAAATAAGTAGGTTGTGGCCTACTTAATAACGAACCAAACACGAGGGGTTAAAGTGGGATAACTAGAAAAGTTATTTAACTACACAAAACACAAACACACACACAAATGTGTGTTCTTGGTCGATCTCAGGAAAGCTCCCATGGAGCTCAACCCTAAACTTCAACAAAACCCTCAAATTGGAGGATCAAACAAGGGTCAAATTCGGATTTGAACACATAGAAACGGTCACCAAGTCAAGAGGATCGTAAGGTATGTCGAATTTCTAACAATCTTGAAGTTGTAAAAACTGGATAATCATCCTAATCGCGAATTAGGCATGGATTAGAGAAGCTATGGCTAGATTAGTGATGCATATTTGCTTAGGAACAAAACCCTAAGTGAAAATCATACATAACATGCTATGGATTGAATGATTGAATGATTTACCACACTAGGTTAAGTGGGTTTTAATCATATGATGAATTTGATGATATGATTGTGATTAGGATCATCATCCATGTTAGTAATCGGGAAATACTTAAACAATTTGCAAGTTTGAGTATTTGATCATAAGTGATAGTGGTGAATTTTGATGTTAATCTTGGTAAAAATAACTAGTTATGAACTAGTTGTAAATGTGTAAAAATGTATGCACACTAGGTGTTTGTTAAAATGCCTAAGTGAAAACTAAAGTGTTGAAATTAGAGCGAAAACGCGCATTTGAATGATATGGTGATTACGCGTAATATGAAGTGAGAAGGGTTCTAAATATAATGTTGATTTAGACTTAATGTTGTGAACCTTGTAATTTGAAGTGGTTAACTTTAATAAGCTAAGTTAACTAATCATGAAGTCGAATAGTAGTTTCGACGTATGAAATAAGTGAGATGGAATAGTCGTGAATAATTATGACTAATCTAACCATCTTACAATTTGCAATGATAGTTTGACGATTAACAAGCTAGGTGAAAGCTTGGGAACAAAGCGGGTCAAACGAAGAAAGAATGACGGAAAAAGCATAATTTGGAAGTAAGGTAAGTATAACTTACACTAGTCTTATATTTTAGAGTATTCTCTTATTGTATTAGTTACGAATAAGATAAATACATAATTAAGGTATGATGTTCCGGCGTGTAAACGTACGGAACAAGATAGTCGAGTATGACAAGAAACCATGTTGATGGTTTAAAAGGAGTTAAATCGGTAATTTGATCATTTTATAACAAATGGAAAATAAATTTTTGAATGGTTGCCTTATAGGGTAAACCAAAACAAACAATAAGGGTAAAACGGTAAATTGGTCATGCATCGACCATAACTATTGGCTTTAAAAGACACTTATGAAGTAAGCCTTAATAGGCCGAAAAGTGTTAAGAAATGAATTATAAGTAAAGCGACCGCACGATGTAAATCGGAGCGAGTCATATAGTCGAGATGAAAATACATGTCATCTCGCCAATATAATCGGTCATTTAGACCAAACGGGTCAAAGGGTGAAGATACCACCTTTTGATAATAACGACTAATGATTCTTGTCGAGTTATATGATTTCAGGAATAAATGTTGAAATGATATTTGCATCGCTACTATTTAGCGAATATTATAGCAAGGCATTAAATCAGGTCAATACATTGACCCGAGCCAGGTATGTGTAATAGAGTAATGATTCATTGAGAACGTAAGGTTCAATGAGTATTTAATGAAGTCTTAGATAGACAATGGTTACTTAAGTGGGTGAACCGAATGTTTTAAAAGAGGGTAGTGGCGTTTTGAAAAGCATATTAACTTTTCGAGCAAGATCATAATTCAAAAGAAGAATCATGGGTCAAACATGCTCTCAAAAGACCTTGTCGTAATGGAAAGACTAAAAAGGACCAAAACGCCCTTGTTAGCTAATTCGAACAAACAACCTTTAAAGGTTGTTTGGAAACAAGTTTTATGATTAAGTAAATACTTAGATTAAGTATAGAAGTTGAAAGAGGTATTATATTAGTCAAACGGTACTATTTGAGTTTTTGCCGTAAAATAATGATTCGAGAGGTAAAATTTGGTTTATATAGATCACCACATCAAACCCGCCATAAACACAATTGTGGTGGGAGATTATAGGATAAGAAATGTGGTGATGAAATGCTAGAAACAATCGAGAGCGATTTTAGGCTCGAAAGTGCTTAAATACCCTTAACGGGTCAAAATAAGCATACAAGCGAAAACGGGTTTAAATTGTGTAATAAACCTATGATTAGAACCTAATATGGTAGGTAACATTAATTTGTAGAAGTGTATGTAATATAGGAATCAAACAAATACGTTTGTTTGATAAAATGCATAAACGGGTTAAAATTCGGTAAAAAGGTAACGATTCAAAGGCTTAGAAGTCTCAAAATTTCTTATGTTGGATGTAGGATTTTAACTCCATAAGATGGAGGATTAAATTACGGACGCGTAGGAAAAAGAATCGGGTAAAACGGATCAATAACGAAGAAGTTATGGCCGTTTCCGTGAAATCAGATCGTGCTGAGTATGTACAGCATCAGCTGAAGCAAAAGGCTGTGAAAACAGGGGCTAGGCGTGACGCCTAGGCCCTTGGCGTCACACCTAGCCCCCAAACTCCGAAAATTGTTATTTTTTGTCATTTTTAACCCTTGTACTTGTTTGAACTTAATATTTGACTATCAAAACTAACTTTTAAGTTGGTTTTGATCATAGGTGAATGCCATGAGTGCACGGATGAAGATCAAGCGACGAGCAAGAACCGAACACGATCACGAAATAAGCTTCCGCACTATGTATCGTTATTATGATAAATGACGAACGTACACATGATATGTTGTATACTTTTAAATTGTAAAAAGTTTTAATAAACCCGAAATTTTCCAATGCATATGTAATCTTAATTACATGATTATTTTTCGTAAATGATACGTAAAACCTCAATTATTAAGAACGGGTGTTACACAATCCAAAGCATAACATCTATTGTTGTCGACATCACAAAAAAATCACTAATTTCAAGAACTCAGATAAGTCTTACCTTAGATTCGAGAGATTAGGGCTTCATTCTTCAAATGTTGATGATCGCGATGACTGAAGAGAGGTGATGACTGTGAAATGGTCTTTGTAGGGTATATAAATGAGACATAACACCTCATCATCCACATCAGCATGTACACATAAGCCAAATGGTGCCACGTCGGACAAATTACTAACCAAGTTAGAGCAGATTTAACTAAGTGGTGCCAGTGCAAACAAAAAGTCAAGTTGGGGGTGCCGGGTGTCAAAGTGTTAGTTGCAGGTGGCAACGGCCAAAGGCTGATAGTTGGGGGTGATAAAATCCAATAACCCTTAATAATATATCCTTTTTTTATTTTTTTAGGGAAATTGGCCTGTAATAATATCACCTAGACCTTATTGGCCATTAATAATCCCACCTCAGAATATTCCCCCCACCAGTCCTACATTTCACCTATTTTTCCTACAATGGTCCCCCGTTAAAAAAAACTTAACGGAGTTAATCTTTTTTCCAAATTACAAACATATTTTTAGGGCTTTTGATCAGAACGACGATACGAGTCCATTGATGTAAAACTTGCCTCGAAACGGTGCTCCAAACGATGAAAACGACGCTTCAATTCGGGTGTTTAAATTTCCAATTAATAAAACTCAAGTCACTTGGAGCACCATTTCAAAGTAAGTTTTACATCAATGGACTAGTATCGTCGTTCTGACCAAAGGCCCTAAAAAATCTGTTTGTAATTTGGAAAAAAGCTTAACTCCGTTAAGTTTTTTTAAAAGAGGACCATTGTAGGAAAAATAGGTGAAAGGTGGGACTAGTGGGGGGAATATTCTGAGGTGCGATTATTAATGGCCAATAAGGTTTAGGTAATATTATTACAGGCCAATTCCCCATCTTTTTATTTTAATATTACAATAGTTTATTATATATACTTTTCTCCTTAAATATATTTTGATTTTTATTTTTTTCTAATAATTTTTAATATTAAAGATATCGTTAGAACATCATCAGTATTGCTACCATATAACATCGATTTAGTTTTTTTTATATATAATGACGTTGATTACCCTTTTCGGTGTTTTTATTAGAGTAAATTACTATTTTGGCCCGAGTGGTTTAGCCAGTTTAACCCTTTCAGCCCAAAAAAGATCTTTTAACATACCAGACCCCCCCCCCCCCCCCGAGGTTGAATTTTATAATGACTTTGGCCCCTGACTCTAATTTTGTTACTTTTTTGCAGTTAAGAGTAAGAGTAATTAGGTCATTATATAACTTAGGGGTTTTTTTTATAATTACAAAGTTCCATTAATATTTTAGAGATTATTAATGCAATTATTCAAGTTTTTTTATTATTTCGTTATTTTCACGATTATTATTTAACAAAATGTGTTATAAATATACAAATAAATATGTATTATCATTAAACGTTTGTTTTTTATAAAGGTCGTTTTTAAAATCATTTGTTTTTTAAACATTTTTAACCGTCTATCATTTTTAAAATTATTACTTTTTTAACAGCTTGTTTATTAAAATCATTCTTTTTAAAGTTGCTAGTCTTTTAAAGTTTTTTAAACAGCTGATTTTATACCGTTCTTTTTTAAAATATATTTTAAACAAATTGTTTTTTAAGTCGTTGATTTTTAAAAGCGTTTTTTTTACCGTTACTTTTAGAACCGTTTTTGAAATTGTTCATTTTTTAAATTTTGTATTCAATTTACTTAGAGTCATTAGGGAAAAAACTTACAAAATGAACGATTTCAAAAATAGAAGGAATTTAAAAACGATCCATTTTAAACGAACAAGGGAAGACGACCTTTATAAAAATCCATTAAAAATAAGTTAACAAGTGTATGGTTTTAAAAAACGCACGAATTTAATAAACGAAAGGTTAAAAATAACCAATTTTGAATAAACAAACGGTCTAAAGAAATGGAAGATTTGAAAAAAAAACTATTCTAAAAAAAGTTTGAGAAATGAACGATTTTTTGCAAATTTTTTATTAGAATGGTTCATCTTTTTTCAGATCTTTCATTTCTTTTTTTTATTACACGTCATTTTGTAAAAGTTTAAAAATGAATGACTTAAAAAAAGTGATTTGTTTAAAAAGGTTTAAAAAAACAATTTTAAAAAAATGATATAAAATGAAGTATTTTAAAAAACTTTAAAAGACAAACGACTTTTAAAATAACAATTAAACAAACAGTTTAAAAATGAACAATTTTAAAAAACAGTAAACTACCATTTTGGTCCCTGAGGTTTAGTCACTTTTGCCACTTTAATCCAAAACTCAAACCTTTTGCATCTGGGTCCCTGTGGTTTTAGTTTTATTGCCATTTTAGTCCAAAAGTGAAATCAGGTCATATTTGTCTTATAAAATCCTGCTTATTTGTCCTTTTCCTCAGGGGCAAAATGGCCATTTGGATTTTTATAATAAAGTTAAAGAATATATTTAATTAAGTGGGTCCCACTAACTCCTCACCCTCTACCTCCTTCCCCTGCCCTTTCTTCTTCATAACTAGAAAAAGAAATAGAATATGCATGGTGAAACACAAAAAGTTTGGAAAAGAGTAATCTAGAACCCACAGCACAGGGTTAACCAAGTAATTAAACCTCGTTATATTCCCACTCATTTCCCTTCCGAACAACCAAAAAAGCAATTCACGGGTGTTCTTGAAGCTCTTCAATTTTCCATGGAGATGAGTTTCATGACCTTCAAGTTTCCACAATCTCTCAGATCTGTCGAACAAGTCGCTACTAACAGGATCCACACTCCGATCTATGCTCCAGTAGATCACCACAAAATTCTCGCTGAACTTCAGTTGCAGTGAACGCGATCGACAGAGGATCGGCAAAGTACAAAGGCACACAGATGAGAGAGAAGAAACTAACGGAGTTAATTGAGGCAAAAGTCAATCGACACAAGTTTATGAAGCAGATCGTGATTCCGACGAGTGTAAGGAAGCGTGGGATGAAGTGGTAACAGGATCCACACTTCGATCAGTAAGATCACCACAAACATCTCGCAGAACTTCAGTTGCAGTGAACGCGATCGGTTGAGGATCGGCAAAGTACAAAGGTACACAGATGAGAGAGAAGAAACTAACGGAGTTAATTGAGGCAAAAGTCGCTGAAGCGACACAAGTTTGTGAAGCAGATCATGATTCCGACGAGTGTTAGGAAGCGTGGGATGAAATGGAAGAGGTTAGTCAAGCGAAAGCAAATCTACGTCGGAAACTGGAAGAGAATAAGGATCCGTTGCAGTCGTTTTGTCAGGAAAATCCAGAAACGGATGAGTGTCGGATCTACGAAGCCTGAAAGTGAAAGCTACCGGCAGGTGATCGGTGTATTCTCAGGCAATGTATGTTCTGATTATTATTATTGTGTAAATTGTTATTATATATAAGGGGCAAGGGAAGGAGGTACAGGGTGAGGGGTTAGTGGGGCCCACTTAATTAAATATATTCTTTAATTTTTTTATAAAAATTAAAATGACCATTTTACCCCTAAGGAAAAGGACAAAATAGCAGAATTTTATAGGACAAATATAACCTGATTTCGCTTTTGGACCAAAATAGCAATAAAACTGAAACCACAGGGACCCAGATGCAAAAGGTTTGAGTTTTGGACTAAAGTGGCAAAAGTGACCAAACCTCAGGGACCAAAATGGCAGTTTACTCTTTAAAAAATGATAGACAGTTTAAAAAGTTATTTTTAAAACGAAGTTTATAAAAAAGGTTAATAAAAATACATATTTATTTGTATATTTAAAAACGTATTTTTTTAAGTAATAATCGTGAAAGTAATGAATCATAATAAAAAAAACTTGAGTAATTTCATAATAATCTCTTAAATATTAAAAGAACTCTGTAATTATCAAAAACAACCCCTAAAATATATAATGACCTAATTACCCTTACACTTAACTGCAAAAAAGTAATAAAGTTAGTGTTAGGGGCCAAAACCGTTATAAAATGCAACAACGGGATTTGATATGTCAAAAGATTTTTTTTTTGGGTTGAAAGGGTTAAACTGGTTAAACCACAAGGGCCAAAACAGCACTTTACTCTTTTTATTAACATAATATAGCGTTTCATAAAATTCTGAATATACCATCATGATTAGGGCTGTAATTGAACCGAACGAACACGAACAAGCCATGTTCGTGTTCGTTCGTTAAGGAAATTAACATGTCACGAACGCATACTGAACATAAGTTATATTCATGTTCGTTCGTTAAGGAAAATCAGTTGTTCGCGAACTGCTCGTGAACACTGGTCTTGAACACAGACGAATAAAAACGAAAGTAAACGAACATTTAACTTAAAAAAACATTAGACATAAGTAGTTAAATACAACTATCAAATGATAAATCAAAACACAAGAAGTTTTGATGTAGCGTGTGTTACGAAAACGAAGATCAAACACGTTGATTCTGCGAATACCCGTGTAGTTCTTCCCCAACCCCCAAAATTCAACCCAAAGGGCACAGAATTTGAAGTGAAAATGAGTTAATTCAAAATTTAAGTCTGATCTTTCACATTACTAGAGAAACATATAAATAGAAACAGAAATTCGAAATGGGCCTCAAAAAGACAATGGGCCAAACACAAACCCAAAAACAAAATGCCCAAAAGACTTCAAAACACATAAAAACATAAATAACTAATAGAAATAAGCATTTTTTTGGCCCGGACTATGACCCAAACCCCCCGTAGGCATTTGCAGCAAGTTGGAGCTCGTTCTCACGTTCGTTTCGCCTAGTCGCACGCCCAAAACGGACCCCCGTAGCCCAAGTTAGAGCCATTTTAGTGAAGCCCCTTTTGTTACACGATATTGGGCTTCCAAATACAAGATGGCCCGCTCCTCCACACTTGGGCCCGCATCATTCCCTCCTGGGTAGAGAAAATTCGACCTCGAATCTGCAGCAACCTCATCATCAGATGAATCCCCATGAAAAGGCAGCAAATGTTTGACATTGAAAAATCAGAACAACGAATGTGGCTTGGTAACTTCAGATGATAGGCATTAGAATTTATCTTCTGCACAATCTCTACTGGCCCAATCTTCTTGGCTGACAAGTTATTATACTCCCCCACTGAAAAACGATCCTTAGTCAAAATGGCCCAAACAAAGTCACCCTCTTCAAAATCAACTTGCCTACGCTTTTGGTCTGCAGCTTGATTGTAGTTTGAATTAGCATGGGCCAAGTTATCCTCACAGCTTTATGAACTTCATGTAACCCAACCACAAAATCTTGCACCTTCTTGGGAATAGAACCTGGGGTAGGAAGTGACATCAAATCTAGAGGACCCCGAGGCTTAGCAGAATAAACCACCTCAAACGGGCAAAACCCAGTACTCCTATTAACAGCATGATTATGAGCAAACTCGGCCTGACAAAGCTTTTGATCCCAAGACTTCACATGATCACCCACAAGACACCGCAAAAGATTACTAAGTGACTGATTAACAACCTCCGTCTGCCCATTAGTTTGTGGGTGGTAAGCACTACTAAAATTGAGCTGAGTGTTCACCATTTTCCATAGACTGCGCCAAAAATGACTCAAGAAACGAGTATCCCGATCAGAAACTATAGAGGATGGAAAACCATGCAAACGATAGATATCCCAAAAGAACAACTGAGCCACATTAACTGCATCTGTTGTCTTCTTGCAAGGAATAAAGTGCACCATTTTCGAAAACCGGTCCACCACTACAAAGATCGAATCATTACCACGCTGAGTACGGGGTAATCCCAACACAAAATCCATGCTAATATCTACCCAAGACTGCTGAGGAATGGGTAGAGGCGTATAAAGCCCTGCATTGGTAGCTGTACCTTTTAAAACCTGACAGATCCTGCAACGTCTAACAAACCGATCAACATCCCTCCACATAGTAGGCCAAAAATAAGAAGACTGCACCAATCGTAAAGTACGGTCTCTCCCCACATGCCCTTCTCCATGCAGTTCTTTAATTATTTGAAGGCGGAGGCTGGAATTGGGAATACATAATTGATTTTCCTTAAAAAGAAAACCGTCATGCACAAGAAAATCTGTCTTCTTCCCAAACTGCACGTCCTGCAAAATAGTAGAAAAATCTGGATCTATTGTGAGCTGTTCCATGAGATTGTCTAGCCCGGGTACAACAACTCTCATGGTAACAAGCAGGTTACTCCTTCTGCTCAAGGCATCTGCCACACGATTCAAAATTCCAGACTTATGTTTCACAACAAAAGTAAACTTTTCCAAGAAAGCCATCCACCGGGCATGCTTATGTGATACTTTATCTTGACTGCGGATATGCCTCAACGAATCATGGTCTGTAAATAAAACAAACTCCTTGTGAAACAAATAATGACGCCAATGTTTCACAGCCTGGACCAATGCATAAAATTCAAGATCGTAAGTGCTATAACGCAACTTCGGCCCAATCAACTTCTCACTGAAATAGGAAACTGGACGTCCCCCCTGACTTAGGACTGCCCCAATACCTCCCTGTGAGGCATCCGTGTGCAACTCAAAAACCCAAGAAAAATCTAGCAATATTAGAATTGGTGCTGTTGTAAGCTTTTCCTTGATTAACTGAAAAGCTGATTCTGCCTCCTCAGTCCATATAAAAGTCTTCCCTGTCATGCAGTCAGTCACTGGCGCCATAAGGGAACTGAAATTTCGAATGAACCATCTATAAAATGAAGCAAGACCATGGAAACTACGTACTTCAGTTATCGTAGTTGGAGTTGGCCACTACTTATCAGCCGCTACCTTTGATTCATCCACCTGTATTCCGTCACCAGAAACAACATACCCCAAAAATAGGACCTTAGGGACCATAAAGACACAGTTATTTTTTCTGCATACAAGTTATCCCTACGGAACAAGGTCAAAACCTGCCGTACATGCTTCACATGCTCATCAAAATTAGGGCTATAAATAAGAACATCATCAAAATAGACCACCACAAATTTACCAATAAAGGGTCTAAAAAACTGGTTCATGACCCGCATAAACGTACTAGGGGCATTGGATAAACCGAAAGGCATCACTAACCATTCATACAACCCTTCACGAGTTTTGAAGGCGGTCTTCCACTCATCACTAGGCCTGAGTCGAATCTGGTAGTACCCACTCTTCAAGTCTAGTTTTGTGAAAATAGTGGCACCGCTAATTTGGTCAAGTAAATCATCAAGTCGGGGAATCAAAATCTGTACCTCACAGTGATCTTGTTGACTGCACGACTGTCAACACATATACGCCATGTCCAATCCTTCTTTGGAGTCAACAGAGCAGGAACAACACAAGGACTCATGCTTTCCCGAACGTACCCCTTAGAAATTAAGTCTTCAACCTGCCGACGCAATTCCTCATGCTGGGCCCCCGGTTCTAAATCAATGTGGTATTGGATATCACGTAAGGGTGGTAATCCGACAGGTAAATCATCAGGGAAAACATCAACAAACTCCTCAAATAACGGGACCATACATTCAGGAATTTCGACTTCCTCGGGCACGACCTTCCCTATCAAAATAAACACATTGTCTGCTTCCTCCAGCTCATCCTGAAACTGACTAATGGTCAACAAAGTACCCGAATGTTTTGTGGCTAACTGCTTAGGCTTGCTAGGAACAAGAGTTATCTTCACACCACCAAACAGAAAGCTATAAGTATTGGACCGCCCATTATGCTCTATATTACGCTCATACTCCCAAGGCCTACCCAACAATAAGTGACACGCGTCCATAGGACCACATCACAAACAACATCATCTTTATATGTGGACCCAATAGAAATAGAAATAAGGGCGCTTTTAGATACCGTCACTTCACCTCCCTTTTTAAGCCATTGAAGCTTATAAGGCTTGGGGTGACTCTCTGTTTTCAAAGCCAACTTCTTGACCGCCTCTTCAGATATCAAATTATCGCAACTTCCCAAATCAATAACAAACGTGCAAACCTTTCCCAAAATGGTACATGTTGAGTGGAAGATGTTATGCTTCAGCCAGTCATCCCCATCTGCCTTTGGTGTATAGCAAGAGCGTCTGACCACCAAGTTCACTCCAACATCACCGGTCACAACCGCTTCTTCATATTCAGTTTCTACATCGTACATTGGGTTATTCTCATACTCTTCATACTGATCATCCTCAGACTCAGCAAATAAGGGTCTTTTACCAGCCTTTTTACACTCAGCCTGACGATGGCCCGTTTCACCACAATTGAAACATCTCGGACCACTACTATTAGTCCCCCTTAGAAGTAGGCCCGGTATTGTTAACCCCCTCCTTTGCTGACTAGGCCCGCCACGAGGTGCCCCACTGGCCGACCCAACATTCCCTCCGGTAGGGGTAAACGAACTGCTCACCCGACAATTTTGTTTCTCAAAGGCCAACGCCCGTTGGTTGTCACACCCTGAGTATTGCGGAAGCGTGATTATGGTGTGACTTTCTTAATATCATTGCATTCAATCATAACAACAACTATATGATAAAACCATAGACCGTCATCCATTAAATAAAGTTGAAAACATCACAAACATCATTGTTTAAACAAGACTCCAAATTCAAGTTTTACAAACCATACGAATTGTTTTAAGAGTTCACAAGGACTTACAAAAGACTCTAAATAAAACTAAGATATGGAAGAAGTGCCTGGTCCAGGATAGGACACCCTAACCAAACCCTAGACCATGGATGACATCTTTTATTTTTTAACAACACTTGAAAACCTTCAAACGCCCGCCAGATCCACTTTTAATTCCCTGAAATACATGTAATTTGAAAACATCAACAAAAGTTGAGCAAGTTCATGTGTGTGTTTGTGAATACACCTTTGAAACATTGGTAAGTATGTTTGTATGTGAAAATGAACAGATCAATTAATGGTTTGCAAGGCCATCAATATGTGTGCAACGGTGTAGGAAGGCTCAATCCATTGCGTATTTCGCACCGGGCCTCCCGGCTGGAACGACATAGTCACTACATGAGCCAACTCGCGGACTCATGGGTGGGGCTCGCAACACCCAAATAGATCTATCACTCATGCCCCTCGGTCCTTCTAAAGGATTAATGGTCTCAAACTAACGCCTACCCTTTCACATGATCTAGCAGTTCATTTCATTTGTAAATCATTAGTAATCGTAATCACTTGTAACATGTACTTCACCCCTGAAGTAATAAAACAAAAACAGTTAAAAGAAAAGGGGGACATGAACTCACTGTATTGCGTGTTCTATCACCGTAACTCAGGCTCCTTGGATAAACACGACTACCTACAACGTACTAATGTCTATTAGACGAACGGGCTGTGCCTTGACTTAGTATTTATGTCTTTGAGTTAAGACTCTTTTGGTGTCTTCGATATTATTCCGAGTTTTATAATTATTTGTTAAAATAATTAATATTTTAACTTAAATTATATTTATTACATTTTTGGAATCATTGTTAAACAATATTATTGTAATAATACTTCCCAAGTATTTAAACTTGTATTTCCTTCCCAAGGATGGGGGTATCTTATACATGTGTATTTTTTCCATGTTTTGAGGTCGTATTCCGGTGTGTATTTATACGTACAAGGGTACGTATTTTTATTGTATTCATTAAGTATTCTTTATACTTAATTTCGTATTAAATTTTCCGGAATAGTATCCTTAATAAAAATCCAATATATATTTCCAAAATATATACTTTAAGGAATATTACTTAGAAAAATTATTCATAATTTTTCTTTGGCAAAAATATTTGTATTCTCTTATAAGTTCTAAAAATTAATATATTTCCAAGTCTCTTTTAGAAAATATATTTAAACCCATTCTTCCCAAAAATGACATACTTCATATTTATTGGAGAAAATGTATCCTTTATCCATAAATATTGTATTTCATGTTTGTGCTAGAAAATATATATTCCTTAAAAATAATATATTTTCTAAAAACTTCAAGAAAAATATATATTTCATATTTGCCAAAAATAATATATTTTTCCTTGTCAAAATATGATATATTTTTGTAGTAATTGTAAAAATCATACTTTTGTTTCCTTGGTGTCCAAAATATTATTTACCAAAATATACTTGTGAATAAATTCCGGCATATTTTTGTAAGTCTTATTCCATAGTTTGGTTTCCTAATATTTTTGTGTAAATGTGTATATTTATACTTTGGAATTTTGGTATTATTTTGGATTGTGATTCTTGGTATTTTAATGAGTTATATTATTTCATGTCCTAAGATAATATAACTAATACACAAAGTATGCAAATAATCACACACATGTGACTTCTAAATATATATTTCCTAAATACATATTTAGTCACTTTTATTTATGAAAATCAAACTCCAATAATTATATTTTGTAACAAAAAATTATGGAAAAGTTTATGTAGAAATTCATGGTTTAAAATACACTTATAAATATTTGTTTAAAAATATTTTTCTAAGTGTTTATATTTTTAGAAAATTTTTGCCATAGTTTCCCCTAAAAATGGAGGTTTCCATGCTTTCAAGAATATCAGTTTCTTTTGTAAAAATCATCACAATCAATCCAAAATCATCAACTAACAATCTTTACTTACTTACCAATTTGCCAAAAACAAGTAATAATCCACTACTTCTTAAAATATATAAGTTTTGTTAAACCTTCTAGTTATCCTTTAAAATGTGATTAGTTCTTTAAAAACTTTACTTTTAAAGAAGTTACATGTTTACAACTTCAAATCATATTTTTCAAAAATATTTCTTTATGTGTTCTTCTTGTTACACAAGTGTCTCTACACTTGTTTAACCACTAAAAATGAGACTTGTTTATGTAAGAACCAAGTTTTAACAAAACTTATATTTTTAACTTGGTTTCTTTGAAAAACCATTCATAAATCTTTAGATCTATATGACTATTAACTTACTTTGATCATTATTTTTAAAGAAAACCACTTAGTCATTCAAGTTCATGATCCATATGTGGATGATCCATCATCCTACCATATTTCTACTTTCACATCTTGCTAGATTATGTTTTTAATCATGATCTAGCAAGATCTTATGATGATCAACATCATTCCTACAAACAATCAATGATCAACAAGCATAGCAACTCATATTCATCAAGATTACTTCTTTAAACAAGCTTATGTTCATGTTTACTTCTTGTGTTCTTTAGCGTTCTTCATGTTTTTGATTATTTCTTCTTTAACCACTTAAAATAGAAGTAAAATGGATAGATCAAGACTCTTACCACTAGCACAAGGCTAGGGATGATTCAAGAGAAGAAATCAAGAGGATAAAAGAAAACAAGAGAGGTCCTTCAAGCTTCAAGGCCACCAAGCTTCTTAGTCTTGCTTCTAGCACCTTTGTATGTATGTGAAATGGATGAAGAAGGTTGGATAATGGTGGTGATGGTTGTGGTGGCTCACGGCCGAGAACAAGGAGAGGGAGAAAGGAGTGAAGGTGTGTGATGATGAAATGAAATCAAGAACTCATTAGGCCTTCTTATAATCCATTTTAACATCTTAACCCTTGTGCATTGTGTTACAAAAAGCAAGAACAAGATCCATTAAAATATTTAATCAAATCTTTAGGTGGGCCATGTGTTGGCCGATTTCATAGGTGGTGGGGGGGGGGGGGGTCTAGAGTAGGCTTGAACTAGATTAGTTGGTTAATGGTTGAAATCCAAGTATTAGTTACGTGTTCCAGTTATTAGATATTTTAGGAGGTGTTATGATGTTTGGGGACCATAACTAGCTTGGAAATGTTAAAACGGTGCTTTTAGTGTAAATCTGGTGTTTCGGGTAGTGTCCGGTTGTTCAGTTGGTTACTGGTTCGTTAAGGTGCTAAACTACGCAGTTTAGGGTGCTTTATGTATCTTTTTGTGACACTATTAATTCCCGACACTTAGGAAATATTCAGGACCATTTAATCATATTTCTGCATTATATTAGTGTGTTAAAATGCTGATTTTTGCTTAATTTTGCTGAATTCAGCACCTTTGGTGAGTTTTAGGCACTTTCCGGCACTCAAACTTATCACTATCAAGGCAGTTTTATGATCCTTACTTTCCTACGCACTATACTAGTGTCATACTTAGTTTCTGGCTCATTCTGTATTCTCAATGCACTGTCTATCTATGTGTTGAGTTCTGTCAGCACTTTCCTGATTTATCAGATAACTATGCTATCTATACTTAATGTATCATTTAAGGCAATACAACTTTCATGTAATATTGGTATGACATTAAACAATGTATGATGCACATGCATGTATAAAGTAGAAATCAGAAAGCAATTAATTGAAATTCAGCATAGTCATTAGGCACTAATCACAATTAGTTAATTGTACGGATACCTGGATTTTTGACAGTTGTCACATTCTCCCCCTGTTAAGAAAATTTCGTCCTCGAAATTTATACTACCTTAACTCCTTAGGGTTACGCCATGCATGTATGGATATGACTATACCACAGTAACTAACCACAACACCGAATCAAGACCTTTTGAATCAGGTGAATCCAAGGACATCTTTCTATACTAAAAATCCAATGGTTAAAAGGTATGTCTCTCAGAATTTGACATCAAGGGATATGAGATGTATAGATGTAAAATCTGGTGTCACTTATTTCATAGGGGTCCAATAAAAGAGGAGTTTTGACCAATAGAATTCCAACGGATCATTTACAATATGCAAATGAGTTTTCGAAACAATAACATCCGCTAGATGAACTCAAAATCAGCAAGCTCAAATGTAACAGTAACATGAAAATGATCTGTCAACTTTCGAACAAATGAATGAATAAAATTAGTGTGTTGACAGTATTGAATCGCAAGAATACACCGAAATGAAATACAATCGAAGCTGGTGTATCGTTGTCTTAATTCATAGTTGCATTAAGAATGTTTAAATGATGAGTCAAATGAAAGTATGTGTAGTTTTGTGTGAAACGCTTGACCATGATTAGCATAAGCTACAAGTTTGTATCGACACCACAAGGTGTCGTAATGGCATAATTCAATAATAGCGGTGACCGAACAAGTTCACCGTGTTTGAAATCAAATGAAAGTGTACTGAAACAATCTGAAGATTTGATTTACACAATGTCATAGAGTTTTCAATTGAATATGGAACATCAAAGAACTACTGTTTTCGATTGAAGATGAACAAGTAACAAATTCCGCATGGCATTCGATTGATAATGAAAGAATCGTTAGGAGGTACACTGGAATATAAAATGAATTTATGTACCATTGTCTTGACACACAACTGTGTTAAGACTACTTTAATCTTGATGAAACATAACGGATTTAAAGCAAATCAATAAATAAACAATTAAATCCATGTATGAGATGCGTAAACGAGATTAGCGCAAGCTTCAATCTAGTGAAAACATCACCGCAAGGTGTCGAAAGCAACAAACGATTTAATGGATTCGTAGGCCAAACAAGTCTACTACGACTCGAAACAAAAGAAGCACTTGCAAAAATGAATTTGAATATGATGCCCTCAATACATCATATGATGTCTTGAAATGGAGACGCGAAATGGACAAGTTCAAGCAATTGAACTTGGTTACAAGGATAAACCGTGAATGTATCGAAAAGGGAATTTTCGGCAAGGGAATTTTCGGCATGGTTACAAGGATAAACCGTGAATGTAACTTAAAAGGAAAGAAAGTTTCAAGAAGGTGTGTTGACTTGATAGCAGAGGAGCCAACAATTTCAATAATGTAGGTTATTCGAATCATAAATCAACAATTAGCCCTTGGCAAAATAACATTTGAACTCGGATGAGACGCTTATTCGAAACGAAACCACATGCATAACGAATGGTGCATGCGTAACATATGAATTTCCAAGGAATGAAACAATGAGCACTTGTTAAAATGAAGAAATGATCAAGTGCCTAGACAAAGGAGTGTTTACTTTAATGAAGAGAATTGTCGGGATGCAACTACCACTAAGAGGAGTAGAGACGCAAGAATCTACTTGCTAGAAGCAAAAGTGGGAATTTCAATGAAAGAAATTCGAGTACTTTACCCGTTTGGTTAACTAAATTAGCTCACATGACGAAGTGATAGGGTTTTTTTTCCAGTTAATAGACGTGGTTTCCTAAGCGATATCCTTTAACGAGTTCCGACCTACGCTCCTGGTAGCCGATACACATACGAAAGCTATCATCCTTCTTCTTGACGAGCAAAACTGGAGTTTCCCAAGACGAGAAACTTGGTCTGTTAACTTCCTTCTCTAACGACTCTTGAAGCTACACTGACAATCCTTGCATCTCCGAAGGTGTAAGTCGCTAAGGTGCTTTGACTGCAGGCGCAGCGCCTGGAACCAAGTCAATGTGGAATTCGACTTGTCGCTGAGGGAATAATCCTGGAAAGTCTTTGGGGAAGACTTCAGGATATTTCCTTCCACAGGGATGTCTTCGAGCTTTGGTTCTTCGGCTTCCTTGTCCACGACATGAGTTAAGGAGGCAATACACCTTTTACGCAGAACTTCCGTGTCTTCAATCAATCGGCAATCTGTAGGGGCGCATCCTGTTTATCTTCATGGATCATGATCGTCTCTTCACTTGCCACCGGGGTGCGGATAGTCTTTTCTTGGCACGCAATCTCTGCACGGGCACTTTGCAATCATTCCATCCCAGCTACGAAGTCGAAGCTTCCCAACTTACTGGCGGAAGATCTATCGTAGCTCACATTTTACAATGCAGTCCCTAATCTCTCCTTAGGCTTCTACTAACCTCCCATTAGTTGGTTTTATCAAGTATAGGATATCAACCCTATTTGCTACTAACCCAAGTATATTCTTAAGCCCTAGATGTACAAAGTTATAGCTGGTACTAGCTTCAGTTAGCACAGACGCAAGGTGTCGGTTAGTAGGGAATGTACCAGTGACTTCGTTCGGACCCTGGCATGCTTCACGAGCTCCAATGTTGAATGCTCCTTCACGGTCTTGGTTAATCTTCCGTGGGAAATCTTTCCTAAAGTGCCCCACGTCACCGTAGTTAAAACACCCTTGACCACCTTCTTGATAGTCACCATTTCCGCCTTGACGGTTGTTGTCGTTTCCCTTGCGACTTCTGCTGCCATCTTGGCCTTCTTTTCCATATCCAGCACCATACCAACACGTCTCCTTAAGATGACCAATTCTCCCACAAGTTTCGCATTTCTTATTCCTACATCGCCTAATATGATGTCGTAGACAGTTGTCGCACTTAGGGAGAGTACCCAAGTATCCTTTTCCCTTTTTGTATTTGTTGTTGTTGTTCGCCCGATCATCTTCTTGGAAATCAATGAGCCTCTTCTTGTTCTTTCCAGATGGCTCTACCTGAGTCTCCTTCTTCTCGCCAGGAGTCGAAAGTTTTTCTAGTCTAAGTGCTTCCTTAGCGAGCGCCAAACTCATGACACTTGCATGAATAGTTGTTGGTGGTGTTGATGCCGTCATTATTCTCAGGGCTTGAGGCGCCAGTCCCCAAATGAATTGCCCCATTCTCTTCAACTCTGGCTCCACCAGGTATGGAACAACTCGTGACAAATCATAAAGTCTCTGTACATACTCCACCACCTTTGGTCCTTCCATCATCAGGTTCCGGAATTCACTTTCCAGCTTCTGGGTCTCCATCTGAGAACAATGCTCCATACGCATCATTCCTTTCAGCTCACCCCATGTCAAAGCATACGCTGCAGTCTCGCCCATTATTCAAACCCGAAGGTTCCACCATAACAGAGCCTCATTTTGAAACGATCCTGATACATATGGGACTTGTTGCTCTGGCGTACATCCGCTCATTCGCAAAATAGAATCCATATTTTCGGCCCATTTCACAAAAGCTATGGCACCTCCAGTGCCATCAAAGTTCTAAGGCTTGCAGTCCAAAAACTGCTTGTAGGTACAACCTGTACCCAAGCAATTTTCATCACAGAAAGCATCAGCAAAGCACACTTGGAATTGTCCAAACGTATTGTAATGTGTCTTAGGTGACTTAAACATTACCGTTAGGCGGGTTATTCCCTGAGGTACTTTCGCTGTGTTTGTAGCAAAGCACCTCGTGCCGAGCTATAGCCTATGTGACGTGCGCTTGCCATTCTGCCTTGGTCAGCCGAATGATTTCCTGATGAGACATCTTCTAAGAAGAATTCGGATTGGTCAGGTCTCATTTGTTCAGGGAGTGTAAATAGTTGTTTTAGAGGTCATATGTACATACACATAATAATTTATCACATCAACCAATCAAGCAACAGTCATAATTCTAGCATAAACAAGTAAATGGGACTATGTTGAATGAGAGTATAATAGACAAACACGTACATTACAATCATAGCACAAACCTGTATATCAACAACACGTTTAACGAGAACATTACGATTAGGCTTTCATTAATTATTGACCACAGGGTATTGTTACATGTTTTGCAAAGCGTACCATTTCAAAAGGGAAAACAGGGTCACACTACCGTTGTCCAACAAGTCTACTAATCTACAATAGTCATATAATCAAATAGTGGTCTCCAAAAGACTTCACAAGCTCTGCTCAACGGTGGTGCTTTCATCACAGGTAATGCATCTACATAAAACCAAAAACCTACTGTACTGATGGCGGCGGAGGGGGAGGAAGGAAAATCAAACTAAGAACATGTGCGAGCTCCTCCTCAAGCTTGTGCACATGACGAAGCAAGTAGCGGACCTGCTGCTCGACAGTGAGGAATCGAGCATTAAACTCTAGAAAAGGAGTAAGAGGAGCAGGTGGACGTGCAAAAGGAGGCAGTGATGAACTAGGGGGAACGGAAGCATGCTGACAAGGACACGTTAAGGGACGTGGTATCGACTCAAGCTCCAAGACTCTGCGACTCATAACCTCAAGTCAGAATTGAAGCGAGTAAAGTATCTTATCCTGTGTATAGCCAACAAAATGCGAAGGATGGTAGGGGTCTGAGGTCAGCATGAATTATGGCGGGGATCCTCTGAATGGCTCATCAGTTGGTGAAGAAGTAAAAGGAGCAAAAGGTGCAGACTGTGGTATATGGGGAAAAGTTGCTGAAACATGAGGGTCATGGCTAGGCTGCTGGCCTGAGGTGCCTTCCCCTGGACGGGGTGCGGATATATCTTGCAAGAAGTCTATCGGTAATTCAACATGATGGACATCAGAATCTTCAGAATGATAAGGAGCAACATCAGCGGGTGCAGGTACAGATGGGGGAACAAAAGGCTCAACAAAAGGAGGATCAATGGGTGCAGGAACTGGATCAGGTATGAGGGGTGCAATGTCAGGTATGCCAAAAGGAATAGGGTCATGATCAGGTAAAGGCTCAGGATCAGCAGGTGCAACATCAGGCTGATTATCAAGAACAAAATCTAGCTCACGACCAGGCTTAAAGTCATGTGGAGGAATCGGTGCAGCTGACATCGTTGTATCATCGTCAGAATCAGTGGCATATCATCGTAATCCGGCTGCCTGCAACGCTGAAGACGTCACAGACTCAAAGGAATCTGAGACAGAGTGTATACTAGAGTCAGGGGAAATCTCAACAACAGGGATCTCAAAAAGTGGAATAGCAACAACGTCCTCTTCTGGCTCTCCATCAACATGGACATCATTAGGAGGACCATCAATAAGCAAATCAACGTCAACATCAATCGAATCGTCAAAAGGCAATTCCTCGAGAGGAATGGCATACGAAAGGATCGGGAGCGAGGATTGGTGCCATGACATGCTCACCATCGGGATGATCGATGATAAGATGGACAGGAATGGAAATAGCAAATGGATCCTTATCTGGAATGCCATCAGTAGTTGGTGTATCATCTCCCAAGTTGGGCAGCGCAAATGGCTGGAAATCGTCATTGTCGTCGGACATCATCTCCGGGTCACTCCCTGAATCTGATGTGAAGATCTCCGGCTCTGGCATAACCTCATCATCGGGGACTACTTCCATGGGATCATGGTCGTCGGGCAATTCGCTATCAGGTGATGACATAGTGTCTGTAACATAGCAATCACAACATATGCACATATATCAACTACTAACATTAAACATGCAATCAATGACAATGTAATCACGTATCCTTCCTAGTCTCCGAGACTAAACTACCCAATCTCCCAGACCAAATCACCCAGTCTCTCAGACTGAAACACCTAGTCTCCCAGACTAAACCACTCAGTCTCTCAGACTGAAACACCTAGTCTCCCAGACTGAAACACTCAGTCTCTCAGACTGAAACACCCAGTCTCCCAGACTAAACCACCCAGTCTCTCAGACTGAAACACCCAGTCACTTAGACTGAAACACCCAGTCTATCAGACTGAAACACCGAGTCTCCCAGACTAAACCACCCAGTCTCTCAGACTGAAACACCCAGTCTCTCAGACTAAAACACCCAGTCTCCCAGACTGAAACACCCAGTCTCCCAAACTAAACCATCCAGTCTCTCAGACTGAAACACCCAGTCTCTCAGACTGAAACACCCAGTCTCCCAGACTGAAACACCAAGTCTCCCAGACTAAACCACCCAGTCTCTCAGACTGAAACACCCAGTCTCTCAGACGGAAACACCAAGTCTCCCAGACTAAACCACCCAGTCTCTTAGACTGAAACACCCAGTCTCTCAGACTGAAACACCCACTCTCCCAGACTGGACCACAAACATAGACCTTGAAATGTGTTTCGTATATTTATAAAAATGTTTGTTTCTTGGATCTGGACGTTTCGTTTATGCAATGAAAACATGTCGTAAAAATATTTTCGTGAGAGCCCTAATGATTGTAGTCTAGACTCGAGAAAGAATCCTAGTTCGCTACAATCGAAGCTCTGATACCAAGCTGTCACACCCTGAGTATTGCGGAAGCGTGATTATGGTGTGACTTTCTTAATATCATTGCATTCAATCATAACAACAACTATATGATAAAACCATAGACCGTCATCCATTAAATAAAGTTGAAAACATCACAAACATCATTGTTTAAACAAGACTCCAAATTCAAGTTTTACAAACCATACGAATTGTTTTAAGAGTTCACAAGGACTCACCAAAAGACTCTAAATAAAACTAAGATTTGGAAGAAGTGCCTGGTCCAGGATAGGACACCCTAACCAAACCCTAGACCATGGATGACATCTTTTATTTTTTAACAACACTTGAAAACCTTCGAACGCCCGCCAGATCCACTTTTAATTCCCTGAAATACATGTAATTTGAAAACATCAACAAAAGTTGAGCGAGTTCATGTGTGTGTTTGTGAATAAACCTTTGAAACTTGGTAAGTATGTTTGTATGTGAAAATGAACAGATCAATTAATGGTTTGCAAGGCCATCAATATGTGTGCAACGGTGTAGGAAGGCTCAATCCTTTGCGTATTTCGCAACGGGCCTCCCGGCTGGAACGACATTGTCACCACATGAGCCAACTCGCGGACTCATGGGTGGGGCTCGCAACACCCAAATAGATCTATCACTCATGCCCCTCGGTCCTTCTTAAGGATTAATGGTCTCAAGCTAACGCCTACCCTTTCACATGATCTAGCAGTTCATTTCATTTGTAAATCATTTGTAATCGTAATCATTTGTAACATGTACTTCACCTCCGAAGTTATAAAACAAAAACAGTTAAAAGAAAAGGGGGGCATGAACTAACTGTATTGCGTCTTCTATCACATTAACTCAGGCTCCTTAGATAAACACGACTACCTACAACGTACTAATGTCTATTAGACGAACGGGTCGTGCCTTGACTTAGTATTTATGTCTTTGAGTTACGACTCTTTTGGTGTCTTCGATATTATTCCGAGTTTTATAATTGTTTGTTAAAATAATTAATATTTTAACTTAAATTATATTTATTACATTTTTGGAATCATTGTTAAACAATATTATTGTAATAATACTTCCCAAGTATTTAAACTTGTATTTCCTTCCCAAGGATGGGGGTATCTTATACATGTGTATTTTTGCCATGTTTTGAGGTCGTATTCTGGTGTGTATTTATACGTACAAGGGTACGTATTTTTATTGTATTCATTAAGTATTCTTTATACTTAATTTCGTATTAAATTTTCTGGAATAGTATCCTTAATAAAAATCCAATATATATTTCCAAAATATATACTTTAAGGAATATTACTTAGAAAAATTATTCTTAATTTTTCTTTGGCAAAAATATTTGTATTCTCTAATAAGTTCCAAAAATTAATATATTTCCAAGTCTCGTTTAGAAAATATATTTAAACCCATTTTTCCCAAAAATGACATACTTCATATTTATTGGAGAAAATGTATCCTTTATCCATAAATATTGTATTTCATGTTTGTGCTAGAAAATATATATTCCTTAAAAATAATATATTTTCTAAAAACTTCAAGAAAAATATATATTTCATATTTGCCAAAAATAATATATTTTTCCTTGTCAAAATATGATATATTTTTGTAGTAATTGTAAAAATCATACTTTTGTTTCCTTGGTGTCCAAAATATTATTTACCAAAATATACTTGCGAATAAATTCTGGCATATTTTTGTAAGTCTTATTCCATAGTTTGATTTCCCAATATTTTTGTGTAAATATGTATATTTATTCTTTGTAATTTTGGTATTATTTTGGATTGTGATTCTTGGTATTTTAATGAGTTATATTATATCATGTCTTAATATAATATAACTAATACACAAAGTACGCAAATAATCACACACATGTGACTTCTAAATATATATTTCCTAAATACATATTTAGTCACTTTTATTTATGAAAATCAACCTCCAATAATTATATTTTGTAACAAAAATTATGGCAAAGTTTATGTAGAAATTCATGGTTTAAAATACACTTATAAATATTTGTTTAAAAATATTTTTCTAAGTGTTTATATTTTTAGAAAATTTTTGCCATAGTTTCCCCCAAAAAATGGAGGTTTCCATGCTTTCAAGCATATCATTTTCTTTTATAAAAATCATCACAATCAATCCACAATCATCAACTAACAATCTTTACTTACCAATTTGCCAAAAACAAGTAATAATCCACTACTTCATTAACTTGAATATTTGTAAAAATTTGTAGTAACCTTCTAGTGTTATTAGTAAGCCTAGTTATCCTTTAAAATGTGATTAGTTCTTTAAAAACTTTACTTTTAAAGAACTTACATGTTTACAACTTCAAATCTTATTTTCCAAAAATATTTCTTTATGTATTCTTCTTGTTACACAAGTATCTCTACACTTGTTTAACCACTAAAAAAGACACTTGTTTATGTAAGAACCAAGTTTTAACAAAACTTATATTTTTAACTTGGTTTCTTTGAAAAACCATTCATAAATCTTTAGATCTATATGACTATTAACTTACTTTGATCATTATTTTTCAAGAAAACCACTTAGTCATTCAAGTTCATGATCCATATGTGGATGATCCATCATCCTACCATATTTCTACTTTCACATCTTGCTAGATTATGTTTTTAATCATGATCTAGCAAGATCTTATGATGATCAACATCATTCCTACAAACAATCAATGATCAACAAGCATAACAACTCATATTCATCAAGATTACTTCATTAAACAAGCTTATGTTCATGTTTACTTCTTGTGTTCTTTAGCGTTCTTCATGTTTTTTTATTATGATTCTTCTTTAACCACTTAAAAATAGAAGTAAAATGGATAGATCAAGACTCTTACCACTAGTACAAGGCTAGGGATGATTCAAGAGAAGAAATCAAGAGGATAAAAGCAAACAAGAGAGGTCCTTCAAGCTTCAAGGCCACCAAGCTTCTTAGTCTTGCTTCTAGCACCATTTTATGTATGTGAAATAGATGAAGAAGGTTGGATAATGGTGGTGATGGTTGTGGTGGCTCACGGTCGAGAACAAGGAGTGGGAGAGAGGAGTGAAGGTGTGTGATGATGAAATGAAATCAAGAACTCATTAGGCCTTCTTATAATCCATTTTAACATCTTAACCCTTGTGTATTGTGTTACAAAAAGCAAGAACAAGATCCATTAAAATATTTAATCAAATCTTTAGGTGGGCCATGTGTTGGCCGATTTCATAGGTGGGGGGGGGGGGGGGTCTAGAGTAGGCTTGAACTAGATTAGTTGGTTAATGGTTGAAATCCAAGTATTAGTTACGTGTTCCAGTTATTAGATATTTTTAGGAGGTGTTATGATGTTTGGGGACCATAACTAGCTTGGAAATGTTAAAACAGTGCTTTTAGTGTAAATCTGGTGTTTCGGGTAGTGTCCGGTTGTTCAGTTGGTTACTGGTTCGTTAAGGTGCTAAACTACGCAGTTTAGGGTGCTTTATGTATCTTTTTGTAACACTATTAATTCCCGACACTTAGGAAATCATTCAGGACCATTTAATCATATTTCTGCATTATATTAATATGTTAAAATGCTGATTTTTGCTGAATTTTGCTGAATTCAGCACCTTTGGTGAGTTTTAGGCACTTTCCGGCACTCAAACTTATCACTATCAAGGCAGTTTTATGATCCTTACTTTCCTACGCACTATACTAGTGTCATACTTAGTTTCTGGCTCATTCTGTACTCTCAATGCACTGTCTATCTATGTGCTGAGTTCTGTCAGCACTTTCCTGATTTATCAGATAACTGTGCTATCTATACTTAATGCATCATTTAAGGCAATACAGCTTTCATGCAATATTGGCATGACATTAAACAATGTATGATGCACATGCATGTATAAAGCAGAAATTAGAAAGCAATTAATTGAAATTCAGCATAGTCATTAGGAACTAATCACAATTAATTAATTGTAGGGATACCTGGATTTTTTACAGTTGTCACATTGGTGTGCCTCTGGGATAGTTAACGGGTCAAAGAGATTCACTGACTCCATGATTTGAACCCTCAGACCCCCAATATATCGAGAAACAAGTTGTTCCTCCAGTTCTTGAATATCGTTCCTAGCAATCAACTGGTAAAACTCCGTTGTATAATCATCAACTGATTTAGCCCCTGTTTTAAATTCAGCAGACGTTGGTACATCAACCTTTGAAAGTTATGAGGCAAAAAGTTAGACCGCAAGCACTTCCTCATCTTGGTCCATGTCACGATCCTTGACTTTCCGAGCCTGTTTCGTGTTAACTTCAATTGTTGCCACCACGCAGTGGCCCTACCACGTAACCTGGTAGCGATCAAAGCCACCCGCTTATTTTCAGGCACCTCATTGTACTCAAACACTTCCTCCACGGTAGCCAACCAATCAATGAACCCCTCCGGATTCAAACTCGTCCCATCAAATTCTGGAATATCAACTCTTATCCCAGAATCCCAACGCCTATTACCCCCTCCACGTTCACCCCTTGGTCGCCCTTCCTGTTCGTCTTCGGAGGCCGAACCATCACCAAATGGGTTACTAAAATCAGAACCATACCCGTCATTGGGTCCCTGCATCCTATGATTGATCAAGTCGGCCATCCGGTCAGTCAACTGATCGACCACTTGATCCAACCGTTGATCCACTCTCGCCATAAGTCGCTGCTCCAACTCTCGTTCATACACTTCATCGAGAGGCCTGTTGTTGTGTCTCATCGGAGGCATTTTGAGCCAGGAATTCGGCTCTGATACCAAACTGATGTAGCGTGTGTTACGAAAACGAAGATCAAACACGTTGATTCTGCGAATACCCGTGTAGTTCTTCCCCAACCCCCAAAATTCAGCCCAAAGGGCACAAATTTTGAAGTGAAAATGAGTTAATTCAAAATTCAAGTCTGATCTTTCACATTACTAGAGAAACATATAAATAGAAACAGAAATTCGAAATGGGCCTCAAAAAGACAATGGGCCAAACACAAGCCCAAAAACAAAATGCCCAAAAGACTTCAAAACACATAAAAACGTAAATAACTAATAGAAATAAATGTTTTTTTGGCCCGGACGATGACCCAAACCGCCGTAGGCATTTGCAGCAAGTTGGAGCTCGTTCTCACGTTCGTTTCGCCTGGTCGCACGCCCAAAACGGACCCCTGTAGCCCAAGTTAGAGCCATTTTAGTGAAGCCCCTTTTGTTACATGATCTTGGGCCTCCAAATACAAGATGGCCCGCTCCTCCACACTTGGGCCCGCATCAAGTTTACTACAACCACCAAACGAGAAGTTTAACATAATTATTCAAAGTTTAATTAACTTAGACGTAACCGAACATATTACCGACCGTTCACAAACGTAATCGAATGAACAAGACCTTTGTTCTTGTTTCTTCGCTAAGCTAACTGAACGAAATTTTGTGTCCTTGTGTTCGTTCGTTAAGCTAATCGAACGAATATAAACGAACTTCCTGCCGAACGGTTCACGAACTGTTCGTTGAACGTTCAGTTCGTTTACAGCCCTAATCATGATGTGCTTCTTATTATCTACGATCCGATAAAGATCTATTTGAACAAGTCCCAAGTTTGGTTTTGTTTTAAAGCATGGATTTCATCTTCCAAAGCAGTAACCCAAATGAGAATGTTTAGATGTGGACTTGTAACCCCTAGGATATTTAGTAGCAAGCACTGTATGATGTCATTGTTGGAGCTAAAAATAGCAAGATCAACCTGTTGCTTGGGTTTAAAAATTCCATTTTCGACCGAGTTGTCATCGAGTGACCACCCGTAGGGGGGCTGTTGAGATGTGGGAAAAGGATGAGTCGTAGGTGGCGGTTGATCAGTAGATAATTGTGGTGTGGGTGGAGGTGATTGAAGCAGAGATGAGGGTTGGATTGGAGATGACGGTGGGGTGGGATGGGGCATTGTTTATGGCTGATGTGATTAGGAGTTTTGCATGTGGAAATAATCATGTTGCATAGGGAAGGTATGATTATGTATGTGTGGTGCATGGGAAATAGTAGGACATAAAGTGCAAGTTGGTGAGGAATTTGTGATGGATGTACAGGTGGGATTTGGTGACGGCTGAGAATGGTTGGGATTAATTTGTGAGTAGGGTCTACTGGTTGTGTCACAAAATTCAGAAAAATTAGTGTAGCTCCATTTGGTTGTGGTGAGTACCACTAAACAGGAACACATCCTCATCAAATATTGCGTGACTAGTAGTGTAAATACATTTAGTTGAAGGACCTAGGGAACGATATCCTTTGTACTTGGAGCTATACCTGATAAAAATACAAGGTGCACTTCAGGGCAAGAGTTTGTGTAAGGTCTTATAATCCTCTATTGATCACGGATCTTGCTCAAACGCGAACATGCGATGTGCAAAATCTACCACGTGATAACCACCATACGGATTTGGACAAGAAAGAGTAGAAGAAGATGATTTGAGAATACACAGCGTATTCTCAGAGATGTGACGTCACACACAGTAGCTGCCACCACACACACAATTATTAGGGTTTTCTTGCAAGGAAACTTTGCACAAAATAATCGATGTCTTGTCATCATTCCATTAAGGTATTTATACAAGACACATCCAGAAACACATATTCGGATAAACTTTACAAGGCCCAAAGCCCAAAAGACTACAAACTCGGAAATCACATAAGATGTTCCGAGTGACTAACAAACGCTTCCATAAACTTGGACTAGGGAAACATCCCTAAGTCCGGACTACAAAGACTATCATAAACTCGGATTTGGGAACAAACCCTAATCCAGACCCTCATAAACACGGACATACATAGTAAATTCGGACAAACATAAGACATTTACAAGTTTACACTTAAGACCCTAAACAATTGGAAATCCAACACTTATCACACAAGTGCATTTACAGTTTGTGTCGGGTATAATCTCTAAGATAAGGAAAAACAGGACACCCAAATACCCGTAGAGAAGTGTGGGATGGTACTTGGGCATAGAGAAGCTCAAAGGGAGCTTTGTTGTTAAGAACGGTTGTCGGTAGACGATTAATAATATGTGGCCAAGGTGAACGCGTCTACCCAAAGGGTTGCGAATGCTTAGGAATTGAACATCATTGCAAGACCTGTCTCCATAATGTGCCTATGTTTACGTTCGGCACACCCATTTTGAGGAGACGTATAAGGACACGAGAGACGGTGATGAATACTGAGTTGTTGAAACAGTTGTTGGACCTGATTATTTGTGAATTCTGTTCCCCCATCACTTTGAAAATCTATACTTTTTGTGCAAACGGAGTTTGCACAAAATCTAAAAACGTCATCAAAACATTATAAAATTATGTTTTAGCTTTAAGGGGATAAAACCACGTGAATCTAGAGAAATCGTCAATAAAAACCACATAATACAAGTAACCATCGGTTGATGGTATGGGAGCCGGTCCCCCCAAATCACAATGAATTAAATCTAAAACCTGTAAGACACGTTTGTGATTTTTATTATAAGGTAAACGATAACTCTTAGTAAGATTTGGAACAACAAGAACATCCTTTAAAAAAATCCGACCGGTAATAGTTTTGGTGCCAATATGAGACACCGGTAAAATGTTACCATTACCAAAAGTAATATAATCGTTACCGATATGAGGTAGGGACGAATCAAGGCCATCGACAGTGGGTGTCATGTGTGCGGTTGCTCCCGTGTCAGTACACCAATCTGGAGTGTCATTTATGACGTGACACTTTGCATGAAACGCTTGAGCAAGATTTCCATCAAGTGTTGGTGCTTGGTTTTCAAAGGTTGAAAGACGCGGACATGAGTTTGCATAATGACATTCTTTTCGGTAAAGCTGACATTAAGGTGGTCGACGTCTACGACCACGTCCCGAGAGACCAGAGTTACCCCATGCTCGTCCACAAGAGATGCGATAATCATTCGAGTGTTTTTCATGGGCAACAAAAGCGGCTTGTGGTGTAGAAGACCCATGGATTGACTGCATAAAAAGCTCATGATTTTTAGCTTTTGATAAGAGATCTCGAAACAGCGGGGTAGGAGAAATAGCGCGTTGAGCAGTGGAGAAGGTCTCGAAGGAGGACCCCAAACAACAGAGAAACCAATGGATTTGGTCCATGTCATCAACGAGATGGCCAATGGCGGTCAACTGGTCACAAATCGTCTTGAATTTGCGTCCACATTCTGTAACAGAGGAGCTTCCTTTCTGAAGTTGACGAAGAGAATCACAAAGGGTATGGCGGCATTCAAGGGAGTCATGTCGGTATGCTTTTTCAATAGCAAACCAGACTTGTCATGAAGTCTTGGGACCAAGAGCTTCCGCCATTGCTTCTTTAGATAAAGAAGATTAAAGAATTAAGAGAAGTTGCTGACCAGTGTCATGCCAGTTGGTGAATTCTGGGTTGGCAATAGTTTTCCCATCGGTGACTATGGTTTCGGATGACTACACGACAGTGCCATCGATGTGGCCGGTAAACTGTTGGAAGGACAGAAGAGGAAGAACCTGACTTTTCCAACTCAGGTTGTTTGTAGAGTTCAGTTTGATGGTGAGAAGATGAAGAAGAATGTGGATTGGAACGGTGGTGGTGCTGGAATCGGCTACTGCAGAATCGTCGGCCATGGTGGGTTGAAAGAGATAGAGTTTGTGAGATAAGATTTGTTAGGGAGGATCGATATATATATATATATATAGGACAAAGATCCGTTAGGAACCACCCTTTATTGCGAGAACCGCGAGAACCAGTGTGAACACAAACAATAATACCTAAAAAAAAATCTAAAAAACACCCAAAAAAAATTTTTTTACTATTTTTTTTGTAAAAATCGCTATATTTTGTTTACAATAAAAAAAAAAGAAAATACCTTATATTTAGGGTAAGGTTCATTCTCGCAAAAAGTAGTGTATTACGAATAGTATTGTAAATTAAAGTGCAATTGTCTATTCCTGATAACGTATTACCGAATTTGTCGAAGTAATGATACATATGCACATGTGCATAGATATCTGTTACTCGAAAAAAAAAGTTTTTTTTTTAATGGTAACGAAATATAGCGATTTTTTGAAAAAAAAATATTAAAAATAAAAAAAAATTGAGTGTTTTTTTGATTTTTTTTTAGAATTTATTTTGTGTTCACATTGGTTCTCGCTATATATATATATATATATATATATATATAGGGTAAGGTTCATGCGAGAACCACCCTTATTGCGAGAACCGCGAGAACCAATGTGAACACAAAAAAATACCTAATTTTTTTTTAATATTTTTCTAATAAAAATCGCTATGTTTTGTTACAAAAAAAAAAAAAAAAAAAAAAAAAAACTTTTTTTTCCGACTAACAGTTATGGATGCACATGTGCATATGTATCATTTCTTGGACAAATTCCATAATATATTACCAGTAGTAGAAAAATGCACTTTCATTTACACTACCATATGTAATACACTACTTTTTACATTACCAATATTAGAAATGTATCAACATGAAATAAGGTGTTTTGGTACAAAAAGTTTGTGATTTTAAATGATGAAGTAAGCCCATATACATATGTTTTGGTTAGTTATATCTAGTGGTTGATGGTTTGATTATATTTGTCATTTTATGATGTAATATGTTGTTTGGATGGTATAAAGGGTGTTGATGTATATATAATAAAGTGAAATATTGGTAATAATATTGTATTATGGATGGTAAAAAGCAAAGGCATTGTATTACGGATGGTAGGAGGTAATGGTAGAGTAGTATGGATGGTATGATAGATGAAAGGGAATATGTATTCAAAGTGGTGTACTAAAACACGTTATAACATGTTCATATATATAGATGCACATGTGCATTTCAAGTGTTGTTAATGTTATAACAAGTTCATACATATAGATGCACATGTGCATTTCTATTATTGTTAATGTAAAAAGTAGTATATTATGAATGATGGTGTAAATGAAAGTGCAATTGTCTGATAATTGTAATGAACTAGGGAATTTGTCAAAGAAATGATACAAATGCACATGTGCATGGATAGCTGTTACTCGATTTTTTTTATTATTGACGAAATATAGCGATTTTTCAAAAAAAATAGTAAAAAAAAAAAATTCTTTTTTGGGTGTTTTTTTAGCTATTTTTAGGTATTTTTTGGTTGTGTTCACATTGGTTCTCGCGGTTCTCGCAATAAAGGGTGGTTCCTAACGGATCATTCTCCTATATATATATATATATATATATATATATGTATATGTATGTATGTATCTACGCCGATACCATGTGATACTGGTTAATTCAATAATTCTCATTAATAATAGAGGTCAATATATACACGTAAATCTCCATCAATCAAGTAGAGAGTAACGACTTTCTATAATACAATATTGACTGAGATATATTCTATATATGCAAATTATGATTTGCTAATATCAATTATCGCCGTCATGATGAACCAGAGAAAAAGAAGGTTGATGAAAGGAATTCAAAAATGGTAAAAAGGTAACTTTTTAAAGAATTGGGGAAATATGTAATTGTTAAAACACGAGTATATATGTAATAAAGGTTCTTAGTGAGAGGCCACTTAATATATAACATTAGGTTAAAGTAAAAACACTTTTTTATAGAAAGGATATGAAGGAATTTTGGCGATTGATCTAAGGATTGGATAATCGAGAGTAGTTTGGGGAGAAAGTAGGGAAGTTAGGTAAAAAAGGAGGGTAATGGTATAAAACTAATAACTTACATTGTTGACCTTTTGTTTACACATATAAGGCTCATGCATATTCTTCTATCATATTTAAACATTAGTAACTATTTTATGCATTACTATTATTTCACAAAAATTACACCATAATAATTAGCGTTTATTTGTCTTTAATAGGAGTATAATATTGCTATAAATATTTTTTAAAAAGTTATGTGTTAACTAAGTTTTTTTAGTTCCATGTTTTTCTCATCGTCCTTTGTGTTATTAGCTTGCCCATGCGTGTTATAAGTATGTTCATTGTGTTTTTTAGTCTGTATATGTTTTAATTCTGTCCATATTCTATTGTGTTTTTAGTCTGATGTCCATGATGTTTTTAGTTTGTTGTCAATTATGTTTTTTGTTTGCCGGCAATGGTGTTTTAGTTTGTCGTCCATAATGTTTTAGTCTGTTGTCCATTGTATTTTTTAGTGTGCTATCCATGGTGATTTTAGTATGTTGTTCATTGTGTTTCTAGTCTAATGTCCATAGTGTTTTTATTGTGCTGTCCATCCTGTTTTACACATCTAGGTTTTCAGGTCAAAATTAACGTTTTTTTAGAATTAGTGAGAATTTATATATCATGACTTAGCAACATTGGGTTGTTTTGATATGTTGTACCTAAAGCTTTGTATGTTTTCTGTGTATATATGAGTTGTACCTATGGTTTATGTATTTGTACAATTAGGTGGTATTTAAAGTGAGGTTGTTCCGCATCATTTGCACACTTTTGGTTTTACCACCACCACCGCTTTAACCCTCCTCTGCCACATGCGGTTTATGTATTTTGTACCATTAGGTGAGCCGGACTCAATATATATAAAATTTACAGTCAAATTTAAATTACGAAAAAAGAAAAATAGAGGGGGGGGGGGGGGGGGGGGAAGGAAGGGGACGACATGACCCAAGCTAAGCTCCACTCCCTAGCTACAAGCCTACAACATTAAAAATGAAAATTTCATATGCTTATAAAAAGACTAGAGTTATTTATATCTTATAAAAATTAGTATGTCATATAAAACAAAACTAAACCCCTAAAAATATCACTAATCATGGAACAGACATCGTCGCCAACCAATAAGTGAATGAACGAAAAGTAGAAAACCTAAGATATTACATTGTCCCCAAACAAATAAGTGAATTGACGAAAGATGCAAACAATTATTTGATTTACAAGATTTAAAACATGTTATATGCATATTTGTAGTTATAAATTTATAATCACCAGTATATAATATTTTATAATCCTATTGTTCATCACCGAAGTTGTCTTCTCCCCCCCCCCCCCCCCCCCCCCCCCCCATAAAAGGGCAAGACTGAATCAAATTTACTAGGTAACTCATTAAAACAAGTAATTTTAAATTCTTTTAATATGTTAAAATGAACTGGGTTGGGCCGGCCCAAAAACTATTTTTACTTGATTATTCTTATGTTTACAACTTTTATTGCAATGATAATGCGTATATTGAAATAAAACCATTTGAAAGTTTGTATATTGTGTTTAGGTAACTTTTCAATGCAATTCTATGTGTAGCCATGCTTGTTTTATGTGGTTCATGACCTTTGCCACCATGGCCGTCAGTGACGGATCTAAAAAAACGTTAATGGGCAACGTTTCAAAATTTTCTTTTCTATAGTGGCAACGAAATCTAAAAAACGTAAAAAAAAATTTCCAAAATTTACACTACCGCTGGAGCGTCAAGGGGTAGCGCCCTACTCTCAAGCAACATCCGCCCCTGATGGCCGCCATCCTTTGTCGCCACCAAACTTATGGGTGCAGGCTAAGACAACTATTTTATGCAATTTGGCATATATCCTAAAAGTGTAAAATCAGCTAAACTTGGTTTTGGATTAGTTTGTAAAATAAAAACTCATTATCTATGCCATGTATGTATTAAAATATTAATGAACTAGATGATGGAATTCCAGTGATTACATTTATGAAAACTGCCAAAGTCCTAGCATTGTACTTATTTCCAATGCCTCCCATAGTACATAAACATCATATAGCTAGCACATTTGATAGTCATAACTTGTCACATCTTGTAGCAAATACAACCCCTCTAGACCAAAAATCTCCTCATCATGTTCTTGTTCAAATGAAAACTTTTCAACATTAACTAACCTTACAGTAATGAAAAGGGTTATTGGATTATAATAATCCTAAGTTTCACCTGTTAGCCGATAATAATCTCAACTTTAAAAATCTCCTCCATCGTTCCCAACTTGTAAGAACTTGGTCCCCATCAATCCTTTTCTAACTGCAGTGCACTTGAATCTGTTAAGGAGGTTGCAGGTGCACTTGAATCTATTGATGAGATCAAATTCTTATATGCTAGAAAAAAAAAGATCGATTAGTGGTCAAATTTTTACAAGTTGGGATCGTTAGAGGAAATTTTTGAAGTTGAGATTATTATCGGCCAACAGGTGAAACTTAGGATTATTAAAATCCAATAACTCTAATGAAAATGAACTTAGTGAATGTGATTTATCTAAGTCAAAGGTTTTCAAAATCATTTTTAACTACGCTTTTTGGTGAATGAGGATTCCATCAATAAGGTCTTAGATATGTAGCACAAGTATGTCTTCTAGGTATTCAAATGAATAACACAAGAGTTCTAGTTATATTCAAATATTCATGAACATATAATATAGTTATAACGTAGTAACCATAGGTAAACAAAATCATTTTATAGGCTTCTTTCAACAAATACTCCGTAAGGCAAGTATACAACATACACCAGATTATGTCGATTATTATAATCAATGTCATGTCTTTAGGAAGACCCTTTACCAACTAATCCCACCTTATGTTTTATAATTTCATATTTTGAATTTCTCCTTCACACAAACATCTACAGTGGCGGATCTAGGATTCCGACCAAGCGGTAACGTTTTATAAATAAGCGATAACGAAATCGAAAAAACGTCAAATTTTTCCAAAATTTACACTAAAAACGTCAAAAATTTTCCGACCAAGCGGTAGCGGAGGCTACCCCTTGTTCCTCTTTACATCCGCCCCTGAACATCTATGTTACCCAACACGTCTAACGCCTTCAAGCGTAAGTATGGACCACTACTACTCGATAAAACTCTTATGTTAGAGAATCCGATTACGTATGGATTTGCTTCTTTCTCCTTAAAAATATCATTTCATATCTACCTACAGAAAAAAAGGTTTTCTTATCCTCATTTCATAGAGATACATGCACAATCATCATCGACATTAATATCTTTTTTGAACTTAACATTTTAAGAATGATATAATTTATTGTTGGTCAGAACCCTTTACGAACACGAACACCATGATAAACTATGAAAAATCGAATGAATAACTATATTGAATGTGAAAGTATAAGCGATTCTAATGATTACAAATGAAACATACAAACCCTATTTATACTAAACGAACATATGCGATTGTAGAGACGTGTCTCTTCACGAACGGTTGTGACTCTTGAACTTGTGGATGTGATTGAATGTTGAAGAGGTGCGTCTCTTCTTCTTTGCTTGTGTCCGTCAATGTCAACAGATGCGTCCCAAATGGATGTGTTAATCCAACATGTAGGTTACAAACTTTCACTTGTTCGCTTCTAGTCCCCATACTTCTATAACTAACTTAAATACATAACTAAACTATCTTTATACTATTTACATAAATAACCATTGTATTTAGGAAGTGAGGGATTAGAACTTCATTTATCAAGATATCGTCATGTTCTTTTTCATGTGCAGAGGCTTCTCATGGAACCGTCATGTGAAGTGAAGGGAATGTTTCACTTTCACACAAGTCTTTTGTATCTCTGATCTTACTTTGAATTTCATGTTAGAGTTGTTTTCAATATGATGTCAAAATTGGGTGGAACATAAGCAACTTAGTCACTTTCTTTACATCAATGTACTTCATTGACTAGCCCTTGTAAACAAATTATTGTTTTGCACGTAGTGTTCAGTGATTGTTTATTTCAAGAATGATCTTCATAGTTACTCGAACACGATTCTAGACGTGTGTGTTTAAAGTCAATATCGGAGTCAGAGAAGCGAGCTGCAGCTCGAAGGGAATTGAACTGCAGCTGAGTTGAAGACATGACGGCTGGAAGGTTGCCAAGCCGTGGTTGGAGGAGTAAGCTTCGGCCGAAGGAAATCACAAGTTGATGACCAGCTGTAGGAATGCTAAGCTGCAACTGGACGGACATATGTAGCGAGCGTGGTTGTGGCTAGAGAAGTGTGAGCTGCGGCTGGAGGCCCTTGAGCCCGCTACTAGAGGGAGTCGACGCCTAAATGAAGTAACGTGCAATTCAAGTTTATTCATGGAATTGATATGTTCAATCTGGTAGGGTCCGTGCATAATCACCGGTGAAATTCTTCTTAATAAGAAATTAGGGGTTGACAATTCTATTATTTGTCAAAAAATCAGTAGGAAAACTAAATGGTCTAATACCCTCAAACGAAACAGGCATGACAGTGGAGTGTCAAAAACGCTTAGATGACAACCTTTGGTAAAAATGTCGGCTAGCCCGAGAAGTAGTAGAGACATCTGACGGTGATACCATAAAAATAAGAGAAACGCCTCTATATATACTAGAGAAATGAAGCTTATGCAAGCCCATGGGACTAATAATGGACAACTTAAAGCAGTAGAAACTCACTAGGAAAACTAACTGTCAAACTATGAACCCTAACAGTAGGTATGATCCGTACCTATCGGGTTAAAGAAAATGAAAACAATGTGGATTTCTATGTCTATTATAATGAGTCAATGTCTGAAGTATCATGTTCTTGTCGGAATTCGAGCGTGTTCTTTGTAAACATGCATTGATTACTCTTTAAAATTCTTGTCTTTCTGCAATTCTATCTCAGTATATTCTAAAAAGTTGGACAAAGGATGTGAAAAACAGGGGACTGATATTAGAAGGATGTGAGTTGGTGCAATATCGGGTTCAGAGATACAAAATGATTTATGTTAAAGAGTGATTATATTGGGTGAAGAAGGATCATTACCTCAAAATTAGTTATAATTTGGCAATTCCTGCTCTTGAAGAAATATTTGCAATATATAGAATACAATCGGGTCCTATACTAGGAAACAAAATACATAATAAATACAGAGGAAATCATTCCTTAATTTATATAATGCTGTTATCCATGCTATTCCCGAGTGATGAAAACTCCATAACGTGACGCCCCGACCCCCCTAATAACAACATTATTGAGCATGGAACATCAACTAAACTATTCTGGAGTTTTAAGAATTGAAGAAGATATTCAAAGCAGAAACACTCACATGACCAAGAAAAAGAATTCTTTGAAGAAAAGGACCATTTGTATCCTCAAAACAACAGCAAATCTATAAAATAAAATTATAAAATGAAGAAGCTGAAATACCAAGATAGATGAACCCACAAACAGTCAGCATTGTACAAAACAAATCTGCTCACATCCAACAATAAACAGAAGACCAAAAGGTAGCATCCCAAACAAACAACAACCACTTTCAACGTCAATATGGAACCAAAAGAGTACATAAGAAACAATATTAAACTCGGGTAACCTATACCCATGTCTGTATAAAAAATTATTTCAGTTGATATTGGAACAGAATAAAACTGCATAGAAATGATCCACAAGAACCTCATGGCTACTTATCTTGGCCCTGAGAGAAGAGATGACGACAATCGTGTGAAATCTTTCTCGTCTCCAACTTCTGGTTCCTCAATTCCGAAATCTGTGAAGTTGTAATTCAAGTTCCATTCAACATTCATTCCTCCTTCCAACACTTTAACAACCGACGACATTGAAGGCCTTTTCTTAAAGTTTGTTTGTAAACACCATGCAGCCAGTTTCATCATCTCCACCACTTCTGTATTGTGTACATGCATTTCTTCAATGTGTTTGTCAACCATATCCAACAATGTTCCTTGCTCCCAGCCTTTCTGGAAGACAAAGAGCAAGTGCCAGCTTTCTTCTGGCTGAGATCTATCAAAAACTTTCCTACCACATACGATCTCCAGGAGAACGATCCCGAAGCTGTATACATCCAGCTTTTCTGTGATGATTGAGCTCCGCCATTCTGGAGCGATATAGCCAGGTGTTCCTTTTATGGTAGTCATCACTTCTGTTTGACTTTTGTCAATGAGCTTGGATAACCCAAAATCTGATACTTTGGCATTGAAATCATTGTCTAGAAGGATGTTTTGAGGTTTAATATCAAGATGCACAATCTTTTGTCTACAATCTTCATGGAGATAATTTAAACCTTTGGCTACATCAAGAATGATTTTCTTTTTGCATTCCCATTCGAGTGTGTGCTCCCGAACTCCATGGTAGATCCACCGATCTAATGACCCATTACTCATGAAGTCATACACAAGAAGTCGTCGTGATTTCCAAGCACAAAATCCTCGAAGTCTTACAAGATTCACATGGTGAATGCTGCCAATGGATTGAACCTCAGCTAGGAATGATTTCTTAATGTGTGAAAGGCCTTCAAGGCATTTTACTGCAATCTTCGAGCCATCTTTCAGGCTCCCTTCGAAAACCGATCCAAATCCTCCTTGTCCTAGCTTTTTACTAAAATTCTCTGTGGCAGTTTTCAGTTCTTCATAAGAAAAGCGGGTTGGCATTCCTGGCACTTGATCTAAATACTCTCCCTCTGTTTCCACATCCCTTTTTCGCTTGTGGACTACGTGTGTAATAAACCCTACGGCCACAACAAGCACAAGCAGAAGGATGGCTACATCTCTTGCAACTTGATGTGATGTAACATACTGTACTTTTATGAAAGCTGAAGCATTATAATAACGTTGATCAACAGTCTTCATTGTAAATAGCTCTGAAAGTAAAAAACATTCTCCACTTGAAGAATATGAATAATAATGATAAAAAAACTGCTTTGCATGAGCAATTGTTTAGACAAGCTTGCTTGCATGTTTCCACATTCACCTCTTTCATGTCGGCAGTAGAGTTGAAGTATACGTTCTGGAGTGTGATAAAATGTTGATGTTGTGTAGAATTACATGTGAGGGGAGTAATTTCATAGCAACCCAGGTTGGGTTGGCGATCGTTCACTGGTCGAAAATATTCTGCTCCGGGACAACTACATTGTTGATTAGTCGAGCAAATGGAATTTCTTCCGCAGACCAAAGGAAAATCACACACTTCTACATCTTTAGTAAGATCCATTACCATCATCCAGTCTTCAGAATCAAATTGCCATTCAAACACTTGCAAATGCCCGTCTGGCATCAGTTTCATATACTGAGCTGATAACGCTTCAGGTATGTCAATAACATCATAAGGATCACTTAGGCTACTTGACTCAGAAGAATGAATGAAGAATGACAAATTTCCATTCAAGTACCTAATGTATTTTTTTTCAGCTTTCATTGTATCATATAGATAGACATCCCAACTGTAATAGGATTGAGGTGGGTTTGATTCAACATAAGCAAACAAACCTTCATTCATGACTTGAAGAGAATACATACCTTCCGACGAATTGGTTAATGAAACACTAGATTTCAGCTTTTGATCCTTATACAGCTTTTGGCCAGGTAACAAACAGTCTGTTGGGTGATCAAAAGATTGCCAAACAACCGAGTTCTCATCATCGAATAACACAAGATTTCCTGCATCGGTAAGGTTCATGCCAGCAACTGATTTTCTTGTAGTGTTTGTGGCCCAAACTATTCTTCCATCAACATCCTGTAGGACTAATCCTCCAGCCGCAGAGAAATTCAGTGTCGCGTTACTTCCCACCGGATAATCTCGATTGGCTGACCAAACGACCTCAGGCTTCTCAAGGAACTCGTTTCCAGAAATGGATATAGCGAAGATGTAAGAGGCACGGTTTTGTTCATTGAAGTCGCAAGAGGCTACACAGAAGAAACAACAGAAGAATTGAGTAACATTGTTGTCTGTAAAGAGCATGGGTTGAGTGTAATTGTAATCGGTGGTCCATGTAGTGGAATGAAATACTGTATCGGATGATCCAAAAGGTGATAACATGAAAATCAGAAAAAAGGCAAAGAAGAAACTACAAGTACTCATGGCTCATCAACACTGTAGAACCTAATGCATGATTCAAATACCCAATCTGTTATAAGTCAATGCTATAGTTGACTCATAAATTCAACGTTTTGGACCAACCACTAGTTGGAGGCTTGGAGCCACAACTTCGTAATCCTATAATTGTTAGTCTGGGCATCTTTATTCTTTAATGAATATAAACTTTCAATCATAAATATAAAATTAATTTAATTTCAATTACAATACCTGATACCTTGTTGAGTTTAAGAAAAATAGAAAGATCTTATTAACTAATTATTTTTTAATAATATTTTATATATTATATTTAGTTAATGTTTCACAAACCCCATTGTATAATCTTCATAATGAATTAACATGAAGATTTCATCTTGTTATTGGTCTCTAGAGCAATATTTTGAAAACACGTATTTGTGGTTGAACTGGCCAACCAAACCTATTGACATCAATCATATAAAAATTTAAAATATTTATAAATACAAAAAAATACAAAAAACATAAAACAATAACATATAGTTAAACAACTATATAAAAATGTTTTAAAGTACAAAAAAGTAACGAATACAACACGGTTGCTGAGCTACTAGTCTCCCCTGGCCAAATGAATCTGTCTAAACCACACAAGAAGTCCATTCAAGCCATCGTTTTGGTTGGTGCTTATGGAGAGCCGGATAAAATTTTCAACAACAAGCAAAGATCTAAGCGTACATAAAGGAAGAAATTATAGGAAGTAGGTTCACAATTTTATTAAAATAATAAGAAAATAAATAATAAATAATAACGAGACTCTCGTTATTTGTGACAAATTATGCTAGTACAATAGCGGTTACATAAACTAAATAAACTAATATAAAATACAATTTAATTGTACCAATCTTGATTTAAGTCGACGTCTTTGGAAAACTTCAACCGCACCTTATGGACTGCAACAATGAACATACTAAAAAGATGAAGGTTTTGGTTGAGTATCAGCCTTTGAAATTGGGGTTGTTGATGTTGTGGACGAACTTGTTGTAAAGGCATTGGCCGTTGAAACTGTGGCCCATGTGGCCGAATTTGTTGTACCCCCGTTGGTGGCCTAACCATTTCTCGAATTTGTTGCAATGGTTGACTTTGTTGAGAACCCCACTACAAGAAAATGAAGCAAACGCAACCCAAGTAAAAGGTTGCATTAGGCTTAATGCAACCTTTTATCAAGGGCCGCATTAGGTGAAGTTGCATTAGACCTAATGCAACTTTTTTGTTGGATAATGCAACTTTTTTTAAAAGGGTTGCATATTCTATTCAAATGCAACCTTTTTTTATGCAACTTTTTTACATACTAATGCAAATTTTTTAACACTTAGATGCAACCTTTTTTAATGCTAATGCAACTTTTTTTAACACTCAAATGCAAGTTTTGCTACATTCAAATGCAACTTTTATTTACATCATATGCAACACTTTTATAAGATTTTAGTTACAACAAATGCAACCCTTGTTTCAATCAAATGCAACTCTATAACATTATTGTTTGAAGTACAAAAATTTCTATTAATATGCAATAATAACTCAATTACACAACACAATAACATAAATAAAATAGATAATACTAAATCATAATCAAACATAGTGTAAAGTCAAAATAACAATTTAATCAAAATAAATTTTTAATTACAATGATATAATGTAACAAAAACCTCTACTCATCTCTATAGGATATTGAAGTACTCCAATAGGTAGCTTTTCTATAATATATTGTAATAGCTTCAAAGTTTGATCGCTGGTTGTTAAAATCTTTCTACATAACTTCTACTATAGCTTTTTTTCCTTCGATGGTCATCTTCAATTTCTTTTTGCATTTCAAGCAATTGTGTCTTCTCAACTTAAAGCTCCCTTTGAGGTGCTGTTTGTTTTTGCAGACATAAACTGTCTGCAAGCTGATTTCATCTGTTTTCATGTCTGCAACTAAAGATGTGGTCTGAAGCTCTTCAAGCTGAAAATATAAGACTGTTTTTTTTTTTATTTTTATAAATTGATATTGTCTGCATAAACAATCATCATACACTTTGTATCTTCACAATTAACATATCCATGATCCAACTCACATTTTAATTAATGTATCTTCATAATTAATAAATTAAAAAATTATTAACTGAAAAAAAAACCACCCCATCTTCACATTATTCAACGTGAGAAGCAACCATCTTCAACTACCCCATCTTCTTCAAGATTCAACCCCATCTTCGTCGGAGGAGTCGGTGGAGTTCGTCGGAGGAATGGGTGGTGGTGGTTGAGGGGGCGAAAGGAGAGGGAGCGGTGGTGGGTGAAGGGGCGGTGGTGGTGGTGGCAGACGGAGGCGATTGTGGGTGAAGGGGAAAAAAAGGCGGTGGTGGTGGTGGCAGACGGAGGCGGTGGTGGGTGAAGGGGCGGTGAAGGGGTTGTGGTTGTGTGAAGATGTTTGAAGCAAGGGTTCATAGCTTTTTTTTAAGATGATATAAGCCATTTTCAGATCTGTTTAAAAAAAAACAAACAGTCTTCAAGGGAAACGTCTGCGCGCCTGCAGACAACAGTTCCCTTGAAGATGTTTGAAGAAAAAACAAACACCCCCTGAATATTTCCATAAGTCCACCCGGAATCATGTATGGTTCCTCACCGCCATCCATTTTCTTCTTCATTTTTTAGTAACACCACTCCCGTAAAGTCGAACATCGCGCCATCATACTCCTTGTTCTACCAAATCACTTCCATTTTGTAGTTCATCATTTGTTCCTTAATAAAAAGAATAAGAAAATATTAAAAAAAAAACAGCAACCAATAACCTAGAATTATAAGTTGCTTGTTGAAAACAGCAGCCAACAAACAAGGCAAAAATAAGATAGCAAGAACCATATATTACATAACCTATAGTAATACGCCTGTTTTTTTCTAATTTCAGAGATATGATGTGAAGTTATGTATACATTTTATTATCACACCGAAGTTGCTAAATGTCAACTGATTCGAACCATAGAACAAAAAATTTGACTTTTACAAGTCAACACATAATGGATCTATGATACTTTCTCAAAAATCATTTATCGTCACTTAACCTTCATGAATGGTCATATTGGTTCAGGTCAAAATGAGTTTCAGCAAAAATCAGTAATGTTAAAGCAAGCCAAATACTTTTAAAAATATGTAAAGTTTAACAGAAAGAGAACCATGAATAACATTATATATATAATCTGGGTGGGAGTTGGCTACAAAGTCCACTTTTCCTACAAAGTATACAAAGTCATAAAACACCACAATTTCAGCCATAAAACACACTCAAAACCCACAAATAATAAAGTAAAGCTTACTAAAACACCATATTTGTGGGTTTTGTGTTGTGTTTTGGATGATAAGGCTTTGATTTTTGAATGACTAACATTAGTGTGTTTTATGTTGATTATCATGTTGTGTTTTATATTCATAGTTCCACGATTGTGTGTTTGAAGTTTATATGGACTGTTAGGTTTTGAATATTGTGTTTTAGTGATCTTCACTCTGTTATTTGTGGGTTTTGAGTGTGTTTTATGGCTGGAATTGTGGTGTTTTATGACTTTGTACACTTTGTAGGAAAAACAGACTTTGTAGCCGAACCTCACCCATATAATCTAAACCATGTCTAACAGTCATGTTAAAATAGTGTAGTTCTTAGGCCTTTCAAAGATAACTGATACCTGAATAAACCGACTGACTTGTTTAGGATTCAAAAAGATCAATACATGTAGGACGGGTTTAAAAATACATGTAACTGGTTTACCTGTAGCATTATCAGTCTGGTTATACGGTATGAAATTTTAAATTTGAGTGCATACAATTAACCCGATCTAGTTTTAAAGAACACCCTCGTATTGTAAAACTACAAAATAGAAAATGACATTTTCCAACCCATACGCCTACCCGACCCTAAACTCGACAACACAATATGTAATATAGTTCAGGTATCAGCTACACTTTCAAACTAAAAATGCCCATTTAAGCCAACCCGAATTACTAGAAACCCAACAACACCCCTAAAAGTTCTAATTGATAACAAAAAGTACAAAAAAATTGATAACTGACCCGTAAACATCTACTCTTCTTTAGCAAATTCCCCACTCTGCTTATCGTGCATCCTCGCATCCTTAGGTTCTTCAAAATCCTGGAATCCATCTGCACTCCAAAACATAATTTTTTGTATAAGAAAATCAAAATTTTGGGTTGTTACTTAATGATTTGGCAAGAGTAATAACAAAATTAGTATCAATAAAAAATATTAATGTATAAAAAAAATAAGACAAACCTCATGAACCATCAATGAAATAACGATGATTGTACCAGCAAATAAATAGAAGAGTAAAATGCCATTCTGGTCCCTGAGGTTTGGTCACTTTTGCCACTTTAGTCCAAAACTCAAACCTTTTGCATCTGGGTCCTTGTGGTTTCAGTTTTATTGTCATTTTGGTCCAAAATGAAATCAGGTCATATTTGTCTTATAAAATTCTGCAATTTTGTCATTTTCCTCAGGGGCAAATTAGGTCATATTTGTCTTATAAAATATGATATTTATTTATAAAAAAGAAATAATCATTTTGCCCCTACGGAAAAGAACAAAATAGCAGGATTTTATAAGACAAATATAACATGATTTCATTTTTGGACCAAAATGGCAATAAAACTGAAACCACAGGGACCCAGATGCAAAACCACAGGGACCCAGATGCAAAAAGTTTGAGTTTTGGACTAAAGTGACAAAAGTAACCAAACCATAGGAACCAAAATGGCAGTTTACTCTAAATAGAAATAATAAAACTTTTTGTCTTTATAATAAAGCCCTTCAAGCCTATAAACCAATTCTTTCCCCTGTGAACCACCCATGGTTTTAAAATTGCTTCCACCTTCCTGCAAATCTTACATAGAAATAATAGCATCGTAGTTTGTATTTTGTACAGCATGGACATGGGTATTCATGGTTAGGGGTGTAAACAAGCCGAGCCAAGCCATATAAAGCCGCTCATGCTTGGATCATTTGATTTAAGAGAGCTCATGGTCATTAAAGCTCAAGCCTGGTTTGTTGGTAGTTTTACATGTTTGGGCTCAGCTCCTTTATTATATATTATCAATATAATCACTTTATTTGGACATTCAGTAATTATTTAGATATATATTTATAATTATATTTTTTATATAAAAGATAGTATATACTATTTTATTAACTTTATCTTAATTCTCTATATACTAATAACTATTATATAAATATATATCAAATAATCATTATAAAAATAAAAAGCTTTTTTAGGCTCGCAAGTAGGCTCAAGCTCGAGCTCTTTTATGAAATTACCGTTGATGAAAGATTAAGGTCGGGCTCAATTCAAGTTATCAGCAAGCCGATCTCGAGTAGCTCATGAGCGACTAGACTCGTTTGCACCAGTAGTGAAGTATTCAATGTTATTAAAATTAAATGCCATACAATGAGATTTAGATCTCTGAACTTCATAAATTAGAAGTGTGTTAGGGCCCTTTTTTTTTAATGGCCAACAGAATCAATCTCGAGCACTTTTGGGGCACCCACTGGACAAACGGAGTATTCCGAGAGTAATCCGAGTCCACCACCAATTCCGAGCACTTTAGGGCCCTCTGTTTGGGAGGGTGTGAGATCTCTGTCTCTCAACTGTTAAAGATTCTCAGTTTCTCACCGTTCAAAAAAATAAATTAATTAAAAGTGTGTTATAAATTAAAGGGTGAATACCTGCTTTTCGGAAATGGAACCTCCATCTCCATTGTTTCACTTCGTATCTCTGTAGCCTCAATCCCTCTGGTACAGATTCATGATAACTTGTCTTAGTTGTCTTAGTTTCTCTCTTTCATAATTTGTATTACATAATGCAAATTGAGGGCCCTTAAAATTAAGGAAGCTGGGGCTTAATTTGTACATGAATAAAGCTCCTCTCTTGGTTCAACCAAACAATCTTTTCTGTCATCATTTTGAATTGATTCACACAAGCATCAATCAAAATTGATTTTTTGAGTAACATAACAAACGAAAAAAATACAGGTGATAGGCAATGTTTACAACTAGTTGATGCCCTGCCCGCGTTGCGGGGCGGTAGGCCGAATATTTCTTAAACAATAAAAAAACACTACCATAGTTTTGCTAGAAAAAAAAAACAAAAAGTATGGCAAGACTGTAATTTTGAGCTCGAGCAAAACTGTAATTTCTCAGGACTAATGACCGAGTGTTAGGCAACTCCTTGACACGAATAAAAAATTAAATTGAGTCAACTAATTAAAACAAAACACTTCTATAGTTTTACTAAAAAAAAACTAAAACGATGGCAATACTGTAATTTTGAATTAAGGGCAAAATTGTATTTTTTGACTGGGGTAAAATCGTAATTTGCCAAAAGCTAAAGTGATGACAATACTATAGTTTTGAACCAGAGGCAAAATCGTGATTTTGAACAGGGGCAAATTTGTAATTTTAAACTATGGGTAAAATCGAAACATATCTGGGCCAATGGAGGAGTGCCATGCAGCAACCTGACACTATTCCCCTCCATTGGTTTTGTAGGTATATAAAATTAGTTGAGTCTGTTATAAAATTGTTCAATTCACATTAGTTTTCTTCGGTATAGTATCCAACAACCAGAATTATCGTAATTGGAGCATGGATAGATCATTACCTGATCTTTTTAATAGAAAAAAGGTTCTGATAGTGGGTGTGTGGTAAGATTCAGTGCCTTATGGATAGAACTGAGGTCGATTGGGTGCATTAGAAGACATCACTTCCAGGAGCCTACACTCGCCTTCACCTTCCCCTTTCTATGCTATCCATAATGAAGCGACCTAGAGTCGACTCCAAGCGATTCAAAATATATGATTATCTGATGAAGGTGATTTCAAGATCCTTTCTAACCTACACGTGAAATGAATCTTCAGAAATTAGGGCACCAAATATCAGCCAGTTTATAACAATAAAAAGTTTTGAACCTGACATCCAGATTGAGAATGAAGAGGCTGCAAAAGGAGGATGAATGGGCATTCTCAATAGGTGGTTAAAGATTGGGGAATTGATCCGGATTTAGAGGGAGAGTGGGAGAATCACACCCGGTTAAATTTGGGGGTGGGGGTGGGGAGGGCGGAAATCTAAAATTTTGAGATTGAAAAGATGGAAATAAAAAATACATGTTTAAACTAACAAAATGGTCCTGAGGTTTGGTTAAGGGTGCAAACGCGGCTCGCGAGCTACTCAAGATCAGCTTGAGAAAAATCTCAAAACGAGATTTATCGAGCCTGAGCCGAGCTAGTTATATTTATATATGTTTTACGCCTCAGTCTAATTTTTGCGAGTTAACAAGCCGCGACTTGCGTGTGTGGTTCAATGTTTTTACGTGTACTTTTTATTCGGTTTAACAGTCTCATCGCAAAGCATTGGTCAAAAATACTAAAACTAAATATTATATTTAGTTTTTTAAATAATATTGTATATACTATTTATATGTGTTGTATTACTTAAATATAAGTGGAACAACCCCAAATCTCCCATACTTTACGTAACCTAAATATAATACTATAGGAGATTACACATAATATTGACTTATTTTTCCTTTAGTTTTTTTTATGGTATAGGTTGGAAGCAAAGGACTAGTTGGTGGATGATTAGGTGCAAAGATAACGAAATAATTTGGGCAATGGTGGATCATTAAAGCCATTGAATATTTTTTTAAACATGCAGTTCATTGTTAGTCAGCAAGATCTATAAATGTTTATGCTCTAAATTAGAATGTATATGTGTGTAGGGACTGGAACGCAAAGTATCAAGTTCCAAAGTGAAATGAACAACTCAAATGAATGGACAATGAGCTAAACTAAGAATTTCACAAAAGAAGACAATTGATTTTAAATCATAGAATAAATCAAGAAGTCCAAGTTTAACATAAGTGTTAGAATAAGAATATGTTTATTGCAAAGAATTTGTGAATTTGCTTTTAGCAATATAATCTTTTAGAATAAGATTAACAATGCAACCCTTCTAATAAAAGTTGCAAATTTCAATAAAATTGGTAACCTTATAAGAAAAAGGTTGCATTAGATCTTCTAATGCAACCTTTATGTCCAATGAAGTTGCATTAGGGTCAAATGCAACTCTTTTGAAAAAGGTTGATTCTAAAAGGTTGCATTAGGCTTATTTTCTAGTAGTGCCCGTTCCTCCTTGAGGTCCCAAGTTACCTCCATCACCTCCATAATAAAATCCCTCTTCTTCGTATCCTCCAAATTCTTCTTCATACCCATAATCAAATCCATCTCCTCCCACACCCGAAGATTGCACAAACTGAGTAGATGAATAGTGAAAACCCGATTGGTTCGGCAGTTAATATGTAGAAGTAGTATGAACAATAATTGAACTTGGTGGTATTGGGTAGGTAGAAGATGATTGACCGGAAATTGGTAAAAAATGTGAAAGTGGTGGAACAGTTGAGGAAGGGCTATAGGTGAGAGTAGGCTCGGTTTGGGTGGTGGTAGGTGATGTGGTGTTGGTTGGGTGAACTTCATGTGTTGGAGTAGGATTGGCAGTGGAATTTGGAATGGTAGTATTTGGTGATGGTTGTGATGGAGTAGGTATAAAAGATGGTGTAGGTTGACCCGAAGTGGGAATTGGTGGATCCATGATGTTTCTAGGTGTAATAGGTGAAGTGGGTGAACCAATGATCTTATTTTCTGGTACCAAAACTCGGTTTTGCCGCAAAGTTCTTTCAATTTCCGGATAGAACGATAGTGGTGATGACTTGTGAGAGCCTCTAGTATGCATACACCTGTAGTATCTGCACACTAAACACAACCAACGTAAACCCGAAAATAACAAACAAAAGCTACTAAATTAATACACGTTGCGCACTACTCCCCGGCAACGGCGCCAAAATTTGACGTGATGTCGTGGTCTCACGCAAATTTAATCCAATTACAACTAATAAATAGCAGCAAGTGGGTATCGAACACAGTGAGTTTGTGGAAAGTATGTTGATTATGTAGTTTTGTACTTAACTAAAATTAAACTAAATTGTAGAAATAAAAATTCAAGAGTTTGATTGTTTGGTTTTAAGAACTAAAATTACTAGACTAATTGCAAATCAAAGATTGGTTGTTAAAACAGATTAAGAGAAAATGATCATCTTAGATTTCTGGTTTCATTTGACAATTATGCTTAAATCCAACTAGAAAGAGTCACATGGACATGACTCATGCATAAACGTTTGTTGTGATAAAAGGGAACTAAGTACTCGGATTATGAGAACGTGAGGTTGTTACCCGATGACCAATTAACTAATATCCAACCCTAACCCCTCCCGTGATATCTTGATTGTCAACGACACCAAGAACGTACGGTTTAGATTATGATCAAAACATCAATTAACAATGTACAATCAGACATTCATGCATCATAATAAACATAGCAAACATAGCAAGTTCATCATTCTAGAAATATAGATAAAAACATAAAAGTCATAGAGGAAACCTTCAACCTAAGATGATCACCGAAAGTTTAGCCGCACATTGCTTGGTGAATCATCATAACACAAAGTTTAGAGTTCATACGAATCAAAACACAAACAGAAATGTTTTTAATTGTTCACAAACACTTGCACAAGCCAAAAATCGCCCTAGAACTTCTGCCAAACGTTCCCAATCATGAGATATGCGAAAAGGTACTTGAAAACGGCTTTTAAGAGGGCAGTTACACTTTTTGCATCAGAGCCTACCGTAACTTACGGTAGCTACCGTAAGTTACGGTAGCTATTAAATCTTTACGCCGGCTGCTTACTGTCTTACGGTGAGAATGGGACAAGTCCAAATTTACGGTAGGGCCCTAGAACAACCCCTTTGTTTCTTCTTTCCAATCCTTGTGACTCATTCCAATCCATTCTCATCCAAAGCAGCATTTTCCTCTTTTTAGGCTCCGCACACACCTGAAACACAAACAACGGTAGTTATCTAATTCAAGATAATTACAGAATTAAATGGGGGATTAACTTGTCTTTTAACACACTTAAGGGTTGTCCAATGGACCACCCGTCAATTCCGTGCCTCCGTCATGTTGCTCCTTGCCGCCATGCCGGCGTTGCACCGCTGCCCGTCGCCACCACACTGCCACATTGGATGCTTCTTGTAGGATTATGGAATCGCTTAATATCGTGGAATGTCATTGAAGATTATAGAATTTTGTTTGTTGGAATTTTGGCAGAAATTTCGACTTACATGTCAAGGACCTAGATGGAAGCTAGTTTTTTTTCATTATTATAATTGTTTATTTATGCTTATTATTGTTTTCCATGTAACCCTATTGTATAAGTCTTTTACTATCTTACAGTTTGAAACTTGAGATTTCCGACCGGGGGTCGAAAACGTATATACCAAAATATTTCTATAAAACCAGGGGGTCAAAAACGTTATACCCAAAAATTTCTATACAAAAACTACCTACTCTCCACTACTGAGCGAAAAGTTCGGGGGGGTCGGCCGCCCCCTCCCGCCCCTACTATCCTACGCCCATGACAGTTTCTACCTTGCATAGGTGCTGAAAGTTAACCTTAGAAAAACCAAAATTTATGGTGCAAACTATAAAAAAATGTCCAGTAAAAAAAGTAGCGATATATGTAAATACTTATAGAAGTAACGAAGAAAAAGGTGCATAGTACAATTCCATCTCAGGATATTCTAAAAAAGGTGGACAAAATATGTTAAAACAGGGATTAATATTAGAAGGATGTCGGTGCAATATTAGGGTGGAGGGTATAAGGGTGTTTGAGTTGTGCGGTGACTTGAGTCACCGATTCGGTGACTACACCCTCCGTTTCAAGGCAATCGGTGAGCAGGAGAGAGAAGGCAAAATTCGGTGAGTGTTCACCGATTGAAGTGACTGATTTTTTACCCATTTTTTTAATTATTTGAACGTTTTTTTGACCGTTTGAATTTATTTTCGACCGTTAGAATTTTTAATATAAATACCCATATTTCCAATCAATTTAAAATACACAACTCTTCTCCATCCAACTTTATTTTTTTTTAAAAATCATCACTCCTATTTTTTCAATGGATGATATACCACCGCTATTCATTCCGATTGATATTAGTGAAGACGATGATTCTTCCTCGAGCGATAGTAGTTTAATTTTTTTCCAAAATCTTATTAACGAAGCCGCTCAACTGGAAGACACGGGCACTTCTAGAAAAAGGAAAACTGTCCATCGAGATCGAGTGAAATGTCACGACAACCTTATGAGAGATTATTTTGTCGAGGAGCCCGTATTCAACGAAGATGTTTTTCGTCAAAGGTTTCGTATGTCCAAAAGGTTGTTTTTAAAAATTTTGAGTGACGTGCAAGCGAATAACTCGTGGTTTCAAGACGCCGCGGATGCTAGTGGTAGGAAGAGTTTTACATCGATTCAAAAAGTTACTTCGGCGATTAAGCAACTAGCAACCGGCAACGCTCCAGATGAGTTCGATGAGTATTTAAATATGTCCACAAGGACTTCCCGAGAAAGTCTAGAATATTTTTGCGAAACGGTATACGCTCCGAGTTTTTACGTAGACCTACTAGCCACGACGTTGCGCTCTTATACCAAGCTCATGAGGAGAAACATCACCTTCCTGGGATGTTGGGTAGTCTTGATTGTACACATTTTGTTTGGAGAATGTGTCCAACGGAGTTGCGGGGTCAATATATGAGGGGGGAACACAGTCACCCGACAGTTATGCTCGAGGCGGTGGCCTCTCAAGATTTATGGATTTGGCATGCTTTTTGTGGTCCAGCAGGTTCACAAAACGACATCAACGTGCTCCAACAATCTCCGTTATTTCTTACTGAGCGATATGGAACTGCACCAAAATGCCTATTTTACGTGAACAACCACTTGTACAAGCGTGGATACTATCTTACTGATGGAATCTACCCTACTTGGTCCGTGTTTGTGAAATCATTTCCGTATCCTCACATTGTGAAAGAAAAGAAGTTCAAGAGGCAACATGAGGCAGCAAGAAAAGACGTGGAGCGGGCTTTTGGTTTTTTAAAGGCAAAATGGCATATACTTCATCGCCCGATGCGTTCTACGAGTGTTAAAAAAATTAGGATGGTCGTATATGCGTGCATTATTATGCATAATATGATTCTAAAAGACGACGGAAACGCGATTGCACCGGTACATATTCGGGATCCTCCAGTCGAGCCCGTTTTCGAAGACACTGTTTATAACGAGTTCATTGATGAAGATACGCATTATAGACTAAAATATGATCTTGTGGAGCATCTTGGAGAACAAGATTTACCCCACCTTTTAGCGGATTCCGACGACGAATAGTTAAATTAGGTTTCTTTTTTAAATTAGGTTTTTTTTTTTAATTTTTTTTTATATTTTAAATTAGTTTTTTTTAATTTATTTTTATATTTTAAGTTAGGTTTTTTCTTATGTAATGCGTTTTTTTAATTAAAAGTACCTTTGTTTTTATATTTTTAATATGTTTTGTTTATTTATGAATAATTTCTAGAAAATAAAAAATATATAACTCAAACACTCTAGGGTGTTTGACTATACCCTCTGATTGAGTGCAAAATGGGGAGTGAAATGGGGAGTTGACATGGCATAATATTATTGGCTAGGATTTCACTCAAACACCCTTAAGGTGTTTGACTATACCATCCACCCTTATGTTCATAGATGCAATGATTTATGTCAAAATTCAAAAATGATTAGATTGGCATTGGGAAATGGTTATATTGTACACTATACAACGCGTATAATGATATAAACGTGGTATAGGGATCATTGTGAAATCCTATACAAAATATGGGTCGTATATATAAGAGGTGTCCAAACAATTTTTGGGGTGTCTAAATACCATTACCCAAAGTTAATCCTGTAGTGTTTTTAAGCATTTAAAAATATATTGTGCTACTCTCACTCCATTTGGTTTGTTACTTTGTAATCCCTTTTTTCATATGTTTACCCGACTAATAGAATAAAACTTAAACCTGAATTAACAAATTTATAAGTACACGCGTGGATACTAACATTCATTTATTTTCGGGTAAATTACACTTTTCGTCATTTATGTTTGTAACAGATTGCAACGGATAGCCTTAAACTTCAATAATTACAGTTACAATCTTTTTTTGTTAAAAGCATTACACCATAGGTCCTTTAACACTAACCTTGTTAAAATTATTAGTTAAGTCTAGTCATGTGCTTATTTAAAGTATATTTATATTTATTTATAAATAAAACAAAAACCTAAAAACAAAAAATAAAAAAACATGAATATAAACCCAAATTTACTTCGGTGATGTTTGTTTTTTCAGAGGTAAAACGTCTGCAATCTGCGGACCACATCTATAGACATCTGCAATTGAAGAGATGGACCAAACCTCTGCAGTCTGCAAGAAGAATACTATTTGTTTTTTAACTTCTGCAAACTTTAATCATACTACATACACCAAACTTTAATCAAACGATTCATCAAGTTTAATCAACCTACATACACCAAACTTTAATCATACTACATACACCAAACTTTAATCAAACAATTCATCTAGTTGAACATCTATTTTCCATAATAATTATAAACTAACACTTAACAAAAGAATTTTTGACAAACGATTACATGAAAATTATAAAAGAACAAATAATTAAACTAAAAACAAACAATAAAAAAACAATTTTTTGACAAAAAATATAAAAGAACTTACCTGTGGAGGTCGACCGGAGGTGGAGGTCGACCGGAGGTGGAGGTCGCCGGAGGTGGAGGTCGGCGGAGGTGCGGCTGGAGGTGGAGGTCGGCTGGAGGTGGGGGTCGGCTGGAGGTGGGGGTGGAGCAGGTGACGGCTGGAGAACCAAGCTAGGGTTTGGAGTTTGTGTTTTGGAGGTCGATTAGGAAAGAAGATGCAGGTCGGCTATGGAGGTGGTCGATTGGGGAAGAAGATGCAGGCCTGCTATGGAGGTTTCGCTGGAGGTCGCTTGGAGTATCCTAGGGTTTTGAGGTGTTTTGAAAGAGCAGTGTTTAGAAGAGGTGAGGCAAGGTCTGTTTGGGGAAGAGGTTTTTTAATGAAATCACTTCTAAAAAACAAACAAGCTGCAGACTCAAACGTCTGCGCGTGATCTGCGGAGGCAGACATAAGAGGTTCTGAAGTACTTTTCATAAAAAACAAACACCACCTTCATCTTCTTTATCCTAATACATTCTGAACCACTGTCCTAGCATCACCACCATCAACCATCCTTTGCTACCAACCACCACTACTCACCACAAACGCACCACCGTCTTCAAACCCTTAAATGGAATCAAGCCTTTTATCGTCCGGTCGCTGTGAAACCCCCAAAGTCCATCATTTTTTTTTTTTTTTTTGCAATTTTGATGTATTTGTGGTATAAATTCTCACCCGGTTCCAATGTTAAATTGCTTAAAATATATAACCTTTAATGTTATACGAATAATATTATATACCGTTGTGTTGTGGTTATACGAAGCCAAATACAAGGGTAGTTGTGTCATTTTTGTTTCATACCCTGCGTAGGGATCTATACGCAGCGTATATAAAGCTCCATTTTTGTATTTTTTTTGTATTCCTTTGTTTATTAAAAAAAAGAAAATTATTTATATAAAACAATATTATTTGTAAATAATACAAATATAAATTATAAAAATTAAAAATAATACAAATATTATGAATTATAAAAATAAAAAATAATACAAATATTATGAATTACAAGGCCTACAGGGAACCTATACAGACTTATACTATACACTATACGATACGATACAATACGATACTATACGATATAACACCCGTATAGGCCTATAGGTTTTGTTTAGGTCCCGTATTGACCTCGTATAAGCCTATAAGTGTCATATCGTATCGTATAAGTGTGGTTTAGGTCCTATATTGACCTCGTATAAGCCTATAAGTGTGATATTGTATAGTATATGTGTAGTATAGGTCACGTACTGACCTCGTACAAGCCTATAAGTGTGATATCGTATCGTATAGGTGTAGTATAGGTCACGTATTGACCTCGTATAAGCCTATAATTGTGTTATCGTATCGTATAGCGTAGTATAGGTCTCGCATTGACCTCGTATAAACCTATAAGTGTGATATCGTATCGTATAGGTGTAGTATAGGTCACGTATAGGCCTATAGGTGTGGGTTAGGTCCCGTATAGGCCTATAGGTGTCGTTTAGGTCCCGTATAGGCCTATATGCACATACAAGACCTATAGGAAACCTATACGAGACTTATACTACACTATACGATACGATATGATACGGCACTCTACTATACAATAACACCCGTATAGGCCTATAGGTGTGGTCTAGGTCCCATATAGGCCTATACGAGGTCAATACGTGACATATACTACACTATACGATACGATATCACACTTATAGGCTTATACGAGGTCAATACGGGACATATACTACGCTATACGATACGATATCACACTTATAGGCTTATACGAGGTCAATACGTGACCTATACTACACCGCTACGATTCGATATCACACTTATAGGCTTATACGAGGTCAATACGTGACATATACTACGCTATACGATACGATATCACACTTATAGGCTTATACGGGGTCAATACGGGACCTAAACCACACCTATAGGCCTATACGGGTGTTATATCGTATCGTTTAGTATCGTATCGTGTAGTGTATAGTATAAGTCTCGTATAGGTTCCCTGTAGGTCTTGCAATTCATAATATTTGTATTATTTTTAATTTTTATAATTCATAATATTTGTATTATTTTTAATTTTTATAATTTATATTTGTATTATTTACCAATAATATTGTTTTTTTATAAACAAACATGGAAATACCCCAAAATACAAACAATTAAATTTTTTTTATAAATAAACAAAGGAAAACACAAAAAATATTACAAAAATGGAGCTTTATATACGCTGCGTATAGATCCCTACGCAGTGTATGAGACAAAAATGGCACAACTACCCTTGTATTTGGCTTCGTATAGCCTCAACACAAGGGTATAAAGGACATTTCAGACCTTTATTTACGCTGCGTATAGGTCTATACGCAGCGTGTTTAAACTTTGTGAAAAAATGATCCATCAAACCTACCAAAATGACCCAAAAAAATCTATTGGTTTATATACGCAGCGTATATAACCCTTGTTTTCTGTGCAATGATTTTAAGGGACCAAGAAGGTCGGTTAGACTTTAAGGGACCATTCCCTGTAAGGAATGCCGCTATTCACCCAAAGGGCGAACAGCCGAAAGCATTATATCCTCGCGTTCTACCGTTCATTCTTTTTCTTTCTCTTGCCGGTGCGGCCCTAGGAACCAGAGCATTGATTGCACTACGTACACTAATTCACAAACCTCGTGTGGGGCTAATCGTTTTCATTTCCCATCTAAGAGAACTCAGAAGAGAAAGAAAGGTTCGTGTAATGATGTGTGCTAAACAGACTATAAAAATTAACTAAATTAGACTCTCTAAATTAGACACTAAAAAGCTTTAATTCTAGACTCGACCTAAAACCACACAATCGGCAAGTGTACCGATCAATGTAGTATAACCTAGGAAGTCCGGATATCGAACCACGAGACTCTATGAACCACGTAAACTAGACTCTTACAGACGCTGACAGACACGACTAAAACTTGTTTATTTGTTTGGGGGGGGGGGGTAACTGAAAAACTAGGAAATCTATATTAAACTAAAACTAGACTAAAGACGAATAAAGACTGAAGACTTTTCTTATATGAGAACAAGACCACCTAGACAAGAATCCTGGATTTCTTTTAAGAGATTACCGATTAAGTTAAATGCACGAGTTATGGAACCGGGATCTTAAAGTACTAAACCTATTAAGAACCATCGAGGCCCCTCGACCCTTCTCAAGGAGAAACCTGTGGAGCTACCTAGGCCGTTAATCCTACCGGTTATTAGACGCTTTTCCAATTGTCTAATTATTGTGTAAGTACCCTAATGTTGACCTATTCTTTTCCAATCCTAGATCTAGGGTAGTTTGAAGTAATTAATCTGACTTGATAGACTAATAAGACCGACAGGTAAACCAAGACATGACCTTTTCCAAGGACTATCTAAAGCAATTCGCCGGGTAAGAACTACCAATAGCCCCTCACTTTCCAGGTATTAGGACTAGTAGAACACTAAGACTTAGTAAATTATTACCAGTTACTTCTAGAGGTTATCGGCCGATTCTCCCTAAAGAGTGAAGGTTTTCTAACGTGATATAGACACTCACCGAAACCCTAAACCCTAATATGACTCTATGTTGTGATATAGACCGTCACTAAGAATCATATCAAGCAAATAAAAACAATAGACCAACTCAAAGCACGCATACACATCAAATCATTAAATCAAACCGCTTACTAAACACAATCACCCATAACAATTATGCAAATAACAAAACCGGTAAAAACTTTATATTAATCCATTCATCAAGTCTAGGTGGTTTATGAAATTAGCTAAGCATCTCAGTAAATGAAAACAAAACAAAGATGTCTAAAACTGAATTCATTGTAACAAAGTTTCAAGACAAATAATCGACAAAACAAGGGATTAGAAAACCCGATAGATTCTTCGATTCTTCGCCCTTGACTCGTACCAATGATTCCAACGCCTTGAAATCTCCGATTGCTAGCCAAGAATGCTCCAAAGTCGCCCAAAGAACTCTCCAATTCGTAATTAGGGTTTCAAATAAGTTTTCTTGGGAATTAATTAATCAAACCCTAGCTGGAAACATGTTTATCGAAATCAGACCCCTCGCGTGACGCCAAGGGGGGCTCGCGTCGCGCGACGCCTCCATGTTCTGATTTTCTCATTTTTTTATTTAATTTCGATTTCCAGCTTCTCGTTTTTCTTCTAAACTTCTCGTTTTTCATCACTTTAAGCTACGGGACCTGAAATCAAAGCTTAACGTCAGCAGTATCGAAATTCTAACCTAAAACAGACTCAAAACAACTGAAAACTGACCAAAATATACACTATAAACATATGTACTTTGCAGTACATCAAACATCCCCACACTTACTCTTTTTTCGCCCTCGAAAAAGAATTATGCAACGGAATTAGAAACGAATAATCACTCGGGTCAAAAGCATAGGTATAATTAATTAAAACCAAGACTTGCGTTAGCCGCGATTGCGAATATACTTGTCCACTTTAAACCCAAGTCTAATCCTAAGCCCTTATCATGTGATTTTAATTTAAGTGCGGTCAATCCACCTAGGGTCTCACACCAGAATTTACGGTCCACCTACTCCCACCTCAAGCTTATAGGACTAAAGGAACGATCATTTGACCAATTCCCAACCGTCTTATATCAAAACCAAGAGAGTTTACAATCAACTTTTTTTTTTCATTTTTTTCTATTTTTGCTTTGCTTTTTTTTTCTTTTTCTTTGGTGAGTCTAGACGATGCTTTCTCTAACCAAGTGGCAATCCGGCTGTAGAGTCGCTATCCCCAACCACAGATTACTTAGGTTTCGGTACTTTTAATCGGCAATTCGATTTCACACATCCCAGAGGCATTTAGGCTGTAGAGTCGCTATCCCCAACTCGGATTACATAGACCTGTGTTACTTTCATTTAGTTTCTAGCTCACTTTTATTCTATTTTTTTTTCGCAAGATCACAAACTCTAACGGTTTTAACTTATAACGGTGCCCCTTATACTCTTATTGGCAGTTTTAGTTTCCCATATTTCCCAGGCGAAAACCCACTAGCAGACCGACAATTAAGGTATATTAGCTCAAAGGGACTTAAAACCAAACCCGGGCCTATCCACATATCCCAAACTAGACGCAAGCATTATAATCTCATATTATTATTACTCGAACCCGAGCAAAAATTCATCTTTTCTATCATTTTCCGCTTTAATTGCAAACTTCTTTTTTATTCGAAAGACATTTTCTATTTTTTCAATTTTTTTTTTGATTTTTCAATTTTTCAATTTTTTGTTTTTTTTTTTTCATATTTTACAAGTATCCCCATCCCCACACTTAGAGATTGCATTGTCCCTAATGCAAGAATGAAAATACGACTCAACAACTACCTAAGAAAAGAAACTGCAAACGAAATAAATAAATAATACAACAACAACAAAAAGGGAAACGACTTAGCTGAGTATGTGAGACTGTCAAAGTGCCAGTCGTTTCCAGATAAGCCCTCCAATACCGAACGTGCTCAGCAAACAATACCAAACTCCCTCACACACGAACGGAAAGCGGCTCCAAATCATCAACCTAAAACATAAATACGATACCAAACATACGACTACCACATGTTCAACATACCATCATCCAGAGTTCAAATGAAAAATAAGAATATATGTCCTACGGATACAACCAAATCGAACTATTGAAACAGCATAAATAAAATAATACATGAAAGGATATATATGTTGCTACAGTCTGCTACATCACTCGTCCTCTGAATCTTCCTCCATCTGCTGGGGTCCCCGAACCTCCAGCCTGCTGCCACCCGAACTAACCACTATAAGCATAACCACTTTGCCCCCCACTGGTCATACCCCGGGTACTGACCATAGACATATGGGGTCTGCTGCTCACCTCCATAAACTGGTGGAGGTAATAATCCGGCAAAGGGTGGAGGTATCTGAGCATTTAGTGACATACCCGACATCATATACCTGAGCATGTCGTCCTGTCGGTGGTGGCTCTGCATCGTCCACTGGTGGTCGACCCGCATCCTATTTTCAATCTGATCAAACCTCTGCTGTGAGTAGTCAAAAGCACCCTCAGGAGTGAATGGGTCAGGTCTCTGCTATCTAACTGGCTGCTGTGGAGGAGGAGTCTCACGCCTCTGTCGAGGCCTCGGCTGTCGTGCCGGAGGAGCGCCCACTTCATAATTCCATTGTGGCGGGTCCGAAGATGTTAAAACACCCGCTAACTGTAGCTTCGCAACACCCCAATAAACCGTAGGAAAACTCTCATGCACCTGACCCTCCTTATATTTTGTGAACGCATGTAAATTCCTTGCCAGCCTAGTTATGTACGGCCCAAGATCCATGGCAGCCCTTTTTCCTCCCCTACGAGGCCGATTGCACGACCATGCAAAGAAGCTTGCCAAGTTCCAATTCCTCTTTTCCACCATTCACATCAACGCAAAAATATCCAACCAATTTGCTTTATTCTCTCCCGACTTCCTCGCCACAACCGTAGTCGCCAACATTTTCAAAATATATCTATATATAGGGTCACGAACCGATGTAATAAGGTTCGTTTGGGCGAACGGTTGGGTTGCAATCTCCTCCCAAAACCTAGCCAAATCTGCCGAATCCAAACACTTCGGCCGAGGATAATTGTACACACCCCTTAAACCATTGACAAACTCATCTGTCCGTACCTCCTCCTCCGAATAAAAACCCAAGGCCACTCCGAACTGAGGAATACTCATCTCGTACAAATTTCGGCCCAACGAGAATGAAACCGCGTTTTTCTCCGCAAAAGTACCCTCTTTATACTGGAAGGTACTATGGAACTCAACTGTAAGTTCAGTATACTGCGGCCACTTACAATCCATTGCCGCTCTCAGTCGTGGACCCAACAACTCCGCCACCCGGCCACTCGCTCCCATACTTTGTAACCACTCCCAATCGATCGTACGGTGCTCCAACATTTGAGTTGTTACATATTTCTTTTGTTTCACCCTTTCTTCAGTGTCTTCTTCAAAATCTAATACCGGGTGATCAACTATCCTCTCGACTCGGGACCACACTCTCCTATCGGTTCCCCGATACTTGATTTTCCTTTTTCTTGGGTTGGACGATGATCCTTCACCTGACATGTTTCTGCAAAACAAGAAAGATTTGACAAGAAAAACAATGCAGAATGTTAGTACTCACAAACTATTTTTGGTGTTTTTAATTTTTTAATTTTTTATTATTATTTTTTTTATATAAAAAAAACTAGAATAGCCGTATAGCATTTCATTCGCGGCTAATTCTGAAAATAAAGTTGAAGAAAAACATGGGTTACCGTTTACAAAAGCGTAAGTTACACATCATTTTACCCGAATGGAGATTGACTACGGGCAAAATGTTGTGAACTTGTACATGCATATAAGTAAACCCGACACTAGACTCTAAATATTACTTCTAAGACGACTACTAGACTCACTAACTCGAACAACCTAAGACTCAATGTACACTATCTCCTCCCGGCACTTTAATTGTCCTCAATTAAGCATAAGTGCCGAAATATCCCCACACTTGAGGCGAAACACGTGAGAGTTTGACTTTTTAAACCTTAACGCAGCGTTTGTGGCAACAAAATCCGTTTAGAAAACTAATCACATTTGCAAAAATCAGTTCAAAAACCTATTTTTTAGCAAAAAATCTTTAGTTATAGCCAAACAAACCCGTAAAGCTCAAACATGTTGTCTAGTTGTCCAAACATACCCCACAAGTCTCAAACAACTCCAAGCAAACCAACCCGAACCATCCGCAAACCCCATTGTTTGTAACCATCCCAAACAAAACCACCCGCATACCACTAACATCACAAACAGGTCAAAAATCCTAACTTTATCAACCTACACAAACCCTAGATCTAAAACATGACTGACCCGACACTAGAAACGAACAATAAAGTTACCTACTAACGAGAAATCACAGAAATCATACCTTGGATTCGGATTTAGCAAGAAAAGTGAAGCCTTGAACTTGTGGTGCACGAGTTTGTCCAAAAACGCGAGAATGTAGCGCGAATTCGGGTGAAATTGATGGTGTAGATTGTGGGGAATGTGATTGTGGTGATTTAGCAAGAAGAATGGAGTGATTTGGTGGAAAAACGAGTGAGTTATGGCGATTTTGGTGAAATTCACGACTTAGGGTTTGGATATGTGAAAAGGGAATCGTTTCAGCGAACAGGTTCAAGTTATATGTTTTAATCCGGTTCAAAGAGGTCTCGCGTGACGCGTGGGGGTCAGGGGGGGCCTCGCGTGACGCGGCGGGTCGAAAAAAAATTAATTTTGAACCTATTACCTTCGCGTCACGCCAAGGGCCATTTTTCATAGAATGTTGCGTGGAATTTGTGTGTTCATGCCTTAGAAAATTTTTTGAAAACTTCCCAACCATCCAAAACCCATAAAAAATTTTCTAAGTGTTCAAGAAACTTACCTGGGACCTCTTTTCTCATGCTTTTTCCCGTTCCATAGCGGTGACGAATCCTGCAAAATTCTCAACAACACAACACAAAACAAAGACCGAAAAACTACGGAAAAACGCTTTAGAACATGAAAATACTCAAATAAAGACTCTTATACAAACGATACAAAATGTACACTTGGGCTTTCACCCAAAACAGTAATTGGCGGCTTTAGGTGGGATTTCGAGAGGAGTTACCTCCATCTCATCCTTGTTTATCGCTCCTCCAATATAATGCTTCAAACGATGACCGTTCACCTTCCAACTACGGCCATCCGCCTCATCCAAGATCTCCACCGCTCCATACGGAAACACATAGTGAACCATATAAGGTCCCGACCACTTCGATTTCAACTTACCCGCAAAAAGCTTCAATCTCGAGTTATAAAGAAGCACTTTATCACCCTTGCTAAACTCCTTCACTTTCCTCAACTTCTTATCATGCAACAACTTCGTTTTCTCTTTCATTCCCAACGATCGAGCATACGCCGCATCCCTAAGCTCTTCAAGCTCATGAATTTGAAAGAAACGCTTCCTAGCGGCTTCGGTCATGTCTAAATTAACGGATTTCAATGCCCAAAGTGCTCTATGCTCTAATTCTAGGGGGAGATGAAAAACTTTTCCGTAGACGATCATGAAAGGTGTAGTTCCTAAAGGCGTCTTGTAGGCGGTTCTAAACGCCCACAATGCATCGTCTAGCTTGTCGGACCAATCTTTCCTATTTTTACCAACTGTTTTCTCTAAGATTCATTTAATACCGCGGTTCGCATTCTCCACTGGTCCACTCGTTTGTGGATGATATGCGGTAGATAAACGATGAGTGACACCGTAGCGTGCAAGCAACTTCTCCATCAATGCATTGCAAAAGTGAGTGCCACGGTCACTAATTTAGGCTTTAGGAGTACCGAATCGTGAAAAGAGCTTCTTAAGAAATTTCAACACTACTCGGGCTTCGTTTGTGGGAAGAGCTTGAGCCTCAACCCATTTGGACACATAGTCGATCGCCACGAGTATGTAACGGTTTCCTTTGGAGTTTGGGAATGGTCCCATGAAATCGATGCCCCAAACGTCAAAAACCTCCACTACTTGTATGGGGTTTTGAGGCATCTCATCTTTGGCGGAAATATTGCCGGCTCGTTGACATGCATCACACATCTTCACGAACTCCTCGACATCTCTAAGAACAGTAGGCCAATAGAAACCACAATCGAATACCTTTTGGGCGGTGGTGTGTGCACCATGATGTCCTCCTGTTAGGCCTTCATGCATATGCTTTATGATATTCCAACCTTCTTCTCTTGACACACAACGTCTAAGAACCCTATCTCCTCCTATCCTAAAAAGAAAAGGATCATCCCAAACATACTTTCTCGCTTCACTAATAAGTCGCTTCCTTTGTTGTGTAGACATTCCTTTCACAATATCGCCACTAGAGAGATAATTTGCTAAGTCGCAAAACCATGGCAATCCTTCTTTCTCGGCTTCAACAAACTCTATAGACTCGTGAGGGAACGTGTCTCCAATCTCCTCCACACGAATCTCTTCCCTCTTGGGATCCTCTAACCGCGATAAATGATCGGCCGCCACATTCTCGGCCCCTCTCTTGTCCCTAATCTCAATATCGAACTCGCTAAGCAAAAGAATCCACCGAATGAGTCGGGGTTTAGCGTCTTTCTTTTGAAAGAGAAAATGCAACGCGGAATGATCGGTGAAAACTATAGTCTTGGATAAAACGAGGTACGAGCGGAATTTATCAAATGCGAAAACTACGGCTAAAAGCTCTTTCTCCGTGGTAGTGTAGTTTTCTTGAGCATCATTGAGCGTTTTGCTCGCGTAGTAGATGGGGTGGAAGTGCTTATCCTTTCTTTGTCCTAATACCGCTCCAACGGCATAGTCACTCGCATCACACATGAGCTCAAAGGGCAAGCTCCAGTCGGGCGAGATAAGAATAGGTGCACTAACCAACTATTCCTTCAAGAAGTTGAAGGCCTTAAGACACTCCTCGTCAAAGACGAATGGAATGTCTTTCTCTAGCAAACGGGTCATGGGGCGAGTAATTTTTGAGAAATCCCTAATAAAGCGTCTATAGAAACCCGCATGCCCTAGAAAACTCCTAATCGACTTAACACTCGTGGGTGGAGGTAACCTACTTATGGTATCTATTTTTGCACGATCTACCTCTATACCCTCTCTCGATATCTTATGCCCTAGCACTATACCTTCCGTCACCATGAAGTGACACTTCTCCTAGTTTAGCATAAGCTTCGTCTCCACACACCGCTTCAACATCCTCTCCAAATTCTTCAAACACACCTCGAAAGAATCACCATAAACTGAAAAATCATCCATGAAAACCTCCATGGAAGTCTCTATCATATCCTGAAATATGGCGACCATACAACGCTGAAAGGTAGCCGGAGCGTTACATAACCCGAATGGCATGCATCGGTACGCATAGGTGCCGTAGGGGCATGTGAAGGTGGTCTTATCCTGGTCCTCCGGTGCTATGGGAATCTGGAAGTAACCGGCAAAGCCGTCTAGAAAACAATAGAATTGTTGACCGGCTAAACGCTCCAACATTTGATCTATGAAAGGCAATGGGAAGTGGTCTTTACGGGTGTCATCATTCAACTTTCGGTAGTCGATGCACACGCGCCAACCCGTGACCGTACGTGAAGGGATAAGCTCGTTCTTTTCGTTCATGACAACGGTCACCCCCCCCCCCCTTCTTGGGGACAACCTGAGTGGGACTAACCCAAGGTGAGTCAGAAATGGGATATATCATCCCCGGATCTAAGAGTTTAAGAACCTCCTTTTTCACTACATCTTGCATGTTGGGGTTAAGCCTCCTTTGGGGTTGCACCACCGGTTTATAATCATCCTCCACGAGTATCCGGTGGGTGCAATAGGAAGGACTTATGCCCTTAATGTCGGACAATCTCCATGCAATGGCCTCTTTATTGGCCCTCAACACATCTAACAACCTCACTTTCTCACTCTCCTCTAACTCGGATGAAATAATAACGGGTAGCTCGGAACCCTCCCCTAAGAAAGCATACTCTAGATGAGATGGAAGTACCTTAAGCTCTAAGGGTGGGGGTTGGGTGGTGTCATCACTAACCGCTAACACATCGGGGATTAAAGGAATCCCCTCCTCTTCAACTTCACCTACACTCTCCAACTCCTCTTCTACCTTCTCTCCTACCACTAGGTCCGCTCCACTAATGTACTCTAAGCAATGGTCGACACACGAGATAAACGAGTTCAAAAAGTAGACGGAATGACAAGGACCACTATAGTCATCCGAACCATTCGGGTGGTTCATGGAACGCTCTATCTCAAATGTAACTCTCTCCTCACCGACCCTAAGAGTGATCTTACCATCATGGACGTCTATAAGGGCTTTCGCGGTACGTAAGAAAGGACGACCTAAGATAATGGGAACTCTCTCATCCGCTTCCATATCAAGAATTACGAAATCGGCGGGAAACACGAATTTGTCTACCTTAACTAGCAAGTTCTCAACTATACCCCTAGGGTATTTAACGGACCGATCGGCTAAAGACAATGTCATTCGGGTAGGTGCAAGCTCTCCTAGGTCTAGTTTCTCATAAAGAGAAAAGGGCATCAAGTTGATGCTAGCTCCTAAGTCGGCTAAAGCTCTAGTGTTGGTATTACTACCGAATAGACAAGGAATGGTAAAAATACCCGGATCGGTAAGCTTTTCGGGAAGCTTATTTAACACAACGGCGGAACATCCCCCATTCAACGGCACGTTAGACAACTCTCCTAATTTCTCTTTGTTCCTAAGGAGATCTTTCAAGAATTTAGCGTATTTAGGCATTGCTTGGAGTGCCTCTATAAATGGAAGATTAATCTTCAATTGCTTGAAGATGTCCAAAAACTGCCCGTATTCCCTTGAGTATTTTTGGTTTTTAAGGCGTGAGGGAAACAGAACATACGCATGGTTCACTAAGGGTGAAGGTCTAACGTCTATTGGGGTTCTCTCAATTTTCTTCTCACTTTGAGACTCACCGGGCTGTGCGGTACTTGCTGGGCTTAGCCTCTTTTGCACTTTGCCGGAAACCTCCATTTCGATCTCCTCATCTATCACATCTCCCTCTTCATCAACTACTCTCTCCTCGACTCTAGGGTTTCCTACGGTCTTGCCACTACGAGTGGTAATGGCTTTAGCATGGGCATTAGGGTTCGGTAGGGTGTTACCCGCAAACTGACCGGGTAGTCTCTCTTCTAGCTTCCTAGACATATCCCCTACGACCCTTTGGAGGTCTTGGAAGGAGTCTTGATGGTTCTTAAGCATTAGGTCATGTTCACTAAGGGTCTTTTGAGTGGTTTGGTCCCTAACAACTAGTTGACTCATCATGGACTCCATTCTCTCTATGCTACCCCCTAAATCAAAACTTGGACCTTGACCTGTTTGACCTTGGTTATTTGACCCCCACATCCTTGACCTGCCCATTGAACCCTTTGTTGAACTGCCCACTTGAACCCCCACCAAAAAGTGAACTTTGGCCCCTATTTGGGTTTTGAGCCATTTGAAAGCCAGGGGGTCCATTTGGGCGAAAAGTGTTATTATTAAAGTTATTATTATTATTACGCCAACCCGACCCAAAATTATTATTATTCCCAAAACCGCTAGGTTGACCTCTACCAAATCCTCCTCCTACAAAATCGACATGCTCCTCACCAACAAGTAATGGACACGAACTCGTGTCGTGACCCCCTCGACAAAACTCACATTTGTCTACCTTAGCCTTAATTTCTTTGAGTTCCCTAGTCACGTTTTCCAAAACAGCGGCTAAACTAGGATCCATGGTGACATGGTTCACCCCTCGGGCGGGTGCACTAGTAGTGGTATTAGAATTACCACTTTGATATCGCTGATCGGATCGTGATTGGGATTGAGACTGAGAAAATGCCTCAAAACGTTCTAAACACTCGACAACTATAAGAATACCCATCATATGCCTCCCCGCATTTGTATCGAACCTATCACGAGTCTCTTGGGTGAGACCGTTATAGAATTTCTCACACAAAGCCCAATCGGAAAGACCATGCTGGGAGCAACGAGCACAAAGGTTTTGGAAACGCTCCCAAGCAAGGTAATAAGGCTCGTCGGGCTCCATGCGGAAAGAGTGGATTTGGTCCCTAAGATGTGAGGCTTTTGCGGGCGGGAAATATTTGTTAAAAAAGGCTTGACGAAGCCCCGCCAAGGTGCCGGTTGGTTGAGAGTCCAACCAAGTAGCCGCACGGCCGGCTAATGAGAATGGGAAAAGCTGTAGGTAGGTGGCATCGTTGGGTGCACCGTGAAGGTTAAAGGTAGCTAGGATTCGGGAGAAACGGTTAATGTGGGCCGGGGCGTCCTCATCGTCTCGGCCATGGAATTGGATGGTATTGGTGATAGCCTGCATGGCATAAGATGGAATCTGCCATGAATTGTCACTAACTATGGGTGGGACGGTGATGGGTGAAGCAAGGCCGGTGAAATCCTGAGTGGCTTGCTGATGGACGGTTTGCCATTGGTTCTAAGTTAGCCGGATTGCTAGAGGTACTAGAAGTCGGGCTATCGGGTGGGGAAACCTTAGGTGAAGTTTTAGGTGAATGGTTTGGCGAAGGTGGTGGTGTAGGAGGTGGGGTGGGTAACGGGGTGGAATCGAAATTGGGGAAACGAGATGAAGATGTAGAAGTAACCTGTGGGCCTTGGCCCAATTGAGATGATGACTGCTTGACTGGTGGTGGTGGTCCGTGCGAGCGCAGATGTGGCATCCACTACAAGCAAAAACCTGAACACAAGACAAGTAAACAATAGTTACTACGACTCAAGATGAAAATAAAAGACACAAAACAAAGTAAACACGTAGCACGTATTTGTCAAGTAAATCTATCAAAGCTAATGAACGCAATTACCAAGAATCCCCGGCAACGGCGCCAAAAACTTGATGTGTGCTAAACAGACTATAAAAATTAACTAAATTAGACTCTCTAAATTAGACACTAAAAAGCTTTAATTCTAGACTCGACCTAAAACCACACAATCGGCAAGTGTACCGATCAATGTAGTATAACCTAGGAAGTCCGGATATTGAACCACGAGACTCTATGAACCACGTAAACTAGGCTCTGACAGACGCTGACAGACACGACTAAAACTTGTTTATTTGTTTGGGGGGGGGGGGTTACTGAAAAACTAGGAAATCTATATTAAACTAGTTAATTTAAACTAAAACTAGACTAAAGACGAATAAAGACTGAAGACTTTTCTTATATGAGAACAAGACCACCTAGACAAGAATCCTGGATTTCTTTTAAGAGATTACCGATTAAGTTAAATGCACGAGTTATGGAACCGGGATCTTAAAGTACTAAACCTATTAAGAACCATCGAGGCCCCTCGACCCTTCTCAAGGAGAAACCTGTGGAGCTACCTAGGCCGTTAATCCTACCGGTTATTAGACGCTTTTCCAATTGTCTAATTATTGTGTAAGTACCCTAATGTTGACCTATTCTTTTCCAATCCTAGATCTAGGGTAGTTTGAAGTAATTAATCTGACTTGATAGACTAATAAGACCGACAGGTAAACCAAGACATGACCTTTTCCAAGGACTATCTAAAGCAATTCGCCGGGTAAGAACTACCAATAGCCCCTCACTTTCCAGGTATTAGGACTAGTAGAACACTAAGACTTAGTAAATTATTACCAGTTACTTCTAGAGGTTATCGGCCGATTCTCCCTAAAGAGTGAAGGTTTTCTAACGTGATATAGACACTCACCGAAACCCTAAACCCTAATATGACTCTATGTTGTGATATAGACCGTCACTAAGAATCATATCAAGCAAATAAAAACAATAGACCAACTCAAAGCACGCATACACATCAAATCATTAAATCAAACCGCTTACTAAACACAATCACCCATAACAATTATGCAAATAACAAAACCGGTAAAAACTTTATATTAATCCATTCATCAAGTCTAGGTGGTTTATGAAATTAGCTAAGCATCTCAGTAAATGAAAACAAAACAAAGATGTCTAAAACTGAATTCATTGTAACAAAGTTTCAAGACAAATAATCGACAAAACAAGGGATTAGAAAACCCGATAGATTCTTTGATTCTCCGCCCTTGACTCGTACCAATGATTCCAACGCCGTGAAATCTCCGATTGCTAGCCAAGAATGCTCCAAAGTCGCCCAAAGAACTCTCCAATTCGTAATTAGGGTTTCAATTAAGTTTTCTGGGGAATTAATTAATCAAACCCTAGCTGGAAACATGTTTATCGAAATCAGACCCCTCGCGTGACGCCAAGGGGGGCTCGCGTCGCGCGGCGCCTCCATGTTATGATTTTCTCATTTTTTTTATTTAATTTCGATTTCCAGCTTCTCCGACGCGCGTACGAATCCCGGTTTTCTTCTAAACTGCTCGTTTTTACTCGTTTTTCATCACTTTAAGCTACGGGACCTGAAATCAAAGCTTAACGTCAGTAGTATCGAAATTCTAACCTAAAACAGACTCAAAACAACTGAAAACTGACCAAAATATACACTATAAACATATGTACTTTGCAGTACATCATGTAACACAACTGGGAGTTCTATTACTTAAGATGGTGTCCAGCTCTAGACTATATTTAGTCAGTTGCTTTCGCATCCTTACTCGGTGTAATCAAGGCCTATTCGAAAGCTGCCTATGCGGTGGGTTTGAATCCCACAGGAGTGAAATAGCTTGGTTTCTCACATAGACTTTAGTGAGTAGTGAGCTGCTTGAGATAGGGCGATGCCGTTTGCTTGCTAATGAGTTCGGTAGCAGCCTACTTTCTATAAGGAAGTGAAAACAGGCTTGTGAAAGGAAGCTACCTACCTTCGAACCGAGATTTCTTCTCTATACAATAAAAACTAGTACATGAAAATTGATAGGGAAAGTACACGGGGCACACACTTACTTATCTATTGTTCGGAATAAAGGAGAAAAGGAGGTGCATACGATCTCATGCAATCATACGATCTTCCCTTTTTTAAGGTGCATACGCTCTTGTTCAATCAGACGAGAATCCTATAAAGAAGCCAATTTGACGCATATTTCACTTGCTCTAATGAGCCGGCTAAAACTCTGTTTCCGTTACAGGTTCTATTATTTTCTAACTCCTTGGTGTCTCGTACCTTGACTTTCGCTACCTATACCTAGGCTTTTCTGCCTTTGTCTTTACGACCTTGGCTCTTTCCGTTCTCTGAGGTTCTTTCTATCTCGTAAGAGGTAAGGCTTTCCCGTCTTTACTCCCTGGGAAGCTAGACTTTCTTCTCTACTCATTTTGGAGAGCTAATCTGACTTCTATCTCTTCTCAGTTCTCTAGGGAAGGTAGGGATTACTTGAGCTTACCCATCACTTCATCATTCTATTTCCAGGGGATTCCTAAAGAGTAGAAGGAGTGCTTACTGATAGGCTAACTTCACTTCTTTCACATTTAAAGTAGCTGCGGGCACCCGACTTTCTGCTTTCTCACAAGATCTAAGTCACTAGTAGTATAGCCGGTCTTCTAAGCAAAGGTTACCTAAATAGCTTCTTCTAACCACTCCCTAGTTCTCTTTCATCGATTGATATGGGAATAGCAAGCAACCCCTCCACTTCTATTTATTATAGGGAATCAGACTCTATAGCGTCACTTCTTTTTCTTTTCACTTCTTTTCTATTATGCCTTTTCTCAACTTTAGTGTGAAACCTGCCTAAGGAAAGAAACTTGAGGTAAGAACATAGATAAGAAAAGGATGCGAAAGCTACTGACTATAGAGAGTAAGGATGCTTTAGCTACTTCCTATATATAGGAAGGATGTGAAAGCGACTAACTTATATTAGAGTTTGCTTCCTTTAGCTGACTTATCAGAGATCGAGAGAATTGCCATAAAGTGAAGACATAAACCACGCAAAGGTGTACTAGTATCAAAAGTGAGTAGACAAGAAGGCTGTCATTGGGGGGACCCTGCTTTAAGACTCTATTACCTATAAGATATCAGTAAGACGTGATATGAGGAAGTTAATGGAAAAGTAAAGCATAGTCCTTAGGTACAAGATCAGAGGAGTCAAAGAGGAGATGCCCTACCGGGGAGGTGGCGGGCTATCATTGGAATATAGAAAGCAAGCAAATGGGGGAATTCTCCACCTTGGCTGGTACCAGACCTTTTTTTGCCGCACCTTTGCCTCACGGGTCGATCTCCCATATGGTAGGCGTTGACCCCTTTGGCACTTTCGACGAAAGAAGTTCTCCACCCCTTTTCTGGTGCTTCGTGCCTGCTATGATTGCTTGTCTCTTCGATTGTCGGACCTATCTCCGATCATGTATTTGATAGAGTTGGAACCACTGCTTAATAAAGATCTGCTTGATATCCCGCCATAACTTCATAAGAAGATGATCGCCCATCTGGTATGATAGCCTCACTCCCCCTCCCCTCGATCTATTTACCGACTGAAGGCAATGGCCCTTACCCTTACGATATGCGAATGGTTCTACAACTGCAAGCACATGAACTCGCTCTCATAGACAGACTACGGGCTAGAGGGACGAAGACTCCAAAGCACAGACCGAAGCAGACATAAGATAAAAAGAAGTACTTGATGCGGGAGAGAAGGTGGAAAGACTAGAGGAAAGGGGAATGGCCCCTCCTGATACGATTCTAGGCTAATGCTGATAGACCCAGAAAGCATTCAATCGCTACAAAAGCATATCATCCAAGCTAATCATAAGGAAAAAGCCTCGCGGATGGTTCTCCACAAGACCAGGTCCTCGCCCCGATACCCGACGCTACGGGAATGATGCTAAACCCTCTTACCGGACCACTGGAGGGACATCTCAATCTCCAAAGTTTGAGAAAACCTGGTATTTTTGGCATAACTCCCAATCCGCTTTTTCTCATCTTGAACCTCCACTCTAGACTAAGGAGAAAGAGAGGCATCAGATTGCTTCTTCCTTCTTGAGGGGCAGTTTAATAGGGAAGCCCCGCTTATAGGGAAATGCTCTTGGTCTGCTTTCGATGTGGTCAATTCCGTCCTAGCTGTCCAGTCTGCTTGTCTGAAAAGGATTCAATTCCTAAAAAGTGGTCCAATCATGGAAGGTACTTCGAATCGAATAAAGGTGTGAGCGAGCGAGCTTATGTGCCGCCATTGACATATGGTCTGGCCATTTCCTTAACAGAATTTCAATCGTAGGTCCCCTCGTCCGGCTATCCCCTGTGTCTAAGTCGAGTATTCGATTCCCTCTAGGCTATTCCTACGTAAAAAATGACCTCTCGTGGTCCGCCGGCTGTGCTTTTCGTTCTGTTTTATCTTCGAGCGAGGGCCTCTGCTTTCATGGAGAATGCCCAACTGCTTTTCCGTGGTCAGGAATTTTTTCTTTCTTTTTTTTTTTCTTTTTTTACTTGGTTCCAGCCTCGGTGGTCCTACAAGGGTTTACTTTACCATACCATTTAGCATCCTTTTTCTTCGAACCTTTTTCCTATCTCTGAAGTGTATCAGCTGCTCCCTGCCGGTATTGGTCTAAGGGCGTTTTGTCCCCTATCTCTCAATAGCACGGAACAAGATATATGTTGTGGCGGTTTCGCCGCCTATTCTAAGGTAAATGGAGTCAGAGGAGAGGTAGGTAGTATGCCTTTCCCCATTCTGCTAGGGTGGCTTTTCTTAACTGGGCTAGTGTCCCCTTCTGTTTAAGGTGCATTTTCTTTTCGACTGGTCCTATAAGTAGTTGTGTGAGGGGGTGCGCGCCTCTTTTTCTTTTTCCGGCTTGAGTTCTTAATGCCTGAAGGGTTATATACGCTGCGTATATAAACCATTAGATTTTTTTGGTTTATACTGATAAGGCTCTGAAATCCATGGTTTATACACGCTGAGTATAGCTTTACGCAGCGTATAGAGGTAACCCTATACGCTGCGTATAGGTCTATACGCTGCGTAGGTAAAGATATGGTTTAGTGTGCAAATAGCCATGTTGGTGTGCAAATAGGTAGACCCTTTGTTTAAATATATTTTAAATATATTATAAAATTACAAAAGTACCCTCAAGTGTCTTGCACATGTCATACTTAACTAAAAATTTTAACCATGATAGAGACAAAGGACGTAGGGTGTAATGGTTTTTATAAAAAAATGATTGTAACTGTAATTATTGAAGTTAAAGGTTATTTATTGTAATTTCATACAAACATAAAGGACAAAAATTGTAATTTACCCTAAAAAATAACAAGTGCTTTATCTTCAAAAATAAAATAAATAAATAAAATCCCGCACACACATTTTCATCCACTCCTTGATAACCGGCAGACCCTCAAAACTGTCTCCCCTCCCGCGTTCTTCCGGCCGACTCTCCGGCGACATTATGAAGAAGATGAACAGTTCCCCACGGCAGCTTCCGGAAATTATGCAAAGTAAATGCGGATTTCGGAATGAAGTTTCATGATTCAAGTTGGATTCGATGGGTTGGGTGGGTGGATGCCGAATGCATAGGGTGAAAGTGAGAAGGGGAGACCGTGGGGTTTTATGTATGTATTTGCAGGTGATTTTGAAACCCATTGGTTTAAGGTTTACCTCCAATTTATCTTTTCTTCTTTATTCTTTATAGTTTATATATCTATACACACACCCATCTCAATTCACGTTACCCATACGAATTTTTTTTTTCCTTCTTGACAATTTGGGAGTTTGGCCTACTGTTTTGTGAAAATGGAAAAGAAAATTATTGAAAAAGCAGTAATGGGTGGGTGTGAATCTGTACTTGGTACACTTGGTGTATGGTAATTCACATTTTTTTGAAGCGGACAAATAAGAAGATGACTTCATTGTAAAAAAAGACTCATTTACACATTGATGATGATAAAGAAGAAATGTCACTTTTTTCCTTCCACTTCAGATGATATTGGAGCAGGAAAAAAACAGGATTATAGTATAAAAGTAATTTATAACCAACTTTTCTGTTGATATTGGAACAGGAAAATACATAAAGTTATTTATAACCAACATTTCTGTTGATATTGGAACAGGAAAATGCATAAAGTTATTTATAAGTTTATAACCAACATTTCTGTTGGTATTGGAATAGGAAAATACATTGAGGAAATTGCATAAACATGTGACCACTTATCTTGGCCCCGAGAGAAGAGATGACGGCAATAATGTGAAATCTTTCTTGTCTCCAACTGCTGGTTCCTGGATTCTGGGATCTGTGAAGTTGTAATCCAAGTTCGGTTCAACATTCATTCCTCCTTCTAACACCTTAACCACCGTTGACATTGAAGGCCTTTTCTTATAGTTTGTTTGTAAACACCATCCAGCCAGTTTCATCATCTCCATGACTTCAGTTTTGTGTACCTGCATATCTTCACTGTGTTCGTCAACCATATCCAACAATGTTCCTTGCTCCCAGCATTTCTGAAAGACAAAGAGCAAGTGCCAGCTTTCTTCCGGCTGAGATCTGTCGAAAACTTTTCTTCCACATAAGATCTCCAAAAGAACGATCCCAAAGCTGTAAACGTCCACCTTTTCTGTGATAATTGAGCTCCACCATTCTGGAGCGATATATCCAGGTGTTCCTTTTATGGTAGTCATCACTTCGGCTTGAGTTTTGTCAATGAGCTTAGATAACCCAAAATCAGATACTTTGGCATTCAAATCGTTGTCTAGAAGTATGTTCTGAGGCTTAATATCAAGATGCACAATCTTTTGCCTACAATCTTCATGGAGATATGCTAACCCTTTGGCTATATCAAGAATAACTTTCTTTCTGCATTCCCATTCGAGTATTTGCTTCCGAACTCCATGATAGATCCACCGATCTAATGAGCCGTTACTCATGAAGTCATACACGAGAAATCTTTGTGATTTCCAAGCACAGAATCCTCTAAGTCTAACCAGATTCACATGGTGAATGCTTCCAATGGATTGAACCTCCGCAAGGAATGATTTCTTAATGTGTGAAAGACCTTCAAGGCATTTTACTGCAATCTTCGAGCCATCTTTGAGACTCCCTTCAAAAACCGATCCAAATCCTCCTTCACCAAGCTTTTTACTAAAATTCTCTGTGGCAGTTTTCAGATCTTCATAAGAAAAGCGGGTCGGCATTCCTGGCACTTGATCTAAATGCTCTTCCTCCATTTCTGCATCTCTCTTTTGCTTGTGGACCACATACGTAATAAACCCTATGGCCACTAGAAGCAGAAGCACAAAACTTCCAACCGTAGTGCCTACAACTATTGCGACTTGATGAGAGAAATGATGTGATGTAACATTCTGGACTTTTATGAAAGCTGAAACATTAAAATAACTCTTATCTGGATCAACAAGTTTCATTGTAAATATCTCTGAAGGTAAAAAACATTCTCCACTTGAAGCATTTAAATGGTACTGGAAAAAAGCTGCTTTGCATGAGCAATTGTGTAGACACGCTTGTTTGCAAGTCTCCATATTCACCCCCTCCATGTCGGCAGTATGGGTAAAGTACTTGACGTTCTCGAGCGTGATAAAATGTTGATCTTGTGTAGAATTACATGTGAGAGGAATAATTTCAGAGCAACCCTGGTTGAGTTGGCTAGCGTTTGTTTGTCTAAAATATTCCAATCTGGGACAAGTACATTGTGGTTGTAGCGTGGTCGAGCAAATGGAATTTCTTCCACAAGTCAATGGATAACTACACTCTTCAACATCTGGAGTTAGATCCTTTACCACTATCCACTCAAAACTGTTCAGTCCAAACACTAGCAAACTCCCATTTGGCATCAATTTCATATACTGACCTTTTGATACAGGTATATCGATCACACCATCAGGATATCTTGTCTTGGAAGAATGTATGAAAATTGATAAACTTCCATTCAAGAAGCTAATGTATTTTCTTCCTTTATTTGTATCCTTGCCATATAGATGGTCATAAATACTGTAATAGGCTTGTGGTGGGTTTGATTCAACATAACCAAATACACCTTTATCCGTGACTCGAAGAGAGAACATACCTTCCGATGAATTGTATAAAGAAACACTAGATTTCAGTTGTTGGCCAGTAAACAACTTTTGGCCAGGTACCAAAGAGTCTGTTGGGAGGTCAAAAGATTGCCAAACAACCGTGTTCTGGTGATCAAACAACACCAAATTTCCAGTATCAGTCAGGTTCATGCCCACAACAGATTTTCCTGCAGTGTTGGTGGTCCAAACTATACTTCCATCTCCATCCCTTAATACTAATTCTCCAGCTGTGGTGAAATTCAGCATTGCATCAATCCCGACCTGATAGTCTCTGTTTGCTGACCATACAACTCCATTTTCCAGAGTGTTTAACGAAAAAATATATATGGAGAAGATGTAGCGGAAAGATTTGTTGTAGGTACAATTTCCTTCACAGAGAAAGCCACAAGCGAATAGACCTCCATATGTTTCTCTAACGAGCATGGGTTGGGCATAGGAGTAATTGGCATCCCATGTAGTCGAAAGTTCTGCTGTATGAGAATGTGATTTAAGAACTGGGGTAAGATCTTTTATCACTTTCCACTCATCTAACTGCCATTCAAACACATTCAAATTCCCTTCTGACGTCAGTTGCATATACTGAGTTGATGATGCTTGAGGTATGCCAATCACACCAACAGGATCACTTGGCTCAGAAGACTCAATGAAGAATGACAAACTCCCATTCAAGAACCTCATGTATCTTCTTCCCTTATTTGTATATTTTCCATAAACCAACCAACCGTAATAGGTTTGAGGTGGGTTTGATAGAGAATAAATTACAAACACACCTTTATCTATGAGTTGAAGATAATAATAACCTTGAGCAGTCAGTGTTTGACCTTGAAACAACTCTTGGCCAGGTAACAAAATGTCTACTGGGTAATCAAAAGATTGCCAAACTACCGAATTGTTGTCATCGAGCAACACCAGATTTCCGGTATCAGTTAGGTTGAATCCAGCAACTGCTTTTCCGGTTGTGTTGGTGGCCCAAAGTATGCTTCCATCTACATCCTTTAGCACAACGTCTCCAGATGAAGTGAAATGTAATACTGCATTCTTCCGGGCCGGATATTCGCTGTTGGGCCACCAAACTTGTTGGGCTTGCCGAGGGAGTTTAGTGATCGGAGAAATGAATATGGCATAGAAGTAAGCGGTACAATTGTCTTTGTCGTGACAGAAGAAGCCACTGGTGAATACAGCTACATTGGTTTCTCTACGGAGCAAGGGTTTATTGGTGGTCCATCCGATGGAAGGATCGGTGTACTCGGTACTATTTGCTTTTTTTGAGTAGCAAGATAACATGAAAATTACAAAAAAAACATAGAAGAACCAAGAAATCCTCATGACTGATGAACACCTGTATGAAGATTGCATAATTCAAAATACCCAATGAATCTGTTACAAGTCTTCAGCAAGTCAAGTCAATGCTTTAGTTGACTTGTTTGAGCCAATTAAGCTTACCGTGTTGTACCAGTTGGAAGCAGAACTCTTTCTGATCACAAAAAGTCTTTTAGAATATTGCAACTAGTTATCGCTCTATAATGTAAGGCAGTGTTTGACTATCGTATCCATATATACCCCATGAGGGTGAATAGTGGTTGGCAATTGGCCTACTTTTTTTTCCCTCTACGGTTCAACATGTGTATAAATAGAATTTATTTATGTATTCTATTTCCTATGGATAGAGGCAAGGTCTGCCTACATCCCACCCTCCCCAGACCCTATAAGTAGCTTTGCTATTTGTGGGATTTACTGGGTATGGTTGTTGTTGTTGTATTCTACAGAGCCTTAGATGTCGGCTATCTGCTCTGGTTCGAAACGTTGGAAGGTGTTTTTGAATGTTTTTTTTCTTTTTTTATTTGGGCTGAGATTTTCTACATGCGTTTTCTCCACGTTTATCTCCTCCTATTACGTCGCTTCTTTCTGATATAATGCACTGATTTTACGGTGTACTTTTTGCCTTCCCTTGGCCCTTCGTACCTCAATTTGGCCATATGTTGATTTTTTATTTTGATGGTTTTATGTTTGTTCGAGTTACATCATGTGTGATTTGAATAAGACAGTGAAATTGGAGAGTGGGTATTAAGGTTTTAGGGTTTTGTTGCTCATAATTGTGTTTGGAGAGTGCGTGATTGCAAGTGACGACTTTAGGTAAACATATTAAAAATCTTGAAACATTTTTTTCACATTTTGTGTCTACTGTTGCACGTCTTTTTACTAGAATTGCCTTCAAGCAATTACACTCTGTTTTCGAGTCTCATTTAACAAAGGAAGGGAAAGAAAATATATGAAAATAAATAAAAAAACCATGTTCCCGATATTCTTTAAAGATAGAAGGGGAGGAAAAAGGGAAAAAAATTTGTTAATATATATCCTTCCAAATCGAAGAGATTAGGAGAGAAAATCTTATTATTTACTAAATTACCCTCATATCTAATTAAAATGTTTTATGTTTAAAGGGTATAATGGTAAAATTGTTTATTTCTTTTCCTTTCCTCCTAACTCAGGAACACATAAAATACTTAATTTTTTCTCTTTTTCTTTACTTTTCATTAAACTCAGAAACACGAAAAAAATCACATATTTCCCATCCTTTTCTCTTTTAATTCATTTTCTTTCCCCTTCCCTGTTTAATGATTTTTAGGTTAAACAGAGAGAAAGGTGGGGGTGGGTGGGGTTGTTTTGTTTTTATAGAGTGGAGAAGATGAAGGGTGATTTTGTCATTTCACATCCACTTAACGGAGAAAATTAACGGACATCCACTCCAGGGACTATTCGAGTAACAAACTGTCAAACCACAGGGAACACCGACATAATTTCCAAAAATTTGGGACTATAGGTTTTTTTTTTTTTTTGAAAAGTAAACTTCATCAAACGGCCGGCCTGACTAAAAAACGCAGGACCTCACCAAACAACCAATTACATCAAATACAATGGCCAATTACACCAATCCCTCCACACAACGTTACCTATTTTAGATCTATTCTTTACCCATAGAAAACTTACTGCTTTCACATCTCGTAAAATGTCTTCAGTCGTCGGAGCACCGTGGGAGAATATCTTCGCGTTCCTGGCTTTCCATATACACCAAATGGACACCCTTATTAGGCCTTCAACAATAACCTTAGCTTTATTGTCAACTGGCAGATTGTTGTGAATGCCAATAAGATCAGAAAAAGAGAAGGCGAAAAACTGGGGGACTTTTAACCATTCACAAACCCGACACCAAACCTGATTAGCACAGACACATCCCGTGAAAAGATGATCGACCGATTCAATAGTTTCTTCGCAAAAGACGCAAGCCGTCGATTCCAGAACAATGTTCCTGCTAGATAACGCTTGTTTCGTCGGGATACGGTTCATGGCAGCCCTCCAAATTAGGAAATTGCATTTGGCCGGAAGCCACCTGCAACCATTAACCGTAACAACCTCCTCCGATAAAACCAATTTCGAGGCAACCTCCTTAAACGAAGCTGAAGAGTATTGCCCCGATTCCGACAAAGACCACCTCCATTTATCCACACAATCGGATCTGACCGTACCCCCAAGGAACGCCGCACATTCACTGAGCTCATTAAATTCCACAGTACCTTCCGGCGGCCTAGACCATTCCCAGTACCAGTTGCCAACGTCGACTTCACACGGAACCCAATCAGAGACCCAACAATTTTTATTCTTTTCAAGGGCGAATAAAGCTGGCCATTTGAACATAAGGGGTTTGTCCCCGATCCACCAATCAATCCAGAACCGAATACTATGCCCATTACCCAGAATCCCTTTGATGTGATTATTAAAACTCTTACCTTTTAAAACCACTTTGGAATCTAATCTGACAATATTCTTCCACACTCCCGTTAAAGCCGGCTTTGACGGGATATAAGACCATCTCCTACTGTTACCATGACAAGCCGAGACCACCTTTCTCCATAAACTATCCTCCTCCGTTCTATATCTCCATACCCATTTAAGTAATAGAGCTTCATTCACCGCCTTAAGTTTGCAAATTCCAAGCCCACCAAACTTTTTAGGACGCGTAACAATCTCCCATGCTACCCAATGCAGTTTTCTCACCTCATCCGACCCTCCCCATAAGAACCTCCTCATGAGAGCTTCCAGTTTTCCTATTACCATGGCCGGGGCTTTAAAAATGGATAGGTAATAGATTGGCAGACTCTCAAGAACCGCTTTTACCAATACCGTCCTACCTCCAATAGAAAGAGAATTAGCTTTCCACAAAGATAGACGGTCTTTAAAAATTTTGACAACCGGATCCCAATTCTTAACACGGTTCATATTGGCCCCCAAAGGAATTCCCAAATATTTAAAGGGAAACTCCCCTTTCTCACACCCAAGAACCGACGCCATGGTTCCCAACTCCGCTTCGTCTATACCACACCAAAAAGATTGGACTTGTGGATATTAATTTTGAGACCGGAACACGCGTAGAACACCCGGAGAATTCTAGCCACCGAAAGGATATTTTCCATCTCCCACTCCCCAACTATGAGGGCGTCATCCGCGTATAGGAGGTGAGATAATTCCGGGCCACCGTTTGGCAATTTGATCCCTTTGAGCCTCCCCGACTCACAAGCTTTAGAAACCATCCAAGACAAAGCTTCCATGGCAATGAGAAAAATAAAAGGCGAAAGCGGGTCACCTTGCCTAAGGCCTTTACGACAAGGAAACTCGAACGTTGGCGACCCGTTGACCAGAACTGAAGATCTAGCCGACTCCAAAATCCCTTTAACCCATTTGCACCAGACAGGAGGGAAACCCATTTGTTCCAACAAATCTACCAGGAAGCCCCAGTTTACGTTATCATAGGCCTTTTCGAAGTCTATTTTGAAAATGAAAGCCTTTTTCTTTTCTTTCTTCAGCCAAGACCACACCTCACTAAGGATGAGCGGGCTATCCAAAATGTATCTACTTCTCACGAAAGCTGATTGCGTCCCTGACACCCACACTACCAATCACCGACTTGATCCGGTTAGCTAGAATCTTAGAAACAACTTTACTAACGACTCCGATGAGATTAATCGGCCGGTACTCTTTCAAATATACCGGATTCGCAACTTTAGGGACAAGCGTAATAAAGGATGAGCTACACTTTCTATCAATCGACCCCGAGCTATAAAAATGGGACAAAAAGGCTCTGAAGTCTTCTTCGAAATGGATCAAAAAATGCTTTAAAAATCTGAAATTAAACCCGTCCGGGCCAGGAGCTTTGTCCGAATCACATTCAAACACAGCTTCCTTTATCTCCTTTGCTGAGAACGGAGAAATCAAGCTGGCGGCTTCCGAATCAGAGAGTCTTTTAATCCCTACACAACTTAGCTTAGGCCTGACACTAACTTTCTCCGAAAAGTGGTCCTTAAAAAACTTCAAGATTTCTTTCTTGATCTTCTTTGGGTTATCCACCCACACTCCCCCGATATTTAACCCAGGAATACCATTTTTGCGTCTCCTATTGTTCACAAGACGGTGAAAAAAAGCAGAATTTTCGTCTCCGTCAATCGCCCACGGCACCTAGACTTTTGCTTCAAATCCAACGCACGTGATCGATCCCTTTCCGATATGTTCTTTATGCATTCCAACTTAATCCAGTTTTCTTCTTCAGAGAGATCTCTTTCTTCACTAATTTTCTCCATTTGATCAAGCTCCTCTTTATCCCTTTTCTCATCTTCTCTATTTTTTTTATCCCACTCCTTCTTCCAAATTTTGATCTTGGACCTTACATGTTTTAGTTTATAGAAGAGATTCTCATCCGGACTATCACTTCTCCTAACAAAAGATTCCACCGCGTTAACCACCGCATTTGCGTACCCTTCCTTTTCCAACCATGAGTTATACATCCTAAACGGCTTTGCCCCGAAGTTCTTACTACTTGTCTCAAGCAGCACCGGGCAGTGGTCAGAATAGAGTCTGGGGAGCGCCCTAACACAAGCATCCGGCCAACTTAGAAAAAACTCGTTACTGACAAAGACCCTGTCGATTTTGCTAAGTTTGTTCGAGTTCGGGGCCTGAAAAGTGAACTTCCTTCCTTTCATACTGTACTCAACTAGCCCACACTCGTCAATAAAATCGTTAAACGCACTAGCACAGGAACTATTAAAGGCTGAATTCAGCCTATCTTCGGGTATCCTAACAGCGTTAAAATCGCCCAACAATAACCAAAAACCCAACCCCGAATTAATCATACCCTTAATATTCTCCCATAACAGTTTCTTCTCAGGAACTCTATGAGGGGCGTAGACGTTTATAATGTTTAAAACCTGATTACTCCCAACCAGCAGCCCTTTGATCAGTAGGAAGTGCCTCTGTTTACACACCTCCTGCTTACAGAACACATTTTTATCCCACATACAAACCATGCCCCCGGACCTGCCCGATGCTCCCACCGATTCCGCCTCAAAATTACTATCTCCCCAACATTTAGACAACCAAAAAGAACTAACCTCTTCGATTTGGGACTCCTGAAGAGCAATAAAATCGACCTTGTGATCCCTTCTCAGCCTATTGACCCAGCCAGTCTTTAACTCCGACCCCAATCCTCTGACGTTAAGCGATAAAAAATTCATGATTTCACCGATTGAATACCTTCGTCTGAAATTATCTCTCTATTCAACACCTGGTGGTTAGATAAATCCACCCCTATTTCTTTACCTACCTCCATAGTTTCGTCCAATTCTTTATCAACTGCAGAGACCGCCACATCCCCTTTTTCAACTGGCTTCGGCATCTGGGTAGACAGATGTTCAGGCACCCTTACCTCCTCAGACTGGGTGCTGACCAATAGAGGCTCCGAATGGGGCTCGTCTGCCCTAATGTTTAAATCTAGGGAGAAAAGAGAGTCTCCATTAAAACCTTTCCTTACGTTGACTTCTTTTGTCCTATCTAAAAGCTCGTTTATAACAATTGGGCTGACTTGTCTTCTTCTCTTTTTATTTTTGGGCTCCCCAGACTTGCTACCACTCCTCCTTTGGGCTTTGAAAGACATCTTGGTTTTAGATAAACGAACTTTACCCTTCTTTTTAGGCCCACCCGAAAATTTTCCTTTGTTTCTTTCTCTTACCTCATTAACCTCCAACTGACTACCTCCACTTTCCAAAGGCATGGGGCCCCCCTCTACCTCTCTTGGAATCTCAACAGCCTCAAAACTCTTCCCAAGATTCCCCATGCATGCAGCCGACTTCCCATCTCTAGATTGTCGGCTACCAACAAGACTGTTCGATTCCGGAGACAACCTTTCATCTTCCTGAACTAACCCGGGGGGTTCCGACGGCCGGCAAACATCCTCCGGCGGATCCACCATCCCAACATCACCCTTAACCGATCCTGCTCCATCCTTCTCTGCTGAACCTTCGTCAAAAGCAACACAATCGGGGACCCACTCACTCAATTCTTCAGACACCCACACTTTAAATTTTCTGTTCTTCCATTTGAGCGTCACAAAGTTATTTATAGGGTGACCGTCACCGATGAGGACACCAACTAGATCATATGTCAGGTCCCTGCAACTAAAGGACAAAGATGAAGCGTGAACCACCTTGCCGAATAATCTCCCCACCGAGTCGAACACTTCAGGGTCTAACAGATGTAACGGGACACCAGAAATTTTGAGCCAAGCTATTCTTTCATATGGCAGAGCTTGGCCATTCCATACTTCCACCCAAGAAAACCAAGACTTGACCTCCGTGAAGGAATCTTTGAACTGCAACATCTCCTCCGAGCAACTGAAGACCAACAGCATGTAACCTACGTACTTGAGATCAACCGAGGGGCTATCCGAACTAGCAAGAAGTCTATCCAACTTAACAAGAGTAGGTAGATCAACCGTACGGACAATTAAACTGGAGTTTAACCACTGTTCAAAAGGTTTGACGAACTCCGATACTACCACCACTTTGTCATCGTCCTTATTACCATTCAAGTTTCCCACAAGCGAATCCCTATACGTCGTCCCCAGCGGGTTTGAGTTGTACGTAACAGAAGAACGATGTTGATTAACACCGGCCGAAACACCTCTACCCCCCATTGACTGTCCATTACCCTTAACCGACTGCCGCGGAATAGAGTTATTTTCCACCGCAAATCTGGCCACATTCACCTAGAGATTATGGGAACCCATCTTCACTCCTTTCGCCTTATCCAACAAAACCTTCCTGTCTCTGACCCCGGCAAACGAAACGAAACCGAACCTATTCCCTGCTTTATCTCTCTTCCTGGCAATGTACACGCCCACCACCTCCCCGAAATTGCTAAAACACTCCCCAACATCTCTGGAACTACATCCATCCGGCAGATTGGAAACAAAAAGCCTCAACACGTCCTGAGAAACCGCTGCCATGGCCAAACCAGAAGGGGATCAAGACGAACAAAGGAAACTCACTACGGGTCTCCACAAGGCGAATGGAGTCGGTAACAAACGGAATAGCGATAGGGGAACACTCCAGGTCCAAGCCGAGTATACCTCACACTCTATTCCGAATAGAAACTTCCTCGTCTAGCACTTCCGGCAGACCCCACTCACCTAACGACAAACCTAACACAGACGGGAGAATGAATGAGCTAACAAAGAGACACGCCGCAGAACTCCGCAAGGCGAATGGAGTCAGTAACACTCCGAATAGCGATAGAGGTACACTCAAGGCCCACCGCCAAGGACCTCGCACTCTATTCCGATATGTAACTTCCTCGTCGAGCACTTCCGGCAGTCAAAGGAAACGAGAACTGGTAGAGGGCTGCGTTTGATCCAACTAATTGATAATTTGTCGTTCACGTTTTGGGACTATAGGTGTTTTGCAAAAACCACAGAGACTATCGGTGCATTTTATTGGTTTTTGTATCGGGTATTAAAATTCATGGTTCAATTGGGCCTCTGAATCATTAACAACATAGCATTCTGGGCCACTTGGTCAATTACCAAAATTAAACCCATGTTCAATCATAATGAGCTAACATTTGAAGTATCATGTTCTTGTCGCCATATTGAATTCAATGGTGTTCTCTATAAGCATGCATTGATTGTTCTGCAACTCCATCTTAGTATATTATTAAAATTAAAAAGATGGACAAAAGATGCGAAAAACAGGGGATTAATATGAGAAGGATGTGACTTGGTCCAACATCGTGTTCAGCAATGATTTATGTCAAAAAGCGATAAATTGGGCATTATCTCAAGAAAGTTATGATTTGGCTATTTATGCACTTGAAGAAATATGTGCAAACTACATGTTTGAATAACTCTAATTAGAAAATTATCAAAAACATCAAATACAAATAAACTTAACGTACTAAACATACGAACGGAAGGAAAAGATAAAAAAAACACGGTGTCATTTTTGTAATTATGAGCAACTATCAAAATTACTTTTGAGTAATTTTGTAATATTACTCTTGTAGAGTAATTTTGATATTTTGTAGAGTAATTTTGTAAAATTACTCTGCATCAAAATTAATTTTACAAGTGAATCAAAATTACCCTGCAAGTTTATCAAGAAACTGTAGAGTAATTTTGATCTTTTATAGAGTAATTTTGGTCTTGTAGGGTAATTATCAAAATTACACCAACCCCCAAAAAACTGTAGAGTAATTTTGATCTTTTCATGCAATTCGTATGTTTAGTACGTTAAGTTTATTTGTATAGTAACTTTCCCCTAGAAAATTATCGAGCCTGGAACATTAACTATGTAATCTACCAATTCGCCCTTGTGGAGCGAAGCATATTGTAAGAGGCCAGGTTGTGCTTCATTTGAGGTTTTATTGAGAATCAGAAGTCAGAATCAGCATATGCAAACATGTATCCATACCGTAAAAAGGTTTTTTATTTTTTTTTATTTTTTTATGTGAGGTTTAATTGTGATGCATCATATAACCCATTTTTCTTTTCTTTTTGGAAGCCACAATATGAAGTGTATCCTCAAAACAATAGCAAAACATATAAAAGAATAAAATCAAGAAGCTGAAATACTAAGACAGACGTGCACACAAACCGTCAGCATCGTACAAAAGAACTGCAACCAACTGATCACCACATCTAGCCTTCCCACTGATCACAGGAATCTTCAAACTATATATCATAACCCAAATCACAACCAACCATAAACAATACACCAAAAGGCAGCACTCTAAACCCACAACAGCAACTTTCAACATCATGATATGTTGGGATTGAACCCTATCAGAGGAACAGATAATAAAAGCCAAAACTGGATCAGAGCAGTGGATCCAGAATAAGCAGACGTTTACAAGATGATTAATTCAAGTCTCTCCCCTTGAAAGTGAAGATTCAACATCTGCTGACCTCCTATCTACTGATCTTGCATAATGCTGCCATGCAAACTGCTGCTCAAAGTCAAAGACTGATGAAAGACCAAAGTCCTGCTGCTCAATCTACTGCCTTGAGTCAAGTTCTGCTGATCCGGACAAGCACTGCTAGGTTCACAGCAGTGGAAGGATGCAGCAGCTGTTTAAGTGTCTTTTATGTAATACAATGTAATAGCAGTAGTTAGTACATCAGTGTTTATGTAGATCAGAGGTTAGAGTTTGTTAGGAGGTTAGATGTCACTTTCATGGTGACGTCAGCTAAAGATGCTCAGTGGTTTGCAAGTGCCTATAAATAGTTCAGTACTTTGTACTGTTCTATTAGCTCTTTCACCACATCGTCTTCTTTGCACGAACAAACTACTGAGCTCTGGCTGAGGGGGAGTTTGCATTCATTCATCAATCATTGTAATCGTTGTTGAAACAAATTCAATCTTTCGATTCTCTGTGTAAAGATGTTTGATTAAAAGTATTACTCTCGTTTGATTGTATGCAAAGTTTGTTTTCATCTTAATTCCGCTGCACAACTCTTTCATTTCCATCTAAATTTCAAACGAAAATACAATAAAAAAGAAACTCAGATCCAACAATTGGTATCAGAGCCTGGACAATCAAATTTGATTTAACAATCATTTTGACGTAAATAGTTCGGCTCATTACAGTTGATACTGATCGTTTGTTCGTCCGTTGAAAAACAGAGCAAGGATTAATCACCATTAAAGTTGATTTCTCAGTGTCTATAAAACAACAAGAATGACGTCACAATCTCAGGATGATAAAAACAACATCGGCTCGCTTTTTAAACCACCTATGCTAAAAAGAAATGAGTCACATCCTCGCTCAACAAAGCACAGGTTGTTGGAGGTCTGTCACCTTTGGTCCTCATGTTCCTTCAGTGCCAAGCGCTGAAGATGCTAAAAAGTTCGTTCCAAAACCAGTTGAAAACTACACCGAAACCGATTTTCAAAAGATCGAACTTGATGCTAAAGCGTTTAGCATCATAGCATCAGTGCTGCCCAATGAAATATATGCTGGACTGTTACACTGTAACAGTACCAAAGAATTATGGGACGCACTTAAGGAACAGTTTGGAGGTACTGAAGAAGTCATAGAAAACAATAGGGAAATCCTGAACCAACAGTATGAAACATTTTGTCATGTTAGAGGTGAATCACTGACTCAACAATTTGAGCGGTTTAGTTGTCTCATCAGTGAACTGAGGCTTGTTAATACTACCTTTACAAACTCGACTCAAAACAGCAGGTTCCTCAGGTCACTGCCCGAAAAATGGGACACTATAGCCTTTGTCACCAGAAATTCACCTGAGTTCAAGGATCTGACCTTGACCCAACTCCATGGTCGACTCCTGACCTACGAAAGGGAGTTGAACCAGAAAAGGAAGTTACAAGAGTCAGGAAAAGCCGTTGATGATTATACTTTCGGTAACACTGCTCTTCTGGGTCAAGAAGAATCTGGGAGCAGTGGTAAGGACCAGGGTTATGATCATTTCATTGACATAACTGCTGGAGCAAACTTTAACAACCCTGATCCTCACTCTGCAAGTTATGCATTCACTGCAAACGAAAACCAGATGTCAGATAATCTAAGCTTTGAACTCAATGATTTACAACATTTTGATCCCACTGATTTAGAGGAAATGGACATTCTGCACCAACTGGCTTTGCTAAGTGTTAGAACTAGCAAATTTTACAAAAGAACAGGGCGAAAATTCCCAGGTTTGCATGGGAATCTAAGGGTTGGGTTGGATAAATCGAAAATCAAGTGCTACAAGTGTAATAGGTTGGGACATTTCGCTAGGGAATGTAGGAGTCAAACTACTGGTCCCATAATTACCCATCCTAGCTCAAATCCTAGACCTCAAAACCAAAGCACTGTGCACTATGCCCAATATGCCCTAGCAGCTCAAGTGAACACTGCTCACTATGCTGCTGCCCCTGTGCCAGTACATTATGCCCAAACTACTGTTCCACAAATCCAATATGTTCAAACCCCTGCTCCACAGGTACAAGTGCAACCTGTTGCACCTCAAACCACTGCTCCAGCAGCAACACAACCAGATCAACAAAGCTTTTTCACTCAAGGGTTTGTTGACTGGAGCAGTATGCCTGAAGACCTTAGTGATGAAAATTTTGCACTCTATGCTTTTAATGAACCCTCACATGATGAGTTTTGTTTGATGGCATTAGAGTCAATACAGGAGGGGGTTGAAGCTGAGGAGGAACAGCAGTGCTTTGAAACAGTGGAAGAGGTGACTGAAGCAGTGGTTACTGCTGTGGCTGGTGAACTACTGTTGGGAGAAAGTTCAGGTATCCTGATTGAATCAATGACAGATCCATGGTCCGTAGAGGACAAAGAAGAAGAGAAAGAAGAAAAGGCTGGTGAAAAGAAGGTGAAAGCTAATGATGAAGAAGATCATCAATGTGATTGTGCCATGATGACAGCTTCCAAGGTATCTCCTCAAGTTCTTGAAAAACTGTGTTCAGACAATTGCATAATTGCTTTTGCTAACATCAAAGAGGTGAATGAAAACCTTCGGGATAAAATCTTAACAGATGAGGTCAAATTTGAAAAGTCTTTAAAAGAACTTAAAAACAAATTGACTGAAAAGGAAAAAGAAATCAGCTGTCTAAAAGAAGAGCAAAGCATCACCAAAACCCAACTTCAAACTATGGTAGAAAAATACCAAGTTTGCAAAAAGGAGTTGGAATCCACCCAGATTACTTGTGAAAGATGGGTGGAATCCTGCAGAGGATATGAGGTGATGCTTGCTAAACAGATTGAAAGCAATGTGAAATTTGGGGTTGGTTATAGAAAATATGATGATGAACATATTGCTTTTGAAAAATCTGTTCAAACCACTGATGAAGCTATTGAGCTCATCCCAACAAACAAGAATGGCCAAGAAGTGAAAATCACTGACAAACTTGGTAACAAAATCACACTTACCAGACCAATGGGATCCTCCATTTTTAAGGAACTTGAAGATCATCAGTTTAAACCAAAATGGTCTGATGAGTGTGATATTCTTGAAAATTTCAAGCCAATGGACTTTACATCAACTGATGGTGCTAAGGCTCCAAAAGCTAAAGTCATACCTCTCAAAGATATCCCAGCAGTGGTTAAAACCTCTGCTGCAAAGGAATCTGAAAAGAGAAGGAAGAAAGAAAAGATTGATAACTTGTTTTGTGAATTCTGTGAGAAAAGGAATCATCTAACAAAAGACTGTTTCCACTTGAAAGCTTATGATTTAAACAAAACAAGTGTCATTGTTTCAGCAGAAAGCTGTATTGTTTGTGGTAAAACAAACCATAAAACTCAAGCATGTGTGTACCTCAAAAACTTTGATGTGAAAAAGAATGAGTACATTGCTAAAACATCCTTGAGTCCATCATCATCATCAACATCTGTCAAGTTCACCAAGAAACAACCACTGTTTGTGCCAGTTCAAACAGCTGTTACAAAACAGCTGAACCAAACATCTGTCAAAAGAGATGTTCAGGTTACTGATGCACCCCCTGCTAATCAATTCAGGAAAGGCAAGGATAATCAGTCTTACCAAAGGATAAGCAGATGATTGGACAGGACCCACAACAATGGTTAGAGAAACACTGTCATAAAACAGTTCAAACCCCTGACCTAACCACTGTCCACCACTCTGCATCCATCCCAGACACTGTTGAGACCCCATCCAAAGCCCTACTGGCTTTGGAGACCTTAATGAACTAATCCTTTTACTTCATGTGCAGGGAGCTTCTGCATGCTTTGATAGTCTTTGGTATGTAGATAGTGGAGGCTCCAGGCACATGACAGGATGTAAAGCCCTCCTCAAAGACTTTAAAATTCATGGAGGGGGTGATATATCCTTTGGGAATAATAGTAAAGGGAAAGTTCTGGGGTCTGGTACAGTGCAGTCTGGAAAAGTAAAATTTAAAAATGTCAATCTAATAGAAAATCTAAAATTCAACCTTCTGAGTGTGTCCCAAATGAGTGACAAGGGATTTGGTTCATTCTTCACAAAAGACTGTTGTAGGATTGTTGGACCAGAAATGGTAAAAAAGATTGAAGCAATAATCAAAACTGGTCAAACTAAACTTGTTGCTCAAAGAAGTGGCAATGTTTATGTTGTTGACATGTCAAAAGAGTGTCCCAGAGCTGATGCCTGTCTGTTCTCAGCTGCCTCTAACAAAGAGACAGAACTTTGGCACAGAAGGCTGGGACACACAAATCTTAAGACAATCACATAAATTTCAAAAAATGGTTTGGTGAGAGGCCTACCACAAAAATTGTTTTCATGTCCTGAACATTGCATTTCCTGTTTAAAAGGAAAACAACATAAAAGTTCTTACAAGTCCATTGAAGAGTCCAAAACAACCCAGTGTTTGCAAATGCTACACATGGATTTGTTTGGCCCAGTTCAAGTCATGAGCCTCAAAAAGAAAAGATATTGTTTGGTTATTGTTGATGACTTTTCTAGGTTCACATGGACTTTCTTTTTGCACTCAAAAGATGAAACTGCAGGCATTTTGCAAGACTTTGTAATACAGGTTGAAAAGCAATTTGACCTTCCAGTGAAAAGCTTCAGGAGTGACAATGGCACAGAATTCAAAAATAGGGAGTTGGATGCCTTCTGTGTGAAGAAAGGGATTGTAAGGCAGTACAGCATCCCAAGAACACCAGAGCAGAATGGGGTAGTGGAAAGGAAGAACAGAACTCTGATTGAGGCTGCCAGAACCATGCTTGCAGATTCAGGTTTGCCATTAACTTTCTGGGCAGAGGCAGTAAACACTGCTTGCTATGTTCAGAACAAAGTTTTAATAAACCCCAGGCACAAAAAGACTGCCTATGAAATTCTGTATAAAATTAAACCACTGATCTCATATTTCAAAGTGTTTGGCTGCCCATGCTTTATTTTGAACTTAAAAGATTCCATTTCAAAATTTGCAGCCAAAATTGATTGTGGTTATCATTTGGGATACTCAACCACTGCCAAAGCCTACAAAGTGTTCAATACACGGACCAAGGCAGTGGAGGAGACTTTGAATGTAAAGTTCAATGAACTTTCATCAATGAAAATCCCAGCAAACCCTGCAGATCTGTTTGATCTTGAAAAATTTACTTTTGAAAATACTGCTGTCAAGACTAACAGTGCAGGTCCATCAGAGGATACAACACCAGACTATGGGTATGCAATCATCATCCCTCAAAGGTCTGCCACAAAGGGAAAAGCACCAGCTGTTCAAAACAGTTGTCACAGCTCAACCACTGCTACCTCAACAGTTGTTGACCAAAGTAGCCCATCAACCACTGCTTCCACATCCTCAAACACTGCTGACATAAGTCCTCAAACAGTGGATAAAAGTCAGCAGTTGTCCACTCCATTACCTCCAATTCCACCACCTTTTGAAGCCACTGCTGGATCATCAAAGTCCCCAGCAGTGGTTAGCTCAGATGATACACATTTGCAGCCTTCACCAACCAATGCCATCATACCATACCAAGGAGATTTAATCTTCTTGAGATCTCATCCACCTGATCAAATCATTGGCAACATAAATGAAGGGGTGCTCACAAGAAGCCAAACCCAAAACATTTGTCTTTTTGCTGGTTTTCTATCACTCCATCAGCTAGTCAAGTACCAAGAGGCACTGAAAGACAACAGCTGGGTAGAAGCCATGCATGAGGAGCTCCAACAGTTTAAAAGACAACAAGTATGGGAGCTTGTACCACTGCCAGAAGAGGTTAGTCCTATTGGCACAAAGTGGGTCTTCAAGAACAAAACTGATGAAAGGGGTATTGTTGTCAAGAATAAAGCCAGGCTTGTGGTTCAAGGTTACAGACAGGAAGAGGGGATTGATTATGATGAAACATTTGCCCCTGTTGCAAGACTGGAAGCCATTAGACTGTTCCTGGCCTTTGCTGTCAACCACAATATGAAGGTGTTTCAAATGGATATCAAAAGTGCTTTCCTCTATGGTACAATTCAAGAAGAGGTGTATGTTTGTCAACCTCCAGGTTTTGAGGATCCATTTTATCCAGATCATGTCTACAGGCTAAACAAAGCCTTGTATGGCCTGAAACAAGCACCAAGGGCCTGGTATGAAACTCTTTCCAACTTCCTACTCTCAAATGGTTTCAAAAGAGGTACCATTGATAAAACACTGTTTTTAAAATGGAGAGGGAAGGATTTAATGATTGTCCAAATTTATGTGGATGACATTATTTTTGGAAGCACATGTAACAAAATGTGTGAAGAGTTTAGAGAACTCATGACAGCTGAGTTTGAAATGAGTGCAATGGGTGAGCTGCAATGCTTTCTTGGTCTCCAAGTACATCAAATGCAAAATGGAACTTTCATTCATCAAAGCAAATATGCTAAAGAACTTTTAACCAAATTTGATATGAATGATTGTAAACCATGCAGCACACCCATGGCAACAAATAAGCTGGTCATGTCTGATGAAAAGGATGAGCTGATTGACCAAACACTCTATAGAAGCATGATTGGGTCTTTATTGTACCTAACTGCATCTAGACCAGACATCATGTTTGCAACATGTGTCTGTGCAAGAAGTCAATCAGCTCCCAGAAAATCAAATCTCATTGCTGTAAAAAGGATCTTCAGATACATAAAAGGTGCTCCCACACTTGGTATCTGGTATCCAGCTAATGGGAACATCAAGCTTTCAGGTTTCTCAGACAGTGACTTTGCTGGATGTCACACCACAAGGAAGTCCACATCAGGAGGGTGCCAGTTTCTAGGTGATTGCTTAGTCTCATGGCAAAGCAAAAAGCAAGCAGCTGTTTCAACATCCACTGTTGAAGCTGAATACATTGCTGCTGCAAGCTGTACAGCCCAACTCCTGTGGCTTCAAAATCAGTTACTGGATTTTGGTATCAATGCCTTAAAGACACCACTTATGTTGGACAGTCAGGCAGCAGAAAATATCATCAAAAATCCAGTTTCCCATTCAACCACCAAACATATCGACATCAGACATCACTTTGTGAGGGATTGCTATGAAAAAAGTTTGATTTCTCTGCATCATGTCCCAACTAAAGACCAGCTGGCTGATGTGCTCACAAAAGCACTTGATACAGCCACTTTTGAAAGCTTGGTCTCTAGAATTGGGATGCTGAACATGGAATAACAAGCAACATCTTGTTTTTCTATGAATAAAAGCAACAAAATGTTTTCAGAAAATCAAAACTCCATCCTTAAAAATAGCTAAAAATGAAAAATTTTCATTAAAATCCTTAAAAGTCTGCCACTAACCACTGATTGTTCAAAAGTCTGCTTCCTTCAAAAGTCTGTCCACTGCTGAAAGTCAACCCCTGCTCTCTCATTCCTTTGATAAACTCTGTTGTTCAAAAGCAGTGTCTTATCCACTGATATGCTATTCACTGATAGTGAAAATCATCCACTGCTTCCATACCATTGCCTTCATCAGTCACTTTCACAAAAGTACTGTCCTTTACTTTCACCAGGGGTTGTCATGTGGGCAGTACATATTGGTCAGACTTTTTGTAACGGCTGCCACCTCAGCATTCACTTTCTTCTCTATAAAATCCCCCACTCACCACCAAAACAGGGTTTTACTGTCGAATTGAATTCTTAAAAATTCCTTTCTCAAAACAGTTTTTCATCTCATCATCCACAAATTTCTTCGATCAATCATCCTCAAAATGACAAAATCAAAGAAATCTGCAAAACCCTCATCCAAATCATCATCGAAAACAACCTCTCAAAAGGCAATCTCCACTGAAATTCCATATAAACCATCTCACAATCTCCTGGGTCTTCTTACAAAACCCAGTTCCACAAAGGAATTTGATTCCCTCATTGATATCATCACCGCTTCAAAGTACAAAACTTTGTTAACCGCGGATGCACCAATTTACTTGGCAACCCAAAGGGAGTTTTGGAAGAATGCAATCCTTGAAACACAAGGAGAAGCTGTAATAGCCATTAACTCCACTTTAAAGGGAAAAGAAGTCAAGATTACACCACAAACAATTTCAGAGGTCTTTCAACTCGATGATCAAGAAGGTAAAATTACTTTCCCTAAAAACGAGTTAAAAAATGATTTTCTGGAAAGGGGGTACAATGCAGAGGTCAAAAAGGATACCTTAGAAAAAGGTTACTTTCCTCCTGCAACAAGATTTTTATTTCACACCCTCTTAAAATGTGTTTCAAACAAAACCACTTCTTTCAATGAGATACCATTAAAAATTCAAAAACTGGGATTTGCAATTCTTCAAGATGAAAATTTTAACTACTCCCAGGTGATTTTTAATGATTTGGTTAACAATGTTGAAACAAAGGCATTCCTACTTTATCCAAGATTTTTAAGTTACTATTTTGAATGAAACTTGGAAAGAAGGATGCTGCTGCAATAAAACAAGGTGATTCCATTGAAACAAATTGCTTAACTGCTGAAACTTTTACAAGAATGTCCACACCTTGCAAAACACAAGCAGAGGTGCCTGAGCAGATTTTAGCAGTTACAACTGCTCCTCAGGTATCTGCTGCTGAGCCCACTGCTCAAGGTGATCAAAGCAGCAACACAACTGCTTTGAAACCCACACCTACCATCTCCAAAAAGCCAAAAAGAAAAACTCAAAAACCCACAAAACCCATCAAAAAGGCAACTCTGGAGGATGAGATACCAGAGCTTCTGCCAGTGACAACACAAAAGTCACAAGAAACCACTGCTGCTACTTCCTCACAGCAGTTGGTACAAATATCTCAACCCATAACCACAGCTCCTCCTGCTTCTTCACAAAAAGAACAGGTTGTACAAATAGGGTCTCCATATCATGATGCTCTGGAAACACTTGTTTCTATCATCCACACCTCAATACCCAGGGCAAATCCACTTTCTACACCACCTTTCACATCCACAATTCCCCCACCAACTAAACTACTGTTGGATGCAATTGATTTGAACCAGGCATTAACCAGTCCTTCTCAATCACCTGTCAATGAGAATATGCCTCAACCACTGACTGGGTCTGCTGTATCAATCTTTGCTAACCCACCAACACAACCTGAGGAGGTTAGACCCCTTGAGTTACAAGTAACTCTTGGTGGTAATCCAAGTGAAGCAGCCACTACATCTGTTACACCCACTGGGTTACATTTGGACAGTGGTTACATTAATAAGACTTCCTTGGAGGCAATTCCTTTTATAGCACCTCTGCCAACCACCAGTGGATTTATTTATCCTACTGGCAACATCAAAAGGTTGTCAAGTGTTGAAGGAAGAAGACCCCAGTACCAAGAAAAAGGGGCATCAGTGGTTAATGTTTGGAGTATACTCCCTACATCTACCACTGATAAAACCACTGCTAGTGGGAAATCAGATGATCCCATTAAATTGGGTGATGATTTAAAGTACCAGAAATTGACGGATCGCATTGAAAAACTTGATAACTCTGTTGCAGAACTCAAAGATATGCTACAACAGGTGTTACAAGTACAAAAGGTACAATCAACTGCTATTCCACCTCAAGCACCTGTTCCACAAAGGGCACCTGCTACAAATGAGCTCTGGAACTTGTTTCAACCTTTTCTCCATCAACAAGCACAATTAGCAGATCAGCAACATGAGAAACATGTCCAACAGCTGAGAAATGCAATGGAGTCAAGGTTCAAAAACACGCAGGCTGATCTGAAGGCTCTCAAAACTCAGATCCTGCAAACCACTGGCACTGCTCCTCCAACAGTACTTTTCATTGATCAACTCCCAGATGATAATGCCAAAAAGGGGGAGAAAATTCAGGAGTGGAAGAAGAAAGGAATAGATGATGGTCTATACGTTGAACCTGAAAAGGATGCTATGACCAGAAAAATTCCTGTGCCAGATGGTAGTAAGAAGGTTGATGCTACTCAAGAAGCACTTGATGAAGGAGTAGCAAGTGTAAAAAGAGATAGAATGGCAAATGATGTTTCAAGGTGGAATGAGGAGAAAAGAGCTTTCATGGAGCTGTATGAGCAGGGTTGTTCTGGTTCTCAAGATTCTAAAAATCTGAAGACAAAAAGAAAGCCTAAGTCCATCCCATCCAGATTTCCAAAGCCTCCAAAGCCACCATCCAAAAGCCATCAGCATAAAACCTCCACTCAAACAGCTGTTGTAACTCCTGCTGTATCAACTACTGCTGGTACTTCAGTGGTTTCAACATCTGTTCCCACTTCAACACACACTACTACAACACACACAACATCCACTACTTTACCATCATCACCACCAAAAACAACACCTGCTGACATACAGCAGAAGACATCAGATGTTATAACATCTGTTGTAATGACAACAGTGGTTGAAACACCAGTTGTTTCAACAGCTGTTAGTCAATCACAATCCACTATCTCTACATCTACCACCATTGTTCCATCCAAAGCATCATCAGTCCCTCCTACAAAAAGGAGAAGACTAATTCTCAAAGATGATGACAATTTACCACCACAAACATCTTCAAAATCTTCAGCTCTTGTCACAATACCAAAACCTGTTCCTCTCTCTTCTGTTCCAATGTACAAGCCCTTACCTCCTGCAGGTGTTCAATTTCCTCTTGAGCTAGCAGCTGTTAGAGATGAAATAAAATCCTTTTACTATGAGGATGACCCTGCCAAAAGGAGTTTGCCATCAATAAAGGGATATCCTTGGCCTAAAAATGTTGATGAATACTTGGAAATCAAGGCCAAGCAAGCAGAGGATATCTCAAACAGAAACACACAAGGGAAATCTGACAAAGAAATTTCAAGAAATTATCAATATCTGCTCACACAAGTCAGATCCCTAGAGCAATTTGCAAAAAATGTTAGTCAACAAATTTCTGAAAGAGCAGCTGAAACTCTGAAGAAAGACTACATTGAAAGCATCATGGCTCACAAGAAGTATAAAGGAGAGAGATACATGTACAAAGAGTGGACTGTTCCTGAGCTTGAAGATGAAGCTGCACGAATTCAAGACATGATAAAAAGGAAAGTCACTCACACTCCTCCTAACTGGGCAAAGTTTAGAAAGAATGTACCTGACAAACAGGAAGAGCTGAGGAGAATGAAAGAGGAATTGGTAGCAGCTGATTATGGAAACAAAAGACAAGTTGCTAGATGGAAAGAAGATGTGGTCAGGGCTACTTACAAAAAGTTGGAACAATTAAGAAAGAAAGATCCCACAGTTCCTCAAAAGCCTGACTATCCTGAAGCAGAGGTTTCAAAAAGACCATCAAAGCTGCAAATCAGGAGATCCACAGCTCCAACTGGTGCTGCCATCTACAAAAGAAGGAGCAAAAACCAGTTTAGCATGGAGACAATTCAAGATCTTTTAGCTGGTGATGCCATTGTAAAAGCAGGCACGAAAGTACTGATAAAGGAAGATCTTGAATTGGAACAATCTGCAAGTGCTGCTCAGCCAGCTATGAACAGGCCAGCCTCTCCAAATACTTCTGCAAATAAACATCTCCCAAGAAACCCACCAGGCTCAAAAATACAAAAGTGGGAAACTGACAAACAGTCCTGCGTATTGACTTTGCTCAGGTCTGGTGGAGGAGTGGAGAAAATATCAAGGGAACAAGCTCTTGGCCTGAGTCTTGAAGATTTGCAGGATCTCCTTGATCTTCCACTCAGCAGGGATGATGAAGATACAGATGCCCTAAACTTTGAATTACAATTCAAAGGTCAGATAAGGGAACTGCTGATGAGGCAATAAAATGATTCCACAAATAATGAAGAGTTTTGGCATTATCTGTTCTAGGGGGAGATTGTTGGGATTGAACCCTATCAGAGGAACAGATAATAAAAGCCAAAACTGGATCAGAGCAGTGGATCCAGAATAAGCAGACGTTTACAAGATGATTAATTCAAGTCTCTCCCCTTGAAAGTGAAGATTCAACATCTGCTGACCTCCTATCTACTGATCTTGCATAATGCTGCCATGCAAACTGCTGCTCAAAGTCAAAGACTGATGAAAGACCAAAGTCCTGCTGCTCAATCTACTGCCTTGAGTCAAGTTCTCCTGATCCGGACAAGCACTGTTGGGTTCACAGCAGTGGAAGGATGCAGCAGCTGTTTAAGTGTCTTTTATGTAATACAATGTAATAGCAGTAGTTAGTACATCAGTGTTTATATAGATCAGAGGTTAGAGTTTGTTAGGAGGTTAGATGTCACTTTCATGGTGACGTCAGCTAAAGATGCTCAGTGGTTTGCAAGTGCCTATAAATAGTTCAGTACTTTGTACTGTTCTATTAGCTCTTTCACCACATCGTCTTCTTTGCACGAACAAACTACTGAGCTCTGGCTGAGGGGGAGTTTGCATTCATTCATCAATCATTGTAATCGTTGTTGAAACAAATTCAATCTTTCGATTCTCTGTGTAAAGATGTTTGATTAAAAGTATTACTCTCGTTTGATTGTATGCAAAGTTTGTTTTCATCTTAATTCCGCTGCACAACTCTTTCATTTCCATCTAAATTTCAAACGAAAATACAATAAAAAAGAAACTCAGATCCAACATGATAGAACCAAAAGCTTACATAAGAAACAATAATATTAAATTCGGGTAACCTATACCCATGTCTATATAAAAATTATTTATAATTAACCAACATTTCAGCGATATTAGAACATATATATATTTTTTAAAAGAAATCTGCATAGAAATCATCCACAGGAATTGCAACTTATCTTGGCCCTGAGAGAAGAGATGTCGACAATCTTGTGGAATCTTTCTCGTCTCCAACTTCTATTTCTTGAATTCTTGGATCTGTGAAGTTGTAATCCAAGTTCGACTCAACATGCATCACTCCTTCTAACACCTTAACCACCAATGACATTGAAGGCCTTCTCTTAAAGTTTGTTTGTAAACACCATGCTGCCACTTTCATCATCTCCATCACTTCAATTTTGTGTACCTGCATATCTTCGCTGTGTCTATCAACCATATCTAACAACGTTCCTTGCTCCCAGCAGTTCTGAAAGACAGACAACAAGTACCAGCTTTCTTCTGGTAGAGATCTATCGAAAATTTTCCTGCCACATAAGATCTCCAGGAGAACAATCCCAAAGCTGTATACATCCAGCTTTTCAGTGATAATTGAGCTCCGCCATTCTGGAGCGATATAGCCAGGTGTCCCTTTTATGCTAGTCATCACTTCGGTTTGACTTTTGTCAATGAGCTTAGATAACCCAAAATCGGATACTTTGGCATTGAAATCGTTGTCTAGAAGTATGTTTTGAGGTTTAATATCAAGATGCACAATTTTTTGCCTACATTCTTCATGGAGATATGCTAAACCTTTTGCTATATCAAGAATAATGGTTTTTCTGCATGCCCATTCGAGTATTTGCCCCTGAACTCCATGGTAGATCCACTTATCTAATGACCCGTTACTCATGAAATCATACACTAGAAATCTTTGTGTTTTCCATGTGCAGAATCCTCTAAGCCTAACTAGATTCACATGGTGAATGCTGCCGATGGACTGAACCTCAGCTAGAAATGATTTCTTAACATGTGCAAGACCTTCAAGACATTTTACTGCAATCTCTGTGCCATCTCCTAGAGTCCCTTTGAAAATCGATCCATAACCTCCTTCACCAAGCTTCTTACAAAAATTCGCTGTGGCGTTTTTCAATTCTTCATAAGAAAACCGATTTGGCATCCCTGGAACTTGATCTAAATACTCTTCCTCCATTTCAACATCCCTTTTTCGCTTGTGCAATCTGTACATAATAAACCCTGTGACCATAACAAGCAGAAGCATAAAACTTCCAATCATAAATCCTTCAATTCTTGCCACTTGATGAGACAAATGATTCGTAACATTCTGGACTTTTAAGAAAGCTGAAGCATTATAATGAGAATCGACAGTCTTCATTGTAAATATCTCTGAAGGTAAAAAACATTCTCCACTTGAAGCATTTGAATCATACTTAAAAAAAGCTGCTTTGCATGAGCATCTTTTTAGACATGCTTGTTTGCAAGTCTCCATATTCACTCCTTCCATGTCAGCAGTAGTGGTGAAGTACTTGACATTCTCGACTCTGATAAAATTTTGATTTTGTGTGGAATTACATGTGAGGGGAGTAATTTCAGAGCAACCCAGTTCGGGTTGGCGATCATTTACTGGTCTAAAGTATTCAGGTGTGGGACAAATACATTGTTGATCAATCAAGCAAATGGAATTTCTTCCGCATTTCAAAGGATAACTACATTCGTCGAGAGAATTTGCAGTAAGATCGTATATCGATTGTATTATATTATTTTGCCATTCAAACAGTTTCAGATGCCCATCTGGCATCAGTTTCATATACGGAGTTGTTGATGCTTGAGGTATGTGAATTACATCACTTGGCTCGGAAGAATGCATGAATAAGGACAAACTCCCATTCAAGAATGTAATATAACTTCTTTCTGTATTTGTGTCGTTGCGATAGATGAACATACTATAATAGGGTTGAGGTGGGTTTGATTCGACAAAAGCAAACACACCTTTTTCCGTGACTTGAAGAGAATACATACCTTCTGAAAAATTAGTATCTGAAACACTTGATTTCAGTTTTTGACCCCTAAATAGCTTTTGGCCAGGTAACAAAGAGTGTGCTGGGTGATCAAAAGATTGCCAAACTACCGAGTTCTGGTCATCGAACAACACCAGGTTTCCAGTATCAGTTAGGTTCATGCCAGCAACTGATTTTCCGGCAGTGTTGGTGGTCCAAACTGTGCTTCCATCTACATCCTTTAGCACCAAGTCGCCAGCTGCAGTGAAATTTAGTACTGCATTCTCCTGGACCGGATAGTCTCTGTTGGCTAGCCAAACAGATCTTGAGTTCCCAGGGGATTTCGTGGTCGGAGAAATGAATATGGCGAAGATGTAGTGGAAAGGTTTACTGTGGTCGGTACAATTTCCGTCGCAGAGAAAGCCACACGTGAATTGAGCTCCAATGGTTTCTCTAAGGAGCATGGATTGGACATCTGAGTAATTGGTATTCCATGTAGTGGAGTGATTCACTGTATGATGTGATTCAAAAACTGTAGTAAGATCTTTTATGATTAGCCACTGTTCAGATGGCCATCCATACACATTCAAACGCCCATCTGGCATCAGTTTTATATACCGAGTTGATGATGCTTGAGGTATGTCAATCACATAATGAGGATGATCACTTGGCTCGGAAGACTCGATGAAGAATGACAAACTCCCATTCAAGAACCTCATGTATCTTCTTCCCTTATTTGCATCTTTCCCATAGACTAACATACTGTAATAGACTTGAGGTGGGTTTGATTCAACATAACCAATTACACCTTCATCCGTGAGCAGAAGAGAATACAACCCTTCCGACGAATTGTCTACAGAAACACTAGATTTCAGTTTTTGACCTTCAAACAACTTTTGGCCAAGTAACAAAGAATTTGCCGGGTGGTCAAAAGATTGCCAAACTACCAAATTGTGGTCATCGAACAACACTAGATTTCCGGTATCAGTTAGGTTCATGCCAGCAACCCCTTTTCCGGCTGTGTTGGTGCTCCAACGTATTCTTCCATCTACATCCTTCAGCACCAAGTCTCCAGCAGCAGTGAAATTCAGTACTGCATTCTCCCGGACCGGATAATCTCTGTTGGCTAGCCAAACGAATTTGAAATCCCCAGGTTTAGTGACAGGTGAAATGAAAATGGCAAAGATGTAAGAGGTACAATTTCCTTCACAGAGAAAGCCACATGTGAATTGAAGTACATCAGACTGTCTAAGGAGCATAGGTTGGATAGCAGAGTAATTGGTGGTCCATGTAGTGGAAGGCTTTGTTGTTGGATAAAGTTGAGCAATGGGTGAGTAGCAACATAACATAAGAATTAAGAAAAAGGCAAAGAAGAAAGTAGAACTTCCCCTGACTCATGAACACTTCTATGAACAATGCATGATTCACAAAATACCCAATATGTTATAAGTCAAGTTAACTTAATGCTATAGTATACTCATTAAAGCCACAATGTGATAGATCAACCACTAGTGGGAACATGGAGCCTGAACTTCTTCATCATTAAGACTATACGGTGTGGAGATGTATGAAAATGGGGCGTTATGCGACATGTGGACGACACGTAAGCACGCATTAGAAATGAGGCGTGGTGCAAAAACAGGAGGTGTGGGACGGAGCATGGAAGAGTGGCGTTATTCGACACACGGCACACACTTTTTTTAATTATTTTATATTTAAAATTTATTAAAAATCTATTAAATTTAAATAAAAACATTAATATAAATTGTATAAACAACATAAACTTAAAAAAAATACATTAAATTAAGCTGTGATTATATATAGGGTTATCAAGCTCACACGTGACGAAGAAGATGAACACGAAGAACTTTAGCCTTCCATTTTTATAAAAATTATGCTAAAAAGTAGGAGTAAATTTGTAATTGGAAAGAGAGTGAAAGAGACAATAGAGATGATAAAGACAATATTGAATGAATCGATGATGCCTCTGCACCTCTCCTTTTCTATATATAATATATTACATTCCCTATATTGGGAGATGACAGCTAATGTGCACTACGCCAAAAACTACCTATGGCCACACATATGGCCAAACCGTCCAGCCACACTTTTGATTAAATGTGTGGCTAAAGATGATTTCTAACGTTTGAAAAACTTTCAGCCCACTTATCACCACACATTTTACGTATTCATGTGGCTATTATATAATAGCTCAAAATCTTTTGCCACACTTAAAGAATAAATTGTGACATTTACTAGTCACACTAAAAAAATTGTGGCCAAATGCGATCTACAACCACGGTAATTGTTTTATGTGACCAAAAACACATGTTTTGAAACCTTTAGCCACATTTTACTTGTGACATTTATTAGCCACACTGGAAATGTGTAGCCAAATGTGATCTATGGCCATGGTATTTTTTTAAGATGTGGCTAAAACCACATCTTTAAAAAAACTAAGACATTTAGTAGCCACGCTAAAAAGCTATGGCCAAATATCATCTACGGTCACAATATTTGTGTGATGATGTGGCTAAAAGAATATATCTGGCTACATATAATTTTTTTATGTGACCAAAGGTTAGGTAATAGTCACACTCAAAATTATAAGATTTCATGGTTTTACATAAACATTCGTCACACCATTGTTACTTAGTTTATTTTTGTGTGACGGATTGATAACAAATGTCATAGAAAATATATGTGACCAAAATTTAAACAATAATTACACATAAAATTATAAGATTTTGATATGGCTTAACAATTAGTCTCACCTTTGACACTTTATTTTTCTTTTATGTGACAAAATGATATCAAATGCCACAAATAAAAAGAAAATTGTGTGACCAAATCATATACAATAGCCACACTTTATACATCTAAACTTTTAATCATCTCATAACTATTCGTCGATTCCCACCTATCTGTTCTTGGTTCCAATTCGAGAACATCGACTATGTGAATCCCTTTTATCTATGTGATTAATTTTCTGGATTAGCAGTAGTTTCTCAAACGTATATGTTTAATTTTCTGATCGTCCGTACCGTAGATGAGCTCGGTTTCCGAATTCTTCGATTATAAGAGTTTTAGATCTGCAGAGTTGAGAGTGAAGCAAATCTGAGGTTTGGTTCTAATTGCAGGCTACGGGGATTGGAATTTCCAGTGATCCCGCCTCATATTGCGACCGGAAAAGGTAAACCCTGGTTTCTTGTTCATCTTTCGGTTCATATCATATTTCTAGGGTTTCATATTGGGGGAATTCAAACATATTGAATTATTACGTGGTTGAATAGGGGTTCTCTAAATGAAAGCAAATAAATTCTTAGTTTTCAGAATTAATTTCCTTGGATGTTATTTAACATTGGTTTAAAACTGAAGCTGATTTGGTTTGTTCAGTGATTCAGGGTTCTTTTGGGGCTGTATGAAATTATGTTATAGAATTTGAAGGTTTTGACTTCTGATTTGTTTAGTAAACGTTAATGTTGTTTGATTGATGGAAAAAGTTGATGAACCCTAGTTATAATAACCTGGCTTACAGAAGATTCAATTAGGATGCACTTAGGGTTTCTAACTATTGATTGAGCCATTATGGTAATTTGTTTAATACTTTATTAGTTGTTACACTTGTTTTAGTCTATGTTTTGTTTTTTCTTGACCAACTGTTTGTACTGTCCATGTACCCTGTAAACATACATATTTTAGTGTTTTGGAGATGTCTTTTTTATGTATATTTATACATGTATTTCATGTATTAAATTTTGTTTAGGCAGTCTGTAGTGTTTGAACATGATTTAATTTTATTTTCTATCAGACGTTAATCTTGTTTCCTGCTGTGATAGGCACCACACTGAGGACAGTGATGTTGACTCTTTTAGGGACTCAAGTAGTGATGTAAGCAGTGGTTACGACCTCCCAAAGACTAAAGTTTATCAGTGGTTGGATCAGTTTTCGTTAAATTACCAACACGTCCTTCAAGAAGGCTTCTCTGGTGATGAGGATGAATTAGGTAGATCTCAAAGTTGTCTTTCATTTGAGTATTTGGAGCACAATCAACCTTGGGGTCAGGAACCTTTGACTGATAAGGTTTGTTTATTAAAAAGTGTCTTATAAGATAAGTTATGTTATGTGGTTATCTGATTTAAATTAATTCTACATTTATCTGTTGCATAGATACTTGATCTTGTGCGTCGCTTCACAGGTTTGAAAAGCATGTGTGACTTGTTATCTTCTATTTGGTTGTCTGTGGCTTGGTACAACCTTTGTGACATCTAGTGGTGCACAAAAAACCCGAACCCGGACCCGAAATAACTAATAACTACATATGTGAATGCTATTAATAACTACATAATATACAAATATAATATACCATATGTGAATGCTATTACACCCCCGCAGTCAAAGCGGGAGGTGACCGGAGGCTGAGACTGGACCGAAAATCTTCAAACAATACGCGCGGCAGGCCCTTTGTGAAAATGTCAGCAATCTGGTAGCGAGATGGGACATGAAGAACTCTAACTTGACCTCGTTGAACTTGTTCGCGGACAAAGTGAATGTCGAGTTCAATGTGTTTTGTGCGTTGATATTGTACGGGATTGCCGGATAAGTATATAGCACTAACATTGTCACAATAAACCAAGGTTGCACAATGTAATGGACGGTGTAGTTCTAGAAGTAGGTTTCGCAACCAACATATCTCAGACACAACATTTGCGACACCACGGTATTCCGCTTCAGCACTGGATCGGGAGATGGTGGCTTACCGCTTGGAGGACCATGATATGAGATTTTCCCCGTAATAAACATAGTATCCACTTGAGGAACGACGTGTGTCAGGGCAACCGGCCCAGTCGGCATCTGTGTAACCAAGTAGAGACGGGTTGCGCGAGTGACCGAGGGTGAGCCCAAGAGAAGTCGTTCCTTTAATATACCGAATGATTCGTTTTAAAGCATTCCAGTGGTCTATTTTTGGGGCATGCATGTGCATACACACTTGTTGAACGGCGTAGCTTATGTCTGGACGAGTGAAGGTCAAGTATTGTAGTGCACCGGCTAGGCTGCGATAAAGAGTCGGGTCATCAAAATCGTTACCCGACATGGCGCTAAGTTTAGCATGTGTGTCAACTGGAGTGGTGACCGGGTTGCACGATTGCATGCGAGCACGCGTAATGATGTCATGAGCATACGCCTGTTGAGATAGGAACATGGTGTCTCCGTTGCGAGAGACTGAGATACCGAGAAAAAAACTAAGTGGCCCGAGATCTTTCATTGCAAATTCACTGGAAAGATGGTCCATTAGTTGATGGCGTAGTTTATCAGCGGAAGTGACCAACAAGATGTCGTCAACATAAAGAAGAAGATAGGCGACATCGTTACCGTGGTGATAAGTGAAGAGGGAGGCATCACATTTACTTTGATTGAAACCCAACGTGAGGACATAGTCGGTGAACCGTTGGTACCAGGCGCGGGGAGCTTGTTTCAAACCATATAGAGATCTCTTTAGGCGACAAACATGATCCAGAAACATTTTATGTCGAAACCCCATCGGTTGATACATATAGACTGTCTCTTGAAGAGTGCCATGTAAAAAAGCATTGGTGACATCTAATTGATGAACCGTCCATGACTGGGAGAGGGCAATGGACAAGACAGTCCGAATGGCAGCCGGTTTGACAACGGGACTGAACGTCTCCCCACAGTCAATACCGACCTGTTGTAACCGACCATCACATACCAAGCGAGCTTTGTACCTTTCTAAACTTCCATCGGATTTGAATTTATGTTTAAACAGCCACGTGCTCCGGATAATATGCATATGTGGTTGACGAGGTACCAATTCCCTGGTCTCATTTTTAATAAGAGCATGAAATTCGTTAGTCATGGCCTCGTGCCATTCTGGTATGGACAAGGCTTCGGACAGGTTTTTAGGGACAGGAATAATGGTGGAGGTGTGTAGATTTAGGTGTCGTTTTGGTTTAACAATACCATCCATAGCGCGGGTGCGCATGGTCCTGGTTGGGTGCGGTTGTAGAGGTGGTGCGGAAGTGATATGTGGTGAGTTAGAGGGAATCAGATTGGAATTAGGATGAACTGATGTCGATGTGGGTGTGTGGGGAGTAACCTGGATTGGGCTGTGGGTATTGGGCGAGTTAGGGCTTTGGGTCGGTGATGGTTGGGCCTGATGACTGCTCGACGGAAGCTGGATAGGTGAGGGTGGTTGGTGGGCCGTGGAGGGGATATGCGCTGGTGGGGTGTGGGCCGGGCTTGATGGGACTGAAGTTCCCTGTTGGGATTGTGATGGGTCTATGACGTTGGACCAAAGATGGTGCGGGAATTGTGTTTCTAGGAATTCATAAGATGGTGGGGGGGGGGGGGTGATGGTGTTAGCGAATGGAAAGGTAGTTAAAGTATATTTCTAAGTATCTAGAGCAATGGAACCAACAAATAAATTATCAAACCAATCAAAACCAACACACAAATAATTAGAATCGGGTTCAAAAATTATAACATATAAATCATCACGTTCATTCAAAACCAAAAGTTCATCATTCAAACAAATCGTCTAGTTCATCAACCCTAGGCAACCATAAAAAGTTTAGCCAACAATCATATTCAAGAAAAATAAACAGGTCTCAAATAAATAACAAATCATGTTCATGAGTTCGACTAAAATAAATATATAAAAATCAAACTAACTCGTTCACGAACCGACCCGATTGTTGATCTCCAACTTGAACCTTGATCGCGGCCTTTTTCTTTTTCCTATCTGTTGTCGCCGTCGACCTTCTCTCTTTTCCTCCACTTGTTGTTGTCTCTAGAAAATAATAGCCATCCTCTCCTACGGTCCTCTCTAGACTCTGTATGGTGGACCCCTGATTCCTAAACATCAACTCAAAATCCTGATTTTTCTTTACCTGCTCCTGATGTCTAGCCTCACCCTGCATCACTCGACTATAGGAGTTTATTCGTCCTACTCTGGCGAGGCTGGAATCCAGGGGGATTCCTGCCCTGCCAGTTCGAGGTTTGGCGTGACTGCCATCCAGAGTTGTAACCCTGGCCTCGTCCCTGGTTCTGTATAAGACTCAACTCCTCCCCAGATCCTACCGGAAAGAAGGGTTTTCTTGTATTGTAAACGATTATGGAATTTTAACTTGGTGTATATGCATGATTGATATTGTTTGATCGCTGTTTATTGCAGGGTGAGGCTCGCCAGTGAATGCGTAGATTAGGTTTCCATTATTTGATGGTGTTTGATCGCTGGAATTTTAACGTGTCGTGAAATGTGAATTTGTTTAGTTTGAAGGTTGAAACATTTATAGCCTCGGTGTGTAGGAGGGTATCCGAGAAACACACATGGGTAGGATCAGTTTTCTAGTTTGTGGATGGAAGTAGAGGGGGTAAGTGGATAACAAAGGCAACCGAAAACTTTTAAATGATCATAGGAAGGCGTGCGTTGGTATAGGATTTCGGTGGGTGTTTTGTGATTTTTGTGTTTAATGGGTAGAATATTTAAGAGGTATGTGGCAGTGTCAAGGGCGTGGTGCCAAAAGTTGTTAGGTAAGGAGGCATGTGTAAGTAATGTGCGGACCATGTTATTGATTGTGCGGATCTTTCGCTCGGCCTTACCATTTTGTGGGGATGTATGAGGGCTAGAAAGGCGAAATAACATGCCGTGTTGACTAAATAATTGATGAAAGGCAGAGTTAATGTATTCTTTGCCATTGTCACATTGAAAGGTTTTTATTTGGCATTCAAATTGGGTGGTAATTAATTTGTGAAAGTTGCCAAATATTGAATAAACATGAGACTTTTTGGCTATTGGAAAGGTCCATAGAAAATCAGTGTAATCATCTAAAAGTAAGATGTAGTACCGATGTCCTCCAGAACTAACAATGGGCGAGGTCCACAAATCACTATGTATAATATCAAACGGTTTGAAAATCTGAGTACTAGAACCGGTAAATGGTGTGAAAGTTGTGATTATATCTAGGTTTTTTTTTAGAAAGTTTTGTTAGTCAAACCAGCCGTTGAACAGCTTGTTTGAACCCACCAACACAGAGTTGCCATGTCGTCTCCCGTTTAAAATTTCATTTGTAATGTTAAATCGATATTGATGATTATTATTAAAATTAAATTAGTTTTCAGTTAAAATAAGGACAAACTTGATGATTCTAAGAAAAATAGAAAGACATTAATATTAACTAATGATTTTAAATAATAATTTGTAGAGTAATTTGTGTCCAAAATGGAACTTTTTATCATATCAAGCACATAGTTACGCATTTTGTAACAATTTCAGTCCAAAATGCTAACTTTATTGGATAATCTTGATGATTAAAATCAGGTCATAGTGCTGAGTCATCGGTAGAATAGGTCATAATAAGGTGTGTTTGTTTAGCCATTGTTTTAAGTCCGAGTCTTTTGTTTTAGTGGCATGGCAGGTTACCAGGGAGTTAAGCTAATGGGTGAGGGGCTCGTCCCCGGGACGGCGAGCCACGTCGAAATCCGGCTACACTGCCACCTCCTGCTTTGTCGCGTCGTCTTCATCCTCCCCAAGCCGTGCTCGACGTCCCTCACTTCTTTATCCAACACACACATGCACAAATATACATACATACATATGTATATACAAATGAATTCATCCCCACACCCTAGGCCCATCCCTTTATGCTCATCCACCACACCCACTGACGTGGACGCATACGTGAAGAATCATTTTCAAATGACTACGCTCCTCCACACCCATTAGCCTTAGTTGTTTACTTTTCTTATCCGTATGTGTAGTAGTTGGCTATTTAAAGGGACTAGTATGGTTAATAAAAGAATAGACTTTTGAAGCAGTATAATCTTACTTTCACTTGAGTTTTATTGAGTGGGGCCCGAACCAACAAACTCTAACACGTAAAAGAATAGACTTTTGAAGCAGTATAATCTCACTTTCACTTGAGTTTTCTTGTTTGGGGCCTAAACCAACAAACTCTAAGGGGGTGGGGGTGGCCATCACTCATCATTCACAACATCCAATCAAGTTCCGCTATGTCATCAACCATTTTTTCATCACTCACAACCTTTTTTAGTGGCAATGGTCATCACTCACCACCACACCCAACAATTCCCCCCCAACCAACAATTCCTCTCACAAAATCAAATCAACACGCGTTGATTTTTTCACGTGTTATACTTTGCAGCCATGTTCCATGCGTTATAAAATGATGGTGGCGGTGGAGTTTTGCCATCTTCCACTCGTTATAGAAAAGTATCACGGAGAACAAGTCTCCCGCCCCCATCCCCTAACACGTAAAATAATTAGACTTTTGAAGCAGTGTAATCTCATTTTCACTTGAGTTTTCTTGTATGGGGATGTTTTTGATTACTAAGTTGATGTTTGAATACACGTACATATGCCCAATTTATAGAAAACTGAAAACAATAATAAAAGGAAAGACAATCAATGGCTGGCTGGAATCTTGGCTGTAAAACAGCTGTGATTGGGCTGGAAATCTTCATAAAAATCTTCATTCATTCTCTTCTTTCCGACACTCCCCCTCAAGTTGAGTAGTGGGGTCACCAATACTTAACTTGCTCAAGTAGCTACTAAAAGCGTTTCTGTTGACGGCCTTTGTAAGAATATCTGTGAGTTGATCTTTTGACGATACATATGGGAGCTCTATGATTCTTTCTTCCAGTTTCTCTTTGATGAAATGTCGGTCTACCTCCACGTGTTTTGTTCGATCATGTTGTACTGGGTTTTCTGAGATTTGTATTGCAGCCGTATTGTCACACATAACTTTACTGGGTTCCTTTTGAGAAAAACCAATGTCTTCTAGTAGCTTCCTGATCCAAAGAACTTCGCTTAACCCTCGAGCTATACCTCTAAATTTTGCTTCTGCACTTGACAGAGCAACCACCTTTTGTTTCTTACTTCTCCAAGTAACAAGGTTTCCACCAACCAATGAGAAGTACCTTGATGTTGACCTTCGATTTCCTTTATCTCCTGCCCAGTCTGCATCAGTGTAGAGCTCAACATTCAGATGTCCATTTGTTTTGAACAACACTCCATGGCCTACAGTCCCCTTGAGATACCTTAAAATTCTCTGAGCAGCTTCCATGTGGGCAACTTGTGGTTGGTGCATGAACTGACTTACTACTCCAACTGCGTACGCTATATCAGGACGAGTGTGAGAGAGATAAATTAGCTTGCCCACGAGCCGTTGATACCTTTCTTTGTCCGCAAGCTCCCCATTAAGTTCCATGTGAAGGTTGTGGTTCACCACCATTGGAGTATCTGCGGGTTTACAATCAATCAACCCGGTTTCGGCCAGAAGATCAAGGACATACTTTCTTTGGCAAATGAAGATCCCTCGTTTAGACCTGAGAACTTCAATCCCGAGGAAATACTTGAGATTCCCTAGATCTTTCATTTCAAATTTTGAAAACAGATTCTCTTTTAGCTGTGCTATTTCTTCTACATCATTTCCGGTAATAATCATGTCGTCTACATATATGATCAAGCAGGTTACAAGGCCGTTTCTTCTTTTGAGGAACAGAGTATGATCAGCATTACTTTGGTGATACCCGTATTCTTTCATGGCCAAAGTGAACTTTCCAAACCATGCCCGAGGAGATTGTTTTAGCCCGTATAATGACTTTTTCAACCGACATACTTCCCTTTCTTTAAAACTCCCTGAAAAACCTGGAGGTGCTTCCATGTAGACTTCTTCCGTTAGGTCTCCATGGAGAAATGCGTTTGTAACATCAAACTGGTGGAGAGGCCAATCCTTATTGGCTGCCACGGAGAAGAGGACTCTGATGGTGTCCATTTTTGCAACCGGAGAGAAGGTCTCAGAGTAATCGATTCCATACGTCTGAGTGTAACCCTTGGCTACGAGCCAAGCTTTGTATCTTCCAATGGAACCATCTGGTTTATATTTGATTGAATACACCCACCGACATCCAACAGTTTTCTTTCCTTTAGGAAGAACGCACTTTTCCCACGTGTTGTTTTTCATAAGAGCACGCATCTCCGTTTCCATTGCTTCCTTCCAGTTCTTCTTACCTTGGGCTTCCTATACAGAACTCGGTATTTGTTCAGAGTATAGTGAGGTAACAAATGCTTTCGCGCTGTTAGATAAGTTCCCGTTAACCATATTGGCTGTAGGATACCTTGAATTTCTTGTTTCCCTTTCTGGAGAGTACCGTTTTGGAGGAACTCCTCTATTGGCTCTAGGAGGTAAAACGTATGTTCCCGGTGTTGTTCCAGACTCCCCATCATGTTGTTCATTAGATTCGACTTCTCCTTGGACTGCGTTGTTTTGTTCAGTAATCTCCACCTGTTCCATTGTCTCAGAACTTTCCTGATTGTTAGTGGTATCTGGATCAGATTCAGACACATTTCCAAGGTTTGGAGAGTCACTTACCTCGAACACCAGTCTGGATGATTCTTGGGTGAGACTTTCGACAGGCTTAGTGTGTGTGGATGTATGAGATGATTCATTTTCGCTTGCAGATGGAATCCACTTCAACCAGCTCAGTGAGTCTTCATGTTCTATCTCCCCCTGACCATTGAGATGGGACTGATAGTAATATTCTGTTTCAAGAAAATCACAGTGGACAGTGGTAATCACACGACGTCGTGATGGGTTATAACATCGGTATCCCTTCTGATTCACCCCATAACCAACAAAGACACATTTTTCGGCACATGGATCAAGTTTGGATCGTTCGGTTTTGGGTATATGGGGAAAAACGGTACACCCAAAGACACGAGGTGGTAAGGTAAGAGGTGGGGGTAGTTTGGTGAATGTGGATAAGGTATCTAGGGGAGTTTTTAGGTCAAGGGCTTTGGTTGGTAAACGATTAAGAAGATACACAGCTGTGTTTATAGCTTCGGGCCAAAAAGATTTAGGGACTTTGGATTCAAGCATAAGGGCTCGGGCCATTTCTACCAAAATGCCATTTTTCCGCTCAACTACACCATTCTGTTCGGGGTGTTTTGGGCAAGTGGTTTGGTGAATCATTCCCTTCTCTTGAATAAATTGTTTCATGGAGGTATTAACGTACTCCCCTCCATTATCAGATCGTAAGATCTGAATGTTGGTTTTGAATTGAGTTTGGACCATGGTGTAAAAAAGTCTAAATTTGTCAAATACTTCAGATTTGTGTTTTAAAAAATATACCCATGTCATCCGGGTACAGTCATCAACAAATAATAGGAAGAAACGAAGATTTTGACCTCCATTCGTTTCAGCTGGACCCCAAACATCGGAATGTATTAGAGAAAAGGGTTCACTGACCCTAGTGTTACTTGGTTTGAAAGGTTTTTTATGGCTTTTGGCTAAGGCACATGTTTCACAGTCTAATGTACTGTTTGACGGAAAGAGTTTAGGGAGTAAAAGATGTAGATACCCGGCGGAAGGATGCCCTAATCTCCTATGCCAAAGCCATGCTTCTCTACTCTTTGTTCCGTGAGCAAGCATCGTAGTCCCTGACTGAGTCACCTCATCCACATAGTATAAGCCCTGTCGTTCAGTGCCACGCCCAATTATCTTTCCAGTTCTGATGTCCTGTAAGATACAAAAATGAGGATGCATTAGAATTATGCAATTGAGTTCCTTCGTAACATGACTTATTGATAACAATTTGTGTGTTAACGAAGGAACATATAAACAATTTGACAATCTCAAATTGGGAGATATTTCGACAGTTCCTCCTCCCTTTACTAAAGCATTTTCGCCATTTGCAGTCTTGATGTGGGTTCTGTTTGGTTTCTTTGTAGACACGAAGTCCGATGGCTCGTACGTCATCGTATCAGTGGCTCCACAATCAAAAATCCAAGAACTGACTTGATCACCGCTTTTCTGTGTTGTTAGATAGGCTTCCCCACTTGTTGACGGATAGTCCTTCAACAATTCATAGTTCCTATGATTAATCATTTGCAAAATCCTTTTTTTTTAATGTTGTCAAGAAAAAAAAAATCCAAAAAATGACAATTTCCTTTTTCCTTGCTTCACGTGCTACCCCACCACACCTTTATTGTACTTTTCCTTTCTTCAAAAAGCATAGAACAAAAAAAAAACAAGCCCCCTAGACTTTCTTCTCTACCCAACACTTCTGCACTTTTAGAGAGAGAGAGTGAGGAGAATCAGAGAGAGGCGAATCAGATAGAAGCGGAAGTGTGCTGTGGTGATAGACGATACGAGCCCTAATTCTTCCTTACTCTCGAGATCTGGCCGGAATTGTTAGCGGATAACCGGACGACAGCGGAGAATGACGTCACAACGGCCGGAGACGAGGAATGGCGAGTGGTCCGCGGCGGTCGGAGAATGATGTGACGGTTACGTTGTCTGGCTTTCCGTCGGGATCTGACGTGTGCGATTCTGGCAACAGTAATAACAACAGCAACCACAATGGTTCGGTTCAGATTTCACGCCGCCGTAGACGGCGTTAACGATGTCGTCACCGGGAACAGTAGTTGTTTTGGGCAGTGGATGCAGCGGTTGTTGGTTTGATTTTTTTTCGGAGTTTGATTTTGATTTTTTTGGGTTTTTCTGGTTTGTGGTTGGATTGGCTTGGGATAGATTGTAGATGATGAGCAAAGTGTTTAAGAATCAAAAACACTGCTCTGATACCATATCATTAGGTATAGAGGTAAAATGATGTTTTTGATTAGTAAGTTGATGTTTGAATACACGTACATATGCCCAATTTATAGAAAACTGAAAACAGTAATAAAAGGAAAGACAATCAATGGCTGGCTGGAATCTTGGCTGTAAAACAGCTGTGATTGGGCTGGAAATCTTCATTCATTCTCTTCTTTCCGCCAGCCCAAACCAACAAACTTTGATGACATCACATTTTAATTAAGATTTTAAAATATGAGATACTAAAAGCATAAAACTATAACAAAGTTAACAACTATAAAAGAAACTAGTAAAAATGCATGCGCTACGCAACGGGGCTTTAATCTTATCGGTTTAGTTTGGTGCAACATTGACCCTCAGTATAGTAGTAACCGCAAGAAATGTCAAGAAAATATCTATCTGTATTTTACATCGATCAAAACCATACAAAGAAATTTACATGGGGTGTTAAAACGGAAGAAATAACATTTTCAAATATAAAAAAAATTAAAATAATAAATTAATTATTGTATTGATATGTCTACTTTCAACGATCTTATTAAAGTGTTCCAAGGATCGTATTTCATTAGATTTAAATATAAGGGTACACGATGAAAATTATGAAGTTAGAAGTTCTACATATAAATTTACCAAAATTCAAGGGTTATTTAGGAGCATCCTATACAACCTGGCTAAACGAGGACAATACCCACGTATCCATTCATCAATTACAAAACTATGGGTAAGAAACCTTCTCTTGGCAGTAAAGTAAAGCAGGTGCACACTACACCACCGATATATGTTCCTTACTAGTTTATAGAACCCTGTTACACGAATTTATACAATATAAATGATATAGTTATATAATCTTTAAAAAAAAACTTTATATTACTAACGACCTATGTTAATTAGTAACGAAACTTTATATACACGAATTTTTATTACCACATAATAGTTCACACAACTAACTTGAATTTATCACAAAAACTGGCCCATCTTAATTAGTAATACTGAAAATACCATAATAGTCGTGTATTACAAAAGTTGAATACTGAAAAACATGTAATAAACAAATTTATATATTATTAATATGAATGAAATTATGTATTACGTTACATATAACATTGTATAAATAATAATAATTTTTAGGCGAATTGGAAATAAATAATCCCACTTAGCTCAATTTGGCCGATAATAATCCCAAGTCAGTTATTGGCCGATAATAATCCGAACTGGTCAATATATTTTTTTTTTTTGTAAAATAGTCCGACGTTAAAATAGCTTAACGGGGTTAACTTTTTCTGAATTACAAACCGATATTTTAGGGCTTTTGATCAGAACGAGGATACGAGTCGATTGATGTGAAACTTACCTCGAAATTGTGCTAGAAATGGCTTGATTTTCGTTAATAGGAAGTATAAAAACCCGAATTGAAGCACAGTTTTCGTGGGTTGGGACAGTATTTCGAGGTAAGTTTTACATCAATTGATTTGTATCTTCGTTCTGATCAAAAGCTCTAAAACATCGGTTTGCAATTCGGAAAAAAAACTTAATTCCATTAAGCTATTTTAACGGCGGACTGTTTTACAAAAAAAATTGACCAGTTCGAATTATTATCGGCCAATAACTGACTTGGGATTATTATCGGCCAAATTGAGTTAGGTGGGATTATTTATTTCCAATTTGCCTAATTTTTATCATTGTGTATCTTTTAAATATAATTTGTATTTAAAATAAACCTCTAAGACCTCAATTCCGTTTACAAAATTCACTATTTAAGTTGTTCTTTTTCTCTTTATTGGTAAAAAGTCAATTTTATTGGTGTGACATAAATTAGATTTGTTATTCTTACTAATAATTGTTATGCGAATTTAATTAAAAAATAGTATTTGTAAAGTTATGATATAAGTTAAAGGTTTATATATGATGAATAAAATCTTTTCGTTATTAAAGGTTAATTGACTATGTCACAAAAGGGTATAACATGAAATTAATGTATTTCTTAGCTCTATTAAATTGAAAACACATCATAAATCAATGTACCTACAAATCTTAATATTATCTCATCTATAAAACTTAAAAACGTTAAGTTCTCTGCGTCTATCATTTTAAAAGCGAGTTCAATAAAATTTTAGTATTGTTGCGAGATAGTTCTCTGGTTAGTTACTCTTTTTAGCTTTTATTTATATGTTAGAAAAACTCATATATTGATTTTATAGATAATATTATATATGGATAACAGTTTTTTTTTCTTTTGTAATTTAAACTATTTTATTTTAAAAAGTACTAAAATCATAGTTTTAAATATTATAGATCAGTTATGTATATTTTTTAATCATAAATTAGAAATAGATATTGTTAATAAATTATCATAAATTAGAATTAGATAAAATTTTTATATATTATAAATGAATTAAAGATGAAAATGTCATGTGGCATTAGTTGGAAGAGATGTTTGAGGAGAAAATGTCATGTGGCATTAGAAGTATTCTTTTATTAGTATTAGATTTTAGTCTCAAAATCTCAAAACCATCTATCATCCACCATTCTAAGAGACGCAAATATCCCAGCGACCACCTAGTCAGTATATACCCTAAATACGGACAATACATATACTATCACCTAGTCAATACTTAACTCATAACTACTGACAATATAATAAGCTAAATTCGGACACCCTAACATACAAGAACTTATAAATTCGGACATCACTAAGAACTTATAAGTTCTGACAAACTTAACCTAAATTCGAACAAGCTAGATTGTAAATCTTGACAAACATAAACCACAAATTCGGACCCCTTTAACACATAATGTCCGAATTTGTTATAATAACTTTAAACACATTGCAAAGCAAGTCCCTGAAGATTCGATCTTTAGCAGCATCCAGCATTTATCAACTAAGGTGCACTTACAGACTCCCCCTTGATACATGCGGGATCTGCAAATCTTCATCAAATCTTCGAGTAACAGCATCCAACATTTATCATCCTTTGGTGTACTTACACCTAACAACCGTAAATATCCCAGCGACCATCTATCATCCACCATTCAACATCTTAACAATTGGGCTAGGCCGTTAGGGTATGACGATGGTCTTCGATGACCATAGGACGACGACGTTGAATCGGTTTACCGGTGAGGGTTTCCGGCGACTTCATGTTGCCTAATGTGCGTGAGTGTTATTAGTTTTTAATGTATATGTTAAGCCCTTTTTAACACTTTTTAGCCAAGTTTCAAATTTATAAAACACGATATTTACTAACACTAAACACACATATGGGCAAGTGCACCCATCGTGAGCGTAGTATAGTGTTGGCAAGATACCGAGGTCGTCCAAGGACACAAGAGCTTTTAGTACCGGTTTATCCTCAACGTCTAATCAAATAAAAAGTTTAGAAAAATGTTTTAAACTAAGAAAATAAAAACTAACTAAAATGCTGAAAAATAAAAAGAAAAGAAAAACAGATAGACAAGATGAATCACTTGGCTCCGACTCGTGTTTAATGTAACCTTTGATTATTTCCACACTTTTGCACTATTTAAGAGATTGTAGTAGGCCCCTCTTTTGGTGGTGACGTTACCCTCAACCCAGTAGTTTGAGTCAGCAAGGATACAATCCTAAAGGGTCGGATTATTGAAAGATAATTAATTAAGTTATTAATGCATATTGTGGTAGGCCCCTCTTTTGAAGGCGACGTTACCCTCGGCTAAGTAGTCTGAGTCAGCAGGGATACAGTCCTAAGTAGCTGGGTTAAAGTATTAATAGTAGTTTAACTTATGAGGGGATCAAAGAGTTTGGACCCCCGCCATCCAATACCGTTAAGTATTGAAGGAGTTCCTACTAAATTTGACCCAGGTCCTTTGCAGGATCTATACACTGAACAATGGCAAGACTCTTACCAAACCGTTCTCTTAACCCCCGACCAGGTAGCCAACATACCTCCATATAGACCGCGGAGATATGAATGGTGAAAATCTTTTATTTTATATAGACAGTAAAATAATGCCAAGACACCACGGACAAACGATAAGGAAGAATCACCTTCAACATAAGAAACTAGTTATTAAAGTCATTAATACATAACCAATTAAAAAGTGCGAAAAGATTAAAAATAAAAAGTATTACATTAGACACTTTGTCTTCACCAAGTGATGTAAGATACTTAGGCAAACATGGCCTTGATTGTCAAGAACTCTTACGATCAATCTTGGATCCCGAGACGACTCACACACTCTATGATGGACAATGGATGATGGTGGTGGATGATGGTGTTATGGTGGTGGTGGGTGGTGGGTGAAGTGTGAGAGAGGTGGTGTGCCAAGGGATGGTTTGAGCTTGAGCCAAGCACTCCTATTTATAGGTTGAACAGAAGCTCGGGCACGGCCCCGTGTCCAGTGGGCACGGCCCCGTGTCCACATCCTTCTCTGTCTTCATTAATTGCTTTTGTTTGCATTAGTTGACCACAACCCCGTGTCCGCTGGGCACGACCCCGTGTGCAGAAGCATATCTGTACTATCAAGATTTGCCTGGATTCTGCGAATCTTATAGTTGACCACGGCCCCGTGTCCGCTGAGCACGGCCCCGTGGTGGGCGATGGAAGCTTCTACAACTTTGTCTTTTATGCTGACACTTGGGCACGCCCCCGTGCTCACTGAGCACGGGGCGTGTTCAGCCTTCTGTTCTCTTGTTTTGCTTGGGAAGATGCTTTCGGGGAGGTCGGGCATGCCACGTTTATTCCTTTTCTTGTATTTATGTTAGATTTAGCTGCCTTTTTGCTTCTTTTGTTAATTTGAGCTCATTTAATCCTAAAAATACAAAAGGAAGACAAAAGCACACTTTTTCCAACATTAGTACTAAAAAAGGGTTAGTTTTATGACACAATTGATGTAATTTATATGTTGCATTTGGCACACATCAAATACCCCCATACTTGAATCTTTGCTTGTCCTTAAGCAAAACTCTTTATAATGTGGCTTTACACTCCCAAATGGAATGGGTAGAAGAGAAGGTTTTTGGGCTTGTCATAGAGTGTCGGTATTTCCAAGATTCTTTATTTAGTTTTATTTTTATTTATTTACAATCCTATTCGTCATGATTTATTTAAAACTTTTCATAAGATAAATTACTTATTAGGGCATAACATGCCTCTTTAAAATTCCATTTATATACAAGTTCACATACCTCACGGGAGATCACTCAACACTCGGCCGAAGATGTATTTTAGTGAATCACTCGAGAGCGGCATGGAACTTACTCCTACCATAAGCTTGCCAAGCAATCAATCCTCCTCCTTTTTAACTATACACCTTTGTAAATATCAAGAGGACTTTTGTGGGTGAAGGGTTAGGCTTGGGTTAAAGGTAGGTGGTTGAGTTAGTGGTTAGTAAAAGGGCGAAAGGCGTAAAAAGCGTCGGTTTTCGTAAGACTTTTTTTTTTGAAATTTTTATTTTGATGAAGCCATTATTCAAACAAAGTTATTTTTGATAAACTTGTTTGTTTATTTTTCTTTTGCTTCATCATCATCATCATTTTTTTTTGAAAGTCATAAGAAAAACCGAGCTTGTTACTAAAAAAAAGGTTAAAAATAAAAAGGTTTTAGTGGGTGAAAGGGTGTTTGTTTTGGGTTATGAAATGAAAAGGTTTAGGCTCAAAGGGGTTAACTAGGGGGATTTTGGGTAGGTGGTAAAAAAAAGAAAAATAATGGTGTAGAAATAAAAAAGGGTTAGTCCTAATGCCTCCATCATTTACTTACTCAGGTTTAAGTTGGTAAGGACCGGGAATGTATCGTCGTGGCAAGTTCTAGAGTTGTAAGAACCAAGCGGCTATTCACACAAAAAACGAAAAATGAGCATTTAGTTTAAAGATATGTATTTGTATGCTCCATAAAGGCTCAAAACTCACTTTTGTGGGAATGGGTTTTTATGTGATCAAGTATATATAATCAAATTTTAACTAAACTTGTCATGCCTTTTCATAATTTTCTTATGTTGATTCTTTTTATCACGACGCTATCGGTTGTAAATTTGTAAAAATATCACCTTTTTAGAACTTGTAATTCCCAGGTTAAACCTAGACAAGTAAAAAAATGAAAAATTTTTGAAAAAAATTTGGGGTGATTAGCGGTTCCAATAGAGTTTTGTGTAAGGCTTGTAATTAGGACTTGCAAGATTCAAGGTTTTAGCATCCCCCCACACTTAAATTACACATTGTCCTCAATGTGTCCCAAAAATAAGTTTTTCGGTTGATTAAAATGTGTAAAAGTGGGTTAAAAACAAGATTTTATGGTACTGGGTAGCTGAACACGGGGTGGTGTGGGCTGAGCACGGCCCCGTGTCCAGACTGCCAGTACCAAAAGTAAACAGAAGGCTGGGCACGGGGGCGTGTTCAGTGAGCACGGCCCCGTGTCCAGTTACCTGAACTGGGCATTTTCTGCAGAACCTTGGGCACGGGGGCGTGTTGCGGTGAGCACGGCCCCGTGCTGAACTTGCTGTAATGAAGAAAAATCGTCGGGAGGCTCTGTTTTTGTATATGGGGTGTTGGTTCAAGCTTCCCTTAGCGTCCTTCACCATCCCGAGTGTGTTTTATTCCTGAAAATAAAAAACTAAACTAGAAAACATAAAGGTTAATCTAAACTAAACTACGGATAGTTCCGCGGAATGCCTCCGTGATGCGCCACGTTTATAAGGGTCCTTGGCTAGACCCACCTTATCGGGTGGTTCTGGCTCATCTTCAATTGGGGGGGTCGTCATTGCCGAATGGATATTTCATTGATCGCTCAAGGTCGACACTTTTTTTAAATGCCCCTAATTGGATTGATAGATTGTTGTACTTCCGGTTTTTCAAAGCTTCATGAGTTTTTACAAAGGGTCGTCCCAACACTAGAGGAGCATCATCGAGGATGACAAAGTCGGTTGGGATTACCATTTGATTTGTTTGAACCAAGACATCCTCAACTACACCGATTGATTTTGTTACTTTCCAATTGGATAGAAAAATGGGTATTTGAAGTGGAGAAAAATCACTAATACTTAATTTTTTGAAAATGTAGTTAGGCATTATGTTAACACAAAGATCTTTATCAATCGTGACATTACTAATAAACGAATTTTGAAAAAAACATGGAACCGGTGTAATGTTAATTTCAAATGGGTCTTCTTTTATTAGTGAGGTTTGATCATTAGTTAACTTAACACTTACCGTTTCGTCAATTTTAGTGTTAGTGTTTAACTCTTTTAAAAACTTAGCATGAGTTGGAACTAAACAATGATTTTCAAAAGAAGGTGACAATAGATTAATTTCTTCAAAATTAGACTCTTCTTGAATTTTAACGTTGTCGGACTCACCTTTTTCGTTGTTTAACTCGTGTGTCGGTTTTTCACTTATTTGTTCTTCCATTTTTACATTTTCAGATATCTCTTCTTTATTTAATTCTTCTCTTGCGCGGGACTCCTCTTCCCTTGCACGAGATTCTTTTATATAGCGATCGATAACTCTAAGGTGTTCTAATATCCTATCGGTCACTTCGGTTATAGAAAAAGGATCGGGATTTTCAAAGCTTGAATCCGGTTGTTCGATCCTTTGTTCCTCATAATACCCATATGAAGTAGATGGTTCACACCATTGTTCTTCATTGTAAGCATATGATGGATAAGGGTCGTAATTTTGTTCTTCATAATACTTATATGAGGTGGGTTGTTCACGCCATGGTTCCTCATAATAAGCATATGAAGGTGGTGGCTCATATCTTGGTTCCTCAAAGTAGGAGTAAGAAGGCTCATACCTTGGTTCATCAAAATATGAGTATGAGGGAGGAGGTTCATACCTTTGGTCTTCATAGGATGTGTATGAAGTTGATGGCTCGTACCTGGGCTCCTCATAGTAGGTGTATGAAGTGGACGGTTGATATAAGTTACAATATTGAATCGAGTGCGAGTCACCACAATTAGTGCAATAGTTACTCCTATAATCATCCTCCTCATAGGTGTAGTTGTAACCTCCTGAGTATTGATCCATAAGAATCACTCAGCAGACCACAACCAAGTCTCGAGACCAGAAAACAAAAATAAAAACGGAAACAGAGGCTGGACACGGCCCCGTGTTCAGTGGACACGGCCCCGTGTACAGAATCTGTATCTGGGCGTTTTAATTAAAGTTACTGATTTCGTTGAGCACGGGGCGTGTTCAGTGAGCACGGCCCGTGTTCAAACTACTGTTACTGGGTGTTTTATGAAAAATGTGCAGCACGGCCCCGTGTTCAGTGAGCACGGCCCGTGTTCAGGTTACTGTAAATGCAAAACTAAACTAAAATGCAGAAAAATGTGCGCGCATTTTGAAAAGGTTTTGAAAAACTGACTAGGCCGTCGATTCCTAACTTTCTTAAAATCCTTGTGTCCCCGGCAGCGGCGCCAAAAACTTGATGTGCGTGAGTGTTATTAGTTTTTAATGTATATGTTAAGCCCTTTTTAACACTTTTTAGCCAAGTTTTAAATTTATAAAACACGATATTTACTAACACTAAACACACATATGGGCAAGTGCACCCATCGTGAGCGTAGTATAGTGTTGGCAAGATACCGAGGTCGTCCAAGGCAACAAGAGCTTTTAGTACCGGTTTATCCTTAACGTCTAATCAAATCAAAAGTTTAGAAAAATGTTTTAAACTAAGAAAATAAAAACTAACTAAAATGCTGAAAAATAAAAAGAAAAGAAAAACATGTAGACAAGATGAATCACTTGGCTCCGACTCGTGTTTAGTGTAACCTTTGATTATTTCCGCACTTTTGCACTATTTAAGAGATTATCTTAGTTATTGTAGTAGGCCCTTCTTTTGGAGGTGATGTTACCCTCAACCCAGTAGTTTGAGTCAGCAAGGATACAATCCTAAAGGGTCGGATTATTGAAAGATAATTAATTAAGTTATTAATGCATATTGTGGTAGGCCCCTCTTTTGAAGGCGACGTTACCCTCGGCTAAGTAGTCTGAGTCAGCAGGGATACAGTCCTCAGTAGCTGGGTTAAAGTATTAATAGTAGTTTAACTTATGAGGGGATCAAAGAGTTTGGACCCCCGCCATCCAATACCGTTAAGTATTGAAGGAGGTCCTACTAAATTTGACCCAGGTCCTTTGCAGGATCTATACACTGAACAATGGCAAGACTCTTACCAAACCGTTCCCTTAACCCCCGACCAGGTAGCCAACATACCTCCATATAGACCGTGGAGATATGAATGGTGAAAATCTTTTATTTTATATAGACAGTAAAATAATGCCAAGACACCACGGACAAACGATAAGGAAGAATCACCTTCAACATAAGAAACTAGTTATTAAAGTCATTAATACATAACCAATTAAAAAGTGCGAAAAGATTAAAAATAAAAAGTATTACACTAGACACTTTGTCTTCACCAAGTGATGTAAGAGACTTAGGCAACCATGGACTTGATTGTCAAGAACTCTTACGATCAATCTTGGATCCCGAGACGACTCACACACTCTATGATGGACAATGGATGATGGTGGTGGATGATGGTGTTATGGTGGTGGTGGGTGGTGGGTGAAGTGTGAGAGAGGTGGTGTGCCAAGGGATGGTTTGAGCTTGAGCCAAGCACTCCTATTTATAGGCTGAACAGAAGCTTGGGCACGGCCCCATGTCCACATCCTTCTCTGTCTTCATTAATTGCTTTTGTCTGCATTAGTTGACCACGGCCCCGTGTCCGCTGGGCACGACCCCGTGTGCAGAAGCATATCTGTACTATCAAGATTTGCCTGGATTCTGCGAATCTTATAGTTGACCACGGCCCCGTGTCCGCTGAGCACGGCCCCGTGGTGGGCGATGGAAGCTTCTACAACTTTGTCTTTTATGCTGACACTTGGGCACGCCCCCGTGCTCATTGAGCACGGGGCGTGTTCAGCCTTCTGTTCTCTTGTTTTGCTTGGGAAGATGCTTTCGGGGAGGTCGGGCATGCCACGTTTATTCCTTTTCTTGTATTTATGTTAGATTTAGCTGCCTTTTTGCTTCTTTTGTTAATTTGAGCTCATTTAATCCTGAAAATACAAAAGGAAGACAAAAGCACACTTTTTCCAACATTAGTACTAAAAAAGGGTTAGTTTTATGCCACAATTGATGTAATTTATATGTTGCATTTTGCACACATCATTGCCTGTTTTGTCAGATCGAAATTGATGGTGCTCCGTGGCTCATGATTTTGACGGCGATTAAGCGATGGCTGAAACAATGAAGCCCCAATCTGTCATGCAGTTATAGATCGGGGATGGTTGGGTTCGATTATCACCGCTGCCGGTGGCAGCATGTCTTCTAATGATTCACCAGATTCAGACAACCAGTATCAAGAGACCAAATATAATACCCTAGATAATAATCAGATATAAGGACCTAGTATCTCAGAATTTTGGTAATCTCTCAAACGAAATTACGGTACCAAGACCATTTACCGGAGAGATGTTACACACAAGTTACGCAGTTCGTTATATTTATATACCAAAAACAGGTTCTTATTAATGCGTAAAACCTATCATTACAACGTATAATGAAGTTGTCAACAGTTTGGGTTTTAATTTTATAAGATACCCTGTAAAAGATATGACTCCCGATGTACTATCATTTCTTCTCACAATCAACGCATCCTCAATTTTTCATTTTCTAATGTTTTTGGATTTTTATAAAAATATCCTACAACTGAGTAATTTTTTTTTTGGATTTTTGTTTTAAGGAAAAGCAGTAAACTGTACAAAGAAACGAAAAAATAAAGTTTCCATGAGGGCTTATGCAACCTTCCTACTCAGGGTTTATCATCCCGATCTTTCGGACTAAGTTTTCGAACCTCATCCGACCGAATGTCTTTGTAAACAAGTCTGCATAGTTGTCTAAGGTGTCAACTCTAACTACATCAATTAAACGTTTTTTCAGCACAATCACGAATAAAATGATGCCTAACATCCTTATGTTTTGTGCGTGAATGGTGTAATGGGTTATTTGTTATTGAAATAGCTGAATTATTATCTACCATGATGGGAGTTTGTGTATAATTCAAACCGTAATCCTGCAATTGTTGTTGAATCCGCAATACTTGAGCACAGCAGCTCGAAGCGGAGATGTATTCTGCTTCACATTTGGAAAGCAACACTGAAAGTTGCGTTTTGCATTGCCAGGATATCAGACGGCTTCCAAGCAGTTGAGCACCACCAGAGGTTGATTTCCTGTTGATCGGGCACCCGCCAAAATCCGCATCCACATATGCTATCAAATTAAGCCTCCCTCGACTGGATACCACAATCCAAGTCTTGGTTTGCCTTTAAGATAGCGAAAAATACGTTTGACGGCTTTCAAATGTGATTCTCTCGGAGTGGCTTGGTACCTAACACACAAACATATGGAAAACAATATGTCGGGTCGAGATGCAGTAAGATACATTAAGGAACCAATCATTTCACGATAAACTGAAGGATTCACTTCAGGATCTTTATTCTTTTCATCTGACAGCTTATGATTGGTAGGCAACGGAGTTTCGTAAGGCAGACTGTCTTCCATGTTGAATCACTTGAGGATCTCGTGTACGTACTTCTTCTGATGAATATACGTGCCATTCACTTCTTGATCCACTTACAACCTGAGGAAAAACTTCAGCTCACCCGTTGCACTCATCTCAAACTTCGATTTCATAACTTGTTCGAATTCTCGACAAAGCGCTTCATTTGAAGAACCAACATTGATGTCATCGACATATATTTGCACAATCAGGAAATCTCCCTCTTTCTTTAATATGAAGAGAATGGAATCTATTGCACCATGAGTGAATCCGTTTGCCAACAATTGCTTTGAAAGCGTTTCATACCAGGCACGAGGAGCCTGATGAAGACCGTATAAAGCTTTATCCAGCAAGTAAACTTTGTTCGACGAATCTGGAGCTTCAAAACCCGGCGGCTAGGATACATACACAGTTTCTTGCAACTTCCCATAAAGGAAAGCACTTTTGACGTCTAACTGATAGACTTTAATACGCATGTGAGCAGCAAAGGCTAGGAACAACCGAATTGCTTCAATTCGAGCCACTGGCACATAAACTTCCGTGTAGTTGATCCATTCTTCCTGATTGAACCCTTGCACCACCAAACGAGCTTTATTCCAGACGAATACTCCTTTATCGTTCTTTTTACATTTAAAAACCCATTTCGTGTTGATCGTGTATTGGCCCTTAGGAAGATCTACCAAGTTCCAAACCTTCAGCTTGTCAAACTAAGACAACTCCTCCTGCATCGCCTCACACCACGAGCTATCTTTCAGCGCCATGTGGTAGTTTTTTGGCTATATCTGTGAAATAAAGCACTCGTGCACGTTTAAGCTTTAGATCGCTTGTTCCTTGATTTCTGTGAATAAACACTTCATATCATTAAGACTTCTGCTTCGAGTCATTATTCCTCCATGCGGATCCCCAATAACATTCTTGATAGGATGATTCCTATTTGTCCGAGTGATAGGAACAGCTAGAACTTACAAATTTGTACCCAAATGTGATTGGATCCCTCCCTCAACAATTGTGTTACTAGATGCTTGAACATTTCCATAAGACTTATTACCATTTGGATATGTTGGAAAAACAGCATAAAGAACACTTTTTGTAGTTTCACTAGCTTCCACGTCATCATCGGAATCGCTTGAATCTGCATCATTGGAGGTTTGAGTGGCACCGACATCATTTATGTTTGATGAGCTGTAACACCCTTACTATTAAATAACGATTTTCGTATAAATTACGAAAAATAATCATGTAACTAAATGCACATATTGTTGAATAATCCGGGTAAATTAAAACTTTTACAATTTGAAAGTAATACAATTTAATATGTACGGATTTGTCGTTTAAAATGACGACGAAACAACGTGTGGAAGCTTTTATCTTGATCGTGTTCGGTTCTTCGTTGAGCTTGATCCTCATCCGGAGCCCGTAACAATCACCTATGACCAAAACCAACGTAAAAGTTAGTTTTGATAGATTAATATCAAGTTATATCAACGTAAATGGGACCTATGGTCTGAACCGTAGGTCACGCTACAGCCCAAAACAAAAAAACAGCCCCTCCAGACCGTAGCCTACGGTCTGAACCGTGGGTCACGCTGCAGCATAAAACAACAAACAGCCCCTCCAGACCGTAGCCTACGGTCTGAACCGTGGGTCACGCTGCAGCCTAGCTATTCCTATTTTTCAGTTTTGGTCCTTTTTATGAAAACGGGCGTAACTTTCAAACCGTTTATCCGTTTAACCTCACCTTTCTTCCTACGTGATCGTAATTTAGTCCTCTATCTTTTGGAGTCAAAATCAACCATTTGGATTAACAAATTTTTTTTCTTTTATAGACAATTGGCTTAATATTTATTTATGAAATTATTCGACCCGTTTCAAGATATAAGCACTAAGCACAAATCTTGCTTATTCTTTCCACACCTCCCATTCCTACACTAGGTTTTTCATTTATCTTCCACCACAACTAAATTTGTGGTTGATTTCATATGATAAAATCTTATTTTCTGAATTATACCCTTCGGTTCAACAATTTACGCAAAAGACTCATTAAGGGCTTTTTGGTCAATTTAAGTCCCTCATTTTACAACATAGGGCTTTCACTAATTATTTGACCAAAATCGCACTTTTAACTATAGCTTATTCATGCGTACCTGGCTCGGGTCATAATATCGACCCGTTTCAATACCTTTCACTATTAATCACTAGTTAATAGTAACGCGAACCTTATGTTAATTCCTGTGAACACAAAACTCAACAAGCGATTATCAAATGTTATTGTCAAATGGTGTTAACAACACCATTTGACCCATTTAGTCTAATTGACCATTCGTCCGTATGAGATGGTATTTAATTACCATTTCACCTCTTTAAACCTATCCTGGTTTTCTCTTTGAACTCTTTTTACTTAAAAACCGTTTCTTATTTGTTCGTCATTACTTGACTAATTTACCATTTTACCTCTTTACCATAGTTCATGATTTCTTACCATTTTCCCTTTTTCCGACTCGCATTAAATCGTGTCGGAACATCATATTCCAATCACTTAATAGAATTTATATACAATACTTGCAATTAAGTAAATTGTAAATAATGTAAAGGGGCGTAAGCTTTACTTACCTCACATCCAAACTATGCTTTTCTTTTCCTTGTTGATTTGTTTGACCCGCTTCCTCCCCAAGCTTCCACCTAGCTTGTTAAGCGTCAAACTATCATCATCATTCACAAGGTGGTTAGATTAGTCATTCTAGATCATGACCTTCACACCATATGAATCTTTTACCACTATTCTTATTGAGCCTTATCATAGGTCGGTTTGACTTTTAAAAGTCAAACCACCAATTTACAATATTGATGCACTAACAAGTTCACAATACTCACTTTAGGGACATTATCAATCCACTTAGTGAGCATCATCTTTTGAGATGCCATATCAACTAACATGTTATCTAATTCATACCTCAACTAACCATAAATCAACATGTAATTTTAGTCATTGTATGCATATATATACTTTGACCATCATAACCATGGGTTTAACTCATGTGTCAAAACCCACTTCTAATCGCTTATAAAACTCTTAACAAAATGTCTAATTTGTTCTAGTAGTTCATTCATACAAGTTAATATGACGTTTATAAACACCAATACAACATCAATTTCGTCAATTCAACAAAACCCACTTAGCTCATACTTGACTAGTTGATTAATCACTAGTTTATGACACAATTCTACAAGTTTGCATCTAGGGTTTGTTCCTAGACTTGTACTCACACCAATATCACTATAACATTCAACATTCATACTAGAATTTCATACATGCATATTTATCACAAATTCAAAATATCACTAAATTTTAGCTTGATTTATCTTCGATTTTGCTAGATTCTTGTGAGTTTTAGGGCTTTTGTAAGAGCCCTTTTTTGCTCCTGATGCTAATCGGCCAAACACACACATGAGTATGTGTTTTGGTGTTTTAAATCTTTTACTTATAATCATGTTTTCACACTTGGCCCCTTTTGGTCCTTGTAGTTTCAAGGATTTTTAAAGAGGATCATTAGTTCAAGTTTCTCCTTATTGTTTTACTATACAATTTACTAACTAGGTTGATATTCCTAGTTTCTTAGTAAGTTTCGGGGTATATACCCCGTTTTATTTTAAGTCCCGTTAACCCGGGCCTCTTATAAACTTCGTTTTCTCAAAGCGTTTATTCTCCTTTTTAATTAACATTAGGTTTAATTATTTAAATCCTAATATTTACTGGGTTACTTTTTACCACTAACGGTATTTTACCCGTTCATTAACATTAACGTGGTTTGACTATCAAACCTGCTTTCGGGGTGTTACAAGTCTACCCCACTTAAAGAGGTTTCGTCCCCGAAACATTATTTACGTAATTCATTGGTTTAGTCAAACGAACCAAGTTTCATTTTCAAGGCGCCCATTTCTTTCGGTCTAAAGTTCTTATTTGTTTTGACGCGTACATCTTTCATGTGTGAGGCCTCGTGGGCCGTTACTTTCAGCTTGTATACATTATCTTATTGATTATTTATTTTAGCGGTTAGACTTGTTAGTCACCGGTTACCTTATACCCCGTCGCTCGGGTATATCCACTTTGCCTTCTCGAGGCTTACAATCTTTTATCGTCCCCTTTTCTCAGTTCACGCTATAACGTGATTAAATTCCATATTACTTTTCTTAACCGTGATCGTATCACGTCATGTTTAAGTTTATGTAATCCTTTCATTATCGAAAATCTTCTTTTCGAACGTGTCTTCATGCACCCATTCTTTTAGTGCTTTCCAATTCCTCTCATAATATTTATATTTGCTAAAACGTTATTTCTTACTAAAACTGAATTTTAGTTTAACGTTTTATCCCGTAGATCATCTTTTATTCGAGTCCGTATTCAACTGTGTATATACATATATCTATAGCGTCAATGTATCCTTTTTATGTTTAGTATCATTTATTTTAACTCTTGTATTTCATTTGACCTTGACCGTAGTCTAAGGCTACTTTTGTTTTCTTTCAAATTATTCTTCCGACTCTATGACTTCTTCCGTCATTTATACGTCGGTTTGTTCTACGCTTACCGTTACCCGGTTCTTACCTATACTTCTTTACGACCCATCACCCGGGTTCTTTTATCTTAATGTTTTTAGCTTTCCGGTCTCACCGGTTTGCGTTTTCCTTACTATATCAAGCGTTATTCCCTTAATTAACTCGTTTGACTTATTTTGGGTGAAATTTAACCACTTATGAGTGTCAAACTTCATTCTTTACTCGACCCGTCCAACTTTGAAATGGTTGAACGTAATTATTAAAAGTTATGTTTGCAAAAATCTTGTCATCTTTTAGTTATAACTCTCATTCCGAGTCTTTTGACTTTCATTCCGCGTTCCCGCCTCTTGGTTTACGCGTTCACTCAAAATCCTACCCATCCATCGGGTATCTTTACCGAAGTCATCATCAAATAACCATTCTTATATGGTTTTTAGACGTCCTTTTAATTTATTTGGTCGTCTTAGCGAAATCCATCGCTTTTATTCAGTCAAGTCCTTTATTCTTTATTTAATTCAATTGACTTGTCCGTGTGAATTTCATCACTTGTGACTGCAAACTTTTATCTCTATGCCTTAGCATTCTCATTAGTTGGTTTGTATTTTCATTTACTTTAATCTTTGTCCCTTCTCTCGGGCTCGACATTCTAACGTAATACGCTTCCGTCGTCCAACTTGCGTTTACGTTTACTATCAAACATCTTATTTATTTGATTCATTTGGGTACCATTTAAGTTAGTCCCGTTCACCCCGCCCTTACTACATCGGACGTAAATGTAACTTGGCCAGAGTAAGCGATTAACACATGATACACATGACCTTTTTATAGTTTTAACATCACACCCTATGTAAGTAACGCCTCTATTTATTTCATATCTCTGATTTCATTTAGTAAAACTTTATTTAATTGCAAAACAACAATCATTAGTTTTACTAGTTTTAAATTTGAACACATAAAATGTTTTTCTTTTCTATCGAACTATTATATAATCACATTCGTTAATGTGATCGCTACTTTTCTCAATAGCATTACATTGAGAGTTTTCCACTTAGATAATTACCCCCGTCCAAGTTTTCATATGAACCAATCCTATTATTTCTTTGTTATTCATCATCGTGAATAATACATGTTTCTATTAAACTTCTCTTGGAAATATCATCCTGAATAAATATCCTATTCAGGTTTTATCAGATATATGCAACCGTCATTCCGTACGTGATTGTTGCATATTACTTCTTATGCAATAAATTTAAAATGTGCACCTGTAAATGCTTGCCCTAACGGGCTTTCCATGTCATTAACCTTGTTCGCGATCATCACGCGATTTAGGTCCTTAATAAGTATGCTCTGCTCGTCATACCTTGGACCGTTTCACCGTCGTATCCACAATTCATTCAACTCTCGTCACCTTCAGATGCGAGTGTCCTTCAACTAAACATTTACAAAAGTTAGTAATTTCGACATTAATAAACGCCCGTATTGTAATACAAGGCTTCTTACTGTACGGGTCAACGCACGTGATTTCTTAACTATACCTATCATTTTCATTGGGGTAACGTGTATTACACAATAACCCTATGTGTTGTTCACAACACTTTAATCATACTAAACCATTAACATACTTGTACTTACCGGATTTGCGATCAAGCCTCGAACCGAACACACTTTACTCTTTAACCATGAGCTCTGATTACCAACTTGTAACACCCTTACTATTAAATAACGATTTTCGTATAAATTACAAAAAATAATCATGTAACTAAATGCACATATTGTTGAATAATCCGGGCAAATTAAAACTTTTACAATTTGAAAGTAATACAATTTAATATGTACGGATTTGTCGTTTAAAATGACGACGAAACAACGTACGAAAGCTTTTATCTTGATCGTGTTCGGTTCTTCGTTGAGCTTGATCCTCATCCGGAGCCCGTAACAATCACCTATGATCAAAACCAACGTAAAAGTTAGTTTTGATAGATTAATATCAAGTTATAACAAGGTAAATGGGACCTACGGTCTGAACCGTGGGTCACGCTGCATCCCAAAACAAACAAACAGCCCCTCCAGACCGTAGCCTACGGTCTGAACCGTGGGTCACGCTGCATCACAAAACAATAAACAGCCCCTCCAGACCGTAGCCTACGGTCTGAACCGTGGGTCACGGTGTAGCCCAACTATTTCTATTTTTCAGTTTTGGTCCTTTTTACAAAAACTGGCGTAACTTTTGAACCGTTTATCCGTTTAACCTCACGTTTCTTCCTACGTGATCGTAATTTAGTCCTTTATCATTTGGAGTCAAAATCCACCATTTGGATTAACAAATTTTTTTCTTTTATAGACCATTAGCTTAATATTTATTTACGAAATTATTCGACCCGTTTCAAGATTTGAGCACTAAGCTCAAATCTTGTTATTCTTTCCACACCTCCCATTCCTACACTAGGTTTTTCATTTATCTTCCACCACAATTAAATTTGTGGTTGATTTCATATGATAAAATCTTATTTTCCGAATTATACCCTTCGGTTCAATAATTTACGCAAAAGACTCATTAAGGGCTTTTTGGTCAATTTAAGTCCCTCATTTTATGACGAAGGGCTTTCACTAATTATTTGACCAAAATCGCACTTTTAACTATAGCTTATTCATGCGTACCTGGCTCGGGTCATAATATCGACCCATTTCAATACCTTTCACTATTAATCACTAGTTAATAGTAACGCGAACCTTATGTTAATTCCTGTGAACACAAAACTCAACAAGCGATTATCAAATGTTATTGTCAAATGGTGTTAACAACACCATTTGACCCATTTAGTCTAATTGACCATTCGTCCGTATGAGATGGTATCTAATTACCATTTCACCTCTTTAAACCTATCCCGGTTTTCTCTTTGAACTCTTTTTATTTAAAAACCGTTTCTTATTTGTTCGTCATTACATGACTAATTTACCATTTTACCTCTTTACCATAGTTCATGATTTCTTACCATTTTCCACTTTTCCGACTCGCATTAAATCGTGTCGGAACATCATATTCCAATCACTTAATAGAATTTATATATAATACTTGCAATTAAGTAAAATGTAAATAATCTAAAGGGGCGTAAGCTTTACTTACCTCACATCCAAACTATGCTTTTCTTTTCCTTGTTGATTTGTTTGACCCGCTTCCTCCCCAAGCTTCCACCTAGCTTGTTAAGCGTCAAACTATCATCATCATTCACAAGGTGGTTAGATTAGTCATTCTAGATCATGACCTTCACACCTTATGAATCTTTTACCACTATTCTTATTGAACCTTATCATAGGTCGGTTTGACTTTTAAAAGTCAAACCACCAATTTACAAATATGGATGCACTAACAAGTTCACATGACTCACTTTAGGCACATTATCAATCTACTTAGTGAGCATCATCTTTTGAGATTCCATATCAACTAACATGTTATCTAATTCATACCTCAAGTAACCATAAATCAACATGTAATTTTAGTCATTGTATGCACATATATACTTTGACCGTCATAACCATGGGTTTAACTCATGTGTCAAAACCCATTTCTAATCGCTTATAAAACTCTTAACAAAATCTCTAATTTGTTCAAGTAGTTCATTCATACAAGTTAATATGATGTTTATAAACACCAATACAACGTCAATTTCGTCAAATCAACAAAACCCACTTAGCTCATACTTGACTAGTTGATTAGTCACTAGTTTATGGCACAATTCTACAAGTTTGCATCTAGGGTTTGTTCCTAGACTTGTACTCACACCAATATCACTATAACATTCAACATTCATACTAGAATTTCATACATGCATGTTTATCACAAATTCAAAATATCACTAAACATTAAAATTAAACATACCTTGTGATCCCCTAAGCTTGGTGATCACGATTTTATTAAAAGCCCCAAATTTTAGCTTGATTTATCTTCGATTTTGCTAGATTCTTGTGAGTTTTAGGGCTTTTGTAAGAGCCCTTTTTTGCTCCTGATGCTAATCGACCAAACACACACATGAGTATGTGTTTTGGTGTTTTAAATCTTTTACTTATAATCATGTTTTCACACTTGGCCCCTTTTGGTCCTTGTAGTTTGAAGGATTTCTAAAGAGGATCATTAGTTCAAGTTTCTCCTTATTGTTTTACTATACAATTTACTAACTAGGTTGATATTCCTAGTTTCTTAGTAAGTTTCAGGGTATGTACCCCGTTTTATTTTAAGTCCCGTTAACCCGGGCCTCTTATAAACTTCGTTTTCTCAAAGCGTTTATTCTCCTTTTTAATTAACATTAGGTTTAATTATTTAAATCCTAATATTTACTGGGTTACTTTTTACCACTAACGGTATTTTACCCGTTCATTAACATTAACATGGTTTGACTATCAAACCTGCTTTCGGGGTGTTACAAGTCTACCCCACTTAAAGAGGTTTCGTCTCCGAAACCTTATTTACGTAATTCATTGGTTTAGTCAAACGAACCAAGTTTCATTTTCAAGGCGCCCATTTCTTTCGGTCCAAAGTTCTTATTTGTTTTGACGCGTACATCTTTCATGTGTGAGGCCTCGTGGGCCGTTACTTTCAGCTTGTATACATTATCTTATTGATTATTTATTTTGGCGGTTAGACTTGTTAGTCACCGGTTACCTTATACCCCGTCGCTCGGGTATATCCACTTTGCCTTCTCAAGGCTTACAATCTTTTATCGTCCCTTTTTCTTAGTTCACGCTATAACGTGATTAAATTCCATATTACTTTTCTTAACCGTGATCGTATCACGTCATGTTTAAGTTTATGTAATCCTTTCATTATCGAAAATCTTCTTTTCGAACGTGTCTTCATGCACCCATTCTTTTAGTGCTATCTAATTCCTCTCATAGTATTTATATTTGCTAAAACGTTATTTCTTACTAAAACTGAATTTTAGTTTAACGTTTTATCTTTAACTTATGTCAATTACTTATATCAAGGAAATTGACAATTAGTAATTTATTCTTTCCCGTTCTCGTTTTATGCGGGGAATAATAACCAGTTCCCTCGCTTTATACTATTGACCCGTAGGTTCTTTCACTTAGCCTCGTAGGCTATTTCTTTAGATTTTCACCTTTTTACCTTATTAAGGTGAGACCCCAACAATTCGTTTCTTTCTATTTGTGACCCGAAGGTCTTTTTGGTCCCGTAGACCTTAACATTATTTATAATCTCGTAGGTTATGATAATCCCGTAGATCATCTTTTATTCGAGTCGTATTCAACTGTGTATATACATATATCTATAGCGTCAAGGTATCCTTTTTATGTTTAGTATCATTTATTTTCGCTCTTGTATTTCATTTGACCTTGACCGTAGTCTAAGGCTACTTTTGTTTTCTTTCGAATTATTCTTCCGACTCTACGACTTCTTCCGTCATTTATACGTCGGTTTGTTCTACGCTTACCGTTACCCAGTTCTTACCTATACTTCTTTACGACCCATCACCCGGGTTCTTTTATCTTAATGTTTTTAGCTTTCCGGTCTCACCGGTTTGCATTTTCCTTACTATATCAAGCGTTATTCCCTTAATTAACTCGTTTGACTTATTTTGGGTGAAATTTAACCACTTATGAGTGTCAAACTTCATTCTTTACTCGACCCGTCCAACTTTGAAATGGTTGAACGTAATTATTAAAAGTTATGTTTGCAAAAATCTTGTCATCTTTTAGTTATAACTCTCATTCCGAGTCTTTTGACTTTCATTCCGCGTTCCCGCCTCTTGGTTTACGCGTTCACTCAAAATCCTACCCATCCATCGGGTATCTTTACTGAAGTCATCATCAAATAACCATTCTTATATGGTTTTTAGACGTCCTTTTAATTTATTTGGTCGTCTTAGCGAAATCCATCGCTTTTATTCAGTCAAGTCCTTTATTCTTTATTTAATTCATTTGACATGTCCGTGTGAATTTCATCACTTGTGATTGCAAACTTTTATCTCTATGCCTTAGCATTCTCATTAGTTGGTTTGTATTTTCATTTACTTTAATCTTTGCCCCTTCTCTCGGGCTCGACATTCTAACGTAATACGCTTCCGTCATCCAACTTGCGTTTACGTTTACTATCAAACATCTTATTTATTTGATTCATTTGGGTACCATTTAAGTTAGTCCCATTCACCCCGCCCTTACTACATCGGACGTAAATGTAACTTGGCCAGAGTAAGCGATTAACACATGATACACATGACCTTTTTATAGTTTTCACATCACACCTTATGTAAGTAACGCCTCTATTTATTTCATATCTCTGATTTCATTTAGTAAAACTTTATTTAATTTCAAAACAACAATCATTAGTTTTACTAGTTTTACATTTGAACACATAAAATGTTTTTCTTTTCTATCGAACTATTATATAATCACATTCGTTAATGTGATCGCTACTTTTCTCAATAGCATTACGTTGAGAGTTTTCCACTTAGATAATTACCCCCGTCCAAGTTTTCATATGAATCAATCCTATTATTTCTTTGTTATTCATCATCGTGAATAATACATGTTTCTATTAAACTTCTCTTGGAAATATCTTCCTGAATAAATATCCTATTCAGGTTTTATCAGATATATGCAACCGTCATTCCCTACGTGATTGTTGCATATTACTTCTTATGCAATAAATTTAAAATGTGCACCTGTAAATGCTTGCCCTAACGGGCTTTCCATGTCATAAACCTTGTTCGCGATCATCACGCGATTTAGGTACTTAATAAGTATGCTCTGCTCGTCATACCTCGGACCGTTTCACCGTCATATCCACAATTCATTCAACTCTCGTCACCTTCAGATGCGAGTGTCCTTCAACTAAACATTTACAAAAGTTAGTAATTTCGACATTAATAAACGCCCGTATTGTAATACAAGGCTTTTTACTGTACGGGTCAACGCACGTGATTTCTTAACTATACCTATCATTTTCATTGGGGTAACGTGTATTACACAATAACCCTATGTGTTGTTCACAACACTTTAATCATACTAAACCATTAACATACTTGTACTTACCGGATTTGCGATCAAGCCTCGAACCGAACACACTTTACTCTTTAACCATGAGCTCTGATTACCAACTTGTAACACCCTTACTATTAAATAACGATTTTCGTATAAATTACGAAAAATAATCATGTAACTAAATGCACATATTGTTGAATAATCCAGGCAAATTAAAACTTTTACAATTTGAAAGTAATACAATTTAATATGTACGGATTTGTCGTTTAAAATGACGACGAAACAACGTACGGAAGCTTTTTTCTTGATCGTGTTCGATTCTTCATTGAGCTTGATCCTCATCCGGAGCCCGTAACAATCACCTATGATCAAAACCAACGTAAAATTTAGTTTTGATAGATTAATATCAAGTTATAACAATGTAAATGGGACCTACGGTCTGAACCGTAGGTCACGCTACAGCCCAAAACAAACAAACAACCCATCCAGACCGTAGCCTATGGTCTGAACCGTGGGTCACGCTGCAGCACAAAAAACAAACCGCCCCTCCAGACCGTAGCCTACGGTTTGAACCGTGGGTCATGCTGTAGCCCAGCTATTTCTATTTTTCAGTTTTGATCCTTTTTACAAAAAAGTTGGTAATCGTCGAGCAGGAATTGGCATATTTCTTGAGAAATTCACTCTGGTGATATTTCGACTTACAAGTGGTTAATCAAGGACATTAAGTTGTACTTGATTTAACTATCTTACAAGTGGTATGATTGTTGGAAATTGTTTTTGTGATAAACCTACAAATGGTTGAAAACAGTGTGATGAATTGAACCCCATGGTTGTGAAATGGCAAACAAAACTAATTTTCCGGAAAAACCATTTTGATTAAAACAAACTTAAGTGTTTTGAAATCATAATGGGAAAATAGTTCACCTACACACTGACACAGAACACATGATTTCTTTTCCCAATTACTGACAACCTTGTAAAATGTTTCACACAAATCACATATACAAGCAATACAGATTTATTTCAAACGATTTTCAAGCGGAATCCGATAGATTTTCAAGCGATATCAAATATTTTCAAGCGAGACCAGATCTTTTCAAGGGAAACACTCTAGTTCGCTTCAAAATGCCACAATTTTCAAGCGAAACCTACTTGTTCGTTCAAGCGAAATGAGGTTTTCAGGCCATTTTTATCTGTTTTACTCAGAATTTTAATCTGATTCTCTCAAGGGTTTATTAAAACACACTTTTACACACACTGTCCAAAACTCAGTCCATTTTGTCCGTTCAAATGTCCAAAAATCAAATTTTGAGTAGAAAAAGCTACCGATTCAAGTGTATTGGCTCATAACTGGCTCTGATACCAATTGTAGGATCGATTTGATGATCAAGTGAGTTAATTAAAGTCAATACACCACTGTTTGAGTGGCGGAAACAAACAAACAGTGTTGAATCAGAGATAATTGAGTAGAAAACAGAAGAAGATCACTTTAATACTTGTTTCTCATTCATATATCACTTGAAAATCAGGCAGTAGTTCGGTACACAACTGATGGAACTGTTACAAATGAGAAACTAGAACACCCTATATATAGGCTATGGAGTTCGCTTGAAACACACATGTTCCATTCAAGCGAACTTACTTGTATTATATTGAAACCTTTCAAGCGAACTTATAATAAACAAACATAACTGTTACTGTTTCGAGTATATGCATCATATTTTATGTAATGATGCTATTCCATGATGCAAGAGTGATGTCACTTGTATGATGTCATCATCAATAATGATGACATCATTCTTGTTCAGAACCGCAACGAAACCATGACTCGATTTAAGACGAAGTCAACAGACATATGCACCAACAAAGTTACATGAGTTGGTCGTCGATCAGGGGTTTTCTGATGACTTTCATGTTTTGCTTGTTGATCATCCTCATGATGACTTTCTGATGACTTTCATGTTTTGCTTTGGTGACAAAAGGTTTATCAAGAACATTATCAACATGACTCTTTCCATTTTCGTTCGGACAATTTGTAGCTAAATGTCCTCTCAAACGACATTTGTAGCATCGTCATTTATCAATCTTTTCATTATTTTCTTGTTGATCATCCTCATGTTGATTGTTTGAGGATGAGGATGCTTCGTTTGAGCCTTTTGCTCTTTGTTTCACAAAGTCAGAATTTGAACCATTTCAATCTTTTCACCTTCTTTGTTAAAGCTTTCACCTTTCACAAAGTTGGTTTTTGAAATGTTTTTAACATTCATTTTACCGTTGTTGTTAGGCTTTGACTTTTGAAAATTTTGAACTTGATTTAAGGCTTCCAAAATCTTTGAGTTAATTAAATATTCAATTTTGCTCAAATCAATTTCGTTTGTTTTAGAATCACTCGAACTCTTTTGTTCTGAATCTGATTCAGATTTGGATTCAGACTCTTCTTCACTCAAAGGATCAACAGTCAATGGAGCAGTCGGAATGAAATCTGCAATTTCAGGATCAATCGAAGGTGTCGATGTATAGTTGTGGTTAGTAGGTGGAGGAACCTTCTTGTAACCAACACGAAACATCTCATCTTCTGAATCTTTGAGACAAAGGTTGTTTATGCAAAAATTCATCACATCTGACGAACTTTCGAATTTCTCAAGTTTTCACTACAGATCAAAAATCAAGTTATCTTTGTCTAAAATTATTTTGTTATTTTCTAAAATAGTGTTTTGACAAGTTTCAAGTTCAATTTTTAAATCTTGATTCTTAACTATCACTTGAGCAAGTTGTTTCTCAAACTTAGAGATGTCCTTTTTCAAGGTAATCACCTGACTTCTATGTTCTTTGTCGGCACTCGAAAGCGTCATAATTAACTCTCTAGATTTCTCCAGATCAGTAATCAAATTACTGTTATAGAGTGCGTATTTGTCACACTTAGCGACAAAGTCTATGCATCTAGCACATCTTTTATCAGCAGGTTTAGATTGTACCTCGATGTTAGCCATGAAAGCTTGATCCGAGCTTCCTGCTTTTCTTGCTTTCATCTTTTCCATTTCTTCATCAGCAAAGCGTTGCATTTCTTCGGTTGTGATTTTGAACTCAAACCGATCACTTTCATCTTTCTTTTCATCTTTCTTTTCCTCTTTCTTTCTGCTTTCTTCTTCCTCATTCTATCTTCTCTTGTTTTCCTCAGTTTCATGATTCTATCCATTTCCATATTCCAATTTTTCGGTAAAAATTTAGAAACTTTTCTACCTTTTTGAATTCGGTATACAATCCTGGTTGCCTTCGATCAAACTCACATAATAAATGGTAAAATTTGTTTACCAGATCATCCAACGATTCACCTTTCATAGCTTTAAACACTACGAATTGAGTCTTTAGCCGATCGAGTATCTTTTTCTTGAAAATCTCGTTTCGTTCGTACGTGTTGCTCAACTTGTCCCACAATTCCTTTGATGAGTTTTTGTTACCGAAAGTGTGTAGGATAGATTGTGGTAACGACATTGTAATCAAGGACATTGCCTTCTCTTCGCATTTGTAATACTTTCTTTGATCATCAGTTAAAGCGAGATAACTGGTAATAGTTAAATTGCAAGCAGGTTCTCCGCCAAGACCTGACGTCATACATAACCACATTCTTACATCTTTTGCTTTGATGTACCTTTCAAACCGTATCTTCCATTCATGATAATCTAACTCGTTCAACAACAAGGGAGGTTTATTATTGCTTCCAACTTCATTGTTGTGTCTGATACTTTGAACAACGGTGTTCAAATTGTTTGCCATCTTTACTATGTCTTTGTTTCAAAAACTATTAACACTTACTGATGTAAACCTCAACAAATCAACAAATACGGACCAAACACTCTTAGAATCAACAAGTTCTGACAAACACTTAAGAAATACGGACAAGACTTGATTGTTAAGTGCTGACAAATTATAAATGCGGACAAGAAATCAAGTATAAATGCAGATGATTATGTAGAAATAGTTATGTGCTGATAACAAGTAATTGCGGACAACTTGAAACAAATGCGGACGAGCAAATTTAAAATGTGCATCTGTAAATGCTTGCCCTAACAGGCTTTCCATGTCATTAACCTTGTTCGCGATCATCACGCGATTTAGGTCCTTAATAAGTATGCTTTGCTCGTCATACCTCGGACCGTTTCACCGTCATATCCACAATTCATTCAACTCTCGTCACCTTCAGATGCGAGTGTCCTTCAACTAACCATTTACAAAAGTTAGTAATTTCGACATTAATAAACGCCCGTATTGTAATACAAGGCTTTTTACTGTACGGGTCAACGCACGTGATTTCTTAACTATACCTATCATTTTCATTGGGGTAACGTGTATTACACAATAACCCTATGTGTTGTTTACAACACTTTAATCATACCCCATTAACATACTTGTACTTACCGGATTTGCGATCAAGCCTCGAACCGAACACACTTTACTCTTTAACCATGAGCTCTGATTACCAACTTGTAACACCCTTACTATTAAATAACGATTTTCGTATAAATTACGAAAAATAATCATGTAACTAAATGCACATATTGTTGAATAATCCAGGCAAATTAAAACTTTTACAATTTGAAAGTAATACAATTTAATATGTACGGATTTTTCGTTTAAAATGACGACGAAACAACGTACGGAAGCTTTTATCTTGATCGTGTTCGGTTCTTCATTGAGCTTGATCCTCATCCGGAGCCCGTAACAATCACCTATGATCAAAACCAACGTAAAAGTTAGTTTTGATAGATTAATATCAAGTTATAACAAGGTAAATGGAACCTACGGTCTGAACCGTAGGTCACGCTACAGCCCAAAACAAACAAACAACCCCTCCAGACCGTAGCCTACGGTCTGAACCGTGGGTCACGCTGCAGCACAAAACAACAAACATCCCCTCCAGACCGTAGCCTACGGTTTGAACCGTGGGTCACGCTGTAGCCCAGCTATTTCTATTTTTCAGTTTTGATCCTTTTTACAAAAATGGCGTAACTTTTGAACCGTTTATCCGTTTAACCTCACGTTTCTTCCTACGTGATCGTAATTTAGTCCTCTATCATTGGGAGTCAAAATCCACCATTTGGATTAACAAATTTTTTTTCTTTTATAGACCATTAGCTTAATATTTATTTACGAAATTATTCGACCCGTTTCTAGATTTGAGCACTAAGCTCAAATCTTGCTTATTCTTTCCACACCTCCCATTCCTACACTAGGTTTTTCATTTATCTTCCACCACAACTAAATTTGTGGTTGATTTCATATGATAAGATCTTATTTTCCGAATTATACCCTTCGGTTCAACAATTTACGCAAAAGACTCATTAAGGGCTTTTTGGTCAATTTAAGTCCCTCATTTTACGACGAAGGGCTTTCACTAATTATTTGACCAAAATCGCACTTTTAACTATAGCTTATTCATGCGTACCTGGCTCGGGTCATAATATCGACCCGTTTCAATACCTTTCACTATTAATCACTAGTTAATAGTAACACGAACCTTATGTTAATTCCTGTGAACACAAAACTCAACAAGCGATTATCAAATGTTATTGTCAAATGGTGTTAACAACACCATTTGACCCATTTAGTCTAATTGACCATTCGTCCGTATGAGATGGTATTTAATTACCATTTCACCTCTTTAAACCTATCCCGGTTTTCTCTTTGAAATCTTTTTACTTAAAAACCGTTTCTTATTTGTTCGTCATTACTTGACTAATTTACCATTTTACCTCTTTACCATAGTTCATGATTTCTTACCATTTTCCATTTTTCCGACTCGCATTAAATCGTGTCGGAACATCATATTCCAATCACTTAATAGAATTTATATACAATACTTGCAATTAAGTAAATTGTAAATAATGTAAAGGGGCGTAAGCTTTACTTACCTCACATCCAAACTATGCTTTTCTTTTCCTTGTTGATTTGTTTGACCCGCTTCCTCCCCAAGCTTCCACCTAGCTTGTTAAGCGTTAAACTATCATCATCATTCACAAGATGGTTAGATTAGTCATTCTAGATCATGACCTTCACACCTTATGAATCTTTTACCACTATTCTTATTGAACCTTATCATAGGTCGGTTTGACTTTTAAAAGTTAAACCACCAATTTACAAATATGGATGCACTAACAAGTTCACATGACTCACTTTAGGCACATTATCAATCTACTTAGTGAGCATCATCTTTTGAGATGCCATATCAACTAACATGTTATCTAATTCATACCTCAAGTAACCATAAATCAACATGTAATTTTAGTCATTGTATGCACATATATACTTTGACTGTCATAACCATGGGTTTAACTCATGTGTCAAAACCCACTTCTAATCGCTTATAAAACTCTTAACAAAATCTCTAATTTGTTCAAGTAGTTCATTCATACAAGTTAATATGATGTTTATAAACACCAATACAACATCAATTTCGTCAAATCAACAAAACCCACTTAGCTCATACTTGACTAGTTGATTAATCACTAGTTTATGGCACAATTCTACAAGTTTGCATCTAGGGTTTGTTCCTAGACTTGTACTCACACCAATATCACTATAACATTCAACATTCATACTAGAAATTCGTACATGCATGTTTATCACAAATTCAAAATATCACTAAACATTAAAATTCAACATACCTTGTGATCCCCTAAGCTTGGTGATCACGATTTTGTTAAAAGCCCCAAATTTTAGCTTGATTTATCTTCGATTTTGCTAGATTCTTGTGAGTTTTAGGGCTCTTGTAAGAGCCCTTTTTTGCTCCTGATGCTAATCGACCAAACACACACATGAGTGTGTGTTTTGGTGTTTTAAATCTTTTACTTATAATCATGTTTTCACACTTGGCCCCTTTTGGTCCTTGTAGTTTGAAGGATTTTTAAAGAGGATCATTAGTTCAAGTTTCTCCTTATTGTTTTACTATACAATTTACTAACTAAGTTGATATTCCTAGTTTCTTAGTAAGTTTCGGGGTATATACCCCGTTTTATTTTATGTCCCGTTAACCCGGGCCTCTTATAAACTTTGTTTTCTCAAAGCGTTTATTCTCCTTTTTAATTAACATTAGGTTTAATTATTTAAATCCCAATATTTACCGGGTTACTTTTTACCACTAACGGTATTTTACCTGTTCATTAACATTAACGTGGTTTGACTATCAAACCTGTTTTCGAGGTGTTACATGTGCTGGCAACATTTTCTCCTGAATTACCATTTGAGGAGACATTTGTTGGAATGCTGGTACGCCAACCTGCATCCACTTCATCTTTGTCGATCAAGTGTGAGTACACTAGTTCAGTCTCATCATCTTTTAGATCAGGTAAAGCAAAGGAATCAAACAATTTGTCATATTGGTAACCAGTTTTGGGACCAAACTCAAATGGTGGAGGATCGTAACTCAAAGGAGTTATATCACAGACCACTTCCACCATCCGTTTCTTGACATTGTATACTCATTTGTTCGGAGAGCCTAGATCGTAACCTAGGAAGAAACCAATTTCTCCGATCTCCCCAAACTTTGGAGCATCCGATGTCCGTCGGATAACACACTTAATCCCAAAAGGCTGGAAACCTTTCAAATTAAGTTTCTTTTTCTCAAGAAGTTCATAACAAGTTTTATCTTCCGATTTCACTGTAAGCACACGATTCAGCACATAGCATGCGGTGTTTACAGCTTCGGCCCAAAAGAACATGGGCAATTTGGATTCTGAGAGAAAGGTTCTTGCAGCCTTGATAAGGGTCCTATTCTTCCTTTCATCAACTCTGTTCTGTTGAGGAACATAAGGAGCGCTAAACTATTGAACAATACCCATATCACGACATAACTCATCTATATTTTGAATTTTAAATTCAGTTCCGTTATCACTTCTGATTCTTTTGATGGGTAATGAGTAATTTTTCTCTAATTGTTTAAACAAATCTTTCAAAGTCCTGAAAGTTTGATCTTTCGATTTTAAGAAAAATACCCACAGATATCTTGACAAATCATCTGTGACAACCAAACAGTAAGACATACCACCAATGCTAGTTACATGGATCAGACCAAACAAATCCATGTGAAGAAACTCTAGTGGTTGTTGGATAGAGTTTATGCGTTTAGGCTTATGAGATTTATGCTTCATTTTCCCTTTCTCACAGAATTTACATTTACTTTGCATGTTAAAACTATGTAAAGGAACACCCAACACCAAGTTGTTCTTTATTAAGTGATTCATTTTGCGTAGATGAACGTGGCCCATCCTTCGATGCCATAGGAAAGATTGATCTTCTGTTGCCTTTGAAAGCAGACACGTCACTGGACCAGAGGAGTTCACAACCGGACACATGTCCATCATATAGGTGTTGTTCACTCTTGGAGCTCTCATCACGATCTAATCTTCAAGAACTACAAATCCCGGCTTAAGAACGAAACAAGCCTTATCCGTGAAATGCATTGTATACTTATTATCATAGATCTGAGATACTAACAGCAAGTTGTGCTTCAGTTCTTCAACATAGTTCACCTTGTGCAAGGTGATCTTGTCATTTGACACGGAACCTTCACTCGTGATGTATCCATCCTTTTCACCCGCAAGGTTAACATAACCACCACGAGTCAATTTCACATTTTATAACAATTCTTTGTTTCCCGTCATATGCCTGGAACAGCCACTATCGATATACCAAATATAGATAGCTCTCTTCAGTTGTTCCTGCATTCTCAAAAAGGAAATCACTTAGAATGGGGACCCAAGCTGTGACGGTCTTGGGTATCCAAATTTATCAACAAACGAAAATTCCTTGAAATAACCATCTTCGTTGTTGTTTCTAACATTTCCACCATGGTAATTGTTAGAATATCCACCCACAAATCGAGGATTGTGCGGAGTTTGATAACGGTTATTGTACCTAGAATTTCCACAAAAACGATTATAAGAGTTTTGATATCCGAAGTTTTGACTATGCTGAGGTCTAAAACTTCTATCAAACCTTGGTTGCTCGTTATCATGAAAAACATGTCGTTGTTGGTATCCCGAATGTTGTCTTTGACCATGAAATCTGGCCGGTGAAACATTTCGGTTATCAACGTAACGATTTTGAGCATGAGGTCTACCATTGTGGTTGTAAGAACCTCCAGATTGTTGATCTTGTTCTTGTGGTCGGAAAGTTTGTAGGATCAATTTGACGATCAAGTGAGTCAATTAAAGTCAATACACCACTGTTTGAGTGGCGGAAACAAACAAACAAACAGTGTTGAATCAGAGAGAATTGAGTAGAAAACAGAAGAATATCACTTTAATACTTGTTTCTCATTCATATATCACTTGAAAATCTGGCAGCAGTTCGGTACACAACTGATGGAGCTGTTACAAATGAGAAACTAGAACACCCTATATATAGGCTATGGAGTTCGCTTGAAACACACATGTTCCATTCAAGAGAACTTACTTGTATTATATTGAAACCTTTCAAGCGAACTTATAATAAACAAACATAACTGTTACTGTTTCGAGTATATGCATCATATTTTATGTAATGATGCTATTCCATGATGCAAGAGTGATGTCACTTGTATGATGTCATCATCAATAATGATGACATCATTCTTGTTCAGAACGGCAACGAAACCATGACTCGATTTAAGACGAAGTCAACAGACATATGCACCAACAGTCCCCCCCTTGGATGTTGACGGAGTCTTCATACGAGACATTAGTACGTCAAAACTTTAGTCTTAATCAGTCTTTACACTTTCCAAAATATTTGACGCTGAAGCATCCTTCAAACTCTCTCATTCTCTTCAAACACCATCATCAGCTATTCTTCAGAATCTGAGTCTGGCTCTTTCACTCTTCAATCTCCCCCTTTGCTAACAGACTTCCCCTTAAGTTATTCAGGGATCGCAATCTGTCATAGCCCTTTCACAGGATCTGAAACATCTCCTGGCTCTCCGTAGCAACATGATCAGAAACCTGGCTTTTACGTCTACAGACTCCCCCTTTCGACAATCTGGGATCGCAGTCTGGAATTCACTAGCTGCATACCTGCATATACTCTAACCAATAGTAATATAAACTTTATGCTTACCACTTGAATTTAAAATGATTAAATTGGTTTCAAATTAATGATCCATTTATCCATTTCAAAAACATTTCTCAACTCAAATAAACTATCCCAATCCAATATCATTCATCATGTTTAGCACTTGGGATTTTGAAAATCAGCTCTTCAACATCAGTTGTCGAAAATCTTTTTGGCTTTTTCAAAAAAATATGCTAAAACACACTAAAATCTTTTTGGATTTTTGTTTTTAATTAAATGCAGTAAAGAAATATACACAGACAATATTTTTGTGAGTTTGTGTAAGAGGATCATATCAGTTTATGAGACATATCATCAACACCGTTAAGCTTCAAACATTTTAAGTTCTAAACGATTCACGTAGATTGACGATATTGTTGTCCACTTAAACTCAATCTAAAAACTTTCGAAATGCTTACCGATACGTTAAGGTATATTAATTTTGCACTAAGTTCTTATGGACCCCACGATCTCAGCATATCCCCTCATCATGCAATACACTAACTCGAGTAATGCTTTTAAACTTTCATCAACTGTGATATGTGCGAAAACAACGCAGAATGTTTAAACATTAACAATCAGGTCGATATTTCGATACGCAGAGAAAGTCCAATGTTTAAACAAAATAAGAAATAAAAAACAAGTTGAAATTGTTTAGGCTTTAACCACCAGTTCGATACTCACGTATACGCAGAGGTGATCCAAAGCTTAAACGAAACACCAAAGAAAATAAAGCAGAACGTTTAGGCAATAACATCCAGGTCGATACTCACGTATACGCAGAGGATGTCCAATGCTTAACAAAATAAAGAAATAAAACAAGTTTAAATCTTGGCAAAATTAAATGCACAATCACAGCGACTTTTTAGCAAAGTTGTGAAAGTTCACAGACTTAACCAGTTTTATGTCTTTCGACAATCAGCGATTACTGAGTAGGCACACAATCAAGAAGGACAAAACTAAGTACTATGCTTTCAACCGTGTTTCCCACTAGAACTAGGCTTTTTCATTTAAGTTTGTATCGTTCTCGCAAATCTACTAGTTTAGCTGAGCCTATCGTCACATCTTTAGTGAGACCGTTTATCACATTTTAAATTTCCATTTCTTTAGCATGCTGTGACAGTCTAACTGATGTACTATCATTTCCTCTTTTTCACAACAAAACTCATTTTTGAATTTTTCAATGTTTTTGACATTTTCAAATTTTCTAATTTTTTTAAAATTTTTACTCCGCCTAAAATCAAAATATGTTTCAATTTTGTTTTTCCGGGAAAATTTGAAAAATACAGCAGTAAACTATACAAACAAAGTGACAAACTGATGAGAATTGCCTCAATTCGCCATCCACTTGGCTTAAACAGTCAGAACTCCCCCTGACAACAAACTATTTTCCCATTATGATTTCAAAACACTTAAGTTTGTTTTAATCAAAATGGTTTTTCCGGAAAATTAGTTTTGTTTGCCATTTCACAACCATGGGGTTCAATTCATCACACTGTTTTCAACCATTTGTAGGTTTATCACAAAAACAATTTCCAACAATCATACCACTTGTAAGATAGTTAAATCAAGTACAACTTAATGTCCTTGATTAACCACTTGTAAGTCGAAATATCACCAGAGTGAATTTCTCAAGAAATATGCCAATTCCTGCTCCACGATTACCAACTTGGGAGCTCCGGCAAGTCAGGTTTTTCAGTTAAAGAGATTTACCCAAGCCTGACGGTCCTTGGGTGTATTTGAGTTATTTTCATTCGGGGTTTGAACATTCCTTTTTGTTTCATAAAATTCTTTAACCCCTTTTACCTTACCCTCAACCATCTTTCCAAACATATTTTTTACTTTGCTATTGAAAGCCTTTTCGATATCAAATTCTTTCTTTTCAGAATAGAACTGATTCGAAATTTTCACTTTCCCATCTTTTTGTTTAAAATTTTCAGTCCGCAATGGTGGAAAGTTGATATCATCCATTGGCGTAACTGAATTTTCTCCTTTTTGATCAACAGATGGCTCCTCTGATTTTGACGAATCAGATTCATTGCCAGAACGTGGCTCTTCTGACTTTGACAAGTCAGATTCATTGCCAGGAACTTTTTCTTTCTTCACACACCATTCTGTCCTCAGATTTGTATCTGATGAATTCGTTTTTCTTGATTTTTCATTCTTTGGAGAGCAAGACGATTTATCAGAACTTTTATCTGATTTTCTTGTTGTATCCGAGGACAAAATCCTTTCGAGATACTCTCGTGCTTTCTTTCTTTTCTTTCTCAGTCGGTCTTTCTGCCCTTGTGAAAGCTTCACTTTCTGTTCTTTCACCTTCTGTTCTTTGGGCTTTTCTTCGACCTTGACTGATTTCTTCATCTTTTTCTGAGATTCAGCCCTCAATCTTTCCATTGATCTCATTAGGCAATCTCTTGCAATATGTCCTTTGATTTGGCAATTATAGCATCTCCTCGTCTCAAACCACTGATTCTGGCGGTTAACAGCAATGTATCCTTGAACACCACAAGTGTAGCACACTCTGTTATCGTACCATTCACCACTTTCACACCAAACGCTCAGATCATAACATTGTCTGGCTTTGTGGTAATCATCACTCCTCCTGAAAGCTGGATTTATCTTTGAAGCATTGTGGTCAAACCTGCACCACATATCACCAACTTTTTGTGAGTTTTGGTTTTTCAATTTTTGTGGTTTTTTATCTTGATTGGATAATTGAACTCACGAGCTTTTATTGTTGTTTTGAAAATTTTTCGAATTTTTAACATTTTGTTTTTGTTATACATTCTTCTTAACAGGTTTTTGCTTTGAGCATTCATCTATTTCAGTCGAATGTAAAACAGTTTCTTTAAATTTTTCTTTTAATTCCAAAAATATTTTCTTTTTCTCTTTTTCATCATCAGCTTTATCATCACAATCTTTAATTATGACTTTGTCATAATTTGTGACATTGTCACTTATTGGAACAGAATTAATCGGTTTTGGATAGATATAATCTGGTACTAATGAATTCACAAAACCTTTCAATTTCTTTTCAAGCTCATCAATTTTATTCCGAGCAATTTCAGCTTCATTTTCAAGCCGAATGATTTTCTAAAGATGAGAATTTATTTCAATATGTTTTTCAATATTATTTTTAAAAATAACAGATTTTTCATCTTCTAAAATCTTCATTTGACTTTGAAAATCTTTTTCTATTTTCAATTTTTCATTATCAAAATCTTTTTCCTTTTTTTTTCAAAATTTTGTTTTCCAATGTCAAACTATCCAAATCAATTAACAGTTTGACATTTTCAGATTTCAATTTCTCATAATTTTCCTGCAGTTCAAGAATCAGTTTATCTTCAGATTTCTTCTCATCCTTCAAATTTTTGATTTCCAATGTCAAACTCTCCAAATCCTTCAAGAGTTTGGCATTGTCTGATTCAGATTTTTCACAGTTTAAACACTTCTCTCCTGAATCAGACTTCAATTTTCTAATCTTTTGAAACTCAAGTTCTTGAGCTTGAATCTTCTTGATGAAACCACTAAGATTCATATAAGCAAAATTTGTATTGTTTTTTAATACCATCAAATAAGTACCCCACTCATCATATGGCAATGCATCTGCCAATTTATCGATCCACTCCTCATTGGTCTTAGTTATCCCCAATCTCCCCATCTCAATAACTAAAGGGCAATATCTTTCAATCAATTGTTTTGTAGACTTTCCCTTGATACCAATAAAACTATCAAACTTCTTCTGTGCAATATAAATCTCAGAACCCATGTTTCGGTATTGAAAGTTTCTCAAAGACGGATTTTCAAACGATACAAAAATTCACTAAACCTAATATCAGTTCAATCACTTTATCAAACCACTAAATCAGATGAATATCCGATTGAGTGACAAAAATCTGGTGACAAAGGATCAGGTGAGGATTTGCTCGGGCGAGTATCCGATGTTTGACAAATACCTCGGATTACCTGTAAACATGTGACACCTGTGTCACTTCAACCATCAAACAAATTCCAAACCAAGGAAATATTGTATTTCATACTTGGGAATTGTAAAAATATGTGTATCGTTTGTACATATCAACTCTTGTTCGATTTTAAGCTTTAAATCGCTTTCTGGAGGGTTATACACGCTCTGATGCGTAAATATAACCAGTTTAATCCAACGAACATTCTGGAATAGTGAACTAGGCTTAACATACCTTAAATAACCTTTACATAACTTAAAAATAAGTTTTGAAGGCTTTGGTATGGCAAAAACAAGTTAATTCGCTTACAGGGACTAAACTTGACAAACTGCGAAAGTATGCCAATTTGAACTGTAACGAACATTCCAGAACATGACTATAAGTTAAACATACCTTAAATATCCTTTATATAGCTTAGAAATAGGCTTTGAGTGGTTAGGTGTGTTAAAATAAACTTTTAGGTCATTCAGGGACTAAAAGTGTCAAAAAGTGCCCAAGTTTGCACTTTCGCGCATAACTTACGATCTGAATACATCCGGACATCCAAAAATTTATGTAAGCACTAAAATATTTTAGTTTAGTGTTTGGCATGAGAAAAATCCATTCGTCGCGCAATTTGGATCGTTTTTCGCGCTTATGCGCATTCCGTCGTAATTAAGCGAACATCGCGTTCGTACGGCCAAACGAACCAACATCCGACATATTTTTGAGCATGTTTCATGTCCACAATGTTTAGGCATCATTTTAGGGCCTTAAAGTTGGCTTTACGGGCCCTAGAAGTGTCGGGAATGGCCTTAAACACGTGCAGGGACTGAAACTGTAATTTCTGAAACTATTTCTGATCTGTGACTCCCAGGCGGCCCGCCTGAGTTTCTTCACATGCTGAAGCGGGCCGCGTGGCCCCTTCTGACCAGATTAATTGTTTCTAACAGCAGATTGCAGCTGTTTAATCCACAACCACATGTTCTCACTTGTCTAGTCAGCAGATAAGAACCCATTTTTGGTCACCATAACTTTCCAACACATGTACGGGTGGGATTCGAGCACGGTTTCCATGAAACGATCTTAACGGTTACCCGAAAACTATAAATACCCCACCCCACAACTTCAAAACCCACTAGAATTTTGATCTTAGAAACTATAAGTTGAAACCATTGTTTCATACCTGAGATTCTTGGATCGAGATTAGCATTCGGGGACCCTTCGTAAGTATTCTTTCGTTCTTTTATTGCTTTTCGAGTCTTTTCGAGTCCGAAAGTCAAACTTTGTTTGACTTTCTGCGTTGACCAGTTTATGGTCAATGCGAAGTTCGTTTGAACTTCGCAACGTGATTGTAATCACGATGGTTATAGTCCCTTGTGACTATGCCTACTGATTACCACGTTGTCTAGGGTCGTAAGGGTAAGCGATCTAATAAATCACTTATACCTACGAACCCGACCCAGTTTGGTCGATCATTAGGATCCGACCAAATACATTAGGTGACCATAGTATATAGGGAATAACCTTCCGAGGTTATACCTTATGGTCACATCGTTTGAGTAGTTGTATGATAGGTAGTTTATATGCCTTAGGTAAATTACTAGAATACCCTTTTCATGTATAATTGGTAATTAAGCATATGTAACCTAAACTTTTATCACATAACTGATTATGTAACATGTTTAGGCATATAACACTTATCATAGGGCTGGTTAGACGTCTCAAGTGCGTTTTTGCGCGCACGACGCGTTAAAGTAGCATAAGCTACCTTAATGGGTCGCGATGGGTTGAAAGCACTTAGGCTAGGTTTCGATTTAGTATGTAGGCTTTGTTAAACCATATTACATGAGTTCCCATACTCATTTGGTTTACAAGCCCTCATTCTATCCGATCCTCCGATTTAGGTCCGGTTAATTAACATAGTTACCTATATTAGGTGCCGTTTGATTCCGTGATCTCTAGCATTTCTTGGTGGTTATCTTAAGACGTCTGAGCAATCTCAAGTGAGTACATAGTTCCCCTATTTTACTGTTTTCCAAACTGTTTTGGGGTGAAGCATGTGTACCTATCTGTTACTTTCATGTTTTCCAAAAGTATAATTGATTATACATGTTATTACTTATCTATTGACAAATTGAATGACTATCTATGATTTAAGCATTGATTTCTCAAAGAACATAAAATAAAATGTTGAATTGCACTTATTTTATGTTCACCAGACCGATTGTTAGTATGATATAGCGCTATAGGATTTGACACCCCATTCCTGTTGTCATGGAATGTTTGAAACCAATTTGTTGCTCCATCCAAATAGGGATTGCCTTTGTGGTATTTCTATAGTCTCAAAGGTGTATTTTGATGCACCAGGTCTGAATGAATTCTCAAATCACACTATTAAAGTATAGTTTGATATACTCTCATGTGTGGTATTGTACAAAACCAACATATATTTTGTTAATCATCCAAAGCATATTTTGATATGTTATTTACAAAACCAAAACATAGTTTAATATGTTATTTACAAATCTGAAGTATACTTATAATATACTACTTCGAACAATTTTCTTAAATAACTAAAGTATATTTAATGTACTATCCATCTAATGATTTGGGTTTTGGTTAGTGTTTAGATAACGGGACGGGTGTAATGTGATGAAAACATGGTAGATACGCCGCTGGTACTTCTTATATATAAGTGTTTTCATTGCATTACACACTGTGGCGTTATTTAGTACACTTGGGTCAACGATAATGGAACTGAAATATATTTTAATATATTACTCATTCGATTCTCTTAAAATCCAAAGTATATTTTCAAATATACTATAAGTCTGTTCATCAAAATATTATTTTACAAACAACTTATCTAATACAAACTCATCTTTAAATGGTAATTCATTTAACCATACATTATTCTCTTATTTATACATATCATTTGAACTTATTGTTTTTCAAATGATTTACAAGACAAAACAAATTACAAGGTTCATGACTAAACATTTTCTTAAACATAAGTCATGAATCCTATATTCACAAAACCTATGTATCTCACAGGCATTTTTATGCTGACGTACCTATTTTTACACATGTTTCAGGTACTGCTTTGCAATGATTGTTGATACATGCTACATTTAGGATGGACTCGTTCCTTAGCAACTTTAAAACTTGGAAGAGCATAGTTGTACTTATTTGATTGTATTAAAACAATGAGTTCATTTATTCAATAAAACAGAATTTATTTTTTCCATGGTTATGAAACAATGATTCTGTTACAACACTCCCCGACGTTTCCGCCACGTTTAGTTGCTTTACGTGGTTGGGGTGTGACAGAAAAGTTGGTATCAGAGCCAATGGTTATAGGGAATTAGGTTATTAGTAATGCTTTGACCTAGTCTATAACCTTCTTAGGACCCTAACGCGAGTTTACTTGCGTTTAGCCATAAAACAATACCGTCACCTATTCTTAGGCGACGACCACAACAAGAACATAAATTTCAAAACCGCTTTGAAAACTAATCATCTGTTCTAGGATGATTGATTACTAGGTTTTGAACCCTCTGTTATATGGTTTTGAACCCCTTTGAGTTTTCAAAATCTCATCAAGGTTTTGGGTTTTAAATAATGTGAACACGTGCAAACTGGAAGGGTGAATGCCTGTATTCTGGGTTTTCTGTCTAGGCAAGCACTTCGTATATATCTCATCAGACGCGAGACCAGTTGTGCTTACCTGGGAATTCTTGGGATGAGTGTTCACTTATAGGCGAGCATGTCTTCGTGATACATTATTCTTGACCCATTTACTCTGATTAGTCACTGTGTGTCGTTTGTTGCTTTGTAGTAACAAACAAATGACCACTATCCTTGCTTTCATCAGATTTGTTACATCTCATTCTTTTCGTCTAATTCTCTCACTCATTTTCTTTCATGTTCCTCTTTTAGAATGCCTCCTCGACGCGACAATCAGATGGCGAATGCCGAACTGGCGGAGATCATCGCGCAGCAAATGGCTGCTGCCTTCCCAAATCTTTATGCTCAAATGATGCAAGCCATCAATAACAATAATGCTCCATGCAATTTCAAGAGTTTTAACTCGGCTAAACCGCTCAAGTTTAGTGGTTCTGAGGGAGCAACTGGGCTTCTTCAATGGTTCGAGAGCATTGAGAATACCTTCCGTCACGTTCAGTGTCCTGAAAATCGCAAGGTCGAGTTTTCTTCAAGTGTGTTTCAGAAGAGGGCTCTCACATGGTGGAACGGGGTGATGAGAGACCGCGGTGCTGAGGTTGCATTAGCACAGACTTGGGCTGAGCTTAGGGCTCTTATGATGAAGGAGTTTTGCCCTCGTCATGAACTGCGAGCTTTGGAGAGGGAGTTTGATGATTTAAAGCAAGACAGTGGTGAACATCGAGCCTATACTGACCGTTTTGAAGAATTGAGCCTGTTATGTCCTGCTATGGTTACTCCTGTGGATAAGGCGATCGAGAAATATACTGATGGTCTTCCTGACCTAGTTCAGGATATTGTTACTGGCAGCAACCCTACTGCTGTCAGACAAGCCATTGAACTATCTGCCACCCTAACTGAATCCCACATTAGAAAGAAAAAGCTTTTTCGAAAAGGCGACCCAAGACCATCCGACAAGACTGCTCAAGTGGAACCAAAGGAAGAACATGCTGAGGTGTCCAAGAAGAAGAAGCGCAAGGCCTCTCAAAATTTCACTGTAACTGCTCAAGACAAACAGGTTGCACCAAACCAACCAGCACAACCTCGCAAAAGGAAAAACTATGTTGGTATCGCGCCTTTGTGCAACAAGTGCAATCGTCATAATCTGGAGCAAGAGCAGTGTCACAAATGTACCCACTGTGGGCGGTTGGGACATTTGATCAATGTTTATCGTTATGCAAATCAAGCTGTTGCAAACCCTGCTGCTGTTCAAGCACGGTTTCCTCCGGGGTCATGTTATAACTGTGGCGACCTTACCCACTACAGGAACAATTGCCCAAGACTTGTTAACATACCTCCAGCGCGTGGACGAGTGTTTAACATCAATGAGGCAAACATGAACAATGATGCGGCAGTGAACAACTAGTGTTCTGTTATTTCCCTTGGTTGTTATCTTTGACGTTTAAAGACAAGTCAGTTGTTATATAAATAAAAATTCGTCGTTTTTATTTTTGAAAAACTGATACGATTGTGTGAATGTTTGATACAACCTTATGATGTTAACCCAAAGGCAAACTACTCGTGTGGTTCTGTCATTTTTATGATCACTTGTGATCTCCCCAAGAACCTTAAACACTTATTTCTTTTAAGAAACAAAGCCAAACTCTTATTGAGAATCCTTCTATCTTTATAGATAGATCCTTGAAAATCATTAAAGTTCCAAATGAAATCCATGGATTGGATTCCTGATGTGCTTTAAATATCCATACCTTAAGATAACAAACTAAAGAATCAAGTTAACTAATTTTGTGCTTATGTGTTTTCATACATGTTTTGTGGTTGTATGTGATCCATCCAAATCCTCGTAAAATCTTTCATATCTCATATGAGGGATTCATAATAGGATATCCAAAGTTACTATCTTAAATCCTTAATGGACTTCTACGTTGTAGTCAAGTCCCTTGGGTTTTAAAAGTACTATTCTATAATTGGACCCTTTGGTGGTCTAGTTAAACAGATTGATTTGAAAATCTGGTTAGAAATATCATTTGATGATATAAATGAAAAGATCCCTTAAGTGGACTATTTAAGGAGATCGTACGAAGGTCTAGTTAAGAAGATCATGTGTTGATCTAGTTAAAAAGATTGTTCGTTGATCTAATTGAAAGGACCCTTTGGTGGTCTAGTCAAGTCGCTTCATGTTTACTCAATTAATTCTTCTTCCCTACGCATCGTGAAATGAACTGTGCGGACTGTGCAAGGAATTACGTAATTATGGAGGCCTACATAATTATGGAATTCAGTGCACAGAAACCACAAGAAGTTTTGTTATGTGTTAAGACCTATAGTGACAAGAATAATGATACGGGAGAAGTCTTGGACCTTGACCGATGTCATTTTATCTTACACTCCCCAATTCTGATTTCAACCACACACAAGTTTCCTATGATAAGTCTTCATAAGAAACGTTCTTCTGTCCGTAGTTCAAAATTCCATGTTTTACTATTACAAGCAATTCACTTTGAGGGTTAACAAATTCGCTAAGAATCCTAACATGGCCCAGAGTTTTACTTAAGGGTTCAATGGATCTATTTGAAGGCGAAACCGTCACAGCTGTCTTCACAAGTTTCCTCTAGAATTAAATTTCGGGACGAAATTTCCTAAAGTAGGGGAGACTGTGACACCTGTGTCACTTCAACCATCAAACAAATTCCAAACCAAGGAAATATTGTATTTCATACTTGGGAATTGTAAAAATATGTGTATCGTTTGTACATATCAACTCTTGTTCGATTTTAAGCTTTAAATCGCTTTCTGGAGGGTTATACACGCTCTGATGCGTAAATATAACCAGTTTAATCCAACGAACACTCTGGAATAGTGAAATAGGCTTAACATACCTTAAATAACATTTACATAACTTAGAAATAAGTTTTGAAGGCTTTGGTATGGCAAAAACAAGTTAGTTCGCTTACAGGGACTAAACTTGACAAACTGCGAAAGTATGCCAATTTGAATTGTAACGAACATTCCAGAACATGACTATAAGTTAAACATACCTTAAATATCCTTTATATAGCATAGAAATAGGCTTTGAGTGGTTAGGTGTGCTAAAATAAACTTTTAGGTCATTCAGGGACTAAAAGTGTCAAAAAGTGCCCAAGTTTGCACTTTCGCGCATAACTTACGATCTGAATACATCCGGACATCCAAAAATTTATGTAAGCACTAAAATATTTTATTTTAGTGTTTGGCATGAGAAAAATCCATTCGTCGCGCAATTTGGATCGTTTTTCGCGCTTATGCGCATTCCGTCGTAATTAAGCGAACATCGCGTTCGTACGGCCAAACGAACCAACATCCGATTTTTTTTGAGCATGTTTCATGTCCACAATGTTTAGGCATCATTTTAGGGCCTTAAAGTTGGCTTTACGGGCCCTAGAAGTGTCGGGAATGGCCTTAAACACGTGCAGGGACTGAAACTGTAATTTCTGAAACTATTTCTGATCTGTGACTCCCAGGCGGCCCGCCTGAGTTTCTTCACATGCTGAAGCGGGCCGCGTGGCCCCTTCTGACCAGATTAAATGTTTCTAACAGCAGATTGCAGCTGTTTAATCCACAACCACATGTTCTCACTTGTCTAGTCAGCAGATAAGAACCATTTTTGGTCACCATAACTTTCCAACACATGTACGGGTGGGATTCGAGCACGGTTTCCATGAAACGATCTTAACGGTTACCCGAAAACTATAAATACCCCACCCCACAACTTCAAAACCCACTAGAATTTTGATCTTAGAAACTCTAAGTTGAAACCATTGTTTCATACCTGAGATTCTTGGATCGAGATTAGCATTCGGGGACCCTTCGTAAGTATTCTTTCGTTCTTTTATTGCTTTTCGAGTCTTTTCGAGTCTGAAAGTCAAACTTTGTTTGACTTTCTGCGTTGACCAGTTTATGGTCAATGCGAAGTTCGTTTGAACTTCGCAACGTGATTGTAATCACGATGGTTATAGTCCCTTGTGACTATGCCTACTGATTACCACGTTGTCTAGGGTCGTAAGGGTAAGCGATCTAATAAATCGCTTATACCTACGAACCCGACCCAGTTTGGTCGATCATTAGGATCCGACCAAATACATTAGGTGACCATAGTATATAGGGAATAACCTTCCGAGGTTATACCTTATGGTCACATCGTTTGAGTAGTTGTATGATAGGTAGTTTATATGCCTTAGGTAAATTACCAGAATACCCTTTTCATGTATAATTGGTAATTAAGCATATGTAACCTAAACTTTTATCACATAACTGATTATGTAACATGTTTAGGCATATAACACTTATCATAGGGCTGGTTAGACGTCTCAAGTGCGTTTTTGCGCGCACGACGCGTTAAAGTAGCATAAGATACCTTAATGGGTCGCGATGGGTTGAAAGCACTTAGGCTAGGTTCCGATTTAGTATGTAGGCTTTGTTAAACCATATTACATGAGTTCCCATACTCATTTGGTTTACAAGCCCTCATTCTATTCGATCCTCCGATTTAGGTCCGGTTAATTAACATAGTTACCTATATTAGGTGCCGTTTGATTCCGTGATCTCTAGCATTTCTTGGTGGTTATCTTAAGACGTCTGAGAAATCTCAAGTGAGTACATAGTTCCCCTATTTTACTGTTTACCAAACTGTTTTGGGGTAAAGCATGTGTACCTATCTGTTACTTTCATGTTTTCCAAAAGTATAATTGATTATACATGTTATTACTTATCTATTGACAAATTGAATGACTATCTATGATTTAAGCATTGATTTCTCAAAGAACATAAAATAAAATGTTGAATTATAGTTATTTTATGTTCACCAGACCGATTGTTAGTATGATATAGCGCTATAGGATTTGACACCCCATTCCTGTTGTCATGGAATGTCTGAAACCAATTTGTTGCTCCATCCAAATAGGGATTGCCTTTGTGGTATTTCTATAGTCTCAAAGGTGTATTTTGATGCACCAGGTCTGAATGAATTCTCAAATCACACTATTAAAGTATAGTTTGATATACTCTCATGTGTGGTATTGTACAAAACCAACATATATTTTGTTAATCATCCAAAGCATATTTTGATATGTTATTTACAAAACCAAAACATAGTTTAATATGTTATTTACAAATCTGAAGTATACTTATAATATACTACTTCGAAGAATTTTCTTAAACAACTAAAGTATATTTAATGTACTATCCATCTAACGATTTGGGTTTTGGTTAGTGTTTAGATAACGGGACGGGTGTAATGTGATGAAAACATGGTAGATATGCCGCTGGTACTTCTTATATATAAGTGTTTTCATTGCATTACATACTATGGCGTTATTTAGTACACTTGGGTCAACGATAATGGAACTGAAATATATTTTAATATATTACTCATTCGATTCTCTTAAAATCCAAAGTATATTTTCAAATATACTATAAGTCTGTTCATCAAAATATTATTTTACAAACAACTTATCTAATACAAACTCATCTTTAAATGGTAATTCATTTAACCATACATTATTCTCTTATTTATACATATCATTTGAACTTATTGTTTTTCAAACGATTTACAAGACAAAACAAATTACAAGGTTCATGACTAAACATTTTCTTAAACATAAGTCATGAATCCTATATTCACAAAACCTATGTATCTCACAGGCATTTTTATGCTGACGTACCTATTTTTACACATGTTTCAGGTACTTCTTTGCAATGATTGTTGATACATGCTACATTTAGGATGGACTCGTGCCTTAGCAACTTTAAAACTTGGAAGAGCCTAGTTGTACTTATTTGATTGTATTAAAACAATGAGTTCATTTATTCAATAAAACAGAATTTATTTTTTCCATGGTTATGAAACAATGATTCTGTTACAACACTCCCCGACGTTTCCGCCACGTTTAGTTGCTTTACGTGGTCGGGGTGTGACAAAACAAACAAATAAACGATCAGTTGTAAACTAACTGAATACGTGAAATTGTGTGTTAATGAAATCAATCTAAGACTCGTATCGAAGATTTACGGAATCTTTCCAATGTTGTTTGAGTGAAATCACTGAATGAATGGGCCTGAAAATGGACTGATACAGTTGTTAATAAATGGGTCGATCAAATGTTTCAATATCTCAATCACATGTGCCGCCAAACTTTACAAATTTCAAACCTATTGGGTCTCAAAAATGTATGGCAAACAACAACTAGAAACACTACAATTTGATTACACTTTATGAACTTGGCTGACAACTTTCAAAAGCTCACATGCAAACTTACAAACTTACCCAACGACAATTAGCACATGCAACTTGAATTCTATTGGACCTCACAAATTGAAAACCATTTTCAATGTTTAGTAATAGCCGACACTTTTATCTATCAACTCAATTTTCAAAACACATGGGCCATATATCTTTACCCTAATTGGACCGATATAATTGCTTTATCACATGTAATCACATGGGCCTTCACATTAATTGCTTTATCACATGTATTTATTCAGTTTGTAAACAATTTATTTAACCGATGGATTTCACATGCAGACAATAAATTTACGAGACCTAGAATCACATGCACTTTTCTCGTGAATATTGATTGATTCAATTAATGTTCACCTACACACTGACACAGAACACATGATTTCTTTTCCCAATTACTGACAACCTTGTAAATGTTTCACACAAATCACATATACAAGCAATACTGATTTATTTCAAACGATTTTCAAGCGGAATCCGATATATTTTCAAGCGATATCAAATATTTTCAAGCGAGACCAGATCTTTTCAAGCGAAACACTCTAGTTCGCTTCAAAATGCCACAATTTTCAAGTGAAACCTACTTGTTCGTTCAAGCGAAATGAGGTTTTCAGGCCATTTTTATCTGTTTTACTCAGAATTTTAATCTGATTCTCTCAAGGGTTTGTTAAAACACACTTTTACACACACTGTTCAAAACTCGGTCCATTTTGTCCGTTCAAATGTCCAGAAATCAAATTTTGAGTAGAAAAAGCTACTGATTCAAGTGTATTGGCTCATAACTGGCTCTGATACCAATTGTAGGATCGATTTGACGATCAAGTGAGTCAATTAAAGTCAATACACCACTGTTTGAGTGGCGGAAACAAACAAACAGTGTTGAATCAGAGATAATTGAGTAGAAAACAGAAGAAGATCACTTTAATACTTGTTTCTCATTCATATATCACTTGAAAATCCGGCAGCAGTTCGGTACACAACTGATGGAACTGTTACAAATGAGAAACTAGAACACCCTATATATAGGCTATGGAGTTCGCTTGAAACACACATGTTCCATTCAAGCGAACTTACTTGTATTATATCGAAACCTTTCAAGCGAACTTATAATAAACAAACATAATTGTTACTGTTTCGAGTATATGCATCATATTTTATGTAATGATGCTATTCCATGATGCAAGAGTGATGTCACTTGTATGATGTCATCATCAATAATGATGACATCATTCTTGTTCAGAACCGCAACGAAACCATGACTCGATTTAAGACGATGTCAACAGACATATGCACCAACAAAGTTACATGAGTTGGTCGTCGATCAAGGGTTTTCTGATGACTTTCATGTTTTGCTGAAGAACTTTCCGATCTAAGATCTGAACCACAACGGCTATCATCATCTGAAAAGTCGATTTCCTGATCCTTTTGTTTTTGATTTTAACCTTTGGTTTACAATCTGGTTTGCTTTCTTGTTTTACAACCTTAGGTTTTTCTCCCTTTTGTGTTTTACCACTTTTCTTATCATTCTTTTTAAGTTCATTTTGTGCTTTGGTGACAAAAGGTTTATCAAGAACATTATCAACATGACTCTTTCCATTGTCGTTCGGACAATTCGTAGCTAAATGTCCTCTCAAACGACATTTGTAGCATCGTCATTTATCAATCTTTTCATTATTTTCTTGTTGATCATCCTCATGTTGATTGTTTGAGGATGAGGATGCTTCGTTTGAGCCTTTTGCTCTTTGTTTCACAAAGTCAGAATTTGAACCATTCCAATCTTTTCACCTTCTTTGTTAAAGCTTTCACCTTTCACAAAGTTGGTTTTTGAAATGTTTTTAACATTTATTTTACCGTTGTTGTTAGGCTTTGACTTTTGAAAATTTTGAACTTGATTTAAGGCTTCCAAAATCTTTGAGTTAATCAAATTTTCAATTTTGCTCAAATCAATTTCGTTTGTTTTAGAATCACTCGAACTCTTTTGTTCTGAATCTGATTCAGATTTGGATTCAGACTCTTCTTCACTCAAAGGATCAACAGTCAATGGAGCAGTCAGAATGAAATCTGCAATTTCAGGATCAATCGAAGGTGTCGATGTATAGTTGTGGTTAGTAGGTGGAGGAACCTTCTTGTAACCAACACGAAACATCTCATCTTCTGAATCTTTGAGACAAAGGTTGTTTATGCAAAAATTCATCACATCTGACGAACTTTCGAATTTCTCAAGTTTTCACTACAGATCAAAAATCAAGTTATCTTTGTCTAAAATTATTTTGTTATTTTCTAAAATAGTGTTTTGACAAGTTTCAAGTTCAATTTTTATATCTTGATTCTTAACTGTCACTTGAGCAAGTTGTTTTTCAAACTTAGAGATGTCCTTTTTCAAGGTAATCACCTGACTTCTATGTTCTTTGTTGGCACTCGAAAGCGTCATAATTAACTCTCTAGATTTCTCCAGATCAGTAATCAAATTACTGTTATTGAGTGCATATTTGTCACACTTAGCGACAAAGTCTATGCATCTAGCACATCTTTTATCAGCAGGTTTAGATTGTACCTCGATGTTAGCCATGAAAGCTTGATCCGAGCTTCCTGCTTTTCTTGCTTTCATCTTTGCCATTTCTTCATCAGCAAAGCGTTGCATTTCTTCGGTTGTGATTTTGAACTCAAACCGATCACTTTCATCTTTCTTTTCATCTTTCTTTTCTGCTTTCTTCTTCCTCATTCTATCTTCTCTTGTTTTCCTCAGTTTCATGATTCTATCCATTTCCATATTCCAATTTTTCGGTAAAAATTTAGAAACTTTTCTACCTTTTTGAATTCGGTATACAATCCTGGTTGCCTTCGATCAAACTCACTTAATAAATGGTAAAATTTGTTTACCAGATCATCCTACAATTCACCGTTCATAGCTTTAAACACTACGAATTGAGTCTTTAGCCGATCGAGTCTCTTTTTCTTGAAAATCTCGTTTCCTTCGTACGTGTTGCTCAAACTGTCCCACAATTCCTTCGATGAGTTTTTGTTACCGAAAGTGTGTAGGATAGATTGTGGTAACGACATTGTAATCAAGGACATTGCCTTCTCTTCGCATTCGTAAAACTTTCTTTGATCATCAGTTAAAGCGAGATAACTGGTAATAGTTAAATTGCAAGCAGGTTCTCCGCCAAGACCTGACGTCATACATAACAACTTTCTTACATCTTTTGCTTTGATGTACCTTTCAAACTGTATCTTCCATTCATGATAATCTAACTCGTTCAACAACAAGGGAGGTTTATTATTGCTTCCAACTTCGTTGTTGTGTCTGATACTTTGAACAACGGTGTTCAGATTGTTTGCCATCTTTACTATGTCTTTGTTTCAAAAACTATTAACACTTACTGATGTAAACCTCAACAAATCAACAAATACGGACCAAACACTCTTAGAATTAACAAGTTCTGACAAACACTTAAGAAATACGGACAAGACTTGATTGTTAAGTGCTGACAAATTATAAATGCGGACAAGAAATCAAGTATAAGTGCAGATGATTATGTAGAAATAGTTATGTGCTGATAACAAGTAATTGTAGACAACTTGAAACAAATGCGGACGAGCAAATTTACACGTAAGTGCAGACAGCTATATCAACTACAAGTGTGGATAACTATTTCAAATAATATGTGCGGACATAACATATCTTTTAAGTGTCGACATAGAACTGAGTGCGGACGTAGAACTAAGTGCGGATGACCTTGTGAATGAGCACAAGTTGATTAAGTTCGGATAAAGGTTAAATGCACACAAGCTGAGTTAAGTTCGAATAAACGTTAAATGCGCACAAGCTTGACTTAAATGCGGATAACAACTAAAACCTAAGTGCGGATGAATAAGTTCTGATGAATAAGTGTAGATGAATAAGTTATGATGAAAACCATAAACTCTGACAATGTATTTTAAAGAAATTCGGACAAAACCACAAGTACTGACCAGGGTTTATCCAAATTCGGGCAAAACAACCTCTGAATTTATTTCCCAAGTGTGACCACACACTAGGTCATCAATAATGTCAGAAGAACAAATACGGACAACAATCCCAAAATAGATCTGAAAACAAATGATTGCTTACCTCAGCAATCTTCTTTAAAAACCCAGAGAATTTGTAGAAAATTTTTAGATCTGACACAATCTGAGCACAATCTCAGCAATCAAATCAAGCACAAACACTCACAAACAAGAACCTAATCACCATCCATCATGAAAAATCAAGAAACAAATGAAGAATCCATGAAAAACATGCGAAGAGTATGAGAAAACCCTAGAAAATTGAAAACCCACTAGAATGAACAAAACCGATCAAAATATAACCTCCGACACGAAGTCTACAGTGGTAAGAGCACTCTATATACAGAGCCTGCACTGATACCACTTGTAAGGTCATCTTCCACTATGAGAAGCACCTCGAACACACGAACCCGGACCGCTCGACACACACGCGATGTACGAAAACTATCGTGTGACTCGTACCGCTCAGTAGATCTCGTACAGAAGGAGTAGAAGATGAGAGAACCGATCAATTTGTGAATACACTGAGTATTCACAGATCACAATCACACACAGTGAAGAACACACAAAGTTAGGGTTTGTTTCTCTCTCTAGAACAATCTTGCACAGAAAGTTTTCTCCAAAAAGCCTTTTTCATTACTACTTATTGCATACATCCACTTAGTATATATACAATCTTAGGTGCGGACACTAAAGTCCTTACAAAGAAACCCTAGTCTGTGTATAGCTCTAAATACGGACAATACAATAAGTAACCTTTAAGTACCTAAATTCGGACATCCTTTATGAACTTATAAGTTCTGATAAGTTCAATCCACAAATTCGGACATATAGCATGAACTTATAAGTTCTGACAACTTATACTCATAAATTCGGACATCATAGACACATATCTTGTCCGCATTTGTGCTTTGTAAACACATAAACTTTCAACAAATTCCATAACAGTCCCTGAAGATTCAATCTTTGGTAGCATCCAGCAATTATCAACCAAGGTGCATTACAGTCTCCCCCTTGATACATGCGGGATCTGCAAATCTTCATCGAATCTTCGAGTAGCAGCATCCAGCATTTATCATCCTGAGGTGCATTTACAGAAATCATTGCTCAAATCAGTTTACATCGATCAGAAACTAATAGATTCAAATATAAACACGATTAAGTGATTAACAGAATCCAAACACACACAGATTCAAATATAGAAAGTTACTGATATAGAGTCAACAATCAACTGTAACAACCCGACTTTTCGGATCATTACCCGTTTGCTTTTGCTTCGACTTGTAACCATCTTGTAATCTGAGATTCGATATAAATAGAGGGTTAGGTTATACTAAATACATTTTCATCACACCGCACCGCTACACGTTTAAAACGCTTATTAATCACAATGCTAACGCAACACGAATTATAGAGAATTATGCTATTTAAATTGTCGTGTTTGTTTGTTTGGTTATCATACGCCTTCGCACATGCTTATCACGACTAACACGCTAAATTGCCAACGCTGTTATTAGTAGTAGTAATGTTATGATGTGTGCTTTTATGTGCCTAACTTGTGTGTGCTATATATGGTTTTGGTTGATACTCGCAAACGCTATCGCAACGCTATTCGCACAACTCGATTTATCACGATAAAACGCAACGCAGCGCCTAACAAAGGAACCAAAGTTGGAAAACTAACAAGATCCAAACTCACCGTCCGAATAGGCCATCCGCCCGGATGGAGCCCATCCGCCCGGATGGAGCCCATCCGTCCGGATGGGGCCCATCCGTCCGGATAACGCCATCCGAACACCGACAGTCGCGCAGCGCCTTAACTCTCACCCTCACCTATAAATACCAGCCGTACGCCCTCATTTCAACACTTTGCACACCCGTCCGCTCTCAAACACTCCCAAGCTTTCAGACGCGATTCAAGACCTATTGGTAAGCTTTTCTCTCAAATCTTCTTCAATCTTCATTCTAAATCACTTCTACTCCATCTTCTTCATCAAAATCACACACACACCTTAACTATTTCTCGAATTCACCGATTTTAGACCTCTCGAAGGTGGTTGCCACTCGTTTTGCTTAAGCAACCTGTTGTGGAACATCATTCAATCGAGATTGGTTCAAGATCTAAAGGATTTTCACACTTTTCAACTTATTTATGAATGATTTCAACACTTTTCTACTAGTTTTGAACTTTTCTTTGCTTTTTACACAATGTTGATGGAATCGGGACTCGGTCAGGCTCCCGACTCGTTCCCTAGTTAGAAGCCGGCTAGAAAACTGATTTCCCTAAAGAGATGGACCGATTAACGGGTTAAACATGAATCTTCATCAAGAACAACACATTTGTCCGAATGGGCTCCGGCCGGATGAACTGAATTTTGTATTTTCCGTTGTTTGACACGTCTTCACGCCGTCTCCGTTAAACTTAAAACCTTTGTTTAGAAAACTTTACGAAATTTCGAACACAGACCATCTGTTTGATGTCCATCAGTCCAGATAGGCTTTGCACTCACTCCAAGTATTTTCCTTTATTTTAAAACATCGGTTTTACTTCAGGTTTTTATCGTTCAAAACGAAACAGCCCACCCGACCGAATGGGGGTCCATCCGTCCAGATGGCACCCATCCGTCCGGATGGCATTGTCAAACAATTAACCCGCTCGACATTCCGCTCACAACTGTTCAGCCCTGAGGAATACTTATGTTCTATTTTCGTTCACATGCTAACTCAGCGCTCCCTTCAATCCAACCAGATCGTGTTTATCTGTTAAAAACGCACAGTGAGTATACTCGAACCCATTTTCATTAAACGCACTTTTGGGTGTTACATACGTTCTTTATCAAAACACAACACACAACGCAAACTATTTATGAACGCTAACCGCTCCGGCATGCTATACGTGATTTGTTGAATGCTTGTTAACTATGCTTATACAGTGTTACACTAGACCACCTTTAGCAACGATAGTACTATAGTTAGGACTCAGCACCTGTTGTGAACAGGGGTTGCTAAGGATCACATTACTTTACTTCACGTGTTCGCTACGGTGAACATGTGTTGTGCATACTCTACATCGCAGTCACGTGGTTAGGTGGTATCATTGTTGATAGTTACTTGCTTCGCCCATTACGTGTTACATGCTGGTTATGCGTAAACGCTTTTTATACTATATATATGCAAACTTGTGTACTCACATTTACATTTTATGTATTAACTTTTATTTTAACTGTTGGGATTGAACCCTATCAGAGGAACAGATAATTAAAGCCAAAACTGGATCAGAGCAGTGGATCCAGAATAAGCAGACGTTTACAGATTAGTTCATGCAAATCTCTCCCCTTGAAAGTGGCTTTGTATCTGCTGATCTCCTATCTACTGATCTTACCAAGTGCTGTTCCACAACTGCTGCCTTGCATCTACTGCCAAGTGTTAAAGACTGATAGAAGACCAAAGCTCTGCTTACTCAATCTACTGCCTTGAGTCAAGTACTGCTGATCCGGACAAGCACTGCTGGGTTCACAGCAGTGGAAGGATGCAGCAGCGGTTTATGTGTCTTTTATGTATTAGATTGTAATAGCAGTAGTTTGTACATCAGTGTTTGTATAGATCAGAGGTTAGAGTTTGTTAGGAGGTTAGATGTCACTTTCATGGTGACGTCAGCTAAGATGCTCAGTGGTTTGCAAGTGCCTATAAATAGTTCAGTACTTTGTACTGTTCTATCAGCTCTTTTGATCACATCGTCTTCTTTGCACGAACAAACTACTGAGCTCTGGCTGAGGGGGAGTTTGCATTCTTACATCAATCATTGTAATCGTTGTTGAAATAAATTCAATCTTTCGATTCATTGTGTAAAGATGTTTGATAAAAGTATTACTCTCGTTTGATTGTATGCAAAGTTTGCTTTCATCTTATTTCCGCTGCACAACTCTTTCATTTTCCATCTTAATTTCAAACAAAAGTACAATAAAAAAGAAACTCAGATCCAACAATTGGTATCAGAGCTAGGACAGTCAAATTTGATTTAACAATCATTTTGACGTAAATAGTTCAGCTCATAACAGTTGATACTGATCGTTTGTTCGTCCGTTGAAAAACAGAGCAAGGATTAATCACCATTAAAGTTGATTTCTCAGTGTCTGTAAAACAACAAGAATGACGTCACAATCTCAGGATGACAAAAACAACATCGGCTCGCTTTTTAAACCACCTATGCTTAAAAGAAATGAGTACAACATCTGGCAGAGGAGGATGGGTCACATCCTCGCTCAACAAAGCACAGGTTGTTGGAAGTCTGTCATTTATGGTCCCCATATTCCTTCAGTGCCAAGCGCTGAAGATGCTAAAAAATTCGTTCCAAAACCAGTTGAAAATTATACCAAAACCGACTTTCAAAAGATGGAACTAGATGCTAAAGCGTTTAGCATCGTAGCATCTGTGCTGCCCAATGAGATATATGCTAGACTGTTACATTGTAACAGTGCCAAAGAGTTATGGGACGCACTTAAGGAACAATTTGGGGGAACTGAGGAAGTAATAGAAAACAATAGGGAAATCCTGAACCAACAGTATGAAACATTTTGCTACGTTAAAGGTGAATCACTAACGCAACAATTTGAGCGTTTCAGCTGTCTCATCAGTGAACTGAGGCTTGTTAACACCACTTTTACAAACTCAACTCAAAATAGCAGGTTCCTCAGGTCACTGCCAGAAAAATGGGACACCATAGCTTTTGTCACCCGAAACTCACCTGAATTCAAGGATCTGACCTTGACCCAACTCCACGGTCGACTCCTGACCTATGAAAGGGAGTTGAACCAGAAAAGGAGGTTACAAGAGTCAGGAAAAGTTACCGATGATTACACTTTCGGTAATACTGCTCTTCTGGGTCAAGAAGAATCTGGGAGCAGTGGTAAGGATCAGGGTTTTGATCACTTCATTGACATAACTGCTGGTGCAAACTTTAACAACCCTGATCCTCACTCTGCTAGTTATGCATTCACTGCAAATGAAAACCAGATGTCAGACAATTTAAGTTTTGAACTAAATGATTTGCAACATTTTGATCCCACTGATTTAGAGGAAATGGACATCCTGCACCAACTGGCTTTGCTAAGTGTCAGAACTAGCAAGTTCTACAAAAGAACAGGGCGAAAATTCCTAGGTTTGCATGGGAATCTAAGGGTTGGGTTGGATAAATCGAAAATCAAGTGCTATAAGTGTAATAGGTTGGGACATTTCGCTAGGGAATGTAGGAGTCAAACTACTGGTCCCATAATTACTCATCCTAGCTCAAATCCTAGACCTCAAAACCAAAACACTGTGCACTATGCCCAATATGCCCCAGCAGCTCAAGTGAACACTGCTCACTATGCTGCTGCCCCTGTGCCAGTACATTATGTCCAAACTACTGTTCCACAAATCCAATATGTTCAAACCCCTGCTTCACAGGTACAAGTGCAACCTGTTGCACCTCAAACCACTGCTCCAGCAGCAGCACAACCAGATCAACAAAGTTTTTTCACTCAAGGGTTTGTTGACTGGAGCAGTATGCCTGAAGACCTTAATGATGAAAATTTTGCACTCTATGCTTCTAATGATTCTTCTTGTGATGACTTTTGTTTGATGGCATTAGAGTCAATACAGGAGGGGGTTGAAACTGAGGAGGAACAGCAGTGTTTTGAAACAGTGGAAGAAGTGACTGAAGCAGTGGTTACTGCTGTGGCTGGTGAACTACTGTTGGGAGAAAGTTCAGGTACCCCGATTGAACCAATGACAGATCCTTCGTCTGTAGAGGACAAAGAAGAAGAGAAAGAAGAAAAAGGCTGGTGAAAAGAAGGTGAAAGCTGATGATGAAGAAGATCATAAATGTGATTGTGCAATGATGGCAACTGCCAAGGTATCTCCTCAAGTTCTTAAAAAACCGTGTTCTGACAATTGCATAATTGCTTTTGCTAACATTAAAGAGGTGAATGAAAACCTTCGGGATAAAATCTTGTCTGATGAGGTCAAATTTGAAAGGTCTTTAAAAGAACTTAAAAACAAATTGACTGAAAAAGAAAAAGAGAACAGCTGTATAAAAGAAGAGCAGAGTATAACCAAAACCCAACTTCAAACTATGGTAGAAAAATACCAAGTTTGTAAAAAGGAGTTGGAGTCCGCCCAGATTACTTGTGAAAGATGGGTGGAATCCTGCAAAGGATATGAGGTTATGCTTGAAAAACAGAGAAAAAGCAATGTGAAGTTTGGGGTTGGGTATAGAAAACATGATGATGAAAACACTGCTTTTGAAAACTCTGTTCAAACCACTGATGTAACCACTGAGTTCATCCCCAAAAACAAGAATGGCCAAGCAGTGAAAATCACTGACAAACTTGGTAACAAAATCACACTTGACAGACCAATGGAATCCTCTACTTTTGTGGAGCTTGAAGAATACCAGTTTAAACTAAAATGGTCTGATGAGTGTGACATTCTTGAAAATTTCAAGCCAATGGACTTTACATCAATTGATGGTGTCAAGGCTCCAAAAGCTAAAGTCATTCCTCTCAAGGACATCCCAACAGTGGTTAAAACCTCTGCTACAAAGGAGTCTGAAAAGAGAAAGAAGAAAGAAAAAATTGATAACTTGTTTTGTGAATTCTGTGCAAAAAGGAATCATCTAACAAAAGATTGTTTCCACTTGAAAGCTTATGATTTAAACAGAACAAGTGTCATAGTTTCAGCAGAAGGTTGCATTGTCTGTGGTAAAACAAACCATAAAACTCAAGCATGTGTGTATCTCAAAAACTTTGATGTGAAAAAGAATGAGTACATTGCTAAAACATCCTTGAGTCCATCATCATCATCAACATCTGTAAAATTCACCAAGAAACAACCACTGTTTGTGCCAGTTCAAACAGCTGTTACAAAACAGCTGAACCAAACATCTGTCAAAAGAGATGTTCAGGTTACTGATGCACCCCCTGCCAATCAGTTTAGAAAAGGCAGAGAAAAACAGTCTTACCAAAGGATTCCTCACGTTTATGAGGCCTACAAAAGGCCCTCTAAACCCAAAGTGAACAAGCATCCTTTTGGTTACCAGCAGATGATTGGTCAGGACCCACAACAGTGGTTAGAAAAACACTGTCCTAAAACAGTTCAAACCCCTGACCTAACCACTGTCCATCATCTTGCATCCATCCCAGACACTGTTGAGACCCCATCCAAAGCCTTGTTGGCTTTGGAGACCTTAATGAACTAATCCTTTTACTTCATGTGCAGGGAGCGTCTGCATGCTTTGATAGTCTTTGGTATGTAGATAGTGGAGGCTCCAGGCACATGACAGGATGTAAAGCCCTCCTCAAAGACTTTAAAATCCATGGAGGGGGTGATATATCCTTTGGGAATAATAGTAAAGGAAAAGTTCTGGGGTTGGGTACAGTGGAGTCTGGAAAAGTAAAATTTGAAAATGTCAATCTAATAGACAATCAAAAATTCAACCTTCTGAGTGTGTCCCAAATGAGTGACAAGGGTTTTGGGTCATTCTTCACAAAAGATTGTTGTAGGATTGTTGGACCAGAAATGGTCAAAAAGATTGAAGCAATAATCAGAACTGGTCAAACTAAACGTGTTGCTCAAAGAAGTGGCAATGTTTATGTTGTTGACATGTCAAAAGAGTGTCCCAGAGCTGATGCCTATCTGTTCTCAGCTGCCTCTAACATAGAGACAGAACTTTGGCACAGAAGGCTGGGACACACAAATCTTAAGACAATCACAGAAATTTCAAAAAATGGTTTGGTGAGAGGCCTACCACAAAAATTGTTTTCATGTCCTGAACATTGCATTTCCTGTTTAAAAGGAAAACAGCATAAAAGTTCTTACAAGTCCATTGAAGAGTCCAAAACAACCCAGTGTTTGCAAATGCTACACATGGATTTGTTTGGCCCAGTTCAAGTCATGAGCCTCAAAAAGAAAAAAATATTGTTTGGTTATTGTTGATGACTTTTCTAGGTTCACATGGACTTTCTTTTTGCACTCAAAAGATGAAACTGCAGGCATTTTGCAAGACTTTGTAATACAGGTTGAAAAGCAATTTGACCTTCCAGTGAAAAGCTTTAGGAGTGACAATGGCACAGAATTCAAAAATAGGGAGTTGGATGCCTTCTGTGTGAAGAAAGGGATTGTAAGGCAGTACAGCATCCCAAGAACACCAGAGCAGAATGGGGTAGTGGAAAGGAAGAACAGAACTCTGATTGAGGCTGCCAGAACCATGCTTGCAGATTCAGGTTTTCCATTAACTTTCTGGGCAGAGGCAGTAAACACTGCTTGCTATGTTCAGAACAGAGTTTTAATAAACCCCAGGCACAAAAAGACTGCCTATGAAATTCTGTATAAAATTAAACCACTGATCTCATACTTCAAAGTGTTTGGCTGCCCATACTTTATTCTGAACTTAAAAGATTCCATTTCAAAATTTGCAGCCAAAGTTGATTGTGGTTATCATCTGGGATACTCAACCACTGCCAAGGCCTACAAAGTGTTCAATACACGGACCAAGGCAGTGGAGGAGACCTTGAATGTAAAGTTCAATGAACTTTCATCAATGAAAATCCCAGCAAACCCTGCAGATCTGTTTGATCTTGAAAAATTCACTTTTGAAAATACTGCTGTCAAGACTAACAGTGCAGGTCCATCAGAGGATACAACACCAGACTATGGGTATGAAATCATCATCCCTCAAAGGTCTGCCACAAAGGGAAAAGCACCAGCTGTTCAAAACAGTTGTCAAAGCTCAACCACTGCTACCTCAACAGTTGTTGACCAAAGTAGCCCATCAACCACTGCTTCCACATCCTCAAACACTGCTGACAAAAGTCCTCAAACAGTGGACAAAAGTCAGCAGTTGTCCACCTCATTACCTCCTATACCACCACCTTTTGAAACCACTGCTGGATCATCAAAGTCCCCAGCAGTGGTTAGCTCAGATGATACACATTTGCAGCCTTCACCAACAAATGCCATCATACCATACCAAGGAGATTTAATCTTCTTGAGATCTTATCCACCTGATCAAATCATTGGCAACATAAATGAAGGGGTGCTCACAAGAAGCCAAACCCAAAACATTTGTCTTTTTGCTGGTTTTCTATCACTCCATCAGCCAGTCAAGTACCAAGAGGCACTGAAAGACAACAGCTGGGTAGAAGCCATGCAAGAGGAGCTCCAACAGTTTAAAAGACAACAAGTATGGGAACTTGTACCACTGCCAGAAGAGGTTAGTCCCATTGGCACAAAGTGGGTCTTCAAGAACAAAACTGATGAAAGGGGTATTGTTGTCAAGAATAAAGCCAGGCTTGTGGTTCAAGGTTACAGACAGGAAGAGGGGATTGATTATGATGAAACATTTGCCCCTGTTGCAAGATTGGAAGCCATTAGACTGTTCCTGGCCTTTGCTGTCAACCACAATATGAAGGTGTTTCAAATGGATATCAAAAGTGCTTTCCTCTATGGTACAATTCAAGAAGAGGTGTATGTTTGTCAACCTCCAGGTTTTGAGGATCCATTTTATCCAGACCATGTCTACAGGCTAAACAAAGCCTTGTATGGCTTGAAACAAGCACCAAGGGCCTGGTATGAAACTCTTTCCAACTTCCTACTCTCCAATGGTTTCAAAAGAGGTACCATTGATAAAACACTGTTCTTAAAATGGAGAGGGAAGGATTTAATGATTGTCCAGATTTATGTGGATGACATTATTTTTGGAAGCACATGTAACTCAATGTGTGAAGAGTTTAGAGAACTCATGACAACTGAGTTTGAAATGAGTGCTATGGGTGAGCTGCAATGCTTTCTTGGTCTCCAAGTACAGCAAATGCAAAATGGAACTTTCATTCATCAAAGCAAATATGCTAAAGAACTTTTAACCAAATTTGATATGAATGATTGTAAACCATGCAGCACACCCATGGCAACAAATAAGCTGGTCATGTCTGATGAAAAAGATGAGCTGATTGACCAAACACTTTATAGAAGCATGATTGGGTCTTTACTGTACCTAACTGCATCTAGACCAGACATCATGTTTGCAACATGTGTCTGTGCAAGAAGTCAATCAGCTCCCAGAAAATCAAATCTCATTGCTGTAAAAAGGATCTTCAGATACATAAAAGGTGCTCCCACACTTGGTATCTGGTATCCAGCTAATGGGAACATCAAGCTTTCAGGTTTCTCAGACAGTGACTTTGCTGGATGCAACACAACAAGGAAGTCCACATCAGGAGGGTGCCAGTTTCTAGGTGATTGCTTAGTCTCATGGCAAAGCAAAAAGTAAGCAGCTGTTTCAACATCCACTGCTGAAGCTGAATACATTGCTGCTGCAAGCTGTACAGCCCAACTCCTGTGGCTTCAAAATCAGTTGCTGGATTTTGGTATCACTGCCTTAAAGACACCACTCATGTTGGACAGTCAGGCAGCAGAAAATATCATCAAAAATCCAGTTTCCCATTCAACCACCAAACACATCGACATCAGACATCACTTTGTGAGGGATTGCTATGAAAAAGGTTTGATTTCTCTGCATCATGTCCCAACTAAAGACCAGCTGGCTGATGTGCTCACAAAAGCACTTGATACAGCCACTTTTGAAAGCTTGGTCTCTAGAATTGGGATGCTGAACATAGAATAACAAGCAACATCTTGTTTTTCTATGAATAAAAGCAACAAAATGTTTTCAGAAAATCAAAACTCCATCCTTAAAAATAGCTAAAAATGAAATTTTTCATTATATCCTTAAAAGTCTGCCATTAACCACTGATTGTTCAAAAGTCTGCTCTACTTCAAAAGTCTGTCCACTGATGAAAGTCAACCCCTGCTCTCTCATTTGATAAACTCTGTTGTTCAAAGGCAGTGTCTTATCCACTGATATGCTATCCACTGATAGTGAAACTCATCCACTGTTTTCATACCACTGCCTTCATCTGTCCCTGTCACACAAGTACTGTCCTTCACTTTCAACAGGGGTTGTCACGTGGGCAGTACATATTGGTCAGTCTTTTTGTAACGGCTGCCACCTCAGCATTCACTTTCTTCCCTATAAAATCCCCCACTCACCACCAAAACAGGGTTTTACTGTCGAATTGAATTCTTAAAAATTCTCTTCTCAAAGCAGTTTTTCTTCACATTTCTTCACAAATTTCTTCGATCAATCGTCCTCAAAATGACAAAATCAAAGAAATCTTCAAAACCCTCATCCAAATCATCATCGATAACAGCCTCTCAAAAGGCAATCTCCACTGAGATTCCACATAAACCATCTCACAATCTCCTGGGTCTTCTCACAAAACCAGGAACCACCAATATTTTCGATTCCACCATTGATCTCATGGCAAAATCAAAGTACAAAACTTTGTTTACTGCTGATGCACCAATCTATTTGGCGACCCAAAGGGAGTTCTGGAAAAATGCAACCCTTGAAAAACAAGGAGACACTGCAACCACCATAAACTCTTCTATAAAGGGTAAAGCTGTCCAAATCACGCCACAATCCATTTCAGAGGTCTTTCAACTCAATGATCAGGAAGGTAAAATTTCTTTCACTAAAACCGAGTTACAAACTGACTTCATTGAGAGAGGGTATGAAGCTACAATGATGAAGAAAATTACCTTAGAAAAAGGTTATTTTCCTTCTGCAACCAGATTTTTATTTCATACCCTCCTATTATGTGTTTCAAACAAAACCACTTCTTTCAATGAAATCCCTTTAAAGATTCAAAATCTGGGATATGCAATTCTTCAAGGAGAAAATTTTAACTATTCTCGGGAAATTTTCAAAGATTTGGTTAATAATGTTGAAACAAAATCATTCTTACTGTTTCCAAGGTTTTTAAGTTACTATTTTTCAAAGAAATTCAGTAAGGATGATTTAGCTATAATAAATCAAGGTGATTCTACTCAAATAAACAGTTTAACAACTGAAACTTTTTCAAGAATGTTAGCACCTTGCAAAACACAAGCAGAGGTGCCTGAGCAGATTTTAGCAGTTACAACTGCTCCTCAGGTATCTGCTGCTGAGCCCACTGCTCAAGGTGATCAAAGCAGCAGCACAACTGTTTTGAAACCCACACCTAAAATCACCAAAAAGCTAACAAAAAGAAAAACACAAAAACCCCCCAAACCCATCAAAAAGGCATCTCTGGAGGATGAGATACCAGAGCTTCTGCCAGTGACAACACAAAAGTCACAAGAAACCACTGCTGCTACTTCCTCATAGCAGTTGGTACAAATATCTCAACCCATAACCGAAACTCCTCCTGTTTCTTCACAAAAAGAACAGGTTGTACAAATAGGGCCTCCACATCATGATGCTCTGGAAACACTCATTTCTATCATCCACAGTCCAATGCCCGGGACACATCCTATTTCTACACCACTCATCACATCCAAAATTCCTTCACCAATAAAACCACTGTTGGATGCAATTGATTTGAACCAGGCATTATCCAGTCCTTCTCAATCACCTGTTAATGAGAATATACCTCAACAACCGACTGGGTCTGATGTATCAATCTTTGCTAACCCACCAACACAACCTGAGGAGGTTACACCCCTTGAGTTACAAGTAACTCTTGGTGGTAATCCAAGTGAAGCAGCCACTACAACTGTTACACCCACTGGGTTACATTTGGACAGTGGTTACATTCATAAGACTTCCTTGGAGGCAATTCCTTTTATAGCACCTCTGCCAACCACCAGTGGATTTCTTTATCCTACTGGCAACATCAAAAGGTTATCAAGTGTTGAAGGAAGAAGACCCCAGTACCAAGAAAAAGGGGCATCAGTGGTTAATGTTTGGAGTATATTCCCTACATCTACCACTGATAAAACCACTGCTAGTGGGAAATCAGATGATCCCATTAACTTGGGTTATGGTTTAAAGTACCAGAAATTGACGGATAGTATTGCAAAACTTGATAACTCTGTTGCAGAACTCAAAAATATGCTACAACAGGTGTTACAAGTTCAAAAGGTACAATCAACTGCTGTTCCACCTCAAGCACCTGCTCCACAAAGGACACCTGCTACAAATGAGCTCTGGAATCTACTTCAATCTTTTCTCCACCAACAAGCACAATTAGCAGATCAGCAACATGAAAAACATGTACAACAGCTGAAAAATGCAATGGAGTCAAGGTTCAAGAACACTCAGGCTGACTTAAAGGCTCTCAAAACTCAGATCTTGCAAACCACTGGCACTGCTCCTCCAAAAGTACGCTTCATTTATGACCTCCCAGAAGATAATGCCAAAAAGGGGGAGAAAATTAAGGAGTGGAAAAAGAAGGGTATAGAAGATGGTCTTTATCTTGAACCAGAAAATTCAAACATGACCAAAAAGATCCCTTTGCCAGATGGCAGCAAGAAAATTGATGTGACAACAAATGCACTAGCAGAAGCAGTTGCAAGTGTAAAAAGAGATAGAGAGGCCAAAAGAAAAGCCAGGGTGGACAGAATGGATCATCCAGAACAGGGTACTTCTGGGTCAAGGGATCATGAAAATCTTTTTGAGGAAAAGAAGAGGCCTACTAGAAAAGTAAGGCAACCCAAATCCATTCCAACCAGACGTTCAAAGTCTGCTAAAAAACCACCATACAAAACAGCTGATGCAGCAGGAGTTACAAAAACTACTGCTTGTCAAACAGTTGTTCCATCAACACACACCACTTCAACACACACAACATCCACCGCTTTACCATCATCATCACCAAAAACAACACCTGCTGACATACAGCAGAAGACAGCAGATGTTATAACATCTGTTGTAATGACAACAGTGGTTGAAACACCAGTTGTTTCAATAGCTGTTTGTCAATCACAATCCACTGCCACAACATCTACCACCACTGTTCCATCCAAAACATCATCAGTCTCTCCTAAACCAAAAAGGAGAAGGCTAATTTTAAAAGATGATCACACATCACCACCACAAACATCTTCAAAATCTTTAGCTCTTGTCACAATACCAAAACCTGTTCCTCTCTCTTCAGTTCCAATGTACAAGCCCTTACCTCCTGCAGGTGTTCAATTTCCTCTTGAACTAGCAGCTGTTAGAGATGAAATAAAATCCTTTTACTATGAGGATGACCCTGCCAAAAGGAGTTTGCCATCAATAAAGGGATATCCTTGGCCTAAAAATGTGGATGAATACTTGGAAATCAAAGCCAAGCAAGCAGAGGATATCTCAAAAAGAAACACACAAGGGAAGTCTGACAAAGAAATTTCAAGAAATTATCAATATCTGCTCACACAAGTCAGATCCCTAGAGCAATTTGCAAAAAATGTTAGTCAACAAATTTCTGAAAGAGCAGCTGAATCTCTGAAGAAAGACTACATTGAAAGCATCATGGCTCACAAAAAGTACAAATGAGAGAGATATATGTACAAAGAGTGGACTGTTCCTGAGCTTGAAGATGAAGCTGCAAGAATTCAAGACATGATAAAAAGGAAGGTCACTCACACTTCTCCTAACTGGGCAAAGTTTAGAAAGAATGTACCTGACAAACAGGTAGAACTGCAAAGAATGAAAGAGGAACTGGTTGCTGCTGATTATGGAAACAAAAGACAAGTGGCTAGATTGAAAGAAGATGTGGTCAGGGCTACTTACAAAAAGTTGGAACAATTAAGAAAGAAAGATCCCACAGTTCCTCAAAAGCCTGACTATTCTAAAGCAGAGGTTTCAAAAAGACCACCAAAGCTGCAAAACAAAAGAACCACTGCTCCAGCTGGTGCTGCCATCTACAAAAGAAGGAGCAAAAACCAGTTTAGCATGGAAACAATTCAAGATCTATTAGCTGGAGATGCCATTGTAAAAGCAGGCACGGAAGTAATGATAAAAGAAGATCTTGAATTGGAACAATCTGCAAGTGCTGCTCAGCCAGCTATGAACAGGCCAGCCTCTCCAAATACTTCTGCAAATAAACATCCCCCAAGAAACCCACCAGGCTCAAAAATACAAAAGTGGGAAACTGACAAACAGACCTGCGTATTGACTTTGCTCAGGCCTGGTGGAGTAGTGGAGAAAATATCAAGGGAACAAGCTCTTGGCCTGAGTCTTGAAGATTTGCAGGATCTCCTTGATCTTCCACTTAGCAGGGATGATGAAGATACAGATGACCTAGACTTTGAATTACAATTTAAAGGTCAGATAAGTGAACTGTTGATGAGGCAATAAAGAATTCCACAAATAATGGAGAGTTTTGGCATTATCTGTTCCAGGGGGAGATTGTTGGGATTGAACCCTATCAGAGGAACAGATAATTAAAGCCAAAACTGGATCAGAGCAGTGGATCCAGAATAAGCAGACGTTTACAGATTAGTTCATGCAAATCTCTCCCCTTGAAAGTGGCTTTGTATCTGTTGATCTCCTATCTACTGATCTTACCAAGTGCTGTTCCACAACTGCTGCCTTGCATCTACTGCCAAGTGTTAAAGACTGATAGAAGACCAAAGCTCTGCTTACTCAATCTACTGCCTTGAGTCAAGTACTGCTGATCCGGACAAGCACTGCTGGGTTCACAGCAGTGGAAGGATGCAGCAGCGGTTTATGTGTCTTTTATGTATTAGATTGTAATAGCAGTAGTTTGTACATCAGTGTTTGTATAGATCAGAGGTTAGAGTTTGTTAGGAGGTTAGATGTCACTTTCATGGTGACGTCAGCTAAGATGCTCAGTGGTTTGCAAGTGCCTATAAATAGTTCAGTACTTTGTACTGTTCTATCAGCTCTTTTGATCACATCGTCTTCTTTGCACGAACAAACTACTGAGCTCTGGCTGAGGGGGAGTTTGCATTCTTACATCAATCATTGTAATCGTTGTTGAAATAAATTCAATCTTTCGATTCATTGTGTAAAGATGTTTGATAAAAGTATTACTCTCGTTTGATTGTATGCAAAGTTTGCTTTCATCTTATTTCCGCTGCACAACTCTTTCATTTTCCATCTTAATTTCAAACAAAAGTACAATAAAAAAGAAACTCAGATCCAACATTAACGTATGTGACAGGTTGATTGGATGTTATGCTACAAACAAGTAGGAAGCTAGAAACACACCAAATAAAATCTGAGTTGTCGGAATGGATATTTGTTTTTTGAGCCTGGTTATCTGTAATGACTATTTGTGGAATATTGTTTAATAGTATGGGATATTAAACCTTTTAAATATTGTCATTTAATAGTTGTTATGGATTCTCTTGAACAATCTGTTTCGCTCAGTGCCACGCCCGCCATTTTCATTTGGCTAGTTAACTCCATCCATTTTTCTCCGTTAAGTCAGGGGTATTTTCGTCTTTTTTGTTAACTTAAAGAGCAGTTCGGGTATTCTGTCTTTTTACATAAAATGAAAAAGACCAAATTGCCCTTTAAGTTCGCAAAAAAGACGGAAATATCCCTGACTTAACGGAGAAAAATGGATGGAGTTAACGAGCTGGATGAAAACGACATGATTCCGCCATCGGTTGGGGTGTGACATCAACGATACGAGTATATCTACTACATTAGAGCTAAAAAATTATATACAAATGAAGAATGGGATGGAAAAATACCTCGATTGATAGGGTGGATTCTGAATGATCGGAGGAAAGGAAAAGAAGCCGATTCTAGGGTTTTTATAAATAGAAAACGTGTGAAAGAGATGAAACCCCTTCGGTTTATTAATCTATAACTTCATAGACCCCTGAAATCTTTAAATTTTCGATCTAATTTACCACATGTATGTAGAGTTGTATGAATTTGAGATGTAGAGTTGTATGAATTTGAGCTATGGAACTGGAGAGTTATATGAATTTGAGATGTAGAGTTGTAATGGTGATGGTAATGGTGGTTGGCTGATGATGATGGTGGAGAAAAGGTAAAGTGAGAGAGACAGAGAAAGAGAAGAGGGTTGAGAGAGAGAGAGAGAGAGAGAGTTGAGAAATGAGGTTTATTTTCTTTATAAGTTTAGAAAATTCTTTTTGTTTTAAATAAAGGTGTGAAAAGACATAAATGCCTTCACATGGGGTTCAAGTGACATCTTTTAACGTTTAAAATTAACTTGGTTAGTGCTAAAGGACCTAGGATGTAATGAGTTTTACAAAAAAAAAAAAAGATTATGACTATAATTATTGAAGTATCCATTGCAATCCAATACAAAATAAAGGACGAAAAGTGTAATTTACCCTAAAAATTAAAATGTGAGAATGTATATAGATTTTAATAGAACTTAAATTATTTACTTTGGTACAACATAGGCGTTAACCAACAACACACTCATGAAATCACCACCACCGCTGCCAAGCCAACATCAATAATGCCATTTGTGGGACGGTGTGCCACGCCCAAGGGGATGATGTTGCACCCAACCCATGCCTATAACAATCAACCTTATCGACCCTTTACATTTAAATTATGTAACATCTAATAGGGGTGAATGTGATCATGTGGGTATGTTTGAAATTCAACATAACCAACTCCATGCCTCCTCCCCCGTCATCTCGTGCGGCCCCCAAAATTTTACATCTCTATAAATGACCACGTTATCCTGATTGTCTGTAAGCAAATCGATCACAAACATTTGAAGTGGAACCATATTATGTAAACACACAACCCAGAGTGGTCGTAGCCACCGCGTGGTGAGGATGGTGTTGAAAGACTGACGCTACGTGAAGCCATTAATTATTATAAATGTAATTTTTATTATTAAGATTCTTATTTTTAGGTGGTGTTTATTTTTCTAAAAAAAGATCTACGCAGACTCTTTTGACTGCACAGTGCAGACCACGTGCAGACATTGTCATTTGCAGACTGTTTGTTTTTCCGAAAACGTTTCATTAAAATATGTTTACGCGAGCTCTTCTTTGGTGCAGACTTGACACAGCCACTTCTAAGATCTTCTAAGATCTACAAAGGGTTAAATACCACCACCCACCACACCACCGTCCACCACCCACCACCACCACTGTCCAGCACCCACCATAGTCCATCACCACCACCACCGTCCACCAACCACCACCGTCCACCACCCACCACCACCGATGGGTCTGCCTGAGACCCGAAGCTTTTTGGATGGGTATACTCGATACCCAAAGAGTATGGGACCAGGTATGAGATTAGGAAAAAAAAAAATTTGGCGGGTATGAGATTAGGTGATACCTAACCCGATTGCTAGAAACAAACATATACCTGAAGCATACACCCGAAAACGTTTATGTTATATATCTATATATATATATATATATACATATATATATATAGTAGGGTTCATGCGAGAACCACCTTTATTACGAGAACCGCGAGAACCAATGTGAACACAACAAAATAAACCCACTACACCACAAAAAACTTAAAAAAAACCTAACCCTGAACCCCCTCCCCCCCCCCCCCCCCCTTAAAAAAGCCTAAACCCCCATCCCCCAAGCTAAATGCTAAAAACTAACCCCCCCCCACCCCACTCAAGCCAAATGCTAAAAACTAAACCATAACGCTAAACCCCCAAAAAACCTATAAAATCCAAAAAACACACAATTTTATTTTAATATTTTTTAATAAAAATCGCTAGTTTTAGCCTCCAAAATAAATTAAAAAAAATTAATAAACAAAAAGTAGCGATTTTTATTAAAAAATATTAAAAAAATTTGTGTGTTTTTTAGATTTCTTTAGGTATTTTTGGTTGTGTTCACATTGGTTCTCATGGTTCTCGCAATAAAGGGTGGTTCCTATAAAAAGAACCTTTTTCGTGAGAACTGTGAAAAGGCATAGAAATTGACATGTAGGCATCATGTTTTGAACTTAGCCATGATGTTTTGGGTTGTTTTGGCAAGAAAAACACCAAATATAACAATTTAAAACAGAATGCAACGTATTATGGGTATGAAATTTTAAACACACTGCTTAACACTTAAAACACACCACTTAACATTCTTGGCATGGTGTTTTAAGTTTTAAGCCAAGAATTCATTACATTGTGTCTTAAATTATTATGTTTAGTGTTTTTCATGCCAAAACAATTCAAAACATTATGCCCAAGTCTAAAACATGATGTCTATATATGAATTTTTATGTCTTCTCATATTTCTCACAAAAAATGTCCTTTTTATAGGATCCTAAGACTATATATATATAATATTGTCACAAAAATGTCCTTTTTACAGGATCCTAAGACTATATATATAAAGTGTACTGTACAAAATGGCTTAACGTACGCTATGTACGCGATGTGAAATCGCATGTTATAAAATAGCGTGGATGAAATCGCATGTGATAATTTTTATTAAATCGCATGCTGGTTTTTATAACAATTTCGCATGTGATAATTTTGATGAAATCGCATGTTGGTTTTTTGTAACAATTTCACATGTGGTAATTTTGATGAAATCGCATGTTAAAAAAACAACATGTGAAATTGCTACAAAAAACCAACATGCGATTTCAATGTGGAATGAAGATCTGACGGCTGAGATGATCGCGTACGTAATGTAGGATAAGGGCTCTTGTACGTTAACCTAACCCTATATATATATAGGAACAGGATCAGAAGAGAATGATTTGAAATGTGAGAACAGTGAGAACGATTTTCAGCCAAATGATCTTAGTGATTTGTGGCTAAGATGATGCGGTGGCATTTTTGTAAATGATGGGAACCTTATAACTACCAGGAGGGGTAAAATTGGAAGATCTAAACAAGGGTGAACATGCTAATCACATGTGTGACATCTGTGCTTGTAATCATTGTATAAACTCTGAATAGTTCAAATTATCAATAAAACAATGTTATTTGACCCCAATATTTGTTTATTTATGTTTGATATTTTTCATGTTTTGACTTTTGTTCAATTTCAAACTCTATATCGTTTTCTAGAAAGTTATACGCAAACTGGTGCTTAAACGTAATCATTTTAACGCAACAAACACTCCGGAACATCAATATATGCTTAACATACCTTAAATAACCTTTACATAACTTAGAAATAAGTTTTGAAGGCTTTGGTATGGCAAAATCAAGTTTATTCGATCGCAGGGACCGTTTACATGAAACTGTGAAAGTTTACCGATTCGTGTGGGAACGAACATTCCATAACATGACCATAAGTTAAACATACCATAAATATCCTTTACATAGCTTAGGAATAGGCTTTGAGGGGTTCGGTGTGCAAAAAAACAAACTTTTTGGTCAATCAGGGACTAAAAGCGTCAAAAAGTGCATAAGTTTGTATTTTCGTGCATATCTTACGTTCTGAATACATCCAGACATCCAAAAATTTATATAATCATTAAAATATTTTATTTTAGTGATTGGCATGATAAAATTCCATTCGTTGCGCAATTTGGATCGTTTTTCGCGTCCGTTCGAGTTTCGTCGTAATTAACCGAACAACGCAACCGTACGACCAAACGAACCGACATCCGAGACATTTTCAAGCATGTTTCATGTCCCCTATACTTAAACTTCATTATTGAGCCTTGAAAATTGGTTAACGAGGTTTAAACGCATCAAAAATAGCTTTATGGTGTTGCAGGGACCAAAACTGTGAATATTTGAAACTTTCTGAAACTGGGCATGTGGTGGCGTCACGCCACCACTATCTGGGCTTGCTGTGGCGGCACGCCACTGCCTTATCTGGGCAGAAAACTCATTTTCAGCAACAGCAGGTCCATTGTCAGCATCTAACTTGAAGTTTAGGGTCTATTTTGTAACATTTGCAATACCGTATGATGGTTTTTGGGCACCCTAGTATTCCAAAACCATGTGCCTTACATGTACGGTCAAGGTCAAAGCTCAATTATCGAGGAACGATCCTAACGGTTCTTCAAACTCTATATAAACCCACTTGTTTATCACTTCTTCTCTCACACATTTGTTCTCAACTTCCTTCTCTAAGTTGAAGCTTTCATTGTGAAGCTTCATACCTGAGAAATTTTGAGTTCAAATCTTCATTGCTTGGACCTTTTGTAAGTCTCCTTCATGCTTGTTCATGTATTTCAAGCATGAAAGTCAAACAGTGTTTGACTTTATGCTTTGACCAGTCTTTGGTCAACACAAAGTTCGTTTGAACTTTGCAACGTGAGCGTAATCACGATGGTTATAGTCCCTTGTGACTATACCTACTGATTACCACGTTGATTAGGCGTAGTGACGAGTCATAGTTTCGGTCAAAATGCGTATTCATGCGTATTTTGCAACCAAACTATTCTTGGGTATCAAAACCCTTTGTTTTGATATCAAACTTGTTTTCGAACTTCGTTAAACATGTTTTAACATGTTTAACTCATCACTTTTAGTTTAGTGTTTATATAGGATCGTAAGATAAGCGGTCTATACAACCGCTTAGACTTTCGAACACGACCCGTTTGGTCGACCATTAGGATCTGACCAAACATATTTTGTGACCATAGTTGTATAGGGAATAACCCTCCGGGGTTATACCTTATGGTCACTACGTTTAGTTAGTTATATGATTGGTAGTTTATATGCCTTCGGAAAATGACCAAAATGCCCTTTTTGCGCATAAATTCATTTTAAGCATATGTAACCAAAATTTTGACATCTAAACTAATTAGGCAACATTATTAGACATGTTAAGGCATATATTACTTGTCATAGGACTAGTTAGGCGGTCCGAACGCGTTTTACGCGAACGGCATGTTAACGTAGCGTAAGCTACCTTAACGAGTCGTAATGGGTCGTAAGCACTTAGGATAGGTTCCGTTTTAGAATGTAGGCTTTGTAAAACCATATTACATGAGTTCCTATCTGATCCTCCGATTTAGGTCCGGTTTATTAACGTAGTTACCTATATTAGGTGCCAATTGATTCTGTGATCTTTCTAGCATTGCTTGGTTTCTATCCAAAGACTATTGAGCAATCTCAAGTGAGTACATAGACCCCTCTTTTACTGTTTTCAAACGTTTTGGGGTGAAACACATGTGCCTGCTAGTTACTTTCGTGCTTTTCATGATTTTATAACTCATACTTGCTATGTTCATTAGTACACGTATAGTACATGATTTCATCCATGTTTTTGCTATGTCTGCTCATTCATTGCATACTTAGTACATCGTTTTACATCAAATTTCATGCTATGTATGTTCATTTATTGCATACTTAGTACATTGTTTTACATCATATTTCATGCTATGTATGTTCATTTATTGCATACTTTGTACATTGTTTTACATCACATTTTATGCTATGTATGTTCATTTATTGCATACTTAGTACATTGTTTTACATCACACGATTACATTTTGGTATGGCATTTGGTTTGTTTAAATGGGACAAAAATACATTCACTAGCATTGATCACGCCGCTTGGTAGTAAGTAATGGTACCATAGGAATTGACAACTCCCGTTCCTAAAATCCTAGGTTTGTTTGGGTGGAAGGAATGACTGAATCCAATATACATAATTCAAATAAACCTTTAATTTTTTTAAGGGTTTGTCGCCACAGTCGCAAGGCTTGAATGTATGCATTAGAACAATACCGCATAGATGTTTGTATCAGTAAGGCATGCATTTGTTTTACAAAACATAACTTTTGATTTATTCAAATACTTTGTTTTGTGCATTTTTACATATGGTTTAAGTAGTCACTTTTTACTTGCCATACATGACATTTGTTTACACATTACATGATTTACATTTGACAATAGACATGGTTTACACATAAACATTTGACAATTGGTTTAAACAATACATTTTTGGTGGTTTGTTTGGGTAAGTGATTTAAGTAACGAGGCGTGTGTACTATGATAAAAGCATGGTGGATACGCCGCTGGTACTTCCTATATATAAGTGCTTTTATGATATTACATATCGTAGCGTTATTTAAACCATTTCAATTTAGACACATTACAATTTCACACAAATAACATACTTTCACTAAACATTGTTTTACAAACAACGTATTTTATACAAACTCATTTTACTTAGTTATTCATTTAACCTTACATTAGTCTTTTATATATATATTTATCATCTGATTTCATTATCGCTTTTCAAATGACTTATAAAAGAAAACATTTTCTAAGGTTCATGACTAACTTTTGTTAATCATTTCTTTCAAACTACAAGTCCTGAATCCTAAATCAATTAAACCTATGTATCTCACAGACATTTTTATGCTGACGTACTTATTTTCACATGTGTTTTCAGGAGCTGATGCTTAGGAATGATCAAGATACACTTAGGCGGACCTGTGCCTTAGTGACATAAAATGAAGCTAGAATAGTTTAACTTTGTTATGTACTCTTTGTTTCTTCTGTTTTAAGACAATGTAACCACTTTGTTAATAAATAAAACAAAACATTAATTACCATGGTTGTGAAACAATAATTCTGTTGCTCGACTCCCCGACGTTTCCGCCGCGGTTTGTTGTTTTACGCGGTCGGGGTGTGACAGAAGAGTTGGTATCAGAGCCAATGGTTATAGGGAATTAGGTTATTAGTAATGCTTTGACCTAGACTAAAACTTTTCTAGGACCCTAACACAAGTTATCTTGTGTTTAGATCTTAAAACATACACTTCACCTATCCTTAGGTGATTACCAAAACAAGAACACAATTTTTCCAAAATGATTTTCGAAAATCAATCATCTATTCGTAGATGATTTATTCTAAGGTTTTGAACCCTCCAAAATTTCAAAACGATTTTGAAAATTCAATCATCCATTCTTGAATGATTCGTTTGGCATAATGCCTTCTAAGTTTTCGAAATCTCGTCAAAGTTTTTGGTCTAAATAATGTGAACACGTGCAATCTGGAAGAGTGGATGCCTGTATCTCGGGTTTTCTGTCTAGGCTAGAGTGTTCGTACAAATCCACATAATCGGACCAGTCACTCTTACCTAGGAACTCTTGGGGTGAGTGTCCACTTATAGGCTAAAGCATGTCTTCGCAATACATTATTTTTTTTCCATTTACTTTGATTAGTCACTGTGTGTCATTTGTTTACTTTGTGGTAACAAACGAATGACCACCATCCTTGCTTTCTGTCAATTTTTGTATCATCTCATTCTTTTCATCTAATCATCTCACTCGTTTTCTCTCATATTTCCTCTTTTAGAATGCCTCCTCGACGCCAAAATCCGTTACCTAATGCCGAACTTGCGGCAATCATTTCACAGCAAATGGCTTCTGTACTCCCAGACATTATTGCTCAAGTTAACCAAGCCAACAACAACAATAATGCTCCATGCAACTTCAAAAGTTTCTATTCGGCTAAAACACTCAAGTTTAGTGGTTCTGAAGGAGCAACTGGGCTCCTCCAGTGGTTTGAGAGCATTGAGAGTACTTTTCGTCATGCTCAGTGTCCTGATAATGGCAAAGTCGAGTTTTCTTCTAGCGTTTTTCAAAAGAGGGCTCTTACTTGGTGGAACGGGGTTATGAGAGACCGTGGTGCTGAGGTTGCTTTAGCTCAGACCTGGGCAGAGCTTAGGGCTCTTATGATGAGGGAATTCTGTCCTCATCATGAACTCAGGGCCTTAGAAAGGGAGTTTGATGATTTGAAACAGGACAGTGGTGAGCATCGGGCTTATACCGACAGATACGAGGAGCTGAGTTTGTTATGCCCTACAATGGTTACCCCACTCGAGAAAGCTATCGAGAGATATGTTGATGGATTACCTGACTCCGTGCAAGACATCGTCACTGGTAGCAAACCTACCACAGTTCGTCAGGCAATTGAGTTAGCTACGACTTTGACTGAGTCGCAGATCCAAAAGGGGAAGCTTCACAGGAAAGGTGACAAGGATAAGAAACAGTCGTCTGATAAGGGTAAGAACAAGAAGGGTAAGAAAACTGGGTCTGCAAGGAGGTCTAAGAAGCGCAAGGCTTCTCAGAATTTTGCTGTTACTGCTTAAGTCAACCAGGCAGCTCCTAACCAACCAACACAACCACCAGCAAGAAACAGTATGCTGGTAATGCACCGTTGTGCAATAGATGCAATAGTCACCATCAGCCGCAAGTTCAGTGTCGTTTTTGTGCTTACTGTGGAAAATCGGGTCATCTTGCCGATATTTATCATTTTGCTCCTAATCAAGCCGCATGTAACCCAGCCCAGCAAGCTGCTCAACCGCCTGCTCAACAACAGGCTCAAGCTGCACGACCTCACTATCCGCCTGGTTCATGTTTCAACTGTGGGGATCTAACCCACTACAGGAATCAGTGTCCAAGGTTGGTGAATGTAAATCAGGCACAGGCTCGTGGTCGAGTCTTTAACATGAATGCTAACGAGGCGCGAGCAGACAATGAAGTGGTCAACGGTACGTTCTTCGTTAACAATCAGCCTGCATCTGTTCTTTTTGATTTGGGTGCCGATAAGAGTTTTGTGTCATTATCTTTTGAACCATTGCTATGCATGACTAGAACAAAACTAGGAAAGCCTTTGATAGTAGAAGTTGCTAGTGGTGAACCCGTTGTTCTTGATTCTGTTCTTCGAAATTTCCAGTTAAACCTTAATAACCATCTTTTTCCTATCGACCTCACACCTATGCAACTTGGAAGCTTCGACATTATAGTGGGAATGGATTGGTTAGCCAAGTATCACGCAGAGGTAGTTTGTTTTGAGAAGATTGTTAATGTGCCTCTTTCGACTGGTAAGATTTTAGAGGTTCGTGGTGAGAAACCTGCTAGTAGTCTCAAGCTCATGTCTTGTACTCAAGCTCAGAAGTATTTGCAAAAGAATTATGTGGCCTTTTTGGAACATGTTGTAGCAGATAAGGGTAAAGGTAAGTCTATTCAAGATATCCCTGTTGTTCGGGATTATCCTGAAGTGTTTCCTGAAGAGTTACCTGGTTTACCCCCAGCACGCCAAGTCGAGTTCCGTATTGATCTTGTACCTGGTGCAAATCCTATTGCCAAATCTCCATATCGTCTTGCACCGTCTGAGATGCAAGAGTTGTCTAAGCAGCTTCAGGAGCTTTCTGATAAAGGTTTTATCCGTCCTAGCTTTTCACCTTGGGGTGCTCCTGTTCTTTTTGTCAAGAAGAAGGATGGATCTTTCAGAATGTGTATCAATTATCATGAGCTTAACAAGCTTACCATCAAGAATCGATATCCCCTACCTCGCATTGATGATCTCTTTGATCAGTTACAGGGTGCTACTTGTTTTTCAAAGATTGATCTACGTTCTGGGTATCATCAACTTCGTGTGCATGCAGAAGATATTTCCAAGACTGCTTTCAGCACTCGTTATGGGCATTATGAGTTCACAGTTATGCCATTCGGTTTGACTAATGCTCCTGCTATTTTCATGGACTTGATGAATAGGGTCTGTAAGCCTTATTTAGATAAGTTCATCATCGTTTTCATTGACGACATCTTGATATATTCTAAGACACGAGCCGATCATGAGTAGCATCTTCGTCTTACTCTGAAATTCCTGAAGAAAGAGAAACTTTTTGCCAAATTCTCCAAGTGTGAATTTTGGCTTAAGGAAGTTCAATTATCATTGACGAACAAGGTATCCATGTAGATCCCTCCATGATCAGTGCGATTAAGGATTGGGATACGCCTACTACACCCACCGAAGTTCGTTCATTTCTTGGTCTTGCGGGTTATTACCGCCGCTTCATCGAAAACTTCTCAAAGATTGTAGGTCCCCTAATTGCTCTAACTCAGAAGAATAAACCCTTTGAATGGGGAACCAAACAGGAAGAAGCATTTTAGACCTTGAAGTAGAAACTTTGTGATGCACCTATTCTATCTTTGCCTGAGGGAAATGATGATTTTGTCATGTATTGTGATGCATCAAACTTGGGTCTTGGCTATGTTCTCATGCAAAGGAACAAAGTCATAGCTTATGCATCGAGACAATTGAAGATACATGAGAAGAACTACACCACTCATGATCTTGAGTTAGGTGCAGTTGTATTCGCCCTCAAAATATGGAGGCACTATTTGTACGGTACAAAATGTGTGGTTTTCACTGACCACAAAAGTCTTCAGCATATTTTCAACCAAAAAGAACTTAATATGAGGCAACGACGTTGGGTTGAACTTCTAAATGACTATGACTGCGAAATTCGCTACCATCCTAGTAAGGCGAATGTCGTGGCTGATGCATTGAGTCGTAAAGAGCATGTCAAGCTTCATTGTGTTCGAGTTCGATCAGATATTCAAACTCGCATTTCTCAGGCTCAACATACTTATGTTTCACAAGATTTGATTGGTAAGGAATTACCATTTCATATTAAGCAGGTCTCGAGCTAAAGGACAATGGATTGTATTATTTCATGGACCGTTTGTGGGTCCCAAGTCAAGACAATCTCCGCACCTTGCTTATGGATGAAGCTCATAAGTCTCGTTATTCTATTCATCCTGGTGCAGACAAAATGTATAAGGATCTTCGTACTTAGTTTTGGTGGCCTGGTATGAAGAAAGACATTGCCTTATACATATCCAAATGCCTTACTTGTCTTAAGGTTAAGGCTGAATATCAACATCCCTCTGGATTATTGGAGCAAACAGAGATTCCAGTTTGGAAATGGGAAAACATTGCTATGGATCTTATTACCAAACTTCCGCGCACTAAGAGAGGTCATGATGCTATTTGGGTAATTGTTGATTGTCTTACAAAGTCAGCACATTTCTTGCCGATCCGTGAGGATCTATCTGCCGACAAGCTGGCTAAAATCTATGTGGATGAGATTGTATCCTGACATGGTGTTCCTCTGAACATTATTTCTGACAGAGATGCTCGATTCTCATCTCACTTTTGGAGGACCATGCAATCTGCTATGGGAACCCAACTTAATTTGAGCACAACTTATCATCCTCAAACGGATGGTCAATCTGAAAGAACAATCCAGACTTTGGAGAATATGCTTAGAGCTTGTGTGATCGATTTTGGTGGTAGTTGGGATTCGTATCTTCCATTGATTTAATTCTCCTACAACAATAGTTACCACTCCAGCATCAACATGGCTCCTTTCGAAGCTCTCTATGGTCGAAAATGCCGTTCACCAGTCTGCTGGAATGAGATCGGTGAGGCTCATCTTACTGGACCTGACCTCATTCTAGAGACAACAGATAAGGTTAAGAAAGTTCGCGATAACCTTCAGATAGCTAGAAGCCGTCAAAAGAGTTACGTGGATCGACGACGCAAGCCCTTGGAATTTCAAGTCGGTGATCGCGTTCTACTCAAGTTTTCACCTTGGAAAGGTGTGATCAGATTTGGAAAGACAGGAAAACTTGCACCTAGATATGTTGGACCATTCAAGATCGTCGAGAGAATCAGTAAGGTAGCCTACAGATTTGAGTTACCTCCTGAACTTGGAAATGTTCATCCAACCTTTCACGTGTCCAATCTCAAGAAGTTTTTAGCTGATGAGAACCTCCACATATCACTTGACGAAATTCGTGTTGATGACACGATGCATTTTGTTGAAAAGCCTGTGGAAATCATGGATCGTGAAGTTAAATGGCTCAAACGCAAGCGCATTCTACTTGTCAAAGTTTGTTGGGAATCTAAACGTGGACCATAATTTACTTGGGAATGTGAAGATCAAATGAAGGCAAAATATCCACATCTATTCTCACAAGTTTCCTCTAAATAAATTTCGGGATGAAATTTCCACAAGTAGGGGAGACTATGACATCTGTGCTTGTAATCATTGTATAAATTCTGAATAGTTCAAATTATCAATAAAACAATGTTATTTAATATTTGTTTATTTATATTTGATATTTTTCATGTTTTGACTTTTGTTCAATTTCAAACTCTATATCGTTTTCTGGAAAGTTATACGCAAACTGGCGCGTAAACGTAATCAGTTTAACACAACCAACCCTCCAGAACATCAATATATTCTTAACATACCTTAAATAACCTTTATATAACTTAGAAATAAGTTTTGAAGGCTTTGGTATGGCAAAATCAAGTTTATTCGATCGCAGGGACCATTTACGTCAAACTGCGAAAGTTTACCGATTCATGTGGGAACGAACATTCCGGAACATGACCATAAGTTAAACATACCATAAATATCCTTTATATATCTTAGGAATAGGCTTTGAGGGGTTCGATATGCAAAAAAATAAACTTTTTGGTCAATCAGGGACTAAAAGCGTCAAAAAGTGCATAAGTTTGCATTTTCGCGCATATCTTAAGTTCTTAATACATCCGGACATCCAAAAATTTATGTAATCATTAAAATATTTTATTTTAGTGATTGGCATGATAAAATTCCATTCATCGCGCAATTTGGATCGTTTTTCGCGTCCGTTCGAGTTTCGTCGTAATTAACCGAACAATGCAACCGTACGATCAAACGAACTGACATCCGAGACATTTTCAAGCATGTTTCATGTCCCCTATACTTAAAATTCATTATTGAGCCTTGAAAATGGGTTAACGAGGTTTAAACGCATCAAAAATAGCTTTATAGTGTTGGAGGGACCAAAACTGTCAATATTTGAAACTTTTTGAAACTGGGCATGTGGTGGCGTCACGCCACCACTATCTGGGCTTGTTGTGGCGGCACGCCACTGCCTTATATGGGCAGAAAACTCATTTTCAGCAATAGCAGGTCCATTTTCAGCATCTAACTTGAAGTTTAGGGTCTATTTTGTAACATTTGCAATACCGTATGATGGTTTTTGGGCACCCCTAGTATTCCAAAACCATGTGCCATACATGTATGGTCCAGATCAAAGCTCAATTATCATGGAACGATCCTAACGGTTCTTCAAACTCAATATAAACCCACTTGTTTTTCACTTCTTCTCCCACACATTGGTTCTCAACTTCTTTCTCTAAGTTGAAGCTTTCATTGTGAAGCTTCATACCTGATAAATTTTGAGTTCAAATCTTCATTGTTTGGACCTTTTGTAAGTCTCCTTCATGCTTGTTCATGTATTTCAAGCATACCGAGGTCGTCCAAGGACACAAGAGCTTTTAGTACCGGTTTATCCTCAACGTCTAATCAAAATAAAAAGTTTAGAAAAATGGTTTTAAACTAAGAAAAATAAAAACTAACTAAAATGCTGAAAATAAAATAAAAAGAAAAAACAGATAGACAAGATGAATCACTTGGTTCCGACTCGTATCTAGTGTAACCTTTGATTATTTCCGCACTTTTGCACATATTTAAGAGATTATCTTAGTTATTGTAGTAGGCCCCTCTTTTGAAGGTGACGTTACCCTCACCCCAGTACTTTGAGTCAGCAAGGATACAATCCTAAAAGGGTGAATTATTGGAAGATAATTAATTAAGTTATTAATTCAAATTATGGTAGGCCCCTCTTTTGGAGGTGACGTTACCCTCGACTAAGTAGTCTGAGTCAGCAGGGATACAGTCCTAAATAGCCGGGTTATAGTATTAATAGTAGTTAACTTATGAGGGGATCAAAGTGTTTGGACCCCCGCCATCCAATACCGTTAAGTATTGAAGGAGGTCCTACTAAATTTGACCCAGGTCCATTTCAGGACCTCTAAACGCTGAACAATGGCAAGACCTTTACCAAACCGTTCCCTTAACTCCCGACCAGGTAGCCAACATACCTCCATATAGACCGTGGAGATATGAATGGTGAAAATCTTTTATTTTATATAGACAGTAAAATAATGCCAAGACACCACGGACAAACGATAAGGAAAGATCACCTTCAACATAAGCAACTAGTTATTAAAGTCATTAATACAAAACCAAATAAAAAGTGCAAAAGATTAGAAATAAAAAGTATTACACTAGACACTTTGTCTTCACCAAGTGATGTAAGAGACTTAGGCAAACATGGCCTTGATTGTCAAGAACTCTTACGATCAATCTTGGATCCCGAGACGACTCACACACTCTATGATGGACAATGGATGATGGTGGTGGATGATGGTGTTATGGTGGTGGTGGGTGGTGGGTGAAGTGTGAGAGAGGTGGTGTGCCAAGGGATGGTTTGAGCTTGAGCCAAGCACTTCTATTTATAGGCTGAACAGAAGCTCGGGCACGGCCCCGTGTCCAGTGGGCACGGCCCCGTGTCCACATCCTTCTCTTTCTTCATTTAATGCAGTTTTGTCTTTTTAGTTGACCACGCCCCCGTGTCCGCTGAGCACGACCCCGTGGTGCAGAAGAATCTTTGTACTATGCAGATTTGCTGGATTGTGCGAATCTTATAGTTGACCACGGCCCCGTGGTGGGCAATAGAAGCTTCTACCACTTTGTCTTTTCTGCTGACACTTGGGCACGCCCCCGTGCTGGCTGAGCACGGGGCGTGTTCAGGCTTCTGATCTCTTGTTTTGCTTGGGAAGATGCTGTCGTGGGGTCGGGCATGTCACGTCTTGTTCCTTTTCTTGTATTTATGTTAGATTTTGATGTCTTTTTGCTTCTTTTGTTAATTTGAGCTCATTTAATCCTGAAAATACAAAAGGAAGACAAAAGCACACTTTTTCCAACATTAGTACTAAAAAAGGGTTAGTTTTATGCCTCATTTGATGAAATTTATATGTTGCATTTTGAACACATCACCGCTAAACACCCCAAATTTTTTCAAAAAATTTTCATTTTTTTACTTGTCTAGGTTTAATTTGGGAATTTCAAGTTCTAAAAAAGGTTATATTTTTACAAATTTACAACCGATAGCGTCGTGATAAAAAGAACCAACATAAGAAAATTATGAAACGGCATGACAAATATAGTTAAAATTTGATTATATATAATTGATCACATAAAAACCCATTCCCACAAAAAGTGAGTTTTGAACCTTTATTGAGCATACAATTACACATCTTTAAACTAAATGCTCATTTTTCATTTCTTGTGTGAATAGCCGCTTGGTTTCTTACAACTCTAGAACTTGCCACGACGATGCATTCCCGGTCCTTACCAACTTAAACCCGAGTAAGTAAATGATGGAGGCATTAGGACTAACCCTTTTTTTTTCAACACCATTATTTTTTTTCACCTACCCAAAATCCCCCTAGTTAACCCCTTTGAGCCTAAACCTTTTCATTTCTTAACCCATAAAACAAACACCCTTTTACCCACAAAACCCTTTTTCATTTTAAACCCTTTATTTTAGTAAAAAGCTCAGTTTTTCATATGACATTCCATCAAAAAAAATACATGATGACCAAGGCAAAAGAAATAAACAAACAAGTTTATCAAAAAGAACTTTGTTTGAAGAATTGCGTCATCAAAATAAAAAGTTACAAAAAAAATTAAAAAAATAATAAAAAGTCTTACGAAAACCGACGCTTTTTACGCCTTTCGCCCTTTTCTACTAACCACTAACCCAACCACCTACCTTTAACCCAAGCCTAACCCTTCCCCAAAGTCCTCTTGATATTTACAAAGGTATATAGTTAAAAAGGAGGAGGATTGATTGCTTGGCAAGCTTATGGTAGAAGTAAGTTCCATGTCGCTCTCGAGTGTTTCACTAAAATACATCTTCGGCCGAGTGTTGGGTGATCCCCCGTGAGGTATGTGAACTTGTATATAAATAGAATTTTAAAAAGGCATGTTATGCCCTAATAAGTAATTTATCTTATGTATTGTTTTAAATAAATCATGACGAATAGGATGGTAAATAATTAAAAATAAAACTTAATAAAGAATCTTGGAAATCCCGACACTCTATGACAAGCCCAAAACCTTCTCTTCTACCCATTCCATTTGGCAATGTAAAGCCACATTATAAAGAGTTTTGCTCGAGGACAAGCAAAGATTCAAGTGTGGGGGTATTTGATGTGTGCAAAATGCAACATATAAATTACATCAAATGTGGCATAAAACTAACATTTTTTTAGTACTAATGTTGGAAAAAGTGTGTTTTTGTCTTCCTTTTGTATTTTCAGGATTAAATGAGCTCAAATGAACAAAAGAAGCAAAAAAGCAGCTAAATCTAACACAAATACAAGAAAAGGAATAGACGTGGCATGCCCGACCCCTTGACAGCATCTTCCCAAGCAAAAACAAGAGAATAGAAAGCTGAACACGCCCCGTGCTCAATGAGCATGGGGGCGTGCCCAAGTGTCTGCAGAAAAGGAAAAGTTGTAGAAGCTTCTATCACCCACCACTGGGGCGTGTCCAGCGGACACGGAGCCGTGGTCAACTCTAAGATTCACAGAATCTAGGAAAATCTTGATAGTACAGATACGCTTCTGCACACGGGGTCGTGCCCAGCGGACACGGGGGCGTGGTCAACTAATGCAGACAAACTGCATTTAATGAAGAAAGAGAAGATGGGTGGACATGGGGCCGTGTCCGGGCTTCTGTGCAAGCTATAAATAGGGGTGCTTGGATCATTTGCAAACCATCCCTTGGCAAACCACTTCTCTCACACTTCACCCACCCACCACCACCAACACAACCCACATCCACCACCATCATCCATCATAGAGTGTGTGAGTAGTCTCGGGATCCAAGATTGATCGTAAGATATCTTGACAATCAAAGGCCATATTTGCCTAAGTCTCTTACATCACTTGGTGAAGACAGGTGTCTAGTGTAATACTTTTTATTTTTAATCTTTTCGCACTTTTTATTTGGTTATGTATTAATGACTTTAATAACTAGTTTCTTATGTTGAAGGTGAATCTTCCTTATCATTTGTCCGTGGTGTCTTTGCGTTATTTTACTGTCTATATAAAATAAAAGATTTTCACCATTCATATCTCCACGGTCTATATGGAGATATGTTGGCTACCTGGTCGGGGGTTAAGGGAATGGTTTGGTAAGAGTCTTGCCTTGTTCAGTATATAGATCCTGCAAGGACCTGGGTCAACTTTAGTAGGACCTCCTTCAATACCCACTGGTATTAGATGGCGGGGTCCGAACTCCTTGATCCCCTCATATGTAAGCTACTATTAAAACTTTAACCTGGCTATTTAGGATTGTGTCACACCCCGACCACGTAAAACAACAAAACGTGGCGGAAACGTCGGGGAGTGTTGTAACAGAATCATTGTTTCATAACACATGGAAATTGAAATATTGTTTTATTAAATAAAAGAGTTACAATGTCTTGACAATCAAAGAAACATAACATAAATAACTAGTCTTGCATCTTTTATTGTCACTAAGGCCCAAGTCCGCCTAAGTGTATCTTGATAAATCATATGCATCATACCCTGAAACACATGTGAAAATAGGTACGTCATCATAAAAATGCCTGTGAGATACATAGGTTTTGTGAAAATAGGATTCATGACTTATGTTTAAGAAAATGTTTAGTCAAAAGTCAGTCATGAACCTTGTAAATTGATTTGTTTTGTAAATCGTTTGAAAAACAATAAGATCAGATGATATGTATAAATAAATGAATAATGTATGGTTAAATGAATAACCAAGTAAAATGAGTTTGTATAAGATAAGTTGTTCGTAAAACAATGTCTTATGAAAAGTATGTTATTTGTATAAAATGTTATATGTCACAATTTGAACTGATTCAAATAACGCTACGATATGTAATACCATACAAACACTTATATATAGGAAGTACCAGCGGCGTATCCACCATGCTTGTATCATATTACACACGCCTCGTTACTTAAATCACTTACTCAATCCAAACCACCAAAGTAAAATGTTTATGTATAATCAAATGTCAACATGTTTATGTGAAAACCATGTCTAATGTCTATGTCAAATATTTATGTCAAATGTAAATCATGAATTGTGTATGTAATGTCAAAATGTTTATGTATGGTAAGTGAAATATATCAACTAAACCATATGTAAAATGCACAAAAACAAGGTATTAAAGTAAAACATGGTTTAAATCAAAGTTATGTTTTGTGTAATAAATGCATGCTATACTGATATAAACATTTATGCGGTATTGTGAAAATTCATACCTCCAAGCCTTGCGACAGTCGGATAACCCTTTTAGTCAAGGTTATCAAAAAATGTATTCGGATTCGGTCATTCCTTCCATCCAAACAAACCTGAGATTACAGGAATGGGATTTGTCAAGTCCTATGGTACCACTACCTACTACCGAGCGGCATAATCGGTGTTAATGAATGTATATTGTCCCATTTCAACAAACCAAATGTCATACCAAAATGTAAGCATAATATGTAATGTAAAATAATGTACTAAGTACGCACACAATGGGCATACATAGCATAAAATGTAATGTAAAATAATGTACTAAGTACGCACACAATGGGCATACATAGCATAGAATGTAATGTAAAATAATGTACTAAGTACGCACACAATGGGCATACATAGCATAAAATGTAATGTAAAATAATGTACTAGGTACGCACACAATGGGCATACATAGCATAGAATGTAATGTAAAATAATGTACTAAGCACGCACACAATGGGCATACATAGCATAAAACACAATGAAATCATGTACTATAAATGTACTAATGAACATAGCAAGTATATGATGTGAAAGCAGGAAAGCATGAAAGTAACAAGTAGGCACATGTGTTCCACCCCAAAATGTTTGGAAAACAGTAAAAGAGGGGTCTATGTACTTGTTTTGGTCAAAAATTACCTAAGCAATTAAGTGATCAAATTAGTTAAGTGAGGTAGTGTGCTAGAAATACGTGTGAAAAATGTGTTAACAAAATTAGATATGAAAACAGTTTCAGGATACGGCTCAGGATATAGAGTTGTATCTATGATCAAACAATGAGTGAAAATGTAAAGGTGGACACGTGATATACGAGGAAAGCCCTTGATCAATTTAGATCGCCGGCATAAAACCTCGGGAGCTGAGAATCGCAGCTGCCTTGTTCTTCTATTGCTTCAAATATCAGGATACATTGCAGGATGTGGTGCGGATCGACTATGTGTTACAATGAAATTTGAATACAAGTGTGGTGTTTGCAATGAGCTAGAGAGTGAAAGTGTTCGAGAGTGTAAGTGTAAATTGTGTGCCTTAAACTGATCCGCCCCCATCTATTTATAGTAAAGATAATATAACAAACTATCCTAAACTTCCGGGATTCACCGAATATTCCTTAATCGAACGTTGTAGACCTGGTCTTTCGGGTTCAACGTCTCTCCTTCAACAAACACGTCCGAGTCTTGAGGAGAAGAAGTCCACTTGACCGTTAGCAAGTCTCAGTCTTTAACCTGCACGTGGTTAATTCGATAAACCCCAGGATATCGCCCAAGATGTTAGCAATATCCTCTTCCAACATCCTGGTCACAAATAAACAATTAAAGGCAGGATATTAGTCAAGATATGCATGCTTAGAAAATGAGCCATAACAATATTCCCCAAATATATCGGTTGGGATACCAATCCAACGGATATATTTCAAAAACCTTATCCCATAACTCAAGGCATTTAAAGCGACGGTCAAGATTACATCGTAACCTCCAACACGCTTTTTACTCAATGGAGATCCATAATGCCTCTATATCTTCTCTCTTCTTGTTTGAAAAGCCAATATCTTCAACAGAGCCTTCAGGTAATTCTCCATTTCTCATCTGCTTTCTATCAATTTTCATCGCCTTATTCGTAATGGATGCTGAGATCTTCACCCAGCAAAATCTCCTCAAAAATCCCGAAAACGAGGTCTGTGCTTTTGATAATGCAGACATCGCGGCTCTAAGAGCTTCCGGCGCCTTCCCAGATAACACGGTCTTCAGACCATTCGATCGGTCAATTCGATCGGACGTTTCTTCCACTAATTGGGTTTGCTTTCCGGCATATCCTTTTTCGCTAGGTCTTCGATACCCTTTTCCCGAATTCATGATGCAATTCTTCCGAACCACCGGCATCTCTTTTGCTCAAACCATGCCCATGGTTTGGAGAGTATTAATTGTACTTAACCAAATCAAAAACCTTCATTGCCCAGATCTCCACGTCGAGGATTTGCCTATCGCTTATCGCCTCCGATCTCATGGCTCTAGCCGGTTCTTGCTTTTCTCTACCTCTAGCAAACCCCTCATTCTTAAAGCCATCAAAAACGAAGACGGATGGCAACGCAAGTTTTTCTTTGTCAAACGAGACTCCATTGCTGAGGGTGCCAACCTTCCGGTGGAGTGGTTAACCACCGGTAGGGTTATAAATATTCTCATAAACCATTTGATTTTTATCTTCTATTAATATCCTTCTTTTTGATCTTTATGCAGTGAACTTCAAGGAAGTAGCTCCCCCTACCGCTGAATCAGAAGAAAGAATCAACACTGTTTACCGATTACCTGTAATAGACAGGACTTTCACCACACACGTCCCGAGTTCCAGTCAATACTCATCATCTGAAATGTCTGGTAAGGATTACTTTCAGAATAATTAGTCAAAACAGTATCATAAAATATATAGTAATAATGATGTGAAACTTTTCCTTTTATGCAGCACCGGCTAAGATTCCGGAAGTCTTCGACCTTGACGAATTAGACAGTTATTCTGATCAGGTTTAGATCAAGAAGGAACCTAGTCCCAAGGCCATAGCCTCATCCAAACCAAACAGTTCCAAAGCTATCATCATTCCTAAACCTTCACCGGCTACCAAGCCCCGGAGTTCCAGTTCCCGCAAAAGGAAAGAGCCTGATTCCCCCGTCATTTCTGACACATTTCCTTATGAGAAGCACGGGTTCATTGAAGCTAGCGGGTTTATGACTTCCTTTCTTAACCAGGTTAGTATTCTTGAACCATATCCTGCAAGTTATACCATTCACATGTATTTACCAAAATCAATACCTGTTCTCCCATTTTTGCAGGGCCTTGAGCGTTTGGTTCACTTATATCAAGAATCTTGTGGGCTCAACAAGAATCTTGAGTCTAAGTTAAAGAAGGCGGAAGTCACAATCTCCGACCAAGGCATGATTGCTGCCGCCAAATCTCGTCATTACGAGGAGAAATTCAAGACTATGACTCAGGAACATCAGGCCGCTCTCAACAAAGCTACTCTCCAGGCCCAAGCTGATCTTGAAGCTGCCCATGCACAACATGAATAGGATATGGTCAGCTACCGGGAAAGCCTCAAGAGTTCCGTTGTTACTTCTCTCCTCCAGGCTCGGTTGAAGATGGCCCACGAAGCCAAAACATTAGGTTTTGAATGTCCTTCTTGGGATGTTAGTGCTTGGGAAACCAAACTAAAGAATCTCGGTGGTACTTCTATCAAATCAGCTGCTGAAGAATCTTCCAAAACAATTGAAAAAGCCACCGATGCTGAGAAGGATGCTGAGGCGGATTCCAAAACGGATTTTGCTGAAACCACTATGGACGAAGAAGGCACTACCCCCTAGAGCTTATTTTCTTTAAATTATTCGAACAATTTTATATTTTTATGAACAATTTTTATTTCTGTGCCGAAACAATTTGATAGCCGAAGGTGGATGGATCCTGGGTTTCGAGATGAAACCTTCGGTTATCAACCAGTATTGATTGCTTCAAGAATAATTTCATCTTTTTATTTGTTTGTTATTGCCTTGCATTACTTAGTGTAACTCTTAGCTTTGTAAAATTTTGCATTACTTAGCATTCCCTGATACAGCAAGTGTTATGGGTGAAATTCTGAGCCCATATCCTGACACTATATCTTGATTTCATGTTAGCTGTTTATGATCAGGATACCGGACCAGGATATTGGTAACATCATGAGGGATATCGATCAGGATACCAGACCAGGATATTGGTAACATCCTGACGCAGTATCCTGGCAGTTACTAACGATTTTCTTTGGTTGCAAGGTACCAACGTTAAAGGACTTGATCTACCTGAAGATTCGCTCAAGATGGTTGAAAAATGGACGTTGATGGTGGAAGAATGGGTCTTGTAACGGTCAGAATAGAATAAAGGCATATTCCGCGAGAATATCGGAAGCTGGTCAATGCTATTGACGTTGTAACGGTCATATGAGCTGAAGACCCGGTTTTATAGTCAATAAGCACGTGGAAAACAAGTAAAAGCAGTTCCCCAACGTTCAGAATGGAATATTCCAAAGTATCCCGGAATAATAGGATAGTTTGTTAGTTTTTGTTACTATAAATGGGAGCGATCGAATCATAGGCAAAAACAACTTTTTCCACACACTCTCTTTTTCGCACACTTTGCTCTCTAGCTTCTAGCAATCACCACACACCAACACTTGTAATCAAATCACGTTGTAACACCTAGTCGATCCGCACCATATCCTGCACTGTATCCTGATATTTGAAGCAATAGAAGAACAAGGCAGCTACGATTGTCAGCTCCCGAGGTTTTATGCCGGCGATCTAGATTGATCAAGGGCTTTCCTCGTACATCACGTGTCAACCTTTACTTGTTTTTGCTCATTGTTTGATCATTGATACAGCTCTACATCCCGGGCTGTATCCTGAAACTGTTTTCATATCTAATTTGGCTAACACATTTTTCACACATAAATTTTAGCACACTACCTCACTTAACTAATTTGATCACTTAATTGCTTAGGTAATTTTTGACCAAAACAATTTGGCGCCCACCGTGGGGCAAGTGGTGCTCTCTTTACTAAAAATTTTTGTCAAATCGCTAATCGGTTTTCTATTTTCAAAACTTTTTGCCACATTGTCCATAACGGCCTCAAGATCAAACATGAGTTCCTCTACTGTGTCTGCTATGACTTCTGCTACTACCGGTTCGGTGCTTCCACCACCTCCTCCAAGGATGCCAACCTCTACGCAATCTCAAGATGTTATCCCTACTCGGAGTGTCCAGGGATCTTCTCCCGTTTTAGCTTCTAATGATGAAATTTTAACCTTATTTGGAAGTGTGCAGGAACAAATGAGGCAGCAACAGGAAACAAACCAAATGCTTTTAAGGGAAATACAACTCCTGAAGTCTGGCTCGAGCAGATCTGCTGAAGATATTGTCACTCCATTACATCCCAGAACGTTGAACTTCAGTTCAGCTGTGTATACCGAGGATAACAGGGGAAATATTGTGCCCAGCCTTCCTCAGAATCATACTCCTGAAATACCCTCCTCGGTCAGGATGTCGACCATAAGGAGCTCAGGATATGCTTCAGGATGTGGGCAAAATCCTCCAATGGGTAACGTGTCAAATAATAATAATACTCATGCTACTAACAATAGTGGATCTTTGCAGGATACAGGTGTGACATCAGCGCTTACTAGGGAACTTCAGAAGTTGAAGGACATGATATCTAGTGTACCCGGGGTGGTCCAGCCTATCCCGAAAGTGTCCCAAGACAGCCACAAGATATCTCGTTTTGCATATCCTATCTGTGATGCTGAGATCCCAAAGAGATTCCAAACCCCCAATATGAAGCTTTACGACGGAACAACGGATCCTGAGGAGCATATTGCTCAGTATAGGGAAAGGATGGAGATTAACCCTATCCCTCTGGAGCTCAAGGAAGCGTGCTTGTGCAAGGGATTTGGTTCCACTCTAACAGGATCAGCCTTAAAATGGCTGTTAAATGTTCCTCCTCACTCAATTACTTCGTTTGCTCATTAGGTTAATTTATTTAACAGTCAATTTTCTTGTAGTCGGAGTTTTGAGAAACTAACCAGTGATCTTTACAGGATAACTCAAGGGCCTCAGGAATCCTTGAGGGATTATGTAAACAAATTCAGTCGGGAATCCTTGGATATCCCACATCTTGATGTTGCAACAGCTGTGCAAGCTTTTAAGATGGGATTACAAAAGGATTCCCAGTTTTATCAGGATCTTGTAATGAATCCCTGCAGGAATCTCGACGAAGCTCGTAACAGGGCTTTGAGATATATCCGTCTGGAAGATGACAGGAAGATGCAAGAAAGGATGAACTCATCTAACACTTATGAGTCAACTAACAGGAAGTCAGAATCCTCATTTAAGTCATATCGGCCTAAGCCATATGGTAGAAATGAAAACAAGAGAGTGAATGCTGTCGAAGATGAGGATCCTGAAGAGTATCCTGAGTTGTCTGAATATTGCTTTTCTATTAACATTCCTGAATTGATGTATGCCATGCAGGGTCTAGGGGACAAGGCTAGGTGGCCTCGAAAGAATCAACAAAAGGCTGACTGGAAAGATAAGTCAAAATGGTGTGTTTTCCATGAAGATTTCGGACATGTAACTGAGGATTGCATTGCTCTAAGGAAAGAAATAAGCTATCTTCTAAGCAAGGGATATCTGAAAGATCTCTTAGGAAGAAAGAAGAATAAGGGTCAGGATACTGAGAAGGATCCTGAACGAGCAGCATCACCTCCTGCGGATGCCAAGATAATCAACTTCATTTCGGGAGGATCCGACATTTCTGGAACTTCGTATTCGGTAGCAAAGAGACATGCAAAAGAAGCTAAGGCCGAAAGGGGAGACAAACCTGTCAGGATGACTACCCTCACAACTGACAAAGTGATTACTTTTGATGCTGATGATAGGGATACTGTCCAGGATCCTCACCATGATGCTCTGGTAATAACGTTATATGTGGCTAACCATTTTGTACGCAGGATATTAGTTGATAATGGCAGCTCCGTCAACATAATCCAACTAGAAACTCTGAAGAGAATGAATGTATCTCCAATGGATATCACTTCAAAGTCTACCGTGCTTGTTGGATTCAGTGGAGAGGCTAGAAACACAGTGGGAGAGATAAAGTTGCCAGTATACGTTGAAGGAGTTAACTCGATACAACGTTTCTGTGTAATGGATTCTCTATCTTGCTATAACATCATACTGGGAAGACCGTGGATTCACGATATGAAGGCTGTGCCATCAACATATCACCAATGCATCAAGATTCCTACCCCTTGGGGAGTGGTCAAAGTTGATAGTGATCAGCAGGAGGCAAAAGAATGCTACTCATCCTCGATGAAATCCTCAACCAAACCTAGTGCAACATAGCAATTAAAGACGCGGGCCCAGGATATCGTGGAGGATCCGGAGCAGGATGTGAAGAAAATTATCCTGGACCAGGATAATCCCGATATTTCGGTGCTCGTAGGAACCAATATCCCTCAGGATATTGAAGAACAGTTAATTAACTTTTTGAAATGCAGGATGTCAACATTTGCATGGAAGCATGAGGATATGACAGGCATATCCAAAGATATTATCACTCACAAGCTTGGGATTGATAAATCATTCAAGCCTGTGCAACAAAAAAGAAGGAAGTTTGCTCCTGAGTGGAACACTATTATCCAGGAGGAAGTTGAAAGACTATTAAAGTCCAGAATGATCAGGGAGGTTAAGTTCCCAAGATGGCTAGCAAACGTGGTTGTAGTACAAAAGAAAAATGGGAAATGGAGAGTTTGTGTAGACTACACAGATTTGAACAAAGCCTGTCCTAAAGACCCATTTCCTCTTCCCCACATTGATGCAATGGTAGATGCCACTGCCGGGCATGAAATGCTGACCTTCATGGATGCATCTTCAGGATTTCAACAGATCCAAATGGAGCCTTCTGACCAGGAGGATACTGCCTTCATGACACCAACAGGTATTTATTGTTATACAGCTATGCCTTTTGGTTTGAAAAATGCAGGTGCAACATACCAAAGACTGGTAAACATGATGTTCAAAGACAAACTGGGGGACACCATGGAGGTATATATCGATGATATGGTGGTGAAATCTAAAAAGGCTGAGGATCACCTCCAGGATATCAAGGGAGCATTTGATATTCTGGACCAATACAACATGAAGCTGAATCCTGCTAAATGCCATTTCGGAGTGGGGGCAGGAAAGTTTCTTGGATATATGGTGACAAAAAGGGGGATAGAAGCAAGCCCAGAACAGATCAAAGCTATCCTGGATATAAAATCACCTTCAAATATGAAGGACGTACAAAGATTGACAGGGCGAGTAGCAGCTTTAAACAGGTTTATCTCGAGATCCTCAGAGAAGTGCAAAGATTTTTATGATATCCTGAAGAAGAATAAAAGATTCGAATGGGGGGAGAAGCATGAAGCAGCCTTGCAGGATTTGAAACGATATCTCTCAACCGCACCTTTATTGATGAAACCTGAAAATGGTGAACCACTATCCCTATACCTTGTTGTATCAGGGAATGCTGTAAGTGCCGTTCTTATAAAGGATCATGAAGGTCAGCAGTATCCTGTTTATTATGTTAGTAAGAGTTTGCTAGATGCCGAAACTAGGTATTCTCACTTAGAAAATTTGATACTAGCATTAGTCATGGCATCAACGAAACTTAGGCATTATTTCGAGACACATAGGATACATGTTAAAACAAATTATCCTGTCAAAAATGTGCTTAGGAAACCAGAGATGTCAGGCAGGATGGCCAAGTGGTCAGTAAAGTTAAGTGCTTATGATTTAGTATATGAACCTAGGAATGCCATAAAGTCTCAGGCTTTAGCTGACTTTGTGGCTGATTTCAGTAGTGACATTCAGGACGAGGTAGACCTAGAAGTTCAACAGTTAGGAGAATCCTCAGGATCCTGGACATTATATACTGACGGTGCATCTAATGTAAGAGGAGTAGGATTAGGAATACTACTAAAATCGCCACAGGGGGACATATTACCCCAGGCTATTAGGTGTGAATTTCCTGCTACTAATAATGAAGCAGAGTATGAGGCTTTAATTGCAGGATTAGAGTTGGCTAAGAGCATGAGTATCAAAAATTTGCAAGTATATGTTGACTCTTTGTTAATTACTAACCATTTTAATGGATCCTATGCAGTTAAGGGAGAGAAACTAATCGAATATTTCGATATTCTCAAAAAATTAGCAGGATATTTCGATGTTTTTATACTTGAACAGGTACCAAGGGAGGATAATGCTGAAGCGGATGCCTTAGCAAATTTGGGATCATTAATCAAGATACCTGAAGGGACGCAAATACCAATATTACATGTCCTATATCCTGCAACGAATCCTCAGGATAAAGTAGTAGCTGGTATTCAGGATCCTGGAGTAGAACATCCTGAAGAGGATCCTAAATCTTGGACGGTTCCAATCATGAGATATCTCAAAGAAGGACACGTCCCTGGAAATGAAAATCCTAAGGCATTTAGGATGAAGGTATCACGATTCACTATTATAAATAATATTTTATACAAGAGATCTCTTGCAGGACCGTATTTGAGGTGCTTGGAGAATCCTGAAGCCAAAGAAGTACTTCAGGATATACATGAAGGGGATTGTGGTAACCATGCTGGGGGCAGGTCGTTATTCTCAAAAGTGTTAAGGACAGGATATTATTGGCCAACAATGAGAAAAGATGCTGCAGAGTATGTTCGAAGATGTGACGCATGTCAAAGACATAGTAACATACTGCATCAGTCGGCTGAACCATTATATCCTATTGTTTCCCCTTGGCCATTTATGAAGTGGGGTATGGATATAGTGGGAAAACTACCAAAAGCTCCGGGAGGAAAAGTCTTTATGCTAGCAATGACGGATTATTTCTCTAAGTGGGTTGAAGCAGAAACATTTGTTCAAGTTAGAGACCAAGAAGTAGTATCCTTCATCAAGAGGAATATCCTGACCAGATTCGGAGTACCAGCCGAGATAATCTGTGACAATGGTTCTCAGTTTATAAGTAAGAGGACTACTGACTTTTGCAAGAATTGGGGAATCAAAATGATTACATCTACTCCGGTACATCCTCAAGCAAATGGACAAGCAGAATCCTCAAACAAGATAATTGTCAATAACTTAAAGAAGAGACTTGGAGCCAAAAAAGGAAGATGGGCAGAAGAATTACCCTTTGTTTTATGGGCAGATAGGACAACGGTGAAGAATGCAACAGGTCAAACCCCATTTTCCTTGGTATTTGGAGCAGAAGCAATGATTCCAACGGAAATGACAATACCTACTGCAAGATCTACCCTAAGTGATCCTGAGCAGAATCCTGAAGCCTTGACTCAGGATTTAGACACTATAGATGAGAAGAGAGATGCGGAAAGGCTAAGGATGGCAGCATATCAACAGAGAATATCCAGGGCATATAACAAGAATATTAGGACCAGAAGATTTAAGGTTAGAGATTGGGTGCTAAGAAAGGCTTTTCAGAATACTACTAATCCTGCCGATGGCAAGTTAGCTCCAAAATGTGAAGGACGATATGAAGTTGAATCAGAAGCAGGAAAGGGAGCATACAGACTCAAGAATATGGAGGGGGATACGCTACCGAGATCTTGGAATGCTATACATCTTAAGCTCTATTTCAAGTGAGTTTAGAATTCAATTTCTAACTCAGAATGGTATGAATTCTATCTTTCTTAAATATGTTTTGGTTTAATTTATTCTTTGAAACTCAATACTAACTTAAGCATCGGAGGGGTGTTAGCCAAGCTAACACCCACCTTAGTTTAAGGATGTTTTGCAGAATATGTTTCAGGATATAGCTCCAGGATATGTACTCAGGATAACTCGAAAGATTAGAGGATTGGCCCCCTCTCTCACGTTTAAGGGATAATGATCCCTTCATAGGTTTAAAGGTATTCACCTTTCTTCCGAATTGGGTTTAAACACCCCGCCTGGAGCGCAAGTTATTCGGGAATAGTTCAAGGTGGCGGGACCAGTCCATGTAAAAGTGGCTGACAATTTCGTTACTGTTGGCTATATCCTGAATCCTAAAGGTATATGAGGATTGATCACCCTCTCTCACGAAAGGGTATTTTCATACTCTCTAAGGTTTAAAGGTTATCACCTTTCTAAGTCTTGGAGTTTATACACTCCCGCCTGTAGCGCATGAAAATTTGGGATTTTCCCCAGGATTAAAGGTTTTCACCTTTCTAAGTTTTGGGGTTTCCACACCCTCGCCTGTAGCGCACGAAACATGGGTAAAATCCCTAGTAAAACTCAAAGACTTAAAGGTTTTCACCTTTTCAAGTCTTGAGGTTCTTATACTCCGGCTTAAATGCCTGGAAAATGGATTTAGTCCCAATAAAATACAAAGTTTTTGGATAATCCCAAAGTATATTTTCAAAAAACATAATCATTTACAAGTCTACATAATTTTTTGAAAAAAGGTTGCTAAGTTTAAACAACTGGTTGAAGAATTGCTAAAGGATCATATCCTGGTACAACATACTGGTCCTGCACAGACAGGGGACATCTGTGATGGAACATGACGTATGCTGATACTATATCCTACTGGGGACATTTATGCTGGAGCAAGAAGGAAACCTATGCCAACACTATATCCCACTAAGGCATTGTGAGGAACTCAAAGGATCAAGTTTGGGCATAATTCGCCAAGTATCCTGGACTCGGGACACCTTCGGTGGAATGGTTGCGAAAGGACTGGAATGAAAGGATTGAGATGTCTTCTGTTTCGGTATGATCTTTCCTATTTTTGTTCTTTAAAAAACCTTATCTAGATTGTCTAAATTTCTGAAACTATATTATAACACTTATGAGTAACCTGATCGGGATATATTCTCAGGATATATTCTCAAGATGTATTCTCAGGATATACTTCAGGATACTTGGATTAAAAACTGAAACTGTGTTCTAGTCAAACAAGTGTTCTCAAAACCAACTTTGTAAAATAAAAATGAACTGTCCTCTTTCTCTGAAAACTTTATCTGAGTTACTTGAGTTATAAAAACCCTATTTGATGGAAGTCTTAATAGGATATTTGCGAATATACTGATCAAAATATTTTCATAAAAGTAATAATTGCACTAAGTTTGGAACATTGGAATTCAGACTAAGCAATGCATAACAAATAACAACATGTAAGGTTAAAAGGTTAGTTTATTCTTGGTTTCATCTCAAAAAGAGACCCATCCACCAAGAACACAATTAAGTTTTTAAAGCATATTTACATAAACAGTTGAAGGCTTCGTCCTGAAAACACGAGATCCCTTCACCTCCAACTGTTAAATTGTTCTAAAGCTTGCAGGAAATTAAAATTGTTCTAAGTACAGGACGACCCGATGATTCAGACCCTACAAAGCAAAGTACAGGTATCGTTAAAGACAAACTAACCAGGATACAGGTTCAGTATATATGTACGGGATACAGGATTTGGATATTTACCTTATTAAGGAAGGAGGTCATGGGCTCGATGGATTCCATGAAGCCAAGGTCATCATGAGAGAAACCTTCGGCAACAACAGTGGACAGCTTAGAGTGGGTGGTAACAGATGATTCTTTTACCAGGACAGGTTTGGAGTAACTGTCAAGCTCCTCAAGATTGAAGACAACAGGGACCTTAGCAGAGTCTACAGAAAAAGGGAGTAGTTTCAATCTTATCATATTATGTGCTGATTAACCAAACATATGCAGGAATGTTCAAAACAGATATCCTTACCGGACGTATTGGAATGACTGAAAAATATATCTGTTGGAATCAGGATATCCAACAGTTATATTTTTGGGGACAATTGTTATGGGTGAAATTCTGAGCCCATATCCTGACACTATATCTTGATTTCATGTTAGTTGTTTATGATCAGGATACCGGACCAGGATATTGGTAACATCATGAGGGATATCGATCAGGATACCAGACCAGGATATTGGTAACATCCTGACGCAGTATCCTGGCAGTTACTAACGATTTTCTTTGGTTGCAAGGTACCAACGTTAAAGGACTTGATCTACCTGAAGATTCGCTCAAGATGGTTGAAAAATGGACGTTGATGGTGGAAGAATGGGTCTTGTAACGGTCAGAATAGAATAAAGGCATATTCTGCGAGAATATCGGAAGCTGGTCAATGCTATTGACGTTGTAACGGTCATATGAGCTGAAGACCCGGTTTTATAGTCAATAAGCACGTGGAAAACAAGTAAAAGCAGTCCCCCAACGTTCAGAATGGAATATTCCAAAGTATCCCTGAATAATAGGATAGTTTGTTAGTTTTTGTTACTATAAATGGGAGCGATCGGATCATAGGCAAACACAACTTTTTCCACACACTCTCTTTTTCGCACACTTTGCTCTCTAGCTTCTAGCAATCACCACACACCAACACTTGTAATCAAATCACGTTGTAACACCTAGTCGATCCGCATCATATCCTGCACTGTATCCTGATATTTGAAGCAATAGAAGAACAAGGCAGCTGCGATTGTCAGCTCCCGAGGTTTTATGCCGGCGATCTAGATTGATCAAGGGCTTTCCTCGTACATCACGTGTCAACCTTTACTTTTTTTTGCTCATTGTTTGATCATTGATACAGCTCTACATCCCAGGCTGTATCCTGAAACTGTTTTCATATCTAATTTGGCTAACACATTTTTCACACATAAATTTTAGCACACTACCTCACTTAACTAATTTGATCACTTAATTGCTTAGGTAATTTTTGACCAAAACAGCAAGGTATAGGGATAGTGGTTCACCATTTTCAGGCTTCATCAATAAAGGTGCGGTTGAGAGATATCGTTTCAAATCCTGCAAGGCTGCTTCATGCTTCTCCCCCCATTCGAATCTTTTGTTCTTCTTCAGGATATCATAAAAATCTTTGCATTTCTCTGAGGATCTCGAGATAAACCTGTTTAAAGCTGCTACTCGGCCTGTCAATCTTTGTACGTCCTTCATATTTGAGGGTGATTTTATATCCAGGATAGCTTTTATCTGCTCTGGGCTTGCTTCTATCCCCCTTTTTGTCACCATATATCCAAGAAACTTTCCTGCCCCCACTCCGAAATGGCATTTAGCAGGATTCAGCTTCATGTTGTATTGATCCAGGATATCAAATGCTCCCTTGATATCCTGGAGGTGATCTTCAGCCTTTTTAGATTTCACCACCATATCATCGATATACACCTCCATGGTGTCCCCCTGCTTATCTTTGAACATCATGTTTACCAATCTCTGGTATGTTGCACCTGCATTTTTCAAACCGAAAGGCATAGCAATATAGCAATATATACCTGTTGGTGTCATGAAAGCAGTATCCTCCTGATCCGAAGGCTCCATTTGAATCTGCTGAAATCCTGAGGATGCGTCCATGAATGTTAACATTTCATGTCCAGCAGTAGCATCCACCATTGCATCGATGTGAGGGAGAGGAAATGGGTCTTTAGGACAAGCCTTGTTCAAGTCTGTGTAATCTACACAGACTCTCCATTTCCCGTTTTTCTTCTGTACCACAACTACGTTTGCTAGCCATCTTGGAAACTTGACTTCTCTGATCATCCTGGACTTCAACAACCTTTCAACTTCCTCTTGGATAATCGCATTCCGCTCAGGAGCAAATTTTCTTCTTTTTTGTTGAACAGGCTTGAACGATTTGTCAATTCCAAGCTTGTGAGTGATAATGTCTTTGGATATGCCTGTCATATCCTCATGCTTCCATGCAAATGTTGACATCCTGCATTTCAAAAAGTTAGTTAACTGTTCTTCAATATCCTGAGGGATACTGGTTCCTACGAGCAACGAGATATCAGGATTATCCTGATCCAGGATGACTTTCTTCACATCCTGCTCCGAATCCTCCACAATATCCTGGGCCCACATCTTTAATTGCTATGCTGTACTAGGCTTAGTTGAGGATTTCATTGAGGATGAGTAGCATTCTTTCGCTTCCTGTTGATCATTCTCCACCTTGACAACCCCCCAAGGAGTAGGGATCTTGATGCATTGGTGATATGTTGATGGCACAGCCTTCATATCGTGGATCCACGGTCTTCCCAGTATGATGTTATAGCAGGATAAGGAGTCCATCACACAGAAGCGTTGTATTGAGTTGACCCCTTCAACATATACTGGTAACTTTATCTCCCCTATGGTATTTCTAGCTTCTCCACTGAAACCAACAAGCACGGTGGACTTCGAAGTAATGTCCATCGGAGATACATTCATCCTCTTCAACGTTTCCAGCTGAATTATATTGACAGAACTACTGTTGTCTACCAGTATCCTGCGCACAAAATGGTTAGCCACATATAATGTTATTACTAAAGCATCATGGTGAGGATCCTGAACAGTATCCCTGTCATCACTATCGAAAGTGATCACTTTATCAGTTGTGAGGGTAGTCATCCTGACTGGTTTGTCCCCTCTCTCACTCTTAGCTTCCTTTGCATGTCTTTTGGCCGCCGAATACGAAGTTCCACAAATATCGGATCCCCCTGAAATAAAGATAATTATCTTGGCATCTGCTGGGGGTGATGCTACTCGTTCAGGATCCTTCTCGGGATCCTGGCCTTTATTCTTCTTTTTTCCCTGCAAGTCCTTCAAATACCCTTTGCTTAACAGGTAGCTTATTTCTTTCCTTAAAGCAATACAATCCTCGGTCATGTGTCCGAAGTCTTCGTGGAAGGCACACCATTTGGACTTATCCTTCCAATCAGCTTTCTGCTGGTTCTTCCGAGGCCATCTAGCTTTGTCTCCTAAACCCTGCATAGCATACATTAATTCAGGTATATTAACAGAAAAGCAGTATTCAGATAAGTCAGGATATTCTTCAGGATCCTCGTCTTCAACAGCATTCACTTTCTTATTATCATTTCTGCCATATGGCCTGGAGCGATATGGCTTATACGAGGTCTCCGACTTCCTGTTAGTTGATTCATAGGTTGAGGTAGAGTTCATTCTCTCCTGCATCTTCTTGTCATCTTCCAGACGGATATATCTCAAAGCCCTGTTACGAGCTTCGTCGAGATTCCTGCAGGGATTCATTACAAGATCCTGATAAAATGGAGAATCCTTTTGTAACCCCATCTTAAAAGCTTGCACAGCTGTTGCAACATCAAGATGTGGGATATCCAAGGATTCTCGACTGAATTTGTTCACATAATCCCTCAAGGATTCCTGAGGCCCTTGAGTTATCCTGTAAAGATCACTGGTTAGTTTCTCAAAACTCCGACTACAAGAAAATTGACTGTTAAATAAATTAACCAAATGAGCAAACGAAGTAATTGAGTGAGGAGGAACGTTCAACAGCCATTTTAAGGCTGATCCTGTCAGAGTAGAACCAAATCCCTTGCATAAGCATGCTTCCTTGAGCTCCGGAAGGATAGGGTTAATCTCCATTCTTTCCCTATACTGGGCAATATGCTCTTCAGGATCCGTAGTCCCATCATACAGCTTCATGTTGGGAGTCTGAAATCTTTTTGGGATTTCAGCATCACAGATAGGATATGCAAAGCGGGATATACTGTGGCTGTCTTGGGATACTTCCGGAATTTGCTGGACTACTCCAGGTACATTGGATATCATGTCCTTCAATTTCTGGAGCTCCCTGGTAAATGTTGACGTCATACCTGCATCCTGCAAAGAGCCATTGTTGTTAGTAGCAAGAATATTATTATTTGACACATTACCGTTCTGAGGATTTTGGCCATATCCTGAAGCATATCCAGAACTTCTCACAGTCGATATCCTGACCGAAGAGGGTATCTCAGGGGTATGATTCTGAGAATGGCTTGGGGCGATATTCCCCCTATTATCCTCAGTGTAAACTGCGGAACTGAAGTTCAAAGCCTTGGGCTGTATAGGAGTGACAGTTTCTTCAGCGGGTCTACTCGAGCTAGCTTTTAAGAGTTGTATTTCTCTTAACAGCATTTGGTTAGTTTCCTGTTGCTGCCTCATTTGTTCCTGCACACTTCCAAATAAAGTCAAAATTTCATCATTAGAGGCTAAAACAGGAGCAGATCCCTGGACACTCCGAGTAGGGATAACATCTTGGGGTTGTGAAGAAAACGGCATCCTTGGAGGAGGTGGTGGAAGCACCGAACCAGTGGTAGCAGAGGTTGTAGCAGGCATAGTGGAAGAGCTCTTGTTTGATCTTGAGGCCATTGTAAACAATGTGGCAAAAAGTTTAGAAAACAGAAAACCGATTAATGATTTTGCAAAGATTTTTAGTAAAAGTAGCACCACTTGCCCCACGGTGGGTGTCACGGCCCCCGACCCGGTTTGACCCGTTTCAGGAGCCGCGGGACAGAAATCCCGTGGTATTTATTTAATTGAGTTTAACAGCGGAAGTTTATCATCAGGATCGTTTAAAGCTAAAATTTTTTCCCGATTATTTTATTTCACAATTTGGGATAAAACCCCGATAATTTACAAGATTACTATTTTACAGAGAAATCTTTATGTTACAAAACATATTTCTTTATTTTATAATGAGCCACTATTTTAAGCTTGAAATGCTCCCCAGCACTTCTCCTGAATTACAACAGATCACCTGAAACATGTTTGAAAAAGGTTTTGTCAGCGGGAAATACTGAGTGAATCATTCTATTTACTAAAATGACACATTTGTTATAATTTACAGTATTAAGGAAGATTACAATGTTTCTGATATCAAACCAAATACCCACAGTATTTTGTCACTCGACCCATTGGCCCTTCCGTCCAATGGTGTCTGTGACTATGGTCATATCATCCATTGGCTGCCCCAATGGTGAAGATTATCAAGTAATGTATACAAAACCCCACATACCGGCTGTAATATGGTGATTACATAAACTTAATCCCTGTAATTATAACTTTGAAATAAATAGGGTTTTGTAAAGTAATTTGATAAAAAATAGAATGACTCACATTGCTGATTTAATACGGACAGAGTCTAGTCTATGAATTAGCCTGGTTAACCTAATTTAGATAACAATGCACACAAAACTGGGTTAGTAATCAATACAGCATTTACGATAACTCACGAGATCAACCATCACAACGAGTGACAAAGTGCTATGCTTAACATCTGTCGAATTAACGACTAATGACAAAGCATCACCCTAGTGTGGGTAGCACTTAAACACCCGTTGAGTACATTGATCGATCGGAAAATGAATCGTAGCAGCGATCGTGCTAATACCCTGTTTTGCGGCAGAATTTCGAGACCCGGAGGTGTAATTTGAGGTATTCAGAGTGTATCTCAGTGTGTGATTGGAATTATTTCGACGTTGATTGTTCATAATTCGAGTGCCACAGTCCTCTATTTATAGCTGAAAATTTGACTAGCTTACGCACCGTAACACTCCCAGTGTTACGGTCCGTAAGTGTCCTTGCGCATCGTAACACTTATTTTGTTACGGTGCGTAAGGCATAAAAATAGCCTATAGGGTAGCCACGATTGGGACTAGCTCAGCTGACTCTACAATTTTACATTTCAGTTATGTGACAACACTGATTTGTGGATAATCGTCCATTAGGGTTTATCCCCCCTAAGTTTTAGGGGCCCTAATCATGATTCCGATTATTCTGAAAATTTTAGGGTTTGTGCGGAATCACTTGGGTGTCTCTTAGGGTTTCCTAATGATCAAATTAAAGTAATAATTAGGACTTTTAATTAGGGTTGTTACATTCTACCCACCTTAATAAAAATCTCGTCCTCGAGATTTACTGGAATAAATGTGGATATTTTCGCTTCATTTATGATTCCAACTCCTAAGTGTATTCAGCTCCTCTCTTTGAATCCCACTTTACTTTAACTAATACTAGTCGTTTATGCTTGAGAAATTTCATTTTTTTATCTTCTATTTGAAGAGGTTTCTCCACAAATTTTAACTTTTCGTTTACCTCTATGTCTTGAAGAGGTACTACCAAAGATTCGTCTGCTAGACATTTCTTGAGATTGGATACATGAAATACATCATGTACTCCAGCTAATTTTTCTGGTAGTTGTAAACGATAAGCTACTGGTTCTATACGTTGGATCACTGGAAATGGTCCTACGTATCTTGGACTAAGCTTTCCTTTCTTACCGAATCTCACAACTCCTTTCCAAGGAGAAACTTTCAACAGTACCCTGTCTCCAACTTGGAATTCTAACGGCTTGCTTCTATTGTCTGCATAACTCTTTTGGCGATCCCGAGCCGTCTTCAGCCTTTCCTTGATTCGAGTAATCTTGTCGGTCGTCTCTTGTACTATTTCAGGACCTGACAATTGATTTTCTCCTATTTCTGCCCAACAAACTGGAGTTCTACATTTTCTTCCATATAATGCCTCGAATGGAGCAGTTTCAATGCTTGAGTGATAACTATTGTTATAGGAGAATTCAATCAATGGTAAGTGATCGTCCCAATTTCCACCAAAATCTATCACACATGCTCGGAGCATGTCTTCTAGAGTTTGGATCGTCCTTTCACTTTGCCCGTCCGTTTGTGGATGATATGCAGTACTTAGGTTTAGTCGAGTTCCCATTGCTTGCTGGAAGCTTTTCCAGAAATGAGAAGTAAAACGACTATCCCTATCCGATACAATGGAGAGTGGAACTCCATGTAAAGATACAACTTCATCTACATACAACTTTGCCAATCTTTCCATGCTAAAGGTTTCTTTCATAGGTAGAAAGTGAGCAGATTTGGTTAATCGATCCACAATTACCCAAATCGCATCATTACCTTTTCTGGTTTTGGGTAACTTAGTAACAAAATCCATTGTTATAAGCTCCCATTTCCATACAGGCATTTCTAACTGTTGTAATAGACCTGAAGGTTTCTGATGTTCTGCCTTAACTTGTGAGCAAGTAAGACATTTAGAAATATATCTTGCTATGTCCTTTTTCATTCCTATCCACCAAAAATTCTTTCTTAAATCTTGGTACATCTTATTGTTTCCTGGATGCATAGTGTACCTATATTTATGGGCTTCTTCTAGAATTTTATGTCTTAATTCTCCTTGTTTAGGTACCCATATTCTGCTTTTATGGAATCTCCAAATTCCATCAGCTCCTTGTTCTAATTCTTTGATTCGTCCTTTCATTCCTTCAGCAACGTCTTTTATTGCTGTCTGTTGAACATGTTTCAATTGCTCCATTAAATCTACTTGTAGATTTAATCTGAGAGCACGAACTCGTCGTTGTTTTTCATGATACTTACGACTTAAAGCATCTGCAACTACATTTGCTTTTCCTTCATGATATTGAATATCACAGTCGTAGTCACTTAAGATTTCTATCCATCTCCTTTGCCTCATGTTTAACTCTTTTTGCCCAAATATATATCTTAAACTCTTATGATCTGTATAGATAGTAAACTTACTTCCGTACAGATAATGTCTCTAAATCTTAAGGGCAAAAACTACGGCTCCTAATTCTAAATCATGAGTCGTATAGTTTTCTTCGTGCTTTTTCAACTGTCTTGAAGCATACGCAATTACCTTCTTGTGTTGCATAAGCACACATCCAAATCCTAATTTTGAAGCATCACAATATACTTCAAAATCTTCAGTTCCTTCTGGTAAGGCTAAGATTGGTGCATGGGTTAGTTTCTGTTTCAAGATTTTAAAAGCTTCTTCTTGTTTGGGTCCCCATTCAAACTTAGTGGCTTTACAGGTTAACTTAGTTAATGGTACAGCTATTTTGGAAAAATCCTTAATAAACCGTCTATAGTACCCAGCTAAACCTATAAAACTCCTAATTTCCATTGCTGTTTGTGGAACCTTCCAATTGGTAATTGCCTCGATCTTAGCAGGATCTACGTGAATACCTTCATGATTTACCATGTGTCCCAAAAATTGCACTTCTTTTAGCCAAAATTCACACTTTGAGAATTTAGCATACAGCTTTTCTTTTCTTAACAAAGTTAAGAGTGCATGCAAGTGCTGACAATGTTCGTCCTGACTTTTGGAATAAATAAGTATATCGTCTATGAAGACAATTACAAATTTATCCAAATACGGTTTACAGATCCTATTCATCATGTCCATGAATGCTGCAGGTGCATTCGTTAACCCAAAGGGCATGACTGTAAACTCGTAATGACCATACCTAGTTCTGAAAGCAGTTTTAGGTATGTCTTCTTCTTGTACCTTCAATTGATGATATCCAGAGCGTAAATCTATCTTAGAAAAATATCTAGCTCCTTGAAGTTGATCAAAAAGATCATCAATCCTAGGTAATGGGTATCGATTCTTAATTGCAACCTTATTCAATTCTCTATAATTAATACACATTCTTAACGAACTATCCTTTTTCTTAACAAACAACACTGGCGCTCCCCACGAGGATGAGCTAGGTTGTATGAATCCTTTACTTAGTAATTCATCTAATTGCTTCTTTAGTTCTAACATTTCGGTAGGAGCTAACCGATAAGGTGCCTTGGCTATCGGTGTAGTTCCAGGTATTAGATGAATCCTAAATTCTACTTCCCTATCTGGAGGTAATCCAGGTAATTCTTCTGGAAATACATCTGGGTATTCTGAGAGTACAGGAATTTCCTTGAGTTCTTTACTCTTAGTACTAATGATTACTGAAATCATATATACTATTCCTTGCTTTCGTTCATAACTAGCAACTTTCATTACCGATATGAACTTCATGGGTTTCCGTGGTTTATCTCCTGTAATCATAATTACTTCTCCAGTAGGTGCCTGAATTTCTATGGAATTCCTATCGCAAAGTATTCGAGCATGGTTGGCTATCAACCAATCCATTCCTAATACTATATCGAATTCAGCTAATTTCATAGGTAATAAGTTTGCAGCAAATTTATGACCTAAAAGTTCTACTTCTACTTTTTGCAAAACCTGATTAATTTTAACTGAATTCCCATCTGCGGTTTCAACTGTAAAAATCTGCCTAATGTTGGTTAAAGGTAACTTAAGAGCTTGACAGAATAAAGTATTGATAAAACTTTGGTTTGCACCAGAGTCAAATAATACTTTTGCGTACACATTGTGAACTAAGAACGTACCAGCTATCACATCTGGGATGAGTTCTGCTTCTTGAGTAGTTAGCTGGAATGCTCTGACATTCTTCTTAGTAGCTCCTTCGGTCGCCTTAGGTTTCTTGTCTACTAGTTTAACCAATTTAGGACATTCTGTTTTATAATGCCCTGCTTCTCCACAGTTAAAACAGATTACGGTTTTCTTTCTGCAGTTTTCTTCACGGTGTCCTATACCCTTGCAAAGGTTGCAGGTTACATTACATTTTCCGTAATGCTTCCTTTTGCAATTTCTACAGAAAGGCGGATTTGAATATTGCCCTGTTCCTCTTTTCTTGAAATTATTACTATTACCCGTCCGGAATCCTTGGGTAATCTTCTGAGCTAGTTCCTTTTTCCTATCTTCATCTCTTGTGCGTACCAGTTCATCGGTTAAAGTATTAGCTAATTCCACAGCATCGTCAATAGTGTGTGGTCTCGCAGCTTTAACGATATTGCGGATTTCGCTAATTAATCCCCAAATATAGCGAGAAATGAGTACCGGTTCTGGCGAAGCCAGTGTTGGTACTACTCTAGCATATTCGAAGAATGTCGAAGTATAACCGCGACAATCTACACCCAACATCCGATGATTTAGGAACTTATTTGCCGTTTGTTCCTTTTCATACTCAGGACAGAATTTTCTTTCCACAAAACCCTTAAATTCTTCCCAATTCATAGCATATGCCATGGCTCTTCCCTTAGCTTGTAATACAGTGTTCCACCATTCTAGTGCTCCTTCTTTGAAGAGATTTGATGCGTACATGACCTGATCATCTTTAGCACATTTACTTATTGCAATGACTGCTTCGGTTTTCTCTAACCAACGCAGTGATGCAGTTGCTCCTTCATTGCCTGCAAATTCCGTAGGTTTACAAGCAAGGAATTCTTTGAAAGTGCAACCAGACGTTGCAGTTTTCATTTTCTTAGTTAATGGAGTTTGATGTGGTTCCCCATTATGATGATCATTGCCTCCGTTTACACTATTACTGAAGTTATCTTCAGAAATTCGTTTACTAGGAATGACTTGTTGTGGTTCAATTGGATTCTTTATAGCAGCAACGAATGCTGGAATAGCATTGGCTATCCCTTGAGCAACAATGTTTTCAATATCTTGCCGAGTCATATATTGATCTCCTGGATGTTGCTCAGACTGATTATCTTCATTTACCGGTTCATTACCAATGTTTGCCATCTGATTAATATATATATATATATAATTTTTTTTTAGTATCTGCTAAATAACAATTTATATACAAACAATCAGAAGATTTTATAATACAGGTATAGTCAAAACAATCGATTTCTCGATTTCATTTTATATCTAGTATAGTATGCATCATTACTCACCATATCTTACAGAGTTTTATTCGTATTTACAGACTAATTTTACTATTACTATTACACAACCATAGTTTTACCATCCTACTATCTCTCGTCACTTGTAGTCTTAAAAACGAAGCTCCCTTTCATCATACTTCCAGGCAATTTGTCCCCCTATTTCCCTGATTCTATTACCCGCATCGATCAATTCTTCACCAAAATGGCGAAGTTCAGCCATATTTTCGTTACTCATTGGTGGATTGGGTAGAGGTTCTGGATCAACTTGTGGAAAAAAGGAATAAGGATCGTTGACAATATTTTGGAATTGCCAATCGTTTATCCACCATTCGTCCATTCCTATAGGTTGGGAGTGGACTATTGGGTCTGGGATTGCTGGTTCCCAATTCATAGGGAGTTGGTTTTCAAGAGGATAGGTAAAAATATTAGTAGTGACAGGCTGTATAGTTTCACAGCTTTCCAATAGAAAATCTATCTCATCCTGAAAAGTCCTTCCCTGGTGTGGATTGGAGCTCTCCCCGATTTCTATTTGGGTTGGTCTAGAGCCTTGCCCAACTTCCATTACTATTTCTTTAGTACATTCCTCCATCTGTATCCCTATCTCCTTAACTTCTTCCTTGCCCTCAGTTTCCATTTCCTTTTGTTTAGAATTTTCGCCGGTTATAATTTCTTTTCCCTTTTTCAAAGGATTGTTTATTTTGGGAAGTTTTGTAGCTGGCTTTTTCCTACGTATACGATTCCCCCACACGTATTTCCTTCTTTTCTTGGGTTTTGGCTTTGTCAAGGGTGGAGCATTGAATTCTACAGGTTGTTCTATATCAGGGAAATATCCAGTAAATTCTTTGGAAACTTCTACATTCACCGGGTAAAGATTAAGGTTCTGAAAAGCTTCAGATATCCCACTCATGCTGATGTAGCATATATGCAAAATGCATAAAATACTAAGTTAAAATTCATAAATAACCTTTTAATTTATTACATACTGCATACTAATTTATTACAAAGATAACTGGAAAACATACTTAGGGTTTGAAATTTTATTTATTGCACAAGGTTTCTAGATTGTAAGGGTAAGGTACTAAAACTTTTAAAATATTTAAAGATTTATGTTTTCTGCTACTGTGGCTAGCATATATAAATTTGCCCATTTCTCATCTAGCTTATCTTCCCAAGGTGATTTATCGAGTAATTCCTGGGTTTCTCGTTTAATCTTCTTTTCTCGAATTTTCTCTTTACTTTTCTTAATAATCATCTCCCTCCTTCCAGGAGAAAGTGATTCCTCGTATTGTGCCTTTCGCACAAATATTCCTTCTTCAGGAATTTCAGCCTGATTCGAGGATTTCATTCGGGATGAACTTCCCTTCTCATTGGATGATCTATCTAATTTAAGATAGATACTTGACAGCTTTTTCTTACCCATACTGTAACTAACAAATAATCAGTTAATAAAACACATAATCATATATTAGTAATCAGGAAAAATTAAGTATTTCTAAATACTTAATTAGCTTAACTCAGTGGCTCTGATACCACCTTTTTCTGTCACGGCCCCCGACCCGGTTTGACCCGTTTCAGGAGCCGCGGGACAGAAATCCCGTGGTATTTATTTAATTGAGTTTAACAACGGAAGTTTATCATCAGGATCGTTTAAAGCTAAAAAATTTTCCCGATTATTTTATTTCACAATTTGGGATAAAACCCCGATAATTTACAAGATTACTATTTTACAGAGAAATCTTTATGTTACAAAACATATTTCTTTATTTTATAATGAGCCACTATTTTAAGCTTGAAATGCTCCCCAGCACTTCTCCTGAATTACAACAGATCACCTGAAACATGTTTGAAAAAGGTTTTGTCAGCGGGAAATACAGAGTGAATCATTCTATTTACTAAAATGACACATTTGTTATAATTTACAGTATTAAGGAAGATTACAATGTTTCTGATATCAAACCAAATACCCACAGTATTTTGTCACTCGACCCATTGGCCCTTCCGTCCAATGGTGTCTGTGACTATGGTCATATCATCCATTGGCTGCCCCAATGGTGAAGATTATCAAGTAATGTATACAAAACCCCACATACCGGCTGTAATATGGTGATTACATAAACTTAATCCCTGTAATTATAACTTTGAAATAAATAGGGTTTTGTAAAGTAATTTGATAAAAAAGAGAATGACTCACATTGCTGATTTAATACGGACAGGGTCTAGTCTATGAATTAGCCTGGTTAACCTAATTTAGATAACAATGCACACAAAACTGGGTTAGTAATCAATACAGCATTTACGATAACTCACGAGATCAACCATCACAATGAGTGACAAAGTGCTATGCTTAACATCTGTCGAATTAACGACTAATGACAAAGCATCACCCTAATGTGGGTAGCACTTAAACACCCGTTGAGTACATTGATCGATCGGAAAATGAATCGTAGCAGCGATCGTGCTAATACCCTGTTTTGCGGCAGAATTTCGAGACCCGGGGGTGTAATTTGAGGTATTCAGAGTGTATCTCAGTGTGTGATTGGAATTATTTCGACGTTGATTGTTCAGAATTCGACTGCCACAGTCCTCTATTTATAGCTGAAAATTTGACTAGCTTACGCACCGTAACACTCCCAGTGTTACGGTCCGTAAGTGTCCTTGCGCATCGTAACACTTATTTTGTTACGGTGCGTAAGGCATAAAAATAGCCTATAGGGTAGCCACGATTAGGACTAGCTCAGCTGACTCTACAATTTTACATTTCAGTTATGTGACAACACTGATTTGTGGATAATCGTCCATTAGGGTTTATCCCCCCTAAGTTTTAGGGGCCCTAATCCTGATTCCGATTATTCTGAAAAATTTAGGGTTTGTGCGGAATCACTTGGGTGTCTCACTTAGGGTTTCCTAATGATCAAATTAAAGTAATAATTAGGACTTTTAATTAGGGTTGTTACAGTGGGTGCCAAATTGGTTTGGTCAAAAATTACCTAAGCAATTAAGTGATCAAATTAGTTAAGTGAGGTAGTGTGCTAGAAATACGTGTGAAAAATGTGTTAACAAAATTAGATATGAAAACAGTTTCAGGATACGGCTCAGGATATAGAGCTGTATCTATGATCAAACAATGAGTGAAAATGTAAAGGTGGACACGTGATATACGAGGAAAGCCCTTGATCAATCTAGATCGCCGGCATAAAACCTCGGGAGCTGACAATCACAGCTGCCTTGTTCTTCTATTGCTTCAAATATCAGGATACAGTGCAGGATGTGGTGCGGATCGACTATGTGTTACAATGAAATTTGAATACAAGTGTGGTGTTTGCAATGAGCTAGAGAGTGAAAGTGTTCGAGAGTGTAAGTGTAAATTGTGTGCCTTAAACTGATCCGCCCCCATCTATTTATAGTAAAGATAATATAACAAACTATCCTAAACTTCTGGGATTCACCGAATATTCCTTAATCGAACATTGTAGACCTGGTCTTTCGGGTTCAACGTCTCTCCTTCAACAAACACGTCCGAGTCTTGAGGAGAAGAAGTCCACTTGACCGTTAGCAAGTCTCAGTCTTTAACCTGCACGTGGTTAATTCGATAAACCCCAGGATATCGCCCAAGATGTTAGCAATATCCTCTTCCAACATCCTGGTCACAAATAAACAATTAAAGGCAAGATATTAGTCAGGATATGCATGCTTAGAAAATGAGCCATAACAGTACTCACTTGAGATTGCTTAGAAGTCCTTGAGTAACAACCAAACAATGCTAGAGATCACGGATATCAAACGACACCTAATATAGGTAACTACATTAATAAACCGGACCTAAATCGGAAGATCGGATAGAATGAGGACTCGTAAACCAAATGAGTATGGGAACTCATGTAGTATGGTTTAACAAAGCCTACATACTAAATGAAACCTAACCTAAGTGCTTACGACCCCTTACGACCCATTACGACCCGTTTAGGTAGCTTATGCTACTTTAACGCGTCGTTCGCGTAAAACGCGTTCGGAACGCCTAACTAGCCCTATGATAAGTAAAATATGCCTTAACATGTCTAATATTGTTACCAAATCAGTTTAGATACCAAAAGTTATGTTACATATGCTTAAAATGATTTTTGGCATAAAAAAGGGCATTTTGGTAATTTACCTAAGGCATATAAACTACCTATCATACAACTAACTAAACATCGTGACCATAAGGTATAACATCGGAAGGTTATTCCCTACATACTATGGTCACCTAATGTGTTTGGTCGGATCCTAATGATCGACCAAACGGGTCGGGTTCGAAAGTATAAGCGATTGTTTAGATCGCTTACCTTACGACCCTATATAAGCACTAAACTAAAAGTGACGAGCTAAGCATGTTAAAACATGCTTAACTAAGTTTAGAAAACAGGTTTGGTATCAAAACAAATGGTTTTGATACCCATAAGTAGTTTGGTTACAAAATACGCAAGAATACGTATTCTGGCCGAAACTACGGCTCGTCACTGAGCCTAGATAACGTGGTAATCAGTAGGTATAGTCACTAGGGACTATGACCATCGTGATTACGCTCACGTTATGAACTTCAAACAAACTTCGCATTGACCATAAACTGGTCAATGCAGAAAGTCAAACAAAGTTTGAATTTCGGACTCGAAAAGCAATAAAAGAACGAAGGAACACTTACAAAGGGTCCCCGCTAGTAAATCTTGATCAAATAGCTCAGGTATGAAGCAATGGCTTCAACTTAGAGCACTTTTGATCAGATTTGTGAGGAAGAAATGAAAACTAAGGTGGGTATTTATAGGAAAACCAAGACCGTTAGGATCGTTTCTTGAAAAACGTGATCGAATCCTATCCGTACAAGTGTTGGAAAGTTATGGTAACTCAATTTGCCCACCACAAGAGATTGACATGTGGCATTGGCCCTTTGGGGAGTGTTTAAGGGCTGTTAACAACTGAGAAAAATGAGTTGCTGCATCTGGCCCCTGCTTGTGCACCGCAACACTCAGAGTGTTGAGGTGCGCAAGGACCTGCAGACCAGAAAGTTTGAAAAATGGCAGAACAGGCCCCTGTGCTCCAAACTTGGTTTTCGATGCATTTTTGACACGTTTAAGCCCCGTTAACCCCATTTCAAAGCTCTAAAATGAAGTTAAAGTATAGGGAACTTAAAATATGCTTGAAAATATCACTGATTACGACGGGAGTCGTAACGAACGCAAAAACGATCCAAATTGCACGACGAATGGATTTTTGACAAGCCAAACACTAAAACATAATATTTTAGTGCTTACATAAATTTTTGGATGTCCGGATGTATTCAGAACGTAAGTTATGCGCGAAAATGCAAACTTGTGCACTTTTTGACACTTTTAGTCCCTGAATGAGCCAAAAGTTTATTTTAGCACACCGAACCCCTCAAAGCCTATTTCTAAGATATATAAAGGATATTTAAGGTGTGTTTAACTTATGATCATATTCCGGAATGTCTGTTACAGTTCAAATTGGCATACTTTCGCAGTTTGTCAAATTTAGTCCCTGTAAGCGAATTAACTTGATTTCGGCATACCAAACCTTCCAAAACTTATTTATAAGTTATGTAAAGGTTATTTAAGGTATGTTAAGCTTATGTCACTATTCCAGAGTGTTTGTTGCATTAAACTGGTTATATTTACGCATCGGTGCGCGTATAACCTTCCAGAAATCGATTTAGAGTTTGGAATTGAACAAAAATTGATATGTGCAAATGATACACATATTTATACAAATCCCAAGTATGAAATACAATATTTCATTGGTTTGGTATTTTTTGATGGTCGCAGTGACCCAGGTGTCACAGTCTCCCCCACATAAAGAAATTTCGTCCCGAAATTTAATCAGAGGAAACTTGTGAGAGCTTGAAAACATGAAGTTGAAAAGATCGAACAACATTGGTTAGGGTTCTGAACTTCTAGTAACCTTAATAACATTATGCTTTCAATGTAAGAGGGACACTTATATACAAGTATATGAAGCGCCAGTGGTGTGTCCACCGTACCTCCATTACATCGTTCTCATTTTGTTATTGTTGTCGCTATCGGTTCTTACACATAATAAATCTTACTGGGTTTCTGTGCACTAAATTTCATAATTATGTACGCGTCCATAATTAGACAATTCCTTGCATAGTTCACACAGTCTATTTTATAATGTGTAGGGTAAAACCAAATGAACAATCCTGTGATGAGTGTGACTAGACCGTCATAGAGTCCTTTTAATTAAATCAATAAATGATCTAAATAGACTATCAAGGAGTCTGTTTAGTTACATCACTAGATGTCGTTCTTTAACCAAATTGTGAAACAATCTTTTTGACTAGACCACTAAAAGGGTCTCTTATGAATCATGGAGTGGTACTATATAATCCAAGGGTCTTAACTCTTACATAGAAGCCCATTAAGGATTTAAGGTAGTACCTTTTGAATATCCTGCTACGAATCCCTCATATGAAAATATGACAGATTCTGCGAGGATTTGGGTAACGAATATCCAGAGTATTCAAAAACACAAAAAAATGCATAAAAGAAAACACAAAATATATAAACACATAATCACATAACCACAAAATTGTTTGTTAATTTGCCTTGTTAATTGCGTACATGCATTTAAAGCACACTAGGAATCCATTCCCTGGATTTCATTTGGTACTTTAAACGTTATCAAGAATCTAACTATAAAGATAAAAAGATTCAAAAAGAAAATTCGATTTCGATTGTAAGGAATTGAAATGTTCGAATTAAGGTACATAAGGAATCCAATTAAGGACTCTGATTGAATGATAATATCCACAAGGGTCTAAATGTGAAGATAAAAAAAAATCCCATATGGATTTTAGAAGTTGAAGATGTTTTGAAACCTTGCACTGGACGTGCTTAAGTCAAAACATGAAGTAAAAATGCTTATGAAGTTGAGATGCTAGATATGCCAAGGCGACATATGAAGCGGAATTCGGAGGTTAAGTCAATGTATGAGGAAAATATTTTTGAAAACTATGCATGGGGTTCTTAAAAAAAATGTGTTCAATGTTTTTGAAACCTTATATATATAATACTTTTGAAATCATAAAGTAGGTGTATTAGGTAAGTATATTTATAAAATGTTTTAAAATCATGAGTTGAATTTTGAAAGTATGTATAAGGTTTTTGAAAACATGAATGATGCTTTTGAAATCGTGCACTTGATATATTACTTAAAATTGTTTTCAACTATATGAAATATTTTGAAATCATGAGGGTTGTTTTTGAAAACATAGACAAAGCTTTGTGCATTTGTTATGTTAAGTAAATACACTATATTAAAAATGTTTTCGAACTATATATAGAATGTTTTGAAATCATGTAGGTTGTTTTGAAAACTTATGTTATGCATGTTGAAGAAATCGGAACGTAATGGGTATGAGATTTGAAAATACCCTTAGTTATCTAACCAAGGATTCAAAGGAACAGATGTGCAAAAGCACGATTACTCATAATGTCACTTTATTTTCTGTACTTTGTTTCTTAGAGTGAAACGAGTAATTAGAATTTTTCCAAGGGAATTATGAGCAAACGCAAGAATGGGAAAGTTCGCAAGAGTAGTTTGTAAGGAATATAGCTCCTTGGTGTAGGTATCATAGGAAAAGTCATACACACATGTCACTACACTTGTATATCAGAATTGTGAACAACAATTTATTTATAAACAAAACAGATTGTTTCACATTACAAGAAAATAGAAGAAACAAAAGCATAAGACAGCAACCTCTTCTAATCAGCCAACTGCTCATCCGTGGGTTGGATTTGCATTAGCAAGCTTTGGACAATCCCTTAGGAAATGGCCCATCTCGCCACAGTTGTAACAGGACCGTGATGAGAAACGAGCTTGGGCAGGATTGTCGCCAGCTTGATTTGGTATAGCTGCAGTTGGGCAAACCCTTGCTGTGTGACCAATAAGTCCACAAATCTGACATTTGCGGCACTTCACACTAGCATGATGATGAAGGCTACATTGGTTGCACAAGGGTGCAGTTCCGTTGTATGGCTTTCTAGCTGGTGGCCTTGCCACTTGGCTAGGTCCTTCTTGATTTGGTGTAACTGCTGCGGGTTTCCTTGAAGCCTTACGCTTCCTTGATTTTGGTGATGGCTTGACTTCTGCTTCCTTCGGTGACTCTTGAGTGGCTTCATTGTTGAGACGAGAGGCTTCATTGTTGAGATGAGACATGGCAATGCCTAAATCCACAGTCTTCAGAATCACTTCGCCTATTTGCTGGGCAAATTTGGCTGTTTGCTCGGACATTTGACCGTTGCTGAGAGGAAGAGACATTCTAGAAGAAAATGAAAGACATGGGAAGAAACAAGTGAAACGTCATCGGATAAACTATACTGAATGGCAATGCATAAGAATTTGTGATCATTTGTTTGTTACCTAAGGCAAACAAATGAGATCGTGACTAATCAAAGTAAGCGGGTCATATTAATGTATCGCGAAGACATGCTTTAGCCTATAAGTGGACACTCACCCCAAGAGTTCCCAGGTAAGAGTGACTGGTCCGATTATGTGAATTTGTACGAACACTCTAGCCTTAGACAGAAAACTCAGAGTACAGGCATCCACTCTTCCAGATTGCACGTGTTCACATTATAAGACCCAAACTTTGCGAGGTTTTGAAAACTCAAAGGGGTTCAAAACCATATAACAGAGAGTTCAAAACCTTACAACAGAGGGTTCAAAACATAGCAATCAATCATCCAAGAACAGATGATTAATTTACAAGGCGGTTTTGAAATTTGTGTTCTTGTTGAGGTCGTCGCCTAAGGATAGATGACGGTATTGTTTTGTGACTAAACGCAAGTAAACTCGTGTTAGGGTCCTAGGAAGGTTATAGACTAGGTCAAAGCATTACTAATAACCTAATTCCCTATAACCATGAGCTTTGATACCAACTTTTCTGTCACACCCCGACCACGTAAAACAACAAAACGTGGCGGAAACGTCGGGGAGTGTTGTAACAGAATCATTGTTTCATAACACATGGAAATTGAAATATTGTTTTATTAAATAAAAGAGTTACAATGTCTTGACAATCAAAGAAACATAACATAAATAACTAGTCTTGCATCTTTTATTGTCACTAAGGCCCAAGTCCGCCTAAGTGTATCTTGATAAATCCTATGCATCATATCCTGAAACACATGTGAAAATAGGTACGTCAGCATAAAAATGCCTGTGAGATACATAGGTTTTGTGAAAATAGGATTCATGACTTATGTTTAAGAAAATGTTTAGTCAAAAGTCAGTCATGAACCTTGTAAATTGATTTGTTTTGTAAATCGTTTGAAAAACAATAAGATCAGATGATATGTATAAATAAATGAATAATGTATGGTTAAATGAATAACCAAGTAAAATGAGTTTGTATAAGATAAGTTGTTCGTAAAACAATGTCTTGTGAAAAGTATGTTATTTGTATAAAATGTTATATGTCTCAATTTGAAATGATTCAAATAACGCTACGATATGCAATACCATACAAACACTTATATATAGGAAGTACCAGCGGCGTATCCACCATGCTTGTATCATATTACACACGCCTCGTTACTTAAATCACTTACTCAATCCAAACCACCAAAGTAAAATGTTTATGTATAATCAAATGTCAACATGTTTATGTGAAAACCATGTCTAATGTCTATGTCAAATATTTATGTCAAATGTAAATCATGAATTGTGTATGTAATGTCAAAATGTTTATGTATGGTAAGTGAAATATATCAACTAAACCATATGTAAAATGCACAAAAACAAGGTATTGAAGTAAAACCTAGTTTAAATCAAAGTTATGTTTTGTGTAATAAATGCATGCTATACTGATATAAACATTTATGTGGTATTGTGAAAATTCATACCTCCAAGCCTTGCGACAGTCGGATAACCCTTTTAGTCAAGGTTATCAAAAAATGTATTCGGATTCGGTCATTCCTTCCATCCAAACAAACCCGAGATTACAGGAATGGGATTTGTCAAGTCCTATGGTACCACCACCTACTACCGAGCGGCATGATCGGTGTTAGTACATTGTCCCATTTCAACAAACCAAATGTCATACCAAAATGTAAGCATAATATGTAATGTAAAATAATGTACTAAGTACGCACACAATGGGCATACATAGCATAAAATGTAATGTAAAATAATGTACTAAGTACGCACACAATGGGCATACATAGCATAGAATGTAATGTAAAATAATGTACTAAGTACACACACAATGGGCATACATAGCATAAAATGTAATGTAAAATAATGTACTAGGTACGCACACAATGGGCATACATAGCATAGAATGTAATGTAAAATAATGTACTAAGTACGCACACAATGGGCATACATAGCATAAAACACAATGAAATCATGTACTATAAATGTACTAATGAACATAGCAAGTATATGATGTGAAAGCAGGAAAGCATGAAAGTAACAAGTAGGCACATGTGTTCCACCCCAAAATGTTTGGAAAACAGTAAAAGAGGGGTCTATGTACTCACTTAAGATTGCATAGTAGTCCTTGAGTAACAACCAAACAATGCTAGAGATCACGGATATTAAACGACACCTAATATAGGTAACTACATTAATAAACCTGACCTAAATCGGAAGATCGGATAGAATGAGGACTCGTAAACCAAATGAGTATGGAAACTCATGTAGTATGGTTTAACAAAGCCTACATACTAAATGAAACCTAACCTAAGTGCTTACGACCCATTACGACCCGTTTAGGTAGCTTATGCTACTTTAACGCGTCGTTCGCGTAAAACGCGTTCGGAACGCCTAACTAGCCCTATGATAAGTAAAATATGCCTTAACATGTCTAATATTGTTACCAAATCAGTTTAGATACCAAAAGTTATGTTACATATGCTTAAAATGAATTTTGGCATAAAAAAAGGGCATTTTGGTAATTTACCTAAGGCATATAAACTACCTATCATACAACTAACTAAACATCGTGACCATAAGGTATAACCTCGGAAGGTTATTCCCTACATACTATGGTCACCTAATGTGTTTGGTCGGATCCCAATGATCGACCAAACGGGTCGGGTTCGAAAGTATAAGCGATTGTTTAGATCGCTTACCTTACGACCCTATATAAGCACTAAACTAAAAGTGACGAGCTAAGCATGTTAAAACATGCTTACCTAAGTTTAGAAAACAGGTTTGGTATCAAAACAAATGGTTTTGATACCCATAAGTAGTTTGGTTACAAAATACGCAAGAATACGTATTCTGGCCGAAACTACGGCTCGTCACTGAGCCTAGATAACGTGGTAATCAGTAGGTATAGTCACTAGGGACTATGACCATCGTGATTATGCTCACGTTATGAAGTTCAAACGAACTTCGCATTGACCATAAACTGGTCAATGCAGAAAGTCAAACAAAGTTTGACTTTCGGACTCGAAAAGCAATAAAAGAATGAAGGAACACTTACAAAGGGTCCCCGCTAGTAAATCTTGATCAAATAGCTCAGGTATGAAGCAATGGCTTCAACTTAGAGCACTTTTGATCAGATTTGTGAGGAAGAAATGAAAACTAAGGTGGGTATTTATAGGAAAACCAAGACCGTTAGGATCGTTTCTTGAAAAACGTGATCGAATCCTATCCGTACAAGTGTTGGAAAGTTGTGGAAACTCAATTTGCCCACCACAAGAGATTGACATGTGGCATTGGCCCTTTGGGGAGTGTTTAAGGGTTGTTAACAGCTGAGAAAAATGAGTTGCTGCATCTGGGCCCTGCTTGCGCACCGCAACACTCAGAGTGTTGAGGTGCGCAGGACCTGCAGACCAGAAAGTTTGAAAAATGGCAGAACAGGCCCCTGTGCTCCAAATTTGGTTTTTGATGCATTTTTGACACGTTTAAGCCCCGTTAACCCCATTTCAAAGCTCTAAAATGAAGTTAAAGTATAAGGAACTTAAAATATGCTTGAAAATATCACTGATGTCGGTTCGTTTGGCCGTACGGTTGCGTTGTTTGGTTAATTACGACGGGAGTCGTAACGAACGCAAAAACGATCCAAATTGTGCGACGAATGGATTTTTGACAAGCCAAACACTAAAACATAATATTTTAGTACTTACATAAATTTTTGGATGTCCGGATGTATTCAGAACGTAAGTTATGCGCGAAAATGCAAACTTGTGCACTTTTTGACACTTTTAGTCCCTGAATGAGCCAAAAGTTTATTTTAGCACACCGAACCCCTCAAAGCCTATTTATAAGCTATATAAAGGATATTTAAGGTGTGTTTAACTTATGGTCATGTTCCAGAATGTCTGTTACAGTTCAAATTGGCATACTTTCGCAGTTTGTCAAATTTAGTCCCTGTAAGCGAATTAACTTGATTTCGGCATACCAAACCTTCCAAAACTTATTTCTAAGTTATGTAAAGGTTCTTTAAGGTATGTTAAGCTTATGTCACTATTATAGAGTGTTTGTTGCATTAAACTGGTTATATTTACGCATCGGTGCGTGTATAACCTTCCAGAAAGCGATTTAGAGTTTGGAATTGAACAAAAATTGATATGTGCAAATGATACACATATTTATACAAATACCAAGTATGAAATACAATATTTCATTGGTTTGGTATTTGTTTGATGGTCGCAGTGACCCAGGTGTCACAGATTGTATCCCTGCTGACTCAAACTACTTAGCCGAGGGTAACGTCACCTTCAAAAGAGGGGCCTACCACATTACGCATTAATAACTTAATTAATTATCTTTCAATAATCCAACCCTTTAGGATTGTATCCTTGCGGACTCAAACTACTGGGTTGAGGGTAAAGTCACCTTCAAAAGAGGGGCCTACTACAATAACGAAGATAATCTCTTAAAAAGTGCAAAAGTGCGAAAGAAATTAAAGGTTACACTAAACACGAGTCGGATCCAAGTGATTCATCTTGTCTATCTGTTTTATTTTTTTTTTTTCAGCATTTTTAGTTTTTATTTTCTAGTTTAAAACATTTTTCTAACTTTTGATTTGATTAGACGTTGAGGATAAACCGGTATTAAAAGCTCTTGTGTCCTTGGACGACCTTGGTATCTTACCAACACTATACTACACTCACGATTGGTGCACTTTCCCATATGTGTGTTTGGTGTTAGTAAAGTATCGTGTTTTATAAATTTAAAACTTGACTAACGTGTAAAAATGGCTAAAAATATACATAAAAACCTATAACACCACATGCGCATCATTCGCCCCTGTGTTTTGGTGTTTTTTGTTTAATAAATTAAAACCTTTTTCTCTTTTAACCCTTTTAGTCCCTCAAGTTTCTAGAGTTAACTAAGGATTATTAACCAAGTTTTTTTTATTGTTTTTAAGGCACACATTTAACTAAGTTGATATTCCTAGTTACTTTGTGGGTTCGGGGAAGTCATAACCCGTTTTATTTTTAAGTCCCGTTAACTCGGGCCTTTTATACACTTTATTTTCTCAAAAGCATTTGCTCTCCTTTTTATTTTATTGTTAGGCTTATTTGTTTAAATCCTAACAATTTACCGGGTTAATTTTAACACTAACGGTATTTTACCCGTTCATTATTTTTAACGTGGTTTAATTACCAATCCTGTTTTCAGGGTGTTACAAAACGTGAATGGATTGACTGACGTTTGTGATAGTACTGTTCGTCACGGTGATCTCTTCGCCTGGCTTCAGAGTGAGTGGATTCATACTTGGTGGTAGATCTGGAATAGACTTCCGTATCATCGACTGACATGTGTGATGGTGCATCGTAGTGCAACACTCGAGGTGTAGAGGGAGCTCGCACCTGAGGTGTAGATCTACGTGATTGTGTTGCAGGTTGAGCAGGTTGTGCACAGAGTTGTGCGTAGACTGCGTTTATTGCACTTTGGGGTTTCACGTACCATGAGATCGGAGTTTCATCAGGGGTGAAATTGAGCTGATCGGGATTTCAGGTTGTACTCCTGGTGTTACAGGATCACTCGCGTGATTAACGTTGTTCTGGACATCGTTATCATCGGATGCTTCTTCCACAATCCCCTCGACACGGAGATCACGAGCAAAATTGTCCCTGTTCTCTGGTCGAGGACCTGGTGGATGATTCGACGGGGCTTCTGCCATAGAAAACAGAAGGGGAAAAATGAATCGTCGAGAAGATGAGAATAGAAATTAAAGAATTGGTGGGCGTGTTGGGATTGAACACTACCAGAGGAACAGATAATGAAAGCCAAAACTGGTTCACAACAGTGGGTTCATAATAAGCAGTTGTTTACACTAAGTCTTCTCCCTTGATAGTGATTATAACATCTGATGGTCTCTATCCACTGTCCATACACAACTGCTGCTGCCCCTTCAACTGCTGACAAAACCCTGAAGAAGTCAACACTGCTGGTCCTATCTACTAATGACAAAGCACTGCCCAATCAAGGACTGATCAACCTTGAGGAAAGCACTGATGGAAGAAGATAGCAGTAGTTTAGTGTATTACTTATCTTATGTATAATCAGTGGTTTAGAATAGCAGTGTTTGTATAGGATCAGTTGTTAAAGGTTGTTAGGTTGTTAGACGTCGCTTTCATGGTGACGTCAGCTGAGATGCCTCAGTGGTTTGAATTGTCTATAAATGGAACAGTACTCTGTATTGTTACATTTGATCGTTTTGAGTGAGTTCTTCTCCTCAATTCAATCCTTTCATCTTGTGCAACCAACCACTGAAGTATCAGGCTGAGGGGGGGTTTAGTTTGTAAGCTTGCATTATAATCTTTTTCTTTGATCTGTAATCTTTCAACTTAATGTGAAGCAAATGTTTATCAAAACTATTTTCCCTAATGATTGTGTTTACATGTTTGTTGTTTCATTTCCGCTGCACTTAAACATCATTTATTTCTATTTGAATTGTTCAAATTATAGAAACAAACACAATCATGAGAGCCTCCGATCCTAACAATTGGTATCAGAGCCTGGACAGTCAAATTCGATCTAACAATCAATTTGACATAACAGTTCGGCTCAGAATTCATTGACACTAAGGGTGGGTGCATTTAGTTGAAAAACAGAGTGCCGAGTAAACCATGCTCAAAGTGGTTATTCAAAAACTCTGTAAATCAACCAAGATGTCATATGACACACAAATCTCACACAACAAGTGATTTCATGCACAAGACACTCATGGTTTTTAGATCTGAAAACATATCTGTTAAACTATGGGATTATTTCTTATTTTCAAAATTGATTTCAACTGTTGGTATGTAATTTGTGATGTTTTCATTATATTAAATACTAAAGTATGAACCTCAGATTAACGAAAACATATGTTCATAAAAACATTGGTGTTTTTGCTAACTTAAAAAGAGGGAAATTGAAACTTTAGTCATTTGATCTTATGTGTTGAAAAATAGGTTGAGATCCTCAAAAGGAACAAATCAACCTTGTTAAAAATACATTAAGAAAAAACTGGAGTCAATATAGTCCGTATCATATGTAATGTAAGATTGGTTGAAAACTTGTGCAAACATGGCCAATTCTCTCAAAACATTGCTGCAAAATGATTCTGGATTAAATATTCCTTCAATAAAGACCTCCCAGTGAGTATTTCATTACTTATAAATGGGATGGGTAAAAAGGGAAGAAGAAAATTCCCAAAAACTCAAAAGTGTGTTTGTCTCAAAACTTTTGAAGTCAAAAGAAAAGAGTATAAATATAAAACACTTAAGAGTCAAAAATTGGGGTAAAAATGGTCATCAAAGCAATTGTGTTCATTCATTGATTCTGGAAAAAGGTTCAGGTAACAATAGTTCCCAGTGAATAAACTCACAAGAGGACTAGACAAATTTTTTAGAATCATCACATGGTAACAAAGTCTATAACAGGGTTTTCAAAAACTCATGTGAACATGTGTCCTCATTTTTCTGTTGTCAATCAATCAACAAGATAATGGTAGCAAACAGTGGTCAAAATGCATTTAAAATTCCATACCACTGTTGTCAAACCACTGACCATTTTCATAAGCTTGAGATTGATATGATTAGGAGTTTCAGTGGAAAATTATCCCAGATTCTTTTGATGCTGTTTTTAGAAAATCCATTACTTATTTTTCCTGTAAAAGGATTCTCTCGAATAAGGCAGGATATATCATTTTTTTTAATAATATATTTTTAACTTTTTACTAGTTTTTTATAGTAAAAGTTTCAATCTCCTGTCAGGATATATGACCTTATTTTTGTTGGTAATATTATCCTCAAAATAGATCAAAAGGAAATGGTAAAATTGTCAAGGTCATGTCAAACTCAAGTTTGTCTTTACACTATGCAAAAGATTGATTGTTAACAGATCTTAAAATACTTGGGTACTCATGTTTTAATTTAAGTATTATAACAAGAATGAGTTGCCTTGGTAAAAAGTCTACATCATCTGGGGTACTGAACCACTGTCAGAAATTTGAAAAAGCTTCAAAATATGAAAATCACTTGTGGTAAAACCTTGAATGAAAATTCCTGTAAAAGTTGCTGATATAATGTGCTTTCAAATCATCACCATTATTTTACCTCTAACCACTGTTTTGTTCAAATATCTGTTTCCTAATTACTATCCACTGCTGAAAGTCAATCACTGATCTTTCATTTTCTTGGCAAGTACAGATGTTCAAAATCAGTGTCTTATCCACTGATAAGCTATCCACTGATAGTAAAAATCATCTACTGTTGTCACATTATTACCGTTGTAACCACTGATGCTTGTTCCATCAGTGGCTCTCAAAACAACTGTCCTCCATTCTTCATCCATTTCATCAGAGGTTGGCACGTGGTCAGTTTTTAGCCTTCGGATCTTTGTAACCGCTACCACATCAGCACTTACTTTTTCCCTAAATAAAACCCTGGTCAAAACCCCCAAATAGGGTTTTACACTGTCGAATTGAATTCTAAAATTCTCTTCTCAAAGCAGTTATCAACCCTCCATCCCAAATCATTCTCTGTTCTTCTTCTTCCTCTTTCAAAATGACGAAATTAAAATCAAAATCAAAATCAAAATCAAAACCAAAATCACCATCATCTTCCAAAGAGGTCGCTCAAACGGCCGCTGAATCCGTTGAAATACCATACAAATATCCTCATAATTATGTGGGTCTACTTACAAAACCCACAAACAACCATACTTTTGATTCTATCATTGACACCTTATCTGAATCAAAGTGCAAAACTTTGATAACGGCAGACGCTCTCATTTACTTACAAACCCAGAGAGAGTTTTGGAAAAAGGCGACGCTTGAAAAACAAGACGATAAAGTCATAGCCATTAACTCCTCGATACAGGGTAAAGCGATTCAAATCACTCCGCAATCAATCTCAGAAGTCTTCAAACTCGATGATCAGAAAGGTAAAACTTCCTTTGATAAAAACGAGTTAAAAGCTGATTTTCTGAAAAGGGGATATGCAGAACAATCAAAGGTAGATACCTTACAAAAAGGTTATTTCCCTTCTGCACCAAGGTTCTTATTTCACACACTTTTGATGTGTGTTTCAAATAAAACAACTGCGTTTAACGAAATACCATTAAAGATTCAATGTCCGGGTTATGCTATTTTGAAGAATGAAAATTACAACTATTCCCAGGAGATCTTTAATGACTTGGTGAAAAACGTTGATAGCAAAGCATTTTTACTTTTTCCAAGATTTTTAAGCTATTATTTTAAACAAAAATTTGAAAAAGAAAATGAAAATTTGCTTAAACAGGGTGTCCATTTTCAAATAAAAGGGTTAACAACTAAAACATTTTCTAGAATGATGGCACCAATAAAAACAAAAGCAGAGGTGCCTGAGCAGAATTTAGCAGTAACCACTGCTCCTCAGACATCTGCTGCTGAGCCTATTGCTCCAGGTGATCATAGCAGCATTACCACTGCTTTGAAACCCACACCTGCCACTACCAAAAAGACCAAAAAGAAAACATCCAAAAAACCCACCAAACCCAAAACAAAGGCAACTCTGGAAGATGAGATCCCAGAGCAAATGCCAGTGACAACACAAATGTCACCACAAACCACTGCTGCTACTTCCTCACAGCAGTTGGTAGAAAGATCTCCATCTTTACCTCAAACTCCTCATGCATCCTCACAAAAGGATCAGGTTGTAAGCACAGGGACCCCACAATATGAAGCTCTGAATCCACTCGGATCCATCTTCCTCAGTCCTGATCCCAAGGATATGTCTCTTTCAACACCCATACCCTCACCAATCATAATGCCACAATCCATAATACCCTTGTTGCATGCAGTTGCTATAGCTCAGACACAAACCAGTTCCTCTCTATCACCTGTCACTGAGAGTATACTCCCACAAGTGACTGGGTCTGATGCTACTACTCCTGCTATCCCAGCAACAACTGAGGAGGTTACACCCCCTTAGTTACAAGTAACTCTCGGTGGTAGTTCAAGTGGAGCAGCAACTACAACTGATGGATCAACAGATCTTTAGTTGGACAGTTGTTTCATTAATAAGTCACCCTTAAAGGCAATTTCTTCTATAGCACCTTTGGTAACCACCAGTGAGTTTGTTTTAACCACTGGTACCATCAAAGGATTATCAAGTGCTGAAGAAAGAAGTCCCCAGTACCAAGAACAAGGGGCATCAATGGGTGATTTTTGGGACTCTGTTCCTAAGTCACACATTGATACAACCACTGCTGGTGGGGAATCAGATGATCCTATTAAAGTGGGTGATGATTCAAAATATCAGGAATTGACGGACAGAGTTGAAAAACTTGAAACATCGGTTGCTGAAATAAAGGATATGGTGCAAGAGATTCTAAAAGCTCAAAAAGCACAATCCACTGCTGTTCCACCACAAGCACCTGTTCCACCTCAAGCACCTGCTCCACCACAAGCACTTGCTGCAAATGAGCTCTGGAATCTTTTTCAACCCATGCTTGGAAAACAAAAACAAATGGTTGATCAGTAGCATGCAATACACGTACAAATGCTGACAAACATGGTGGATGCAAGATTTAAAGATACTCAAGTAGATATCAAAGCTATCAAGGCTCATATATAAAGCACTGCTCATGGTGGAAAAGTTCCCTCTACTATCCTTTTCATGGATAACCCCCTTCCAGATAATGCCAAAAAGGGGGGGAAATTCCAGCAGTTGAAGATGAAGGGAATTGAGGATGGTGTCTATGTTGAACCAGAAAAAGAAAAATAGATATCTAAACCTCAAACCACAAAATCTCAAACTTCTATCCAAACAGCTGATACAACAGTAGTTTCAAAAACTGCTAGCCAAACAGCTGTCATCTCATCAACACACACAACTTCACCACACACCACCAAAACCACTGCGCTACCACCATCATCATCTACAACCATATCACCACCATCGCCTCCTGCCATAAAGCAGAAGACAGCAGATGTTACAACATCTGTTGTAATGACAACAGCGGTTGAAACACCAGTTGTTTCAACAGCTGTTAGTCAATCATAAACCACTGTCACTCAAACTCAAACCACTGAGCCACCCAAGACATCATCAGCCTCTCCTACAATAAAAAGGAGAAGGATCTTCATACCCTATGATTCACCACCACCATCACCACCATCAAAAAGTAATTTACCACTTTCAACCCCTGCTCAAAAGCAGAAGACATCTACTGATACATCAGTAGTTGTAGTGACAACAGAGGTTGAAACACCAGTTGTTTCAATAGCTGTTTGTCAATCATCCACCACTGCTCTCATCATCCCTACATCACAACCAAAACCCTCTTCATCCGTAAAGCTTCACAAAAGAAAAAGAGAAACAACTCAAGCCACTGATGAAAAATATGATCCTGTTGCCGCAAAATATCCACTGGAACTAGATGCTGTGAAAAATGAGATGAGACAATTTTACACCGATGAAGATCCTTTAAAAAGAAGATTTCCTTCTCTCATTGGCTTCATAGTCCCAGAAAACATGGATGAATATCTCGAAATGAAAGCAAGGCAAGCAAGGATTAGAGCTAAGCTTGAATGCAAAGATGAAGGTGATGAAGCCATTGCAGAAAGAATGGAACTCTTGCTCACAAAAGTCAAGTTGATGGAAGACTATGCACAAGATCTGATCAAAGAAAAGACAGATCAACGAAAAGAAATGAGAAAAGAATATCTTGCATATATAATGAAAGAAAAATTCTATCAAGCTGAAGAAAACCAATTTGAAGAGTGGCCAATGGTTGCCTTGAAGCATGAAGCAAACAGGATTGAAAGGGTTAAAAATGATCCAAGTAAGAAGAAGACAGCTCCAAATTGGAATAAGTACAAAAAGCTAATTGCTGATCTTACTTCTGAATACAAAAAGAAAAAGCAGGAACCGATAGATGCTAAGGTGGATACTGCTGAAGCCATAGCAAAATGGACAAAGCAGTATACCGATGAGGCTTATGAACGGCTGAAGAAAAGAAAGATAACAGTCTCAAGCACTTCTAAAAGGCCAGACTACAACAAGATAGAACAACAGCTGGATGCTCTTAAAACACTGATCACATCAACAGTTGACTCGAGTCTTGTGATAAACCAAGAGAAAGGAAAATTGCTGACCAGTGAAGAAGAAAAAGAAAAGGAAACTGAGTACTTCACAGAAGCCATCAAGAAAATGGGTCAAAAAGAAGATAGTTCAGTGAGCCTTCAAAACCTTTTCAAAAAGGTACTAACCAAACCTGCATCAACAAACATTTCAGCAGATATCTCAGACAGTGAGCTTGATCAACAAAAGACACAAGAGCAAATTGACAAAGAAGTTGCAGAAGACATAGCTGCAGCAAATGAAGTCATAGAAGAGGCTTTCAAAAGAATGTCTGAAGTTCAGGATACTGCTTTACAATATTTTTCAAGGCCAAAATCTTCAAGCTCATTAGCAAATAAATCTCTCCCAAGAAACCTATTGGGTTCAAAAGTACTAAAGTGGATGTCTGATCAAAAGACCCACGTATTGACCTTGGTCAGATCCAATGGTGAAGTGAAGTATATATCAAGGAAAGAAGCACTAGGCCTTAGTGTTGAAGATTTGCAGGATCTCCTTGAACTTACACTGTGCAGGGATGAGGATGATTTAAGTTCCAAGGACTTTGAAGTGGAATTTAAAAGACAAGCTAAGGAACTTTTGATGAGAAATAAAAATCCAGAATAATGAAGAGTTTTGGCATTATCTGTTCCAGGGGGAGATTGTTGGGATTGAACCCTACCAGAGGAACAGATAATGAAAGCCAAAACTGGTTCACAACAGTGGGTTCATAATAAGCAGCTGTTTACACTAAGTCTTCTCCCTTGATAGTGATTATAACATCTGATGGTCTCTATCCACTGTCCATATACAACTGCTGCTGCCCCTTCAACTGCTGACAAAACCCTGAAGAAGTCAACACTGCTGGTCCTATCTACTGATGACAAAGCACTGCCCAATCAAGGACTGATCAACCTTGAGGAAAGCACTGATGGAAGAAGATAGCAGTAGTTTAGTGTATTACATATCTTATGTATAATCAGTGGTTTAGAATAGTAGTGTTTGTATAGGATCAGTTGTTAAAGGTTGTTAGGTTGTTAGACGTCGCTTTCATGGTGACGTCAGCTGAGATGCCTCAGTAGTTTGAATTGTCTATAAATGGAACAGTACTCTGTATTGTTACATTTGATCATTTTGAGTGAGTTCTTCTCCTCAATTCAATCCTTTCATCTTGTGCAACCAACCACTGAAGTATCAGGCTGAGGGGAGTTTAGTTTGTAAGCTTGCATTATAATCTTTTGCTTTGATCTGTAATCTTTCAACTTAATGTGAAGCAAATGTTTATCAAAACTATTTTCCCTAATGATTGTGTTTACATGTTTGTTGTTTCATTTCCGCTGCACTTAAACATCATTCATTTCTATTTGAATTGTTCAAATTATACAAACAAACACAATCATGAGAGCCTCCGATCCTAACAGGGCGCCAATGAAGAAATAGTGATCAGAATTGACCGGAATCAATCAGATCAGGGGTTTAGTCTCTGCATAAAAGGGTTAATCCTCTCATTGATTCGAGGTTTGGCTGGTTTCCTTTTCCGGTGATCACTGCAAAACATAAAGCCGTTAGACTCGCCACAGGGAGAATGGGGGTTCTCTCCGTGACCACCCTCCGGCGTGAGAATAAGTACAGTGATCTCGATGAAGAAGAAGTAAAGTGAGAATGAAGTGACAGTAACTTGTGATATCATACTTGCAACGTCTTATTTATAACCGGTTTTGGCGGGAAAATGGTGCGACGGAAAGAGTAACGGAAAGTGCTTTTCCGTTTGATGGTTATTTTTCCTTCCGTTAATCTTTCCACACGGATCATGAGCTTAGATCAACGGTTGGGGAGTTGCCACGTGGAAAGTGGTTTTGGGTGGATCCTTCTCCAAATTAATGTCATCATCGTGAATTAGATGAGCATTTAAGGTTTCTAGAAGATCTACAGCTGTAAACTGTTATGCCACGTCATCTTTCAGTTATAACCGAATGGTTATGCACGATGAGCGTTTAAGGTTTCTAGAAGATCTATAGCTGTAAACCGTTATGCCTTTGCCACGTGTCCATTCTGTTGTAACAGACAAGATGCTTTCATTCAAGTCGTGATTTTAAGAGCGTGGGGACGTTTAGGATTCTATCTTCAAGTCTAACTGTTCTCTTGAGCGAGCCCACACAAGGGTGTTAGTTAAATGTTTATTTCTCCTTTTCTCCGGCGCGTGGTCATCGAAGACTGTTTTCTTCTTTGTTTGTTTGGGACCACTGCGCAGCCGCGTATGGTCTTGTTAAAGATGTTCTAGAAGTAAGGCTATGGAGTGGTCTTATGTGCCTGCGCAAGGTTTTTGGGACCATACTCCTTTGTTATTGAACTGTTTCTTCCCAAATCCTGTTTAGGACCGCTGCGCAGCCACGCAGGGTCTTTGTTCAAGATGTTTTGGGATAAGATTGTGGTATGGTCATATGCGCATGCGCAAGGTTTTTGGGAGCATACCCCTTCAATACCCTACTGAGATTTTTGAACATGGTTAGAGGGTGTTTGGGATTACGTTTTGAAGTGATTATTTGATTATTGCGTTTGTAAAACATAAATAATCTAAAAAAGTGTTTGGATGAAAAAGTGATTATCTGCCTTCAAAACGCAGTTTTGGAGAAGCATGTACCTACATGCTTTTTCAAAACACAGTTTTGAAAACGCAAAATCTTTTTTGAAAACGCATAATCTATTTTGAAAATGCAACACCTAACACCCTCTTAGTGGGTTGGATCACAATGGCAAAAAAATGAAAAACTTAGGGACCTAGAGGGAGGAGAAAAAAAACTATTTGGACTAAAATGACAATTTGAGACAAAACTTAGGAACTAAAATGACAATTTACTCAATTCTAAAATGATAGACGGTTTTAGAAAATTGGTTTAAAACAAATGATTTTAAAAACGATGTTTGTAAAAAAATTAAAGAAAATACGAATTTATATGTATATTTAAAATGTATTTTGTTAAATAATAATTGTTAAAATAAGAAAATAATAAAATAAACTCGAGTAATTACATTAGTATTCATATTAAAAGAACTTTGTAATTATGAAAAACAATCCACAAGGTATATAATGACCTAATTACCCTTACACTTAACTGCAAAACGTAACAAAGTTAGTGTCAGGAGGCAAAATCGTTATAAAATGCAACCCCAAGGTTTGATATGTCAAAAGATTTCTTTTTTTAGGTTGAAATGGTAAAACTAGCTAAACCACAGGAGTCAAAACAGTAATTTACTCTAAATGATTTAAAAAAGAAAAATCACAATACAAGAAATTATTTAATTTAATAATAATAAAAGAAACTAGATGTCATTCCGCGCGTGTTGCGCCGTGGATTCCACCACAATCACCCGATCATTTAACCCGACACACCCCTCAAGTTTTGTTTTTGCCTTCCCTCTGTAACACAACATTTCTATTTGTTTATATTTATCAAATAAAAGAGAAACTTCTTTGTACTCCAATAGGTTACATGTAGAGAGAACAGTTTAGTTACATATTATTAGACATCAAAACCTGATGAAAAAAAAATACATCATGGATGCCAAACAAACCCAACAAAAACAAATCCAACAAAATTGCATGTTCTTCAAGGGCCCACAAAAAGAAACTACCTATAATAGATATGCATCCCAAGTAAAACTACCTTACAATTAATTGATTCTCAGGTATTAGAATCTCTAATCTGTGTTGGGTGCCTGCCACTTAACTTCCTTCATCAGTCTCTTTCTATCAATCTCTATTTTGAGAATAAAATGTAGTTATCTAAATAGATACACGCCTTGGTCATTGTTTAAAAAAATGTACACACCTTAGTCATGTGTGAGTGATATTTGGTGCCTCAAGGATACTGATTCTACACCAAATCATCAAGATTCTACATCACATAATTCTCTCAATCACAATAATACCCTACCTTAATTAATAGTCAAAGATTGTAGCTTTAGGGCTGTAATTCCTCCTGTAATATCTCCTCTGTACAACTATATATTGGCTCATTCTCTTCTTGTAAATCACACAGAATTAATATACATTACAGTTCAATATGGTATCAAGAGCATAATACCTCCACTGAGGAAAATTTCCGATCCCATATCCCAGCCCTCCACCGACCCATTTTTTTTTCTTCACCTCGATCCTTTTTCTTCACAGCCTCAAATGGGAGACAAAACAGCAACAATCCCAGCCATCGTTCATATCACTGTTGCAACCTATCTGACAATCAAACTCACACCCTCCAACTTCCCTATTTGGCGAAAGCATGTTCTTTCCACCCTAACCGGCCTTGATTTGCAGCAATTTATCGATGGCTCGTCGACTCCTCCGACTAACACCAGTGCCGACTACGCCACCTGGTACCGACAAGACCAGATCTTGTTCAGCGCCATCCTCGGCAGCTGCACCGACGCAATTCAGCCTCTTCTCCCCTCTGCTGACACATCCCGCGAGGCTTGGACTAGGCTCAATACCACCTATGCTAATGTCTCCCGCTCACGCGTAATCTCTTTGAAATCAAAGCTTTCCACCAACCCAAGAGGAACCCGTAATATTGCTGACTACCTACGCGAAATGCGGACTATTGCGGATGACCTGGCCCTTGCCCAAAACCCTATCAAAGATGAGGATCTTATGATTCACATCGTCAATCAAAACGGTGACTCCTTCAAACAAATTGTTGATGCCATCAAAGCACGAGACACAGCCATTACCTACTCCGAATTGCATGATAAACTGGTGGACTATGAGACCCACTTGAAGCAATCTGAGGTAGCCTTACTAGAAATTATCGCTGCTAACTATACTTATGCCTCACGTAATGGATCTACCAATCCTAACCGACCCAATGAATCCTATGGCCCGAACTCACGGCCCAATCACGGGTCTCGTAATGGTCCAAGGAACTCTCGCTCACAATGGTCAAGATCCCAAAACAATCATACTGGTAATCGATCCTACCGAGCTAATTCTTATTGCCAATTTTGCTCTTTAAATGGTCATGACACTAAAGAATGTCGTAAGCTTTCTCGGTTTCTTCATGACAGTAACATAACCACCAACACTGGGCCCACAATCAACAAATGCAAACATGGTTCCACCATCTTGTATCTTTGACACCGATGCATCTGATCATGCCGTCTTGAATCAATCTCATGTCCAAACTCCTCGGGAATATGGGGACCCGATGAAATCTTACTTGGTGACGGTACGAATTTAAAAATCACCCACATTGGGGATTCTAAAATCCCTACACTTTAGCGTCCACTCACTCTTTCACGTGTTTTATGTGTTCCTACATTACAACGTAACTTAGTTTCGATTGCAAAATTATGCAAGACTAACAAAGTTTCTGTCGAATTTTTTCCCTCTTGTTTTTTTTGTGAAGGATCTAATCACGGGGGAGCCTCTACTTCGGGGAGTGAACGACAATGATGTGTACTATGCTCCCGCTCCATCCTTCTCACAAATAAACACGGTCTCCACCTCCACCTCTCATGATTGGCATCACTGCCTTGGTCTTCCATCCATCAAGATTTTCAAGTCCATGTCAAAGTGTCTTGGTTTTCCTTTTAATAAATTGTCAAACTCTAAATTTCATTGTGAGTCATGTTCTCTACATAAAAGTCATAAACTTCCCTTTAGTAACAATTCATTTGTGACTACCAAACCCTTGCAACTTATTTATACAGATGTTTGGGGACCAACAAAAAAGTCGATTAATGGTTATCAATATTACATCAACTTTGTCGATTTCCATACAAAATATGTATGGCTCTACCTAATGCGGAATAAATCGGACGTCTCCGTTTTATTCCCACATTTCAAAAAAATGGTTGAACACTACTTTCAAACTCCCATCATATCCGTTTTCTCGGATAACGGCGGCGAATACCAAGCCTTAATATCCATGTTTCAATCCATAGGTATCTCTCACTTCACTGCCCCACCACACACACCTGAACAAAATGGTACCGCCGAAAGACGTCATCGGCATATAGTGGAAACCGGGCTAGCCCTATTACATTATGCCGGTCTACCTCTCTCTTATTGGTCTCACGCCTTTCAAACGGCAGTCTACCTAATTAATCGACTACCCACACCTATCCTCAATCACAAAACTCCTTACGAAATGTTGCATCATTCTCCACCAAATTACACTAAATTAAAACCATTCGCTTGTCTTTGCTATCCATGGTTAAAACCATACTCAGCTTCAAAACTACACCCAAAATCATCAAGATGTATCTTCATTGGCTACTCCACTTCCAAGCCGGCATACAAATGTCTAGACATCTCTACCAAACGCCTATATCACTCACGTCATGTTCAATTCGTACCCCATATTTTTCCCACTCGCAATCCACATGCTAATCCCACCTTCCCACTTCCCATTGATGGCTTTTTAGATTACTCACCTCCATCGACATTATCTACTGACCCAACACTCACTCCTCAACCCACACAGTCTCCTCTTTTTATGCCTCCTACTCCCACAAATATCCATACAACACCTCCCTCTCCCGCTCACATATCTACTCAACCTGACCACACTTTCACTCAACCTAACCAACCGAACATACCAGCCCCTACTGGGCACCCTAACGTCACCAACCAGCCCCAAACCACACCTGTTGTCCATCCGACCAACCCCACTTCACCTCACCCCACTTCCCTACACATCGATCCCCTTCACACCACCTCACCCACATCCGTTACTCACCACAACATCAATTCACCAGCTCCCTCTCCACCATCAAACCCACCCCCACCCCCTCGAACTCGTAAACCAAACCCCAAATACTATGGTACCAACTTTGTTAATCACACCACCATTCATCCCATCCCTTCCACACTCGAACCTACGTGTGTTTCCCAAGCATTCAAAGATCCATTATGGAGAAAAGCAATGGATGATGAGTACAATGCTCTTCTTCACAACCACACTTGGGAACTAGTTCCGCCCTCCTCACACCAACCCATTGGTTGCAAATGGGTTTTTTGAGTTAAAAGGAAAACAGATGGGTCCATTGATAAGTATAAAGCACGTCTAGTGGCCAAGGGTTTTCACCAACAACCAGGGAAAGATTTCTTTGAAACATTTAGCCCGGTCACTAAGCCGGTTACCATTCGTGTTGTTCTCTCCTTAGCTCTCTCTCACAATTGGCCCTTGAGACAACTAGATGTAAACAATGCCTTTTTACAAGGTACTTTACATGAAGATGTTTACATGATCCAAGCACCGGGGTATAAAAACGAACAGTTTCCCAACCATGTGTGTAAGCTCCGAAAGTCTCTTTATGGTCTCAAACAAGCACCAAGGGCATGGTACTTGGAACTTAAAACGTTCCTCTTACACTATGGCTTCAAAAAATCTCATTCGGATGCCTTGCTTTTTATCTACAATCAAAAAGGAAAAATTATGTATTTTCTTGTATATGTTGATGACATTGTTTTGACACAAGTTTCATCGACACCTTTGTGACACTTCTATCTCAAGGGTTCTCTCTCAAGGACCTAGCTCCACCACTTCTTGGGCATTGAAGCAATTCCTACCAATCATAGCATCTTTCTTTCGCAACATAGGCACAATATGTTGGGATTTTCACATAATTATCAAAGCGATTTCATCCGTATAAAATCAAAACGCAGAGGAAATAATATTTAAAACATGTTACTTTTAAGATATAAATTTCATTTATAAGAAAAATCCCAAAACCCGGATCCATATATGAACATGCATACTATCAAACACAACCATAGGATGTTTAGAAAACTACCTTCTTGGAGTAATAAGAAATGAAACGGATGATGCTTCTTGAATGGTTGCCTTCAAGAGTAGAAGACCTCAAGCTTGTATACCCCAAGTTTCCAACAAACACCTTGATTGTAGCTAGGATTTTAACACACTTATGACCAAAATGAAACACTTGAAAAACCCTTGTCTTGGCCGAAAATTGAGAGCAAATCTCAAGTCTTCCAATGTTATTTTTGTCATCAAAATTGGTTATAAAACCATGAGAGAGAATTGCCACCATTTGCACCCAATCAAGACCCTTCTAACCATGCAAATTGCATGTATTGTGATTGGACCACAAAGGTCTTGGGAAGACCACTAGGGGGCGGCCCACTTGGGCATTTTATAAAAAAAAACAAGTTTCTTTTGTAATAAATTAAGTCTTGGTTTATATTTATAACTTTTATAAATATAACATTACATATTCACAAGACTTTATACAACCTTTCAAAATGTTATTTAACCCATTAAATAACAAAATAAAATATTCTCTCAAAATAAATTATCCATATAATTTATTAGTTTCTCAAGTGTAATTATTTAGAAAACCAATTTCTAAATATTGTAAGTGTTAATATTTATTTGTTTGATCATATCATAAATAAATATTATAAGTGTTTGTCTAGCTTGTATTTGGGTATGACACGACTTGGATCATAACGTACTAGCCACATCAATCTAATATGTGTCTTGGGCATACAGACTCCAACAATCTCCCACTTGCACAAGATACATAGAAGATTGATGCAAGTAGTAAAGACCACCTAACTATAGTTTACTACCCCTAATACGTATGACTATATGTCTCATTCAATAACATCATCCCCTTCAAGTCCCTTACTTGAACATGATTTAGGTGAATCTATCATTTATCCTTTCGTTACAGATGTCATGTTAAATCCAGACACATAGAGTGATCACTCTCTGTTGATTTAACTTTAGCAGGCCTTAGACATCTTACTCTCAATGAATAAGAGGAACAAATCCCTTCTTGACTACATACGTCTCTCACAATCACCTTGTACCACACCTGAGTTTAGCCTTATGTACTGCCTTATTACAGACAGCTAAGAACTAGGTCAAGGTATAATACTTAGTGAATATCTGTTGGATCTGAGTTTGGTTTTGATTGTGTTTTTACGTTTGAATTAGATGAAGATGAATGAGTTGTGCAGCGGAATTAAGATGGAAACAAACTTTACACACAATCAAACGAGAGTATTGCTTTGACCAAACATTTTTCACAAAGAACCGAAGGATTGAATTTATTTCAATTACGATTACAATGCAATGCTGAATACAAACTCCCCCTCAGCCAGAGCTCAGTGTTTGTTCATGCAGGAAGAGAATTTTGCAAAGAGCTAATAGAACAGTACAGAGCACTGTTCTATTTATAGGCACTAGCAAACCACTGAGCATCTAAGCTGACGTCACCATGAAAGTGACATCTAACCTCCTAACAAACTCTAACCTCTGATCAATACAAACACTGCTATGCTAACTACTGCTATTACATTTCATTACATAAAAGACATCTAAATAACTGCTGCATCCTTCCACTGCTGTGAACCCAGCAGTACTTGTCCGGATCAGCAGTGCTTGACTCAAGGCAGTAGATTGAACAGCAGAGCTTTAGTCTTTCATCAGGCCTTTACTTGATCAGCAGTTTGTAGGTCAGCAGTTTGCACGATCAGTAGATAGGAGGTCAGCAGATGTTGAAATCACTTTCAAGGGGAGAGACTTGTATATAACATCTGCTTATTCTGGATCCACTGCTCTGATCCAGTTTTGGCTTTAATTATCTGTTCCTTTGATAGGGTTCAATCCCAACAATCTCCCCCTGGAACAGATAATGCCAAAACTCTTCATTATTATGGAACTTTATTGCCTCATCAACAGTTCCCTTATCTGACCTTTAAGCTGTAACTCAAAGTCTAGGGCATATGTGTCATCTTCATCCCTACCAAGTGGAAGATCAAGGAGATCCTGCATATCTTCAAGACTCAGGCCAAGAGCTTGTTCCCTTGTTATTTTCTTCACTTCTCCACCAGACCTGAACATAGTCAATACATGGGTCTGTTTATCAGTTTCCCACTTTAGTACTTTTGAGCCTGGTGGGTTTCTTGGGAGATTTTTATTTGAAGAGGTGTTTGGTGAAGCTGGCCTATTGATGACTGTCTGAGCAGTACTTGCAGGTTGATCCAATCCAAGAGTTTCTACAATCATTTTCTTGATGCCTTCTTTTACAAGAGCATCTCCTTCTATGAGCTCTTGAATGGTTTCAGCACCCGACTGTTTGTGTGGCCTTCTTTTATAGATGGCTGCACCAGCTGGAGCAGTGGCTCTCCTGATTTGCAGCTTTGATGGTCTTTTTGAAACCTCTGCTTCAGGATAGTCAGGTTTTTGTGGAACTGTGGGATCTTTCTTCCTTAATTCCACCAACCTTTTGTAGGTGGCCCTGACTGTATCTTCTTTCCATCTTGCCACTTGATGTTTAGACCCATAATCAGCAGCAGCTAACTCCTCTTTCATTCTCTTCAGCTCAAGTGATTTTTCAGGCACATTCTTTTTGTATTTTGACCAATCAGGAGGAGTGTGTTTGACCTTTTTGTTTAGCATTTCTTGAATCCTGGCTGCTTCTTGTTCAAGCTCAGGAATGGTCCACTCCTTGTACATGTGCTTCTCTCCCTTGTACTTCTTGGTTGCCATAATGCTTTCAATGTAGTCTTTTCTCAGAGTTTCATCTGCTTTCTCTGAGATTTACTGACAAACATTTTTTTGCAAACTGCTCTAAAGATCTGACTTGTGTGAGCAAGTATTGATAATTCTGCTGAACTTCTCTATCAGATTTCCCATGTGTATTCCTTTTTGATATATCCTCTGCTTGCTTAGCCTTGATTTTCAAATATTCTTCAATATTGTTAGGCCTGGGATATCCTTCAACAGATGGCAATTTCCTTTTAGCAGGGTCATCCTCATAGTAGAAAGATTTGATTTCTTCTCTGACTGCTATAAGTTCAAGAGGGAATTGAACACCTGCAGGAGCTAAGGGCTTTTGAATTTGAGCTGATGAGAGAGGAACAGGTTTGGGTATTGTAACAAGTGATAAAGATTTTGAAGATGTTGGTGGTGATGGTGAATCATCATCTGGTATGAAAATCCTTCTCCTCTTTCTTGTAGGAGAGGCAGATGATGTTTTGGGTGGATCAGTGGTGGTGGTTTGAGTGGCAGTGATTTGTGATTGACTAACAGCTGTTGAAACAACTGGTGTTTCAACCACTGTTGTCATTACAGCAGATGTTGTAACATCTGTTGTCTTCTGCTTTTTGGCAGGAGGCGATGGTGGTGAGGTTGTTTTTGGTGGTGATGGTGGTGGTGGTAAGGCAGTGGTTGTGGTGTGTGTTGAAGTGGTGTGTATTGAAGTGATAACAGATGTTGAAACCTCTGAAGTACCAGCAGTAGTTGATACATCAGGAGTTACAACAGCTGTTTGGGTGGAGGTTTGATGTTGAAGGCTTTTGGATGGTGGTTTTGGAGTATGCTTTGTGAGTCTGGATGGGATGGACTTGGGTTCCTTCACTTTTGTAGTGGGATTTCTTTTTGGCTTAGGATTTTTAGCATCCTTTGGCTCAGAACAACCCTGCGCACTCAGCTCCATGTAAGCTCTTTTCTCCTCATTCCACCTTGACATATTCTTTGCCTCTCTGTCCCTTTTTACACTTGCTATAGCTTCATCAAGTGCATTCTGGGTAACATCAACCTTTTTGCTACCATCTGGGAAAGGAATATTTCTGGTCATAGCATCCTTTTCTGGTTCTATGTAAAGACCATCATCTATTCCCTTTTTCTTCCACTCCTGAATTTTCTCCCCCTTTTTGGCATTATCTGTGGGAAGTTGATCAACAAAGAGAACTGTTGGAGGAGCAGTGCCAGTGGTATTTAATAAATGGGCCTTGAGAGCCTTGATGTCTGCTTGTGTGTTCTTGAACCTAGACTCCATAATGTTTCTCAGCTTTTGTACATGTATTTCATGTTGCTGATCAGCCATTTGTTTTTGTTGTTGGAGAAAATGTTGAAATAGATTCCAGAGCTCATTTGTAGCAGGTGCTTGTGATGGAGCAGGTGCTTGAGGTGGAACAGCAGTGGATTGCACCTTTTGTACTTTCAACAATTGATGTAGCATGTCTTTGATATCTGCAACAGCTGTATCCAGTTTGTCAACTCGTTCCGTCAATTCCATATATTTTAAACCATCACCCAATTTATTGGGATCATCTGATTTCCCACTAGCAGTGGTTTTATCAGTGGTTGAAGTAGGGAGTGTACTCCAAACATTAACCACTGATGCCCCTTTGTCTTGGTACTGGGGTCTTCTTCCTTCAACACTTGACAACCTTTTGATGTTGCCAGTGGTTAAAACAAATCCACTGGTGGTTGGAAGAGGTGCTATGTAAGGAATTGCCTCCAAGGAAGTCTTATTGATGTAACCACTGTCCAAATGTAAACCAGTGGGTTCAACATTTGTAGTGGCTGCTTCACTTGGAATACCACCAAGAGTTACTTGTAACTCAAGGGGTGTAACCTCCTCAGGTTGTGATGGTGGGTTAGCAAAGATTGATACATCAGACCCAGTCATTTGTTGAGGCATGTTCTCATTGATAGGTGATTGAGAAGGACTGGTTAGTGCCTGGTTCAAATCAATTGCATCCGACAAAAGCTTAGCTGGTGGGGGAATTGTGGATGTGATGTTTGGTGTAGAAAGAGAATTTGCCCCGGGCATTGGGCTGTGGATGATGGAAACGAGTGATTCCAGAGCATCATATTGTGGAGTCCATATTTGTACAACCTGTTCTTTTTTAGAAGAAGCAGGAGGAGTTTCGGGTATGGGTTGAGATATTTGTGCCAACTGCTGTGAGGAAGTAGCAGCAGTGGTTTCTTGTGACTTTTGTGTTGTCAGTGGCAGTAGCTCTGGTATCTCATCCTCCAGAGTTGCCTTTTTGATGGGTTTGGGGGGGGGTTTTGATTTTTTTTTTGTTGGCTTTTTGGTGATTGTAGGTGTGGGTTTCAAAGCAGTTGTTTTGCTACTTTGATCACCTTGAGCAGTGGGCTCAGCAGCAGATACCTGAGGAGCAGTGGTAACTGCTAAATTCTGCTCAGGCACCTCTGCTTGTGTTTTGCAAGGTGTTGACATTCTTGTAAAAGTTTCAGCAGTTAAGCTATTTATTTGAATAGAGTCACCTTGGTTTATTTCAGCAGCATCATTCTTACTAAGTTTCTTTTCAAAATAGTAACTTAAAAATCTTGGAAAAAGTAAGAATGGCTTTGTTTCAACATTTTTAACCAAATCATTAAAGATTACCTGAGAATAATTAAAATTTTCATTTTGAAGAATGGCATATCCCAGGTTTTGAATCTTTAATGGTATTTCATTAAAAGCGGTGGTTTTGTTTGAAACACACATTAGGAGGGTATGGAATAAAAATCTTGTTGCAGGAGGGAAGAAACCATTTTGTAAGGTATCCCTTTTCATCATTGTGTCTGCATACCCTCTTTCAATGAAGTCGATTTTTAACTCATTTTTAGGGATAGAAGTTAAACATGTCTGATCATCGAGTTGAAAGACCTCTGAAACGGATTGTGGTGTGATTTTGACTGCTTTACCCTTTATCGTGGAGTTAATGGCTATGACATCGTTGCCTTGTTTGTCAAGGGTTACATTCTTCCAAAACTCCCTTTGGGTTTGCAAGTAAATGGGTGCATCTGCTGTAAGCAAAGTTTTGTACTTTGACGCAGACATAAGATCAATGATGGAATCGAAAATTTCTGTGGTGCCGGGTTTTGTGAGTAAACCCAGAAGGCTGTGAGAAGGTTTGTGTGGAATTTCGATGGGTTTGGCCTTTTGAGAGACCTCTTTTGAAGATGATTTGGAAGTGGGTTTTGCAGATGGCTTTGATTTTGTCATTTTGAGGATGATGATCGAAGAAGATGGTGAAGAAATTTGATGAGATGAGAGGAAGAAACTGCTTTGAGAAGAGAATTTTTAAGAATTCAATTCGACAGTAAAACCCTATTTTGAGTTATGAATGGGGGTTTTATAGAGAAAAAGTGAATGCTGACGTGGCAGCGGTTACAAAAGTACTGACCACTATGTACTGCCCACATGCCAATCTCTGATGAAATGAAGGACAGTACTTTTATGAAAGTTACTGATGAAAGCAGTGGTTACAACGGTAACAAATGGAAGCAGTGGATGATTTTCACTATTAGTGGGTAGCATATCAGTGGATAAGACACTGCTTTTGAACAACAGAGTTTATCAAGGAAAGGAGAGGACAGGGGATGGCTTTCAGCAGTGGGCAGACATTTTGAAGTAGAGCAGACCTTTGAACAAGCAATGGTTATGGTAGACTTTTAAGGATTTTAATGAAAACTTCATTTTTAGCTATTTTTAAGGATGGATTTTTTATTTTTAGAAAACATTTTAATGCTTTTATTCATAGAAAAACAAGATTTTGCTTGTTATTCCATGTTTAGCATGCCAATCCTAGAGACCAAGCTTTCAAAGGTAGCAGTATCTAATGCTTTTGTGAGCACATCTGCCAGTTGGTCTTTAGTTGGAACATGATGCAGAGAAATCAAACCTTTTTCATAGCAATCCCTCACAAAGTGATGTCTGATGTCGATGTGCTTGGTGGTTGAATGGGAAACTGGATTTTTTATGATATTTCCTGCTGCCTGGCTATCCAACATGAGTGGTGTCTTTAAGGCAGTGATACCAAAATCCAGCAACTGATTTTGAAGCCATAGGAGTTGGGATGTACAGCTTGCAGCAGCAATGTATTCAGCTTCAGCAGTGGATGTTGAAACAGCTGCTTGCTTTTTGCTTTGCCATGAAACTAAGCAATCACCTAGAAACTGGCACCCTCCTGATGTGGACTTCCTTGTTGTGTTACATCCAGCAAAGTCACTGTCTGAAAATCCTGAAAGCTTGATATTCCCATAAGCTGGATACCAGATACCAAGTGTGGGAGCACTTTTTATGTATCTGAATATCCTTTTTACAGCAATAAGGTTGGATTTTCTAGGGGCTGATTGACTTCTTGCACAAACACATGTTGCAAACATGATGTCTGGCCTAGATGCAGTTAGGTACAGCAAAGATCCAATCATGCTTCTATATAGAGTTTGGTCAATCAGCTCATCCTTTTCATCATACATGACTAGCTTATTTGTTGCCATGGGTGTGCTGCATGGTTTACAATCATTCATATCAAATTTGTTTAAAAGTTCTTTTGCATATTTGCTTTGATGAATGAAAGTACCATTTATTTGCTGAACTTGGAGACCAAGAAAGCATTGCAGCTCACCCATTGCACTCATTTCAAACTCAGCTATCATGAGTTCCCTAAACTCTTCACACATTTTGTTACATGTGCTTCCAAAAATAATGTCATCCACATAAATTGGGACAATCATTAAATCCTTTCCTCTCCATTTTAAAAACAGTGTTTTATCAATGGTACCTCTTTTGAAACCATTTGGGAGTAAAAAGGTGGAAAGAGTTTCATACCAGGCTCTAGGTGCTTGTTTCAGGCCATACAAGGCTTTGTTTAACCTGTAGACATGATCTGGATAAAATGGATCCTCAAAGCCTGGAGGTTGACAGACATACACCTCTTCTTGAATTGTACCATAGAGGAAAGCACTTTTGATATCCATTTGAAACACCATCATGTTGTGGTTGACAGCAAAGGCCAGGAATAGTCTTATAGCTTCCAATCTTGCTACAGGGGCAAAAGTTTCATCATAGTCAATCCCCTCTTCCTGTCTGTAACCTTGAACCACAAGCCTGGCTTTATTCTTGACAACAATACCCCTTTCATCAGTTTTGTTTTTGAAGACCCACTTTGTGCCGATGGGGCTAACCTCTTCTGGCAGTGGTACAAGCTCCCATATTTGTTGTCTTTTAAACAGTTGGAGCTCCTTTTGCATGGCTTCTACCCAGCTGTTGTCTTTCAGTGCCTCTTGGTACTTGACTGGCTGATGGAGTGATAGAAAACCAGCAAAAAGACAAATGTTTTGGGTTTGGCTTCTTATGAGCACCCCTTCATTGATGTTGTCAATGATTTGATCAGGTGAATGAGATCTCTAGTAGATTAAATCTCCTTGGTATGGAATGATGGCATTTGTTGATGAAGGCTGCAAATGTGTATCATCTGAGCTAACCACTGCTGGTGACTTTGATGATCCAGCAGTGGCTTCAAAAGTTGGTGGAATAGGAGGTAATGATGTGGACACATGCTGACTTTTATTCACTGTTTGGGGACTTTTGTCAGCAGTGTTTGTTGATGTGGAAGCAGTGGTTAAGGGGCTACTTTGGTCAACAACTGTTGAGGTAGCAGTGGTTGAGCTTTGACAGCTGTTTTGAACATCTGCTGCTCTTCCCATTTTGGCAGACCTTTGAGGGATGATGATTTCATACCCATAGTCTGGTGTTGAATCCTCTGATGGACCTGCACTGTTAGTCTTGACAGCAGTATTTTCAAAAGTGAATTTATCAAGATCAAACAGATCTGCAGGATTTGCTGGGATTTTCATTGATGAAAGTTCATTGAACTTTACATTCAAGGTCTCCTCCACTGCCTTGGTCCGTGTATTAAACACTTTGTAGGTGTCACACCCCTATTTTCCACGTGTCACCGGTGGGCCCGGTGGGGGAGTATCGTGACGTGGTTGGTAACATAATAAGTCAAACAACACAATATATAAATGCACAGCGGAAGCAAAGATAGATTCATTTCAACTTTAATAAAGTGTAATATTAAATATCACAAATAGTTGAAACGGATCCACAGGCGGATCAAAATAAAAGAAGATATTGTTCAACAGCTTTATTGACATCCAAGCTTGCGAGACTTATTGTGGACGCTTAGAAGACAGCCAGCCTAGTACAGGTAGTACCTGCACCTAACCTTTTGGAAAAATACGTCCGTTTACACTGGTAAATACAATTTAACTGACTCATTTTGAAAAGGTTGAAAATTGATTTGAATGCACGTGGCACAAAAATATTTTATAACTTGGGATAATTATGTGAAAATAATCTTGTAAGGGAATTACTTGTTACTTATGCGTTCAGTAGCCCGATCCGTAGATCGGGTTAAAGATTAATAGACACACCACAATATTGAGTTATGCACTGAAAGGTGTACGCCTACACCCCGTGCTCAGGTCGTGGCCATCTCGTAAGATGACGCCAAGGATATCCGGGACATGGTCATTAACCCCCCAAAGGCTTTAAGCAAACAAAACACATTCAAAACATAGCATATCAATAATTTAACCTCTATTAGATTAAAGATTCAATGCCGGACCAAGCGGTATTTTATATACCGTACCCCAAGCCCGTATAGGGAAAATAAGTTAAAAGTATTTACCTTGGTAAGTATAAATCACAATTAGCGAGTGAAGGTAGCTTTTACTGGTTCTTCTATTCTGGAACAAAGGTTTATAATAACCTATTAGATTTCTAACGGGTCTTTATTTAAGCCTAAGCTTAGACCGGCTAGTTTTAAGGAAGATACGGTTCAAACGCACGATTAAGTGAAGACCGGATAGAATGTGATTTAGACCCGACAAGTTTGAATACTTGTTTAATATGGGTATACTAAATACATTCTGGATTTTGAGACAAAAATGATAATGTTTGACCCGTTTCGGTCAATTCATGCAAACTAGTGACATAAACCGAACGGAACGCGAAAAGGGCGTCACGGGTAACCAAATGAGTCATATGCAAGTTCCCTGAGTTAATATGCCTTAATTATGTTATAATATCAGTAAGATATCTTCTATTATGCCCAAAATGGATTTAAACACAATTTATGCCTCATAAGGGCATTATGGTCATTTAAAAGATTATGAAAGAGTTTAATTTGCAATCTGAGTTACAGGTCTGATTTATACAGTAAATATACTTAATTTAACATGCTATAACAGTAGGGTATGACCTATATGTGAAACTTATCATTTAAAACCAAACTATGCTCCTTAGGGGTATTTTGGTAATTTCACAAGGGCTAAAAAGGTCAAAACTGGAAACCTGAGTTCAAAAACTTTTACTTACTGTTATTATCTCAAAATATACTAAAAACATCAGTAGGTATCAACCTTATATGTTTAATATGGTAATAGTACATACTATGCGTTAAAAACGCTTAAAAGGGCGATTTGGAGCCATTTCCGGGTTTTTAAAAGAAAGCTGATATTTTTATAATTCCAGAAGGCTCAAAATATTTGATTTAACAAATGAAATCAGTAGAAAAAGGTTTGGGGTCAAAAGGATTTGTAAAACTCATTTTATGGCTTAAAAGGGCAAAATCGGTATTAACCGAATTAAACTTAGAGACCTATGTTATGCTCAGCCAAAAATTAAATAAAAATCTTCAAAAATCCCAAAATATTATATTACATCAGTGGGTAAAAAGTTTGATATTAAAAAGTGGGTTTAAATAGGCTATACGCTAATTACGCCAATTAATTAACAAAAAGCTTTCAAATTACGCTAATGAGCATAACTCTTAATCTAGACCTCAAACTGATGTCCAATTTTACATGCAAGTTTATAAATCAGTAACTAATGTTTCTACTCTTTCACTTTTTCAAAAATTACGTTTTATAGTCAAAAGGGCATAATAGTCAACATTTAAACATTAATCGGAAACATGCATATGAATCGGATAAGTATTGAACCAAGTTGTATAATCTCAGAGAGTTATACTTATATGAAACCTGGTCCAAAATAAGCTCTAAGGCAGATCTTAAACATGCATGAACGGATCAGAACTGATAGTCAAAGCAAAAGTCAAATTATGCGACTTTCGGGTCCGATCCGGGTTTAAACTGAAAATTGTCGAGTTGAACATGTTGAGACATGTTCTTACATTAGTTACCATGTTATTTTAATGATCAAACAGGTTGCATGTACCCTACATTGCTAATTATGCTTAATTTTGAAAATACACATTCTGTTGACTTTTTAAAGTAAGCTTTGACTCGACAATTAACATAGTTAGAGTGGGAATCTGAAAGTACCCTTTTAAGGGTTTGTTACCCACATAAATACCTATTTGTAGGTACTTTCAATTCGAGAAATGACTGAGCGGATTTCATTTAATCACAAAGTCAAACTTAAATTACGACGGTTTGACTTTTAGTTAATTAACTAAGCTAGAACGAATTTGAAAGGGTTATGAACACTTACAAGAGTCCTAATTACGATTAGAGAGCCTAATGAATCCTTGTTGATGACCAGAGAGCTCCAGATGAGGGTCTTGTGAATTTTTTGTAAATGTAAGTAATGAATGTTGCAACTTTGGTGCCTTATATATCAATCTTGGTCTCATTAGATGATGCCACAAGAGTCTACAAGTGTTATAAGATCTGTCCAGGTGCCCCCCTATGCATGTAAAACCATTGGAGAGCCTCACGTATCAGAAAACAACTCATTTAAATCGGTTAAAGGCTGCAACTGGCAGCTGTTCGCTGTGTTCTGTCGCTGCAGGTCGTAGGCGGGCCGCGAGACCCCTTACGCGGGTCGCGTACAAGTTGGCAACCAGCCAAACAAGTTTCCAAGATTTACAATTCAGTCCTTGGTCCTTTGTTACGTGGTTTTGCTTATTTTTCTTGCTCATTAGACCCTCAAACCAGATTTTTAAGGGCCTTAGGACATCTACAAACTTGGTTAGGTCCTTGGTTAACTTTGTACTTACCCGAAAAGTCACGAATTTCAACGTTAACGCATTTAACCCTTCGTGCACGGTTTTGATCATAACTTTATCATACGATAACGAAACTTTATGAAATTTTTACCACATATTCTAGTGAGTATATTTTACCATTACAAAGCTTCGGGTTTGCCAAAAGGTCACTCAGAGGTATACTTTCAACATGTTGACACATTTAGCCCCTGTAGTTTGTAATTCCTCACTTTCTTTCATTTTTCTGCTTTGTATGATCCATGATTTAATCGTTTAAGATTATAAACACCATGTAGGGTTATTGTAGAACCTATTTATCCATCGTTGACACTTTGGACCCTTATATTCACATAGTTTCACTGTTTGTCAACTTTAGTCCCTCTAAAGTACTTTTTCACATATTCAATGCCTATGACACGTGTCAATACATTATTGGACGTAAATTTTCGAGGTGTTACATCCTCACCCCCTTAAAAGAAATCTCAACCTCGAGATTTACTGAAACAATTGAGGGTATTTTTCTTTCATCGTGGATTCTACCTCCCATGTGTATTCGGGACCTCTACGGGCATCCCATTTGACCTTTACAATAGGCACATGCTTCCTTCGAAGCTTCTTTACCTGTCGATCCTCAATCGACAATGGTTTTTCCACAAATTTCAAGCTCTCGTCTATATGTACATCCGCATGTGGTATGACCAGTGATTCATCAGCGAAACACTTCTTCAGATTACAGATGTGAAAAACATTGTGGATAGCACTGAGCTCTTCAGGCAAGTTTAACTTATAAGCAACTGACCCGATACGTTCGATAACCTCGAAAGGTCCTATGTATCTCGGGCTTAGCTTGCCTTTCTTACCAAATCGCATCACTCCCTTCCATGGTGATACTTTAAGCAATACCTTTTCTCCTACTTCGAAGTGAAAAGACTTACGCTTTGGATCCGCATAACTTTTCTGCCTATCCCTGGCATCTTTCAGGCGATCGCGAATCTGGACAATCTTGTCCGTTGTTTCAAAGACCAAATCTGGTCCTGATAATTGAACTTCTCCTACTTCCGCCCAACAAATGGGTGTTCTGCATTTTCTACCATATAATGCCTCAAAGGGCGCAGCCTTAATACTAGTCTGGTAGCTATTGTTATAGGAGAACTCGACTAATGGCAGATGTTTATCCCAACTGCCACCTAAATCAATCACACATGCACGAAGCATGTCTTCCAATGTTTGGATGGTACGCTCACTCTGTCCGTCTGTCTATGGGTGGTAAGCCGTACTAAAATTAAAGCGCGTGCCCAAAGACTGTTGGAAACTTTTCCAAAAATGAGAGGAGTATCTCGTATCTCTATCCGAGATAATTGACAATGGCACGCCATGCAACGCTACAATTTTATCTACGTACAATTGAGCTAACATGTCTGAGCTGTAAGTTTCCTTAATGGGTAGGAAATGTGCTGACTTCGTCAGTCTATCCACTATGACCCATATAGTATCATTTCCCTTCCTCGTCTTTGGCAACTTGGTGATGAAATCCATAGTCACCATCTCCCACTTCGATGTGGGAATTTCAGGCTGTTGTAGCAAACCTGACGGCTTTTGATGCTCAGCTTTGACTTGCGCACAAGTTAAACATTTAGCTACATAAGCAGCTACAGACTTCTTCAAACCAATCCACCAGTAGTTTGCCTTTAGATCCTGGTACATCTTATCAGCTCCAGGATGAACGGAATATTTGGAACTGTGGGCTTCCTGGAGGATAACATCTCGAAGTCCTCCATAAACTGGAACCCATATTCGTCCATTCAATCTTAGCATTTCGTCCTTGTCATAGGATAACTGCTCCTCAGTTACTCCTAGCTTTTCCTCAGGATAGTTAGCTTCCAACACAGCTTCCTTCTGTGCAGCAAACACCCTTTCGTTCAAACTATTCCTTATTTCAATGCGCTTGGCATTGATTCTTATCGGCTTCACTCTTTCTGCATGAGTACACAGCCCATACCAGTGTGGGATGCATCACAATACACCACGAATTCTTCTATACCATCGGGCAATGTTAACACTGGTGCATTGCTCAACCTTTTCTTCAAAATGTCAAAGGATTCCTGCTGCTTAGGGCCCCAATCAAACTTAACCTTCTTACGTGTCAACGAAGTTAGGGGCGCAACAATCCTTGAGAAGTTTTCGATAAAGCGTCTATAATATCCCGCTAAACCCAGGAAGCTACGAATCTCAGTAGGTGTCTTCGGCTCTTGCCAATTCATAACTGCTTCTACCTTAGCGGGATCCACTTGGATACCACGCTCACTTGCCACATGTCCAAGGAATTGGACTTCTCGAAGCCAAAACTCGCACTTCGAAAATTTGGTAGAGTTTCTCATGATGTAGAAGTTTGAGAATACAACGAAGGTGTTTCTCATGGTCAGCTTGGTTCTTCGAGTAAATAAGGATGTCGACAATAAAGACGATGACAAATTTATCTAAGTAAGGCTTGCAGACGCGATTCATGAGATCCATGAATGCGGCCGGTGCATTAGTGAGCCCAAAAGGCATCACTAGGAACTCGTAATGTCCATAACGAGTCCTAAATGCAGTCTTGTGCACATCTTCATCCTTGACCTTCAACTGATGATAGCCTGACCTCAAGTCGATCTTAGAGAAGTAGCTTGCCCTTGTAATTGATCAAACAGATCGTCGATCCTGGGCAAGTTTATAAATCAGTAACTAATGTTTCTACTCTTTCACTTTTTCAAAAATTACGTTTTATAGTCAAAAGGGCATAATAGTCAACATTAAAGCATTAATCAGAAACATGCATATGAATCGGATAAGTATTGAACCAAGTTGTATAATCTCATAGAGTTATACTTATATGAAACCTGGTCCAAAATAAGCTCTAAGGCAGATCTTAAACATGCATGAACGGATCAGAACTGATAGTCAAAGCAAAAGTCAAATTATGCGACTTTCGGGTCCGATCCGGGTTTAAACTGAAAATTGTCGAGTTGAACATGTTGAGACATGTTCTTACATTAGTTACCATGTTATTTTAATGATCAAACAGGTTGCATGTACCCTACATTGCTAATTATGCTTAATTTTGAAAATACACATTCTGTTGACTTTTTAAAGTAAGCTTTGACTCGACAATTAACATAGTTAGAGTGGGAATCTGAAAGTACCCTTTTAAGGGTTTGTTACCCACATAAATACCTACTTGTAGGTACTTTCAATTCGAGAAATGACTGAGCGGATTTCATTTAATCGCAAATTCAAACTTAAATTACGACGGTTTGACTTTTAGTTAATTAACTAAGCTAGAACGAATTTGAAAGGGTTATGAACACTTACAAGAGTCCTAATTACGATTAGAGAGCCTAATGAATCCTTGTTGATGACCAGAGAGCTCCAGATGAGGGTCTTGTGAATTTTTTGTAAATGCAAGTAATGAATGTTGCAACTTTGGTGCCTTATATATCAATCTTGGTCTCATTAGATGATGCCACAAGAGTCTACAAGTGTTATAAGATCTGTCCAGGTGCCCCCCTATGCATGTAAAACCATTGGAGAGCCTCAGGTATCAGAAAACAACTCATTTAAGTTGGTTAAAGGCTGCAACTGGCAGCTGTTCGCTGTGTTCTGTCGCTGCAGGTCGTAGGCGGGCCACGAGACCCCTTACGCAGGCCACGTACAAGTTGGCAACCAGCCAAACAAGTTTCCAAGATTTACAATTCAGTCCTTGGTCCTTTGTTACGTGGTTTTGCTTATTTTTCTTGCTCATTTGACCCTCAAACCTGATTTTTAAGGGCCTTAGGACATCTACAAACTTGGTTAGGTCCTTGGTTAACTTTGTGCTTACCCGAAAAGTCACGAATTTCAACGTTAACGCATTTAACCCTTCGTGCACGGTTTTGATCATAACTTTCTCATACGATAACGAAACTTTATGAAATATTTACCACATATTCTAGTGAGTATATTTTACCATTACAAAGCTTCGGGTTTGCCAAAAGGTCACTCAGAGGTATACTTTCAACATGTTGACACATTTAGGCCCTGTAGTTTGTAATTCCTCACTTTCTTTCATTTTTCCGCTTTGTATGATCCATGATTTAATCGTTTAAGATTATAAACACCATGTAGGGTCATTGTAGAACCTATTTATCCATCGTTGACACTTTGGACCCTTATATTCACATAGTTTCACTGTTTGTCAACTTTAGTCCCTCTAAAGTACTTTTTCACATATTCAAAGCCTATAACACGTGTCAATACATTATTGGACGTAAATTTTCTAGGTGTTACATCCTCACCCCCTTAAAAGAAATCTCAACCTCGAGATTTACTGAAACAATTGAGGGTATTTTTCTTTCATCGTGGATTCTACCTCCCATGTGTATTCGGGACCTCTACGGGCATCCCATTTGACCTTTACAATAGGCACATGCTTCCTTCGAAGCTTCTTTACCTGTCGATCCTCAATCGACAATGGTTTTTCCACAAATTTCAAGCTCTCATCTATATGTACATCTGTATGTGGTATGACCAGTGATTCATCAGCGAAACACTTCTTCAGATTACAGATGTGAAAAACATTGTGGATAGCACTGAGCTCTTCAGGCAAGTTTAACTTATAAGTAACTGACCCGATACGTTCGATAACCTCGAAAGGTCCTATGTATCTCGGGCTTAGCTTGCCTTTCTTACCAAATCGCATCACCCCCTTCCAGGGTGATACTTTAAGCAACACCTTGTCTCCTACTTCGAAGTGAAAAGACTTACGCTTTGGATCCGCATAACTTTTCTGCCTATCCCTGGCAGCTTTCAGGCGATCGTGAATCTGGAAAATCTTGTCCGTTGTTTCAAAGACCAAATCTGGTCCTGATAATTGAACTTCTCCTACTTCCGTCCAACAAATGGGTGTTCTGCATTTTCTACCATATAATGCCTCAAAGGGCGCAGCCTTAATACTAGTATGGTAGCTATTGTTATAGGAGAACTCGACTAATGGCAGATGTTTATCCCAACTTCCACCTAAATCAATCACACATGCACAAAGCATGTCTTCCAATGTTTGGATGGTACGCTCACTCTGTCCGTCTGTCTGTGGGTGGTAAGCCGTACTAAAATTCAAGCGCATGCCCAAAGACTGTTGGAAACTTTTCCAAAAATGAGAGGTATATCTCGTATCTCTATCCGATATAATTGATAATGGCACGCCATGCAACGCTACAATTTTATCTACGTACAATTGAGCTAACATGTCTGAGCTGTAAGTTTCCTTAATGGGTAGGAAATGTGCTGACTTCGTCAGTCTATCCACTATGACCCATATAGTATCATTTCCCTTCCTCGTCTTTGGCAACTTGGTGATGAAATCCATAGTCACCATCTCCCACTTCGATGTGGGAATTTCAGGCTGTTGTAGCAAACCTGGTGGCTTTTGATGCTCAGCTTTGACTTGCGCAGAAGTTAAACATTTAGCTACATAGGCAGCTACAGACTTCTTCAAACCAATCCACCAGTAGTTTGCCTTTAGATCCTGGTACATCTTATCAGCTCCAGGATGAACGGAATATTTGGAACTGTGGGCTCCCTGGGGGATAACATCTCGAAGTCCTCCATAAACTGGAACCCATATTCGTCCATTCAATCTTAGCATTCCGTCCTTGTCATAGGATAACTGCTCCTCAGTTACTCCTAGCTTTTCCTCAGGATAGTTAGCTTCCAACACAGCTTCCTTCTATGCAGCTAACACCCTTTCGTTCAAACTATTCCTTATTTCAATGCGCTTGGCATTGATTCTTATCGGCTTCACTCTTTCTGCATGAGTACACAGCCCATACCAGTGTGGGATGCATCACAATACACCACGAATTCTTCTATACCATCGGGCAATGTTAACACTGGTGCATTGCTCAACCTTTTCTTCAAAATGTCAAGGATTCCTGCTGCTTAGGGCCCCAATCAAACTTAACCTTCTTACGTGTCAACGAAGTTAGGGGCGCAGCAATCCTTGAGAAGTTTTCGATAAAGCGTCTATAATATCCCGCTAAACCCAGGAAGCTACGAATCTCAGTAGGTGTCTTTGGCTCTTGCCAATTCATAACTGCTTCTACCTTAGCGGGATCCACTTGGATACCACGCTCACTTACCACATGTCCAAGGAATGGGACTTCTCGAAGCCAAAACTCGCACTTCGAAAATTTGGCGTAGAGTTTCTCATGATGTAGAAGTTTGAGAATACAAGGAAGGTGTTTCTCGTGGTCAGCTTGGTTCTTCGAGTAAATAAGGATGTCGTCAATAAAGACGATGACGAATTTATCTAAGTAAGGCTTGCAGACGCGATTCATGAGATCCATGAATGCGGCCGGTGCATTAGTGAGCCCAAAAGGCATCACTAGGAACTCGTAATGTCCATAACGAGTCCTAAATGCAGTCTTGTGCACATCTTCATCCTTGACCTTCAACTGATGATAGCCTGACCTCAAGTCGATCTTAGAGAAGTAGCTTGCCCCTTGCAATTGTTCGAACAGATCGTCGATCCTGGGCAAAGGATACCTATTCTTGATAGTGAATTTATTAAGCTCACGGTAATCGATGCACAGACGCGTCGATCCATCTTTCTTTTTGACAAACAAGATCGGCGCTCCCCAAGGGGACGAACTAGGTCTAATGAAACCTTTGGCTAGCAGATCATCTAACTGCGTCCTTAACTCCTTCATTTCTGTTGGTGCCAACCTATAAGGCGCTCTTGCGACTGGTGCAGCACCAGGGATGATGTCAATTCGGAATTCTACTTGCCTATCTGGTGGTAAGCCAGGTAGTTCTTCAGGGAAAACTTCAGGATATTCCGAAATGACAGGGATGTCTTCAATCTTAGGCTTTGGCTCATCAATAGTAACTTGTGCCATATAAATGACACAACCCTTCTGCAGACACCTGGATGCCTTGAACATGGACACTTGCTCAGGCAATCCATGCTGGGTATCCCCTTGAATGGTAAGTGACTCACCAGACGGAGTTTTGACTACCACTTGCTTTCTGTTGCACACAATTTGGGCTTGGTTATGTGATAACCAATACATGCCTATAACTATATCAAAACCGGCTAGCTTAAAGGGAAGTAAGGACAAAGGAAAAGAGTGATTCCTAATGGATATAACACATCCATCTAAAACAGTTGAGGCGGTTTCTATGGTTCCATCAGCTAATTCCACCTCATACTTCACACTTAAGGGTTTTACAGGCAATTTCAACAACTCACAAAACTTATTATCCACAAAAGACTTATCTGCTCTAGAATCAAACAATACTCTAGCAAAAACATCATTTACGAGAAAAGTACCTGTAATTACGTTGTCATCCTGAACAGCTTCCTTAGCGTCCATCTTGAAGACCCTCGCATTGGTCTTTTTCCCATCTTCGGTTTTCTTGGTGGTCTTTGGGCAATTGGACTTAATGTGCCCTTTTTCATTGCAACCGTAACATGTTGCATCTTTCAGCTTCTTACACTCCAAAGTCTTATGATCCGTGGATTTGCAAATTCCACAGGGTCTCGAGTGAGACTGGGATTTCGACTCAAGTCGACACCTCCCAAAATGGTTCTTCTTACAAGTTTTACATTTGGGCTTATCCCCCGATTGTTGCCCATCCTTCTTAGATCCCGACCCTTTCTTGTGGTCGTTATTTCCTCGGTGTTTCTTATCTGATCTTCGTGAGGTATCGTCCTCACGCTTCCTCTTACTCTCTTCTGAATTCCTGAGTGATCTCAACCTGACTACGTCCAAGGTAAGAGATAGAGATAGATCAGCTGCTGATCTGAAGGTAGCAGGCCTTGATGCCTTAAAACTAGCTTTAATCTCTGGGGCTAAACCCCCGATGAAGCGAGCAATCCTTTTAGGTTCTGGGGTTACCAAGTACGGAACCAACCTAGATAGGGTATTGAAAGTGGTGAGGTAAGCTTGGCAATCTAAATTCTTCATCACCAAAGATAAGAAATTTGATTCGATTCTTTCAACTTCGTGCTGCGGGAAATAATTCTCTTTAATAAGAGCAACGAACTGATCCCATGACAAGTTGTAAAGTGGGATCTTTCCAGCAGCTTGTATAAGAGACTTCCACCACGCCAGTGCTTCTCCTTTGAACGATTGGGATACATATTTCACTACATCCCTTTCAGCACAACCGCTGATGTCTACAACCGTGTCCATTTCATCCAGCCAAGTCATACAATCTATTGCTCCTTTCTCCCCGGTAAAGTCCTGGGGTTTACATGAGACGAAGTATTTGTATGTACAGGACTTACCACGCGGTTCCTGTTTATGCTTGACCTTCCTTGACGGGACGCTGTGTTGGTTCGAGGAGTGATGATCATCATCATCCTTCTTGAGCTCATCTTTCTTAGGTACATCTTTCTTAGAGGGCGGTTTGCTATGAGCCTCCGAGTGAACTTTTGGCTTGGAATGTGGTGCGGATCGGGTCCTACTTCGGGTCCCGCTTGATTCACTATATTGCCTCTCGATGGCTTTGGTAACAGCATTTTCCACTATTGCTTGTAACTCCGCACCAGTTACAAGTATCTTAGCATTTTCAGGGTTTCCTTCTGGACGACTGTTTATTTCTTCGGACTTAGCCATGTAGTCTTAATTGCTACATAAAATAAGGACAAGGTCTATTTAGAAGCCTAAACAGTATTATCGTTCTTGACGATTTATTAACCATGGTTTTAAATAGCCATTTAGTTAATTTATTAAATATATGATTATTTAGGATCTTTATCATAATCCAAAACCATAAATTAGTAATAATAGCACATAGGCCTAGTCACGTAGACAAATTTCTAAGTTATAAAATTTAGATCTTATAGGATTAAAGTTTGAATAAAATGACAATCAATCCTTTATTGGTAGGGAGTCTATAAACTACGGCTGCCTTTTGTTTTATATGACATTAGTTATAGCCCGTAGGCATTATGTCACAATCAGTTATATATTAAAATATAAATTTGGATAATTTATTAAAAGGGTGACATGTGTGATTTTGCGGATCACACTAGCCAAGAATGTTAACATGTTTGCATATGTTAACAGAGATTTGAATCTTTTTAAAACAGGTTTTACCATATTGGCCAAGTCTTTAATATGACATTCAAGCTAGGTTTTACCTTTTTAAGATTCTTATTATTTTATTAAAATGGTAAATCGAAATATGTTATTTTTCATTTATTCACATATTATATTTATGCATAATTTAAAATTGAAAAACTTAAATTAACCATTCCAATTAAAATTAAACTAGTACGAGTTTGTCCTAAACGGGACTTTTACACAAATAACACGCCCACGCAGGGGCCAAATTAACAACAAACCCACGCAGGGGTCAAAAAGAAAAACATGCCCACGCAGGGGCATAACAGAAAGGAAATATGCCCACGCAGGGGTAGAGTACAGAAATAAATGTCCTCGCAGGGACATGATTACAACTAAAATAAATAAACAAACAAAGGATTTAGTGATCCTTCTTGCTTTTTCCCTTGATCAAATTCACCATCTTCTTGAACATCCCCCGGTTATGCCTTCTTTCTTCTCGCAACTCATGCCGCACCTCTTGTCGCACCTCATTTATCCCTTGAAGGATTTCTTGAAATTGTGGCGGTGACATCACCGGTGTCCGCGGTGGTTGCTGAAGATGCTGAGGTTGAGGAGGCGGCGGTTACTGATACCCATATGGTGGGTATCCATAGGTCGACTGTCCCGAAGCCCAGGGACCTCCGTAGGGACCTTCCGGATGGAGAGTGTTGGAGTTTGCTGCTATCCAGTAGGGATCCTCTGCAAAGTTGTAATTTGTGTGAATCGGCTGCTCGAAGGGATTGTATGCTGCCACACCAGTGTAAGTGGGAATTAGGTCTCCAAAACCCAATGGTGGTTGTGGCGCGACTGGCGCAGAGTTCACTTCTAAGACGGGGGTAAATGCCCAGTCACACAGCCGGAATCTCTCCTCGTAGCTGTTGGGACCATTATACGGTGATCCCACAAACGGTGACCCATCAGAAATTTCGATGGGGTGGTTCGGAGTTCCAGATGGTGGCATTGAAGGATCGGTATCTTCATCGATATCCATCGGGTTGCCACCGGAAAAGTGGTCTTCAGGTCCAAGTGGGTTAAAACCCACTGGTTCTCCAAGGTAATCAGCAGGGTTGAACTGGCCCTGGAAGACGGGTGATAGATGGTCAAAGGGTGAATTGTGTCCTTGAAGGGGAATGTAGGACTGGTGAGAGTTGTGGGGCTCATTTTCAGAACGAGGCCCAAAAGAGTGTGGGATAGATGGGGAGGTACTCAGTGATACTGAGCGCCTAGCTGGTTCAATAAAAGACCTCCAAAGATCTTGAGCATTTGAGTTATGGGTATCTGAAGGCGTTCGCCGGTGTGACGGTCCTGCCTCGTGGTCATTTGGGGCTACATGTGACCCTCTCCCTCTCCCTCTTCCTCTCATCCTTGGCGGCATTTTTGTCAACCTGTCAAAAACAAACAAGTGATACAACAAAAGAAATATATATATATAAGACACAGTTAGAAATAAAACAAATTTGGATAATTCCTAAGTTCTTTGTCTAGACTCGAGAATCGAGGAATGTGCAATTGTGTAACTGAGATTAAACACAAAAGGCTAGTGTTTACTGCCTCTGCCCAAAAAGTTAATGGCAAACCTGAATCAGCAAGCATGGTTCTGGCAGCCTCAATCAAAGTTCTGTTCTTTCTTTCAACTACCCCATTTTGCTCTGGTGTTCTAAGGATGCTGTACTGCCTTACAATCCCTTTCTTCACACAGAAGGCATCCAACTCCTTATTTTTGAATTCTGTGCCATTGTCACTCCTGAAGACTTTTACTGGAAGGTCAAATTGCCTTTCAACCTGTGTCACAAAGTCTTGCAAAATGCCTGCAGTCTCATCTTTTGAGTGTAAAAAGAAAGTCCATGTAAACCTAGAGAAGTCATCAACAATAACCAAACAATATATTTTCCTCTTGAGACTCATGACTTGAACTGGGCCAAACAAATCCATGTGCAGCATTTGCAAACATTGGGTTGTTTTGGACTCTTCAATGGACTTAAAAGAGCTTTATGTTGTTTTCCTTTTAAACAAGAAACACAGTGCTCAGAACATGAAAACAATTTTTGCGGCAAACCTCTTACAAGGCCATTTTTTGAAATTTCTGTGATTGTCTTGAGATTTGTGTGCCCCAGTCTTCTGTGCCAAAGTTCTGTCTCTTTGTTAGAGGCAGCTGAGAACAGACAGGCATCAGCTCTGGGACACTCTTTTGACATATCAACAACATAAACATTGCCACTTCTTTGAGCAACAAGTTTTGTTTTTTCAGTTTTTATTATTGCTTCAATCTTTTTGACCATTTCTGGTCCAACAATCCTACAACACACCTTTGTGAAGAATGATCCATACCCCTTGTCACTCATTTGTGAAACACTCAGGAGGTTGAATTTCAGACTGTCTATCAGATTGACATTTTCAAATTTTACATTTCCAGACTGCACTGTACCAGACCCCAGAACTTTCCCTTTACTATTATTCCCAAAGGATATATCACCCCCTCCATGAATTTTGAAATCTTTGAGTAGGGCTTTACATCCTGTCATGTGCCTGGAGCCTCCACTATCTACATACCAAAGGCTATCTAAGCATGCAGAAGCTCCCTGCACATGAAGTAAAAGGATTAGTTCATTAGGGTTTCCAAAGCCAATAAGGCTTTGGATGGGGTCTCAACAGTGTATGTGATGGATGTAGATTGATGGACAGTGGTTAGGTCAGGGGTTTGGACAGTTTTAGGACTATTTCTTTCTAACCACTGTTGTGGGTTTTGCCCAATCACCTGTTGGTACCCAAAAGGATGCCTGTTCACTTTAGGTTTAGAGGGCCTTTTGTAGGTCTCATAAACATGTGGAATCCTTTGGTAAGATTGTTTCTCCTTACCTCTTCTGTATTGATTGGCAGGGGGTGCATCAGTAACCTGAACATCTCTTTTGACAGATGTTTGGTTCAGCTGTTTTATGACAGCTGTTTGAACTGGCACAAACAGTGGTTGGTTCTTGGTGAATTTGACAGATGATGTTGATGGACTCAAGGACGTTTTAGCAATGTACTCATTCTTTTTCACATCAAAGTTTTTGAGATACACACATGCTTGAGTTTTGTGGTTTGTTTTACCACAGACTGTGCAGCTTTCAGCAGGAACAATGACACTTGTTTTGTTCAAATCATATGCTTTTAAATGGAAACAGTCTTTTGTTAGATGATTCCTTTTCTCACAAAATTCACAAAACAAGTTATTGATCTTTTCTTTCTTCTTTCTCTTTCCGGACTCCTTTGCAACAGAGTTTTTAACCTCTGTTGGGATATCCTTGAGAGGAATGATTTTAGCTTTTGGAGCTTTAACACTGTCAGTGGTTGTAAAGTCCATGGGTTTGAAATTTTCAAGAATGTCACATTCATCAGACCATGTGGGTTTAAACTGGTATTTCTCAAGCTCCTCAAAAGTAGAGGATCCCACTGGTCTGTCAAGTGTGATTTTGTTACCAAGTTTATCAGTGATTTTCACTTCTTGGCCATTCTTGTTTGTGGGGATGAACTCAGTGGTTACATCAGTGGTTTGAACAGATTTTTCAGAAGCAATGTTTTCATCATCATGTTTTCTATAACCAACACCAAATTTTACATTGCTATTTATCTGTTTTTCAAGCATTACCTCATATCCTTTGCAGGATTCCACCCATTTTTCACATGTGATTTGGGTGGACTCTAACTCCTTTTTGCAAACTTGGTATTTTTCTACCATAGTTTGGAGTTGAGTTTTGGTGATGCTTTGCTCTTCTTTAAGACTGCTGATCTCTTTCTCTTTTTCAGTCAATTTGTTTTTAAGTTCTTTTAAAGACCTTTCAAATTTGACTTCATCAGTTAAGATTTTATCCCTAAGGTTTTCATTTACCTATTTGATGTTAGCAAAAGCAATAATGCAATTATCTGAACACAGTTTTTCAAGAACTTGAGGTGATACCTTGGCAGCAGCCATCATGGCACAATCACATTGATGATCACCTTCTTCATCAACTCTCTCTTCTTTCTCACCTGCTTTCTTTTCTTCCTTGTCTTCTTCAGACCAAGGATCAGTCAGTGGTTCAATCAGGGTTTCTGAATTTTCTCCCAGCAGTAGTTCACCAGCAACTGCAGTAACTACTGCTTCAGCCATTTTATCCACTGTTTCAACACTTAGCTGTTCACCTTCAGTTTCTACCCCCTCTGGTATTGACTCTAATGCCATCAAACAAAATTCATCATTAGAAGGTTCATTAAAAGCATAGAGTGCAAAATTTTCATCACCAAGCTCATCAGGCATGCTACTCCAGTCAACAAAGCCTTGAGTGAAGAAGCTTTGCTGATCTGGTTGTACCACTGCTAGAGCAGCTGTTTGAGTTGCAACAGGTTGCACTTGTGCCTGGGGGACAGGGGTTTGAACGTACTGAATTTGTGGGACAGTGGTTTGGAAATAATGCACAGGCACAAGGGTAGCAGCATAGTGAGCAGTGTTAACATGGGCTGCAGGGGTATATTGGGTATAGTGAACAGTGCTTTGATTTTGTGGTCTAGGGTTTGAGCTGGGATGAGTGATTATAGGACCAGTAGTTTGACTCCTGCATTCCCTAGCAAAATGACCTAGCCTATTGCACTTGTAACACTTGATTTTCGATTTATCCAACCCCACCCTTAAATTCCCATGTAACCCTGGGAATTTTCTCCCTGTTCTTTTGTAAAATTTGCTTGTTCTTACACTAAGCAAAGCCAATTGATGCAAAATGTCCATTTCTTCTAAGTCAGTGGGATCAAAGTGTTACAAATCATTGAGTTCAAAGCACAAATTATCTGACATCTGGTTTTCACAATTTGCAGTAAAAGCATAATTTGCAGAGTGAGGATCAGGGTTGTTAAAATTTCCACCAGCAGTTATATCAATGAAGTGATCATAACCCTGTTCCTTACCACTGCTACCAGATTCTTCTTGACCAAAAAGAGTTGTGCTACCGAATGAATAATCATCAGTAACTTTGCCAGACTCTTGCAACTTCTTTTTCTGGTTCAACTCCCTTTCATAGGTCAGGAGTCTACCATGAAGTTGGGTCAGGGTCAGATCTTTGAACTCAACAGAGTTTCTAGTCACAAATGCAATCGTGTCCCATTTATCAGGTAGTGATCTAAGAAACCTACTATTTTGTGTTGATTTTGGAAATTCAACGTTAACAAGCCTTAGTTCACTGATGAGACAACTAAAACGTTCAAACTGTTGGGTCAATGATTCACCCTTAATGTGACAGAAGGTTTCATACTGTTGATTCAGAATTTCCCTATTGTTTTCAATGACTTCTTATGTTCCCCCAAACTGTTCCTTCAATGCATCCTATAGCTCTTTGGCACTGTTACAATGTAGCAGTCCAGCATAGATCTCATTGGGTAATGCAGACGCTATGATGCTAAATGCTTTGGCATCGAGTTCGAACTTTTGAAAATCAGTTTTAGTATAGTTTTCAGATGGTTTAGGTACGAACTTCTTTGCATCCTCAGCACTTGGCACGATAGGAACATGGGGACCAAAAACAACAGACCTCCAACATCCAGTGTTCTGTTGAGCAAGGATGTGACCCATCCTTCTCTGCCAGATGTTGTATTCATTACGTTTAAGCATGGGTGGTTTGAAAAGAGAGCCAATGTTATTTTTATCATCTTGTGATTGTGATGTCATCCTGGTTGTTTTACAAGCACTGATTAATCAACTTTGATGGTGATTAAACCTTGCTCTGTTTTTCAACAAAACGAAGAAACGATCAGTATCAACTATTATGAGCTGAACTATTTATGTCAAAATGATTGTTAAATCAAATTTGACTGTCCAGGCTCTGATACCAATTGTTGGATCTGAGTTTGGTTTTGATTGTGTTTTTACGTTTGAATTATATGAAGATGAATGAGTTGTGCAGCGGAATTAAGATGAAACAAACTTTACACACAATCAAACGAGAGTATTGCTTTGATCAAACATTTTTCACAAAGAACCGAAGGATTGAATTTATTTCAATTACGATTACAATGCAATGCTGAATACAAACTCCCCCTCAGCCAGAGCTCAGTGTTTGATCATGCAGGAAGAGAATTTTGCAAAGAGCTAATAGAACAGTACAGAGCACTGTTCTATTTATAGGCACTAGCAAACCACTGAGCATCTAAGCTGACGTCACCATGAAAGTGACATCTAACCTCCTAACAAACTCTAACCTCTGATCAATACAAACACTGCTATGCTAACTACTGCTATTATATTTCATTACATAAAAGACATCTAAATAACTGCTGCATCCTTCCACTGCTGTGAACCCAGCACTACTTGTTCGGATCAGCAGTGCTTGACTCAAGGCAGTAGATTGAACAGCAGAGCTTTAGTCTTTCATCAGGCCTTTACTTGATCAGCAGTTTGTAGGTCAGCAGTTTGCACGATCAGTAGATAGGAGGTCAGCAGATGTTGAAATCACTTTCAAGGGGAGAGACGTGTATATAACATCTGCTTATTCTGGATCCACTGCTCTGATCCAGTTTTGGCTTTAATTATCTGTTCCTTTGATAGGGTTCAATCCCAACAATATCAAGACCAAATATGTATCTCTGGTCAGAGGATACTATGATATTCGCCTTTACTCAAATTTACTTATGATCAATCACAAATGATTCCATGTAGTAATATTTGAGAGCGAGTCAGTCCAATATTTGTATCCCACAAATATCTATGAACTTTGGCAGCAACACTTTGCTCTATATTCATACTAAATGAATATCCACCAATCCAAGTTCATAATAGTCTTACATTCATATTTGTTCCCACAAGTATGATCGACTACGGACATTTAGAATAATTAACTTATTCATGGATTTAAACATGCTAAAATGAAATGTAACTCAAAATACCATTAAAGAGTTAAATTAACAATTGTTTCAATATCCAAATACAAAATAGATCAAATCCAATCACTAGAATATCGAAGTCCTAAGGCACATGTATGACCCTCATGTTTTGCCCGGTCAAGGAGCTTCGTGAGTGAATCCGCAATGTTTTGATCGGTGTGAACTTGGCGGATACATATCTTTCCTTTTTCAACTTCATCCCTTATGTAGTTGAATCTCCGCTCGATATGTCTAGTCTGTTGGTGCGCACGAGGTTCCTTGATTTGAGCAATCGCACCCTCATTATCACAAAAGATCTCTAGGGGGTCTTGAATGGTAGGGACCACCCCTAGGTCGGCTATGACTTTCTTCAACCATGCAGCTTCTTGGGCTGCCAATGAAGCGGCGATGTATTCTGATTCTGTAGTGGACAATGCTACCACGTCTTGTTTTGAGCTCTTCCAAGAGACTGCTCCTCCATTTAAAATGAAGACATACCCCGATTGCGATCGAGAATCACTTCGATCGGTTTGGAAACTCGCGTCCGTGTAACCCTTTACAACGAGTTTCTTCGCACCAGATCCATATATTAAAAACATATCCTTAGTCCTTCTAAGGTATTTTAATATACACTTAACAGCCTTCCAATGACTGTTACCTGGATTTTGCTGGTATCTACTCGTCATGCTCAAGGCGCATGAGACGTCCGGTCTAGTGCATATCATTGCATACATGATGGATCCTATAGCTGACGCATATGGGATTCTTTTCATTTTCTCTTGCTCATCCTTTGATCTTGGACATTGAGATGTATTCAATATTGTCCCCTTTTGAATAGGTACGAAACCTCTCTTAGAGTTTTCCATCTGGAACCTATTCAAGACTTTGTCAATGTATGCACTTTGGTTTAAACCTATCAAGCGCCTTGATCTATCCCTATAGATTTTTATTCCCAAAATGTTGGCGACTTCACCAAGATCTTTATGGAAAAACAACTTCCAAGCCAGGTTTTTACACCTTCCATGGTTGGAATGTCATTCCCAAATAGTAGAATGTCATCGACATAGAGTACTAAGAAAGTGATGATGCTCCCACTAGCTTTCTTATACACACAAGCTTCATCACCGTTCTTGATGAACCCAAAATTCTTAATTTCTTCATCAAAACGGTGATTCCAACTTCTCGATGCTTGTTTCAAGCCATAGATTGATTTCTTTAACTTGCATACTTTGTCAGGATGTTTTGGATTGACAAAACCTTCAGGCTGAACCATATAGACATCTTCATCAACATATCCATTAAGAAAAGCCATTTTGACATCCAATTGCCAGATCTCATAATGATAATATGCAGCTATGGCAAATAATATCCTGATTGACTTTAGCATCGCCACAGGCGAGAAGGTCTCATCATAATCAATCCCTTGAGTTTGAGTGAAACCTTTTGCTACAAGTCTTGCTTTATAAGTATCCAAGTTACCATGCATATCTGTTTTCTTCTTGAAAACCCACTTACTACCAACTACTTTAGAGTTAAGTGGTGGCACAACCAACTCCCAAACTTGGTTTTTATACATGGATTGCATCTCTATGTTCATGGCTTCAAGCCATTTGTCACAATCGGATTTTGACATTGCATCATGGTATGTGGTTGGTTCATCTGAATCTACTAAGTAGCATCCATCCATGAAAAATCCATATCTTGCAGGTGGACTACTAATTCTACCAGATCTGCGAACATTTTGTGCGTTCTGATCAACCTCTTAATCGTTTTCAACAACCTCTTGTTGAGTGCTAGTATCAACCAAACGTGTATCGTCTTGTGGTTCTTGATCCTCCACAAGTTCCACTGTTCTACCACTAGTTCTTTCCATAAGGAACTTAGCCTCTAAGAACTTACCCTTTCGAGCAACAAATACCTTTTGCTCGGTTGGGTCGTAGAAATAATATCCTATATCATCTTTAGGATATCCTACAAAGATACACTTAGTAGATCGGACTTCCAATTTATTTGGGGTGTATTGCTTAACATAAGCTTCACAACCCCAAACCCTTAAGAATGATAATGATGGAGGGTTTCCATGCCATATTTCAAAAGGTGTCTTTTCCACTTTCTTGGTTGGGGCCATATTTAGTATGCGAACTGCGGAGAGCAAAGTGTAACCTGTTGGTGCACTTGTGTCTGTACTTTGTCTGTATTTAGTCTTGATACAAAACGATGTCTTTGATGAAAGTTTGACCAAGTCAACCATCCTCCGGTTTGACTTGGACAAACAGTTAGACAATGGTTGAAAGATGTGTGGGTCGAAGGATGTGTCATCGAAGGATAGTTTAGATCCTTCGATGAGCTCGAAAGATAACCTTCGAAAGATAGACCACGAAGGATATCATCCTTCGTGGTATATGTGATCCTTCGATGGATTTCAGATCGACAGATGATCTTTCGATCAGTCTGTCTGATCCTTCGACCAGACAATCTGTGTTCGGGTATAAATACCCATGTAGTGTGTTCATTTCACAGGGAGCTTCATTTGTTAGACACTTACACTTCAGAAAGTGTGAGAGCATTCTGTCAAAACACACACACACTTAGAGAGTTTGCAAAACAGATTTGTAAACATTGAGCTTGTAACCGAACCTTTCATGCGTTTAATACAAGTGGTGTTAATCGTTGAATATTGTGTGTTGTGTTTATCTTTGTGCTTGTTCTTTCCCGGTTTGCATGCTAGCTTGGATTCCGCACTCGCTAGTGTGTTAGACATAACAAGGAATAGGTTAAACCTCAACCTCCGAGGGACCTACAAGTGGTATCAGAGCCGTGGCTCTTTTCCTTGTTAAAAACCGGGTTTTATACAAGCTTTGGAGTGTTTTGGACAAAAACTTTCTTGGTTTAGCTCCCGTTTTCTGTGTTTTTCTCGCTGTTCTTTACATTAAAACGTGGTCTAAACTTGTCGGGTGTGTTAAAAGGACGGTTTGGGTAACTTAAAATCTGTTTTTAAGTGTTTTGGTGATTTCCGGCCAAAATTCCGGCTACTCCGGTACCGGTTTCTGGGCAGAATCCTTAGGTTTTTCGTTATATTTTATTATTATTCAAAACCTGTTCTGCATGCAGAAGATATGGTCTGACCATACCTTCTGCCTTCTGCCGAAAGTTTTTCACCAACCCATCAACTTTTCACCAACCTGTCACTCATTTGTCAACTGTGTCAGAGCAGTTCGAAAGATATCCTTCGAAGTCGAAAGATCATCTTTCGATCAGTGGAGGTTCGATAGATCATCATCCTTCGAACCAAGGAATCATTTCGAAGCATACATCTTTCGATCAGTGGAGGTTCGATAGATCTTCATCCTTCGAACCAAGGAATACTTTCGAAAGATACATCTTTCGTTTTACTACTCTTATTCGAAAGACCAGGATCCTTCGATTGGGGAGTCTTTCGAAAACAAGTGTTCGAAACTCAACAGTAATCTTTCGAACACTGTTGATCCTTCGAACAAGCTTTGATCTTTCGATCCTTAGTCTGTTTATGCTTAACAAGTTTGTGATTTTCAGGTTCTTATTTTTCTTGATCAAAAATGAATCCAAGATGGAATACTTTGGTAAATACAGATATGTATTTTGGTACTCCGTCATCTTCCGCACCGGTATCTTCTCAAGCTAATGCAATTTCTACCGGTCAATGGGCATTTGTATCAAATCAAATTCCAAGTGTTCAAAGCATTCTCTTAAGCGAGAGCGAAACTGGAAGTTTGAATCGGCCTCCAAAGTTGATGCACTTGTATGAATATCCAGGATGGATTGATAGATTTCATACATACGTTCTTGGTCAAAATACAGAATTGTGGTTGCGGTTCATCACAGATTTCGATCAAACGATAGAGGTTGCTGCATCATCTGCTGCTACGTTTGCAGATCTTACAGAAGATCTGAAGAAGGTCTATGATTTGGAAAAGAAAGCATATGCCATCCTTACTCAGGCGTTAAGTAAAGACATTTATCATCAATTTGTCAGTTACAAGACAACGAAAAGGTTGTGGGACGCGTTGAAAACAAGGGGCGTAGGAAATGAAGCGACACGTCAACTGAGAAAAGAACTGCTAAAGAAAGAGTTTGATGGTTTTACTTGTATGGAGAATGAGTCGTTGGGTGATTTGACAAGTCGATTTAATCACTTGTTGACTGAATTGACAAATTTTGGGGTTGTTACAACTCCTGCAGAGATTGTGAAAAGGTTTGCAGATGCGTTGCCACCTCAATGGAATACCTTCTTGGAAATCATGAAGTACAATGGTACTTTAGCTACAACGAGCTTCAACGACTTTGTTCAAATCCTGGAAAACAAGAATCAGGAAGAAACTCTCAAGGCAAAAAGAGTTCCAGTGCCACAAAATCCTGAAATGTATTATGGAACTTCTAGCACCTCTACAAAACCTTCTTCGCATGCTCCAATTCAAACAGCATTTGTGACTAGCACTGACATGTATGGCAATACTATCCAAGTGCCGGTTCCTCCAAAGACAGACATGTATGGAAATCTGCTGGAACCAGTTCCTCAACAGCAACAGCAAAGCCAACGACCTCTCAGACCAACTGATATGTTCGGAAATCCATTACCTGTTCGATCTTCCGGAACAACAGACATGTATGGGAATCCACTTCCTCCTCAATCTACAGTTCCAACAGACATGTATGGGAACCCACTTCCTCCACAACAGCAAGCCTGTTATGGGAGCACATCATCTGCTGGTCAACAATTAAAGCCAAATACAGTACGGCTCGACACCTCAAGCTTTTCTAAAGTCAGTGTGGAAGTAGCAAAGGAACACATGGAGCTGCTAAACACTTTGGTGAGCGCATACTGTGGATTAGTGGAAGGTCAGATTGGCAACATTAATCTGACTCAAGAAGACTATCAGCAGATTGACAAAGAGGAGATGGAGATGATGGACATCAAATGGGCCTTTGCCAGTGCTGTTAGGCGAGCAAAGGATTTCATGGAAAGAACGGGCCGAACCAGCTTGGATAGCAAGAAAGACACCAAGTATGGGTTCGACAAGCAAGCTGTAAAGTGCTTCAATTGTGGTGAACGTGGTCATTTCAAGCGTGAATGTACAAGACCATCTCAGCATGGAAACCAGAATCCCTTCAGAGGTCAAGGCAACCAGCAGAACCAGAATAGGAACAATGTTCGCACATTGGTGCCTGTTAACAACCAGACTCAAGCAGGACCATCAAATGCCAACCAAGCACTTGTGGTTCAAGTAGATGAAGGTTGTGATTGGTCTATTCAGTTGGGAAACGATGCCCCAGATGGAACAGCTTGTTTTGCTGAAATTGTCAATGATCTTAAACACGCCAGTGGTGGAGAATCTTCCACCAATGGTGATGAGTCTTCTGAAGATGAAAACAGCTCAGGTTACAGTGGAAGTTCAGATGAAGAGTCCTCGGGTTCAGGAAATGATCAGGAAGATGACACATCAACAGCGTCGGTTAATGCAGATATTGATGAACTATTGGAAGAAACTGCAGCAGGAATTCAAAGAAGATCTATTTTGGTGGATCAAGCTGCTTATACTTCGTCTTCTCTCCATTCAGCCTTTATGGCTAATGTCGACAGTTCATCAAGTCAGGTATGTGTCGATGAACCCACTGCTGCTATTTGTGATAATTGTGATAGATTGCATGTTAGATGTGCTGAATTGGATGCGAACATGTCTGAGTTGCAAGGCAAACATGATGCTTTACAAGCTAGTTTGTTTGACTTGCAAGACAAACATGTTTCTTTGAATGATGAGTGGTGTGAATTGCAAAGCAAACACGAGGCTTTGCAAGAGAAATATGATGTGACATTCATCCACAATCAAAAGTTGACCGTTGATCTTTCCAAGTGCACTGAAGCCAACATGTTTTATGAAAACCATGAAAAGGAATTTAAGTCAATGATTGAAACGTTAAAGAAAGATAAAACAGAGCTGACAAAAATGGTTTCCAGAAAACAAACTGATATTAATTTGTATATAACTCGTCTTGAGGTAATGCAAAAGGAAATGGCTTGTGTTAAAACAGAAAGTGAGGCGATCCGACTTAAGTTAGACAGTTATTTGAGCTCTAGCTATGTGTTGGATCACATCATTGATGTTCAGAAAGAAAAACGGGATGTCACATGCATAGGCTATAAGAAATGTCCACCACCCGTGAGAAACAATTTTGATGCCCTGCCTGATGAAGAGTATAGGACTCACTTTGAGCCATCTGTTCCTTTGGACGTTGAGGAATTTGCAGCAGGACTCGGATACAAGAAGGAAGTATCATCAGATTCAGATGTGTCAGCAGATACATGTGTGTCTTCTGCTGAACCGAATCAGGTTCCTCCAGTTGTGATATACAGTGAGGATTCTGATTCTTCTGATGATGAATCTGATGATACTGATTCAGCAAAGTCTGAAGCGGTGATAAAAGAAGAGGACATACCTCTTGAGAATCATATTCTATGTGATCCTCCACCAAAACCCGCTAAGACTATTGCAATCGAGTCCTCGTCTGAGAAAGAGTCGGAGAGTGTGGATTTGCTGTACACTCTTGTTGGTGATGATAAAATTTATTCAGACAAAGATTTTCCTATTAAGAATGTTAATCAATCATTAATCAGTAAAGTCTTTGAAAATTCAACAAGTAAGTTTTTGGGTAAGAAAGGATCACACATTGTGGTAACACAGTGCCCTCCTATCCCTAAAGCTGAAATTAGAAAACAGTTTGGCAATCAGAAATTACCAACAGTGCAAAAACAGCAAAATCATACCAAACCAAAAGGTAAAACACCGACTCAAAGTCAAAGGAAGCCGAATCAAAAGAAGAAAAAGAATGTGAACTTTGTGAAATCTAAAGGAACGGACAAAATTGAAACGTTTGAAAATCAATCTATCTTAGATTTTGTCAAGAAAGCAACTGTGATGAAAAGAAATGAACCAAGTTGTTCGAAACCTAGTACTTCGAGATCACAAAGTTCATCTTCATCATCGGCAAGACGACCACATGATACTTCGGGGTTTGTTGAACGAAGATCATGTTTTGAATGTGGTACAATTGGGCATATCGTTCGAAATTGCCCGTATCTTCATAAGTTAAAAGGAAAAGATGATGATCCCCGTGAACGCAATCACCAACAGCGATCTGTTTCTGTAAAACAAGATCCCCGACTTGTAAGAGAAAGGGAAAAGAAACAGAAACGCCAACAAGTCAAGGTGGTTGAAAAAGCACTTAAAAATGAAGTGGTTCAAAAACAATCGGTTCCAGTCAAACCAGAAAGTTCAAAATTTTCAAAAATTTCAAACAATCAAACTGGTATAACAAAACAGACATGGAAACCTAAAATAACCACAAATTCAGGGGGATCATCACAATTTTCGAATCATCAAAGAATAGAGGTTATTGTTATTGATGAAAATGGAAGACCCAAGACCACAATGGCTTGGGTCCCCATCTCCAACTAATTGTGTGAGTTCATGTGCAGGGTGTTCCAGGAGGAACTATCAGTAGTCATTGGATTGTTGATAGTGGGGCATCCAGGCACATGACAGGCGACATGAAGCTTCTCTACGACGTCAAATCTATTAGAGGAGGTTATGTTGCTTTTGCTGGAGATAAAGGCGGATATATTACGGGTGAAGGAATGATTTCCAACGGGGTTGTTAGTTTTGATAAGATCAACTTTGTACAACAACTTGATCACAATCTTCTTAGTGTTTCTCAAATTTGTGATAAGCAGTTCTCAGTACACTTTGATGCAAATGGATGTTATGTGCTGAAACCCGGCTTCAAAATTCCAAAAGAATGGATTCTCTTGTCGGCTCCAAGGATAAATGATTTGTATGTCCTTGATATGAGCCAAGCTATCACAACGTCTGCACAAGCAACATGTTTCGTTTCCAAAGCCACAGAAAAAGACACAATCTCTTGGCACAGACGAATGGGTCACATTCACTTACGCAAAATGAATCATTTGGTATCAAATGAATTGGTGAATGGTGTTCCTCTTAAAAATTTCCATCTTCAAGACATCTGTGTGTCGTGCCAGAAAGGAAAACAAACGAAGAAGCGACACCCTACAAAGAAAGTCAACACGGTGGCTGTTCCTCTTGAACGTTTGCACATGGATTTGTTCGGTCCTGTCAAGCACAAAAGCATTAGGAATGATCAATATTGCCTCGTGATAACTGATGATTATTCAAGATTTTCTTGGGTGGCGTTCATGGCACATAAGAGTGAAACCTTCGGTATTATCAAAAACTTGATCATTCAGATTGAGAATCTCTATAATTTGAAGGTTAGGCGGATACGTAGCGACAATGGTACTGAATTCAAAAATCATGCCATGGCGGAGTTTTGCACTTCAAAAGGTATTCTTCACGAATTTAGTGCAGCTTATACTCCTCAGCAGAATGGCGTCGCTGAACGTAAGAACCGCACATTGATCGAGACTGCTAGGACTATGTTGGTAGAATCGCAGCTGCCCATTCCATTCTGGACTGAAGCTGTGTCCTCTGCATGCTATACGTTGAACCGAGTCCTTACAGTCAAAAGGCACAACAAGACCTGCTTTGAGCTTATTAACAAACGGAAACCAGACTTGTCATATCTTGAACCGTTTGGAGCTCCGTGCACAATAATCGATCCTAATGGAAAGTTTGGGGCAAGAGCAATTGATGGATACTTTCTTGGGTATTCCACCCCTAACTTAAGAGTCTGGAATCTAGAGACTAAAAGGGTCGAGGAATGGTCTGAAGTCAGAGTACAAAGGCACACTTTACCAGTCAAATGTCCTGGTCAGCCTTGGATGTTTGAGTACGATGACTTTTTCAATTCGATCAATGTTGAAGCAGTTGAAGAAAATGCTGCGGCAAGGATGTTTTTCGAGAGTGATAATGCAACAGATTCACCGTTGGTTCGTCCCATTATTGTCAATCAAGAACCATCTTCGGTGAACTATAATGCTCTCGACAATGAGGATTTTCACGATGCTTCTGAATTGAACGAATCTTCAGAGGATGATGAATTTCTAGATGCAGATCAAGAAGCTCCAGCAACAGCAGTTCATGGTACTTCAGAGGGTACACCTCCAGTGGATGTCCCTAGAACAGCTGAAGCTACTGCATCATCCTCTTCGTCAATTCCGGGCCTTGAATTGATTGTTGATCTCAATCTCAACAATCTGGGTACAAATATTCCAGTTCAAGATAATCCAGAAACAAGGATTCATAATACCCATCCTCAACAAAACATCATCGGAAATGTACAAAGTGGCGTTCAAACAAGAAACATGTTGCGAAACAACAACAATGCAGGCTTGTATGCAACTATCCGAGAATCTGGTCAACAAAATGATTGGTCTTTCGCGTGTTATGTCTCACAGGAAGAGCCAAGAACTTGGAAAGATGCTTTGAAAGATAGCTCATGGGTTGAAGCAATGCAGGAAGAACTGCAGCAATTCCAGAAGCTTGGTGTCTGGAAACTCGTAGAGAAACCTGCTGGTTACAAGAAGATTGGTACCCGTTGGGTGTTTAAATGCAAAAAGGATGACCGTGGAATCGTTATTCGAAACAAAGAAAGGCTAGTCATTCAAGGTTTTCGTCAGATTAAAGGGATCGACTACAACGAAGTGTATGCACCTGTTGCACGTCTAGAAGCAATTCGGATTTTTCTGGCTTATGCCTCATTCAAAGGTTTCAAGGTATACCAGATGGATGTGAAAAGTGCATTCTTACATGGTGTGGTAGAAGAAGAGGTGTACGTCGAACAGCCTCCAGGTTTTGAAGATCCTATCCATCCCGATCGGGTTTGGTTGCTCAACAAAGCTCTCTATGGTCTACATCAAGCACCGCGAGCTTGGTACGCAACCTTATCTAATTATCTGCTGGAGAATGGATTTCGCAGAGGTCTTATCGACTGTACTCTCTTCATCAAAGAACAAGATGGAGATCTTCTTCTGGTACAGGTATATGTTGATGATATTATTTTTGGTTCTACTAATGATGTTTTGTGTAGGGATTTCGAGCGTGTAATGCAGGATAAATTCGAGATGAGTGCTATGGGGGAAATGACCTTCTTTTTGGGCCTACAAGTACAACAAACTGAGTCTGGGATATTCATTCATCAGACTAAATATGTTGGTGACATCTTGAGCCGTTTCCAGATGTCTGATGCAACGCCCATCGGTACCCCATTGCCGCAAAATCACGGAATTACTCCAGACTTGAAGGGTCAAGATGTTAGCCCCTCATACTACCGCGCGATGATCGGATCTCTTATGTATCTCACAGCATCAAGACCAGATATAATGTACCCAACGTGCCTGCTTGCCAGATATCAAGTGAACCCGAAGTCCTCACATCTTGCAGCTGTAAAAAGGATTTTTCGTTATTTGAAGGGTTACCCTGACACCGGTCTATGGTACCCTAGGGATAATAACTTTGACCTGATCGCATTCAGTGATTCTGATTTTGGCGGATGCAAAATCGACGGCAAATCCACAACGGCTGGATGTCAGTTTTTGGGAAATCGCCTAGTCACATGGCAGTGCAAGAAGCAGACGTGCGTCGCTACATCAACATGTGAAGCTGAATACATTGCTGCCTCAAGTTGTTGCTCCCAAGTCCTATGGATCCAACAACAAATGCGAGACTACGGTTTTGAATTCCTAACTACTCCTATTTACGTTGATAATTCTGCTGCCTTACAGATCACTAAAAATCCTGTGCAGCATTCAAAGACTAAGCACATCGACATTAAGTATCACTTCATACGTGATTGCTTTGAGAAAAGGCTAATCAATGTTGCTTACGTCCACACCGATGACCAACGTGCCGACCTTTTTACCAAAGCATTTGACAAATCAAGATTTGACTATTTATTATTGGTAAACGACATTAAGGTCAAGCAAGAGTAAACCAACATCGGAAAATCATTTTTGTAAATACCTTTGTGTTTTAAATTTGTCTTAGTTTATTGATTTTAGGGGGAGTAAATCCAAAATTTGAAAAATCCAAAAACATTGAAATATTTCAAAATCACAAAAACAATAGAAAAACAAAAATGAGTTTCCTGGCGAGCAAAAGAGAAAATGATAGTACATCAGTGGTCTGTCCAAACCTCTTTAAACCTAAAATGAAAAACGATAAGCAGCTCTATATAAGATGTATCGGTAGGCTCACAATCATTTTAAAGTGTGCAGGGTGATATAAACTTAAATCGACTGAAGACTGGGTGGGAACCATTCATTGGCATATGGTCTTGGTACCGAAATTTCGTTTGAGAGATTGCCGAGGTTCTGATATATTCGGTCTTTATGTTGCTTATCATCTGGGTATCATGGTTGTATCTTTTACCGAAAAATAACGGGGACGCAAGTCTAGATCTTCCATGATACCATACATACGTGTACATACTGCATTCGACCTCAATAAGTGATCAACAATCACATGTCCCTCAAAATAAGTGATAATATATCACATTTATCCGGGAGTCAAGTTCGTCTCTCTGCTGTACGAAAGTACTGACCTGTTCACGGACTTGCTCCTGTGCCCTCATGCATATGAAAATCAAGTTCCTCATCAATAAGTGATTCTATCACATAGGGCTTGTTTTCAATCAAAATAAGTGAGAATCTCACATCATATACGGTCAAACAGATGATAATCGGTATACTCACCGGTAAGATGAACCCTCGTGCATACCTTGATACGGGAATGTGTCGTGATGTGGATGAACACCGGTCGGTAAGTATAAATCATACCTTAACGTATCCCCTCGCCATGATTACAAATGATAAGTTGAGCTTATGTGGACAACAATACCGATAATTGTTATAGGATGCTTATCTTAATGTTAATTAATTGAACAACGAGAGCGTTTTGACATGACCGTACACTGATATGATTCTCTTACCCTCGAAACTCGCAAAAAGAATCTTTGTATATATTTATTTACTGCTTTCAGCCTTTGCATTTCAAATATTAAAACACACCTAAAATCTGTTTTAATATAAACTTTATAAAAGCCAAAAAGATTTTATATCTACCTTATTTTCGATCGTACGATGTTGGAGCTCGAGTCTTCGTTACCTGAAACCTGAACGAAAACCGAAAACGACTGAATCTTCATAAACGGTCGAAATTTGCAAGTGTTGAAAGTTAAAATTGAAATTGATAAAATACTTTAAACTTTCAAACTGTCGGACGGTGTTTGTTTAAACAATGGTCACACGTGTGTCGTTTGTTTATTTTATATTCCAGGCGGTTGTTCTCATTACGCGTTTAGATTTCTTGCATGTGCAGATTCTAAAGGCAAGGAGAACATGGTCGATGACAAGCTTCGGAATGAAGACACGACGTGAAGGCACTCAAATGATGAAGATGATCGAGTTGCCGCTGACCATCATCAACACCACAAGGATCTCACTTCATAAAGAACAAGTATTTCACGAGCATAACTCAAGGGGGAGCTTATGTTAAGGGGGAGTTTGTCAACACACTTCCTACATGAAACGGGGAGTTTGTTGATACACTTTCTGCTTTCAAGACGTGAAGACTTTAAAGATCCTCCGACATTGAAGACTTGAAAAGATGTCAAAGACTTGAAGTCACAAAGATCGAGACAAAGCTACAGCCAGACAAAGCTACAGCCAAGGGGGAGTTTGTTGGTGCACTTGTGTCTGTACTTTGTCTGTATTTAGTCTTGATACAAAACGATGTCTTTGATGTAAGTTTGACCAAGTCAACCATCCTCCGGTTTGACTTGGACAAACAGTTAGACAATGGTTGAAAGATGTGTGGGTCGAAGGATGTGTCATCGAAGGATAGTTTAGATCCTTCGATGAGCTCGAAAGATAACCTTCGAAAGATAGACCACGAAGGATATCATCCTTCGTGGTATATGTGATCCTTCGATGGATTTCAGATCGACAGATGATCTTTCGATCAGTCTGTCTGATCCTTCGACCAGACAATCTGTGTTCGGGTATAAATACCCATGTAGTGTGTTCATTTCACAGGGAGCTTCATTTGTTAGACACTTACACTTCAGAAAGTGTGAGAGCATTCTGTCAAAACACACACACACTTAGAGAGTTTGCAAAACAGATTTGTAAACATTGAGCTTGTAACCGAACCTTTCATGCGTTTAATACAAATGGTGTTAATCGTTGAATATTGTGTGTTGTGTTTATCTTTGTGCTTGTTCTTTCCCGGTTTGCATGCTAGCTTGGATTCCGCACTCGCTAGTGTGTTAGACATAACAAGGAATAGGTTAAACCTCAACCTCCGAGGGACCTACATAACCCCAAAACGATAGAGGTAATGTGCTTCTAGGCATCATAGATCGAACCATATCTAATAGAGTTCGATTTCTTCTTTCGGACACACCATTGTGTTGTGGTGTTCCTGGTGGAGTAAGTTGTGAGATAATCCCACAACTCCTAAGATAATCTTGAAAAGCACCACTAAGGTATTCACCTCCTCTATCGGTGCAAAGGACTTTGATTGTTTTCTTGAGTTGATTTTCTACTTCACTTTTGAAGTCTTTGAACATTTCAAATGCTTCATCCTTGTGTCTTAGTAAGTACACATAACCATAACGACTATAGTCGTTGGTAAAGGTAATGAAGTATCTTTCACCATTCCTAGTCATCGGCTTAAAAGGACAACATACATCTGAATGTATGATACCAAGTAAGTCTTTAGCCCTTTCAAAAGTTCCACTAAAGGGTGTCTTGGTCATTTTGCCTTGTAAACAAGATTCGCATACATCAAATGAATTATCTTCATTTGTATTCAAAAGACGACAATGCCAAAGATAGGAATCACTCAAATCCATTTTGAGTTTCTTGTTAGTTACTTGGTACATTGAGTTATCATATGATGTGTTGTCTTGATCTAATTCATAAATACCATTTAAAGGCATAGCCTTAAAGTAAAACACATCATGCATAGAAACATAAATGTCATGGTTAACAAATTCCAAATTAAAACCACATTGTCTTAAAAGGGAAACAGAAATTATGTTCCTAGTCAAACTAGGAGCATATAAAACATTCTTCAAAATCACTTCCAAACCACTTGGAAGCTTTAAAACGTAGTCTCCCTGAGCCTCGACTTCAACTTTTGCTCCGTTGCCCATGAAGAGACTAGCGTCTCCCTTCTTATAATGTCTATTTCTTTTGAACCCCTGCAACAAATTGCAAATATGAGTTCCATATCCGGATATAGTACCCATGTGTTAGAAGAAATAACATTAAGCTCAACATGTATCATAAAGATAGTACCTGAGGTTTGCCCTGCATCCCTCTTGTTTTTCAACTTGTTGAGATAGGTTGGACAATTTTTCTTCCAGTGTCCTATCTCACCACATCCAAAACATGGATCATTTGTAGCAACCTTTTGCTTCTTCTCTTTTGGTTTGGCAGGTTCTGTTTTAGCTTTTCCCTTTCCTTTTCCCTTGACGTGTCCCTTTCTTTTAGCATAGTTTGCTTTAGAGTCGGGGTGGGGCCTCTTCTTATTGCCTCCTTCATTGATCGCTAGGATGGGTAAAGCCTTTTTGTCCATTCCTGCTTCGGCCATCTTGAGCATTGCATGAAGTTCACCAATGCTCTTGTCCCATCCATTCATCTTGTAATTCATTATAAAGCGTTCAAATTTCTTTGTTAAAGAGTTGAGGATCAAATCCGTAGCCAACTCTTTAGAGACGGGACAATTTAGTCTTTCGAGGCGATCAATGTGGCTTTTCATCTTCAGATCATAAGATGATACCGATTGGGTTTCCTCCATTCAACATGCATGAAGCGCCCAAACAGTTTCGAAGCGTTCTACCCTTGCTTGTTGTAGGAACATTTCCTTTAACTGGGTAATCATGTCGTATGCCCCGTGATGTTCAAAATCCTTTTGAATTTCGGGAATCATAGTTCCCAACATGAGGCATGAGGCTTGCATGGAGTCCTCTGTATACTTAACCCAATCATTGTAGGCTTCCACATCTTCCACGTTAGGTTCATCGGGAATAGGATCGTCCAACACATAGGATATCTTTTCTTGCTTGAGAACGATTCTCAAGTTTCGAAACCAATCCGTGAAGTTGTTATGGTTGAGACGATCCTTTTCAAGGATGGTTCTTAGTGATAGGTTTCGGACGGTTTGGTTAATCGGGTTTGCATTGTTAGCGGCCATCTACAAAATTTAACAAGTTCAATTTAGTATTTTCGATATTATTATATTTTAATCATTAATACCCTTTTATGTCTTAAAGACAATTAATAATTAAAATCTAGAATCCAAAGTTAAATTTAAATATTTGTTAGGTGACCTTTATCCCTCTATTTAAATTAACAAGGTAGTCAACGTTTGACAATTGCAACTCATTTCAATTTCTAGCCATATGGGATCGGTTAAACATCTTTATATTTAGTTGGCACATTTAATCCCATCAACACCTTTGTCCGCCATGTTTCGGTGACCCTAAGCACATGGTTTCCAAATCAAGTCGTCCAACTTACACACACGTGTGAGTTTATACACATAAGTGGTTAGGTGACCTTTATCCCACAAACACGGTAAACCCACCTCGAACATACAAGTTCCCTCAAATGTGGTTAGGTGACATTTATCCCACAATAAGAGTTCCCAAGTGACTCGAGTGTTGTATAAAAGGATGGTGCTTGACTTGTTTTATAAAAGGGTTTTTAATATTTCAAAATTCTAGTTTAGAAAATATTATGTACCATACATTTGCATGCATTCAAATCAATGGTACTTTAGTGAAAACTAATTTTCAAGGTTCCTTTTAATAAAACCCATTTTATTATAAAATCATTAATTTTTAATAAAACCTTTATTAACCATTTTAATGATTTTGTTAAGAACCAATTTTACGCTTGTTGTTGATTATTAGTTTGTTAAGTCATGCATATCGACATATAATCTAAAACAACAAAATAAGCAACCAAACAAGCATATCATACATAACAATAGGTGCATAACCATAGCCAACTATTTTGACAACACTTGTTAGCCGAAACAAGTGTGCCAAAAGCTCCTTCCTAAGGGGTGAAAAATGACACAAGTGATGTGTCGTTGGACTCCCACTTGATCCCGCATCCAAATGCTTCAAGTCTCCTTCTTGTGTTGTGATTTCTCCACTTTCTTTGTGCTTCCAAAGTGTCTTTAAATTCAGCTCCAAACTCCTTTGGACTACAAAAATGTGTTTTGGTTATCGGGTTAAAATCCCGTTGAGAACCATGAAGTCCTTTGGACGAAATATTATGGTCCAAACCAAAACGCATTTTGTGCATCTTCTTTTACATGAAATAATCCTAATACATTTTTCTAGTAAAATAAGATGCAACTAATCTATTTATTTTACATGCCAAATGAAAATAAATAAATTACATATCTTACAAATGGAAGAACAAAGATTATAATTATTACAACCTATTGAAATAATAATAAAATAAATCACAACACAATCATTCAACACAAGGTAATGGCTAGGTTATATGCACCAAAATATATATCCACACATATATATATATAAAATCAAGAAGCATAAAAAAATGGTTCCCTTTTATGACCATTTTCGGTTATGTACAAAAAACCGAAAAGGTAAGTTTTGTCCAAACAAACAAATCATCCATATGAAATAATTTTTCAAGATTCCCTTATGCATGTAAGAAAATAATCTTGAAAAACAAAGGGATAACCATATTAAAATTTTCGGCCATAGGGTTTTATTCAAACCCGAAATCCGAAATTTTTAATCTATTGAAGCATGCACTCATATAAGCGGCTCTAGATACCATTGTTGGGATTTTCACATAATTATCAAAGTGATTTCATCCGTATAAAATCAAAACGCAGCGGAAATAATATTTAAAACATGTTACTTTTAAGAAATAAATATTTATAAGCAAAATCCCAAAACCCGTATCCATATATGAACATGCATACTATCAAACACAACCATAGGATGTTTAGAAAACTACCTTCTTGGAGTAATAAGAAATAAAACGGATAATGCTTCTTGAATGGTTGCCTTCAAGAGTAGAAGACCTCAAGCTTGTATACCCCAAGCTTCCAACAAACACCTTGATTGTAGCTAGGATTTTAACACACTTATGACCAAAATGAAACACTTGAAAAACCCTTGTCTTGGCCGAAAATTGAGAGCAAATCTCAAGTCTTACAATGTTATTTTTGTCATCAAAATTGGTTATAAAACCATGAGAGAGAATTGCCACCATTTGCACCCAATCAAGACCCTTCTAACCATGCAAATTGCATCTATTGTGATTGGACCACAAAGGTCTTGGGAAGACCACTAGGGGGCGTCCCACTTGGGCATTTTTATAAAAAAAAAAAACAAGTTTCTTTTATAATAAATTAAGTCTTGGTTTATATAACTTTTATAAATATAACATTACATATTCACAAGACTTTATACAACCTTTCAAAATGTTATTTAACCCATTAAATAACAAAATAAAATATTCTCTCAAAATAAATTATCCATATAATTTATTAGTTTCTCAAGTGTAATTATTTAGAAAACCAATTTCTAAATATTGTAAGTGTTAATATTTATTTGTTTGGTCATATCATAAATAAATATTATAAGTATTTGTCTAGCTTGTATTTGGGTATGACTCGACTTGGATCATAACGTACTAGCCACATCAATCTACTATGTGTCTTGGGCATACAGACTCCAACACATTAATGACCTTCTCACCAACTTTCACATGGATGGTGCAAAGGATGTTGTCACTCCTCTAAGTTCATCCGAACCACTCTACCCGGATGATGGTTCTTCTCGCATTGATCCAACCTCTTATAGAAAAATTATTGGCTCCCTTCAATACCTTGCATTCACTAGACCGGATGTTTTCTTTGCGGTTAACTAGTTGTCTCAATGCATGCATGCACCTACGACTAAACACATGCAAGCATTAAATCGAGTCATGCGATATTTAAATGGTACCATCCATTATGGCTTATTTCTAAATCGAAGACAACCAATATCCATAACGGCCTTTACCGACTCCGATTAGGGAGGCATTAATGATTGGGGACGGTCCACCTCGGCCTATCTCATATATCTTGGGTCAAACATTGTCTTTTGGAAGTCAACTAGACAAAAAACAGTCTCGAGGTCCTCCACAGTAGCCGAATATAAAGCTTTAACAAATGTCGCAGCCGAAGTCACATGGGTAGAAAATCTTCTACAAGAGCTTCAAATCAAACCTGCTTCACCACCAAAACTTTACTGTGACAACATGGGAGCCACATACCTTTGCGCCAATCCGGTGTATCACTCACGAATGAAGCATGTGGCACTCGATTATCACTTTTTTCAGGAAAAGGTAGCGGCTGGCTAACTAAAGGTCTATCATATTAACTCCGAAGATCAACCCGCGGATACTCTCACCAAACCGCTTGCTAGACGGCTTTTTATCAAATTTCGGTCCAAGATTGGAGTGTGACACCTGTGTCACTTCAACCATCAAACAAATACCAAACCAATGAAATATTGTATTTCATACTTGGGATTTGTAAAAATATGTGTATCGTTTGCACATATCAATTCTTGTTCGATTTCAAGCTTTAAATTTCTTTCTGGAAGGTTATACGCGCACTGATGAGTAAATATAACCAGTTTAATGCAAAGAACACTCCGGAATAGTGAAATAGGCTTAACATACCTTAAATAACCCTTACATAACTTAGAAATAAGTTTTGGAAGGTTTGGTGTGGCGAAATCAAGTTTATTCGCTTACAGGGACTAATTTCGACAAACTGTGAAAGTATGCCGAATTGTACTGTAACGAACATTCTGGAACTTGATCATAAGTTAAACATACCCTAAATATCCTTTACATATCTTAGAAATAGGCTTTGAGGGGTTCGGTATGCTAAAATAAACTTTTTGGTCATTCAGGGACTAAAAGCGTCAAAAAGTGCATAAGTTTGCATTTTAGCGCATATCTTACGTTCTGAATACATCCGGACATCCAAAACTTTATGTAATCATTAAAATATTTTATATTAGTGATTGGCATGATAAAATTCCATTCGTCGCGTAATTTGGATCGTTTTTCGCATTCGTTCGTGTTTCGTCGTAATTAACCGAACAACGCAACCGTATGACCAAACGAACCGACATCCGAGATATTTTTGAGCATGTTTCATGTTACCTATACTTTAACTTCATCTTAGAGCCTTGAAATGGGATTAACGAGGCTTAAACGTGTCAAAAATGCATCAAAAACCATGTTTTGCACATTCAGGGACCAAAATTGACATTCTGCCATAGTTATCTTAGGAAGGGACCAAAATGAAAAATCTAAATTCCATCTTGTTCCAGCTGTTCCCCTCATTTTCACATGGTTTTAATGAAACTATGGGCTCCCATGGTTTCACAAAACCATGGACACATGTGTACGGATGAGATCAAAGCTCGTTTTACGAGGAACGATCTTAACGGTCCTAAGAAATCTATAAATACCCCCCCCCCATTCATTTGTTGCAACCCACATTGATCTGATTTCATCTCTCTAAGTTGAAGTATTTACTTCATACCTGAGAGTAATCGGATCAAAACTTCCGTTCTTGGACCCGTTGTAAGTATTCTTTCGTTCTTTTACGTTTTTAGCTTAAAAGTCAAACTTTGTTTGACTTTCTGCATTGACCAGTTTATGGTCAACGCAAAGTTCATTTGAACTTCATAACGTGAGCGTAATCACGATGGTTATAGTCCCTAGTGACTATACCTACTGATTACCACGTTATCTAGGTTTAGTGACGAGTCATAGTTTCGGCCAAAATGTGTATTCTCGCGTATTTTGTAACCAAACTACTTTTAGGTATCAAAACCGTTTGTTTTGATACCAAACCTGTTTTCTAACTTAAACTAAACATGTTTTAGCATGTTTAGCTCGTCACTTTAGGTTTAATGCTTATGTAGAGTCGTAAGTCAGGCGGTCTAAACAACCGCTTAGACTTTCGAACTAGACCCGTTTGTTCGATCATTAGGATCCGACCAAACATGTTTAGTGACCATATTTATATAGGAAATAACCTTCCGAGGTTATACCTTATGGTCACTTCGTTTAGTTAGTCGTATGATAGGTAGTTTATATGCCTTAGGAAAAATATCAAAATACCTTTTTTACGCATAAATTCATTTTAAGCATATGTAACCTAAATTTTGACATCTAAACTGATTAGGTAACATTATTAGACATGTTAAGGCATATATTACTTGTCATAGGACTAGTTAGGCGGTCCGAACGCGTTTTACGCAAACGACGCATTAAAGTAGCGTAAGCTACCTAAACGGGTCGTAATGGGTCGTAAGCACTCAGGTTAGGTTTCATTTTAGTATGTAGGCCTTGTTACACCATTTCACATGAGATCCCACTCTCATTTGGTTTACGAGACCTCATCCTATCCGATCTCCCGATTTAGGTCCGGTTTATTTATGTAGTTACCTATATTAGGTGTCGTTTGATTCCGTGCTCCCTCTAGCTTGCTTGGTAGTTGTTCAAGACTTCTAAGCACTCTCAAGTGAGTACATAGTCCCCTCTTTTACTATTTTCAAATGTTTTGGGGTGAAGCATGTGTACCTATTTGTTATGTTCTTGTTTTCAAAAGTATAATTGATTATACATATTAGTACTTATCTTTTTACAAACTGAATGATTATTTATGGTTTAAACTCTTATTTTTCAAAGATTATAAAATTAATCGTTGGATAGTACTTATTTTTGTTCACCAGACCGGTTGGTAGTATGATATAGCGCTATAGGATTTGACACCCCATTCCTGTTGTCATGGAATGTCTGAAACCAATTTATTTTTCTCCATCCAAATAGGGATTGCCTTTGTGGTATTCCTATAGTCTCAAAGGTGTATTTTGATGCACTAGGTCTGAATGAATTCTTAAATCACATTATTTTTGTATATTTTGATATGCTCTCATGTGTGATATTGTACAAAACAACATATATTTTATTTGCCAAAAACATAGTTTAATATGTTATTTTCAAAACCAAAGCATAGTTTAATATGTTATTTATAAAACCAAAGTATACTTTTAATATACTACTGAAAACTATTATTTTAACAACTAAAGTATATTTAATATAATATCTGTTTAACTATTTTGGAACTGAAATATATTTTAATATATTACTTATTCGACTTTCTTAAAAACCAAAGTATATTTTTATATATACTATAAACTTTTTTATCAAAATATTGTTTTTCAAGCAATATATTTTATACAAACTCATTTTACTTAATTATTTAATTTCCTATGTATTATTATTTTATATTATCTGATTTCTTATAAATTTTAGTATGATTTATAAAAGAAAACATTTTACAAGGATCATGACTACTTTTATTAAAACATTTTTTTTAAACTTATAAGTCATGAATCCTAAATCAATAAAACCTATGTATCTCACAGGCATTTTTATGCTGACGTACCTATTTTTACACATGTTTCAGGTGCTGTTATGTGATGATTCTTGGTGCATGCTATACATAGGATGGACTCGTGCCTTAGCGACTTTAAAACTTGATAGATAATAGTTGTATTTATCTGATTTGTAGTAAAACAATGAGTTCAATAATTCAATAAAACGAAATTATTTATTCCATGGTTATGAAACAATAATTCTGTTACGACACTCCCCGACGTGTCCGCCACGTTTTGTTGTTTTACGTGGTCCGGGTGTGACAGAAAAGTCTCCAATGGAGCCTCCATCTTGCGGGGGCGTGTCAAGGATACTGACTCTACACCAAATCATCAAGATTCTGCATCACATAATTCTCTCAATCACAATAATACCCTACCTTAATTAATGTCAAAGATTGTAGCTTTAGGGCTGTAATTCCTCCTGTAATATCTCCTCTGTACAACTATATATTGGCTCATTATCTTCTTGTAAATCACACAGAATTAATATACATTATAGTTCAATACGAACCACGTGTCGGCTTTAATTAGGGAGTGATGAGGGAGTCTAGTGCAATCTTGGATGCTAGCAGTTGAAGAATGTTTGTGACACCTGTGTCACTTCAACCATCAAACAAATGCCAAACCAATGAAATATTGTATTTCATACTTGGGATTTGTAAAAATATGTGTATCGTTTGCACATATCAACTCTTGTTCGATTTCAAACTCTACATCGCTTTCTGGAAGGTTATACGCGCACTGATGCGTAAATATAACCAGTTTAATGCAACGAACACTCCGGAATAGTGACATATACTTATCATACCTTAAATAACCTTTACATAACTTAGAAATAAGTTTTGAAGGCTTTGGTATTGCAAAATCAAGTTAAATCGCTTACAGGGACTAAAGTTGACAAACTGCGAAAGTATGCCAATTTGAACTGTAACAGACATTCCGGAACATGACCATAAGTTAAACACACCTTAAATATCCTTTACATAGCTTAGAAATAGGCTTTGAGGGGTTTGGTGTGCTAAAATAAACTTTTGGGTCATTCAGGGACTAAAAGCGTCAAAAAGTGCACAAGTTTGCATTTTCGCGCATAACTTACGTTCTGAATATATCCGGACATCCAAAAATTTATGTAAGCACTAAAACATTTTATTTTAGTGTTCGGCATAAGAAAAATCCATTCGTCGCGTCATTTGGATCGTTTTTCGCGCTTATGCGCATTCCGTCGTAATTAAGCGAACATCGCGATCGTACGGCCAAACGAACCGACATCCGAGATATTTTTTAGCATATTTTAAGTTCCCTATACTTTAACTTCATTTTAGAGCTTTGAAATGAGGTTAACGGGCCTTAAACGTGTCAGAAATGGGCTTATTGCATAACAGGGACCAAAACTGTAATTCTGCCAAAGTAAGCTTACGGACCTCAACATCCATAACCTTACGGTCCGTAAGGCAACTCCCAGACCAGATTCAATGTTTTTAACAGCAGGTCCCAGCTGTTCGATTCTCAACCACAAGTTCTCAATCGTCTAGTCAGCGGATAAGAACCATTTTAAGCCACCATAAGGTTCCGACAAGTGTACGGGTTGGATTCAAGCACGGTTTCCTTGAAACGATCTTAACGGTGGACCTTTTACTATAAATACCCCACCCCACAACTTCAAAACCCACTAGAATTTTGATCTTAGAAACTCTAAGTTGAAACCATTGTTTCATACCTGAGATTCTTGGATCGAGATTAGCATTCGGGGACCCTTCGTAAGTATTCTTTCGTTCTTTTATTGCTTTTCGAGTCCGAAAGTCAAACTTTGTTTGACTTTCAGCGTTGACCAGCTTATGGTCAATGCGAAGTTCGTTTGAACTTCGCAACGTGATTGTAATCACGATGGTTATAGTCCTTGGGACTATGCCTACTGATTACCACGTTGTCTAGGGTCGTAAGGGTAAGCGATCTGATAAATCGCTTATACCTTCGAACCCGACCCAGTTTGGTCGATCATTAGGATCCGACCAAACACATTAGGTGACCATAGTATATAGGGAATAACCTTCCGAGGTTATACCCTATGGTCACATCGTTTAAGTAGTTGTATGATAGGTAGTTTATATGCCTTAGGTAAATTACCAGAATACCCTTTTCATGTATAATTTGTAATTAAGCATATGTAACCTAAACTTTTGTCACATAACTGATTTTGTAACATGTTTAGGCATATAACACTTGTCATAGGACTAGTTAGGCGGTCCGAACGCGTTTCACGCGAACGACGCGTTAAAGTAGCATAAGCTACCTAAACGGGTCGTAATGGGTCGAAAGCACTTAGATTAAGGTTTCATTTAGTATGTAGGCTTTGTTAAACCATATGACACGAGTCTCTATACTCGTTTGGTTTACAAACCCTCATTCTATCTAAATCCTCCGATTTAGGTCCGGTTATTAATGTAGTTACCTATATTAGGTGTCGTTTGATATCCGCGATCTCTAGCATTGTTTGGTTGTTACTCAAGGACTTCTGAGCAATCTCATGTGAGTACATAGACCCCTCTTTTACTGTTTTCCAAACTGTTTTGGGGTGAAACACATGTGCCTACTTGTTACATTCATGCTTTCCCGTTTTCACATCATATACCTGCTATGTTCGTTAGTACATTATAGTACATCGTTTTACATTACATTTTATGCTATGTATGTCCATTGTGTGCATACTTAGTACATCGTTTTACATTACATTTTTGAACCGTTTATAACAATTTGACTATGTAAACCGTTTATAACTATTTGACTATGTGAACCGTTGTAAACATTTGACTATGTGAATCGTTTGTATCTGTGAACCGTTTGTATCTGTGAACCGTTTGTATCTGTGAACCGTTTGCATCTGTGAACCGTTTGTATCTGTGAACCGTGTGAACCGTATTTGACCATACATAAACATTTCTACAATAGTTAAACATTACTTTGGTGGTTTGGTTTGATTAAGTGATTAAGTAACGATGCGTGTGTAATATGATACAAGCATGGTGGATACGCCGCTGGTACTTCCTATATATAAGTGTTTGTATGGTATTACATATCGTAGCGTTATTTGAATCATTTCAATTTGAGACATATAACATATTATACAAATAACATACTTTTCACAAGACATTGTTTTACAAACAACTTATCTTTTACAAACTCATTTTACATGGTTATTCATTTAACCATACGTTATTCTCTTATTTATACATATCATCTGATCTTATTGTTTTTCAAATGATTTACAAGACAAAGCAAATTACAAGGTTCATGACTAAACATTTTCTCAAACATAAGTCATGAAACCTATTTTCACAAAACCTATGTATCTCACAGCCATTTTTATGCTGACGTACCTATTTTCACATGTTTTTTCAGGAGCTGTTGCATAAGATGATCAAGATACACATAGGCAGACTTGGACTTTAGTGACAATAAAAGATGCAAGACTAGTTAATTATGTTGTATTTCTTTGTTTGTTAAGACATTGTAACACTTTTAATTAATAAAACGAAACTTCAATGGCCATGGATTTGAAACAATTAATTCTGTTACAACACTCCCCGACGTTTCCGCCACGTTTTGTATGTTCTACGTGGTTGGGGTGTGACAGAAAAGATGGTATCAGAGCCAATGGTTATAGGGAATTAGGTTATTAGTAATGCTTTGACCTAGTCTATAACCTTTCTAGGACCCTAACGCGAGTTTACTTGCGTTTAGTCATAAAACAATAGCGTCACCTATCCTTAGGCGACGACCACAACAAGAACATAAATTTCAAAACCGCTTTGAAAACTAATCATCTGTTCTAGGATGATTGATTACTAGGTTTTGAACCCTCTATTATATGGTTTTGAACCCCTTTGAGTTTTCAAAATCTCGTCAAGGTTTTGGGTTTTAAATAATGTGAACACGTGCAAACTGGAAGGGTGAATGCCTGTATTCTGGGTTTTCTGTCTAGGCAAGCACTTCGTATACATCTCATCAGACGCGAGACCAGTTGTGCTTACCTGGGAATTCTTGGGATGAGTGTTCACTTATAGGCGAGCATGTCTTCGCAATACATTATTTTTGACCTATTTACTTTGTTAATCACCGGGGTCGTTTGTTGCTTTGTAGTAACAAACAAATGACCACTATCCTTGCTTTTATCAGATTTGTTTCATCTCATTCTTTTCGTCTAATTCTCTCACCGTTTCCTTTCATGTTTCCTCTTTTAGAATGCCTCCTCGACGCGAAAGCCAGATAGCGACCGCCGAACTGGCAGAAATTATTGCACAGCAAATGGCTGCTCAATTCCCAAACCTCTTTGCTCAATGGAATCAAGCCAACAACAACAACAATGGTCCATGCAATTTCAAGAGTTTTAACTCGGCGAAACCACTCAAGTTTAGTGGTTCTGAGGGAGCGACTGGGCTTCTTCAATGGTTCGAGAGCATTGAGAATACTTTCCGCTATGTGCAGTGTCCTGACAATCGCAAGGTCGAGTTTGCTTCGAGTGTGTTCCAGAAGAGAGCTCTTACATGGTGGAACAGGGTTATGAGAGATCGTGGTGCAGAAGTTGCTTTAGCACAGACATGGGCTGAACTTAGAGCCCTTATGATGAAGGAATTATGTCCTCGTCACGAGTTCAGGGCCTTGGAAAGGGAATTCGACAATCTTGAGCAAGACAGCGGTGAGCATCGAGCCTACACGGACCGTTATGAGGAGTTAAGTCTGTTATGCCCAAACATGGTCACGCCTTTGGATAAGGCAATCGAAAAGTACATTGATGGCCTTCCTGATTCAATACAAGATATTGTGACTGGTAGCAACCCTACTACAGTTAGACAGGCCATTGAGCTATCTGCAACCTTGACTGAATCAAAGATCAGGAAAGGTAAACTTTTCCGAAAAGGTGACAAGAAACCGATCGAGGAATCAAACCCAATCAAGGAATCAAAGACCATGGATGAACAGACTGGATCCCCTAAAAAGTCAAAGAAGCGGAAGGCTTCTCAGAACTTTGCCATGGTTACTCACGATGATCAAGCCGTTCCCAACCAACCAGCTCAACCCCCTGCTAGGAAGCCATACAATGGAACTGCACCCATGTGCAACCAATGTAGCCTCCATCATCATTCCAATGTAAAGTGCCGCAAATGCCAAACTTGTGGGCTTCTAAGCCATACAGCAAGAGTCTGCCCAGCTGCACCAAACCAAGCTGGCAACAACCCCGCTCAGGGTCGTTTTCTACCAGGTTCTTGCTTCAACTGTGGCGAGATGGGTCATTTTCGTAGGAATTGCCCAAGGCTTGCTAATGCAAATCCAGCGCAGGGATGAGCATCTGACCAACCAGAAGACAACATCGTTTAGAAATAATCACGTCTTATGTATTATTTTCTTTTGTTGTCAAGGTCCAAGAAACAGTTGTTATCATTGTTTATAAATAAATCTTTTATTTACATTTCAATGTATTTATGTGGTTGTATGCATAAACAACATATCCCCTACAATACCGACAATCAAGGAATCGTATTCTTTGAAAAGCAAACTACCCCCAAAATTTTTCCATTTTACAATCTCTTGCAAAGAAACGAAGTACAAGGTGCAAGTTAAAATTCTGTACGAATACCCCAAGTACCACTATAAATTCTTAATAGGGTACCCAAGGGTATTTCCGTATGTCCTAAATTATTGTGTACCTTAATTCGAATATTGCGTTTTCCTGAAAACGAAAATCGAATTTTTGGTAGATCATCCTATCTTCATGGATGGATTCTTGAAATGATTAAAGTGCCAAATGAAATCCACGAATTGGATTCCTGGTGTGCTTTAAGTATCCGCGTCCAAAGATAACAAATTAATAACAATTAAACAACTATGTGATTATGTGCTTATGTGTTTCCTTTATATGTTTTGTGTAATCCAAGTTTTGTTACCCAAATCCTCGTAGAACCTTTCGTATCTTCATATGAGGGATTCGTAGTAGGATACCCAAAGGTACAACATAAAATCCTTAATGGACTACTACGTTGTAGTTAAGCCCTTGGATTATATAGTACTACTCCATAATTAGACCCCTTGAGTGGTCTAGTTAAACAGATTGATCCAAAAATCTGGTCTAATAATATAGCTGAAAGGACTCCTGGGAGGCCTAATTAAGAAGATCCTCTGTTGATCTAATTAAAAGGACCCTATGGTAGTCTAGTCACCGTCATCACAAGTTTGATATCCTTCCCCACAACATTACAAGACAAACTGTGCGGACTATGCAAGGAATTACGTAATTATGGATGCATACATAATTATGGAATTTAGTGCACAGAAACCACAGCGAGCCTTGTCATGTGCCTAGAAGTTAACTCTATTCATTTCCATTTCTGAGGAAGCAACCGTTAAAAATGACTCCGTTTGTTCATTTTTGTTTCTGAAGATTTGTCCGTTGAGGAAATGAATATCCGTTTGTTTCTCCTTTTCATTTCCATTTCTGAGGAAGCAACCGATGAAAATGACTCCGTTTGTTCATTTTTGTTTATGAAGATTTGTCCGTTGAGGAAATGAATATCCGTTTGTTTCTCCTTTTCATTTCCATTTCTAAGGAAGCAACCGCTGAAAATGACTCCGTTTGTTCATTTTTGTTTCTGAAGATTTGTCCGTTGAGGAAATGAATATCCGTTTGTTTCTCCTTTTCATTTCCATTTCTGATGAAGCACCCATTGAAAATGACTCCGTAAGTTCATTTTACGTTTCTGAAGAGTGCCCGTTGAGGAAATGAATTCCCGTTTGTTTATTCCTTCATTTCCGCTTCTGAAGAATACTCGTTGAGGAAAATGACTCCGTCTGTTCATTTTCGTTCTAAAGAATGTCCGTTAAGGAAATGACAGGATTATGCCTTACATATCTCTGGTGGTTATTTGACACAAAGTCACAAATAGACTCCTACGAATCAATTTCGGGACGAAATTTCCTAAAGTAGGGGAGACTGTGACACCTGTGTCACTTCAACCATCAAACAAATGCCAAACCAATGAAATATTGTATTTCATACTTGGGATTTGTAAAAATATGTGTATCGTTTGCACATATCAACTCTTGTTCGATTTCAAACTCTACATCGCTTTCTGGAAGGTTATACGCGCACTGATGCGTAAATATAACCAGTTTAATGCAACGAACACTCCGGAATAGTGACATATACTTATCATACCTTAAATAACCTTTACATAACTTAGAAATAAGTTTTGAAGGCTTTGGTATTGCAAAATCAAGTTAAATCGCTTACAGGGACTAAAGTTGACAAACTGCGAAAGTATGCCAATTTGAACTGTAACAGACATTCCGAAACATGACCATAAGTTAAACACACCTTAAATATCCTTTACATAGCTTAGAAATAGGCTTTGAGGGGTTTGGTGTGCTAAAATAAACTTTTGGGTCATTCAGGGACTAAAAGCGTCAAAAAGTGCACAAGTTTGCATTTTCGCGCATAACTTACGTTCTGAATATATCCGGACATCCAAAAATTTATGTAAGCACTAAAACATTTTATTTTAGTGTTCGGCATAAGAAAAATCCATTCGTCGCGTCATTTGGATCGTTTTTCGCGCTTATGCGCATTCCGTCGTAATTAAGCGAACATCGCGATCGTACGGCCAAACGAACCGACATCCGAGATATTTTTGAGCATATTTTAAGTTCCCTATACTTTAACTTCATTTTAGAGCTTTAAAATGAGGTTAACGGGCCTTAAACGTGTCAGAAATGGGCTTATTGCATAACAGGGACCAAAACTGTAATTCTGCCAAAGTAAGCTTACGGACCTCAACATCCATAACCTTACGGTCCGTAAGGCAACTCCCAGACCAGATTCAATGTTTTTAACAGCAGGTCCCAGCTGTTCGATTCTCAACCACAAGTTCTCAATCGTCTAGTCAGCGGATAAGAACCATTTTAAGCCACCATAAGGTTCCGACAAGTGTACGGTTGGATTCAAGCACGGTTTCCTTGAAACGATCTTAACGGTGGACCTTTTACTATAAATACCCCACCCCACAACTTAAAAACCCACTAGAATTTTGATCTTAGAAACTCTAAGTTGAAACCATTGTTTCATACCTGAGATTCTTGGATCGAGATTAGCATTCGGGGACCCTTCGTAAGTATTCTTTCGTTCTTTTATTGCTTTTCGAGTCCGAAAGTCAAACTTTGTTTGACTTTCAGCGTTGACCAGCTTATGGTCAATGCGAAGTTCGTTTGAACTTCGCAACGTGATTGTAATCACGATGGTTATAGTCCTTGGGACTATGCCTACTGATTACCACGTTGTCTAGGGTCGTAAGGGTAAGCGATCTGATAAATCGCTTATACCTTCGAACCCGACCCAGTTTGGTCGATCATTAGGATCCGACCAAACACATTAGGTGACCATAGTATATAGGGAATAACCTTCCGAGGTTATACCCTATGGTCACATCGTTTGAGTAGTTGTATGATAGGTAGTTTATATGCCTTAGGTAAATTACCAGAATACCCTTTTCATGTATAATTTGTAATTAAGCATATGTAACCTAAACTTTTGTCACATAACTGATTTTGTAACATGTTTAGGCATATAACACTTGTCATAGGACTAGTTAGGCGGTCCGAACGCGTTTCACGCGAACGACGCGTTAAAGTAGCATAAGCTACCTAAACGGGTCGTAATGGGTCGAAAGCACTTAGATTAAGGTTTCATTTAGTATGTAGGCTTTGTTAAACCATATGACACGAGTCTCTATACTCGTTTGGTTTACAAACCCTCATTCTATCTAAATCCTCCGATTTAGGTCCGGTTATTAATGTAGTTACCTATATTAGGTGTCGTTTGATATCCGCGATCTCTAGCATTGTTTTTTTGTTACTCAACGACTTCTGAGCAATCTCATGTGAGTACATAGACCCCTCTTTTACTGTTTTCCAAACTGTTTTGGGGTGAAACACATGTGCCAACTTGTTACATTCATGCTTTCCCGTTTTCACATCATATACCTGCTATGTTCGTTAGTACATTATAGTACATCGTTTTACATTACATTTTATGCTATGTATGTCCATTGTGTGCATACTTAGTACATCGTTTTACATTACATTTTTGAACCGTTTATAACAATTTGACTATGTGAACCGTTTATAACTATTTCTACAATAGTTAAACATTACTTTGGTGGTTTGGTTTGATTAAGTGATTAAGTAACGATGCGTGTGTAATATGATACAAGCATGGTGGATACGCCGCTGGTACTTCCTATATATAAGTGTTTGTATGGTATTACATATCGTAGCGTTATTTGAATCATTTCAATTTGAGACATATAACATATTATACAAATAACATACTTTTCACAAGACATTGTTTTACAAACAACTTATCTTTTACAAACTCATTTTACATGGTTATTCATTTAACTATACGTTATTCTCTTATTTATACATATCATCTGATCTTATTGTTTTTCAAATGATTTACAAGACAAAGCAAATTACAAGGTTCATGACTAAACATTTTCTCAAACATAAGTCATGAAACCTATTTTCACAAAACCTATGTATCTCACAGCCATTTTTATGCTGACGTACCTATTATCACATGTTTTTTCAGGAGCTGTTGCATAAGATGATCAAGATACACATAGGCAGACTTAGACTTTAGTGACAATAAAAGATGCAAGACTAGTTAATTATGTTGTATTTCTTTGTTTGTTAAGACATTGTAACACTTTTAATTAATAAAACGAAACTTCAATGGCCATGGATTTGAAACAATTAATTCTGTTACAACACTCCCCGACGTTTCCGCCACGTTTTGTATGTTCTACGTGGTCGGCGTGTGACAATGTTGACACCTAAAGAAGCAAAATTTGGATAGCATTGTTGCCCTACTTGAACCAGAAGTCTTTTATTTTGAACTTAATAAGGGCAAAGCCAATGTTGGATAGATCAATAATCATATTGATGTATAGATCTTGACAATCGTCAAATCTGTGTATACTATTATAGAATAGCTTCCGTTTTTATTATTTTAACGGGTAACAGCCTAGTATGATGCTAGACACCACATCACCAATAAAAAGTAACACAAATCAGGTCCCCATTAAAAAAAATACTTAAAACAAAATACAAATCTGGTTCAGCCACCAGTGTGGTTTGCCGGTTCAAGCGCTCTGGACGGTATCCGGTTGGTTCAAATAGACTCAACCGGGCCGACTATGTGGCCGAGTCTGAAAACAGCGTACAATATAAAAAAAATTCTAACTACCTTGTTCGACTTCGAATGTGTAACCATTCGAGCCACGCCCATTGATGACAAGTCCATAAGAGGAAGAAATGCTTTCAGACATGCTCTATGTGTGTCTTGGTCTCTACAGATTCCAAACAAATTTTTACATGCTTAGACTTTCCAAGTCAAACTCACTATTTTCAATTTTAAATTAGTCCTACAAATATCCAAAACATTTGATCCATAACTTTCAGTTTTACACAAATGCACATAATAAAATCCATATGCTAAATTCATTTAAGGACATTAATTTATGTTTTGATTTGAAAACGTAATATGAAAGGTTGACCACAAAGGTCAGCGCATAAGTTTTTCACTTTTGAGCTTACCTGGTGGCCTTTTTTTTACCAATTACCAGCAACAACAGTTTGATCTCTGGCAGGGAAAGGAAAGAGGACCGGATCCGAGGTGGCTGTAGATTTTCGTGCTGCTATAGCCTCTGGCGGCCTTTTGAAGGCCAAGTGACAGGAAGTAGAAGAATCTACCAATCTGATCCTTCGCTTGAAGCATGTATGTAAAATTGTTGCCCAGTGGGATCGGGCAAGTTGTACCATAAGTACCATCCTGCATTGAGTTTCTTCCGTGTTGTGACCCATTCCTGAAAATAACAATGTTAAGGATAGGTTATTTATTTTTAAAACGACTAACTCACACATCTTCTAGATCTACACCAATGTACCCTTTGATACTCTGAGGCTACAAGCCCTTTAGTGGGTCGTGTTATGTATTCATGGATTCTACATTCTTGATAAGAAAATTAAGTCTTGGTTATGAGTTGGTGTCTTGGTGACTTGTACATTCTTAGTACACTTGATGGAAAAGTTATGGTCCTTAGTCATGTATGGTGACCTGTACATTCCTAAATTATAACATGACACCTAGGAAAACACAATGTCACAAACATTCCTAAATATATATTTCACTATTTATCATTTACCTGAAAATATCACTTGAACCCCTTGGTCAGAACCATAGATAACTGCTCAGCCATTGCTTAAATCCCTTTATCGAAACCCTAGGTCACTGCTCCGCTGTCTCTGATGTCAACAACCATGAAGACCCAAAAGAAATTGATATTTTTTTCCAAAGCAGCCACCCCAGTTCATTTTTATGATGGTCGGTGGTGGTGAGCTGAGTTCGATAAATCAGCCGAGACCACCCATTTATAATCAAAAGAAACAACGGAATCCATAACGGTGCTTTAAACTCCTACAATATCAATTAACACAATCCATGTACAACAATAAATTAATCGATTTCTATTTCAGCAATAATCCTTCTCCGCTATGCCATGTATACCAAGATACCAGTCAATTCTTAAGTTAAAACTTTAACTAAACCTACATATGCATCCTAAATTTAACATAAGCATAATGCAAAATGAAGTTCCAAATTTCCATAAATAAAAAATTACAGATCTGTGAAGCCAAAGTGCATAATAATAATAATAATGTCCATAAATTAAAGAAAAAAATTCGTACATTAGCTGCAAAATCAATCGTGGTCCAAGAAATAGCATACAAACAAATGGAAACAACAAAGTAGCATAGAAAACAATTAACTAAAAGTTAAAACCTAAGAGTATATGAAGGATTTGAAAAGGAAAACAATATGAAAGCTTTAATCTTGGAAGATGAACATGGGTTATTTATGTAATTATGTATTACTACCCGAAGAAGATCCGTTTACCGGGTGTGATTGAATAGGAAGAGACGACGGTGGTGATGGAGGTGGAGGTTTATAAGTCCAAAAGCCTAAAAAGGTTACACTCCAGAAATTAGAACATCACTTTCTAAATACTCATAATATTTTTGTTTACATTGCAAAACTCCAAAGCTAAACACCAAAGAAAACAGAATAATAGGGGTGAAGACAGACGCACCCACAATCCCAAACCATTTACACCTCCTCAAGGTATCAATTTCATTCTCCATTTCGACTTCTCGCCGACATCAATGGCCACTCAACTTCCAAAACAGAGTAAACCAAGACTCACATCACACCCACAACACAAACCCCAGGTAGTTCCATACAGATAACAGCGCATCATCCTCGCCGAATACAAACAAAAATAGAAAGTAATAATAGAATATAGAAGCAAGTATACATACCCGTTAAACACCACCACCAAAGAAGATGTCGACAAAATCACCCTCATCGCCGTATCGTCGGTTACAGACGGTCGCCGGGTAGTTTATTTGGTGGCCGACGATTATCTCCAGACCCCCTCTCTCATTAACCCTAGATTTAACCCTCTATTTCTGAATGTGAAAAGTAAAAAGGAAGAAATAATCCAGGACACGTAGCAAAAGGGCAACTCAAAAGAACAGGTCTAAACTTGAAGTAATGACTCAGCTATCTAATATCACTATACCAGCAATGGAAGCAAACGTACAACTTAAATGAGCAGAAAACTCCTTTTTTTGCAAATGGTACAACTATCATAAGCCTAAGTGTGTTACACATATATATAATATATAAGAGTGGGAGTTGGCTACAAAGTCCATTTTCTACAAAGTGTAAAAAGTCATAAAACACCATAATGTCAACCATAAAACACAATCAAAACCCACAAATAACAATGTGAAGATTACTAAAACGCCATACTTGTGGGTTTTGTGTTGTGTTTTGGATGATAAGGCTTTGATTATCAAATGACTAACATTAGTGTGTTTTATGTTGATTATCATGTTGTGTTTTATATTCATAGTTCTACGATGGTGTGTTTGAAGTTTTTATGGACCGTTAGGGTTTGGGTATTGTGTTTTAGTGATCTTCACTCTGTTATTTGTGGGTTTTGAGTGTGTTTTATGGTTGAAATTGCGGTGTTTTATGACTTTGTACACTTTGTAGGAAAAATGGACTTTGTAGCCGAACCTCACCCATATATATAATATAATAACATATGCTTTATCCTCAAAAATAAAATAAATAAATAAAATCCCGCACCCACATTTTCATCCACTTCTTGGTAACCGGCGGCCCCTCAAAACTGTCTCCCTTCCCACGTTCTTCCGGCCGACTCTCTGGCGACATTATGAAGAAGATGAACAGTTCCCCACGGCAGCTTCCGGAAATTATGCAAAGTAAATGCGGATTTCGGAATGAAGTTTCATGATTCAAGTTGGATTCGATGGGTTGGGTGGGTGGATGCCGATTGCATAGGGTGAAAGTGAGAAGGGGAGACCGTGGGGTTTTATGTATGTATTTGCAGGTGATTTTGAAACCCACTGGTTACTTTCAGGTTTACCTCCAGTCTATCTTTTCTTCTTTTCCCCAATTCTTTATTCTTTGTGGTTTATACACATAAGAGTGCTCATGAGCCTAGCCGAGCTAGGGCAAGCTCGGGCTCGGCTCGATTATAAACCGAGGCTCGGCTCGAATTTGAAACCGAGCTGAAAATCTAAGCTCGGGCTTGGTTTGGCTCGATTTTAAAAATAAAAATTAATACATTTATTCAAAATAAGTTCAACATGATACATTACAATCCAAAATCACGTTCAACAACGCAAAATAAGTTTTATATTTTAAGTAAATACAATATTAGTTCACTACCACGACAATCAACCTTTAAATATGTTATGGATATGAAACTACAAGCCTAAATACATGTAAATAATAATCACTTTTTTGTAATATATTATATGTATATAAAAATAAAATATATTATAAGTAAAATAATTCGAGCTAAGCCGAGCCGAGCTACCAAGCGAGCTAAACCGAGCCAATTTGGCTCGTCACGAGCCGAGCCGAGCTAGGCTCACTTTCTAACCGAGCCATATCGAGCGAGCTTTTTCCAAGCTAAATTCGAGCGAGCTCCGAGCCGCGAGCTTTTTGGACAGCAGTAATGGGTGTGAATCTGTACTTGGTAATTCACATTTTTTGAAGGGGATAAATAAGAAGATGACTTCATTGTAAAAATGAGTCATTTACACATGAAATTGATGATGATGATGATGATGATGATAAAGAAGAAATGTCACTTTTTTCTTCCACTTCAGATGATATTGGAGCAGGAAAAAACAGGATTATAGTATAAAAGTTATTTATAACCAACATTTCTGTTGATATTGGAACAGGAAAATACATAAAGTTATTTATAACCAACATTTCTTTTGATATTGGAACAGGAAAATACATAAAGTTATATATAACCAACATTTCTGTTGGTATTGGAATAGGAAAATACATTGAAGAAATTGCATAAAAATGTGACCACTTATCTTGGCCCCGAGAGAAGAGATGACGGCAATAATGTGAAATCTTTCTTGTCTCCAACTGCTGGTTCCTGGATTCTGGGATCTGTGAAGTTGTAATCCAAGTTCGGTTCGACATTCATTCCTCCTTCTAACACCTTAACCACCGTTGACATTGAAGGCCTTTTCTTATAGTTTGTTTGTAAACACCATGCAGCCAGTTTCATCATCTCCAGGACTTCAGTTTTGTGTACCTGCATATCTTCACTGTGTTCGTCAACCATATCCAACAATGTTCCTTGCTCCCAGCATTTCTGAAATACCGAGACCAAGTGCCAGCTATCTTCCGGCTGAGATCTGTCGAAAACTTTTCTTCCACATAAGATCTCCAAAAGAACGATCCCAAAGCTGTAAACATCCACCTTTTCTGTGATAATTGAGCTCCACCATTCTGGAGCGATATATCCAGGTGTTCCTTTTATGGTAGTCATCACTTCAGCTTGAGTTTTATCAATGAGCTTAGATAACCCAAAATCGGATACTTTGGCGTTGAAATCGTTGTCTAGAAGTATGTTTTGAGGCTTAATATCAAGATGCACAATCTTTTGCCTACAATCTTCATGGAGATATGCTAACCCTTTGGCTATATCAAGGATAACTTTCTTTCTGCATTCCCATTCGAGTATTTGCTTCCGAACTCCATGGTAGATCCACCTATCTAGTGACCCGTTACTCATGAAATCATACACGAGAAATCGCTGTGATTTCCAAGCACAAAATCCTCTAAGTCTAACCAGATTCACATGGTGAATGCTTCCAATGGATTGAACCTCCGCTAGGAATGATTTCTTAATGTGTGAAAGACCTTCAAGGCATTTTACTGCAATCTTCGAGCCATCTTTGAGACTCCCTTCAAAAACCGATCCAAATCCTCCTTCACCAAGCTTTTTACTAAAATTCTCTGTGGCAGTTTTCAGATCTTCATAAGAAAAGCGGGTCGGCATTCCTGGAACTTGATCTAAATACTCTTCCTCCATTTCGGCATCCCATTTTCGCTTGGAGACTACATACATAATCCCAATGGCCACAACAAGCAGAAGCATAATGCTTCCAGTTGTAGAGCCTACAACTCTTGCCACTTGACGAGAGACATGATTCTTAGAGCCTACAACTGGTGCAACTTGAGGTGGCCAAGGAGGTGATCTCACATTCTGAACTTTTATGAAAGCTGAAGCATTCATATTATATGAAGTAGAACTCATTGTAAATATCTCTGAAGTTAAAAAACATTCTCCAGCTACATCATTTGAATAATCATATTTAAAAAAAGCTGCTTTGCATGAGCAATTATTTAGACATGCTTGTTTGCAAGTTTCAATATTCACCCTCTTCATGTTAGAAGTATAGGTGAAGTACGTGACATTCTTGAGTGTGATAAATTCTTGATCATTTGGAGAGTTACATGAAAGAGGAGTAATTTCAAAGCATCCGAGGTTGGGTTGGCGATCGTTCACTGCTTTAAAATATTCTGTTTCGGGACAACTACATTGTTGATTAGTTGAACAAATGGAATTTCTTCCGCAAACCAAAGGATAATCACACTCATTAAGAAAACCTTTAGTAAGGTCGGTTACCACTGTCCACTCATTAGAATCAGATTGCCATTCAAACACTTTCAAATGTCCATCTGGCATCAGTTTCAAATACTGAGCTGATGATGCTTCAGGTATGCCAATACCAGCAAAAGGACCACTTTGCTCTGAAGACTCTATGAAGAAAGACAAACTCCCATTCAAGAACTTGATGTATCTGTTTCCTTTATGTTTATCGTCGCCATATGGATCGACAAACATATTATAATAGGCTTGAGGTGGGTTTGATTCAACATAAGCAACCAAACCTTTATCCGTTACTTGAGCAAAATACATACCTTCAGATTTCAGTTTTTGACCGGAAAACAGCTTTTGGCCAAGTAACAAAGAGTCTGATGGGTAATCAAAAGATTGCCAAACTATAGAGTTTTGGTCATCGAATAACACCAGATTTCCGGTATCAGTCAGGTTCATTCCCGCCACAGATTTTCCTGTAGTGTTGGTGGTCCAAACTATGCTTCCGTCTCCATCCTTTAGCATCAATTCTCCAGCTGCGGTGAAATTCAGTATCGCATTTTCCCCGACAGGATGTTCCTTGTTGGCTGACCAAACGACTTCACTCCTTTGTTTAAGGGATACCGTGGTCGGAGAAATGAGTATGGCAAAGATGTAGTGGGAAGATTTGTTGTCGTAGGTACAATTTCCTTCACAGAGAAAGCCACAAGCGAATAGAACTCCATATGTTTCTCTAAGGAGCATGGGTTGGGCATAGGAGTAATTGTCATCCCATGCAGTCGAAAGTTCTGCTGTATGAGAATGTGATTTAAGAACTGGGGTAAGATCTTTTATCACTTTCCACTCATCTAAATACCATTCAAACACATTCAAATTCCCTTCTGGCGTCAGTTGCATATACTGAGTTGATGATGCTTCAGGTATGCTAATCACACCAACAGGATCACTTTGCTCGGAAGACTCAATGAAGAATGACAAACTCCCATTCAAGAACCTCATGTATCTTCTTCCCTTATTTGTATATTTCCCATTGAAGAAAACTGCATAGAAATCATTTATAATTAACCAACATTTCAGCGATATTAGAACACATATATATATATTTTTTTTTAAAAGAAAACTGCATAGAAATCATCCACAGGAATTGCAACTTATCTTGGCCCTGAGAGAAGAGATGTCGACAATCTTGTGGAATCTTTCTCGTCTCCAACTTCTTTTTCTTGAATTCTTGGATCTGTGAAGTTGTAATCCAAGTTCGACTCAACATGCATCACTCCTTCTAACACCTTAACCACCAATGACATTGAAGGCCTTCTCTTAAAGTTTGTTTGTAAACACCATGCTGCCACTTTCATCATCTCCATCACTTCAATTTTGTGTACCTGCATATCTTCGCTGTGTCTATCAACCATATCTAACAACGTTCCTTGCTCCCAGCAGTTCTGAAAGACAGACAACAAGTACCAGCTTTCTTCTGGTAGAGATCTATCGAAAATTTTCCTGCCACATAAGATCTCCAGGAGAACAATCCCAAAGCTGTATACATCCAGCTTTTCAGTGATAATTGAGCTCCGCCATTCTGGCGCGATATAGCCAGGTGTCCCTTTTATGCTAGTCATCACTTCGGTTTGACTTTTGTCAATGAGCTTAGATAACCCAAAATCGGATACTTTGGCATTGAAATCGTTGTCTAGAAGTATGTTTTGAGGTTTAATATCAAGATGCACAATTTTTTGCCTACATTCTTCATGGAGATATGCTAAACCTTTTGCTATATCAAGAATAATGGTTTTTCTGCATGCCCATTCGAGTATTTGCCCCTGAACTCCATGGTAGATCCACTTATCTAATGACCCGTTACTCATGAAATCATACACTAGAAATCTTTGTGTTTTCCATGTGCAGAATCCTCTAAGCCTAACTAGATTCACATGGTGAATGCTGCCGATGGACTGAACCTCAGCTAGAAATGATTTCTTAACATGTGCAAGACCTTCAAGACATTTTACTGCAATCTCTGTGCCATCTCCTAGAGTCCCTTTGAAAACCGATCCATAACCTCCTTCACCAAGCTTCTTACAAAAATTCACTGTGGTGTTTTTCAATTCTTCATAAGAAAACCGATTTGGCATCCCTGGAACTTGATCTAAATACTCTTCCTCCATTTCAACATCCCTTTTTCGCTTGTGCAATCTGTACATAATAAACCCTGTGACCATAACAAGCAGAAGCATAAAACTTCCAATCATAAATCCTTCAATTCTTGCCACTTGATGAGACAAATGATTCGTAACATTCTGGACTTTTAAGAAAGCTGAAGCATTATAATGAGAATCGACAGTCTTCATTGTAAATATCTCTGAAGGTAAAAAACATTCTCCACTTGAAGCATTTGAATCATACTTAAAAAAAGCTGCTTTGCATGAGCATCTTTTTAGACATGCTTGTTTGCAAGTCTCCATATTCACTCCTTCCATGTCAGCAGTAGTGGTGAAGTACTTGACATTCTCGACTCTGATAAAATTTTGATTTTGTGTGGAATTACATGTGAGGGGAGTAATTTCAGAGCAACCCAGTTCGGGTTGGCGATCATTTACTGGTCTAAAGTATTCAGGTGTGGGACAAATACATTGTTGATCAATCAAGCAAATGGAATTTCTTCCGCATTTCAAAGGATAACTACATTCGTCGAGAGAATTTGCAGTAAGATCGTATATCGATTGTATTATATTATTTTGCCATTCAAACAGTTTCAGATGCCCATCTGGCATCAGTTTCATATACGGAGTTGTTGATGCTTGAGGTATGTGAATTACATCACTTGGCTCGGAAGAATGCATGAATAAGGACAAACTCCCATTCAAGAATGTAATATAACTTCTTTCTGTATTTGTGTCGTTGCGATAGATGAACATACTATAATAGGGTTGAGGTGGGTTTGATTCGACAAAAGCAAACACACCTTTTTCCGTGACTTGAAGAGAATACATACCTTCTGAAAAATTAGTATCTGAAACACTTGATTTCAGTTTTTGACCCCTAAATAGCTTTTGGCCAGGTAACAAAGAGTGTGCTGGGTGATCAAAAGATTGCCAAACTACCGAGTTCTGGTCATCGAACAACACCAGGTTTCCAGTATCAGTTAGGTTCATGCCAGCAACTGATTTTCCGGCAGTGTTGGTGGTCCAAACTGTGCTTCCATCTACATCCTTTAGCACCAAGTCGCCAGCTGCAGTGAAATTTAGTACTGCATTCTCCTGGACCGGATAGTCTCTGTTGGCTAGCCAAACAGATCTTGAGTTCCCAGGGGATTTCGTGGTCGGAGAAATGAATATGGCGAAGATGTAGTGGAAAGGTTTACTGTGGTCGGTACAATTTCCGTCGCAGAGAAAGCCACACGTGAATTGAGCTCCAATGGTTTCTCTAAGGAGCATGGATTGGACATCTGAGTAATTGGTATTCCATGTAGTGGAGTGATTCACTGTATGATGTGATTCAAAAACTGTAGTAAGATCTTTTATGATTAGCCACTGTTCAGATGGCCATCCATACACATTCAAACGCCCATCTGGCATCAGTTTTATATACCGAGTTGATGATGCTTGAGGTATGTCAATCACATAATGAGGATGATCACTTGGCTCGGAAGACTCGATGAAGAATGACAAACTCCCATTCAAGAACCTCATGTATCTTCTTCCCTTATTTGCATCTTTCCCATAGACTAACATACTGTAATAGACTTGAGGTGGGTTTGATTCAACATAACCAATTACACCTTCATCCGTGAGCAGCAGAGAATACAACCCTTCCGACGAATTGTCTACAGAAACGCTAGATTTCAGTTTTTGACCTTCAAACAACTTTTGGCCAAGTAACAAAGAATTTGCCGGGTGGTCAAAAGATTGCCAAACTACCAAATTGTGGTCATCGAACAACACTAGATTTCCGGTATCAGTTAGGTTCATGCCAGCAACCCCTTTTCCGGCTGTGTTGGTGCTCCAACGTATTCTTCCATCTACATCCTTCAGCACCAAGTCTCCAGCAGCAGTGAAATTCAGTACTGCATTCTCCCGGACCGGATAATCTCTGTTGGCTAGCCAAACGAATTTGAAATCCCCAGGTTTAGTGACAGGTGAAATGAAAATGGCAAAGATGTAAGAGGTACAATTTCCTTCACAGAGAAAGCCACATGTGAATTGAAGTACATCAGACTGTCTAAGGAGCATAGGTTGGATAGCAGAGTAATTGGTGGTCCATGTAGTGGAAGGCTTTGTTGTTGGATAAAGTTGAGCAATGGGTGAGTAGCAACATAACATAAGAATTAAGAAAAAGGCAAAGAAGAAAGTAGAACTTCCCATGACTCATGAACACTTCTATGAACAATGCATGATTCACAAAATACCCAATATGTTATAAGTCAAGTTAACTTAATGCTATAGTATACTCATTAAAGCCACAATGTGATAGATCAACCACTAGTGGGAACATGGAGCCTGAACTTCTTCATCATTAAGACTATACGGTGTGGAGATGTATGAAAATGGGGCGTTATGCGACATGTGGACGACACGTAAGCACGCATTAGAAATGAGGCGTGGTGCAAAAACAGGAGGTGTGGGACGGAGCATGGAAGAGTGGCGTTATTCGACACATGGCACACACTTTTAGGGGTGTTCATCGGTTCGGTTTATGGTTTATTTGGTTTATTCGGTTCGGTTTATTCGGTTTTCAAAATTTTGTACCCCAAACCAAATCCAAACCAAACCAAATAAGGAATATGCAAAACCGATCCAAACCAAACCAAATTCAGTTCGGTTTGGTTTCGGATAGAAACCAAATAAACCAAATCTAACCAAATTGCACGTAAGTAAATTTTTTCCTAATTTATATTTATATTTGTGTTCCAACTTCCGAACATCGCCACTAATTTACACCTAACAATATATGAATACAAGAAAGTCTCATTGTGAAATAAAGCAAACACATCCATAAAGCAGTCGTAGACACAACCACAAAGTTAAAGCTCCATAGACATTCTGACCTAATTGATAAAGAATTAAAGCAAGCATAAATAGATATTGAAATCAAGAATAAAAACTAGAACAAATATGGGATCGTATTTACGATTTAGAGGAAATGGAAACTGGAAACTAAAATTAGAACAAACCTGGGGTTGAGCAAGTGAGCAACCAGAGAGGCAGACCAGTCGGCTGAAGAAGATGTAGAAAACCTAAGCCCTAATTTCTATCTAAAGTTCTATTATTTTAGATTTATGAGTAGGGTTGAGCTGGGCTTTGGGTATTTTGGGTTGGGCTACATAAAAATTAAATATTTTGAACTAATAAATTGTATAAGATTTATAAATATTATTAGTTTTATTTAATAATTATTTAAGTTAAATGGTTTATTCGGTTATCCAAATAAACCGAATAAACCAAATAAAATAAAATGTGGATCCAAAACCGAACCAAAAACCATATTCACAATTCGGTTTCGGTTAGAAACCAAACCAAAAACCAAATTCGTTATTCGGATCGGTTTATTTGGTTACGGTTACGGTTCGGTTTACGGTTTTTATTTGGTTACGGTTTTTTCTGAACACCCCTACACACTTTTTTTAATTATTTTATATTTAAAATTTATTAAAAATCTATTAAATTTAAATAAAAACATTAATATAAATTGTATAAACAACATAAACTTAAAAAAAATACATTAAATTAAGCTGTGATTATATATAGGGTTATCAAGCTCACACGTGACGAAGAAGATGAACACCAAGAACTTTAGCCTTCCATTTTTATAAAAATTATGCTAAAAAGTAGGAGTAAATTTGTAATTGGAAAGAGAGTGAAAGAGACAATAGAGATGATAAAGACAATATTGAATGAATCGATGATGCCTCTGCACCTCTCCTTTTCTATATATAATATATTACATTCCCTATATTGGGAGATGACAGCTAATGTGCACTACGCCAAAAACTACCTATGGCCACACATATGGCCAAACCGTCCAGCCACACTTTTGATTAAATGTGTGGCTAAAGATGATTTCTAACATTTGAAAAACTTTCAACCCACTTATCACCACACATTTTACGTATTCATGTGGCTATTATATAATAGCTCAAAATCTTTTGCCACACTTAAAGAATAAATTGTGACATTTACTAGTCACACTAAAAAAATTGTGGCCAAATGCGATCTACAACCACGGTAATTGTTTTATGTGACCAAAAACACATGTTTTTGAAACCTTTAGCCATATTTTAAGAAAAAAAAATTGTGACATTTATTAGCCACACTGGAAATGTGTAGCCAAATGTGATCTATGGCCATGGTATTTTTTTAAGATGTGGCTAAAAGCACATCTTTAAAAAAACTCAGACATTTAGTAGCCACGCTAAAAAGCTATGGCCAAATATCATCTACGGTCACAATATTTGTGTGATGATGTGGCTTAAAGAATATATCTGGCTACATATAATTTTTTTATGTTACCAAAGGTTAGGTAATAGTCACACTCAAAATTATAAGATTTCATGGTTTTACATAAACATTCGTCACACCATTGTTACTTAGTTTATTTTTGTGTGACGGATTGATAACAAATGTCATAGAAAATATATGTGACCAAAATTTAAACAATAATTACACTTAAAATTATAAGATTTTGATATGGCTTAACAATTAGTCTCACCTTTGACACTTTATTTTTCTTTTATGTGACAAAATGATATCAAATGCCACAAATAAAAAGAAAATTGTGTGACCAAATCATATACAATAGCCACACTTTATACATCTAAACTTTTAATCATCTCATAACTATTCGTCGATTCCCACCTATCTGTTCTTGGTTCCAATTCGAGAACATCGACTATGTGAATCCCTTTTATCTATGTGATTAATTTTCTGGATTAGCAGTAGTTTCTCAAACGTATATGTTTAATTTTCTGATCGTCCGTACCGGAGATGAGCTCGGTTTCCGAATTCTTCGATTATAAGAGTTTTAGATCTGCAGAGTTGAGCTCGAGTGAAGCAAATCTGAGGTTTGGTTCTAATTGCAGGCTACGGGGATTGGAATTTCCAGTGATCCCACCTCATATTGCGACCGGAAAAGGTAAACCCTGGTTTCTTGTTCATCTTTCGGTTCATATCATATTTCTAGGGTTTCATATTGGGGGAATTCAAACATATTGAATTATTACGTGGTTGAATAGGGGTTCTCTAAATGAAAGCAAATAAATTCTTAGTTTTCAGAATTAATTTCCTTGGATGTTATTTAACATTGGTTTGAAACTGAAGTTGATTTGGTTTGTTCAGTGATTCAGGGTTCTTTTGGGGCTGTATGAAATTATGTTATAGAATTTGAAGGTTTTGACTTCTGATTTGTTTAGTAAACGTTAATGTTGTTTGATTGATGGAAAAAGTTGATGAACCCTAGTTATAATAACCTGGCTTACAGAAGATTCAATTAGGATGCACTTAGGGTTTCTAACTATTGATTGAGCCATTATGGTAATTTGTTTAATACTTTATTAGTTGTTACACTTGTTTTAGTCTATGTTTTGTTTTTTCTTGACCAACTGTTTGTACTGTCCATGTACCCTGTAAACATACATATTTTAGTGTTTTGGTGATGTCTTTTTTATATATATTTATACATGTATTTCATGTATTAAATTTTGTTTAGGCAGTCTGTAGTGTTTGAACATGATTTAATTTTATTTTCTATCAGACGTTAATCTTGTTTCCTGCTGTGATAGGCACCACACTGAGGACAATGATGTTGACTCTTTTAGGGACTCAAGTAGTGATGTAAGCAGTGGTTACGACCTCCCAAAGACTAAAGTTTATCAGCGGTTGGATCAGTTTTCGTTAAATTGCCAACACGTCCTTCAAGAAGGCTTCTCTGGTGATGAGGATGAATTAGGTAGATCTCAAAGTTGTCTTTCATTTGAGTATTTGGAGCACAATCAACCTTGGGGTCAGGAACCTTTGACTGATAAGGTTTGTTTATTAAAAAGTGTCTTATAAGATAAGTTATGTTATGTGGTTATCTAATTTAAATTAATTCTACATTTATCTGTTGCATAGATACTTGATCTTGTGCGTCGCTTCACAGGGTTGAAAAGCATGTGTGACTTGTTATCTTCTATTTGGTTGTCTGTGGCTTGGTACAACCTTTGTGACATCTAGTGGTGCACAAAAAACCCGAACCCGGACCCGAAATAACTAATAACTACATATGTGAATGCTATTAATAACTACAGAATATACAAATATAATATACCATATGTGAATGCTATTACACCCCTGCAGTCGAAGCGGGAGGTGACCGGAGGCTGAGACTGGACCGAAAATCTTCAAACAATACGCGTGGCAGGCCCTTTGTGAAAATGTCAGCAATCTGGTAGCGAGATGGGACATGAAGAACTCTAACTTGACCTCGTTGAACTTGTTCGCGGACAAAGTGAATGTCGAGTTCAATGTGTTTTGTGCGTTGATATTGTACGGGATTGTCGGATAAGTATATAGCACTAACATTGTCACAATAAACGAAGGTTGCACGATGTAATGGACGGTGTAGTTCTAGAAGTAGGTTTCGCAACCAACATATCTCAGACACAACATTTGCGACACCACGGTATTCCGCTTCAGAACTGGATCGGGAGATGGTGGCTTACCGCTTGGAGGACCATGATATGAGATTTTCCCCGTAATAAACATAGTATCCACTTGTGGAACGACGTGTGTCAGGACAACCGGCCCAGTCGGCATATGTGTAAGCAAGTAGAGACGGGTTGCGCGAGTGACCGAGGGTGAGCCCAAGAGAAGTCGTTCCTTTAATATACCGAATGATTCGTTTTAAAGCATTCCAGTGGTCTATTTTTGGGGCATGCATGTGCATACACACTTGTTGAACGGCGTAGCTTATGTCTGGACGAGTGAAGGTCAAGTATTGTAGTGCACCGGCTAGGCTGCGATAAAGAGTCGGGTCATCAAAATCGTTACCCGACATGGCGCTAAGTTTAGCATGTGTGTCAACTGGAGTGGTGACCGGGTTGCACGATTGCATGCGAGCACGCGTAATGATGTCATGAGCATACGCCTGTTGAGATTGGAACATGGTGTCTCCGTTGCGAGAGACTGAGATACCGAGAAAAAAACTAAGTGGCCCGAGATCTTTCATTGCAAATTCACTGGAAAGATGGTCCATTAGTTGATGGCGTAGTTTATCAGCGGAAGTGACCAACAAGATGTAGTCGACATAAAGAAGAAGATAGGCGACATCGTGACCGTGGTGATAAGTGAAGAGGGAGGCATCACATTTACTTTGATTGAAACCCAACGTGAGGACATAGTCGGTGAACCGTTGGTACCAGGCGCGGGGAGCTTGTTTCAAACCATATAGAGATCTCTTTAGGCGACAAACATGATCCAGAAACATTTTATGTCGAAACCCCATCGGTTGATACATATAGACAGTCTCTTGAAGAGTGCCATGTAAAAAAGCATTGGTGACATCTAATTGATGAACCGTCCATGACTGGGAGAGGGCAATGGACAAGACAGTCCGAATGGTAGCCGGTTTGACAACGGGACTGAACGTCTCCCCACAGTCAATACCGACCTGTTGTAACCGACCATCACATACCAAGCGAGCTTTGTACCTTTCTAAACTGCCATCGGATTTGAATTTATGTTTAAACAGCCACATGCTCCGGATAATATGCATATGTGGTTGACGAGGTACCAATTCCCAGGTCTCATTTTTAATAAGAGCATGAAATTCGTTAGTCATGGCCTCGCGCCATTCTGGTATGGAAAAGGCTTCGGACGGGTTTTTAGGGACAGGAATAATGGTGGAGGTGTGTAGATTTAGGTGTCGTTTTGGTTTAACAATACCATCCATTGCGCGGGTGCGCATGGTCCTGGTTGGGTGCGGTTGTAGAGGTGGTGCGGAAGTGATATGTGGTGAGTTAGAGGGAATCGGATTGGAATTAGGAAGAACTGATGTCGATGTGGGTGTGTGGGGAGTAACCTGGATTGGGCTGTGGGTATTGGGCGAGTTAGGGCGTTTGGGTCGGTGATGGTTGGGCCTGATGACTGCTCGACGGAAACTGGATAGATGAGGGTGGTTGGTGGGCCGTGGAGGGGATATGCGCTGGTGGGGTGTGGGCCGGGCTTGATGGGACTGAAGTTCCCTGTTGGGATTGTGATGGGTCTATGACGTTGGACCAAAGATGGTGCGGGAATTGTGTTTCTAGGAATTCATAAGATGGTGGGGGGGGGGGTGATGGTGTTAGCGAATGGAAAGGCAGTTAAAGTATATTTCTAAGTATCTAGAGCAATGGAACCAACAAATAAATTATCAAACCAATCAAAACCAACACACAAATAATTAGAATCGGGTTCAAAAATTATAACATGTAAATCATCACGTTCATTCAAAACCAAAAGTTAATCATTCAAACAAATCATCTAGTTCATCAACCCTAGGCAACCATAAAAAGTTTAGCCAACAATCATATTCAAGAAAAATAAACAGGTCTCAAATAAATAACAAATCATGTTCATGAGTTCGACTAAAATAAATATATAAAAATCAAACTAACTCGTTCACGAACCGACCCGATTATTGATCTCCAACTTGAACCTTGATCGCGGCCTTTTTCTTTTTCCTTTCTGTTGTCGCCGTCGACCTTCTCTCTTTTCCTCCACTTGTTGTTGTCTCTAGAAAATAATAGCCATCCTTTCCTACGGTCCTCTCTAGACTCTGTATGGTGGACCCCTGATTCCTAAACATCAACTCAAACTCCTGATTTTTCTTTACCTGCTCCTGATGTCTAGCCTCACCCTGCATCACTATAGACTCTAGGAGTTTATTCGTCCTACTCTGGCTCTCCTCATTCCTTTTAAAAAACTCGCTCAACTCAGATTTAGACTCTCCACTGTTTTGCCCATCAGTAGGGGTCTGAAACAGACTCTGGCGAGGCTGGAATCCAGGGGGATTCCTGCCCTGCCAGTTCGAGGTTTGGCGTGACTGCCATCCAGAGTTGTAACCCTGGCCTCATCCCTGGTTCTGTATAAGACTCCACTCCTCCTCAGATCCTACCGGAAAGAAGGGTTTTCTTGTATTGTAAACAATTATGGAATTTTAACTTGGTGTATATGCATGCTTGATATTGTTTGATCGCTGTTTATTGCAGGGTGAGGCTCGCCAGTGAATGCGTAGATTAGGTTTCCATTATTTGATGGTGTTTGATCGCTGGAATTTTAACGTGTCGTGAAATGTGAATTTGTTTAGTTTGAAGGTTGAAACATTTATAGCCTCGGTGTGTAGGAGGGTATCCGAGAAACACACATGGGTAGGATCGGTTTTCTAGTTTGTGGATGGAAGTAGAGGGGGTAAGTGGATAACAAAGGCAACCGAAAACTTTTAAATGATCATAGGAAGGCGTGCGTTGGTATAGGATTTCGGTGGGTGTTTTGTGATTTTTGTGTTTAATAGGTAGAATATTTAAGAGGTATGTGGCAGTGTCAAGGGCGTGGTGCCAAAAGGTGTTAGGTAAGGAGGCATGTGTAAGTAATGTGCGGACCATGTTATTGATTGTGCGGATCTTTCGCTCGGCCTTACCATTTTGTGGGGATGTATGAGGGCAAGAAAGGCGAAATAACATGCCATGTTGACTAAATAATTGATGAAAGGCAGAGTTAATGTATTCTTTGCCATTGTCACATTGAAAGGTTTTTATTTGGCATTCAAATTGGGTGGTAATTAATTTGTGAAAGTTACCAAATATTGAATAAACATGAGACTTTTTGGCTATTGGAAAGGTCCATAGAAAATCAGTGTAATCATCTAAAAGTAAGATGTAGTGTAATCATCTAAAAGTAAGATGTAGTAACGATGTCCTCCAGAACTAACAATGGGCGAGGTCCACAGATCACTATGTATAATATCAAAAGGTTTGAAAATCTGAGTACTAGAACTGGTAAATGGTGTGAAAGTTGTGATTATATCTAGGTTTTTTTTAGAAAGTTTTTTTAGTCAAACCAGCCGTTGAACAGCTTGTTTGAACCCACCAACACAGAGTTGCCATGTCGTCTCCCGTTTAAAATTTCATTTGTAATGTTAAATCGATATTGATGATTATTATTAAAATTAAATTAGTTTTCAGTTAAAATAAGGACAAACTTGATGATTCTAAGAAAAATAGAAAGACATTAATATTAACTAATGATTTTAAATAATAATTTGTAGAGTAATTTGTGTCCAAAATGGAACTTTTTATCATATCAAGCACATAGTTACGCATTTTGTAACAATTTCAGTCCAAAATGCTAACTTTATTGGATAATCTTGATGATCAAAATCAGGTCATAGTGCTGAGTCATCGGTAGAATAGGTCATAATAAGGTGTGTTTGTTTAGCCGTTGTTTTAAGTCCGAGTCTTTTGTTTTAGTGGCATGGCAGGTTACCAGGGAGTTAAGCTAATGGGTGAGGGGCTCGTCCCCGGGACGGCGAGCCACGTCGAAATCCGGCTACACTGCCACCTCCTGCTTTGTCGCGTCGTCTTCATCCTCCCCAAGCCGTGCTCGACGTCCCTCACTTCTTTATCCAACACACACATGCACAAATATACATACATACATATGTATATACAAATGAATTCATCCCCACACCCTAGGCCCATCCCTTTATGCTCATCCACCACACCCACTGACGTGGACGCATACGTGAAGAATCATTTTCAAATGACTACGCTCCTCCACACCCATTAGCCTTAGTTGTTTACTTTTCTTATCCGTATGTGTAGTAGTTGGCTATTTAAAGGGACTCGTATGGTTAATAAAAGAATAGACTTTTGAAGCAGTATAATCTTACTTTCACTTGAGTTTTCTTGAGTGGGGCCCGAACCAACAAACTCTAACACGTAAAAGAATAGACTTTTGAAGCAGTATAATCTCACTTTCACTTGAGTTTTCTTGTTTGGGGCCTAAACCAACAAACTCTAAGGGGGTGGGGGTGGCCATCACTCATCATTCACAACATCCAATCAAGTTCCGCTATGTCATCAACCATTTTTTCATCACTCACAACCTTTTTTAGTGGCAATGGTCATCACTCACCACCACACCCAACAATTCCCCCCAACCAACAATTCCTCTCACAAAATCAAATCAACACGCGTTGATTTTTTCACGTGTTATACTTTGCAGCCATGTTCCATGCGTTATAAAATGATGGTGGCGGTGGAGTTTTGCCATCTTCCACTCGTTATAGAAAAGTATCACGGAGAACAAGTCTCCCGCCCCCATCCCCTAACACGTAAAATAATTAGACTTTTGAAGCAGTGTAATCTCATTTTCACTTGAGTTTTCTTGTATGGGGCCCGAACCAACAAACTTTGATGACATCGCATTTTAATTAAGATTTTAAAATATGAGATACTAAAAGCATAAAACTATAACAAGGTTAACAACTATAAAAGAAACTAGTAAAAATGCAAGCGCTACGCAATGGGGCTTTAATCTTATCGGTTTAGTTTGGTGCAACATTGACCCTCAGTATAGTAGTAACCGCAAGAAATGTCAAGAAAATATCTATCTGTATTTTACATCGATCAAAACCATACAAAGAAATTTACATGGGGTGTTAAAACGGAAGAAATAACATTTTCAAATATAAAAAAATTTAAAATAATAAATTAATTATTGTATTGATATGTCTACTTTCAACGATCTTATTAAAGTGTTCCAAGGATCGTATTTCATTAGATTTAAATATAAGGGTACATGATGAAAATTATGAAGTTAGAAGTTCTAAATATAAATTTACCAAAATTCAAGGGTTATTTAGGAGCATCCTATACAACCTGGCTAAACGAGGACAGTACCCACGTATCCATTCATCAATTACAAAACTATGGGTAAGAAACCTTCTCTTGGCAGTAAAGTAAAGCAGGTGCACACTACACCACCGATATATGTTCCTTACTAGTTTATAGAACCCTGTTACACGAATTTATACAATATAAATGATATAGTTATATAATCTTTAAAAAAACTTTATATTACTAACGACCTATGTTAATTAGTAACGAAACTTTATATACACGAATTTTTATTACCACATAATAGTTCACACAACTAACTTGAATTTATCACAAAAAATGGCCCATCTTAATTAGTAATACTGAAAATACCATAATAGTCATGTATTACAAAAGTTGAATACTGAAAAACATGTAATAAACAAATTTATATATTATTAATATGAATGAAATTATGTATTACGTTACATATAACAATGTATAAATAATAATAATTTTTAGGCGAATTGGAAATAAATAATCCCACTTAACTCAATTTGGCTGATAATAATCCCAAGTCAGTTATTGGCCGATAATAATCCGAACTGGTCAAATTTTTTTTTATTTTTTATTTTTTGTAAAATAGTCCGACGTTAAAATAGCTTAACGGAGTTAACTTTTTCTGAATTACAAACCGATATTTTAGGGCTTTTGATCAGAACGAGGATACGAGTCGATTGATGTGAAACTTACCTCGAAATTGTGCTAGAAATGGCTTGATTTTCGTTAATAGGAAGTTTAAAAACCCGAATTGAAGCACCGTTTTCGTGGGTTGGGGCAGTATTTAGAGGTAAGTTTTACATCAATTGACTTGTATCTTCGTTCTGATCAAAAGCTCTAAAACATCGGTTTGTAATTCGGAAAAAAAAAAACTTAACTCCATTAAGCTATTTTAACGGCGGACTGTTTTACAAAAAAAATTGACCAGTTCGAATTATTATCGGCCAATAACTGACTTGAGATTATTATCGACCAAATTGAGTTAGGTGGGATTATTTATTTCCAATTTGCCTAATTTTTATCATTGTGTATCTTTTAAATATAATTTGTATTTAAAATAAACCTCTAAGACCTCAATTCCGTTTACAAAATTCACTATTTAAGTTGTTCTTTTTCTCTTTATTGGTAAAAAGTCAATTTTATTGGTGTGACATAAATTAGATTTGTTATTCTTACTAATAATTGTTATGCGAATTTAATTAAAAAATAGTATTTGTAAAGTTATGATATAAGTTAAAGGTTTATATATGATGAATAAAATCTTTTCGTTATTAAAGGTTAATTGACTATGTCACAAAAGGGTATAACATGAAATTAATGTATTTCTTAGCTCTAATAAATTGAAAACACATCATAAATCAATGTAGCTACAAATCTTAATATTATCTCATCTATAAAACTTAAAAACGTTAAGTTCTCTGCGTCTATCATTTTAAAAGCGAGTTCAATAAAATTTTAGTATTGTTGCGAGATAGTTCTCTGGTTAGTTACTCTTTTTAGCTTTTATTTATATGTTAGAAAAACTCATATATTGATTTTATAGATAATCTTATATATGGATAACAGTTTTTGTTTTTTTTTTCTTTTGTAATTTAAACTATTTTATTTTAAAAAGTACTAAAATCATAGTTTTAAATATTATAGATCAGTTATGTATATTTTTTAATCATAAATTAGAAATATATATTGTTAATAAATTATCATAAATTAGAATTAGATAAAATTTTTATATATTATAAATGAATTAAAGATGAAAATGTCATGTGGCATTAGTTGGAAGAGATGTTTGAGGAGAAAATGTCATGTGGCATTAGAAGTATTCTTTTATTAGTATTAGATTTTAGTCTCAAAATCTCAAAACCATCTATCATCCACCATTCTAAGAGCCGCAAATATCCCAGCGACCATCTATCTCTTCATCTCTCTCTCTCTCTCTCTCTCTCTCTCTCTCTCTCTCTCAGTCCTAATGTAAGGTCGTCTCTCACTATGAGAAGCACCTCGAACACACGAACCCGGACCGCTCGACATACACGCGATGTGCGGAAACCACCGCGTGACCCGTACTGCTCCGTAGATCTCGTACAGAAGGTGTAGAGGATGAGAGAACCGATCAATCTGTGAATACATTGAGTATTCACAGATCACAATCACACATAGTGAAGAACACATAAAGTTAGAGTTTGTTTATCTCTCTAGAATACAATCTTGCAGAGGAAGTTTTCTCCAAAAGCGTTTTTCATTACTTCTGATTGCATACATCCACTTAGTATATATACAATCATAGGTGCGAACACTAAAGTCCTTACAAACCAAAACCCTAGTCAGTATATACCCTAAATACGGACAATACATATACTATTACCTAGTCAATACTTAACTCATAACTACTGACAATATAATAAGCTAAATTCGGACACCCTAACATACAAGAACTTATAAATTCGGACATCACTAAGAACTTATAAGTTCTGACAAACTTAACCTAAATTCGAACAAGCTAGATTGTAAATCTTGACAAACACAAACCACAAATTCGGACCCCTTTAACACATAATGTCCGAATTTGTTATAATAACTTTAAACACATTGCAAAGCAAGTCCCTGAAGATTCGATCTTTAGCAGCATCCAGCATTTATCAACTAAGGTGCACTTACAGACTCCCCCTAGATACATGCGGGATCTGCAAATCTTCATCAAATCTTCGAGTAACAGCATCCAACATTTATCATCCTTTGGTGTACTTACACCTAACAACCGTAAATATCCCAGCGACCATCTATCATCCACCATTCAACATCTTAACAATTGGGCTAGGCCGTTAGGGTATGATGATGGTCTTCGATGACCATAGGACGACGATGTTGAATCGGTTTACCGGTGAGGGTTTCCGGCGACTTCATGTTGCCTAATGTGCGTGAGTGTTATTAGTTTTTAATGTATATGTTAAGCCCTTTTTAACACTTTTTAGCCAAGTTTTAAATTTATAAAACACGATATTTACTAACACCAAACACACATATGGGCAAGTGCACCCATCGTGAGCGTAGTATAGTGTTGGCAAGATACCGAGGTCGTCCAAGGACACAAGAGCTTTTAGTACCGGTTTATCCTCAACGTCTAATCAAATCAAAAGTTTAGAAAAATGTTTTAAACTAAGAAAATAAAAACTAACTAAAATGCTGAAAAATAAAAAGAAAAGAAAAACATATAGACAAGATGAATCACTTGGCTCCGACTCCTGTTTAGTGTAACCGTTGATTATTTCCGCACTTTTGCACTATTTAAGAGATTATCTTAGTTATTGTAGTAGGCCCTTCTTTTGGAGGTGACGTTACCCTCAACCCAGTAGTTTGAGTCAGCAAGGATACAATCCTAAAGGGTCGGATTATTAAAAGATAATTAATTAAGTTATTAATGCATATTGTGGTAGGCCCCTCTTTTGAAGGCGACGTTACCCTCGGCTAACTAGTTTGAGTCAGCAGGGATACAGTCCTAAGTAGCCGGGTTAAAGTATTAATAGTAGTTTAACTTATGAGGGGATCAAAGAGTTTGGACCCCCGCCATCCAATACCGTTAAGTATTGAAGGAGGTCCTACTAAATTTGACCCAGGTCCTTTGCAGGATCTATACACTGAACAATGGCAAGACTCTTACCAAACCGTTCCCTTAACCCCCGACCAGGTAGCCAACATACCTCCATATAGACCATGGAGATATGAATGGTGAAAATCTTTTATTTTATATAGACAGTGAAATAATGCCAAGACACCATGTACAAACGATAAGGAAGAATCACCTTCAACATAAGAAACTAGTTATTAAAGTCATTAATACATAACCAATTAAAAAGTGCGAAAAGATTAAAAATAAAAAATATTACACTAGACACTTTGTCTTCACCAAGTGATGTAAGAGACTTAGGCAAACATGGCCTTGATTGTCAAGAACTCTTACGATCAATCTTGGATCCCGAGACGACTCACACACTCTATGATGGACAATGGATGATGGTGGTGGATGATGGTGTTATGGTGGTGGTGGGTGGTGGGTGAAGTGTGAGAGAGGTGGTGTGCCAAGGGATGGTTTGAGCTTGAGCCAAGCACTCCTATTTATAGGCTGAACAGAAGCTCGGGCACGGCCCCGTGTCCACATCCTTCTCTGTCTTCATTAATTGTTTTTGTCTGCATTAGTTGACCACGGCCCCGTGTCCGCTGGGCACGACCCCGTGTGCAGAAGCATATCTGTACTATCAAGATTTGCCTGGATTCTGCGAATCTTATAGTTGACCACGGCCCCGTGTCCGCTGAGCACGGCCCCGTGGTGGGCGATGGAAGCTTCTACAACTTTGTCTTTTATGCTAACACTTGGGCACGCCCCCGTGCTCACTGAGCACGGGGCGTGTTCAGCCTTCTGTTATCTTGTTTTGCTTGGGAAGATGCTTTCGGGGAGGTCAGGCATGCCACGTTTATTCCTTTTCTTGTATTTATATTAGATTTAGCTGCCTTTTTGCTTCTTTTGTTAATTTGAGCTCATTTAATCCTGAAAATACAAAAGGAAGACAAAAGCACACTTTTTCCAACATTAGTACTAAAAAAGGGTTAGTTTTATGACACAATTGATGTAATTTATATGTTGCATTTTGCACACATCAAATACCCCCATACTTGAATCTTTGCTTGTCCTCAAGCAAAACTCTTTATAATGTGGCTTTACACTCCCAAATGGAATGGGTAGAAGAGAAGGTTTTTGGGCTTGTCATAGAGTGTCGGGATTTCCAAGATTCTTTATTTAGTTTTATTTTTATTTATTTACAATCCTATTCGTCAGGATTTATTTAAAACTTTTCATAAGATAAATTACTTATTAGGGCATAACATGCCTCTTTAAAATTCCATTTATATACAAGTTCACATACCTCACGGGAGATCACTCAACACTCGGCCGAAGATGTATTTTAGTGAATCACTCGAGAGCGGCATGGAACTTACTCCTACCATAAGCTTGCCAAGCAATCAATCCTCCTCCTTTTTAACTATACACCTTTGTAAATATCAAGAGGACTTTTGTGGGTGAAGGGTTAGGCTTGGGTTAAAGGTAGGTGGTTGAGTTAGTGGTTAGTAAAAGGGCGAAAGGCGTAAAAAGCGTCGGTTTTCGTAAGACTTTTTTTTTTGAAATTTTTATTTTGATGAAGCCATTATTCAAACAAAGTTATTTTTGATAAACTTGTTTGTTTATTTTTCTTTTGCTTCATCATCATCATCATTTTTTTTTTGAAAGTCATAAGAAAAACCGAGCTTGTTACTAAAAAAGAGGTTAAAAATAAAAAGGTTTTGGTGGGTGAAAGGGTGTTTGTTTTGGGTTATGAAATGAAAAGGTTTAGGCTCAAAGGGGTTAACTAGGGGGATTTTGGGTAGGTGGTAAAAAAAAAGAAAAATAATGGTGTAGAAATAAAAAGGGTTAGTCCTAATGCCTCATCATTTACTTACTCAGGTTTAAGTTGGTAAGGACCGGGAATGTATCGTCGTGGCAAGTTCTAGAGTTGTAAGAACCAGGCGGCTATTCACACAAAAAACGAAAAATGAGCATTTAGTTTAAAGATATGTATTTGTATGCTCCATAAAGGCTCAAAACTCACTTATGTGGGAATGGGTTTTTATGTGATCAAGTATATATAATCAAATTTTAACTAAACTTGTCATGCCTTTTCATAATTTTCTTATGTTGATTCTTTTTATCACGACGCTATCGGTTGTAAATTTGTAAAAATATCACCTTTTTAGAACTTGTAATTCCCAGGTTAAACCTAGACAAGTAAAAAAATGAAAAATTTTTGAAAAAATTTTGGGGTGATTAGCGGTTCCAATAGAGTTTTGTGTAAGGCTTGTAATTAGGACTTGCAAGATTCAAGGTTTTAGCATCCCCCCACACTTAAATTACACATTGTCCTCAATGTGTCCCAAAAATAAGTTTTTCGGTTGATTAAAATGTGTAAAAGTGGGTTAAAAACAAGATTTTATGGTACTGGGTAGCTGAACACGGGGTGGTGTGGGCTGAGCACGGCCCCGTGTCCAGACTGCCAGTACCAAAAGTAAACAGAAGGCTGGGCACGGGGGCGTGTTCAGTGAGCACGGCCCCGTGTCCAGTTACCTGAACTCGGCATTTTCTGCAGAACCTTGGGCACGGGGGCGTGTTGGGGTGAGCACGGCCCCGTGCTGAACTTGCTGTAATGAAGAAAAATCGTCGGGAGGCTCTGTTTTTGTGTATGGGGTGTTGGTTCAAGCTTCCCTTAGCGTCCTTCACCATCCCGAGTGTGTTTTATTTCTGAAAATTAAAAACTAAACTAGAAAACATAAAGGTTAATCTAAACTAAACTACGGATAGTTCCGCGGAATGCCTCCGTGATGCGCCACGTTTATAAGGGTCCTTGGCTAGACCCACCTTATCGGGTGGTTCTGGCTCATCTTCAATTAGGGGCTCGTCATTGCCGAATGGATATTTCATTGATCGCTCAAGGTCGACACTTTTTTTAAATGCCCCTAATTGGATTGATAGATTGTTGTACTTCCGGTTTTTCAAAGCTTCATGAGTTTTTACAAAGGGTCGTCC